>JASERS010000002.1:59379855-61879855 GCA_036711965.1 Onthophagus sagittarius | reverse complement strand
TGTCTGTCTAGGAAATGAATAATCATCCATTACAAATGTAGCTCCTGAACTAAAATTAGAACTAAGTTAGTGCTAGTGTTAGTTCTAATTTTAGTTCAGTTAACACCGGTCGTGAAAGCCTTCGTACTTATAATGTGCTCTTTATTGCGCTTTCTGCATGATCTTCAACTGGTTGGTAGTCTGGCAGAAGATGTAGATTATATGATAATAAAGTAGTGTGTATTAGTAGGCAAAGGGTTAAGACAAAACTTAAACAAAATCGTCACTCGTTTCGCTAGAAGCACTCCATTTAACTCTCGAAATATTCCAACTATTATTGCTGCTTTATCATTTCTTAATCTAATGTTTAATGTGGGTTATATTTAGTCTCATTAAGAAAGAAGTTGTTGAACTAATTTTAATGTAATGCATCGAAAGTGCTAAAAAACTTCTACTAGGCTAAGGGTTTGACATTATCTCTTAACAACATCTTGAATGGTGGTCTGTTTGTCAGGAAATTTATGACAGTTGGCATTTCTCAACATAGTTACCGGTTTGGCGCCTGTAGTTCTTTTGTAATGGAGCAGTATCTATCTAGTCTTTAATTGACATTTTTTGAATTTCTTTTGTGGATATTCCGTATTTTGCCAATAGTATATATAACAGTTAACATACATTTCATTAACTGTTACTTGTCTTTTGCAATAAAAATATCTTTTGCCAGGAGTATCAAGCATTTAATTCACAGTTTTTGGACTACTTAAGACTACTTAATATTTTGCATTTTGTCTAATAGTATTTAATATTTTGGAAGCTATCTCAAATAGTTTATCAACAGTATCTTGTTTTTTACGATGAAGATATTGTCTTTCAGCAGTTTTAAAGTGATATTAAGTCGTCTGGAAGCATTTCAAATCTTCAGAAAACATTTCAAGTCTTCTGGAGGTATTTTATGCCTTCTATAAGCAGTGTCAAGCCTTCTGAGGCACTACAAGTGTCCTGGAAGCATTTCAAGTGTTTTGGAAGCAATATCAAGTTGTCTAGAAGCAGTGTTAAATCATCTAGAGGCAGTATCAAGTCTTTTGGAAACAGTGCAAATCTTCTGGAACGAGTGCAACTCTTCTGGAAGCAATATCAAGTGTTCTAGAAGTAATATCAAGTGTTCTAGAAGCAGGTCTTCTAGGGGCAGTATTAAGCCTTCTAGAAGCAGTTCAAGTCTTCTGCTGTCTTCTTCTGTGAATCTTTGCAGATCTTCTGGGAGGATTTCAAGTCTTCTGGAAGCAATGTCAAGTGTTCTAGGAGGAAGTCTTCTAGATACAGTATCAAGTCTTTTGTAAGCAGTTCAACTCTTCCAAAGGCAGTATCAAGTCTTTTGGAAGCGGTATCAAGTCTTTTAGAGGCAGTATTAAATCTTTTGGAAACAGTTTAAGTCTTCTGGTAACAAGGCAAGTCTTCTGGAAGGATTTCAAGTCTTCTTGAAGCAATATCAAGTGTTCTAGAAGCAGGTCTTCTAGGGCCAGTATTAAGCCTTCTAGAAGCAGTTCAAGTCTTCTGCAAACGACATTAAGTTTACTCAAAAGCATTTCAAGTCCTCTGGAAGCAATATTAAGTTTTCTATATAGTTTTTCGGAAGCATTTTAAACCTTCCAGGGGCAGTATCAAATCTTTTGGAACCTAGGCAAGTCTTTTGGAAGGATTTCAAGTCTTCTGGAGGCAATATCAATTGTTCTAGAAGCAGATCTTCTAGGGGCACTATCAAGCCTTTCAGAAGCATTTCAAATCTTCTAGAAGCGACATCAAGTCTTCTGAAAGCATTTCAAGTCTTCTGGGAGCAAGTCTTCTAGATACAGTCAAGTCTTTTGGAAACATTTTAAAAGTTCTAGGGGCATTATTACGTCTTTTGGAAGCAGTATCAAGTCTTCTAGAGACAGTAACAAGTCTTTTGGAAGCAGTATCAAGTTTTTTGGAAATAGTTCAAGTCCTCTGGAATCTTTGCAGATCTTCTGGGAGTATTTCAAGTCTTCTGGAAGCAATCTCAAGTGCTCTAGGAGCAGGTCTTCTACAGGCAGTATCGAGTCTTCTTAAAAGCATTTCAAGTCTTCTGGAAGCAACATTAAGTCTTCTAGATACAGTATCAAGTCTATTGTAAGCAGTTCAACTCTTCCAAAGGCAGTATCAAGTCTTTTGGGAGCGGTATCAAGTCTTTTGGAAATAGTACAAGTCCTCTGGATCTTTGCAGATCTTCTGGGAGGATTTCAAGTCTTCTGGAAGCAATGTCAAGTGTTCTAGGAGGAAGTCTTCTAGATACAGTATCAAGTCTTTTGTAAGCAGTTCAACTCTTCCAAAGGCAGTATCAAGTCGTTTGGGAGCGGTATCAAGTCTTTTAGAGGCAGTATTAAATCTTTTGGAAACAGTTTAAGTCTTCTGGTAACAAGGCAAGTCTTCTGGAAGGATTTCAAGTCTCTTGAAGCAATATCAAGTGTTCTAGAAGCAGGTCTTCTAGAGGCAGTATCAAGTCTTTTGGAAGCAGTATCATGTCTTTTGGAAATAGTTCAAGTCCTCTGGAATCTTTGCAGATCTTCTGGGAGAATTTCAAGTCTTCTGGAAGCAATGTCAAGTGTTCTAGGAGGAAGTCTTCTAGAGGCAGTATCGAGTCTTCTGAAAAGCATTTCAAGTCTTCTGGAAGCAACATTAAGTCTTCTAACTACAGTATCAAGTCTTTTGGAGGCATTTTAAATCTTCTAGGGGCAGTATTAAGTCTGTTGTAAGCAGTTCAACTCTTCCAGAGGCAGTATCGAGTCTTTTGGGAGTGGTATCAAGTCTTTTAGAGGCAGTATCAAATCTCTTGGAAACAGTTTAATTCTTCTGGAAACAAGGCAAGTCTTCTGGAAGGATTTCAAGTCTTCTTGAAGTAATATCAAGTGTTCTAGAAGCAGGTCTTCTAGGGGCAATATCAAGTCTTTTGGAAGTAGTATCATGTCTTTTGGAAATAGTTCAAGTCCTCTGGAATCCTTGCAGATCTTCTGGGAGGATTTCAAATCTTCTGGAAGCAATGTCCATTGTTCTAGGAGCAAGTCTTCTAGAGGTAGTATCGAGTCTTCTGAAAAGCATTTCAAGTCTTCTGGAAACAACATTAAGTCTTCTAAATACCGTATCAAGTCTTTTGGATGCATTTTAAATCTTCTAGGGGCAGTATCAAGTCTGTTGTAAGCAGTTCAACTCTTCCAGAGGCAGTATCAAGTTTTTGGGAACGGTATCACGTTTTCTAGAGGCAGTATCAAATCTCTTGGAAACAGTTTAAGTCTTCCGGAAACAAGGCAAGTCTTCTGGAAGGATTTTAAGTTTTCTTGAAGCAATATCAAGTGTTTTCGAAGCAGATCTTCTAAGGGCAGTATCAAGTCTTCTAGACACAGTAACAAGTCTTTTGGAAGCAGTATCAAGTCTCTTGGAAATAGTTCAAGTCCTCTGGAATCTTTGCAAATCCTCTGAAAGGATTTCATATCAAGTGTTCTAGAAGCAGGTTTTCTAGGGGCAGTATTAAGCCTTCTAGAAGCATTTCAAGTCTTCTGTGAGCAACATTAAGTCTTCTAGATACAGTACCAAGTCTTTTAGAAGCAGTTCAAATCTTCTAGGTATCAAATCTTTTGGAAGCAATGCACCACTTTCAGGGGCAGTATAAAGTCTTTTGGAAGCAGTATCAAGTCTTCTAAAGGCAGTATCAAGTCTTCTGGAAGGAGTTCAAGTCAAACACCTCTGTGCGTTTATTAATAATTTTGAATCAACGTCTTCTGGATAATTCATTTCGACGATTTTAGATAATGTAATGGAGTATATTACATTATCTAATTGTTACTGATTGAGATGAATGTGTGATGAACAAGCGCTTTGAAGAGATCAAAATGCCGTGATAACTTGCGGATGAGGAGATGAATTTGAAACATTGACATAAAATCGTTCTTTTTGGAAGATTGGTTTTTCTCGTTATTTCAAAAAAGGTCTAGATACAAATCAGTGCAAACTAAAGCACTAAATAGTATCAAATACTACTGGGTCTAGTACAATTGGACATCCATGCCGGTTTGTTTACCAAAATTCTTTAGGTTTAAACCAATAATGTATATTACAATCACAACACTAAAAATAATATAATAAACGTAAAATATTTCATTTTTAGGCATGCTACATAAAAGAACATAATCTGAAACTGGAAGCACATCTTGACTCCGAACAACTTTTGAACTGTTCTGCATTATCTTACGTTTACAATTCATTTGTAATAGGAAAAAGGAAAATATGTAAATTATAAAATTTTTAACCGAGACATGCTTTTTAAGATTTGTGTAGAATGAGATGCCTAAATGATGTTTAGGCATCGCCTAAACTGATGTTCAAGTCAGCTGTAATAAAATGTGAAAAAAATTGTTAAATCCGGATTTAAGTTAATTTTTTGAGGAGCATAGATTATTGTATTAAATAATGTAGAATTATTATCCACTTAATATATCATCAATATGGACCAAAAATGAGCCAAGTACCCACAAAGACAAAATTATTTAGATGAAACCAATTAAAGATTTACTTCAATTTTTTTTAAAGCAACAACATAAAGTGAATGCAAAATTAAAACGTAAATCATAGTCACTACATTAAAAATGTTTTTAGGCATACCATGAAGATTAACAAAATCTGGAAAGAGAAATACTTCTTAACTATGAAGGGCTTTTAAACTGTTTTGAATCTTTTTTTGCTTATATTTTATATATAATATCTTTGTTTATTAATATAAATAAGGATAATATCCTTGTTTATAGATATACATAGTTATTCAACTGAAGTTAGTTTGTGTTCGTGATACCTAGATGGCAGGGTACCTAATGTGTGCCCATTCTTAAAATTTAAATTTACTATTCGCGCCTTGTACGTTTTACTATGAAATAGTAAAATAAGTTGCATATATTTCAATATATTTTGTATACAAAAAAATCAATAATCTGTCCATCAGAATAATACCGAACTGTTGGAGACTTTTCGTCGGTAAAATATCGATTTGTAAACGGCAAATTTTTTACGTAGGTGTTTAACCAGATTTATGAGAGGACACCTACTGCCTTAAATCTTTTAAAGAAATTTGTCGGAGTATTATTCAAAATACTGGGTGACATGATAATAATACAAATTAAATATGTAATAAGTAGTAATTTTTTAATTTTATAATCAATGAATTATGAATGCAAGTTTTTAAAAATGTGTTTTGTCTTAACAGTATTTTATATTTAACTTTTATTAGTAACAATAAAATTAAATATATAATACATGTCATTTAAGATTGAACAATATATGCTCTGAGGGATGTTGAAAAAAATACTAAATTATAAGAATAAGACGTAAAATAATACAATATATAAAATATTTTTTTGAATTTGATGCTCTAAAATAACGACTTACGTGATGCAAAATATCGAAAACAGCTAAAAGTAGAGCTAATACCAACACTACAGCTAACGCTACACCTAGAGCTAAAACATTTGGGTTTTACAATAATAGGAAAAGCTATATGAAGAAAAGCTTAACAGTATCTCCTGACATCAAAGTTAAATCAGAATATTCTTGGAAACTATTTTTCTGTATATAGATTAGAAATGGGCGTATGAGATCGCGTGATTTTTAAGGAATGTAGTGATCGGGGTCTTGCTTTCTCAGTTACCATTATTTTAAACGGTGACTGATTATCGTTTACCTTTTACCGTTTAGAGAGGTGTCCACAATTCCCCAGACGTATGACAAAAATATCGTTAAAAGTAGCTGACTCAAAATCATAGGTAAAAGGATTATTGAACAGTTTTTCTGGACTTGATTTTCCTTCAGAGGTACACACAGATCTAGGGAGAGTGTTGTTAGTAATCTAACTACAGAATTTTTGAAACAAAATGGTACTAAAATAAAACGCAGGTCTGCATACCATCCTCAAACAAATGTATTAGAAATTTTTGTAGAAAAAAAATTTTTTTTAATTCATGT
Source organism: Onthophagus sagittarius (assembly GCA_036711965.1). Classification (NCBI taxonomy): domain Eukaryota; kingdom Metazoa; phylum Arthropoda; class Insecta; order Coleoptera; family Scarabaeidae; genus Onthophagus; species Onthophagus sagittarius. Next base: position 61,873,858 of record JASERS010000002.1, on the reverse strand, counting down.
AGTGTTTAAGAGAATACTCAGAGCTTTGAGTTACGGAGATGGAAAAGAGTACGACGAGTATATTGATCCAGCAATATTTTCCATAAAACGTGCACCACATACAACACACTGTTTCAATCCTGTGGAATTATATTATGGGAAGCAAATTAAGGATAGGCAGCGGAAATCTTGAAAAATAATGTTAATGGCGATTTAAAGATTGCAAAGATTATGGAATATAATAAGATTGAGTACCAAAAGGAGGCGAATGGGACAAAGTAGGGAAGACGATAACTCGGGGGCTCTCCCAAACCAGATATGTATGTAAGTAAAAGCTAAAATTTCAAAAAGGGATGTGTTAGATATCACTTTATTAAATATTCTCAAATACAAGTCTTTATTTTAATAAAAATAATATAACTTTTAACGCCTCACACTTTCGTCCTTTTCTAACCTCTCTAACCTTACCCTCTTTCGATCTCGCATTAAACTAAAACTCTCCCAACCGTTCTTCCCACTCCCTACTCTCTCTATCTCTCTCTCTCCATCTCTCTCTCAGCGGTATCGATCTTCACAGATGGGAATACTTTGATTTTGTAAAAAAAAGTGTGTAGTGCTTAGTAACATCGCTTAGCACAAGGAGAATAAACAGAAGAAAGGAGAAGAAATGGTGAGGCGCTTTTCTCCTTTCAATCTAGATGAACTATGGGACCGTGTGGGTTGCACAAGGAAGAGGCATCATAGGAAGTGATTGCCTTTTCAGGAAGAATGCGCGAAAGATGAACGACGGTTGAAATGAATGGATTCCCCGAAGTAACCCTGCATTCATATCTCGCCCGACTTCGAAGATGTTGGCCGACAAAAGCATCACTAAGTTGGATTGGATTGGGTTGGGTTGGGTTGGAAATAGATGAAATGCCAGAAAATACTTTTCGTATATTTAAAAGACAAGTATTACAATTAATTGATAATCTACCTAATTCTACAACATATGTGTCCAACTCACTACTTTCAAATGCGTCTGATCTACAACCCATTCATTATTCACGACCTCCTTCAACAACATCATATCTGTCCACTAATGTAAATTCCTCAGAAATGTTATATATTAATCAGGAGCCAAATGCATCTGAGTTACAGCAAATCCTTAATTCAAGACCCTCTTCCGTAAGTTCATATCTTTCAATGCAGAACTCAAACTCAAATCACGACTTAATGTAAAACATTTTGAAAAATACGCAATAAAATGTAAATAATAAAAAGAGTTAATAATAAATATATAGTCTTACCTTAGAGTTATTAATAACCTTTCCTCGGCACTGATACTGCGTCTATAATTTGTGTCATTCTTAGTAATTGCAACTCTAATTAACGAAAGCAGCAATTTAAAGGAATCTTTGGACATGCGGTAAAATTCCTTAAATTTATCGTCATCAAATACAATTCTTTCGCACATTCAAAACTTCTTTTGTTAAAATTATTTGTTATGTATGGATGAATCCAAAATTTGCGACGCTGCTTCTTTTTTCGGTAATAATCATACGCTGCAATAATATCGTCATCACTTGACATCTTTCTCAGAAATCGGAAATAAAGGCACTCAACGCTACGTCTGATATTATTTTCCACTACTTAAAGACTGTCGAGTTATTGTATTACAATGTAGTCACGTAGCGTTGGTGTGAGAGCTCCTAGTTCATCAGTCGCCGCGTGGTCCCTTCTAATAAAATAGCGTGGCGGTATCGTCGCGATCGCGTAGGGTTGGTGTGCGAGCGGCCTTAGATTTCGAAATTCCAACCCAACTCAACACTTGAAGACCACCTAAGATTGGGTGGTCGAAGGCATTGGATTGAAGTGGAATTTCGAAATCCAATCCAACCTCGTGATACTTTGGGCGGTCGACTTCGAAGACGTCGACCAGACGCAGAAATATGAATGGAAGACGATTAGAAGCAGTAAATATTGAGGTTTTGTTTATATTAAAAGAAATAATTCGGCCAATTGCGAAGCAATACCAGTTTTCAATACCGCTCATATTTCGTTTAGAATCCCGGTATTTTGAGTCCCGGAATATCGGTATTAAAAACTTTAGGAGATTGAAAGAAATTAATGAAGAAAATATCAGATACTAACTATGTATATGTAAATTTATTGAAACCTTATTATGAAAAACCTGAAATAGTTGAGATATATGTTACATATTCAGGGAAAGAAGAGATAGTAATGAATATATGTATATGAATTGGAAAAAGAAAAGAAAGAAACTTTATCGACTATAGAAGTTTTACATCGACACCCATTGATGAGCAAAACTAGAAACTTTCGGGTTTTGCCATGCGTCTTTTCAATAAGTGTTTGACGTTTCAAATATTATGTTGCAACCGTCTTCAGAAACTGGTTCAAATATATCGGTCGAAAACTAATTAATTATCAATTTATACTAATTACAAGCTTACTACTAACTAATTATTGTATCGCATCTGGTTTGAGAGTCTTGTTCGTGTTCACCACTATCTTCCATATTCTGCTGAGTTCCCTGCCATCTTCTTCGTTGACGTTGTTTTTATGCCGGTGGATTTCTATGACCTCTCTTGTCAGCCTTTGGTGATGTTTTTTAGTTCTAGCCAGTACCTTTGCTTTGTCGAAGTCTATTCGGTATCTCTCTGAATGGCAATGTTCCGCTACCGCCGACTGCTGACTGACAGATAAATCCAGCTGGTTATGTACTTACTTCATCTTTGTCCCTCAACGTATATCCGATTTTCTGCAGTAAGTACCATAGAAACCGTTCCTTCTTCTATAGGTTATCTCCTTTACAAATTCATACTGTTCTTTGAAACAAAGTGTGGTTCAGGGATCTCTTCTGTAGGGGGTGATGGTGTGATGTTGCCTTTAAGTACACGTTGATGTGGGTCCTCTTCCTATGCACTCAAAGTTCCATGTCACTATTTATCGTGCTAGTGACCAACGCATCTAGGAAAGGTAACTATTTGGTAGTTTCCGTTTCCATGGTAAACTTTATCGTTGGATGTTGTTGACGTCGTTTAAGTGATCTACGAACTCCTGGAGGCATAGTCTTGGTTTCTACAGGCTCTTCTTCAAAGCATCTTCTTCGAATGAATAGTCGGTAACAATGGAGATTTCATTGCTGCCGTCAAACTCCACGTAAAACTCTCCTTTCCAACAAAATCACGTCGTCGATAAACAGTAATCCGTAAACATATTCTGGTAATCCCTCCGCAATGAGTTTCTGGCGAAGACCGTTCTTTACAGACAGCATTCTTTATTGGTTTCCCCAGTAAAAACTTCTTATTGCTTCCTTCGGGACCTCCTTTATAGCGATTGCGTAGTGGAGTCCTTTGGTCAGTTCCATGGTTTCTTCTTTCGTTAGTGAGACACTATATCTTTTGATGACTGATTCTGTATTCGGCTTACAAATGATTCAAACTTGCTGTATGTACCACGGGTCTTCTGAAATTCTTAATTCTTCTCCATTGTTAGTCTGCCCACTTTATCATATTTTATATTATTAGGTGATAATGAAGATGTGAATTCGATAGGTTTAGAAGATTGTATTAGCGAATATTTCTCGAGATATATTCGGATTACATCGAAGTATGTTATTTACAAAAAAAAAGGTGAACTAATTGTGAGATGCAATAATCACATTTTAATTTTTTATAATTTTTATACTTTGCAATTGTAAACGATGTTTATTTCAATTTAAAAAATGTAGACGTAAAGTTGTTTATCCAAACTCAAATAGTTGCAAGAAACTAAGTTTATCTATTTAAACTAGTTGAAACTAGTTTATCTGTCACTGCATCGTATCTGGTTTGAGAGTCTTGTTCGTGTTCACCACCATCTTCCATGTTCTGCTGAGTTCCCTGCTATCTTCTCCGTTGACGTTGTTTTTATGCCGGTGGATTTCTATGGCCTCTCTTGTCAGGCTTTGGTGATATTTCTTATTTCTGGGCAGTACATTTGCTTTGTCGAAGTCTATTCGGTATCTCTCTGAATGGCAATGTTCCGCAACCGCCGACTGCTGACTGACAGATAAATCCAGCTGGTTACGTACTTACATCATCTTCGTCCCTCAAAGTATATCCGATTTTCTGCAATACGTCCCATAGAAACCGTTCCTCCTTGTTTAGGTTATCTCCTTAACAAATTCTTGCTGTTCTTTGAAACAAAGTGTGGTTCACGGATCTCTTCTGTAGGGGGTGATGGTGTGATGTTGCCTTTAAGTACATGTTGATGTGGGTCCTCTTCCTATGCACTCCAAGTTCCATGTCACCATTTGTCGTGCTAGTGACCAACGCATCTAGGAAAGGCAACTATTTGGTAGTTTCCGTTTCCATGGCAAACTTTATCGTTGAACGATCTAAGAACTCCTTGAGGTATCCGCGCCATCTTGCCATATCACAAACGCATCGAAGCCATAGTTTTGGTTTCTACAGACTCTTCCTCAAAGCATCTTCTTTGAATGAATAATCGGCAACAATGGAGATTCCATGGCAGCCCCGTCAAACTGCACGTAAAACTCTCCTTTCTAACAAAAATACGTCGCCGATAAACAGTAATCCGTAAGCATATTCTGGTAATCCCTCCGCAATGAGTTTCTGGCGAAGACCGTTTACAGCATTTTTTATTGGTTTCTCCAGTAAAAACTTCTTATTGCTTTCTTCGGGACCTCCTTTATAGCGATTGCGTAGTGGAGTCCTTTGGTCAGTTCCATGGTTTTTTCTTTCGTTTGTGGGACACTATATCTGTTGATGACTGATTCTGTATTCGGCTTACCAATAATTCAAACATAATGTGTGTACCACGGGTCTTCTGAAATTCTTAATTCTTCAACATTGTTAGTCTGTCCATTTTATCATATTTTATATTATTAAGTGATAATGAAGATATGCATTCGATAGGTTTAGAAGATTGTATTACTGAATATTTCTCGAGATATATTCAAATTATATCGAAGTATGTTATTTAGAAGAAAAAGGTGAACTGATACAGTAGGGCCCCGACATTCGCGGCTTCAAATTACACGGATTCGCATATTCGCGTTTTAAATTTTGCTGCCTTTTTCAACATTCACGACTCGATTATTCGCGAATACATAGCAAGTATGTATGTCATTTTTTAAAAATTTAAAACGAAGTTTACCGTAGGTTTACTGTACAAGCAACCAGCTTCACATATGCGTTTCTCTGGGAATCCCTCATTTATGATCGATTTTAATGTTTGTGTTAGGTGCTTATTTTTGTGTTCTGTATTTCGTTCAGGTTAGTGTTTCGCCCGTTTTTTACTATAATTTTATAAACAATAAATTAATCTCACAACAGTACTCAAAATGGGTACAAAAAGGCCTGCGATGGAAATAAATTTAATTGCCAAACGTGCAAAGTCAGTTATGACTCTAGAAAGAAAAATTCAAGTTCTTGATATGCTCCGGGAAGGGAAAAGAGCTACCGAAGTAGGCCGGGTCTTCGGTGTCAATGAATCTACGATAAGATCTATAAAGAAACAAGAAGAGGTAATTAGAAATAGCGTAAAAAGTGGCATACCGTCATCATTAAAGGTAACGTCACAAGTTCGTGATGTTAATATTGAAAAAATGGAGAAGTCTCTTTATCTTTTTTTTTATCATTAACTAGGGCTAGATTAATGGATAAAGCCAAGGAACTTTATCAACATTTTTCGTGTGGAATGGACTGTGCTGAAGACGATTGTAAATTTAAAGCCAGCAGAGGATGGTTCGAAAGATTCAAAACTCATTTTAATCTCCATAACATTAAGTTGTGTGGAGAATCAGCTTCAGCAGATCATCAACAGGCTGCAAAATTTCCGGATGAAATAATAAAATTAATAGAAGAAAAAGGTTACCGTCCTGAACAAATATTTAATGCGGACGAAACCGGGCTTCATTGGAAACAAATGCCCACACGAACATACATTTCAAAAAATGAAAAGACAGCACCTGGTTTTAAATCGGCTAAGGATAGAGTTACAGTTTTATTTTGTGCAAATGCACGCGGAGACTTTATTACAAAACCAATGTTAATATATCGAGCTCTTCCGGTCTATTGGCGAGCTAATTCAAAAGCTTGGATGACTTCTCAGCTATTTATAGAGTGGTTTAAAGAGTGCTTTGTTAAAGAAGTGGAGCGTTACCTAAAATCTAAAAATTTAGCATTTCACGTTTTATTGATATTGGATAACGCCCCATCTCATCCAGTAGATGCTCTCAAATTAGCTCATCCATGTGTCGAGGTGGTATTTCTTCCGCCCAACACAACATCCTTATTACAACCTTTAGATCAAGGTGTTATAAAAGCTTTTAAAAGTCATTATATCCGGCACATGTTCGATTTTGTACATGAGAAAATACAAAATGATAGTGTTTTCTCAATAAAAGATGTGTGGAAATTATACAATATTGACCATGCGATTACATCTATAAAACTTGCTTTAAATGACATTAAAGTATCAACCGTAAGTAATGCATGGAAAAAACTGTTGAAAAAAGACACTGCGCAAAGTGTAAGCGAAATTGATGAGGCAATAGAGAGAGCTGTTCTTTCTGCACGGTTGCTACCGGGAGATGATTTTCATACCATTGTACCAGCTGATATCGAATCTCTCGTCAATGATCAAGAGGAAGAGTTGTCCAGTGCAGACTTAGAAGCGCTACTAATAGAAAATGTTTCAGGAACGGATGAAGAAGATAATAGTAATTCCCTATGTAATAAATTAACGTTGAAGGAACTTAATTTATTTATACAAGAAGCAAATAATCTTGCTGAAAAAATAGTAGAATATGATCCATCAACGGAACGAAGCACAAAATTTAAAAATGGTCTGAATACTCTTCTTGCTCCTTACAAAGAGCTTCAAAAGGATATGCAACACAAAGCATTGCAACCTACTATCCTTTCATTTTTTAAACCATCGTGTTCTAAAGCAATTATTATTGATGAGTAGAAATGTTAACTTTTATTTCTTTTTTTAGTTTATTTTGTTGCAGTTTGTTATTGCTATCGAGTTTAGGTTTTTTTATATTTTAAACAATTGTAATTATTTTAATATCTGTATTAGTTCCGAATACAAAAGTTTTAAGACCAGTCGTTTTATTTTGCAATTTTAAGCGTTTTATTTAGTATGTATAATTTATTAATTTTTGAAATTTTTAATTTTTAAAATTAAATTAAATGAAACTTTTGGCGTCGGTGACCATTTGGCGGTTAACGTGTTAAAAGAACATAGAAGTAGTAGTTTATCCTTCATAATATCTAGTGCTTCAATATTCGCGGATTCAACATTCGCGGCGTATTTTTAGAACCTAACCCTCGCGAATGTTGGGGCCTTACTGTAGTGAGATGCAATAATCCCATTTTAATTTGTTATAATTTTTGTACTTTACAATTGTAAACGATGTTTATTTCAATTTGTGGAAAAAATTTATAGACATAAAGTTGTTTATCCAAACTCAAATAGTTGCAAAAAACTTAGTTAATCTTTATCGGGTCGACCGATTACTCAAAAGAACGCACGGCGCCAACCAAGTCTGAAATAAGTCTGCAATAAGTTGAATATTGTCTAAATAAAATGTAATTTTTATAAAAAATATATTTGTAATTCTTTCTTAGAAAACAATTCCATATTATTTATGATAAGTCTCTTTTGTGTAAAAATTTTAATATCCTATCATATTGATTTTCTAGATTGAGTATACAACTTATACTACAAGTTGAATTTTTCCAATTCATTCATATATGTAGTTGCTTTCGTTTGCACGAGCTAGAGCAACCCAACTCGACCGGTTGAATAACTATGTATATCTATAAACAAGGATAATATGTGTAACAAAAAAGAAATTACAGAAATCTTCAACTAAAAAGGAGAATTTTTATATTTCGTGTAAATTAAGTTGCCTGTATAATATGTTGACGTGTAAGTCAGCTGCAATAAAAAGTGGATTTAAATCAATCTTTAGAGAATATGTTATTGTTTAGAATAATGTAGGTGCCCATTTAAAGTCCCATCAACATGGAACAAAAATTAGCTAAGTACCATCAAAGACAAGAAAGGCAAGATTACTTAGATAGAACCAAACAAAAATTTACAAACTTTTTTACTACAACCCAAAAAGAATCAAAAACCAACTATGTAAGTCATATATAGCACTAAAAATAATATTATAGACACAAAATATTTCGTTTTTAGGAATGCCAAGAAGAAGAACACCATCCAGAATCAGAAGCACTTCTCATAAACGATACTCAATCAGAGACAAGTATAACAAGCGATGACGATAGCATCAATTGTTGCACCCGAATCGATTTGCTTTACTATTTTTTATTGTTTTTAATATGGGCCACTTTGTATGTGATATTTATTGAGTACCAATTTGGTACCGTTTACTTAATTTTATCAGCTTTAATCGGAATTTATTTAAATACAAGGACCAAACCCAAACGACCAGGGGAGATCAGTGCTTATTCAGTTTTTAATCGAAACTGCAAAAGCATTGATGGCACATTAAAAGCGGAACAATTTGAGCGGGAAATTCGATACGGAAGGTGACACAATAATAAAACGAGTATTTAATGAATATAATTGGTTTTTTTAGTTATGGACTACTACATGTGTAATATATTTTCCTTATTAAATAAAATTTAGGTTATAAAAAATGTATTTGTTTATTTTTTTTGAAACCGAGAACCGTTTTAGATAAGTAATAAAGAATGATTAGATTAATTTCGTTATCAAGTTTGAACTTAAAGAAAAAGCGACGAAGTGCGAGATTTGCTTGGTCGAGATTTCGTGCTGATTTCGAGCCGAATCCGATTCCGACGCGTCGCTAGTAGAAACCGACGAAACCGACGTCGGAGTCACGCGACGTCCGCCGTCGGTTACTGAACGAGACATCGCGATGAATTTACGTCAGTAAATCCTAGTGGCAGTAATCGTTTATAGGCTGTGCTTATTTTAGCAGAAGTTTCTCGATCGCCATCCCTGCAGCAACCTGAAAATGCCGAACATCATCAATGAAATCAAGCTCGACTTTAAGGACGTCCTACTTAGACCTAAAAGGTCCACACTGAAAAGTCGTAACGATGTAAGTTTTATCGATTTTCTACTTTTAGCTTAAACCCAAAATTAATTAAATAAAAATATTAAATTTTTGGTTTGTAAAAATCAATCTAATCTATTTCTAATTGAATGAACGCGCGTGGAGATTACGCAATCATGACTTTCAAAAGTTTGTTTATTAAATCAATTCGCCAGCTGAACCTAAAGCTCATCGAACAGATGATCCTATTGTTTTAAATAGAAACTAGTTCAATGCCAAAGCGAGATTATCGAACAAGGCCGTTCTGATAGGTTCGTCCGAATTTTTTATCATCACTTAATGATGTAAATTGAACTTGAGTGTGTTTTAAGTTGTTGGAAAATATCCAATTTGTTTTTGTTTGAATTTGATATGTGAAGTTAAAAAAAAATAACTAAAAATAAATGTTGAAAGTGGCAAGGCTGTTGTAATTCGAAGCTTTATTTATTTTGATTATGTATAAATGTACAGGGTGAGCAAATTCGGTTATCATTGCAGATTATCTCAGAAATTATAAGAAATATGAAAAAAGTGGTTGAAATAAAGTGGTCTTTTCTGCTGAGACGAAACTAATGCCGCAAAGAGCAAAGCTTTATTTTATTTTGTTTTGCAGTTATAACCAAATTTACACCATTTACAAAAAAAAACGATGTTATGTCGTCTATTTTTGAAATAAAAAAAAATAGTCAATATAAAAAAATATTATTAAACAAATATTACTATTATTATATATTCTTAAGATAATTGTTTGAGAAGAATATACTGCCACACAGTGGGGCCAAAGCAGTGAAAAGTTGGAAAAAAGTGTAAATACATAATTAATGATTGGAGCCAAAATTCGATGATAACATGTATGCACATATTCCTACTATCCTGCTCACCAATAAAAATAGAAAAGGGGTGGCTGCTGATCCTCCAGGTATAACATTAAAAAGTTGACTTATTGCAGTAAAAATTATATAGTGATGTTAAAAATATTTATACAGTCAATTTTTTATGCAGCAATTCCAGCAATCTTCTGGAAGCAGTTCAAGTTTTAAAAACGCAATAAGTGTTTGAAAAAACCTGAAATGGGGAAGAACTAAAACGGCGAAGTGGGACTGAAAAGGTCTGAAAAAAATCAAAGTACGTGCTCTCCAAAAAACGTTCGTAACAGTTGCTAAAATTCAATTGGGGAAAACCTCAATAGTAAATTAAAATTCGAAAATTAATTGAAAGTAGTAACTTTAGTAATATTAAGTCTGCTGGGAGCATTTCAAGTCTTCTAGGATTATCAAGACTTCCAGGAACTGCAGCACGTCTTCTGGAAGTAGTTCAAGTTTTAAAAATATAATAGATGCTGCTTGTTGAAAAAATCTAAAATGGGGAAGAACTCAAACGGCGATATGGGACTGAAAAGGTCTGAAAAAATTCAAAGTACGTGCCCTCCAAAAAACGTTTACAGCAGTTGCTAAAATTCAATTGGGGAAAAACCTCAATAGTAAATTAAACTTCGAAAATTAATTGACAGTAATAACTTCAGTAATATTAAGTCTTGTGGAAGCATTTTAAAGTCTTCTAGAAGCAGTGTTAAGACTTTCAGGAGCAGCAGCAAGTCTTCTGGAAGTAGTTCAAGTTTTAAAAATGTAATAGATGCTGCTTGTTCAAAAAACCTGAAATGGGGAAGAACTCAAACGGCGAAGTGGGACTGAAAAGGTCTGAAAAAATTCAAAGTATGTACGTGCGCTCCAAAAAACGTTTACAGCAGTTGCTAAAATTTAATTGGGGAAAAACCTCAATAGTAAATTAAACTTCGAAAATTAATTGACAGTAATAACTTCAGTAATATTAAGTCTTGTGGAAGCATTTTAAAGTCTCCTAGAAGCAGTGTTAAGACTTTCAGGAGCAGCAGCACGTCTTCTGGAAGTAGTTCAAGTTTTAAAAATGTAATAGATGGTGCTTGTTCAAAAAACCTGAAATGGGGAAGAACTCAAACGGCGAAGTGGGACTGAAAAGGTCTGAAAAAATTCAAAGTACGTGCTCTCCAAAAAACGTTTACAGCAGTTGCTAAAATTTAATTGGGGAAAAACCGCAATAGTAAATTAAACTTCGAAAATTAATTGACAGTAATAACTTCAGTAATATTAAGTCTTGTGGAAGCATTTTGAAGTCTCCTAGAAGCAGTGTTAAGACTTTCAGGAGCAGCAGCACGTCTTCTGGAAGTAGTTCAAGTTTTAAAAATGTAATAGATGGTGCTTGTTCAAAAAACCTGAAATGGGGAAGAACTCAAACGGCGAAGTGGGACTGAAAAGGTCTGAAAAAATTCAAAGTGCGTGCTTTCCAAAAAACGTTCGCAGCAGTTGCTAAAATTCAGTTGGGGAAAAACCTCAATAGTAAATTAAAATATGAAAATTAATTGAAAGTAGTAACTTTAGTAATATTAAGTCTTCCGGGAGCATTTCCAGTCTTCTAGGAGTATTAAAACTTCCAGGAACTGCAGCACGTCTTCTGGAAGTAGTTCAAGTTTCAAAAATGTAATAAATGCTGCTTGTTGAAATAATCTAAAATGGGAAAGAACTCAAACAGCGAAGTGGGACTGAACAAGTCTGAAAAAACTTCCAGGAACTGCAGCACGTCTTCTGGAAGTAGTTCAAGTTTCAAAAATGCAATAAATGCTGCTTGTTGAAAAAATCTAAAATGGGAAAGAACTCAAACAGCGAAGTGGGACTGAACAAGTCTGAAAAAATTCAAAGTACGTGCTCTTCAAAAAACGTTCGCATGGCTGCTAGAACTGAATTGGGAAAAAAAGCTCAATAGTAGATTAAAATCTGAAAATTAATTGAAAGTAATAACCTTGGTCATATTAAGTTTTCTGGAAGCATCTCAAGTCTTCTAGAAGTAGTATCAAGATTTCCAGGGGCAGCAGCACGTCTTCTGGAAGCAGTTCAAGTTTTCTTGAAACATAAGTCTTTTGGAAGCAGTATAAAGCCATTTAGACGTAGTATCAACTCTTCTAGTATCAAGTGCTCTGGAAGCAGATCAAGTCTTCTGGCAGTAAACCAGTTTCCAAAAAGAACTTTTTGTGGAAGCATTCTTTTACGGTACTCGTCCACCTCATCTAAATGCCGTTATCTTTAGTATCTAAAACTATAATGCCCGGATGGCGGTGGATAGGGCGTCCTTGCAGACACTACTTGGATATCACCATCAACCGAACGCCATGGCATGGACTGCGACTGCACATGGTGGACGTATACGTCTGCTGCGTGCAGGCAGCAGACGATGAAGGGGAAACGATACGTAGCTGAGGTAATATCTACGTATTGTTATCTACTACGGTCCATCCAGCATTCCTATGTTCAGCGGCGTCCACGTCTTCTATACATGCATAGCAACGCCCAATTGCATATCGATCCTTTATGGAAGAGCACATGATCATAAAAATGTTATGTTTGAGATATGATGGGTTGGAGATTTCAACCTTATTCGGCTCCATCGGCGATAGTTGAGGAGTAGAGGAAGGTAGCTGAGACGCCATTGGTGGCCATCTAACCATATATAGACTATTAGAAATATATTTTAAACAGTTTTTGATCGTGGATGTTTAATTTTTAGTCATTTATTAGCAGAGATATGTTCTAGACAAATTTTGGTTGATTTTAAACAACTTAAAGGTGATTCTAGACAATGATGGATTCTTAGAGACATGGTTTAGGTAGTTTCTGATGACTCTCTCTCTACTCAGTTTTTGATTATTTTAAATAATTTTAAACCAGTTTAGAGAACTGGGTTATTCTTGGGATGATTCGAAACAAATTTTTGATTTTTTTAGACGATTATTACTGACTTAAACAACTTTACACTATTAGAGCATATTTTAGACAGCTTTTGATGATTTTAGACATCTTTAGACAATTATTAGCTAACACAGACTTACTTTCAAAAGTTTGTTTATTAAATCAATTCGCCAGCTGAACCTAAAGCTCATCGAACAGATGATCCTATTGTTTTAAATAGAAACTAGTTCAATGCCAAAGCGAGATTATCGAACAAGGCCGTTCTGATAGGTTCGGCCGAATTTTTTATCACCACTTAATGATGTAAATTGAACTTGAGTGTGTTTTAAGTTGTTGGAAAATATACAATTTGTTTTTATTTGAATTTGATATGTGAAGTTAAAAAAAAATAACTAAAAATAAATGTTGAAAGTGGCAAGGCTGTTGTAATTCGAAGCTTTATTTATTTTGATTATGTATAAATGTACAGGGTGAGCAAATTCGGTTATCATTGCAGATTATCTCAGAAATTATAAGAAAGATGAATAAAGTGGTCTTTTTTGCCGAGACGAAGCCAATGCCGCAAAGAGCAAACCTTTATTTTATTTTGTTTTGAAGCTATAACCAAATTTACACCATTTACAAAAGAAAACGATCTTATGTCGTCTATTTTTGAAATTAAAAAAAATAGTCAATATAAAAAAATATTATTAAAAAAAATATTACTATATATTATTATTATATATTCTTAAGATAATTGTTTGAGTAGAATATACTGCCACACAGTGGGGCCAAAGCAGTGAAAAATTGGAAAAAAGTGTAAATACATAATTAATGATTGGAGCCAAAATTCGATGATAACATGTATGCACATATCCCTACTATCCTGCTCACCAATAAAAATAGAAAAGGGGTGGCTGCTGATCCTCCAGGTATAACATTAAAAAGTTGACTTATTGCAGTAAAAATTATGTAGTGATGTTAAAAATATTTGTACAGTCAATTTTTTATTCAGCAATTCCAGCAATCTTCTGGAAGCAGTTCAAGTTTTAAAAACGCAATAAGTGTTTGAAAAAACCTGAAATGGGGAAGAACTCAAACGGCGAAGTGGGACTGAAAAGGTCTGAAAAAATTCAAAGTACGTGCTCTCCAAAAAACGTTCGCAACAGTTGCTAAAATTCAATTGGGGAAAAACCTCAATAGTAAATTAAAATTCGAAAATTAATTGAAAGTAATAACTTCAGTAATATTAAGTCTTGTGGAAGCATTTTGAAGTCTTCTAGAAGCAGTGTCAAGACTTCCAGGAACAGCAGCACGTCTTCTGGAAGTAGTTCAAGTTTTAAAAATGCAATAGATCCTTCTTGTTGAAAATATGTGAAATGGGGAAGAACTCAAACGGCGAAGTGAGACTGAAAAGGTCTGAAAAAATTCAAAGTATGTGCTTTCCAAAAAACGTTCGCAACAGTTGCTAAAATTCAATTGGGGATAAACCTCAATAGTAAATAAAATTCGAAAATTAATTGAAAGTAATAACTTCAGTAATATTAAGTCTTGTGGAAGCATTTTGAAGTCTTCTAGAAGCAGTGTCAAGACTTCCAGGAACAGCCGCACGTCTTCTGCAAGTACTTCAAGTTTTAAAAACGCAATAGATGCTGCTTGTTCAAAAAACCTGAATTGGGGAAGAATTCAAACGGCGAAGTGGGACTGAAAAGGTTTGAAAAAATTCAAAGTACGTGCTCTCCAAAAAACGTTCGCAGCAGTTCCTAAAATTCAATTGGAGGAACACCTCAATAGTAAATTAAAATTCGAAAATTAATTGAAAGTAATAACTTTAGTAATATTAAGTCTTTCGGGAGCATTTCAAGTCTTCTAGGAGTATCAAGACTTCCGGGAACTGCAGCACGTCTTCTGGAAGTAGTTCAAGTTTTAAAACTGCAATATATGCTGCTTGTTGAAAAAACCTGATATGGGGAAGCACTCAACCGGCGAAGTGGGACTGAAAAGGTCTGAAAAAATTCAAAGTACGTGCTCTCCAAAAAACGTTCGCAGCAGTTCCTAAAATTCAATTGGAGGCACACCTCAATAGTAAATTAAAATTCGAAAATTAATTGAAAGTGGTAACTTTAGTAATATTAAGTCTGCCGGGAGCGCTTCAAATCTTCTAGGAGTATTAAGATTTCCAGGAACTGCAACACGTCTTCTGGAAGTAGTTCAAGTTTTAAAAATACAATAGATGCTGCTTGTTGAAAAAATCTAAAATGGGGAAGAACTCAAACGGCGAAGAGGGACTGAAAAGGTCTGAAAAAATTCAAAGTACGTGCTCTCCAAAAACCGTTTACAGCAGTTGCTAATATTCACTTGGGGAAAAACCTCAATAGTAAATTAAAATTCGAAAATTAATTAAAAGTAGTAACTTTAGTAATATTAAGTCTGCTGGGAGCATCTCAAGTCTTCTAGGATTATCATGACTTCCAGGAACTGTAACACGTCTTCTGGAAGTAGTTCAAGTTTTAAAAATGCAATAGATGCCGCTTGTTGAAAAAACCTGAAATGGGGGAAGAACTCAAACGGCGAAGTGGGACTGAACAGGTCTGAAAAAATACAAAATACGTGCTCTCCAAAAAACGTTCGCAGCAGTTGCTAAAATTCAATTGAGGAAAAACTTCAATAGTAAATTAAAATTCGAAAATTAATTGAAAGTAGTAACTTTAGTAATATTAAGTCTGCTGGGAGCATTTCAAGTCTTCTAGGATTATCAAGACTTCCAGGAACTGCAGCACGTCTTCTGGAAGTAGTTCAAGTTTTAAAAATACAATAGATGCTGCTTGTTGAAAAAATCTAAAATGGGGAAGAAGTCAAACGGCGAAGTGGGACTGAAAAGGTCTGAAAAAATTCAAAGTACGTGCTCTCCAAAAAAAGGTTTACAGCAGTTGCTAAAATTTAATTGGGGAAAAACCTCAATAGTAAATTAAAATATGAAAATTAATTGAAAGTAGTAATTCTAGTAATATTAAGTCTTCCGGGAGCATTTCCAGTCTTCTAGGAGTATCAAAACTTCCAGGAACTGCAGCACGTCTTCTGGAAGTAGTTCAAGTTTCAAAAATGCAATAAATGCTGCTTGTTGAAAAAATCTAAAATGGGAAAGAACTCAAACAGCGAAGTGGGACTGAACAAGTCTGAAAAAATGCAAAGTACGTGCTCTCCAAAAAACGTTCGCATGGTTGCTGAATTGGCACTGAATTGGGAAAAAAAGCTCAATAGTAGATTAAAATCTGAAAATTAATTGAAAGTAATAACCTTGGTAATATTAAGTTTTCTGGAAGCATCTCAAGTCTTCTAGAAGTAGTATCAAAACTTCCAGGGGCAGCAGCACGTCCTCTGGAAGCAGATCAAGTCTTCTAGCAGTAAACAAGTTTCCAAAAAGAACTTTTTGTGGAAGCATTCTTTTACGGTACTCGTCCACCTCATCTAAATGCCGTTATCTTTAGTATCTAAA
The DNA here is from genome assembly GCA_036711965.1 of Onthophagus sagittarius. NCBI lineage: Eukaryota > Metazoa > Arthropoda > Insecta > Coleoptera > Scarabaeidae > Onthophagus > Onthophagus sagittarius. The sequence goes on along the minus strand of JASERS010000002.1, from coordinate 61,857,513 downwards.
ACTATAATGCCCGGATGGCGGTGGATAGGGCGTCCTTGCAGACACTACTTGGATATCACCATCAACCGAACGCCATGGCATGGACTGCGACTGCACATGGTGGACGTATACGTCTGCTGCGTGCAGGCAGCAGACGATGAAGGATCAACGATACGTAGGTGAGGTAATATCTACGTATTGTTATCTACTACGGTCCATCCAGCATTCCTATGTTCAGCGGCGTCCACGTCTTCTATACATGCATAGCAACGCCCAATTGCATATCGATCCTTTATGGAAGAGCACATGAGCATAAAAATGTTATGTTTGAGATATGATGGGTTGGAGATTTCTACCTTATTCGGCTCCATCGGCGATCGTTGAGGAGTAGTGGTAGGTAGCTGAGACGCCATTGGTGGCCATCTAACTATATGTCTGCTGACATATAGAAACATATTTTAAACAGCTTTTGATCCTGGATGTTTAATTTTTAGTCATTTATTAGCAGAGATATGTTCTAGACAAATTTTGGATGATTTTAAACAATTTAAAGGCGATTCTAGTCAATGATGGATTCTTAGACATGTTTTAGATAGTTTTTGATGATTTTAGTCAGCTTTTTATTATTTTAAACAACTTTAAACAAGTTTAGAGAACTGGGTTAATTTAAATAACGTTGGGTAATTTTAAACAAGTTGTGATTCTAAACTAATTTTTGATGATTTTAAACGATTATTACTGATTTAAACAACTTTATACTATTAGAGCATATTTTAGACAGCTTTTGATGATTTTAGACATCTTTAGACAATTATTAGTTAACACAGATATATTTTACACAAAATTTTGTACGATTTTACGAATCAATCAATTCGCCAGCTGAACCTAACGCTCATCGAACAGATGATCCTATTGTTTTAAATAGAAACTAGTTCAATGCCAAAGCAAGATTATCGAACGAGGCCGTTCTGATAGGTTCTGCCGAATTTTTTATCACCACTTAATGATGTAAATTGAACTTGAGTGTGTTTTAAGTTGTTGGAAAATATCCAATTTGTTTTTGTTTGAATTTGATATCTGAAGTTAAAAAAAATAACTAGAAATAAATGTTGAAAGTGGCAAGGCTGTTGTAATTCGAAGCTTTCTTTATTTTGACTATGTAAAAATGTACGGGGTGAGCAATTTCGGGTTTCATTGCGGGTTATAAGATATTTTAAGAAAGATGAAAAGAAGTGATAAATAACCCTCTCGAAAATCAATTTTTTGAAAAAAATTGTTGTGTTGTTTTTTTAAATGTTACATATATTGTAACTATTTATTGACTCTTAAATTTGCTGAAAAAAATTACAATCATATGTATTGTATACTTTGGACTTAGTACTTATATTTTTTGTTCACTTAATCTCGTAAGTTAAATATCTTATGAAAGAACAAATATGAACAATTGTAGCTAATATTTTTTATTGCTGAATGTATGGTGTACGTAGAATATAAAAGAAATCTTTCGCAAAGGTGCGCAGAAGGCTTCCGGGAGCATTTCCTGTCTTCTAGGAGTATCAAAACTTCCAGGAACTGCAGCACGTCTTCTGGGAGTAGTTCAAGTTTTAAAAATGCAATAGATGCTGCTTGTTGAAAAAATCTAAAATGGGAAAGAACTCAAACGGCGATGTGGGACTGAACAGGTCTGAAAAAATGCAAAGTACGTGCTCTCCAAAAACACGTTCGCATGGTTGCTAGAACTGAATTGGGAAAAAAAGCTCAATAGTAGATTAAAATCTGAAAATTAATTGAAAGTAATAACTTTAGTAATATTAAGTTTTCTGGAAGCATCTTAAGTCTTCTAGAAGTAGTATCAAGACTTCCAGGGGCAGCAGCATATCTTCTGGAAGCAGTTCAAGTTTTCTTGAAACATAAGTCTTTTGGAAGCAGTATAAAGCCATTTAGACGCAGTATCAACTCTTCTGGAAGTAGTATCAAGTCCTCTGGAAGCAGATCAAGTCTTCTAGCAGTAAACAAGTTTCCAAAAAAAACTTTTTGTGGAAGCATTCTTTTACGGTACTCGTCCACCTCATCCAAAAGTCGTTATCTTTAGTATCTAAAACTATAATGCCCAGGTGGCGGTGGATAGGGCGTCCTTGCAGACACTACTTGGATATCACCATCAACCAAACGCCATGGCATGGACTGCGATTGCACATGGTGGACATATACGTCTGCTGCGTGCGGACAACAGGCGATGAAGGGTCAACGATACGTTTGTGAGGTAGAATGGTTACATATATTGTAACTATTTATAGACTCTTAAATTTGCTGAAAAAAATTACAATCATATGTATTGTATACTTTGGACTTAGTACTTATATTCTTTGTTCACTTAATCTCTTAAGTTAAAAATCTTATGAAAGAACAAATATGAACAATTGTAGCTAATATTTTTTATTGCTTGAATGTATGGTGTACGTAGAATATAAAAGAAATCTTTCGCAAAGGTGCGCCGAAAGAAAAATAAAATAAATAATTGTGGATTTTATATTTATTCTTGTTATGTTTCGATATTTTGACACTGGCATACCCAGAAGGAATGAAAATCACTGAAACAGTTTGCAACATTGGTCTACAGAGTTTGTTGATTAACTTCTGTGAAAAGATATTGAAATCTTCAAGTGTAGAATCAGAAATAAAATGTAAGTTTACGTTGAATTCTAAACGAGAATTTGATGGTAGTAGATGTCATGCTACTTATAAGCAAAAATTTTGAAACAAACCTGAGAGAAGAGATGACTCCCTATTTCTATTGTCGCTAGTTTCAATGCACCAGTGTAATCAGTAAAATGTAATTAGAATATTGTGGAAGCATTCGCGAACATCATCCACGACATCATTTTACTCAATTCCGATGCCTTAATTAGTAACTTCCATAAAATAACTTCAAATAATAAAAAAATTGAATGAAGCAGTAAACAATTTGATTACATTGGACAAATCTCCAAAAGAAAATGGAAACACTCTTGAAGCAGTATCCTGATTGGTTATAAGATATGGAATTGAGGAAGAGTTTTTAGTTGATATCTGGAGCTACGATTGCAATCCCATACTCGTCCAAAGTGTGATTTCCAGCTATATCATTTTTAGACGTTAACAGTACGCAAGAATGCGTAACATTTTCTCTTCCTCAGCGCAGCAAAAAACTGATTTGGGTTTGCCCATTCGATTTCCACCATTATTCATAATGTCTGTGCAATATAATATTAAAATTAATCATTTTGTTCATTCTTTCGAGAGATTATTGACAGCTCAAAATAAAAACTTCACGCTTCAATTAGAGAACAAAAGGAAGCTACCTGTCTTAACCCTTTTTTTATTATAATGGATTTTTTTCACGCTTTAATTGGGGTAAAATATTTTCAAAACAAGCATTAATCATAATCAAGGATAATTTTTTTTAAAAACTGATAGCTTTTGACTATCAGCTATATTTCAAAATTTTCAACATTGGTATATTCTATTCAAAAAACCGTAATATAACCTACAATAACGCCCAAATTTACTCAAAAAATGGGGTCCTTACAATTACCGTATTGTATCCTTTAGTACGGTAGCAAAAAGTATAAATTGCAAAAGAACAAATTATAAAACAAAATGAGGCCTTGGACTTGTATGTAGTTTCACGTGGGAGTGAATTCCTTTAAAGCACTTACGCCCCTGCGGGCTCTTTGTACATCCGCACAATTAATAGTTCTTTTAAGGGTCAAACAGTGCTTTCATGGACATGAGCTTACGTAATCTGCAGCGTCATATCAGGAAGTGGGTCAGGAGCCTCAAGTCACTTTTCGATTTTCCTATAAATTGAGTGGATCTCTTCCGGTCAGGGTAAAGCAAAGTTTTCTTTACAAAGGGAAATTGTTGAATCTCATCTATATATCGCAATTTAAATTGTATATTAAATATCGCAAATTAAATTGTGTAAAGTTGACTAAAATCATTAATAATGTTATCTAAATTACAGTTTCTTAAAATGTCATTCTTATAAATGTCTAAAGTAGTATAAAATTACCCACAAGTTGTTTAAAATCAACCAAATTTTATGTTAAATATGTCTCAAATAGCTAATAATTGTAAAAAATATCTAAAATCATTCAAAACTGTCTAAAATATGCCTCTAATCGTCTTTAATCGTCTAAAGATGTTTAAAATCATTAACCGTTTGAAATCAACCAAAATTAGTTTAGAATCATCCACTTGTCTAAAATCCTTCAACGTTATCTTAATTAACCCAGTTGTCTAAATTTGTCTAAAGTGGTTTAAAATCATCAAAAAGTGTGTAATATAAGTCTCATAAGTTGTTTAAAATAATCTAAAATTTGTATAAAATATATGTCTAACAGTAAACAATTGTTTAAAAATGTCTAAAATCATCAACAATTGTTTAAATATATATTTAAAAAATTCAAAATTTGTTTAAAATATATCTTTAATACTAATAATGGTATCAAGATGTCTAAACTCAGCATAAACTATGTAAAACATGTCTCGTAGTCATCTATAATTGTCGAAAGTTATTTAAAATCAATAATAACTGTAACTAATAAAATAAATAATAAATAATAACTAACTTTCTACAATTACCCAAAATTAATTTAGAATTATGCACAAGTTGTCTAAAATCATCTAATATTATCTGAAGTTGTTTAACATCCCCAAAAAGTGTCTAAAATTATCAAAAACTTTCTGAAATATGTTTCAATCCTCTATAATTCTCTAAAATTGCTTAAAAACATTAATATCCACAAATTGTCTTAAAATCATACAATGTTATCTAAATTTACCCAATTGTCTAAACTTGTCTGAAATTTCTTATAGATACTTGTTTCATTTTTATGACATTACACTGGATGAGGCATTTACATTGAAACTTTTCTTTTGAAAGTTGTTTAAAAGCATCAATATGTGTCTAAAATATGTCTCTAATAGCCTATAATTGTCTAAAGTTGTCTGAAATCATTAAAATGATGTCTAAAATATATCTCTAATCGTTTTTAATTGTCTAAAAATGTTTAAAATCTTTAATAACCATTTACGATCAACTAAAATTAGTTTGGAATCATCCACAAGTTGCCTAAAATCATTCAACGTTACCTAAACTTGTCTAAAGTTGAAATCATCAAAAGGTATCTAAAATGTGTCTCTAATCATCTATAAATGTCTAAAGTTATTTAAAATCAGTAATAAAAGTCCAAAATCTTCTAAAATTAGTTTAAAGTCATTCACAAGATGTCTAAAATCATCCAACGTTATCTAATATTTATCTGAAGTTGTTAAAAATTATCAAAAACTGTCTAAAATCATCAGACACTGTCTAAAATATGTCTCTAATAGCTTATACTTGTCTAAACTTGTCTATAACGACCTAAAAATTCGTAGTATCATCAGAAACAGTCTTAAATCATCAAAATCTATCTAAAATATGTCTCTAATAGCTTATAATTGTTTAAAGTTGTTTAAAATCATTAATAGATGTCCAAAATCATGTAAAAGTAGTTTAAAATTATTCATAAGATGTCTAAAATTATCCAACGTTGTCTAATCTTATCTGAAGTTGTTTAAAATCATCAAAAACTATCTAAAATCATCAGATACTATCTAAAATATGTCTCTAATAGTTTATACTTGTCTAAAGTTGTGTAAAATGATCTAAAAATTCGTAGTATCATCAAAAACAGTTTTAAATCATCAAAATTTATCTAAAATATGTCTCTAATAGCTTATACTTGTCTAAACTTGTCTATAACGACCTAAAAATTCGTAGTATCATCAGAAACAGTCTTAAATCATCAAAATCTATCTAAAATATGTCTCTAATAGCTAATAGCCTATAATTGTCTAAAGTTGTTTAAAATCATTAATTGATGTCCAAAATCATTTAAACGTAGTTTAAAATTATTCATAAGATGACTAAAATTATCCAACGTTGTCTAATCTTATCTGAAGTTGTTTAAAGTCATCAAAAACTGTCTAAAATCATCAGATACTATCTAAAATATGTCTCTAATAGTTTATACTTGTCTAAAGTTGTGTAAAATGATCTAAAAATTCGTAGTATCATCAAAAACAGTTTTAAATCATCAAAATTTATCTAAAATATGTCTCTAATAGCTTATACTTGTCTAAACTTGTCTATAACGACTTAAAAATTCGTAGTATCATCAGAAACAGTCTTAAATCATCAAAATCTATCTAAAATATGTCTCTAATAGCTAATAGCCTATAATTGTCTAAAGTTGTTTAAAATCATTAATAGATGTCCAAAATCATCTAAAAGTAGTTTAAAATTATTCATAAGTTGTCTAAAATTATCCAACGATGTCTAATCTTATCTGAAGTTATTTAAAATCATCAAAAACTGTCTAAAATCATCAGATACTATCTAAAATATGTCTCTAATAGTTTATACTTGTCTAAAGTTGTGTAAAATGATCTAAAAATTCGTAGTATCATCAAAAACAGTTTTAAATCATCAAAATTTATCTAAAATATGTCTCTAATAGCTTATACTTGTCTAAACTTGTCTATAACGACTTAAAAATTCGTAGTATCATCAGAAACAGTCTTAAATCATCAAAATCTATCTAAATTATGTCTCTAATAGCCTATAATTGTCTAAAGTTGTTTAAAATCATTAATAGATGTCCAAAATCATCTAAAAGTAGCTTAAAATTATTCATAAGATGTCTAAAATTATCCAACGTTGTCTAATCTTATCTGAAGTTGTTTAAAATCATCAAAAACTGTCTAAAATCATCAGATACTATCTAAAATATGTCTCTAATAGTTTATACTTGTATAAAGTTGTGTAAAATGATCTAAAAATTCGTAGTATCATCAAAAACAGTTTTAAATCATCAAAATTTATCTAAAATATGTCTCTAATAGCTTATACTTGTCTAAACTTGTCTATAACGACTTAAAAATTCGTAGTATCATCAGAAACAGTCTTAAATCATCAAAATCTATCTAAATTATGTCTCTAATAGCCTATAATTGTCTAAAGTTGTTTAAAATCATTAATAGATGTCCAAAATCATCTAAAAGTAGCTTAAAATTATTCATAAGATGTCTAAAATTATCCAACGTTGTCTAATCTTATCTGAAGTTGTTTAAAATTATCAAAAACTGTCTAAAATCATCAGATACTATCTAAAATATTTCTCTAATAGTTTATACTTGTCTAAAGTTGTGTAAAATGATCTAAAAATTCGTAGTATCATCAAAAACAGTTTTAAATCATCAAAATTTATGTAAAATATGTCTCTAATAGCTTATACTTGTCTAAACTTGTCTATAACGACCTAAAAGTTCGTAGTATCATCAGAAACAGTCTTAAATCATAAAAATCTATCTAAAATATGTCTCTAATAGCCTATAATTGTCTAAAGTTGTTTAAAATCATTAATTGATGTCCAAAATCATCTAAAAGTAGTTTAAAATTATTCATAAGATGTCTAAAATTAACCAACGTTGTCTAATCTTATCTGAAGTTGTTTAAAATCATTAAAAACTGTCTAAAATCATCAGATACTATCTAAAATATGTCTCTAATAGTTTATACTTGTCTAAAGTTGTGTAAAATGATCTAAAAATTCGTAGTATCATCAAAAACAGTTTTAAATCATCAAAATTTATCTAAAATATGTCTCTAATAGCTTATACTTGTCTAAACTTGTCTATAACGACCTAAAAATTCGTGGTATCATCAGAAACAGTCTTAAATCATCAAAATCTATCTAAAATATGTCTCTAATAGCCTATAATTGTCTAAAGTTGTTTAAAATCATTAATAGATGTCCAAAATCATCTAAAAGTAGTTTAAAATTATTCATAAGATGTCTAAAATTATCCAACGTTGTCTAATCTTATCTGAAGTTGTTTAAAATCATCAAAAACTGTCTAAAATCATCAGATACTATCTAAAATATGTCTTTAATAGTTTATACTTGTCTAAAGTTGTGTAAAATGATCTAAAAATTCGTAGTATCATCAAAAACAGTTTTAAATCATCAAAATTTATCTAAAATATGTCTCTAATAGCTTATACTTGTCTAAACTTGTCTATAACGACCTAAAAGTTCGTAGTATCATCAGAAACAGTCTTAAATCATAAAAATCTATCTAAAATATGTCTCTAATAGCCTATAATTGTCTAAAGTTGTTTAAAATCATTAATTGATGTCCAAAATCATCTAAAAGTAGTTTAAAATTATTCATAAGATGTCTAAAATTAACCAACGTTGTCTAATCTTATCTGAAGTTGTTTAAAATCATCAAAAACTGTCTAAAATCATCAGATACTATCTAAAATATGTCTCTAATAGTTTATACTTGTCTAAAGTTGTGTAAAATGATCTAAAAATTCGTAGTATCATCAAAAACAGTTTTAAATCATCAAAATTTATCTAAAATATGTCTCTAATAGCTTATACTTGTCTAAACTTGTCTATAACGACCTAAAAATTCGTAGTATCATCAGAAACAGTCTTAAATCATCAAAATCTATCTAAAATATGTCTCTAATAGCCTATAATTGTCTAAAGTTGTTTAAAATCATTAATAGATGTCCAAAATCATCTAAAAGTAGTTTAAAATTATTCATAAGATGTCTAAAATTATCCAACGTTGTCTAATCTTATCTGAAGTTGTTTAAAATCATCAAAAACTGTCTAAAATCATCAGATACTATCTAAAATATGTCTCTAATAGTTTATACTTGTCTAAAGTTGTGTAAAATGATCTAAAAATTCGTAGTATCATCAAAAACTGTTTTAAATCATCAAAATTTATCTAAAATATGTCTCTAATAGCTTATACTTGTCTAAACTTGTCTATAACGACCTAAAAGTTCGTAGTATCATCAGAAACAGTCTTAAATCATAAAAATCTATCTAAAATATGTCTCTAATAGCCTATAATTGTCTAAAGTTGTTTAAAATCATTAATTGATGTCCAAAATCATCTAAAAGTAGTTTAAAATTATTCATAAGATGTCTAAAATTATCCAACGTTGTCTAATCTTATCTGAAGTTGTTTAAAATCATCAAAAACTGTCTAAAATCATCAGATACTATCTAAAATATGTCTCTAATAGTTTATACTTGTCTAAAGTTGTGTAAAATGATCTAAAAATTCGTAGTATCATCAAAAACAGTTTTAAATCATCAAAATTTATCTAAAATATGTCTCTAATAGCTTATACTTGTCTAAACTTGTCTATAACGACCTAAAAATTCGTAGTATCATCAGAAACAGTCTTAAATCATCAAAATCTATCTAAAATATGTCTCTAATAGCCTATAATTGTCTAAAGTTGTTTAAAATCATTAATAGATGTCCAAAATCATCTAAAAGTAGTTTAAAATTATTCATAAGATGTCTAAAATTATCCAACGTTGTCTAATCTTATCTGAAGTTGTTTAAAATTATCAAAAACTGTCTAAAATCATCAGATACTATCTAAAATATTTCTCTAATAGTTTATACTTGTCTAAAGTTGTGTAAAATGATCTAAAAATTCGTAGTATCATCAAAAACAGTTTTAAATCATCAAAATTTATCTAAAATATGTCTCTAATAGCTTATACTTGTCTAAACTTGTCTATAACGACCTAAAAGTTCGTAGTATCATCAGAAACAGTCTTAAATCATAAAAATCTATCTAAAATATGTCTCTAATAGCCTATAATTGTCTAAAGTTGTTTAAAATCATTAATTGATGTCCAAAATCATCTAAAAGTAGTTTAAAATTATTCATAAGATGTCTAAAATTAACCAACGTTGTCTAATCTTATCTGAAGTTGTTTAAAATCATCAAAAACTGTCTAAAATCATCAGATACTATCTAAAATATGTCTCTAATAGTTTATACTTGTCTAAAGTTGTTTAAAATGATCTAAAAATTCGTAGCATCATCAAAAACAGTTTTAAATCATCAAAATTTATCTAAAATATGTCTCTAATAGCTTATACTTGTCTAAACTTGTCTATAACGACCTAAAAATTCGTAGTATCATCAGAAACAGTCTTAAGTCATCAAAATCTATCTAAAATATGTCTCTAATAGCCTATAATTGTCTAAAGTTGTTTAAAATCATTAATTGATGTCCAAAATCATCTAAAAGTAGTTTAAAGTTATTCATAAGATGTCTAAAATTATCCAACGTTGTCTAATCGTATCTTAAGTTGTTTAAAATCATCAAAAACTGTCTAAAATCTTCAGATACTATCTAAAATATGTCTCTAATAGTTTATACTTGTCTAAAGTTGTGTAAAATGATCTAAAAATTCGTAGCATCATCAAAAACAGTTTTAAATCATCAAAATTTATCTAAAATATGTCTCTAATAGCTTATACTTGTCTAAACTTGTCTATAACGACCTAAAAATTCGTAGTATCATCAGAAACTGTCTTAAATCATCAAAATCTATCTAAAATATGTCTCTAATAGCCTATAATTGTCTAAAGTTGTTTAAAATCATTAATTGATGTCCAAAATCATCTAAAAGTAGTTTAAAATTATTCATAAGATGTCTAAAATTATCCAACGTTGTCTAATCTTATCTGAAGTTGTTTAAAATCATCAAAAACTGTCTAAAATCATCAGATACTATCTAAAATATGTCTCTAATTGTTTATACTTGTCTAAAGTTGTGTAAAATGATCTAAAAATTCGTAGCATCATCAAAAACAGTTTTAAATCATCAAAATTTATCTAAAATATGTCTCTTATAGCTTATACTTGTCTAAACTTGTCTATAACGACCTAAAAATTCGTAGTATCATCAGAAGCAGTCTTAAATCATCAAAATCTATCTAAAATATGTCTCTAATAGCCTATAATTGTCTAAAGTTGTTTAAAATCATTAATAGATGTCCAAAATCATCTAAAATTAGTTTAAAATCATTCACAAGATGTCTAAAATTATCCAACGTTGTCTAAACTTATCTGAAGTTGTTTAAAATCATCAAAAACTGTCTAAAATCATCAGATACTATCTAAAATATGTCTCTAATAGCTTATACTTGCCTAAAGTTGTCTAAAATGATCTAAAAATTCGTAGTATCATCAAAAACCGTCTTAAATCATCAAAATTTATCTAAAATATGTCTCTAATAGCCTATAATTGTCGTATAATTGTATAAAGATGTCTAAAATCGTCTACAAGCTGTTTAAGATCATCCAAAATTTGTCTAAAATAGAGATACATTTTAGACAAATTTTGGATGATTTGCATAATAGCTATTAATTGTCTAAAAATTAGACATCAATTATCAAAAACTGTCTAAAATATATTTCTAATATTTTAAGTATGGTTAGCATTATCTGATATCTTCGAGAGTAGGCTAGAATTGCTATAAATCTTACAAATTTGCCAAATGCCAAATCCATTGCAGATCTAGTGTCCCTATAAACTTCTATGTCCTATTTCCATGTGACGCCTATATTCTTCTTTCAAGATTGTTAATATACTTATTGCAAGACAATAGAATTGTTGGTGCAACACCCACATATTCTAGTTTCAAGATATTAGTACACTTATTGCAAGGAAATGAGGTTATTGACGCAACATTAAGATACTCTTGTTTCATTGTAATTATTTCTTAGATCATCAAGAATACTTATATACTTGCTTTGAGAATATGTGGTTTTTCATCACTCAACAAATCACTCAAAGGGTAACAATTTTCGTTCATGTATATTTTTATTTCAGTGTATTGTCAGCTTTAAAGCTAGTATTAGTTTTGGTAATAGTTGTTATTCAATGTTAGATTATATATTTCTGAATATTTTCGTCTATTGTCTGAAGACGCACAGCTAAAGCCAAATCTTTCCACTTCTAGGTCTCGTGTTAGTTCTAGTTTTACTTCAATTCAAATATACAGGGTTGCCAAATCAGTTTCTAAAGTACTTTATTTCAGAAACTAATCATTGAGAGGTTTAGTGTTAGCTTTAATGCTAGTACTAGTTTTGGTTGTGGTTGTTATTCAATGTTAGATTGTACATATATGTTCCATTGAACTAAAACTAGAGCTAAAACTAGACTTACGAGGTTCAAACATGTTATATTATATTCGTTCGAATCTAAAACACTCTATTTTTTTGAGACAGATGTTCCTATTAATGGGGTGTCTTAGCTTCGAAGGAATACGGTATTCTTATAAAGAAATTATATATCGACATTTAAATTACATATTTTTTTGTTAAATTTTAGGTAAACCTCTACAGAAACATAACATTTAGAAACTCAAAACGAACATATCAAGGAATTCCGGTAATGGCCTCAAATATGGATACGGTGGGAACGTTTAAAATGGCCAAAGCGCTCTCGAAACACGGCTTATTCACCACCATCCATAAATATTACACCGTGGATGAATGGAAAGCTTTCGCATCGGAAAATCCGGATTGCCTCCCGAATATAGCCGCAAGCGCCGGAATGGCCGAAGCGGATTTTCAACGACTTTCGGACATTTTAAATGCAGTACCAGATATAACATTTATTTGTTTGGACGTTGCAAACGGGTATTCCCAGCATTTCGTTGATTTTGTTCGAAAAGTTCGAGCTGCATACCCAACACACACCATAATCGTATGTAAATTTTAATCGATTAAGATCGATTTATATTCATGAAGTCTTTTGTAGGCGGGGAATGTTGTGACCGGTGAAATGGTTGAGGAATTAATTTTATCGGGGGCTGATATAATTAAAGTGGGTATCGGCCCGGGAAGTGTTTGCACAACACGGATGAAAACCGGGGTGGGTTATCCTCAATTATCGGCGGTGATTGAATGTGCAGATGCTGCGCATGGGTTACAAGGCCATATCATTTCAGTATGTTATAAATTTTTTGATGTTATTTATGTTAATAAAAATATTTTTTGTTAGGATGGGGGGTGTACTTGTGCGGGGGATGTCGCAAAAGCTTTTGGGGCTGGTGCTGATTTTGTTATGGCCGGAGGAATGTTCGCTGGTCATGATCAATGTGAAGGGGATATTATCGAGAAAAACGGAAAAAAATTTAAATTGTTTTATGGAATGTCTTCCAGCACGGCTATGGAAAAACACTCAGGTATGTTATGTTACAAAAAAAGGAAATCTATTAATCCTTTATTTCCTTTAAAGGAGGAGTCGCTGAATATAGATCGTCCGAAGGTAAAACCGTAGAAGTCCCATACAAAGGCGACGTCGAAGCGACCGTTTTGGACATTTTAGGCGGATTACGAAGCGCTTGTACTTATACGGGAGCTAGCAAAATCAAGGAACTTCCGCGTAGAGCCACCTTTATACGATGCACACAACAACTTAACACAATTTATAGTTAAATTACTATTTACGTATATACCGACATAAGTTCAGTATTTTGAAAGAGTTTTATTTATTTTTTATTACGTACGTGTTGTGTCCACATAAACTTTTTATTACAATTGCGCAAATGAACACCGAAAACGACTTTTTTCTTCAAATTTACAACAAAATTGTTATTAAATTACGTTACATCGAGAAGTGCCTCAGGGTTTTTTATTAGTAAAAGATATTAATTAATTGAACTAAAACTGAAAGGAACAAAAGAAAAGAAAAATATCGAGTTAAATGTGGCATTTGAATCAGTATTTGACGTTTCTAATATTATGTTATTAAATTTTTTGAAACAACAAATTCGAAATGGACAAATATATTTTGATATATTTGATATTTTGGTATATTTTGATAAATATACTTTGATTATGATTAGGACTCACGCTAAATTTAGAAGCAGGAAAAGTCTGATGACTTTAATTGTTACTCAGGTATCTCCTCAGTGGAGCTGAAGTCACTAATGGTTTATATAAGAAAGTAACCAGAGATGGGCAAATACTTTTAAAAAAGTATTTAAATACAAAATACTTTCAAATTTTTATACTTGAAATACAAATTACAAAATACTTTTGGTAAAATGTATTTGAAATACAAAATACGTATTTTGTATTGGTATTTTAAATACTTTTATTTCAAATAGGTTGCATCCCTGAAAGTAACCCTTCCATAAAGATTTTCTTCCACAGAGATAGGCTTAATTGAGCTGAGGGAATTTCATCTTCCTCTTTAAAACTCTCTGCAAGATTGCCGAATACATGACGAAAGCAATTAATTATTGTTTCTTTTTTAACATTTATCCATGCGCTGTTTAACATTATCATGGTATCTAAAATATCGATTTTTAATTTTTCGTTCAGATTCATAGCTTCTATTAACTTCCTTCGTCTGAAAACGTTTTTTAGCACCTTCCGTCTGTAAACGTGGGTCTTTCAAGTTCAGTCGATTTTTTATGGGATTATGCATTAAAAAAAATATGAAATAATTCATTAAATTCATTACTGTAGTCTTGTGAGTTCATATTCTATAAGATATTACCTTCTTTTTAAGTGGGGTCCACACAATGTGTATCAACTTATTAGTACATTTTTTACTTAAACAGTTTAGGTCGGACACGAAATACCCAGGTTTAAAAGGGTTAAAATTAGCTGAAGAATCACCCCATGAAGTTTGTTAACAAGCTTATTTATATATTCCTTTCTTAACCTAAATCTAAATACCGAAAGCGATAGTTCATTATTTTTCTACCATTATACCCATCAAATTATTGTACATCATCCTGTTAACTTTAAAACAGGTAATTTTGATTTATATGCTCTAAATTAATCATCAAAACAGTATTTACACACTTTTAGTTAATAAACTCAATCCTCAATGTTTCTAATCCAGCTTTAGTGTTGAGTCAATTCTCGAATTTTATGCATTTTTGTATCAGAAACGTCAAACTCTTTGTCAAAACATGCTCGGGTTTTATAAATAGTTTCAGTTTTAGATTAATTAATTATGTAACCGCCGTGAAAGCCTTCGTATTTATAAATTAATGTTTTTGCGCTACAAATAGATGAGATGCTCAAAGTTTTGCATTCTGATAAGTGAGGTTGTTTAAAAAGAGTATTATTCCGAAATTAAATAAATTTTTGGCTTTTATTTATGTAGTTTTAATTATTATTATTATTATGCTAATATAAAATGGAAGAAGAATTGGGTATTTTATTCGCAATAGCCGAAATCGAATATTAACTGAACTTTTTACCCACAACGCGTTGTGGGTAAAGCTTAACGGGGAAATCTCTTTTTTTCTATTAAACAAAGTTATGTCTTTAGGAATTTTTGGTTGCCAAACTATATGGTCTTTTAATTTAATCTTTTGCCTGAGTGTATAACATACATATATTTGACGTATATCTCAATATCTTTATCTATACCCGGCCATTAATGTCTATGTGCTCTTCATGCAATATTTCCAACAGTTTTTTTCTCAATTTATGTGGTACTACTGTTATCCGTGCCATATGTCAAGGCCCCTCACTTTAGAGATAGATATCTTCGAAATCGCCCGATGAAAAAAATTGCGGTAAAGTTTATTGTAATCAGTGAACATTTTTGTGTATCACAGTTTAATTTGGAAATTATTTTAGGAGGATTAATAATTTTTCGTTCCATTTCTTTCCATGAACGCTCCTTCTCCCACCGTAACCATCCAATCCACGGTCATATCGCCCTCTATAAACTGCAAATATCTGGGAATATCGATAGATAGAAGATTGAAATTTTCCGAACATGCTACTAAAAGCGATATTTCGCGCAAAGCACTTCATATCATTCATATAATCAAATGCGCTGCTCACATCTACAAAACCATCTGCAGACCGATGGTGGAATATGCAACGCTGATTCTGACCGACGCACCTAGAGGAGCTATTCAAGGGGAAAGTGTCTACTTTCTCGTCATGAAGTCGGATCTTGAAAATATTTATTCGCTTTTGAGATGTAAATCATTAAATTCAACGTGAACATTTATGGCTATTTCAAGTTAATTAGAAATCACCAAAAATCGAATTCTTGAGAAATTTTAATGATACATTCAAAATTTATAGAGGTAAGTGTCTATTTTGTCATGGTGAGAACCAAATTAGAAAATCTTTACTCGTTTTTGAGATAAAGATTATTTGAGTTAACCTAATCTTTTACGATCTTTTGAAATTAATAATCCTGTTTTAAAAAATCACGAAAAATCGAATTCTTAAGATATCGTAATGTGTTATTTACGATTTATAGAGGAAAGTGTCTATTTTCTCGTGATGAAACCGAATCTTGAACATATTAATTCGTTTTTGAGATATAAATCATTAAATTCAAAGTGAACATTTATGGCTATCTCAAGTTAATTACAAATCTCCAAAAATCGAATTCTTGAGATATTTTAATGATATATTCAAAATTTATAGAGGCAAGTGTCTATTTTGTCATGGTGAGAACCAAATTAGAAAATCTTTATTCGTTTTTGAGATAAAGATTATTTAAGTTAATGTAATTTTTTTATAATTATTGGAAATGAATAATCTTGTTTTAAAAAATCACGAAAAATCGAATTCTTAAGATATTTTAATGAACTATTCATGGTTTATAGAGGAAAGTGTCTATTTTCTGGTGATGAAAGCGGATTTTGAAAATATTTATTCGTTTTTGAGATATAAATCATTAAATTGAATGAACATTCATAAATCGAACATTTATTGCTATCTCAAGTGAATTAAAAATCGTCAAAAATCGAATTTTTAAGATATCTTAATGAAATATTCAAAATTTATAGAGCAAAGTGACTATTTTATTACGGTGAAAACCGAATTAGAAAATCTTTATTCGTTCTTGAGATAAGAATTATTGAAGATAACCTGATTTTTTGAAATTAATAACCGTGCTTTAAAAAATCACAAAAATCGAATTCTTAAAGTATCTTAATGAATTATTCAAGATTTATAAGGAAAAGTGTCTACTTTCTCGTCATGAAGACGGATCTTGAAAATATTTATTCGCTTTTGAGATGTAAATTATTAAATTCAACGTGAACATTTATGGCTACCACAAGTTAATTAGAAATCACCAAAAATCGAATTCTTGAGATATTTTAATGATACATTCAAAATTTATAGAGGTAAGTGTCTCGTTTTTGAGATAAAGATTATTTGAGTTAACCTAATCTTTTACGATTTTTTAAATTAATAATCCTGTTTTAAAAAATCACGAAAAATCGAGTTCTTAAGACATCTTAATGTATTATTCATGATTTATAGAGGAAAGTGTCTATTTTCTGGTGATGAAAGGGTATTTTGAAAATATTTATTCGTTTTTGAGATATTAATCATTAAATTGAACGTGAACATTTATGGCTATCTCAAGTTAATTAAAAATCACCAAAAATCGAATTCTTGAGATATTTTAATAATATATTCAAAATTTATAGAGACAAGTGTCTATTTTGTCATGGTGAGAACGAAATTAGAAAATCTTTATTCGTTTTTGAGATAAAGATTATTTAAGTTAACCTAATTTTTTTATGATTTTTTGAAATTAATAATCTTGTCTTAAAAAATCACGAAAAATCGAATTCTTAACAGTCTTTTCTCGACATTTGTCAGAGCAACACGTATGCTCTTGCTTCTCTCAGCATTGACGTGTTTAATAGAAGTGCTTCAATTAATTTTTTGTTCATTACCCACGTGAATAATCTTTAGGGGTGTGATTACAACCATGGACACACAAGGTTCTGGGGCCTCGGCCTCGGAATCCGACCAGGACCAGGACGGTGAGTTTAGACTCGCTAGCAAAAAACGCGGCCGCCCGAAGAAACACACGCACACAGACCACCCTTATAAAAAGCAAAATACCAGCGGTAGCGATTCCGCATTTAAAGTTCCGCATCCACCCAAGAATAAAAATTCTTACTCGCCGCAAACGCCGTCAAGTTATCGAACTCCACGTGCTCCAGCCGCCACGAGCCGGTTTTCTGACCGCCCTCTGACGTACCAACAACAGCTTAAAACGTACAACTCGGTGTTTTTGATAAAAACAAGTCTTGAGCTAACCAGAATCCAGTTGTCCGAAATTTGGACAAAACACTCACTTAATCCACGCGACATTATAATTAAAACAAAAGAGGGCTTTATTATTAAATCGGAAAACTCCAAGACACAACAAACCATCAACTTAAATCTACTAAAAAGTAAAAACATCATTTCCGAGTTTTCCGAATCAAGAAACTTTACACCAGCCATTAAAAAAATACCATCAGCCTCATACTCCGCCGTTATTGCCTCCGTCGACCTCGAAATCAAGGATTCAGAAATTAGTGAGCATCTGAACTCTCTTAATCTATCACACAGATATTGTAAAAGAATTATCTCCAAAGCCACGGATAAACCCACCTTTAAAATAAGGATAATCACCGGTTGTGTCGATTCCTACCAAAGGCTTCTGCACGCGGGAGTATTCTTCAAAAACAACCACTTTCCGGTGTTTGAAAGTCGCGCTCCACCGCCAATGCCAATCCCGTGTAACAGATGCAACAAATTCTCCCATACCTCAGACAAATGCACTGCTGCGGTGCAGTGTTCGAAATGTCTCGGCCCTCACATGACCATTAAATGCACCTCACAGCTTCCGGAGAAGTGCAAATCCTGCGGCCTGGAGGGACACAGTGCATGGTCATTAAAATGCAAGAACCGCCCCACAGCTCCCATACGGGGAGTCCCTAATGTCAGAATTAAATCTGCCAATAAAAAATCTGACCAAATTTCTGCAACAACAACAACACAAACACGCATACATAAGCCAATTACCATTCACGACCACATCATTGATACCTACCTAGCAAAAATTAACTCTCCCAAGCCGCGCGATCGTCAAGAACTCATCAACTCTCTCAAAAGGAAATTTGTTGAAAACTACCAAATTGACACAATTGTGGCATTTTCCGGAAGTTACATATATGTTATCATGATAGATCTCCAAGATACCTCTAAGCCATCCCCTACCGAACCTATCCACGGCTACCAATCCTCCACTCCGCGAGATCAACAATGACCTGCATAAAATTACTGTACGCAAACATAAATAGCTACCACCCGAAATCACATTTAATCGGAAATTACATCACGGAAAATCACATCCGCTGCGCAATGTTTGTTGAAACAAAGTCAAAATCTTCCATTACGTTCAGAAACTGGACGTCAATCCAAAAGCATGGCAACATTATAAATAGGGGCGTCAGAGGAGGAGCGTTGGCTATGGGCCACCCTATGATACAATTGGGAAAATCCAACCCCCCCGCAATCAACTCGCCATCAAATAACGCTCTACACTTTTGTATTACTATTGGGTCAAACTTAATACATGTCTTCTTAATTTATATTCACCCCTTCAGCAAAATCGAGGAATCCATATTCAACATGGCCTCTCTGCACGACAACTGCCTAATAATTGGTGACTTCAATCCAAATCCAACCAAAAAGAAACATATAAGACAATTCTTAAACATGTCCAATTTCGTTCAAATCACGACCTCTCCCACATATGTTATGGAACACAATCCAAATTCTACTCCCGATCTCCTGTTCTGTACAAGAAACATCCGCAATCTAATAACACAAGTAGAAGTCGTCCCGGATTTATGCTCCGACCACTTAAGCATTTTAATTCATATCAACTCAACTTCCAAGGTACCGAAACCTATTCCGATGGTAACTAAAAACTACAACCTTTGTAACGTGAAGACAGTCAATTCAGCAATGAAAGATTACATAGAAAAAAACCCGACAATTACAGTTGATACGATTTCCACCTTTAACAAACGCCTTAAGGAGTCGATAGACAAAGCGAGCCCATCCATAACCGCAAAACATTACAATTTTCCGTTACCTCCATTTATTATCAGACTCATTAAGGAGAAAAGACGCCTATATCGTGACTTTAGAGTATATGAGGTTCCTGAGCTAAAAAAACAGGTCAATGAGCTTAACAAAAAGATACAAAAGCTAGTTAAGCAGTACAGAACAGAGAAATACATGGAGGCATGTGACACAATAAATCTATGCAAGGGGAAAAATTACTGGCACGAAGTTAGAAAACTATCCAGATACCAAAAGACACCTGGTACGGACGAACTCGTTGATCCTACCGATGGCAGGGTGCATTCTAATCCTGAAAAAATCGTTAACATCCATGCGGATTACTTAGAAGGTGTCTATACCTTTACTGAGGATGTCTCGTTCTGCCCTCACTCTAAAAACATTATAGACAACTGGTATGAATCTGCATTTTTGAAACCGTTCGAGACACCCGAGGATGCTCTCATGTCGGAAGAGGAATACTTTAGCCTCCTTGGTCAGGGAAGTAATACCGTCCCCGGTTATGACAATGTTACCAGGAAACTACTGAGAAGTCTGGATCTCTACATTCACAACTTCATTAGAGAAATAATTAACTTTTGCCTCACATCTCAGCATTTTCCGCACGACTGGAAAACGTCAATCATCATTTGCATCCCTAAGAAGGATTCGTCGCTTTCTGATCCGGCAAATTATCGCCCCATCTCGTTGCTTCCCGTTATTGGAAAAATTTTCGAAACGCACCTAAAGAACAAACTAATGTCTGCTGTATCTGAGAAAATTCCACCCTATCAATTTGGCTTCCAACCCGGCAAATCAACGTCCCATCCATTATCGATTCTGGTCTCCAACTTCCAGGCAGCACGTCACGAAAAACTAAAATCCGCAGCTGTATTTCTGGACGTCCGAAAAGCTTTTGACTCAGTGTGGCACAAAGGATTGCTATTTAAACTGCATAAGCTTAAAACGTCATACTACCTCTTAAACCTCCTGAAGCAATTCCTTTCGAATCGCTCCTCCATGGTAAAGTTCAAAAACCATTTCTCCCACTGCTTCTCCGCTCAGCAAGGCCTTCCTCAGGGATCTCCTATCTCTCCCTCTCTTTACAACTTATTCTGCCATGACGTTTACAATGACCACCCAGATGCTTTTAACCTGACCGCATACGCATTACTTTATGCCGACGACACAGCATTGGTATCGCACAGCAAGGACGTCGCTTCTTCGATCCGCAAGCTGCAGACACTCGTAAACGAAACGGAAAGTTGGTTCAGAAAATGGCGCATACTAATCAACCCCACAAAAACACAATTTTTTATACCATTTCTTCCGCTTAGCGCTCCCTCTCCCACAATTATCATCCAATCTACGGCAATCTCCGTCACGCCAACCTGCAACTATCTTGGCATAACACTGGATAGAACGCTAAAATTTTTCACCCATGCGACCAAGGTGAAGATGAAAGTCAACATACGCGCTAAACACTTCAAATCCCTTTCGTTCGGAGGTCGTGGAATCTCTACGTCATGTGCCTCGCACATCTACAAGACCATATGCAGGCCTATCATAGAATATGGTGCAATATTACTGAACGACGCACCTAGAAAAACCAAGTACCACCTGGAAGTAGCGGAAAGATCGGCTCTGAGATCCATCACCCGAATTAGAAACCCCCGTAACCCCCTCTTTAACCCAAGCAATCAGCTTCTATATCAGCTTACAGATATCCTCCCCATCGATACTCGCCTCCAACGTTTGTCAGATAAATATTTCATTAATTTACCTATCAAAGCTCTCCAACATATGCTAATATCGCCTCCAATACTCCACCCCATCAACAATCCAACGTTTCTCTTTCAAAAATTCCTTGCAATCAGAGAAGACTAAATCAAGCCGTCAACTAGAAGAATCACGGGCAGAAAGACCCAGGGTCGATAGCCCTATTCTCGCCCCATTCATTTTATTTTTATTTATTTATTTTTATTATATATTTATTGTACACATATTATATTGTTGCATGGGGGTTTAGAATAAAATTTGTTTTCTCTCTCGAATTCTTAAGATATCTTAATGAACTATTCATGATTTATAGAGGAAAGTGTCTATTTTCTGGTGATGAAAGGGAATTTTGAAAATATTTATTCGTTTTTGAGATATTAATCATTAAATTGAACGTGAACATTTATGGCTATCTCAAGTTAATTAAAAATCGCCAAAAATCGAATTCTTGAGATATTTTAATAATATATTCAAAATTTATAGAGACAAGTGTCTATTTTGTCATGGTGAGAACGAAATTAGAAAATCTTTATTCGTTTTTGAGATAAAGATTATTTAAGTTAACCTAATTTTTTTATGATTTTTTGAAATTAATAATCTTGTCTTAAAAAATCACGAAAAATCGAATTCTTAAGATATCTTAATGAACTATTCATGATTTATAGAGGAAAGTGTCTATTTTCTGGTGATGAAAGGGGATTTTGAAAATATTTATTCGTTTTTGAGATATTAATCATTAAATTGAACGTGAACATTTATGGCTATCTCAAGTTAATTAAAAATCACCAAAAATCGAATTCTTGAGATATTTTAATAATATATTCAAAATTTATAGAGACAAGTGTCTATTTTGTCATGGTGAGAACGAAATTAGAAAATCTTTATTCGTTTTTGAGATAAAGATTATTTAAGTTAACCTAATTTTTTTTATGATTTTTTGAAATTAATAATCTTGTCTTAAAAAATCACGAAAAATCGAATTCTTAAGATATCTTAATGAACTATTCATGATTTATAGAGGAAAGTGTCTATTTTCTGGTGATGAAAGGGAATTTTGAAAATATTTATTCGTTTTTGAGATATTAATCATTAAATTGAACGTGAACATTTATGGCTATCTCAAGTTAATTAACAATCACCAAAAATCGAGTTCTTGAGATATTTTAATGATATATTCAAAATTTATAGAGACAAGTGTCTATTTTGTCATGGTGAGAACCAAATTAGAAAATCTTTATTCATGTTTGACATAAAGATTATTTAAGTTAACCTAATTTTTTTATGATTTTTTGAAATTAATAACGTTGTTTTAAAAAATCATCAAAAATCGAATTCTTGAGATATTTTAATAATATACTCAAAATTTATAGAGACAAGTGTCTATTTTGTCATGGTGAGAACCAAATTAGAAAATCTTTATTCATGTTTGAGATCAAGATTATTTAAGTTAACCTAATTTTTTTATGATTTTTTGAAATTAATAACCTTGTTTTAAAAAATCACCAAAAATCGAATTCTTGAGATATTTTAATAATATATTCAAAATTTATAGAGACAAGGGTCTATTTTGTTATGGTGAGAACTAAATTAAAAAATCTATATTCGTTATTGAGATAAAAATTATTTAAATTAACGTATTTTTTATGATTTTTTCAAATTAATAATCTGGTTTTAGAAAATCACGAAAAATCGAATTCTTAAGATATCTTAATGAATTATTCATGATTTATAGAGGAAAGTATCTACTTTCTCGTGATGAAACCGAATCTTGAACATATTTATTCGTTTTTGACATATAAATCATTAAATTCAAAGTGAACATTTATGGCTATCTCAAGTTAATTAGAAATCACCAAAAAATCGAATTCTTGAGATATTTTAATGATATATTCAAAATTTATAGAGGCAAGTGTCTGTTTTGTCATGGAGAGAACGAAATTAGAAAATCTTTATTTGTTTTTGAGATAAAGATTATTTAAGTTAACCTAATTGTTTTATGATTTTTTGAAATTAATAATCTTGTTTTAAAAAATCACGAAAAATTGAATTCTTAAAATATCTTAATGAACTATTCATGATTTAGAGAGGAAAGTGTCTATTTTCTGGTGATGAAAGGGGATTTTGAAAATATTTACTCGTTTTTGAGATATTAATCATTAAATTGAACGTGAACATTTATGGCTATCTCAAGTTAATTAAAAATCACTAAGAATCGAATTCTTGAGATATTTTAATGAGACATTCAAAATTTATAGAGGTAAGTGTCTATTTTATCATGGTGAGAACCAAATTAGAAAATCTTTTTTCGTTTTTGAGATAAAGATTATTGAAGTTGTCCTGATTTTTATGATTTTTTGAAATTAATAATAAATATAATTTACCCACAATTATTCTCTGTGTAATTGAGCCTTTAAAATGTTTTCTTATTTATTAATTATGTTCTTTTACCAATCATTTTCGTTACCATTTGATTTCCTTTTGTTAATTTTCATTATTATTAATTTCTTGTTCAGCAATTTTTTATTCTTGTTAAGAAATTATTTACTTATGTTATTTATTGTGATTTATTACTGGATGCTTCGCTGGGCTTGTCCAGTTTTTATCTCAAATATAATAAATAAATAAATAATTTTACGAATTGTTATTTAACATTTTTTATCGCCATCTATCGACGGGAATAAACAAGTAATCGATATTTTTACAAAATTGTGAAAAATCGTTCGATAAATATTGTGTGCAATATCTGACGATCAGTTCCTACCAGAACACCAATAGGCGATATCGACTTGATAAAAGATATCGATCCAATAACTGCCGCTCCGATATCTACTCAATACTTTAAATACAACCATGAAATACTGAAAACGCGGTGTGGATATTTTTTGGTGTCTACAACATATTTTGAGTAAACGCGTTCTAGGAACTATTACATAAACTTAAATACATACAAGGCGTTGTAATCATTTACGCTTATTCACAAGACGATGTGGGCAAAAATTTGGGACAATATCCAAATTCTTGCATTGCTTTGTAATCATAAGCATGTTAGAAAAAAAACTGTTAAAATAAAAATTAAAAGAAATTTAATTTTGAACAACATTCCTCTTTTAATCCAAGTCAATATCGAAAAAAAAATATGAAAATTTAACATATTTCATTTTATTAATGTAGTTTAAATAATAACATGTATGTACTTACAATCTTTTCCTATACAATAATATCGCAGTAAATATATATTTAAATGGAATTGTTAAAAATAAACCAAAAAAAAGAATTAATTTATAATTTATTTGAATTTTCACCATCAGTAGGCTTTTTATTGTCATCTTCTTTAGTTTCACATTCTTCTTTTTTTGCTTCATCTTCCTTTTTTCCATCTTCCTTTTTTTCTTTGTCTTCTTTTTCCTTTTCCAATTCCTCTTGATTAAAAAGCGCCAATAATTCCTCCTAAAATCAAGATTATTTAGAACATTTTCATTTCATCCAATAACTCATTCACCTTCCATCCTAATTTTTCAGCTAAAAGTAAACATCCATCATCACAATCTCCCAACCAACACACATCCCTTGTATTTCTTGATGAATCAAACTCCAATCCACCTCCCACCCCCATTATAGCCATTAACCCGCTTCTTTGACCAGCTTTTTCTCTATTAATTAATAATCTTGGACATTCTTTAGAGACTCTATAACGAAAAGTTTTTTTTAAACAAAAATTTTTTTTATATTAAATAATCACCGATCAATAAGTGAAGCGAATGGTTGCACAGCTAATGATGAGCCCAATATAATTAATAAATCGGCTTTTACAAAATCAGTTTGTAAACATTGATAAAATTTCCCCGGAAGGGATTCCCCAAAAAACACAATATCCGGTTTAACAACACCCGGACAATCATCACATATCGGAACATCAATTGTAAAAATTTTATCTAAAACAAATTCTTATTTATTAACAAATTTTTTGATTAATTCAATTCACCTTTCATCCATTCCTGAGAATATTCTTTATCGCACTCGAGGCAATGACCTTGATTAAAAGTTCCGTGAGCTTCAACTAATTTTTCTTCAGGAATTCCAGCCACCCGTTCTAAAGTATCAATATTTTGGGTATAATGCCTTAATAAAACTCCTTTATCATTTAACATTTTAATAAAATAATGACAAACGGTCGGTTTAAAAGTTCCTGGATATAACTCTTTGGCTAGTTCAAAGAATGGTCGAGGATTCTTATGAAAAAAGTCTAATTCAAAAATAGCCTGGGGATGGGGTAAATTATATTTTTGTAGATTATGGTAAAGTCCATAAACGGGGGAACGAAAATCTGGAATTCCTGCAGCTGTAAGCAATTAAAATTTTTATATGAAAATAAAATTACAGTAGACTCGCGATAATGTGAACTTACTCTATAACGTGAACGCAAAAATTTTTGTATATACTACTCTGTAACATGAATTCGTAATCTCGATAACGTGATTCATAATAACAAAGTCAAACACGTTTTGTCTTGTTAGAAAAGTGATGGCTGCTGTGTAGTAGTGGAGACGAAATCATCGTTTGTGAGTCTTAGTTTTCTTAAAAATGGCGAAAATAAAAAGTAAGTGTTTATCTCTCTGCGAAAAATCTAAAGTAATTGAAGAATATGAGAAAGGAGTAAGTGTTTCCGCGTTAGCTAGAAAGTACGGCATAGCAAAATCAACCGTGTGTTCAATAAAAAATAAAAAATCAAAAATATTAGCAATGCTAGGTCAACCATTAAGATCAAGTCGAAAATGCACATTGAAAAAAGCAGAATATCCAAAAATGGAGAAAGCGTTGAACAAATGGTTTCGTTGCCAGCGCGAGAGGCAAGCGCGTATTAATGGGAACTTAATGAAACAAAGAGCCATATATTATTTTAACAAATATTATACAGGAAGATTTAACGCTAGTGATGGTTGGTTTCAAAAGTTTAAAATGCGATATGGAGTAAGGCTGTTAAAGGTCTGTGGAGAAAAAGTGTCATCTCAACCTGAACTTGTCCAACCCTTTAAACGTAAATTGGAGAATAAGATTCATGAACTGAACCTATGTGACCATCAACTTTGCAATGCTGATGAAACGGGTTTATACTGGCAACTGTTACCAGACAAAAGTTACGTTTTTCCGGACGAGAAATCAGCTCCTGGTATGAAATCGGCAAAACAACGCATAACTTTTCTTGGATGTGCAAATGCGTCTGGATCTCATAAATTACGACCTCTAGTAATTGGCAAAGCAAAAAATCCCAGATGTTTTAAAAATTTTAATAACCCAGTTGTTTACACCAATACCAAAAATGCTTGGATGACGGCGGCAGTTTTTAAAACTTGGTTTTTTGACAATTTCGTTCCAGAGGTATAATTATTAGATGTGTTAGTGAAAAAAATATTCCTATAGTTGATCGAATTTTAGGTTAAAAGATATTTAAAAAATGAAAATCTTCCACAAAGGGCGTTACTCCTTTTAGATAATGCGCCTTCACATCCTTCCGAAGAAGAACTTAAAACTGAAGATGGAATGATATCTATCATGATCTTACCACCAAACGTAACTGCTTTGATCCAGCCAATGGATCAAAACGCATTAAAAATCACGAAACTGCATTACAGAAATAGCTTGTTAAGTTTTATTTTGTGTCATAGTAAAGAAGAAGTTGGAAGTGCACTGAAAAGAATATCACTTAAGTTTGCTGTGGAAACTTTGGCAGCAGCATGGCAGAAATTAGAACCAACAATTTTACAAAAATGTTGGAAAAAAATAAGAAGTAATGAAGAGAATGATGATGAAGATGAACTACCGCTGTCAACTTTACAAGAAATCTGGAGAAATGAAACGGAACACATCGTTCAAGACACCCTATCACTTCTACAAGAAATTCAACCTGTAAGTAGTGCACAATTTGGTTACACACTTTTCAGTTGAAATAATCTGTCCAAATAATTTTTAGGCCAACTACAAGGAGACGATTAAAGAGGATCAAAGATTAAAGAGTAAACAAGATGCGACGCTAGAGTGAGAGACTTCAGTTTTTGAGAGAGATAGAAAACATTCCAATTTAAAAATGGCGAAAATAAAAAGTAAGTGTTTATCTCTCTGCGAAAAATCTAAAGTAATTGAAGAATATGAGAAAGGAGTAAGTGTTTCCGCGTTAGCTAGAAAGTACGGCATAGCAAAATCAACCGTGTGTTCAATAAAAAATAAAAAATCAAAAATATTAGCAATGCTAGGTCAACCATTAAGATCAAGTCGAAAATGCACATTGAAAATAGCAGAATATCCAAAAATGGAGAAAGCGTTGTACAAATGGTTTCGTTGCCAGCGCGAGAGGCAAGCGCGTATTAATGGGAACTTAATGAAAGAAAGAGCCATATATTATTTTAACAAATATTATACAGGAAGATTTAACGCTAGTGAGGGTTGGTTTCAAAAGTTTAAAATACGATATGGAGTAAGGCTGTTAAAGGTCTGTGGATAAAAACTGTCATCTCAACCTGAACTTGTCCAGCCCTTTAAACGTAAATTGGAGAATAAGATTCATGAACTGAACCTATGTGACCATCAACTTTACAATGCTGATGAAACGGGTTTATACTGGCAACTGTTACCAGACAAAACTTACGTTTCTCTGGACGAGAAATCAGCTCCTGGTATGAAATCGGCAAACTTTCGCCGAAAAAAAACGCATAACTTTTCTTGGATGTGCAAATGCGTCTGTTACCCAGTTATTTACACCAATACCAAAAATGCTTGGATGACGGCGGCAGTTTTTAAAACTTGGTTTTTTGACAATTTCGTTCCAGAGGTATAATTATTAGATGTGTTAGTGAAAAAAATATTCTTATAGTTGATCGAATTTTAGGTTAAAAGTTATTTAAAAAATGAAAATATTCCACAAAGGGCGTTACTCCTTTTAAATAATGCGCCTTCACATCCTTCCGAAGAAGAACTTAAAACTGAAGATGGAATGATATCTATCATGTTCTTACCACCAAACGTAACTGCTTTGATCCAGCCAATGGATCAAAACGCATTAAAAATCACGAAACTGCATTACAGAAATAGCTTGTTAAGTTTTATTTTGTGTCATAGTAAAGAAGAAGTTGGAAGTGCACTGAAAAAAATATCACTTAAGTTTGCTGTGGAAACTTTGGCAGCAGCATGGCAGAAATTAGAACCAACAATTTTACAAAAATGTTGGAAAAAAATAAGAAGTAATGAAGAGTATGATGATGAAGATGAACTACCGCTGTCAACTTTGCAAGAAATCTGGAGAAATGAAACGGAACACATCGTTCAAGACACCCTATCACTTCTACAAGAAATTCAACCTGTAAGTAGTGCACAATTTGGTTACACACTTTTCAGTTGAAATTATAATCTGTCCAAATAATTTTTAGGCCAACTACAATCAAAGATTAAAGAGTAAACAAGATGCGACGCTAGAGTGAGAGACTTCAGTTTTTGAGAGAGATAGAAAACATTCCAATTTAAAAATGGCGAAAATAAAAAGTAAGTGTTTATCTCTCTGCGAAAAATCTAAAGTAATTGAAGAATATGAGAAAGGAGTAAGTGTTTCCGCGTTAGCTAGAAAGTACGGCATAGCAAAATCAACCGTGTGTTCAATAAAAAATAAAAAATCAAAAATATTAACAATGCTAGGTCAACCATTAGGATCAAGTCGAAAATGCACATTGAAAAAAGCAGAATATCCAAAAATGGAGAAAGCGTTGTACGAATGGTTTCGTTGCCAGCGCGAGAGGCAAGCGCGTATTAATGGGAACTTAATGAAACAAAGAGCCATATATTATTTTAACAAATATTATACAGGAAGATTTAACGCTAGTGATGGTTGGTTTCAAAAGTTTAAAATGCGATATGGAGTAAGGCTGTTAAAGGTCTGTGGAGAAAAACTGTCATCTCAACCTGAACTTGTCCAGACCTTTAAACGTAAATTGGAGAATAAGATTCATGAACTGAACTTATGTGACCATCAACTTTACAATGCTGATGAAACGGGTTTATACTGGCAACTGTTACCAGACAAAACTTACGTTTCCCTGGACGAGAAATCAGCTCTTGGTATGAAATCGGCAAAACAACGCATAACTTTTCTTGGATGTGCAAATGCGTCTGGATCTCATAAATTACGACCTCTAGTAATTGGCAAAGCAAAAAATCCCAGATGTTTTAAAAATTTTAATAACCCAGTTATTTACACCAATACCAAAAATGCTTGGATGACGGCGGCAGTTTTTAAAACTTGGTTTTTTGACAATTTCGTTCCAGAGGTATAATTATTAGATGTGTTAGTGAAAAAAATATTCCTATAGTTGATCGAATTTTAGGTTAAAAGATATTTAAAAAATGAAAATCTTCCACAAAGGGCGTTACTCCTTTTAGATAATGCGCCTTCACATCCTTCCGAAGAAGAACTTAAAACTGAAGATGGAATGATATCTATCATGATCTTACCACCAAACGTAACTGCTTTGATCCAGCCAATGGATCAAAACGCATTAAAAATCACGAAACTGCATTACAGAAATAGCTTGTTAAGTTTTATTTTGTGTCATAGTAAAGAAGAAGTTGGAAGTGCACTGAAAAGAATATCACTTAAGTTTGCTGTGGAAACTTTGGCAGCAGCATGGCAGAAATTAGAACCAACAATTTTACAAAAATGTTGGGAAAAAATAAGAAGTAATGAAGAGTATGATGATGAAGATGAACTACCGCTGTCAACTTTGCAAGAAATCTGGAGAAATGAAACGGAACACATCGTTCAAGACACCCTATCACTTCTACAAGAAATTCAACCTGTAAGTAGTGCACAATTTGGTTACACACTTTTCAGTTGAAATAATCTGTCCAAATAATTTTTAGGCCAACTACAATCAAAGATTAAAGAGTAAACAAGATGCGACGTTAGAGTGAGAGACTTCAGTTTTTGAGAGAGATAGAAAACATTCCAATTTAAAAATGGCGAAAATAAAAAGTAAGTGTTTATCTCTCTGCGAAAAATCTAAAGTAATTGAAGAATATGAGAAAGGAGTAAGTGTTTCCGCGTTAGCTAGAAAGTACGGCATAGCAAAATCAACCGTGTGTTCAATAAAAAATAAAAAATCAAAAATATTAGCAATGCTAGGTCAACCATTAGGATCAAGTCGAAAATGCACATTGAAAAAAGCAGAATATCCAAAAATGGAGAAAGCTTTGTACGAATGGTTTCGTTGCCAGCGCGAGAGCAAGCGCGTATTAATGGGAACTTAATGAAACAAAGAGCCATACATTATTTTAACAAATATTATACAGGAAGATTTAACGCTAGTGATGGTTGGTTTCAAAAGTTTAAAGTGCGATATGGAGTAAGGCTGTTAAAGGTCTGTGGAGAAAAACTGTCATCTCAACCTGAACTTGTCCAGCCCTTTAAACGTAAATTGGAGAATAAGATTCATGAACTGAACCTATGTGACCATCAACTTTACAATGCTGATGAAACGACTTTATACTGGCAACTGTTACCAGACAAAACTTACGTTTCTCTGGACGAGAAATCAGCTCCTGGTATGAAATCGGCAAAACAACGCATAACTTTTCTTGGATGTGCAAATGTGTCTGGATCTCATAAATTACGACCTCTAGTAATTGGCAAAGCAAAAAATCCCAGATGTTTTAAAAATTTTAATAACCCAGTTGTTTACACCAATACCAAAAATGCTTGGACGACGGCGGCAGTTTTTAAAACTTGGTTTTTTGACAATTTCGTTCCAGAGGTATAATTATTAGATGTGTTAGTGAAAAAAATATTCCTATAGTTGATCGAATTTTAGGTTAAAAGATATTTAAAAAATGAAAATCTTCCACAAAGGGCGTTACTCCTTTTAGAGAATGCGCCTTCACATCCTTCCGAAGAAGAACTTAAAACTGAAGATGGAATGATATCTATCATGTTCTTACCACCAAACGTAACTGCTTTGATCCAGCCTATGGATCAAAACGCATTAAAAATCACGAAACTGCATTACAGAAATAGCTTGTTAAGTTTTATTTTGTGTCATAGTAAAGAAGAAGTTGGAAGTGCACTGAGAAAAATGTCACTTAAGTTTGCTGTGGAAACTTTGGCAGCAGCATGGCAGAAATTAGAACCAACAATTTTACAAAAATGTTGGGAAAAAATAAGAAGTAATGAAGAGTATGATGATGAAGATGAACTACCGCTGTCAACTTTGCAAGAAATCTGGAGAAATGAAACGGAACACATCGTTCAAGACACCCTATCACTTCTACAAGAAATTCAACCTGTAAGTAGTGCACAATTTGGTTACACACTTTTCAGTTGAAATTATAATCTGTCCAAATAATTTTTAGGCCAACTACAATCAAAGATTAAAGAGTAAACAAGATGCGACGCTAGAGTGAGAGACTTCAGTTTTTGAGAGAGATAGAAAACATTCCAATTTAAAGGTCCTGACAATAACAAACCTAATCTGTTTTTTTACTGTGTTAGGTAGGTGGGTAGGTTATATTTGAAAATGGAAAATAATCCGAGAAAATCTGGACACGTTTGTTCATACAAAGACTGTAAAAATTCATTTTATAGCGCAAGAAATATTAGTTTCTTTAGATTCTCAAAGAATGTGGAAATGTAAGTTTTTATATGTTACAATAACATTAAAAGAATTGATTTAAGTTAATATTTTATAGGAGTAAATGTTGGTGCATAGCTTGTGGACGAAATGATTTACTAATGAACAAAACGCCTACAGAATTAAATTCAAAATACCGTGTTTGTAGTATACATTTTACAGGTGACATGTTTATGAACAGTGAGAAAAAGCGATTGCTATCACTAGCTGTTCTGATGCAGTGGACAAATAAAATAGAGATTAGAGTTAATGATGTGCCAATTCTTCCATGCAAGATTTTGAATTGTAGGTGTGAAATAAGTTGATATCTGACAATCTATTATATTTTAGGTAAATCTATACACAGTTTAATTGATAAAGAAGAACCACAATCAAAATTAGAAAATATTGAAATATCTGATATTACTATTGGTATATACTTAAATTATATAGTATACTATGATTATTTCTACACATATCACACCCCAGCAAAAACAGTGACATTTCTCAAAAATGCAATATTTGGGAATTGGGAAATAACAAATACAACAAATATGCTTCAAATACACAATGGACATTTTTTTGAGTTGTGACACTATTCTTTCTGAGATGTGATATAATTTAACCTTTTTCAGCACCTTCTATCAAGTTGTTCAAACACCGTTGTCATTATCCTGGTCGTCACTACGCAAAAATAAATATAGACAAATTATAAGACAGCTTAAGGTCTAAAAATTAGATCTACAAAAAAAAGCGACACTTTCAAAAAGCAACAAGAAGACATTAATGCAGAAGATTTTAAAAAATTATGTGATAAATTTTTAATACCATCATTTTCGAATTTTGTGAAAATTCAAATGGAACAAGCAAAGAGAACTCAAGCAGGACGTAGATATACTAATGAATTTTAAAAAAAATGTATTATCTTTGTATTTTCTTGGACCAAAATGCTACAAGTATTTACAAAAAATGTTTATTCTACCATCTCCACGAGTGCTTCAACGATTTGTTAAAAAATTATCATTAACAGCTGGGTTTAATGACAATTTATATGAACTACTCAATTTGAAAATGAAAAATTTTGATGACAAGAAGTGTTTAATTTGTATAGATGATATAATTATAAAGAGTCACCTATTTTATGATTATGGTAAGGATGAAATAATTGGACTGGAAGATAATGGTCTCAGAAAAACTGCAGTTCCAGCTGATAGAGTGACAGTGCTAATGTTAAAATCGCTTAAGTTTAAATGGAAACAACCTATTGGCTATTACCTATCAGAAAAACCAATTATCGCTAAGGAATTGAAAGAGATTCTAATACAACATATTACAAAATTGACTGCTATAGGTATAGATGTAGTAGCAGTTGTAAGCGATATGGGATCCAATTTTATATCACTTTCCCAACTATTGTGTATAACTCCTGAAAATCCATACTTTCGCGTAAATGATGTAATAATTGGATATTACTTCGATCCACCACATTTAATAAAAGCAACAAGAAACAATTTACTGAATAATGTTTTTCAGTGGGAAAATCAAAGAACATCATGGGACCATATAGTTTGCTTTTACAATAAAGATTGTATAGATTGTATATTAAATAGTCGAATTGCGCCGAAATTAACAAACATCCACATTAATCCCAATAGCTTTCAAAGGATGCGTGTAAAGAATGCAACTCAAGTAATAAGCGCTACTGTAGCAGCTGGCCTTGAGACATACATTAAATTAAATGCATTGTCGGAAGAAGCTATGGCAACAAAGGTGTTCATTGAAAAATTTGATAGGTTATTTGATATTTTTAATTCATCGAAATACGCAGACAAAAAGTTTCGAAGACCGTTTAAAGGACAGCAGTATCAAATAAATTTTTTAAATGAAATGTTAGAGTTTTTAAGTAAACTGAAAATTTACAATAAAAATGGAAAAGACGTTGAAAACTACGTAAAATTTATAACTGCTTGGAAAATCACAATAAGGTCGTTAATGTGTATACATGACAATTTAAAAACTAAAGTATGTTCACCCGAAGAATTAATCAAGACTGTCTTGAAAATTTTTTCGGCTATGTAAAACAGCAAGGAGGAAATTCTATAAATCCTACTCCAATTCAATTTATTCGGGCGTTCAAAAAAAATGTTTTTTATGAATTTTTTTCATGTAGCTACAATGAACTGTACCAATGACATGGAGGCATTTCTTCTTTGTTTAGAAAATTTTGAGCATCAAAATTCACATCAAGAAACTAATTTACAACACCAAAGAATTGAAATAAATGAATTGCGCGTAATAAATAGTGACTATCGTGCACTTACACTGCCAGAACACAATGCATTCAAATATATTTGTGGTTATTTAATTAATAAGTGTTTGAAAATTCATTCATGCCTCATATGCAATGAGTTTGCGAACAAAAAATATGAAGTAGAACTTACTAACATACAGGGTGTCTCACGTAACTGGTTCATTAGAACTTTATTATTTTCCACTATTCGTAGAGGCTTGAAATTTTGGTAACATGGGTTGTTCATTCCGATCTATTAATCTAAAATATTTTCAAGATGGCCGCCACTTCCGGTCTACCGGAAGTAGACTTCAACTTCGTTATTTTAAATGGAATGCTATAGTTTTTATTACACCATTCAATTATACATAAGAAAATATGTTGACTTTGATATCAGTTGTTGGTGCCTACCGTTTTTTGTTTTCGAGTTGTTTTGATTTTAAGTGTTTTTTGGCAAATATCACCATGCTCTTTACAAGCCCATATCTCAGCCAACGTTAACTCAAAAACGTTTTGCATTGGTGCGATAACTCTTCATATGCTGCTAAATAGATTGTCGCTTGTTGTATCAGTATATCTTATACAGGCTGGTCAAAAATTGAGTTACCGTTTCTCTGTATTCAATTGCGTGAAAGTCGAAAATTTTAAATGGTACGCCCCATATTTTCATACCCTATCAGAAAGGAAATTTAATTCTCTACAAATTATCTATAAATATTCCTATACCTATTTATTATAGTTTTCTTGCTATTGAGGAATTTATCACAATCATAGGTAAAATGCTAGAAACCGTCTGTGTCTTTGTTAGCAGGCCATGACATTTTGACAGTTTTTTGTTTAATTTATTTAAATTATTATTAGTATTTTGGTTGATCCGCGGTATCATCCGTTCATCTTCTTGGTTGTTCCCTGTGGACTTACTCAAAGATACGGCCTACAAACCAGCAGCAAGAGACCCTACAACTTACCTAGAAAAGACAACCAAGTCGAAAATAGAGGCATCTCCAATAGATCCGGAGATAAAGAAAACTCTAATCCCTCGAGAGAAATCAAGCAGGTGCCCTAAACTTTATGGTCTTCCCAAGATACACAAGCCGGACGTTCCACTTAGACCCATTGTGAGTGCCTTCAACTCACCGGTGCAAAAACTTGAAAAGTACCTGGCGAAGATCATGCAGCGTATTACACAACAAGCCGACTCCTACGTGCGAAATTCTGAACATTTCGTTCAAATTCTGGACAACGTCCAAATTGAAAACAGTGACATCTTGGCGAGCTTGGATGTCAAGTCTCTCTATCCTAGTATCCCGATCGAAGAGGCCCTCAAGCAGATCAGAGAAAACGAAGACTTGCCCAGCCACATCGTAGACCTCGCCAAACACTGTCTCAACAATGCTTATTTTCTGCTTGACGGTCAGATTTACAAGCAGGTAGAAGGAGCAGCTATGGGTTCTTCACTGTCCCTGGTTATCGCCAACCTATTCATGATTTACCTCGAGAAGAAAGCGTTAAGGGAGGCCAAATACAAACCGAAGTTATGGATCCGGTACGTTGATGACATCTTCGTCATTTGGTCCTTTGGAAAAGAAAAGCTCCAGGAATTTCAAGAATATTTGAATACCATTCATCCAAAGATCCAGTTCACCACGGAAATAGAAGAAAACGGACAGCTACCTTTTCTCGACGTATTAGTAAAGAAATCTCGCAACAGCCTGCAGCATACTGTGTACAGAAAACCTACCCACACGAATCGATACTTAAATGCATCTTCTCATCATCATCCTTCACAGATCCAATCAGTCGCCAACTCACTAATCTCAAGATCCATTCGACTTACAGATAACGATAACAGATCAGAAGAAATGACGAAAGTCACCTTGGCTCTTGCTCAAAACGGCTACTCCAAATACATGGTGAAGAAAGCTATCGATCGACAATCCAAGCCGAAGGACCCACATCCACAAGAAGAGACCAGAAGACCCAACGTCGTACTACCCTACATCAAAGGAACAACGGATCGCATAGGAAGACTACTACGGAAACACGACATTAATACCACCTACAGACCCGGCAAGACTATAGGAGCTTCTCTCAGGAATCCAAAAGACCAAATAAAATTGGAAAATCTAGGAGTTTATTCCATCCCCTGCGGCTCATGCGACAAGAACTACGTGGGACAGACCAACAGAAGAATAGCTGCCAGAGTAGAAGAACACAAGCTGAGCATCCGAAACAAACAGCTCACTTCTGCTCTCTTCCGCCACCATCTGGACACAGGCCATACCATCAATTTCGAGGGTTGCAAGCAGGTAGCCAACGTTCCGCATTGGAGAACCAGATTGATCCGGGAATCCATTGAAATAGCGAAGAACGGCACCCTCAACAAGAGGGATGATGCCCTACACTTGTCAGCAGCGTGGAGAACGGTCCAAGAGCACTCCAGGCCCAGGGCTGCTTTCCTGAGGCAAGGACCATCCAATTCGGAACGGCAGGACGCCGAGCTGCCTATCATTCTTGAAGCGTCCAGTGGGAGCGGCCCAGGTCCAGCAATCACCGGACAGCGGGTCAGTGGCCTCTTCTCGCCCATGGATGACGTCATCAAAGCCATATCCGGTGGAAAATCCCCAGGACCGTTAATCGCCGTACGACAGGTCAATGACCTCCCCCCACCACCCACGACTCACGTCACGTCGGACATAAACACCCCCACCACCTCACCCCCGACCAATCATTATCACCTACGACCAAGACGACCTACTATAAAAAGGAGCCAGAGCACCGCAGTACCTCAGTCTGTCAACAGGAGACTACGACAAAGCACTGAAGATGCCAAGTGAGATCTTGGCGAAACGTCCGCCTCTGTCCACAGGGAACAACCAAGAAGATGAACGGATGATACCTCGGATCAACCAAAACACATATTATTAGTATTATTTCTACAATGAACTGTGATTGAATAAACTTTAGATTGCTAGCTGTAATTTACCAAAAGAAACCGAATAAATGAAAAACAACAATTTAATGATAAAAATTAAAATCAATAACATAAAAGAATGAAAAACTGAAAATTACAAAAATAAATTATGGGAATTTAATTCTCTACAAACTATTTAGATACTTTCCTGCGCCTATTTGTTGTAGTTGCCCTCATATTTGGAAATTAATGGACGCATGCAATGCTGGAAGCTTCTTGTTTTTATGTTAGAAAGCCATGTTTGATAGCTTTTCAACCATATTTATGTTATTGTTGTCATTACTTAGTTGTGTCATCACTTACTGCTGTTAATGTCTTTAAATATCATGGCGAATTATTCCCACGCCAAAATTTTAAATTCGTCTTATATTCATGGCGGGTGTAATAAAGTTTTGGGTAGGATAAGATACGTATCTCTTAGTTTTGGAAAGATCAAAATAACAAGAAAACATAAATTTCTATCACCAGCAGCTTAAGATAATAGAATAAATGTTTTGTTATATTTTATTGCTTTACCAAATTCTTCGGTAAGAGGTGCTTCGGTCGATTTAGATGAATAATATTTTACAAAAAAGCACCGTAAATAAATAAACTGAACTCTCTAGGAACATCTCGCGCATCATTACGTCGAATATTACGCCATATCATTGTTTTTCATTGTTTCATTTATGCGTTCTTCTGCTGGTTATTTTTGGCAAATAAAAGCTAACAAACTCAAGTTTATTCAATTGCAGATCATTCTAGAAATAATACCAATGATAATTTAAATAAATTAAACAATAAACTGTCAAAATATCATAGCCTTCTAATAAAAACACGACCGGCTTCCAGCATTTTGTGTAGGATTTTGATAAAATACTCAATATGAAGAAAACTATAATAAATAGGTATAGCAATATTTATAGATAATTTGTAGAGAATTAAATTCCCGTTTAGATAGGCTAAAAGGATACGGTGCGTTCCATTTAAAATTTTCGACTTTCTCGCAATTGAATACAACGAAATGGTAATTCAATTTTTGACCACGCTGTATAAGGTACATTGATATAACAAGTAACAATCTATTTAACAGCATATGACGAGTTATTGTACCAATGCAAAACGTTTTTGAATTAACGCTGGCTGAGATATGGGCTTGTAAAGACCATGGTGATATTTGCCAAAAAACACTTAAAATCAAAATAACTCGAAAACAAAAAACGATAGGTACCAACAACTGTTATCAAAGTCAACATATTTTCTTACGTGTAATTGAATGGTGTAATAAAAACTATAGCATTCCATTTAAAATAACGAAGTTGAGGTCTACTTCCGGTAGACCGGAAGTGGTGGCCATCTTGAAAATATTTTAGATTAATAGATCGGAATGAACAACCCATGATACCAAAATTTCAAGCCTCTACGAATAGTGAGGCTACCCAAAAAAGTTCTAATGAACCAGTTACGTGAGACGGCATAAATCCATTTGCAGGTTTAAAGACACCACACGAAAATTTTTACACATATATATACTCTTTAGAAAAGATATTTTTTGAAAATATTTTAAATTTGGTAACTACTCCCCAAGTAGGAAGTCAATTATGTTTGATGTTCAACAAAGTGCACTTGAATCACCCAATGCCCTAATTTTCCTATAAATTATCTAATTAAGTTATTTACTATGTTTAGATTATTTTATTTGATGAAATACACAAATATAAATTTTAAAACAACAACAAAAAAAAATAGGAAACTAAATATTCTTATGAATTTATAAATTGTTATTTGTTACAATAAAAATTTTGTTTATTTTGTTTAAAAATATTATTTATATACAACACAAATCTTAACATTACCCAAGGATAGCTCTCCTCAACAAAATTTAGTGCATAATGGGTTGCCTAAACGCTCGCCGTTTATGCATTAGGAATAGCGACGCTTGTGAAATTCAAAACATTTCAGAAGAAAATATAACTGAAGAAGAAGCCGATATTTTCGAAGAAGAAAACGATTCCAGAGTGAATACCACCCACACAATAACCCATGCTAACGCAATTAAGTGTTTAGAAACTGCAATACAATGGGCCGAAAACGATAATATCGATTTTAGTGAAATAATTGTTTTAAAACGTATTCATAAAAAAGCTGTCCTAATAAGCATTACAAGCAAGAAAGTACAAGCGAAGATAACTTCATATTTTTTACATAATATATAAATTTCGTTAAAAACTTATAAATAAAACTTTTAAAATTACGTCAACAAACATTATTATTTGTAAATTTGCAATAATGTAAATAGAAGAAAAGACATTCTTTAAGGTGAACAAGTTCGGTAGCTTGAACAGGCACGGTTTTATTCTGTTCACGTTATCGCGAGTCCACTGTATTAAATTAACTTACATGTTGATATCCCCGCTCCAGCCATAGTAATAATCTTCTTACATTTATCACTCTTTATATACTCAACAATTCCATCTAAAGTAAATTCCGATAAAACCTTATTTTTCGATGATTCCTCCTCATCGTCCGATAATCCTAATTTGGAAGCCAAATACTTTCTGATGTAACCCATTCCCGTGGGTTCGCTGGTTCCCGGTGAATCTTCGTCTGAATCATCGTCGTGATAACTTTGTGATCCTACACAACACAACAGTTTTGAACACATCAATTCCAAATTGAGGTTATGTAAAGTCTTATTCAACAATATCTTTATTCGGCGAATAGCGACGACACTTTGGAACGATTTTATTTTCAATTTATTGTTAATACATTTGCTTACCATCTTTTTCTTCCGATGACATCGTTTATTTGTGTTCTTTTAATGGGGTTTTAGATTAAATTTACAATTTGACAGCAAATGACAGCACCTCCAT
Source organism: Onthophagus sagittarius (assembly GCA_036711965.1). Taxonomy (NCBI): domain Eukaryota; kingdom Metazoa; phylum Arthropoda; class Insecta; order Coleoptera; family Scarabaeidae; genus Onthophagus; species Onthophagus sagittarius. The sequence goes on along the minus strand of JASERS010000002.1, from coordinate 61,817,206 downwards.
ATAAATGAAGTTTACAATTTTTTACAAATTGATGAAGACAATAATAGATGTCACCCCGAATTAAATCATTTACACATTTTAACAATTTTTATTATTTATATAATTTTGTTTTATAATTTATGCATTTACTTACCATCTTTTTCTTCCGATGACATTTTTTATTTACGTTATTCTAATAAGATTTAGATTAAATTTACGATTTAACAGCACCACCCATATAAATGATATGGCTATTTTTTTGCACATTAATAAAGACGATAATAGATGTCGCCTCAATTTAAATCATTTACATATTTGAACAATTATTTATTGTTTATATAGAGTGATTCATTTAAGAATCGATACAGAGAAAATTAAGATGATTTAACACAATTCATCTCTATACAAAGTTGTATCTGTGAGGAATTAGAGCCCTTTAACCTTCCGTCTATCGGGTGTGGTCTACGAGTTCACGATAAAATGATTATGTGAAATATTTTTTAAATTATTTTGCTCAAAACTTCTACGGTCACAGTACCTTTCAAGTATCTGAATATCAACTGTTTTCGCTATAAAAAACTGTTTTTCAAAATTCCAAATACAGAAGCAATGTCAAGTCTTTGGAAAGCACTTCAAGTATTCTAGAAGCAGTTTCAAATCTTCCAAGGGCAGTATCAAGTCATCTGGAAGCACTTCAAGTCTTGTCGAAGCAATTTCAAGTCTTCAAAACGCAGAACCAGGCGTTTTAGTAGAATTTGAAGTCTTCCAGAAGCAATACCAAGTGTTTTGGAAGCTTCTCTAATCAGCATCAAATCTTTTAAATGTATTAAAAGTTTTCTGGTAACCTTATAAGTCTTCTAGAAGCAGTTTCAAATCTTCAAAACGCAGTACCAAGCGTTTTAGTAGAATTTGAAGTCTTCTAGAAGCAATACCAAGTGTTTTGGAAGCTTCTCTAACCAACATCAAATCTTTTAAATGTATTGAAAGTCTTCTGGTAACCATATAAGTCTTTAGGGAGTATTAAGTACTCTGGAAGTGTTTCAAGTCTTTTAGAAGTGGTTCAAATCTTCCACAGGCAATTCCAAGTCTTTTGGAAGCATTTCAAGGCTTCTATAGCCAGCATCAAATCTTTTGAATGTATTGAAAATCTTCTGCAAACCTTTTAAGTCTTCTGGAAGCAGTATTAAGTCTTCCAAAGGGAGTATTAAGTGCTCCGGAAGTGTTTCAAGTCTTCTAGAAGTGGTTCAAATCTTCCACAGGCAATTCCAAGTCTTTTGGAATCATTTCAAGGCTGCTATAGCCAGCATCAAATCTTTTGTATGTATTGAAAGTCTTCTGGAAACCTTATAAGTCTTCTAGAAGCAGTGTCAAGTCTTCCAGATGCAATACCGAGTGTTTTGGCAGCATTTCAAAGCTTCTATAACCAGCATCAAATCTTTTGAATCTATTGAAAATCTTCTGCAAACCTTTTAAGTGTTCTAGAAGCAGTACTAAGTCTTCCAAAGGGAGTTTAAGTGCTCTGGAAGTAATTCAAGTCTTCTCGAAGTGGTTCAAATTAAATCCATCGGAAACTAATGTCATCGGAAACTATCAGGGGCGCCGTAGAGCAGTTATGGCCGGAACGAAATCCTGATTGGATAGCAGGCAGAATATTATTGTCATTAACAAATTTCTTTAGTTGGATCTCCATGCATTTTTCCATTATCTTTGCTATAAGTGGCAATACACTAATTGGACATAAGTCGTTTATAGTGTTGGGCTCATTCACCTTTGGTAACGGAGTTATTAAAGCTATTTTCCATTCATCCGAAAGAGAGATTGTTCCAAACAACAATTGATTATATGGGTTATGTACGGACAACAGAGTTTCAGAAAATTGATATTAAATTCATCTACACCAGCTGCAGTCGACTTAATGTTTATAATGATATTTAGAATCACAGAGATATCAACGTAGGCGAATTTAAATTCATCATCACTCGGACTCCATTTATTCCTCATAAAATGTTCATACAGATTATTATCAGGTGGTATACGTTCAAAATTATTAAAAAATTCATTATCAGATTAACATCCTTTAGATCATCTTTAATAGACAAGAAATTTTTCTCTTTGACTTTTGGTCTTATTCGTGTTTAACAACTCGGGGTTGAACGTATTTCAAAAGAAAAGAATATACCTAATTTGTTTTTATTTCCGTTGGCAATAAATTTCAGGGTGACGTATCAAGTCGGCCGGTTTCGAGTTTTTTGTTGGACGAGCAGATATAAATCGATAAGAAATTTTTCTTTGATTTTTGATCTTTCTCGAGTAAGCATGTGTTACGTTCCAAAGAATAGTCAGTTTCATTTCATTTATCATAAAGCCATTCAACATCAAAAGTAATCATTTTTTTTTAATTTTTACACGAGCTTACTTAGTTCCTTTTAATTGTTTCAGGTTGACGTGAGTGGAAATGAAATAATTTATTAAAGAAGAAAAGGATAAGAGGTTGACCCCTCTTCGCAAAATCGTTCAATTGGACATCAACTTCTATCGTTAGTGGGCTAAATAACATGTAAGTGCAGAACATTTTCGATAATTACGTTTGTTATTTAAATGCTCAGGGTCTCATGTTTTATTGTATAAATGTGCAAATAACATGGGTCACGACTCAACTTGATTTTCCCACAAATAATGTAATAAATAAAACCGATAGCTCATTTTCTCTCTATAATACTTTTCGACGAAAATTGTTTACGATTTTTGTTGACCGTCACGTTGTATAAAGTTTATGTTGTTTTCCTGATTTTTAGAAACTCTTTCAATAACTAAATAAATCAATTGTCCGTATTCTTCTATGTTTATGATGAATACAGAAAGATTTTCAGAAAGTTTTTATTATTTATTTTAATTTCATTACCTTTAACTATTTAAATAATGAGAGACCAAACAAGCGTGAGTGTTAGATTTATTTAAAAACATAAAACTAAATTTGCAGTTAATTTTGCAAACTTTACAAAAATTTGGGATGTATTATAAAGAAAGCGAATTATTGTTACATAGTTACATTTTTATAGATTGCAATATGTCGCTTTTTCATGCAAGATGAAAGTTTTTTTTGCAATCATCAGTGAGCAAAAAACTAGTTCGAGCATACAAAAAAATTTAGTTATCATGTATCAAACAAAATTGTTTCGAAAACTTTGTTTAAACTTTATAAATTAATAAAACAACTAAATATTGTTATCAAATTACTGCAGCAGGGTCCCGACATTCGCGGCTTCAAATTACACGGATTCGTTTATTCACGTTTTAAATTTTGCTACCTTTTTCAATATTCACGACTCGATTATTTGCGAGTACATAAAATTTTACATAAAACTTAAAACGAAATTTACCGTAGGTTTACCGTACAAGCAACCAGCTTTCACGTATGCGTTTCTCTGGGAATCCCTCTTATTTTTGCGGTCTGTATTTAGTATTTCGCCCGTTTGTTTTTTACACCATAATTTTATTAGCAATGAATCTTACAACAGTATTCAAAATTGGTACAAAAAGGAGCTAAAAAAAGACCTACTGAAGTAGGCCGGGTCTTCAGTGTTAATGAAGCTACGATAAAATTTATAAAGAAACAAGAAGAGGTAATCAGAAATAGCGTAAAAAGTGGCATACCATCATCATTAAAGTTAACGTCACAAGTTTGTGATTAACATCACGAACTTGTGACGTTAACTTTACAAAATTTCCAAAAAAAGTTTGTACGAACTTCACAAAATTTCCTTATTTTCTGGCGTAGAATAGCTGGTGAAAGAAAAAATTGGAGGTGCCATTTATAAACATAAAGTTTTCGACATTTTGAGACAGGGAAGTTTGGCGCAAATTTCTGATCAATCTGTATATATTTTTTAAAAACTTTTCATTATTTATGTAAGCTATGGGTCCTCTCTATGCAAATCCTGAGAATATTTGGCCGGAGTTGAGTGTAAACGAAAAAGTATTATTTATTATTATAGTTGGATCTGCCAAAATTTTAGAAAAAACTGAAATTATTCAAAAATGCTCTAGCCATATGATGCCATATAATGATTTATATCAAATTGCGCAGCAAGTTCATTTGTCATCAATCCACTTGGAATTATTTTAGGAGATATTGTGCAAATTAGTTGGTTATAACCCTCATTGTTATTTTGATCTTGATAATAACTCTGCTTTGCTAAGACCCTCTCCCCATTCCACTTATTGTGAGTGGTAAAGTATCTCGGGTATGTAATAACAAGTGAAGGAGATAGATAATGTCGTTTTGTAGCAAAAGTTACGTACCCTAATTATTACAAAACGGAGCGTGCTTTCAACGGCTGTAACTTCGTCATTTTCAATTGAATCGAAATAAAAATTTCAAGGAAATGTTCTTTATAAGTTGTACTTATAGAAACCCTTTCAACCCCTTTGGCGACACTAAATTATTCATAAATTTATATTCAATTAAATGTTACTGTTCACAATGTCTTCGATTAGCGTTTACTATCAGAACGTGCGTGGTCTAAGAACTAAGTTGAAATCTTTTTTCACTAGCTTATTAAATTTTGATTTTGATCTTGTTTGCATAACCGAAACCTGGTTGCATCCTGGCATATACTCGGCAGAACTGTCTCCGGATCTTTATAATGTTTTCAGGCGCGACAAGACAAACGGCAACGATGAGGACCTTTCGAAGGGTGGGGGTGTCTTAATTGGGGTATCTACTGCTATACCGGCGGTAGCCCATGCTGACTGGTTTGTGAATCTTGAGGTAGTGAGTGTAACGCTTAAGACCGGGGGTTCTTCGCTACATGTTTGCTGTGTATATATTCGTCTAAATGATAACTTAGCACTCTATTCATTCATAGATCAACTTACTGTACTCACACGGCGATATCCTGACGACAAATTTCTTATATGTGGCGATTTTAACTTGCCAGAAATTAAATGGGAGATTGATCTCTGCCTTCGTCATTGTGTACCATCATGCAGTAGTGCTCGATCTCGTGATTTTCTGGATGCCCTGTCCCTCTGCGGCCTTAATCAATTTAATCGCCATTTTAATGCTTACAACCATACTTTGGATCTTATTATTGCAAATTTTTGTTCTATCTCTGACATAGCGCTCAGCGATAGCCCTTTAATTCGTGAAGACATATCTCACACTACTCTTGAGTTTTCCTGTCAGGTAATCGCACCTCCAAATCTTAAATATAACTCTCCCGCTTGCTATAACTACAGAAAAGCAAAATTTGATTTACTCAATTCACATTTTAATGGGGTTAACTGGGAAAGAGAGTTGGAGTGCGATGATGTTAATGATTCTGTGGATACATTTTATGCTCACTTGCATCGCGGTATTGAGAAACATGTTCCCAAAATGCATAAGAGAGAGAGTGGTTTTCCCGTGTGGTTTTCGTTCAGTGCTGTGCGGACGATTAATGAAAAGAGGAAGGCGCATAGGAAATGGAAGCGTTATGGAAATCACGTTGATTATGTTACCTTTTCTCTGCTGAGAGGGCGAGCAAAATTCCTTATTGATCGGGATTATCAAAATTATGTTAGCCTGGCAGAAATAAATATAACACACAATCCCAAACATTTCTGGACATTCTTAAAACGAAGAAAGGGCAGTAATAATATACCGTCTGCGGTACACCTGGATGATTGCACAGCTTCCGATCCTTCGTCCATCTGCTTATTGTTCGCAGATTTTTTTCATTCTGTGTACTCAATCCACCAGACTGATGCGGTGTCTGGTGTCACGTCCGACATCAGTGGTACAGTTGCAACTTGCTTCGATCAGATTGAGGTTGAGGAGGTACTGGCAGGAATTGATGCTTCAAAGGGCCCGGGTCCGGATGGTACACCAGCAATTTTTATTAAAGAATGTTACGCGTCTTTGTCGCTACCTGTAACCATTATACTGAACAAATCCATTGAATCTGGAGTTTTTCCACGTCTTTGGAAGCATGCACATATAGTTCCTATCTTTAAGTCTGGTAATAGAAGTGATGTATCCAATTATAGACCAATATCTTTATTATCGGTGTTAAGCAAAATCTTTGAAAAGCTAATTTATAAACGGCTATTTTTTTTTTACTAAAAATAAAATTGATACAAGACAGCATGGCTTTTTTGCGGGTCGCTCGGTCGAGAGTAACTTGCTTGAGTACAGTAATTATATTTTTACTTCTCTTGATCAAGTAACTCAAGTGGATGCCGTTTATACTGACTTCAGTAAGGCTTTCGATCGTGTTGATCACAATCTTCTGTTGTCAAAGCTTCGGTTTATGGGAACTGATAACTATTTGTTGCGATTGATTGCTTCTTATATACGTGGAAGAACTCAGGTAGTATCTATTAATGGATACTATTCTGATGTAATGTCCGTCCCGTCAGGTGTACCTCAAGGTAGCCATCTTGGCCCTCTCCTTTTCAATATTTACATCAATGACATTTTCACAGTCATAAAACACTCCAAGTGCTTAATGTATGCTGATGATTTGAAGTTGTTTGCACGTATTTCCTCCCCACTCGACTGCTCGAGGATGCAGCGTGACATTGACGCACTGCAAGTCTATTGCAATGACAATTTTATGACACTCAATCCTATTAAATGTAATGTTATATCTTTTTCAAGAAGTTCGAATGCCATCAGATATGAGTACAAATTGGAAAACTATGTCTTACCTAGGGCATCTCAAATTAAAGATCTTGGTGTTACGTTTGACAACAAGCTTACATTTTCTGGTCACGTTGATGGAGTGGTTGGAAAGGCGCTGCGAATGTTGGGCTTTGTCATAAGATCCACAGAATGTTTCAAAAGCGTAGAAGCAGTAGAAGTTTTATATTTTGCTTACGTATTCAGTGTACTAAATTTTTGCACTACCATTTGGAATCCGCAGTATCACACTTATATAAACAGAATTGAAAGAATTCAAAAGAAGTTTCTAAAGCACTTAGCCTACAAATTTAATTTAAGCTATAAAGATTATAATTCTGCGTGCAGCTCTTTCCAACTTCTTCCACTTCACCAGCGCCGCTTTTGTAACGATGCTCTTACATTTCATAAGATTGTCAACAATAGATGTGCCTCCTCGGTATTATTGGGATGTGTGAATATACGTATACCTTCCCGATCTTTAAGGCATGAGTCAATTTTTTATACTCCCATTCCGAGAACAAATTTATTTCAAAATTCTCCTATGATTCGGATGGCGATTGCTTGTGATCGGTTCCATACTACTGGCAACGGTATAGATGTGTTTAGTAATACATATAGGAGATTTAAGGGCTTGATAACTGCCGTTGAGTTACAGAAAGCATTGATCAACATTACTGTAGCGTAAACAAATGTATGTTTTATTTTTCTTAATTTTATTTTCTGCTTTATAGAATAATTATTGTTTTTAGTTAATTTATTCGTAATTAACCGCACAATGTATTTGTAATATAGTAGTTTTTGTCAATGTAGTGACACAATCTTTTGGGTTTGTCCCGTTTTGTGTCCACTGGCAGCAATAAATAAATAAATAAACCCAAAAATCGACTTTTTTTTTAATTTTTAACTAGGCATGACCCCTTAAAATGCTTCCAGATGACTTCATATTTCTTTTAGGACACTTTATACTGCTTCCAGAAATACTTCCAAAAGATTTGAAATGCTTACAGAAGACTTCATACTATTTCTAGAAGACTTGAAATACTTCTAGAAGATTTGATATTACTTCTAGGTGATTTGATACTGCTTTTAGAAGACTTAAAATGCTTTCATAAGATTTGATACCGCTTTAGGAGACTTCATAGTGCTAGATAGTTTAATGCCCTATTTATCGACTCAAAGGCGGCTTTCGACAAGGTAAACAGAGATAAACCACGGGAAGAGATGGAGAGAATGAGGGATATCGGGGAGAATTTTAAACGCGCTGAGACAGATATATGCGGAGACGGTAGCAAGAATAAAAGTAAAAAATGATCTAAGCGAGCGGTTTTGGAAGACAAGAGGTTTGAGACAGGAATGTCCGCTTTATCCCATCTTCTTTGCTTTGTATACTGCAGACATAGAAGACATAGAGGCAGGGGAGTAGTTAAGAGAGGTGGTGATCGAAAGGAGGAAGGTGTACATACTGGCATACGCTAATGACTTGGTGATGATTGCGAGGGATGCGGGTAAAAAGAGGGCAATGATACGGTCGCTGGAGGGTATTTTGGCAGGAAGGATTTGGGGGTGAAATTCTGTAAGGAGGGTCGAAAGAAAACTGACAATTGAAGATGGAAGGGCAACGTAATTGAGGAAATGGGAGAGTACACATACTTGAGGTACAGATTTAAGGAGAGCAACAAGGAGGGAAGACATATTAGAATGTTGGCAACGAGGGAAAATAAGATTATGGGATAGGATTGGGATGGGGTAAGAGGATGAAAAACCGTAATGACTAGAAAACTTCTACGTGTACCACTGAATTCTAAGTGAAAAAACTTGTTAGAACCCTTTTTACTTTTTGTTAAGTTTTCAGATAACCAAAATACAGGGGGTGTCTGAAAATCGTATATTTTCAGAAACTCTCTGTACAGGGTTCGCCACGACGATCTGAATCTACATAAGTTTGTGATTAACATCAGGAACTTGTGACGTTAACTTTACAAAATTTCCAAAAAAAAGTTTGTACGAACTTCACAAAATTTCTTTATTTTCTGGCGTAGAATAGCTGGTGAAAGAAAAAATTGGAGGTGCCATTTAAAAACATAAAGTTTTCGACATTTTGAGACAGGGAAGTCCCTCATTCTCTCCATCTCTTCCCGTGGTTTGTCGGAAGACCTTGTCGAAAGCCGCCTTTGAGTCGATAAATAGGGCATTAAACTATCTAGCACTATGAAGTCTCCTAAAGCGGTATCAAATTTTATGAAAGCATTTTAAGTCTTCTAAAAGCAGTATCGAATCTCCTAGAAGTAATATCAAGTCTTCTAGAAGTATTTCAAGTCTTCTAGAAATAGTATGAAGTCTTCCGGAAGCATTTCAAATCTTTTGGAAGTATTTCTGGAAACAGTATAAAGTGTCCTAAAAGAAATATGAAGTCATCTGGAAGCATTTTAAGGGGTCATGCCTAGTTAGAAATTAAAAAAAAGTCGATTTTTGGGTTAAAGGGTTTCTATAAGTACAACTTATAAAGAACATTTCCTTGAAATTTTTATTTCGATTCAATTGAAAATGACGAAGTTACAGCCGTTGAAAGCACTCTCCGTTTTCTAATAATTAGGATACGTAACTTTTGCTACAAAACGACATTATCTATCTCCTTCACTTGTTATTACATACCCGAGATACTTTACCACTCAGAATAAGTGGAGGGGGAGAGGGTCTTAGCAAAGAAGAGTTATTATCAAGATCAAAATAACAATGAGGGTTATAACCAACTAATTTGCACAATATCTCCTAAAATAATTCCAAGTGGATTGATGACAGTTGAACTTGCTGCGTATATTTCTGCCTGTGTTTTCAATGAAGGTTCAGAAGCTTTATTGCAACTGCTGCCGAGCATAGGGGAGTACACTGATCCTAATGCCCACAGATATGTTGCGATAGAGGATGCAATTCGCATCGAAACATCCGAGCGTCGCCCCAAGAGTTCACTAAAGAAGGAAGAATGCTCCGTCGACAGCAACAGTTGGATCTTTTGGAAGCTTCAACCTCTTCAGAAACTCTAATGTGAATGAAGCTCTATGTATGGCCCTGGAATAGGTGACTAAAACGTAAGATAGCAAATAAACATCTTATTGGTGCAAACCTCCCTTGAAACTTTAACCCTTTCGTACCGGATGGTACATATGTGTACCACAAATGTCCCTGGAACATAAAATGATCGCTCGTTTTCAGTGGAAATTGTACCAGGCCGTTGTTTATGCGTTTGGCTTTGAGGTTATGTACAAAAATCGCACGCTGTCTGTATGACTCTAGCTAGCCGAGCGCTAATTTCCATTGTCTGCACGTGGTTTTGTGTAATTTTAGTGTTAAAACGTGTTTAAAAGTTGTTGTAATACACTATTATTATTGAATATTATTAGAATAAATCACCAGAGAGTAAATTACAAGTATGTGATCAAAATAGTTTGTAATTAATTTTTTGGGTGGATATTTTTTTATATAGCACATATATGTACCAGCATAGAGCTACCATGAAAAGAAAGAAGATTACTAAAGGTCCTAAAAATGATGAAAGTAGTCAAGACAAAGAATCAAGTAGTGAAGATGATTCGGACAATGATGATACAAATATTGAGGTAGAATCAGAAACTTGCGTTGAGGAGCATACAAATCGACTACCTGAATGGATTGTTCCAAGCAATACATTTGTACCTGCAAAATCTATTCCTTCTTCAAGACCTTAAAATTTATGACATTAATAGAAATTCTCGTCCAATTCAAGTGTTTCATAAAATGTTTCCACATTCACTATATCTTCAAATTGTTAATTGTACAAATGAACGAATAAAGATTTTGAATAATGTAAAAAAACAAAAACATAAGCCTACTGACAGGGGTGAATTACAGAAAATTTTAGCAGTTATGATGGTAATGTCCTATAATCTGCCGTTTCTCAAAAATTATTGGAGTAACAAAGAATCCATGGGAAACAGACTGGTTGGGAGAATAATTTCTTGCGACAGATACATGGTTGTAACATCGAAACTGTATTTTTCTCTTCCTGAAAAGCCACCAGACGCAAGACATACTATGTTGATGAATTACTTTCTTGTTTGAAACACACATTTAGAAAATATCGCCAGGATAGCCCTTTTCAGAGCATCGACGAATCCATGACAAAATTCAAAGGGCGTTCTTCTCTCATACAATATATGCCTCTCAAACCGGTGAAACGAGGCATAAAGTTATGGTGCCGTTGCGACTCAGATTCCGGGTACACCTACGATCTAAACGTATACTCCGGAGAGCTCTTGGAGAGCGAGTTGTTAAACGTCTTGCAAGTACAATACAAGAACCTGACGTGTGTTTGTGCTTTGATCGTTTTTTTACTAGTGTCAATTTGTTAGAAACATGTGGTTATGCCGCATTGGGTACGTGTATGAGTAATCGCAGAAACTTGCTCAATATACAAGGAAAATTGAAACGAGGAAAATCAATGTTTAGAAGTAATGAAGCGGGACTCCTGTTAGCTAAATGGCAAGACACAAAAGAGGTCTTAGTTCTAAGTAATTGCCACAAACCAGAAACAACTGAGATCCTCAAAAAAACAAAAACAGGCGAACAGAGTGTATCGACTGTCCTGAAGCTATTGCTTTTTATCGAAAAAAAATGGGTGGCGTCGATAGAGCAGATCAGTACCAAAGTCTATATGATTACGACCGGAAATCCACAAAATGGTGGAAACAGGTTTTTTATACTGTTTCCACCATTTGCTGTCAACATTTGCACTGTAAACGCATGGATATTATATAAAGATTTGAAACGAGAAAATAATGATGTTTCATATTTGACATTTTTGATAGATCTGGCAGAAGAACTAGCTGAAGAAGGGGTCTCCAAAAAAGCGAAAGACAAGCGCTTTGCATTTACCAATAGACGAAAACACAAGAAGAAGGTATATTCGTTGTACAACAAATCAAGTCCACAAAAGAACAAAAACCATATGCAAAGAGTGCAATGTTGTACTATGCAAATTATGTTTCGCCCTATATCATACCGAGTAAAGATTTTTCTATTTTTATAAATTCATTATATAAATAAATAGAATATTGCAAAAAATTGCGTGTTTTACTTTCTGTTGATACATACATGTTCCCTATATAAAAACCGGCTGGTACATATATTTACCACAACCCTTTCTCGATTTTTTACCAACCCCTAAAAGATTTTCTAATGTTTATGATAAATAATATCTATTATATAGCTAGTGCACAGTAACGTGTATAAATTTTTTGATAAATTTCATGTTTTAGTATTCCGGGACGAAAGGGTTAAACGCGATTATCTCAAAACTACATTTTCATAATCGGTGACCAACATATCTTACAGGCATTCACGAGAATGGCCTTTACTTGTATCTTTGTTCATATTTTTCTTTACAAAAATTCTATTATATTCATGAAAATACATTTATTCACACACATAAACGCGATTATTAAAAAGTTTTATATTTTACGCAAAAAAAAAATTAAAATCTTTTATTTTCTGGCATCCTAACTAGACATGACCCCTTAAGTCCTCCAGAGATAAGATCAAATGTTCTGAAAGCATTTCAAGTCTTTTAAAATCAGTATCAAATCGTCTGAAAGTATTGCAAGTCTTCTGGAAACCTTTTACGTATTTAGAAACAGTGACAAGTCTTTCAGGAGTAGTATCAGTTCTTCTAGCAGTAATTTATGTCTACCAAAGGCAATATCGAGTCTTCTGGAAGCATTTCAACTCTCTCACAGGCAATATCAAGTCTACCGGAAGTGTTGTGAAAATGTTTTGTTAATTTGAATTTTATTATTTTCTCTCTTCCTTTTGAATTCGGTTGTGAGTTGTGCTGTCTATTTTTTGATCGCTTAAATTTAATTTTTATATTTTGGAAAAAAACCTGATGTGGGCCAAGTTCGAGTTAGCAGCGTACGATCGAAAACTTTGGGAAGAGAGAATTCATTGTCGTTATTGTCGCCGACCAAAGTGCTCGACAACAACAAAGTATTGCAAATAAAGGTGTTAAAAATAAGAATTTGGTATTAATTTGGTGAACCAACTCTACACCCCAATAACACACAATTTTCTACATGAAGCATTTCAAATCTTCTAGAATCAGTATCAAATCTTATGATAGTATCGCAAGTCTTCTGGAAACATTTTAAGTCTTCTGGAAGAAGTATCAAGTCTTCCTGAGGTAATGTCAAGTCTTTTGGAAACATTTCAAGTATTCTACAATGAGTATCAAGTCATTTAGAAGCAGTATCAAGTTTCTCAAAAGTAGAAGTAAGTCTTCCAGAAACATTTCAACTCTTTTCGAGGCAGCATCAAGTCTTCTGAAAGCATTTTAAGCCTTCTATAACCAGTATCAAACCTTTTGTAATTATTGCAAGTTATAGTGGTATCAAATCTTATGATAGTTCGCAAGTCTTCTGGAAACATTCTAAGTCTTCTGGAAGAAGTATCAAGTCTTCCTGAGGTAATGTCAAGTCTTTTGGAAACATTTCAAGTATTCTACAATGAGTATCAAGTCATTTAGAAGCAGTATCAAGTTTCTCAAAAGTAGAAGTAAGTCTTCCAGAAACATTTCAACTCTTTTCGAGGCAGCATCAAGTCTTCTGAAAGCATTTTAAGCCTTCTATAACCAGTATCAAACCTTTTGTAATTATTGCAAGTTATAGTGGTATCAAATCTTATGATAGTTCGCAAGTCTTCTGGAAACATTCTAAGTCTTCTGGAAGAAGTATCAAGTCTTCCTGAGGTAATGTCAAGTCTTTTGGAAACATTTCAAGTATTCTACAATGAGTATCAAGTCATTTAGAAACAGTATCAAGTTTCCCAAGGGCAGAAGTAAGTCTTCCAGAAACATTTCAAGTCTTTCCGAGGCAGCATCAAGTCTTCTGGAAGCATTTTAAGCCTTCTATAACCAGTATCAAACCTTTTGTACGTATTGCAAATTTTCCGGAAACTCGTTAAGTCTTCTAGAAATAGTATCAAGTCTTTGAGGAACAGTATCAATCTTCTAGAAGCATTTCAAGGCTACCGAAAGTAATATCGTACCTTATGAAAGCATTTCAAGTCTTCTGAGAACATTTCAAGTTTTCTGGAAGCAGTATCAATTCTTCTAGAAGCAGTATCTAGCCTTCCATGAGCTGTATCAATTCTTTTAGCAATATTTCAAGTCTACCAAAGGCAATATCAAGTCTTCTGGAAGCATTTCAAGTCTTCTAGAATTAGTATTAAATATTCTGAAAGTATTACAAGTCTTCTGGAAACCTTTTAAGTCTTCTAGAAACAGTAACAAGTCTTTCAGGAATAGTATCAATTCTTCTAGCAGTATTTTAAGTCTACCAAAGGCAATATCGAGTCTTCTGGAAGCAGTTCAACTTTCCCACAGGCAATATCAAGTCTACTGGAAGCTTTTCAAATCTTCTAGAATAAGTATCAAATCTTATGATAGTATCGCGAGTCTTCTGGAAACATTTTAAGTCTTCTGGAATAAGTATCAAGTCTTCCTGAGCTAATGTCAAGTCTTTTGGAAACATTGCAAGTATTCTACAATGAGTATTAAGTCATCTAGAAGCAATATCAAGTTTCCCAAGGGCAGAAGTAAGTTTTCCAGAAACATTTCAAGTCTTTTCGAGGCAGTATCAAGTCTTCTGGAAGCATTTTAAGCCTCCTATAACCAGTATCAAACCTTTTGTAAGTATTGCAAGTTTTCCGGAAACTCGTTAACTCTTCAAGAAGTAGTATCAAGTCTTTCAGGAGCAGTATCAATCTTCTAGAAGCATTTCAAGGCTACCGAAGGTAATATCGAATCTTATGGAAACATTTCATGTCTTCTGAGAACATTTCAAGTTCTCTGGAAGCAGTATCAATTTTTCTAGAAGCAGTATCTAGCCTTCCATGAGCTGTATCAATTCTTTTAGCAATATTTCAAGTCTACCAAAGGCAATATCAAGTCTTCTGGAAGCATTTCAAGTCTTCTAGAATTAGTATTAAATATTCTGAAAGTATTACAAGTCTTCTGGAAACCTTTTAAGTCTTCTAGAAACAGTAACAAGTCTTTCAGGAATAGTATCAATTCTTCTAGCAGTATTTTAAGTCTACCAAAGGCAATGTCGAGTCTTCTGGAAGCAGTTCAACTTTCCCACAGGCAATATCAAGTCTACTGGAAGCTTTTCAAATCTTCTAGAATAAGTATCAAATCTTATGATAGTATCGCAAGTCTTCTGGAAACATTTTAAGTCTTCTGGAATAAGTATCAAGTCTTCCTGAGCTAATGTCAAGTCTTTTGGAAACATTGCAAGTATTCTACAATGAGTATTAAGTCATCTAGAAGCAATATCAAGTTTCCCAAGGGCAGAAGTAAGTTTTCCAGAAACATTTCAAGTCTTTTCGAGGCAGTATCAAGTCTTCTGGAAGCATTTTAAGCCTCCTATAACCAGTATCAAACCTTTTGTAAGTATTGCAAGTTTTCCGGAAACTCGTTAACTCTTCTAGAAGTAGTATCAAGTCTTTCAGGAGCAGTATCAATCTTCTAGAAGCATTTCAAGGCTACCGAAGGTAATATCGAATCTTATGGAAACATTTCATGTCTTCTGAGAACATTTCAAGTTCTCTGGAAGCAGTATCAATTTTTCTAGAAGCAGTATCTAGCCTTCCATGAGCTGTATCAATTCTTTTAGCAATATTTCAAGTCTACCAAAGGCAATATCAAGTCTTCTGGAAATATTTCAAGTCTTCTAGAATTAGTATTAAAAATTCTGAAAGTATTACAAGTCTTCTGGAAACCTTTTAAGTCGTCTAGAAACAGTAATAAGTCTTTCAGGAATAGTATCAATTCTTCTAGCAGTATTTATGTCTACCAAAGGTAATATCAAGTCTTCTGGAAGCAGTTCAACTCACCCACAGGCAATATCAAGTCTACTGGAAGCATTTCAAATCTTCTAGAATCAGTATCAAATCTTATGATAGTATCGCAAGTCTTCTGGAAACATTTTAAGTGTTCTGGAAGAAGTATCAAGTCTTAATGAGGTAATGTCAAGTCTTTTGGAAACATTTCAAGTATTCTACAATGAGTATTAAGTGGTCTAGAAATAATATCAAGTTTCCTAAGGGCAGAAGTAAGTCTTCCAGAAACATTTCAAGTCCTCTAGAATTAGAATCAAAAATTCTGAAAGTATTACAAGTTTTCTGGAAACCTTTTAAGTCTTCTAGAAACAGTAACAAGTCTTTCAGGAATAGTATCAATTCTTCTAGCAGTATCTTAAGTCTACGAAAGGCAATATCGAGTCTTCTGGAAGCAGTTCAACTCTCCCACAGGCAATATCAAGTCTACTGGAAGCATTTCAAATCTTCTAGAATCAGTATCAAATCTTATGATAGTATCGCAAGTCTTCTTGAAACATTTTAAGTCTTCTGGAAGAAGTATCAAGTCTTCCTGTGGTAATGTCAAGTCTTTTGGAAACATTTCAAGTGTTCTACAATGAGTATTAAGTTATCTAGAAGCAATATCAAATTTCCAAGGGCAGAAGTAAGTCTTCCAGAAACATTTCAAGTCTTCTAGAATTAGTATCAAAAATTCTGAAAGGATTACAAGTCTTCTGGAAACTTTTTAAGTCTTCTAGAAACAGTAACAAGTCTTTCAGGAATAGTATTAATTCTTCTAGCAGTATTTTAAGTCTACCAAAGGCAATATCGAGTCTTCTGGAAGCAGTTCAACTCTCCCACAGGCAATATCAAGTCTACTAGAAGCATTTCAAATCTTCTAGAATCAGTATCAAATCTTTTGATAGTATCGCAAGTCTTCTGAAAATATTTTGAGTCTTCTAGAAGAAGTATCAAGTCTTCTGGAAGAAGTATCATGTCTTCCTGAGGTAATGTCAAGTCTTTTGGAAACATTTCAAGTATTCTACAATAAGTATCAAGTCATTTAGAAGCAGTATCAAGTTTCCCAAGGGCTGAAGTAAGTCTTCCAGAAACATTTCAAGTCTTCCCGAGGCAGCATCAAGTCTTCTGGAAGCATTTTAAGCTTCCTATAACCAGTATCAAACCTTTTGTAAGTATTGCAAGTTTTCCGGAAACTCGTTAAGTCTTCTAGAAGTAGCATCAAGTCTTTCAGGAGCAGTATCAATCTTCTAGAAGCATTTCAAGGCTACCGAAGGTAATATCGAATCTTATGGAAACATTTCATGTCTTCTGAGAACATTTCAAGTTCTCTGGAAGCAGTATCAATTCTTCTAGAAGCAGTATCTAGCCTTCTATGAGCTGTATCAATTCTTTTAGCAATATTTCAAGTCTACCAAAGGCAATATCAAGTCTTCTGGAAACATTTCAAGTCTTCTAGAATTAGTATTAAAAATTCTGAAAGTATTACAAGTCTTCTGGAAACCTTTTAAGTCTTCTAGAAACAGTAACAAGTCTTTCAGGAATAGTATCAATTCTTCTCGCAGTATTTTAAGTCTACCAAAGGCAATATCGAGTCTTCTGGAAGCAGTACAACTCTCCCACAGGCAATATCAAGTCTACTGGAAGCATTTCAAATCTTCTAGAATCAGTATCAAATCTTATAATGGTGTCGCAAGTCTTTTGGAAACATTTTAAATCTTCTGGAAGAAGTATCAAGTCTTCCTGAGGTAATGTCAAGTCTTTTGGAAACATTTCAAGTATTCTACAATGAGTATCAAGTCACTTAGGAGCAGTATCAAGTTTCCAAGGGCAGAAGTAAGTCTTCTAAAAACATATCAAGTCTATTCCGTGGCAGTATCAGGTCTTCTGGTAGCATTTTAAGCCTTCTATAACCAGTATCAAACCTTTTGTAAGTACTGCAAGTTTTCTAGAAATAGCATCAAGTCTTTCAGGAGCAGTATCAATCTTCTAGAAGTATTTCAAGGCTATCGAAGGTAATATCGAATCTTCTGGAAGCATTTCATGTATTCTGCGAACATTTCAAGTTTTCTGGAAGGAGGATCATTTCTACTAGAAGCAGCATCAATTCTTCTAGAAGCAGTATCAAGCCTTTTATGAGCAGTATCAAATCTTTTAGCAGTATTTTAAGTCTACCAAAGGCAATATCGTGTCTTCTGAAAGCATTTCAACTCTTCCACAGGCAATATCAAGTCTTTTGGAAGCATTTCAAGTCTTCTAGAATCAGTATCAAATATTCTGAAAATATGGCAAGTCTTCTGGAAACCTTTTAAGTCTTCTAGAAGCAGTATCAACTCTTCCAGAGGAAATATCAAGTCTTTTGGAAACATTTCAAGGATTCTACAATCAGTATAAAGTCATCTAGAAGGAGTATCAAGTTTCCCAGGGGCAGTAGCAAACCAGCATTAGACCTTCTGTAACTATGGTAAGTTTTCTGGAAACCTTTTAAGTCTTCTAGAAGTAGTATCACAAATTTTCTAGGAGCAGTATCTTCTAAAAATATTTCAAGTGTACCAAAGGCAATATCGATTCTTTTGGTAACATTTCAATGTACGAATTTGTACGAAATTGTAGACGCGCGTTTGTCCAAACTCAAATAGTTGCAAAAATCTTTGTTTATCTTCCTATCTAAGTTTTTATTCTAAAACAATTCCATATTATTAATAAAAAGTCTCTTTTGTGTAAAATTTACTGTACAATGTCATTCATAAGTCAAGTTTCTCAAGTTTATCGTTAGAGGCAGCACGAGCTAGAATATGGCTATGTCTTTACACCTTAATAAATACGATAATAGATGTCACTTCAATTTAAATCATTTACATATTTTAACAATTTTTTATTGTTTATATAATTTTCTTTTATTGTTTATATTTTGTTTACCATCTTTTTCTTCCGATAATATCGTTTATTTAGGTTATTTTAGTAGGATGTTAGATTAAATTTACGATTTGATCAACAAATGACAGCTCAATCATATAATTGAAGTTGGCTTTTTTAAATATTATTAAAAACGATAATAGATGTCATTCCGAATTGAATCATTTTAACAATTTTGTGTAGCTTATATAATTTTTATTGTTTATACATTAGCTTATCAACTTTTTCTTCCGATGACATCGTTTACTTATGTTATTTTAACGCTATTTTAAATTAAATTCACAATTTTACACCTAATGACAGCACAACTATATAAGTGAAGTTGAGTTGTCTTTACACATTAATAAAGACAATAATAGATGTCACCCCAATTTAAATCATTTTCACATTTTAAAAATTTTTAAAAAATGTTATTGTGTTATTTATAAATAAAAGGATCATTTCAAAAATAAAGAATTTATTGTGTTTTGGTAATAACATGGGATTGTTCGTTTGAGAATAATAAATAATAACCCACATTGTTGCGTTTTAGAGTCAATGTGCGTAAATGTTATTTTTAAAAACGTTTACCAATAAAAAAATCAAAATAAGTGGCTTTATTTATTTACATTAATTATTAGCGTTTTATTGTTGATTGCTTTAGATGAAAAGGTTGTTCAAATAGATATCATTGAGATTTTAAAATTAATAATAGAAACATTATTCGACCAATGTTTGGTGATTCATTTACAACATAGAGATCTAAGAACAAATTTAACATTTAAAACAAAAGTTATAGGAATTTTAATTGTAAACAATATTGCTTTTTTTATGTTTTCGCTCTCAGATGCGTCAATATTAAGAAACATAGGTAAACGTGAAAGTTTGATGAATTTCGTTGTTCTATAATTTGTTGTAATATTTAGGAATGTAGGCATGATTGATAAAAAATTATGGAATAATAATTTAGCAAATTTAATTGTAAACAATATTGCTCTCTTATACTTTTGCTCTTAGGTGCGTCGAAATCAAGAATGAAACGAACACATAAAAATGTGATGAATGATGAACGTCGTTGTATCAACTTGTGTTCGAGTTAAAAAATCTAGAATAATATAAAATATTTTTTTGGTTCAAAATCATTTGTTTTTGTCTGCTTGCAATTATTTAATTAGACCCGGTTAAGAAATCTTGTTTATTTCCTTTTTTAAATAAGTTATATAAAGGTATCATTATATTTTTTTTTCAAAGAAATGTAGTAATTAATTAAGAAAGTGTTTATATATTTCTGGAAATTCCTTTTCAGGATAAAAATAAACAAACGAAAAGATGTTGTGCGTTGAATTATTACGTTAATTCTAAAGTGAGTCGAACGCTATCTGACAGGCGCAAAATAACTACATAAAACTGATGGAGACTCAATTTAGAGCTTTAGTATAATACCAACGTGAGAACAGCATCGCCCTCAAGAGTTGTTATAGTTCGGTTAATCCGGAGAGAAATCGACTTTTCGTTTCTCAAAAAAAAAGATAACATCCCTTCAAGATGACGAACGTTTAATTTAAACTTTTTAATAAAAGTTGAAGTTCCACAGGTAAGTTTAAATCGTATTTTTTAAAAAGAATAATTTTTTATTTAATCAAAATAATTGAAATAAAATAATTTTTTAAAAACGATTTTCGAAATGGAATTTTTCTCCTCGAATATTCTAAATTCGCGTTTTGCATAAGAAACAAAATTTGTTTGCCACCGTAACCAAACCAGTTCCACTTTAAAGACGCTTTTAGAACGCTAAATTATTAACAAACACTCCGAACATTTGTAAAACTAATTATCGAGGGACGATTTCATTAAACATCAAAAAAAAGAAAAAATTTCGACGTGGTGGTGAACACATAATAATGGGATAAGAAAATATTGTAACGTTGGGAGCCGATTCTCTTTTCCATTGGTTCAACACGTTTTAATTTGTTTTCTTTTCAAATTTACGACGTCTTAACAGCACCTTTTTACCTTTATCAAATTTCTGGATTCAACCAGTTCGTACGATGTAACAATAACAATTTGCGACGAATCATAACATTTATTAAATGCATTATGGCCATGTGGTCTCATTATCTCTCTTCTCGATGCAAATGTATCAACTTTTTTTCTACGTTTCAAACAATTAGCAATACAAATACTATTTTTAGATAGAAATCATGTTACATCAGAGTTAAACAAAAATTAAACAATTTCGATACAAAAAGAAAATAAAAAATCAACATTTTATTTAGTCGTCGAAATTGGATATATCAATTATGTAAAAATTTGATAAATTTTGTTGTTTTATGAATTACTAATCTGGAAGCTAAGTATGCTAGAAAAATAGTTTTCCAACAAAAGTTGTAGGAAATTTAATTATAAACAATATTGCTTTTAAATAAGTCAATAACGAGAAAAATACGTAAATGTGAAAATTTCGTTGATTTACAAGTTGTTAATGGCTACAATCGAGGATCTAAGTATGTTAGAAAGAAAGTTTTAGAAAAAAAGTAATTGTAGCAAATTTAATTATAAACAATATTAGTTCCTTATATTTTTGCTCACAGGTTTAAATATTTCGAGAAAATTACGTTAATGTAAATATTTGATGAATTTCGTTGCTTTATGAGTTATTGATACGTACTCGAGAATCTAAACGTGCTAGAAAAACACTTTTAGATTTAAAGTTAAAATTTAATTTTAAACAATATCGCTCTGTTATACTTTTACAATCAGATACGACGAAATTTTTAAACTCTCCTTTAAACAAAGCATTAATATTAATAATTATTAACAATTTTTGAAACTGCCAAGAAATTGTTTGGCAATAAATGTGTATTGTTGCTATGGAAATGCGCTAAACGGTGCTGTAAATGCGTGCGTTAAAGTAAATAAGAACGTCCTTAATGACGTACTTTACGAATTCAATATGTCTTCAAAATGACGATGTTACAAACGAGAGTTGATAAAAGTTATTTCATGATCGAATTGCACGAAAAGCCTTTCAGTGCGAATTAAATAAACAATAATCATTTGCAGCAGTTTATGTTTTTCATATACAGTGTGTCCGTAAAGTAAGGGATATAGGCGATAATATCAAACACGGCTTATCGAAAAATTTCTTAAAATTCTGTTTTGGAGTAGATTTCAAATCTTTTTCGCCATTTTTAAATGAGTTATGACGTCACTGATACTTTTTTATCTTTTTTATTTAATATTTTTGAGATAGGATTTTTTTCTGAAACGCACTGAGATGTCAATGTGATAGACTGTAGAAGTCCATCTCATTGACGCCGGATGCGTTCGTAATCTGCGTTATACAACATTTTTAATTGGCCCATACATATAAATACTTCCAGAAGACTTAATACTGCTTCTAGAAGACATTATATTACTTCTAGAAGACTTGAAATCGCTTCTAGTAGACTTGATCTGCTCCCAAAAGACTTGGTACCGCTTCTAAACGACTTAATACTGCTTCTAGAAGAGTTAAAATGCATTCAAAAGACTTAATACCAAATTTCATTGCAAAAAACAGGATCCTGTTGATAAAACATTTGAGGATACACGCATACGTTTTTGTTTACATCCAAAACAGTGCGATCTTCAAAATTTTTTGCAACAAAAGGGTTACTATTTAACCCTTTTGTTTAAAGACTCAATATTGCTGGCAGAAAATATTTTATTGCAAAAAGCAAGAAATTGCATTAAGAAAATTTGAGTTTTCTTCCGACATACCCAACTATTGGTAGAATGCCAAATTTTCATGACAGAGGACATAAAACTGTCAAGACATGAAATGGTTACCGTAGACTTGATAGTGCCTCTGGAAGATTTGATATTGTTGCAGACTTGATATTGCTTCTAGAAGACTTGAAATGCTTCCAAAAGACTTGATATTACTTCTGGAAGACTTGAAATGCTTCCAGAAGAATTGATGCTACTTGTAGAATAAAAGGGATGTATTTCTCCACAATCGTTCGGAATATTAATTAAAAAATGAAACACAAAATGTGTGAAGAATTAGTATTTAATATTTGTTAATCTGCATAACCGTTTTCGAAAAGTTATTTTCGTCTTTAGGTGCAATGCCTATAGCCAACGATGGACAGAAATAATTAATATACATAAGCTAAGAGAAAGTGGTTTGGACAATATCTGCTTCCAGAAGACTTGATACTGCTTCTAGAACTCTTGATACTGCTCCTAGAAAACTTGAAATGGTTTCAGAAGAATAATAGTGCCCCTGGAATATTTGCTACTGCTTCTGTAAGACTAGATACTGCTTCTAGAAGACTTAAAATGTTTTCAGAAGACTTGATGTTGCTCTTAAAGGACTTGAAATATTTCCAGAAGACTTAATTGTTTCCAGAAGACTCGATATTGCTTCTTGGAAAACTTGAAATAATGAAATAATTTAATGTCTCTAGAAAACATTAAATGCTTCAGAAGACTTCATAATTATTATAGACGACTTGAAATGCTTCCAGAAGACATGATATAGGTTACATTAAAATTCCAATCTGGAATATAGAGTCTAAACAAACATCCTTCATCAGCCTATGTTCTTTTCCAAAACCTTAGAAGAGTTGAAATGGTTCCAGAAGACTGATAGTGCCCTTAGAATACTTGATACTGCTTCTGTAATACTTGATAAGACTTCTAGAAGACTTGAAATGCTCCCAGAAGACTTCATGTTACTTATAGAGGACTTGAAATATTTTCAGAAGACTTGATTCTGATTGATGTTTCTAGATAACTTGATACTGCTTTTAGAAGATTTGATTCTGCTTCTAGAAGAATTGATACTTCTTTTAGAAGACTTGATACTATCTTTGGAAGACTTGACATTCTTCTAGAAGGCTTGATACAGCTTCTAGAAGATTTGATATTGCTTCCAGAAGACTTGATACTGCTCCGAAAACATTTTAAATCCTTCCGGAAGACTCAATATTGCTTCTGGAAGACTTGATATGCTTCCAGAAGAGCTGATACAGCTTCTAGAAGACTTGAAATTGTTTCCAGAAGACTTGTTGTTACAGTATAAAACTGCTAGCAGAAAATGTTTTTATCGCAAGAAATAAAATAAAATTCATCTGTTCAAACTCAAGTGGTTTATCAATTGATAATGCTGTTTCAAAATAATTAAATATTATTGTTCAAAAAATGCAAAATCTTGACATAAGTAGGCTGTTAAGATCAAACAGTTGGTTCAATCCTTTTTCTATATTTAACTAAATGTTCTATATTATCTTCGGAAATAAACACATAATTATAAAATGTCTAACAATAACGATCTTTTGTTTCTTAACGATTTCTTCTTTTTCTTTTTTCTTCTAACTGCGTTCTGAGTATTACTCCGCGTCCTACTCAGCGGGTGATTATTACAACTTCCTACTTCCGTGGTGTCATTTCGTTGCATATTTCTCCAATCGTCAGGGGCGCCCTCCAATCTCTCTTGTAGCGCCTTCATTTCACGTCTTGACAGAGATAACTCGAGTGCTACCATCTTTTCCAAGATGTAACTTATGGATGCGTTTTAATCGCCAGTGCTGTGGAGGAACGATTTTCTTCCTCAAGAGTTTTAAACTCTCACATCTAACCTCTTGCTATTTACCTTTTTTTATTTTTCTTCCATTTAGTCTTAGTTTGCAATATGCACAGATATTGTTTCGACCAGACTTTCCAAAACATCTGTGTTTGGTACAATAATTTAGAAGTGCTCAGAGCACTTTTTGGAGATTGAAATTCCGTGTATTGTGATAAGGGTATTGTGGTGTAAGATTTGATTAATCTTTTCTTTCTAAACTTTGACTCCTTTATAGTGAAAGGTCTGGCAAAATCAATATTTAAAAATTTAAACGGTCTAGAATATTTTATTCGGTCGTAAGACTTTTTTCCAGTATTTAATTTGACATTTTCAAAGTAGACACAAACCAGAATCCTTTTTGGTAGACTAGCTAATAACCCTTCTCTGTCTTTATTATCAGCTTTATTACAAAATGATGGAATGTCTTTTGTCAAAACTACTTTGAATTTCTTAAGTCGTCCTCCCACAATTAAAAGTCCATGTCTGTCGAAAAATGGATCCAATCCCACGATCTTTTTGATTAATTTAGCATTTTTCCTTAATGTCTCTTAGCGATAATGCTCAAATTGTATCAATTTCAAAATAACATTAAATGCATCAGCAACCTCATCAGTGGTTAATGAAAGGGATCGTTCCTTTGATTTATTGCAGGTATTCCCGAATCTTATGCACCATGCAATCACTCATATCAGCTTTCTTAAATTCGAAAACCTTTCCTAAACATTGAACTTATCGCCATCAGACATCTTCACTACAGTATTTAGCCAATTTAACTCATTCGTTTGAAACCAATGAGGACCAGTAAGCTAGGTACAAGCCGTTAAATTCTATGCTCAGGAACCTCGAGAAAATATATTAACTGAGTTATCAGAAAATAATATGATTCAACATTTCAGATTTTGCAAGTAACTCAATTCTTTGAATTCTATTCAACAAAAGGTTTCAATTTCTTTATGAGATGATTAAGGAATCGGTTCACAAATATATTTTAGCAACTTCAGACGACAATTCTTCAGAAACAATACTGACCAACGCGGTAAGCAATACACAACACAAGTCTGAGAAGCGTACATTTGATGTGTACATCGATCTTGTAACTTGGGCTTGAACAGAGTAATTCCATTTTGACATTTCCTGAGTGATCTTTAGATCGCAAATAAATCGCAGATAAAACTTCCATCGCAAAATCTATGAATCTTCAAAATAGTACAATCCTCAAGAATTAAGTCTCGAAGATGTAAAGTGGCAGTAGCCCTGCTTAAGCACGTAAACCAATTGTTTTACAGCCAAACTCAACGACAACAAAGTTTGCATGAAAAGTTTAGCTCTAACTATCATCGGACCAACTATGCCCAAGGGATTAAAAATTTGAGAATGTCTTGATTTCAGAATTACCCTTAATGAAGTGTTTATCATTTGATTTGCTGTCTCCAAAATCGTTTCTTCACCACTTTGTTAGCTGAAAACAACCATTTTTCAGAATTTCGTTGAAAAGGTTTCGTCAAAAAGGTGGTAGAAAGGGTGGAGAGTTTAGTAACGATCAACGTAAGCAAATTTTACATTATGTATTGCAAAATGTGACGGACGAAAAACTTAAAAGAGGTGCGATAAATGCTGCTGCACGTAAGTTTTGTTTCCAAAAACCATTTCCAAATTGTGGAAATAAGTTAAAGAATGCCAAAATAACGATTCAACAATTAATGTAGATTCTAAGAAAAATAGATGCGGTCGAAAAGTGAAAGATTATCGCCATCAAATGTCAAACATTTCCTCCCTTCCTTTATGTAAAAGAGCGACCTCAAGGTCGTTAGGTTATACGTGTAAAATTCCAAAAAGTACATTGCATGACAGATTAAAGAAAGGAAAGGAAATAAAAAGAATCAGTAGTTTTGTTAAACCATTGGTGACTGAACAAAATAAACGCCGCCGAATCGAACTTTGTTTGAATATTTTATTGCCATCGGGGTATTTTGAGGACTTGCTAGATTATGTACATATTGACGAAAAATGGTTCTACCTAACTAGAACTAAAAAGAGTTTTTACATATCTTCCGAAGAAGAACACCCTTATAGACCCTGTAGAAGTAAAAGATTCATTACAAAGGTAATGTTTATGGCATCAGTGGCTCGTCCACGTTGCGATTTTCATAAGAAAGCATTTTTTGATGGAAAATTAGGAATTTGGACATTTGTTTCTTCTTCGCCAGCTAGAAGAAACAGCAAGAATCGAGCTAAGGGCACTTTAGTAACCAAAACTGTAGAAACAGTCAATAAAGAAGAAATAAGAAAAATGATTCTGCATAATTTAGTTCCAGCAATACGCAATAAATGGCTTGTTGGTTCTAGGAAAAATACAATATATATATACAACAAGACAATACAAAACCGCATTTGTACAGTAACGATCCTACACTAACCCAGGCATTCAGTGCAGATGGTTGGGATATTCAACTGAAATGTCAACACCACCAAACAGTCCTGACTTAAATGTACTGGATTTAGGTTTTTTCAATTCAATTCAATCAGTTCAACATCAATTACCCCAAAAAAATACCCCAAAAAAATATCGATGAACTGATCGATGCAGTGAGAAAGTCCTTTTTGGGTATAAATAGAGAAACTTTAGACAATGTATTTATTTAATTGCAAAAAGCAATGAAGTGTACATTATTCCATAAAGGTTCTAACAATTATAAATTAAAACACATAAACAAAATGAGATTGAAACGTAATCATTCGAGTTCGACTTTATTGTCCATTAAATGCTGTTAAAACGGCAAAAGAATATTTGAATAACAGTTAACTGCTCAGTATAATGTACTTCTATAAATAAGTTTAAGTTATTGTCTCTTGTATTTTCAACTTAAGTAATATGGTTTTGTTTACTAAATCCTTCTCTGTTGATTATCATTGATTGTTGGATAAATTTCAAACTGAACTGTAGCAACTATTTCCGGACAAAATTTAAACTGAAATGTAGCAACTATTTTCGGACAGAGGAAGTATTATTTAGTGTCAACCCATTACTGCTTTTAGCATGAAATAATACCCTTATTTTGGTAGTGGAAGTATCTATTTTGCGTACTGCATGGTGTGGTATAGTAAGCCTTTCGTATCAAATTTCTCAACATGTGATCAGCATCTTTATACTCCTGTAAAAATTGACAGTATTTAGTTTTCAGAGTAGTTTTCTCCAATCTTCGTTCTAAATTACGGAACCTTTTTATTTATGTTCTTAGATTGACTCCCAAAACAAGATCATAATCAGTAGGGTTGGGTTATAATACACGATCTTTATTTTTTCGTGTTGAGTCTTTAAAACTGTTTTCGCATTCCAACTCCTCCAAACTAAAATCTGTTTCTTCCCCTTCTTCCTCTATCACTCACCATTTCTCGACAGCAATTTCTGTATTGTTGACATTATGAAGCGTTTGACTGTGACTGGGACTTAAAAGGACTAGCTTCCAGATCCCATTGCCCAACCTGGTGTACACAAGAAGAAGAAGCGTTTGGTGACATACGTGATAACGGATTCTCTCAACGTAATCCGGAATTAATTCATAAAATATCTGTGCACCATGCAAGAAAATATTTATCTCTTTCGAAATAAAAAATTTAGGATCAGCTAATTGAATATTCTTTGGTAGGTTCAAATCTGATGTGTACAACTGGATATATCCAGTTTTTCACACGGGCAAAATCCAGTTTTATTAACATTTTATTCACACTTCTTTTACTAGTCTTTTTTTGAAATCCGTTATGCGCACCCTGCATTTTTTCAGCCTCCAGCAATCATACTTATTTTCAAAACTCGGCTCCCGTGGTCTCGTTAAATTTTCAAAAATTTTCATTCCTTCAAGATGTAAAGTGGCAGTAGCCCTGCTTAAGCACGTAAACCAATTGTTTTACAGCCAAACTCAACGACAACAAAGTTTGCATGAAAAGTTTAGCCTTAACTGTCATCGGACCAACTATGCCCAAGGGATCAAAAATTTTAGAATGTCTTGATTTCAGAATTACCCTTAATGAAATGTTTATCATTTTATTTGTTGTCTCCAAAATCGTTTCTTCGCAACTTTGTCAGCTGAAAACAACCATTTTTCAGAATTTCGTTGATTTCAGTAGATTTTTCAGAATTTCGTTGATTTCAGTAGATTTTTCAGTATTACGTCAGAAACTACATATTAATGCACCTAGTTGTCAGATAAGTGGCAGATTTTAAAGCATAAGTAACAATATTCCATATTATCCTGTGAGAATCTCGTTGCTCTTTTCTTACTAATACTTGTCGGAACACCTGCTTTAATAATTTATAAATAATTCACTTTGAATTACTGGACCATTTATTAAGATATTATTTAGTGTCAACCCATTACTGCTTTTAGCATTGGCATCAAATAATATCTTTATCTTGGTAGTGGAAGTATCCATTTTGCGTACTGCATGGTGTGGTATAGAAAGCCTTTCGTATCAAATTTCTCGACATGCGATCAGCGTCTTCATACACCTGCAAAAATTGACAGTATTTAGTTTTCAGAGTAGAGTTTTCTCCAATCTTCGTTCTAAATTACGGAAACTTTTTATTTATGTTCTTAGATTGACTCCCAAAACAAGATCATAATCAGTAGGGTTGGGTTATAATACACGATCTTTATTTTTTCGTGTTGAGTCTTTAAAATTGTTTTCGCATTCCAACTCCTCCAAACTAAAATCTGTTTCTTTCCCTTCTTCCTCTATCACTCACCATTTCTCGACAGCAATTTCTGTATTGTTGACATTATGAAGCGTTTGATTCTGACTGGGACTTAAAAGTACTAGCTTCTAGATCCCATTGCTCAACCTGGTGTACACAAGAAGAAGAAGCGTTTGGTGACATACGTGATAACGGATTCTCTCAACGTAACCCGGAATTAATTCATAAAATATTAGTGAACCATGCAAGAAAATATTTATCTCTTTCGAAATAAAAAATTTAAGATCAGCTAATTGAATATTCTTTGGTAGGTTCAAATCTGATGTGTACAATTGGATATATCCAGTTTTTCACACGGGCAAAATCCAGTTTTATTAACATTTTATTCACACTTCTTTTACTAGTCTTTTTTTGAAATCCGTTATGCGCACCCTGCAAGTTTTCAGCATCCAGCAATCAAACTTATTTTCAAAACCCGGCGCCTGTGGTCTCGTTAAATTTTCAAAATTTTCCATTCCTTCAAGATGTAAAGTGGCAGTAGCCCTGCTTAAGCACGTAAACCAATTGTTTTACAGCCAAACTCAACGACAACAAAGTTTGCATGAAAAGTTTAGCTCTAACTGTCATCGGACCAACTATGCCCAAGGGATCAAAAACTTTAGAATGTCTTGATTTCAGAATTACCCTTAATGAAATGTTTATCATTTGATTTGCTGTCTTCAAAATCGTTTCTTCGCAACTTTGTCAGATGAAAACAACCATTTTTCAGAATTTCGTTGATTTCAGTAGATTTTTCAGTATTACGTCAGAAGCTACATATTAATGTACCTAGTCGTCAGATAAGTGGCAGATTTTAAAGCATAAGTAACAATATTTCACATTATCCTGTCAGAATCTCGTTGCTCTTTACTTACTAATACTTGTCGAAACACCTGCTTTAATAATTTATAAAAAATTCACTTTGGATTACTGGACCATTTATTAAGATATTATTTAGTGTCAACCCGTTACTGCTTTTAGCATTGGCATCAAATAATATCTTTATCTTGGTAGTGGAAGTATCCATTTTACGTACTGCATGGTGTGGTATAGAAAGCTTTTCGTATCAAATTTCTCGACATGTGATCAGCGTCTTCATACTCCTGCAAAAATTGACAGTATTTAGTTTTCAGAGTAGAGTTTTCTTCCAATCTTCGTTCTAAATTACGGAAACTTTTTATTTATATTCTAAGACTGACTCCCAAAACAAGATCATAATCAGTAGGGTTGGGTTGGGTTATAGTACACCATCTTTATCTCGTGTCGAGTCTTTAAAACTGTTTTCGCATTCCAACTCCTCCAAACTAAAATCTGTTTCTTCGCCTTTATCCTGTGAGAATCTCGTTGCTCTTTTCTTACTAATACTTGTCGAAACACCTGCTTTAATAATTTATAAATAATTCACTTTGAATTACTGGACCATTTATTAGGATATTATTTAGTGTCAACCCATTACTGCTTTTAGCACTGGCATCAAATAATACCCTTATCTTGGTAGTGGAAGTATCCATTTTACGTACTGCATGGTGTGGTATAGTAAGCCTTTCGTATCAAATTTCTCGACATGTGATCAGCGTCTTCATACTCCTGCAAAAATTGAGAGTATTTAGTTTTCAGAGTAGAGTTTTCTTCCAATCTTCGTTCTAAATTACGGAAACTTTTTATTTATATTCTAAGACTAACTCCCAAAACAAGATCATAATCAGTAGGGTTGGGTTGGGTTATAGTACACCATCTTTATTTCTTCATGTTGAGTCTTTAAAACTGTTTTCGCATTCCAACTCCTCCAAACTAAAATCTGTTTCTTCGCCTTCTTCCTCTATCACTCACCATTTCTCGACAGCAATTTCTGTATTGTTGACATTATGAAGCGTTTGATTATGACTGGGACTTAAAAGGACTAGCTTCCAGATCCCATTACCCAACCTGGTGTACACAAGAAGAAGAAGCGTTTGGTGACATACGTAATAACGGACTCTCTCAACGTAATCCGGAATTAATTCATAAAATATCTGTGCACCATGCAAGAAAATATTTATCTCTTTCGAAATAAAAAATTTAGGATAAGCTAATTGAATATTTTTTGGTAGGTTCAAATCTGATGTGTACAACTGGATATATCCAGTTTTTCACACGGGCAAAATCCAGTTTTATTAACATTTTATTCACATTTCTTTTACTAGTCTTTTTTTGAAAACCGTTGTGCGCACCCAGCTTTTTTTCAGCACTCAGCAATCATACTTATTTTCAAAACCCGGCGCCTGTGGTCTTGTTAAATTTTCAAAATTTTTTATTCCTTCAAGATGTAAAGTGGCAGTAGCCCTGCTTAAGCACGTAAACCAATTGTTTTACATGTTTATTAAGACAACGTTTATTTTTTAACATTTAAAACAGTTATTTGCTATGGTTACGCATAGCTGCTGCTATTTCTTTATCTCAACTGAATGGAAAATTATGAAATTTTAAAATAATTTTTCTCGAAAATTTTCTATGTTACTAATATTAACATTAACTGTTGTAGATCTAGAAAAAAATTCTCTATCATATTTCGTAATAAAAGTGGGGAATTAGCCTTTGAAAAATGTGTACATGACGTCGTAGATCGATTAGATAGATGAATGACGGAAAAAAAATTGAAACCTGCACCAAAATGTTGTAACAAGAGAGGTCTCTATTCGTTACTTTATGGATACGCAGTATATTTATATGTACAGTATTTATATGTACAGTATTAGTGCATTTTTGAAAGGAGTTGTAGCAAGTGTAATTTTAAACAAGAAAATTTCGATAATATGAAAATTTTGTTGAATTTTCTTTAGAATCTAATCATGATACAAAAAAACTGTTACAACTAAAAAAGGAAATTTAAATTAAAGCACTATTACCCTAACTTTTACTGTCGGATACGTCAATATCGACAAAAATACGAAAATGTCAATATTTGATGAATTTCGTTGATTTATAAGTCGCTAATAGGTTCTTGATAACCTAAGCGTGCGAGAAGAAAACTTTTAAATTTAAAATGTTGTGGAAAATTTAATTTTAAATAATGTTGCTCTCTAATATTTTTGTTCTTATTATTAATAATATCGAGAAAACTTCGAAAATGTGAAAATTTGTTGAATTTGTGTTATGTGATTGTAATGGTTATACTCAGGAATCTAAGCGTACTACAAAAAAATGAATATGTTAAAATGAAATTCAATCGTTGGTAATGAATTAACTAGAAATCAAAGTATCCGGTGCACCAATATCAAGAAAGATAAAAAAATTGTCTTCATTAACACTTTAAGATGATTTATAAATCAAATAACTTTAAGACAACCAAAAATTAAACTATTTGAATACAAAAAATCGACGTTTTATTTGATCATTTTTTTAATGATACTCCAATTCTCCTCGTCATCACTTTTAAAACGGTCCAAAAAACTGCATTCGTCCCAATTGGACACGATCCAAGAACAATTCGTGATGACCGCACCAGTCAATTAATGTCAAATATATATTTTTTCACTTTTGTCATTTTGAAATTCGATCTTAATTTTCAAGATCGTTTAATTCGGTTATTTGGAATGACGAGGTTTTTAATTTATCTTGCTGTGGTGCACCTGAAACGGACGAAATCCTTCTAATTAACGATAATGAATCGTGTTAATTTTAATTATTCGTATAAAACAATTAATTAGTAACATATATAAATAGATCTTAATAATAGACGATCTTAGAGATAAAATCAAAGCTAAAAATTAATTTTTTGGAATACCATTTGACATTTCGGTTGATAGATTGCCATTTTTAATTAAAAATCTAAAATTAGCACTGAAAATCGAAGAATTATTTGTATTAAAACGAATACTGCAATAATGCCCGGTTTCTCGTACGTTATAGTATTGAGTAGGTAAAACAACTGTTATTGAATCGATATCTTTTTGTTTGGCGATGCATCCAGTAATAAAACACAATAAATAACATAAACAAATAATTTCTTAACAAAAATTAAAAATTGGTGATCAAGAAATTAATAATAATGAAAATTAACAAAAGAAAATCAAATAATAACGAAAACGATTAGTAATAGAACATAATTAACAAATAAGAAAACATTTTAAAGGCTAAATTACACAGTGAATAGTTGTAGGTAAATTATATTTATTATTAATTTGAAAAAATCATAAAAAATCAGGTCAACTTCAATAATTTTTATCTCAAAAACGAATGATAAACCTCTATAAATTTTGAATGTTTTACTCTATATTTTAATACAGAGTTACATTCATTAAGATATCTTAAGAATTCGAGTTTTCGTGATTATATAAAGCACGATTATTAATTTTAAAAAATCAGGTTATCTCTAATAACTCTTATCTCAAGAACGAATAAAGATTTTCTAATTCGGTTTTCACCGTAATAAATAATCACTTTCCTCTATAAATGTTGAGTATTTCATTAAAATGTTTTAAAAATTCGATTTTTCGTGACTTTTTAAAACAATATTATTAATTTCAAAAAATCATAAAAAATTAGGTTAACTTAAATAATCTTTATCTCAAAAACTAATAAAGATTTTCTAATTTTTTACTCACCATGACAAAATAGACAGTTACCTATATAAATTTTGAATGCTTCATTAAAATATCTCGAGAATTCGATTTTTGGTGATTTTTAATTAACTTGAGATAGCCATAAATGTTCAACTTGAATTTAATGATTTATATCTCAAAAACGAATAAATATTTTCAAGATTCGGTTTCATCATGAGAAAATCAACACTTTCCTCTATAAATCATGAATAATTCATTAAGATATTTTAAGAATTCGATTTTTCGTGATTTTTTAAAATTAGATTATTAATTTCAAAAAATCATAAAAAATTCGGTTAACTTAAATAATCTTTATCTCAAAAACGAATAAAGATTTTCTAATTTGGTACTCACCATGACAAAATAGACACTTACCTCTCCAAATTTTGAATGTTTCATTAAAATATCTCAAGAATTCGATTTTTGGTGATTTCTAATTAACTTTAGATAGCCATAAATGTTCACGTTGAATTTAATGATTTGTATCTCAAAAACGAATAAATATTTTCAAGATCCGGTTTCATTACTAGAAAGTAGACACTTTCATCTATAAATCATGAATAATTCATTAAGATATCTTAAGAATTTGATTTTTCGTGATTTTTTAAAATAAGATTATTAATTTCAAGAAAAATCATAAAAAAATAGGTTAACTCAAATAATGTTTATCTCAAAAACGAATAAATATATTCCAATTTGGTTCTCAGTACAACAAAATAGACACATTTATAAATTTTGAGTATATCAATAAAATATCTCAAGGATTCGATTTTTGGTTATTTATAATTACCTTGAGACAGCCATAAATGTTCATGTTGAATTTAATGATTTATATCTCAAAAACGAATAAATATTTTCAAGATCCGGTTTCATCACTAGAAAGTAGACACTTTCTTCTATAAATCATGAATAATTCATTAAGATATCGTAAGAATTCTATTTTTCGTGATTTTTTAAAACAAGATTATTAATTGCAAGAAATCATAAAAAATTAGGTTAACTCAAATAATCTTTATCTCAGAAACGAAAAAAGATTTTCTAATTTGGTTCTCACCATGACAAAATAGACAGTTACCTCCATAAATTTTGAATGTATCGTTAAAATATCTCAAGAATTCGATTTTTGGTGATTTCTAATTAACTTGAGGTAGCCATAAATGTTCACTTTGAATTTAATGATTTATATCTCAAAAACGAATTAATATCTTCAAGATCCGGTTTCATTACTAGAAAGTAGACACTTTCATCCATAAATCATGAATAATTTATTAAGATGTCTTAAGAATTTGATTTTTCGTGATTTTTTAAAACAAGATTATTAATTTCAAAAAAATCATAAAAAAATAGGTTAACTCAAATAATGTTTATCTCAAAAACGAATAAATATATTCCAATTTGGTTCTCAGTACAACAAAATAGACACATTTATAAATTTTGAATATATCAATAAAATATCTCAAGCATTCGATTTTTGGTTATTTATAATTACCTTGAGACAGCCATAAATGTTCATGTTGAATTTAATGATTTATATCTCAAAAACGAATAAATATTTTCAAGATCCGGTTTCATCACTAGAAAGTAGACACTTTCTTCTATAAATCATGAATAATTCATTAAGATATCGTAAGAATTCTATTTTTCGTGATTTTTTAAAACAAGATTATTAATTGCAAGAAATCATAAAAAATTAGGTTAACTCAAATAATCTTTATCTCAGAAACGAAAAAAGATTTTCTAATTTGGTTCTCACCATGACAAAATAGACAGTTACCTCCATAAATTTTGAATGTATCGTTAAAATATCTCAAGAATTCGATTTTTGGTGATTTCTAATTAACTTGAGGTAGCCATAAATGTTCACTTTGAATTTAATGATTTATATCTCAAAAACGAATTAATATCTTCAAGATCCGGTTTCATTACTAGAAAGTAGACACTTTCATCCATAAATCATGAATAATTTATTAAGATGTCTTAAGAATTTGATTTTTCGTGATTTTTTAAAACAAGATTATTAATTTCAAAAAAATCATAAAAAAATAGGTTAACTCAAATAATGTTTATCTCAAAAACGAATAAATATATTCCAATTTGGTTCTCAGTACAACAAAATAGACACATTTATAAATTTTGAATATATCAATAAAATATCTCAAGCATTCGATTTTTGGTTATTTATAATTACCTTGAGACAGCCATAAATGTTCATGTTGAATTTAATGATTTATATCTCAAAAACGAATAAATATTTTCAAGATCCGGTTTCATCACTAGAAAGTAGACACTTTCTTCTATAAATCATGAATAATTCATTAAGATATCGTAAGAATTCTATTTTTCGTGATTTTTTAAAACAAGATTATTAATTGCAAGAAATCATAAAAAATTAGGTTAACTCAAATAATCTTTATCTCAGAAACGAAAAAAGATTTTCTAATTTGGTTCTCACCATGACAAAATAGACAGTTACCTCCATAAATTTTGAATGTATCGTTAAAATATCTCAAGAATTCGATTTTTGGTGATTTCTAATTAACTTGAGGTAGCCATAAATGTTCACTTTGAATTTAATGATTTATATCTCAAAAACGAATTAATATCTTCAAGATCCGGTTTCATTACTAGAAAGTAGACACTTTCATCTATAAATCATGAATAATTCATTAAGATATCTTAAGAATTTGATTTTTCGTGATTTTTTAAAACAAGATTATTAATTTCAAGAAAAATCATAAAAAAATAGGTTAACTCAAATAATCTTTATCTCAAAAAACGAATAAATATATTCCAATTTGGTTCTCAGTACAACAAAATAGGCACATTTATAAATTTTGAATGTATCAATAAAATATCTCAAGGATTCGATTTTTGGTTATTTATAATTATCTTGAGATAGCCATAAATGTTCATGTTGAATTTAATGATTTATATCTCAAAAACGAATTAATATCTTCATGATCCAGTTTCATTACTAGAAAGTAGACACTTTCATCTATAAATCATGAATAATTCATTAAGATATCGTAAGAATTCTATTTTTCGTGATTTTTTAAAACAAGATTATTAATTTCAAGAAATCATAAAAAATTAGGTTAACTCAAATAATCTTTATCTCAAAGACGAATAAATATATTCCAATTTGGTTCTCAGTACAACAAAATAGGCACATTTATAAATTTTGAATGTATCAATAAAATATCTCAAGGATTCGATTTTTGGTTATTTATAATTATCTTGAGATAGCCATAAATGTTCATGTTGAATTTAACGATTTATATCTCAAAAACGAATTAATATTTTCAAGATCCGGTTTCATCACTAGAAAGTAGACACTTTCTTCTATAAATCATGAATAATTCATTGAGATATCGTAAGAATTCTATTTTTCGTGATTTTTTAAAACAAGATTATTAATTTCAAGAAATCATAAAAAATTAGGTTAACTCAAATAATCTTTATCTCAAAAACGAAAAAAGATTTTCTAATTTGGTTCTCACCATGACAAAATATACACTTACCTCCATAAATTTTGAATGTATCTTTAAAATATCTCAAGAATTTGATTTTTGGTGATTTCTAATTAACTTTAGATAGCCATAAATGTTCACGTTGAATTTAATGATTTATATCTCAAAAACGAATAAATATTTTCAAGATCCGGTTTCATCACTAGAAAGTAGACACTTTCATCTATAAATCATGAATAATTCATTAAGATATCTTAAGAATTCAATTTTTCGTGATTTTTCAAAACAAGATTATTAATTTCAAAAAATCATAAAAAATTAGGTTACTCAAATAATCTTTCTCTCAAAGACGAATAAAGTTTTTCTAATTCGGTTCTCACCATGATAGAATAGACGAAATATCTATTATTACAATGAATCATCATAGGTGAGTTTGGTTAATGTCTAGAATATTTAGTATATGGGTGTTTGGATGAACTTGAAATTGCTAAAATATAAATAAATAAATAAATGAGTTAATTTGATTATATTAATAAGTAAATTTAATATAATCAAGTTAAGGTTTAGATCGGTAATTAATGATGGGGATCTTTGACGTTAAACTAGTTAGCTTATTGCTTTTATTTAAATGTCGGTGTTAAAACTATAAATAGTAAAATCGTTTTGGCTACATTCTTGAGTTAGGTTAGTACCAAACAAACTTCAAAAACTTAAATTTCTTTTGCATATTTTAAATAAAACATTATCGATTCAAGTCCCGTATTTATTACAACTTTGTAAAGAAGCTTTATAACTCCATACTTTCTTTAACAAATCACCATTTTTTTACTTTGGAAAACTTTAAAACCCTTCTGTCCCCTTTTATATCAACTTTTAAATTCAAATAAGCATTATAATGCTTATAAACAATATTTTATTGTTACCTAAACACGATTTTTCAGATTAATTCGTCAATCGAGGCGCTTTTTGTGTAAATACAGGGCGTGAAGTGATGAAATCTCCGAATTTGTTTATACGTTCAGGTTTGTTTTGACTCTTTGAATTTATTTTTGGTAAGTTTAATGTCTTTTTTTTGTTTAAAATGGAAATTCGATTCGAGATTATTCATCAACGAAAAAAAAATTTAAATATTATTTTTGATTATTAAAATAAACGATTAGGTATTTGCAAAAATTTTCCACTACTTATGTTTCATCGATTAAAAAAAAATAACGCCATTTACGAAATTAATCTCGGTTAGCAATCTCCAATTAAATCCACAATGATCCAATTTAAACTAATTCAATCCAATTTATCTTCGAGAAGTTGTCCAATTGATTCTGTACCTACGAGGAAATTACGTAGTTTTTTTAAATAAATGTTAAGTTCATGATCGTTCTCTAATTAACTTTTACGATAACATCACAGATTGCTGATTTTATTTTTGCAACTTATAATTGATAACTTTCTGATCAATTTTTGATAATCGTTTCAATCAAAAATAAACAAGAAAGAATGCTAAATGTTTTATTATCGCGGTGATTATCAAGATAATGAGTATTTCCTCGATGATGTCCTGCGATATATAAACTCTACTATCATTATATTTTAATCGCGCGACGATTATCACCAAGCCTCGTTTGTTTGCACATTTTAAAGAGTTTGTACTGGAATGCTATTATCGTTGTGAAAATCAGTTTTTTTAACAATTTCTACGCATTCGCGTGGTTTTTGTATTTTTTTATTGTTTTTTGTGAATATACACGGTTCGTATTATTTTATTTTATTTATTATAATTTATATGGACTAAAACTTTACATCCAGAGTTAGATAATTTTTATACAGCAAAATTCTTATTAATCGTTCCCGGAAATCACATTTTTGTGTCATTTTTTTTATTTAATGAAACACTACATATTTTTGTATCTCTAGTATATTTTTATCTCGTTCAGGTTTTCTTTGAAATATACAAATTGGAAACTTTTAAGATTTTTCAATTGCGTATTTGTATATTATTAGAAGAGAGATATTTTTGCAAATGAAGAAATGACTTTTACATCAAATTGAAGGCTGAACCATCTCCTTTTAAATGATATATAACTCGTTGTTTCAATTTGAAATCGATTCTAAATAAGAAATATTAAAGGATTATGTATTTTTGACGTCTTAGTAAAATCACGAAAAAAATGATACGATTTGAAAAAGATCGTGGGGGTCTTATTTTTGAAAATGCAGAAATGGCTTTTATATCAAATTGAAAGGTGAACCTTCCTCTTTCAAGTGATGTATGACTCGTTATTTTACTTTGAAATCGACTCCACCTAGGAAATGTTAAAGACGATGTGTTTTTGACGTTTTAGTGGAATCACAAAAAAAATAAAATTTAAAAGACCATTGACGTCTTATTTTTAAAATTGAAGAAATGATTTATATATCAAATTAAAGGTTGCACCTTCCTCTTTCAAATAATCTATAACTCGTTATTTCAATTTGAAATCAGTTCCACCCAAGAATTGTTAAAGGATCTGCTTTTCACGTTTTAATAGAATACGAAACAAATGATAAAATTTCAAATATATTGTG
Source organism: Onthophagus sagittarius (assembly GCA_036711965.1). Classification (NCBI taxonomy): domain Eukaryota; kingdom Metazoa; phylum Arthropoda; class Insecta; order Coleoptera; family Scarabaeidae; genus Onthophagus; species Onthophagus sagittarius. The sequence continues at coordinate 61,777,803 of JASERS010000002.1, read as the reverse complement.
GGGGTGTTGTTTTTGAAAATGAAGAAATGATTTATATATCAAATTGAAGCTCATACCTTCCTCTTTCAAATAATCTATATCTATTGTTTCAATTTGAAATCGATTCCACTTAAGATTGTTAAAGTATGATCTTTTCACGTTCTAATACAATTCGAAAAATGATAAGATTTGGAAAAGATCGCGGGGGTCTTATTTCTGAAAATGAAGAAATGGCTTTTATATCAAATTGAAAGGTGAACCTTCCTTTTTCAAGTGATGTATAACTCGTTATTTCAATTTGAAATTGATTTCATCTAAGAATTGTTAAAGAATGATATGTATCATATGTTTGAAAATGAAGAAATGATTTATATATCATATTGAAGGTTGTTCCTTCCTCTTTCAAATAATCTATAACTCGTTGTTTTAATTTGAAATCAATTCCACCCAAGAATTGTTAAAGGATGATCTGCTTTCCACGTTTTAATAGAATACGAAAAAAAATGATAAAATTTTAAATAGATCGTAGAGGTGTTATTTTTGAAAATGAAGAAATGATTTATATATCAAATTGAAGGTTGTACCTTCCTCTTTCAAATAATCTATAACTCGTTGTTTCAATTTGAAATCAATTCCATCTAAGAAATATTAAAGAACGGTATGTTTTGACATTTTAGTGGAATCAAGATAAAAAGGTAGAAATTTGTAAGATCGTGGAGGTCCTATTTTTGAAATGAAGAAATGATATATACTTCAAATTGAAGGTTGTACTTTCCTTTTGAAATAATATATACACCGTTGTTTCAATTTGAAACCAATTCCATCTAAACAATGTTAAAGGATGATGTGTTTTTGATACTTTAGTAGAATCACGAAAAATATGATAAAATTTGAAAAAGTTATGGAGATCTTATTTTTAAAAATGAAGAAATGGCTTGTATATTAACTTGAAGGTTGAACTTTCCTCTTTCAAATGATACATAAACCGTTGTTTCAATTTGAAATCGATTCCACTTAGGAAATGTTAAAGAATGGTGTATTTTTGACATTTTAGTGGAATCAAGATAATAAAGTAGAAATTTGAAAGATCGTGGAGGATTTATTTTGGAAAATGAAGAAATGTCTTGTATATCAAATTGAAAATTGAACCTTCCTCTTTCAAGTGATGTATAACTCGTTGTTTCAATTTGAAATCAATTCCATCTAAGAAATGTTAAAGTCCGTTCACACCGTTCTGTTTAACATTTTAATGAAATCAAATTAAAAATGATGAAATTTGAAAGATCATGAAAGTCTTATTTTTGAAAACGAAGAAATGATTTATATATCAAATTGAAGGTTGTACCTTCCTCTTTCAAATAATCTATATCTATTGTTTCAATTTGAAATCGATTCCACTTAAGATTGTTAAAGTATGATCTTTTCACGTTCTAATACAATTCGAAAAATGATAAGATTTGGAAAAGATCGCGGGGGTCTTATTTCTGAAAATGAAGAAATGGCTTTTATATCAAATTGAAGGGTGAACCTTCCTCTTTCAAGTGATGTATAACTCGTTATTTCAATTTGAAATTGATTTCATCTAAGAATTGTTAAAGAATGATATGTATCATATGTTTGAAAATGAAGAAATGATTTATATATCATATTGAAGGTTGTTCCTTCCTCTTTCAAATAATCTATAACTCGTTGTTTTAATTTGAAATCAATTCCACCCAAGAATTGTTAAAGGATGATCTGCTTTTCACGTTTTAATAGAATACAAAAAAAATGATAAAATTTTAAATAGATCGTAGAGGTGTTATTTTTGAAAATGAAGAAATGATTTATATATCAAATTGAAGGTTGTACCTTCCTCTTTCAAATAATCTATAACTCGTTTCAATTTGAAATCAATTCCATCTAAGAAATATTAAAGAACGGTATGTTTTGACATTTTAGTGGAATCAAGATAAAAAGGTAGAAATTTGTAAGATCGTGGAGGTCCTATTTTTGAAATGAAGAAATGATATATACTTCAAATTGAAGATTGTACCTTTCCTTTTGAAATAATATATACACCGTTGTTTCAATTTGAAACCAATTCCATCTAAACAATGTTAAAGGATGATGTGTTTTTGATACTTTAGTAGAATCACGAAAAATATGATAAAATTTGAAAAAGTTATGGAGATCTTATTTTTAAAAATGAAGAAATGGCTTGTATATTAACTTGAAGGTTGAACTTTCCTCTTTCAAATGATACATAAACCGTTGTTTCAATTTGAAATCGATTCCACTTAGGAAATGTTAAAGAATGGTGTATTTTTGACATTTTAGTGGAATCAAGATAATAAAGTAGAAATTTGAAAGATCGTGGAGGATTTATTTTGGAAAATGAAGAAATGTCTTGTATATCAAATTGAAAATTGAACCTTCCTCTTTCAAGTGATGTATAACTCGTTGTTTCAATTTGAAATCAATTCCATCTAAGAAATGTTAAAGTCCGTTCACACCGTTCTGTTTAACATTTTAATGAAATCAAATTAAAAATGATGAAATTTGAAAGATCATGAAAGTCTTATTTTTGAAAACGAAGAAATGATTTATATATCAAATTGAAGGTTGTACCTTCCTCTTTCAAATAATCTATATCTATTGTTTCAATTTGAAATCGATTCCACTTAAGATTGTTAAAGTATGATCTTTTCACGTTCTAATACAATTCGAAAAATGATAAGATTTGGAAAAGATCGCGGGGGTCTTATTTCTGAAAATGAAGAAATGGCTTTTATATCAAATTGAAGGGTGAACCTTCCTCTTTCAAGTGATGTATAACTCGTTATTTCAATTTGAAATTGATTTCATCTAAGAATTGTTAAAGAATGATATGTATCATATGTTTGAAAATGAAGAAATGATTTATATATCATATTGAAGGTTGTTCCTTCCTCTTTCAAATAATCTATAACTCGTTGTTTTAATTTGAAATCAATTCCACCCAAGAATTGTTAAAGGATGATCTGCTTTTCACGTTTTAATAGAAGACAAAAAAAATGATAAAATTTTAAATAGATCGTAGAGGTGTTATTTTTGAAAATGAAGAAATGATTTATATATCCAATTGAAGGTTGTACCTTCCTCTTTCAAATAATCTATAACTCGTTGTTTCAATTTGAAATCAATTCCATCTAAGAAATATTAAAGAACGGTATGTTTTGACATTTTAGTGGAATCAAGATAAAAAGGATGAAATTTGTAAGATCGTGGAGGTCTTATTTTTGAAAATGAAGAAATGTCTTGTATATAAAATTGATGGTTGAACCTTCCTCTTTCAAATGATAACCGTTATTTCAATTTAATATCGATTCCACTTAAGAAATGTTAAAGGGTGGTGTGTTATTGACATTTTAGGGGAGTCAACATAAAAATGATGAAATTTTAGAGATCGAAGTTTTGAAAAAGAAGAAATGTCTTGTATATCAAATTGAAAATTGAACCTTCCTTTTTCAATTGATGTATAACTCGTTATTTAAATTTGAAATCTTTCTCACTTAAGAAATTTTAAAGGATGATGTATTTTTGTAATGGTTGATAAATCTGGAACTTAAGTTACCATCTAAAGTCCGTGCAAAAAGTCAAGGCCCATCTCTTTAGCGATCGATATCTTTGTAATCCGTGAATATCTCTGCATATTATATGTTAATTCGGAAATTGTCGGATCTTTGGTTGTTTTTTATCGTGAGTTTACTGAAAAAATTATCCGATTTTTGAGCGTACCGGGAAGTTTGTGTATTTATTCAAAATTAGGTCTTCCTACTGAGCACCACTTCCACATTGCTTATTTCTGTTTCTCTTTACTTAGTGAAAATCGCGTTGAAATCCGCCATGTTGTTTTCGGAATAACCGCGATTTTCTGCGTAACTACATATATGGATTGTGGAGATGTTATTTTTGAAAATGAAAAAATGATTTATATATCAAATTGAAGAATGTATCTTCCTCTTTCAAATGATATATAACTCGTTGTTACAATTTGCAATCAATTCGGTTAAAGAACGGTATGTTTTGACATTTTAGTGGAATCAAGATGAAAACGATGAAATTTTTAAAAATCGTGTAGGTCTTATTTTGTGAAAATAAGAAATGATTTATACATCAAATTGAAGGTTCAACCTTCCACTTTCAAATGATACATAAACCGTTGTTTCAATTTAAAGTCGATTCCACTTAAGAAATGTTAAAGTATGGTGTGTTTTACACATTTTAGTGGAATCAAGATAAAAACGATAAAAGTTGAACATATCACTTAAGAAATGTTAGGGTATGGTGTGTTTTACAGATTTTAGTGGAATCAAGATAAAAATGATAAAAGATCGTGCAGGATTTATTTTTGAAAATGAAGAAAATCTGTTATATATTAAATTGCATTTCATATGATATAAGTCATTGTATCCATTTGAAATTGATTCCACTCAAATCTGTTAATGAATGATCTGTTTTCGATGTATAATTAAATCACGAAAAAAAAAATGATTAAATTTGAAAAATATCGTAAAGGGTGTATTTTTGAAAATGAAGAAATAACTTTTTCTTGCTCTAAACTGATGTATAACTTAATTCTATATCGATATGTGGTTTTCACCATTAAGTTTTTTGTAATATTCAAACCTGTTATCATATTTTATCTATGTTTTCTAGAAAGATTAGTTTCCCTTTAGAAGTGTCTAATTTGGCCAACTCTGTACAGTGCACTCTTTTTAATTGGGACTCATTTGAGTAATTTGTCGCAATTGAACGATACTCTCAAATAGCAGATTGTAAAAATATTCTTCAACAATATTTCTGCAACTATCTACTATAAAGTGTATCACTCATTTTACTATAATTTTTGATAACGCCCAAAAACTTCAAAAAATTTTAGCCTTAATAATAGAGATAAAGGAATGGATCATGTCTTTGAAATGAAGATAAAGATGTCTTCTTTAAAATGATGTATTTTAATTGTTACTTCATTCAAGAATGATTCAGATAAAAATTTAAATCTGCAAACGTTTGTTCCACCTTTGATAACATTAAAATAGTAAAAATGGGAGAATTTCCAAAAAATCGCCATGGGTAAAATAATGAAGATAATGAGATGATTCATAGATTAAATTGAAGACGAGAATGTTTTCTTTAAAATGATATAAAATAACTGACGTTTTAAGTAAAAATTCTTTTGAGGTAAAGATTAAAATCTGTAAGACAGTGTTCCCATTTACATAAACTTAAAAAAATCATATCGGCTTTAATAATGGAGATGAAGGAATGGATCATGACTTAAGTTGAAGATAAAGACGTCTTCTTTAAAATGATGTATGATAATTGCTGCTTGCTTCAAGAATGATTCGATAAAAAATTATATGTGCAAACTTTTCTTCCAATTGTGATGACATTAAAACAATAAAAATGGGAGAATTTCAAAAAATCGCCATGGTCTAAATAATGCAGATAGTGGGATGATCAAAAAATCAAATTGAAGATAAGAATATCTTCTTTAAAATGATATAAAATAACGTTTTAAGTAGAAATTATTGAGGTAAAAAATAAAATCTGTAAGAGAAAGTGTTTCAATTGACAAATGAAGATAAACAATGAAGATAAAGGAATGGATCATGGCTTAAATTGAAAATGAAGATCATAAGATAAACCCAACAAAAGATGTGTCACTGAAATATAATAAATATAATAATAAAGACGCAAAATAACATCAGTAATGAACAGTAGTAAACAAAAATAAAATAAGATAAGTGAAATAAACGATCAAAAATTTAGACTGAAATAAAGTCAAGTTTATTTTCCAAAAAAAAACATGTGGATAATCAATTCCGAATATTTACTTTTTACTACATTAAACTAATTTAAATATTTAAAAGTTAAAATTTCTATTACATCACATTAACAGGTTAAAATTATAAATGAACACTGCTTATAGAATTTTTAAAAAATAACAACAATAAGTAATTGCCGATTGTAATGTTAACAATGACTCGGTATGCTCCCAACAATCGGATGTACATACGATCGGCTGATTGACGGTTTGTGGGAGTATAAGAGGGAAAATCATACCTCAACGCTCTTGGCGGAACATGCAAAGTCATTAGAGATGTAAGCAAAGTCGAGTTATAGATATTATGAATTAATTTATAGAATAGCAATACATTAGTAGCAAAACGTCACTGAATCAGTCGTAGAAACCGAAAGAATCAGTACGCCAAGTCGTAGTCAACATAACTTATATCTCAAATCTCAAGTCTCAAATCAGTCGTTGATCAAGTTTGCGTTGAGCATGCGAGAAACCTTGTTGACCACCGAGTCGACGAACTCATTAAGTAAAAGTTTATTATCAAAGGTCACCCGTAGATCTCTTATAGACATGACTCTCTGCAACAATTCCCCTTCAATAAAATAATCAAAACGTAAGGGGTCAGCTGTCGTTGTAAATGTGATGGTACAATATTTACTAAAATGTAAATAATAAAATTTGTCAGACAATATTAAGCAAGGTCGAGGAGATCGTGCTGAAGAGCAGAACAATCCTTAGGGGCAGATATTAAGCAATTTGAATGTTTAAAGCAATAAAAGATATCATTGATGTAGAGATTGAAGACCAAGGGGCTGAGGATACTTTCTTGAGAGACACCAGACGAATCTGTGAAGAGAAACCTCTAATCCTGACATTGCGTTCTATTGACCGCATCGGAAGCGAACCAATGTTGTATGTTACTAGGCAAACCAACTTGTCCTATATTATTTAACAAAAGCAGATAATCAACATTATGATTTGCTAAAATCAGTATATACAGAGTCAACTTAGCAGTTATCGTTAAAAGAATGCAACGTATATTACAGTGAAATAGCCATTCTGGGGGTGAGAAATTCCAAATCAAGGTGAAAGTACTAGGCCAATATAGTGAAACCTCCAAAGGGTTTGTCATTCTCAAGCCATTTATATATTTTTTTTATCTTGATGTTTCTTTATTTAGTTTTTCGGTTGTAGCTCAAGAACCATTGATGATAACTCATTTCATTCTTCACCAAATTATAGTTAAGGCTCAAGTGTATTATTTTTATTAATATACTCATGTAAAAAAATAGGTTGGATAAGGTTGGAAAAGCGTTTCTTACATCGACGTGCTCACTGACTAATAGCTCAGTATCAAATATCATGCTCAAATTCCTTATAGAGGTAACCATGCTCAACAATTCGTTGTTAAGACGTGACCCTCTAACCTTTAATTTAGACCTGACCCTCTACTGGTAGTCCCTGTGGACAAAGAACAAGTCACAGTAGTCCTGAGCCAGTCTCAATATGTGGAAAACTCCCTTGCTGTTTTGTCGGATTCATTCACGTATCAGGTTCTAAAATCTGACCAGACACTCTCCATCCAGAGAAAACAAAATAAACTCTGTAAAGACTTACTTGATGGTGACTTTATTTCTAAATAGGTGTATATATCCTAAATCTGTTACAATGGTGTCTCACCCAAATTCTATGGATTACCAAAGATACATAAAGATGGTTCCCCTTTGAGTTCAATCATTTCCTTTGTTGGTTCACCCACATATAGATTTTCTGGCTATCTAGCCACGATTCTATCGACTGCCCTGGCAAATAGAAGTGGGTATAACATCACTGAATCGTTCTTATTCGCTCAGGAAATGAAGGTTTTGTCCTTCCATAAGACTTCGTTTTGGTTTCCTTAGATGTCGTTTCTCTTTTTACCAACATTTCCTTGAAGTTGGGACTGAAAGGTTGTCTGCTCAGTGGGATTTGATACAACCACACACTGGGATTCCCCATGATCTCTTCATCAAGATCATTGAATTTCTATCTGATTTCTCTACATTTTCCTTTTGGGATGTTTATTATAAATAGAAGTTTAGTACGCCCATGGGCAGTCCACTCAACCCCATTCTGGCCACTATAGTCATGGACTGGACTCTAGATGTGTGCATTCCAGAATTGTCTTTCAGTCTACCCTTCATATGTAAGTATGTTGACGACATCATTTGTTCTGTCACCTGTTATTATACAGTTACATATACAGTTCATCATCGAAACTGAAACGAACAATTTTGTACCATTTCTAGACGTCCAAGTTATTGGGAAGCCTGACCAATGTATCCTGTTAGATTGGTATAGCAAGCCGACTTATTCAGATCGCTTCATTAATTTTTATTCCTGCCATCCAACCCAGATGAAGATTAATACTCTTACGACCATGTAAGATAGGGTTTTGCGTCTGGCTGATGAAGGTTTCTGAGATAAGAACATAAAGATTTTGACAGATATATTCTGTAACAATGGTTTCTCAAAATCTTTGGCCAACCGAATCCTTTAGGATGCTCCTGTATGGCCAGTCGTTGTGTCACCATTTCCTCTTGATTATTCAATGACTCACCTTACTGATGACTCCTTACCTGTTACTCCACCTACTTATGTAAAAGTCCCTTACAATCTGGATTTCACAAAAAATTTGATCAGGATCTTCCGAGATTGTCCTCTAAAATTTGCCAAATATACCTGCAGATCGTTGAGGCATATCTTCTCCTCCCTTAAGGACACCACACCTTGTCCACATCAGTCAAACCTGGTTGTAAGGGATGTGATAGCTGTTATGTGGGAACAACTCCCAATATTTTATGTCACATTTGTCTCAACATGCAAGAGATTGTGCCACAAAAAAAACCAGGCGGCACTGCTTTGGCAGAACACCATGTAACCACGGGTCATAATTTTGACTCTGATGAGGCCAAAACATCGCGTTATTGGAAAACACAGTTCATTTCAGGACTAATTCACAAGGGTTAAGTGATATTTATTGCCACCTCATCGAATTAACCAAACAAGCATCTAACAACTCAGTTTTGTCAGACCTCCAAAAAATACTCTTAGAACCGTGTTTCCATCAAAATCGTGTAAAGCAACGAAATTCAGCAAATTTTCATATTTACGTATTTCTCTCAATATGCATCTAATAATACGAACAAAAGTGCAAGAGAGCAGTAACGTTTAAAATAAACAAAATAAAAATTCAAATACAAAGAATTATCTTTTAAGATTATCTTCTATGTCGGTAAATGAGCCAGATTTCTTAATATCTTTAATAATGTCTTCTCCACATTCTTTTAAAAAAATGCAGGGTTGATACTCCTCAAAATGTTTGATATCGCTTTCCGATTCTTTTGATATTGAGATTAAAAACTTCACCATCTCCCTCTATCAACCCTCTAACCTTTAGTTTAGACCTGATCCTCTACTGGTAGCCCTGCGGACAAAGGACAAGTCACAGTAGTCCTGAACCAGTCTCAATATGTGAAAAACTCCCTTGCTGTTTTGTCGGATTCATTCACGTATCAGGTTCTAAAATCTGACCAGACTCTCTCCATCCAGAGAAAACAAAATAAACTCTGTATAGACTTACTTGATGGTGACTTTATTTCTAAACAGGTTTATATATCCTAAATCTGTTACAATGGTGTCTCACCCAAATTCTATGGATTACCAAAGATACATAAAGATGGTTTCCCTTTGAGTCCAATCATTTCCTTTGTCTGCCTATCTAACCACGATTCTGTCGACTGCCCTGGCAAATAGAAGTGGGTATAACATCACTGATTCGTTCTTATTCGCTAAGGAAATGAAGGCTTTGTCCTTCCATAAGACTTCGTTTTGGTTTCCTTAGATGTCGTTTCTCTTTTTACCAACATTTCCTTGGAGTTGGGGACTGAAAGGTTGTCTGCTCAGTGAGATTTGATACAACCACACACTGGGATTCTCCATGATCTCTTCATCAAGATCATTGAATTTCTGTCTGATTCCTCTACATTCTCCTTTTGGGATGTTTATAATAAACGGAAGTTTAGTACGCCCATGGGCAGTCCACTCAACCCCATTTTGGCCACTATAGTCATGGACTGGACTCTAGATATGTGCATTCCAGGATTGTCTTTCAGTCTACCCTTCATATGTAAGTATGTTGACGACATCATTTGTTCTGTCACATGTTATTATACAGTTACATATACAGTTCACCATCGAAACTGAAACGAACAATTTTGTACCATTTCTAGACGTCCAAGTAATTGGGAAGCCTGACCAATGTATCCTGTTAGATTGGTATAGCAAGCCGACTTGTTCAGATCGCTTCATTAATTTTTATTCCTGCCATCCAACCCAGATGAAGATTAATACTCTTACGACCATGAAAGATAGGGTTTTGCGTCTGGCTGATGAAGGTTTCTGAGATAAGAACATAAAGATTTTGACAGATATATTCTGTAACAATGGTTTCTCAAAATCTTTGGTCAACCGAATCCTTTAGGATGCTCCTGTACGGCCAGTCGTTGTGTCACCATTTCCTCTTGATTATTCAATGACTCACCTTACTGATGACTCCTTACCTGTAACTCCACCTACTTATGTAAAAGTCCCTTACAATCTGGGTTTCACAAAAAATTTGATCAGGATCTTCCGAGATTGTCCTCTAAAATTTGCCAAATACATCTGCAGATCGTTGAGGCATATCTTCTCCTCCCTTAAGGACACCACACCTTGTCCAGATCAGTCAAACCTGGTTTTAAGGGATGTGGTAGCTGTTATGTGGGAACAACTCCCAATATTTTATGTCACATTTGTCTCAACATGCAAGAGATTGTGCCACAAAAAAAACCAGGCGGCACTGCTTTGGCAGAACACCATGTAACCACGGGTCATAATTTTGACTCTGATGAGGCCAAAGCATCGCGTTATTGGAAAACACAGTTCATTTTAGGACTAATTCACAAGGGTTAAGTGATATTTATTGCCACCTCATCGAATTAACCAAACAAGCATCTAACAACTCAGTTTTGTCAGACCTCCAAAAAATACTCTTAGAACCGTGTTTCCATCAAAATCGTGTAAAGCAACGAAATTCAGCAAATTTTCATATTTACGTATTTTTCTCAATATGCATCTAATAATAAGAACAAAAGTGCAAGAGAGCAGTAATGTTTAAAATAAACAAATAAAAATTCAAATACAAAGAATTATCTTTTAAGATTATCTTCTATGTCGGTAAATGAGCCAGATTTCTTAATATCTTTAATAATATCTTCTCCACATTCTTTTAAAAAAATGCAGGGTTGATACTCCTCAAAATGTTTGATATCGCTTTCCGTTTCTTTTGATATTGAGATTAAAAACTTCACCAGCAACATCATAATTAACAGAGCTTATGATTTAATGAATTTAAAAATTTAAAATTTAATTCTTTCGTTCAATCATTCTATTGATTTCCCAATTTAAACATTAATATCATTCGATATTAAACCACTTTCACAAAATAAATATTAAATTTTAATTAAAATCGCTAAAATCACCTATGAAAAAATTTGAAACGAACAATTTTTTTGTTACAGAGAATGCAGCATATTTTATACTTACTTTTATACATCACGTTAACCCGACCAACTTCAACATTTTCTTTAAACGACTCGAGCGAGGAAGAAAACTCTTGGAAATGCGATTGTGATAACTCATCGGACCAATTAAATCAATGCAGATGTTACGGAGACGGCTTAATCATCCCCGACGATTTAGGAAATAATTTTTCAAGCTTAGTAATTACCCACAGCGATATACAATCGATTAAACGCGATGATTTTCAACCGTACAAATTATGGCTCGGTGAAGTGTAAGTTTAATTAAATAATATATACGTTATTAAATAACGTCGAGTGAGATTCGAACCCACCAATAAATTCTTGTCGGTAATTCAAATTAAAATTAATTTAATTAGATTTGTTGGAATTCAATTTCTGTTATTACATATTTTAATGTACAGGATGGTTCTAAATCGATATCCGAAAATGTCTCGATTTTTGTTTGGACATCGAATTTTAACCATACGTTATTATCGTTTGCGAATAAATGTGTTAATTAGTAATTGATGCTATAAAAAGATTAATTAACGAATACTTTCGGATTTTTAAGGGTGGTTAAATTAACCCTTATGACGTCAATAATGTTTACGAACATCGCATAATCATCGTTGAGATTACATGGAAAAACAGCTTTGCATAATCGATATTTTTTTTTATTTTATAACCCAATAAATTGAATATAATCTTTTCAGAATATTAAGTAATCTCCCCGGATTACGAACGATCGAGAGCGGCTCATTCAGGGATATGCCAGAACTCAAAACTTTGTATGAAAAAGAACAAACTTTATAATCTAAATAATTACATATGATTCATAAATTTTAGGTACATCGTTGAGGCGAGGCTGTTACAATTTTTACCGGGACTCCTCGAAGGTGTCACATCAACACGATTTTATATTTTGTAAGTAAAAGATTTATGTGGCATTTTTTTATATTTAAGACCGACTCTTTTATGTGGGGAAGTGGTTTTATTGAATCGTTAATGTTTAATTCCGGTTGAGTGTCACCACTTTACGAGCTGAGCTCTTCGGAATGATTTACAAACATTAAAAGCAGCTTTGTTTGCTATATCTTTGTCGTTATTGGCTTAATCTCTTTAGATAATTAATCACGAAATCTTGAATTAATTCGAGTCGTTTCGTTTGTAGGAGAATTTCCCAAACTGGATTAATTGAAATTCCAGATTTTTCTCATTTACACAACGACTTAATATTACATTTAATGTGAGTATTTATTTTAATTAATAAACAACAATTTTTTATGGTTATTAATTGTAGTGATTTGGATAACAATAAAATTGAAAAGTTAACGTCCAATTCCTTTAAAGTAAATGCCCAACAAGCGTAAGTATCATTTAATTAACTAATGTGAGTGATGCAAAAAGTATAACAAAAAAGTGTTCTAAAGTATAACATTCAAGTTTATTTAACTTTAAAATAACTTTTTAAAAGTTCCGAAACGTCAGTGAACGTCATGCGGTCACATGCAAATTGAATTTAAAAACTAAAAATTTAAAATGTACGAATTTTAAACGTAAAATCGACAAGAATTTATAAAAACCATTAAGATTAGAATTAGAAATGATTTAAATATCGCAAAAATAAATCTTTGAAGTGAAGTTGTACCAAGTTTCAACTTTCTTTACAAATGAAATCGAAGAAAAATTATTTATTACCAACCTTCTCGAGTAGGACATTAACAAACAAATCAAGGGATTTAATTCCAAATTGAATCATTCGTACATTTTAATCATCAAATCGACAAACTTTTATATAAAAGCATTAAAATTAGAATTAAAAATGATTTAAAAGTCTCAAAAATAAATCAAAAGTAGTCAAAAAAAAATAATATGTCAAAAATTATTGAATCTATTTCGTTTTCGCCTACAATTTTCTGTGTTAATATCGTCATATATAATTGAATTGATGTTAGAAGATGAAGAAGACGTTAGAAGACCATGACGGATCAAATTAACCATTTTAAACTTTTTGTGAGAATTTCTTGAAAATAACATTATCACATCGCCATTTGCCATTATGACTTTTCATAAAAAATAAAATCGATTCTTCTTATTCCAAGAATTAATTCTTACCTATTATTTTTTTACTTGAAAAACTTGTAATCTGTACTAATTTGCTATTGGCTGATGGATGAAGAACCAACTTATCAATTTCAATTCTATCCGATACAAATTTTTGAACGGTACATATTTTTAATTGAGACTTAATACTGCTTCCAAAAGATCTGAAATGCTCCCAAAAGACTTGATACCGCTTCCAGAAGACTTGATGTGCTTTCAAAAGACATGATATTGTTTCAAGAACACTTGATACTGCCTCTGGAAGACTTGAAATGCTTCCAGATGGATTTAAATATTTCCACAAGGCTTACAATGATTCTAGAAGACATGATATTGTTTCCAGAAGACTTGATATTGCTTTTAGAAGACTTGAAATGCTTTCAAAAGAATTGTACTGCTTCTAAGAATACTCGATACTGCCTCTGGAAGACTTGAAATGCTTCTAGAAAACTTGATACTGATTCTAGAAGATTTGAGTTGCTTCCAAAAGACCTAATATTGTTTCTAGAACACTTTACAGTGCTTCCAGAAAACTTGAAATGGGTCCAGATGTATTGAACTGCTTCCAGAACACTTGATTTTGTGGAGGACTTATGCTTCCAGTAGATTTAATACTGCTTCTAGAAGGCTGAACATGCTTCCAAAAATCTTAAAATGCTTCCAGAAGATTTAATATTGCTTTCAGAAGAAATCTTTTCAAGAAACTTGAACTGCTTCCAGAATACACGATATTGATACTGGAAGACTTGAAATGCTTCTAGAAGACTTGATACTGATTCTAGAAGACTTTACATTGCTCCCAGAAGACTTTAAATGCTTCAAGAAGGTTTACAATGATTTAAATTATAATACATGTTAACCAATAATTAACAATTAAAGTAAAAAGTATTTTTAATCTTTACTTGTATTGGCTAAATTTATTATCAAATTACAGCTTTACATTTCGACTTTTAACGGTCATCTTCAGAAGCTTTGTTATAAAATCATAATAATGAACATTCCAACTCAGTTGGAATTTACTTGTATAGGAATTAACTTTAGTAGATATTTTGGAATGTTCATTAGTTTGATTTTATAACAAAGCTTCTGAAGATGACCATTAGAAGTCGAAACTTGTAAAGCTGCAATTTGATAATAAATTTAACCAATACAAGTACAGATTAAAAATACTTTTTTGTTTAAGAAGTACAAAGATCCACAAGACTTAAAGTACTTCTAGAATATTTGATACTGCCCCTGGACTACTTGACACTTCCTCCATAAAGGTTAATGCTGCTTCTAGAAGACTTGAAATATTTTCAGAAGTCTTGCACTGCTTCTAGATGGATTGAAATGCTATAAGAAGGCTTGATACTATCTCTGGAAGACTTGATCTACTTCCAAAAGGCTTTATGTTGCTTCCAAATGTCTGAAAATGTTTCGAGAAGATTTAAAATACTTCCAGAAGATTTAATATTACTTTCAGAAAACTTAAAATGCTTCTAGAAGACTCGATACTGCCTCTGGAAGACTTGAAATGTTTCCAGAAGGATTTCAATACTTCCACAAGGCTTGAAATGATGCTACAAGGCATTATATTGCTCCCATAAGAATTAATATAGTTTCTAGAAGCCTTGAAACTCTTCCAGAAGGCTCGATACTCCCTCTGGAAGACATAAAATACTTCCAGAAGGATTTAAATACTTCCACAAGGCTTGAAATGATTCTAAAAGACATGAAGCTTCCAGAAGACTTCATATTGCTTCTAGAAGACTTGAAATGGTTCCAAAAGAATTCAACTGCTTCTAGAACACTCGATACTGATTCCAGAATATTTGAAATGCTTCCAAACGACTTGATATTATTTCTAGAACACTTTGCAGTGCTTCCAGATATCTTGATGTGGTTCCAGAAGTATCGAACTGCTTCCACTCTTGATACTGCTTCTAAAACTACTGCCAGAGCACTTGATGCTACCCTGGACGTCTTGATACTTCTTTTAGAAGACTTGAAATGCTTCAAGAAGAATTACAATGCTTCACAAGATTTAAACTACTTCTAGAATACTTGATACTGCTTCTGGATTAGTTGACACTGCCTCCAAAAGAGTTAATGTTGCTTCTAGAAGACTTAAAATATTTTCAGAAGACTTGCAATGTTTCCAAAAGACTTAACACTGCTTCTAGATGGATTGAAATGTTATCGGAAGACTTGATACCATCTCTGGAAGACTCGATCTATTTTCAAAAGGCTGTATATTACTTCCAAATGTTAAAATGTTTTGGGAAGACTTAAAATGCTTTCAGAAGAGTTAATAATGCTTTCAGAAAAGTCGAAATGCTTAAAGAAAACTCGATACTGCCTCTTGAAAGAAGACTTGATATGCTACCAAAAGATTTGAATTGCTTCCAGAACACTCCATACTGCCCCTGAAAGACTCGTATAAGATTTGATACTGATTCTAGAAGATTTGGAACGCTTCTAAAAGACTTCATCTTGCTTCTAGATGACATAATAGCGGTTCCAGAAGTCTTGAAATGGTTCCAGAAGACTTGTAATACTTCAGAAGAATTGAATTGCTTCCAGTACACTTAATACTGCTTCTAGAAGCCTTGAAATCCTTTCAGATGACTTGAAATGCTTTCAGAAGACTTAATATTGCTTATAAAACTGCTGGTAAAAAACATTTTGCTCCTAAAATACCATTCATGTCACAAGTTCAAAATTGTCAATTAAATACATATATGTTAAATTTTGGTAAATAAAATTTCCTATTTGCTAATTATATTTTTATATAAACGTTACTAGTTTCAGGAAATCTAGTTTCCCATCATTAGCCGAATCTGCTTATACAAAAACTGGTTAATATTATCCCAATATATAAAAATAAAAATTAAACATTGTAAAATTAATAAAACTAGATTAAAAAACTAAAAATGTATAAATAACTAACGCAATACTTCACAACACCTTTTCTAATATTATAAAATATTCAATTAAATGTGCAAAAGTTTTGTGTAACGAGATGTTTGAGAATGATGTTTAATTGTTTAATTTTTCTGTATTATTGTTGTAACATTTACCAATTTCAATGTAATATCTATTGGAATACATTGAAATTGGTGGTTTTACTAACAATAATAATTTATTTAGAATTTTTTAGAAACAAATCATGAAATAGACTACGAAAATGTGCATCTCGTTCATAGATGTGGAAAAGATTTTAAGTTGGATTTGTTAGAATCAATAGAAATTCATAAACGTAAAAAAATAAAAAGCAAAGTTTTCAAAGTTTTCTTTTGGTTCGTGTGAAATGTTAATTTACAATATTAACAAGTAAAAAGTTTTATTTACCAGAATTTTGCATATATTAAAATATTAACTTGCAACATGGATTGTTAAATTAAGTTACCTGTCAAATTAAAGAATAGTTAGTGCTTGTAAAACTAAACACTATTGATAGAAAATATTTCCATTGCAAACGAACCATAGGCATCAGATGGATATCTATCCTGAGTTCTCAAGTGCTTAATATTATGCAGGGTAAAATAAGAACTGCATTTTCTTTAATTATTGACAATCATGTAATGGAATTAATAAAAAAGACGAAGAGAAAAAGAAGCCTCTCGAATATTTGAAACTCAATGGAGTCTTCAAAAACCATGAGCAGGAGTGTTCTTTGTGAATTTATGCAGTTTATCAAATTTGATAAAAAGAGGTGACGAATTCAGCGTTTACAAACAGATAAATTTGCTCTAATCTCTGAAGTTTTGTGCAAAGTCGTCGACAAAACGATGTTACATGTCTGGAAAACGTGTAACTATCGATGAATAGATTTTCCCAACCACAGCAAATCAGATAAGTTTGGTATAAAATCTTGGCTAGCATCTGACGTCAGCACCAGTTACATCATAAATGGATTTCCATATTTAGGAAAGGGAGAAAACGTAGGAGCTTTAACTCTGCTTGGAAAGTATGACATTCTCAAATTACTGAAACCATTCACAGGATGCGGAAAAAGCGTATTAGAAAAAGGAACCACTATTATTGGAACAATCCGTGGAAGAACTACCAAAATTCGCCAAACAGGTGAAAGATGGTATACCACTTGTTTAGTTTTGTTGATTTTCTCAACAAAACCAAACTATTCTTGAACCTTGCCATTTATAAACGTTAGGCAAACAAAAAGATGCTTCTACAAAGTATAAATCTTGAAACATTGATAAACGATTAAATTTTACAATAATACTAAATACGAGTAGATCAAATCACCATGAAAATCGAAAGATAGCATGCACAGATTTTCTTCAATATTCTTGATCTTGCTGGAATCAACTTATTGATAGGAAAACAACCGGCGAGAAAATTTCTAGACAACAATTTTTGTTCCAATTAGCTGAAAAAGTTGATGAATATTTTCAACATGAGCAACAGGAAGAAAAAGAAAATATACAAAAAACATCAAGTTCATTTTCAAATTCGGTTTCTCGTGTGTAAATGCGAAAAAGATGCCAAATTGCGTTTTGCAAAGAAAACAAATCTTCTCAAGACTGATACAAATGCAATAATGTTAGCATATTATTTATTCAATTGAAGAATATTTAATTGTTTTCTCGTATAATTTTTTTAAAATTTAATAGATAATATTATAAAGATGAAGTATCGGTAGGTTTAGTGTTAATTCTTCGAATGAAAAATTTCAACATTTTTAGAAATAAAATTATTACCAATTTTTACGAGACATTAATAAAAAAATCAAGGAATTTTATTTCAAATTGAATCATCATTCATACATTACAATCGTCAATTAAAAAAAAAATTATATAAAAGCATTCAAATTAGCAATTATTTAACTTAATAATTATTTTGTTCAAAATTTATTATAATTTATTTCAATTTTAGAACCTTAAACTACAACCAAATAACCACCATAGAAGATTACGCATTCAACGGCTCACAAATAGCAAATTTGTAAGCAAAATCCCCTTTTATATATAAAATAGCCCGTTTCAAAACGTAATTAATTTTAGAAATCTTAAAGGAAACACTCACCTAAATGACCTCCGTGCAAACTCATTCGCCGGCTTAAAAAGCTTACGAAAATTGTAAGTATCGATTTGCATTTTTCCTTTCATATTAAATCGGAATAGTTCTATTTTGTAGAGACCTCTCGGAAACGGCGATTAAAAGCCTCCCGGTAACCGGTTTAGAAGAGCTCGAAAAATTAAAAATCGCAAACACCCCATCGTTGAAAATCATCCCAAGCATCCACGATTTCCCGCATCTTCGTGAGGCTCATTTAACGCATCATTTCCATTGTTGCGCCTTTAAGTACCCCGGACAGCACAATCCGGAACGTCACGCCCAATTCGAACAGCAATTGAAGGAGCAGTGCAAAGACGGCGTTCCAAAAAATGAAGATACCGATCCCAAAATACAACCGACCGTACGAAAAAAGAGATCGGCACTTGAAAACATTGGATTTTGGCACGATTCTTTGAGATCTCAACATGAATCCGATTACTCAGATGGCGGGAAAGATGATTTAATATGGTCTCGTGATAATTCTAGCGATTTTAAACCATTGAGAGGTAGTACAATTGAAACGGAAGCATTTAAAGTTTCTTACGATCTTAATGATGACGAAGGAAACTTTCACAGTTCTTCGGTTGATGTGTCGAAAGGAAATCCGGTTTTAGTTTCGTGTGGAAATCTTTATAAGCGGTATTTATTGCGTATTAATAACAAATTTATTATCGCCAATCGCAAAAATATACTTTGTGCTATCCATTTT
Source organism: Onthophagus sagittarius (assembly GCA_036711965.1). NCBI lineage: Eukaryota > Metazoa > Arthropoda > Insecta > Coleoptera > Scarabaeidae > Onthophagus > Onthophagus sagittarius. The sequence goes on along the minus strand of JASERS010000002.1, from coordinate 61,758,518 downwards.
GCGGCAGTAATTTCTGTTATTGTTCTAGTAAACCTGTAATAACCGGTATAATTTTGGCTATTGTTGGTGGTTTTTATGACCCTCAGAAACAGTAGAGGCAGTAATTAGCATCCTGAAAAGGTATCTGGACATGATTTGAGGCCATAGCGAACTAGGTCCAGAGTCTCTTTATATTTTATTTTCAATTTTTAAATGCATTTATTGCATCGTTACACAAAGTAATAATATTTAAATTTTTAAACATTATATTTTCGCTAATTTCCCCTAATGCGGACTTGAACAACGCCACAATTGGGGGTTCATAAATTACCAGTTGACAACCATAGGTGCCAGTTTTTGAAAATACGTGTGAGTGTTGAGTGCTGGAAAAAGTAAATTCCAAAAAAATATAAAGGTCTGTACCTTAGGGGGGACACTGAGTACATGTACTCAGTTTCCTCTCTGAGTAAAGAAAAACCCTCTCCAAAAGAAAAAAAACTCTGCATTATAAAAAAGTATTAGATCCAATCGCCGATTTAAGACAAATGCTGAAATAACCGAGCATTTCGCGGAAAATTCAAATGCATTTGAGCAAATGCCGAAATAGAACTGAATAATGGCATTTAAGCAGGTAATTTTGATCAAACGGAGATGGAATAGTTTAATTTTCCTACTTGATCAAAGGATGATCTTAACAAAATTAAAATTAATTATATGTCTGTAAATATACGAATGTTGAACGTGGCATAACAACACAATACAAAATCACTTTTATTTAAAAAAATAAAAGCAGCGTTTACATTTGAACAGTAAACTAAATATTTCAATAAATAAAATCTATCTTTGCAAAAATTTAAAAGTAGAACCACGAAAACTATCTTAATTATTAAAGTAAATATTGATTGCAATTTGACAAAAACCAACAAACATTGATGACATTTACTGTTACACTTAGCTTGTTTTATTGTTAGAAGACACGTGCATTTTTTATTTTTGCAGTTAGTCTTATGAGCTAGTGGGAATATCTACAGAAAAAATTGTAATCATGAGTTGAAATTTATTTATAGTCTATAGTTTCTCAAAAATACCATTAGCATTTGCATTCTAGCATTTTATAATCTTGTCGTTTTAAAGTTTGTACACTTTCTTCTATCTTAATTAATTAAATTAATGTTGCCACCCATTTCTTTATTTTCTACTAATATTTCATTTACTTACATTTTGTGACTGAATGTTGTTAAATAAATCATCTAAGTCTTCTTTCCTCTCAATATAACAGTATCGGGCAAGATGGAATCTTTGAGACCATTCATCATTGGAATTCCGAACATGGTCATCGCTGTATGCCTTCATGGTATGAGCGATTTTTCTGTAATTGCACAAAGCGCAAACCATTTGTTGGTTTTATTCTCTTTCATCCAAGAAACAAGAATGTTCCGTACTCTTGATTTCCCCTTTCCATGTACAATTCTACCGTCGAAAAGCATTAGCAAATTCACGCCTATTATCGCTATGATAATAGTCGTGAATTTTAATATTATTTATACTAAAAATTTCCGTCACTTATATACAACTTCCTCTGCTCTCTCATTCTTGAATTTCAGCGGTTTTAAAATTACGAATTTTGTCAGGTGATCCTGATAATTTAAAATAAATTTAAAATCATTATCATGCTCGGACTGCATATCAATGAAATCTTTTGCAAACCCTCTTTTGTTTAACTGGCAAGATAAACAAAGTTTGAAATATTATTCAATAACATTTCTGCTAATGTTAGCACATCTTTTCTCCTTGTGTGCCTCTTCTAATTCGTCATACACTTTATGTATTTGACAAGAGAATTTTATAAAAATCCTTTCGAGAGGATTTCATCAAAAGAGAGGCTCTTTTGGCATCACTTTTCATTCAATTTCATTGAATTTCTCCGATGAAAGGGGGCGTGTAAAGTTTTTATTATTAACAGAAAGACACATTTTCAAGTTATCCTTAAACGCTTCAACATTAACACAATGAGACATAATCTTGTACTTACTGTTACCAAATAAAACAAACACTTCTTTCGATTGCCGGTAGTGCTGTCTGGTCTGAAAGTTTTATGACCTGAAACCTAACCGCTAGTCTTGAATAAAAATTCAGGTCGACATTTGATCAAATAGGAGGTGCACAACCGAAAATTGTGGAGAATTAAACTATCGAATCTGAAATCGAAATGTAGATCTATTATGGCATTTGCTCAAATATACTTGAACATTCCGCGAAATGTTCGATTATTTTGGCATTTGCCGGAAATTGGCAATTGGGTCCAACATGTGCATAGCTATCTTATGTACGTAGTTACTGACAGAGTTTAATAGCAGTTGATGTAAAACGCGCGTTTATGTGACACCAAACGTGATTTAGCCACGTTTTAGTAGTATTTCTAATTTCACTTTGACCACCATTTCTTACTAAATGATTAATCAGTATTATTTTACTTAAAACATAGAGAGGTCAAGTTTATGAATTGATATGAAAATAATACAACACAGACTGTGTCAACTGCCAGTGCCAATTCCTCTCTGCACAGCCTACACCACCTCTCCTCTTCGGCCATCCAGTATCTATTAGCTGTCTCCTCGTTTCCACAACAGAACCTAGCAACTAATTTCTTCCCTTCCTCATCTCCTTGCAATAACAAGTATCTAGGCAGCTCCTCCGTAATTATGTCCCTGTACCCTTTGCTATACCTTCCCTCTTTTATTTGTATCCCTCTTTCCTATCTCTGCATATCTCGGTCCCAATCTCTTAACTCTCTCCACATCTCCCTACCCACCCTTCGTCTACCATTTATCTCAGTTACCGAATAGCCCACTCTATTGTAATAGATGTTTCTGCCTTCTTTCCCATATCAGACCTTTCCCTCTTTAATATCCCTCCAACACTCCCCCAAGATTTTACAGTTTGCCCCCCCTATTTTTTTCTTCATATTTCACTGCCCTCCTCTTTTTCTCACACCCTTAGGAAACTTCATCATCTTCCCTGCATTCACTTCCAACCCCTTCCCCCTAAAATATCTTTCCAAGGTCTTCATCATATCCTTCATCTCCACCGCCTCTTTCGCCATGACCACGATGTTATCCTCATACGCTAACATATACACCTTTCTACCTCACACTACCAACCCTCTCATCGGCCCCTTCCCCAATCTATCTTCCAAGTCTACTGTATACAATACAAACAGACTTGGACTCAGTGGACATTTCTGCCTGAGTTCTTTTGTCGTCCAGAACAAGTCGTTAAGTTTATCCCCCACTTTTAGACTATGGCTAAGATTTTTGTATATTGTATATTTCCTTCACTCTCGCTATTAGGTGATCCGTGATCCCCCTCCTCCCCATCTCCTCTCACAATTTCTCTCTATACACCTTATCAAAAGCCGCCTTCAGATCTATAAACAGGGCGTACAAGTTTCCTCCCTTCTTATCCAACTCCCTACCTGCCAGTTACTTCAACACAAACACGTTGTCGACTGGTTCCCTACCCTTCCGATAACCTTCCTGCCCATCTGGAAAAATTCCCCCCAATTCTATCTCCTCCCTCAGTCTTCCCAATAGTATCTTCGAGTATACCTTGTATACCGAGTTTAGTAAGTTAATTCCCCTGTAGCTATCTACACTTCCCTTATTACCCTTTTTATATACTGGGCAAATTACCTCCACTTTCCATCCCTCCGGAATCCCACCCCCTCTCCATACGCTATATATCCCCTCCAACAACTTTACTCTCCACGCTTGATACTTCCAGCCATGTCTCGTTATGAATCCCATCTTACCGGCGCCTTTCCCTTTGCCTTTGCTTTTAAAGAAAAATCTTTCGTCGCGCATTTTCAGGCGATATTTTCTTGTTGCATTGTTTTTTGTTTTGTTGTTGTAGCAATAAACCATGTTAAAAATGAAATTTTTGGATATACTGATAGACCATAAATCTCTCCAAATTTTTGCTTACACTGTTATTTCTGACATTTAAATCTGTGGACGATATCATTTCAACACCTACTATGATTGTATTTGCCGATTTAATACTTTCAGAAAACGCATTCTTACTCGATTCTTTTTTTCTTATACAACCGTATGATTTGATATGTTCATCGCTTAGAGGGATATGTCTTCTATCAAAATATGCAAAAGAAGCATGCATACCATTTAAAATAACAATGTTGGTTGCCATAGCAACGAAACAAAAACAATACAAACAAATAATTGTCTAAAAATGCGCCATAATTAATAAAGAAGCTGTTATTTGAAACTTTTTTTTTGACACCACGATTAGCAAAGTTATTCACTATATTCCAGACATATGACACTTCCTGTATATGACTGATGGTCTTCTAACAATATTAAATTTTATAAGTACGAAGGCTTTCACGACCGGTGTTAATTGAACTAAAATTAGAACTAACACTAGCACTAACACTAGAACTATCACCAGAACTATCACTAGGACTAACACTAGACCTAAAACTAGAAACTTTCGGGTTTCGCCGTGCGTTTTTTGAAAGTTTCTGAAGAAGGTTGCAACGTGGCATCCGAAACGTCAAACATTTTTTCAAAAAACGCACGGCGAAACCCGAAAGTTTCTAGTTTTAGATCTAGTGTTAGTCCTAGTGATAGTTCTAGTGATAGTTCTAGTGTTAGTGCTAGTGTTAGTTCTAATTTTAGTTCAATATTAAATTTTCATTTTCTTGTGATTGAGTAGGTCATACATAAGGGTATGGGGTACATTCATACAGTATGAAGTTTTTCTATTTTGGTTTTTGATAATGGGGTGACACCATAATTATGTTTTGTTGAACGATTATAGTCAGAAATCACAAAAAACAGTTGCCAGAGCATGAGAAATCAATGAGCTTTAGCAAAACAGCAGTGAATGATTTAAGTATCACGGCTTTCATAGTGTTGATTGAAGTAAAATTAGAAGTAATATTAGAACTAAAATTGGAAGTTTGCAGTTTTTACCGCGTGTCTTTTGAAACTTTTTTTTTGACGTTTCGAATATTATGTTGCAACCTTCTTCAGAAACTGGTTCAAATGGACCAAAGCTTCTCCCTTATGTGATGCAACGAGAGCAAGTTTGATGTTTGGAAATGATGGCATGTTATCGATAAGTCGTCATTCTGGCAGTCGTTTTGATCCCAAGTACCAAACCCTTACTATAAAGCACGGCGATATAACCGTTATAATGTAGGGTGATTCAACATCATCAAAACTGAACAACATACTTTCAAAACATTGTTCTAGGGGCGTCGTCAACAAGTCCAAGTAATGTCATCCAAGCTTGTCCTAATACATCAATATAATTGCACCGCTTTGAGACATCCGCTGGTTCAAAGGAACAAAATGAATCAATTGAACCAGTTTCTAAAGAAGGTTGGTAACATGGCATCCTAAACGTCAAACTCTTTTTCAAAGGACGCACGGCAAAACCCAACAGCTTTCAGTTTTAGTTGTAGTAGTATTGCTAGTAATAGTTCTAGTGTTAGTTCTAATTTTAGTTCAGTGAATGATTTGGTTTTAAACCTTGAAAGTATATACGACAGATACAATTTTACTGCCGATCGGACTCTTAACCATACGGATCTGCCTTTGCACTTTGATTTTGATAAGTGAAACAATCATTTTATGTGCAGTCTGTATATTTGTTCACATATGTAAATTTGCCTTATACCTATATGAAACTATTACAAAAAACTCATACTAGTAAATTTACGCAAATGTTATGTCTTTATTATAAAGACAGATAATTAGACTATTGATTTTTGATGAATCGAGATAGATGTCAATACTCAAAGGATTTTATAAGACGAAAGTGTAAAAAGTGTATGAAGGTGCCGTACCTTCCCCTATGTCTAAATTATCATTAATTTTGACATTCCTCTTAAGGGACACTATGCACTAATAAGTTAACTTAATTATTTGTGTAATAAAGAAACGCCAATGATTCAGCGAATGTTGCTCCCCAGTCTCCCACTGCAATATTACCCTCCAACCTCCAATGCTATGAGTACAGTGAGAGACCAACTTACGGCTAAGAAAAAAATTAGATTGGTATTAAAAAAGGAACTAAAACTGGTAGTTTTATCTCACTAACCACCACTTCTTTAAAAAAATTACCAGTCTACTTACTTTTTCAATACCAACCTTATTTAAAAAATGATGAATTGACGAAATCGTTGTTCAAACGTACTGCCTCGCCCGCAAGTGATCTCAGTGATTTGAGGCAAAATCGTTCATTACATGTCTTGGTTGAGATGAAAATCTTTTATAAGATGACATTTATTCTCAAATCGCCCACAAATGCAGCATTTATGCGTATGTAGCACCCAGAGCACTCACATATTCGACGCCTATGATTACAACTAGAGATGTACGCGTGAGTGACTTTTTATTCCCGCTCACGAGTTAGACCCACGTGTGTCATGCATGCCACTCACGTGAATATCATTCATGAATCACATGAGTCATACTAGACTGAGAACTAGAAACATTAGGATTTAGCCGTACGTCTCTTTAGACGGCTAAACCCTAATGTTTCTAGTTCTAAGTATAGTGTTAGTTGTGAAAGTAGGTTAGGTTGAGGTGGATCACGCATTACCCAACGTGACCCGGCGGGGCACACGTAATTTGTATATCTCTATTTACAACCCGGTCTTTGTTCGTTATATAACTGCAATTTTTATGCTACTGATATTTAACCACTTTTATCTTCATTCTTTAAAAATTTGCGATTGGCGATAAAATATTGTTCTCACCACTTCAGCAAAGTGTCTTTATTAATAAAGAATTGGTACATAAATAACTATTATTGAATATAGGTCGAGTCCCGTTCAATGTTATCCAGAACCGAACGCTTTAAATCCTTGCGAAGACATCATGGGCTCATCATACCTTCGCATATCAGTATGGTTCGTGGTCATCCTCGCTGTAATGGGAAATTTAGCTGTGATAGTGGTCGTACTCTTCAGCGGCGGTGAAATAACAGTTTCACGATTCTTAATGAGTAATTTAGCTTTTGCCGACTTTTGTATGGGTCTTTATTTGCTGTTAATTGCGAGTATGGACTTTCATTCGGTTGGGAGTTATTTCAATTTCGCTTTTGATTGGCAATATGGTAAAAACTGTTCGCAATTTTCTTTCAATTATTTAATATTAGCCCCCTCGATAGGACTCGGATGTCAAATGGCCGGGTTTTTAACAATGTTTGCGAGTCAACTTTCAATTTTTACACTCACCGTTTTAACCGTTGAAAGATGGTTTGCTATTGCTTATGCGATTTATTTAACGAGAAGGATTCGATTAGGAGTTGCAGCGAAAGTTATGGTCGCAGGATGGATTTATTCGATATTAATGGCCGCTATTCCATTAATGGGAGTTAGCAATTACAGCAGCACAAGGTATTTTGGAAATCATTTGTTTTATTTTATTAATTTTTTTATTATTTTTATTACAGCATTTGTCTCCCGATGGAAGTAAACCGACCAATCGATAAAGCCTATTTAATCTCATTAATGATCATAAACGGATTAGCATTTACATTAATCGTTTTTTGTTACGCTCAAATCTACTTCAGTCTCGGATATGAAACGAGGAGATGTTCCACGAAAGGAGAAATGACGATTGCGAAAAAAATGGCTTTATTAGTATTCACAGATTTTGTGTGTTGGGCACCAATCGCTTTTTTCGCTTTAACTGCTTTAGCTGGGTATCCACTAATTGGAGTGACGAGGTCGAAAATTCTTTTGGTGTTTTTCTATCCGTTAAATTCGTGTGCTAATCCTTATTTGTACGCGATTATGACGGCCCAATACAGAAAGGATTTTTTTGTTTTATTATACAGGTTTGTAAACGTAAAAGGTATCTAAATTTAGTTAAAATTTATTTAAATCGTTTTCTGTTTTAGATGTGGGATTTGTACGAATAAGGCTAAAAAGTATGCTTTAAATTCTTCCATTCCAGTTACCAATCATACTCATCCATTACCATTATTAACTAGAAATAGTCAACATAGTATAAAAGCGAATGCCAATGAAGATGTTTTCGTGTGAAAGTTATTCTCATTTACATATAAGTATTATTATTTTTTATAGTTTTTAATATTTATTTACTTTTGAAATAAAACGTTTTATTTTCAAGGATCTCGTTATTATTGAATAAGTTATGGTTAATAATTTTAACCAGTTTTAACCTTACATTATAAATTAATAATTTTTTTGGAAAAAGAATAAAAACAAGAGATTTCATTTGAAGCAAATGGCGACAATACAGCGGCAAACATATTACGGACTTCTAATGAGAAAACAGCAATTTCGATATTCGCAAACGAAATGTCGAAAGCGAAAAATTATAATTCTTTTCTTTCAACCGTGAAAATGCTTCATTAGGTTCAGTAAATCTAAATTTAAAGATTCAAAATTTTGAAATATCTAAATTTTTTTGTTGCAAACAGTTTCAGTGAAGAGTTCAATGTTACTTTATGGATAATTTTTTTTATTACATATTCTGTGATAATACATTATGAAAACTTACTACAATACCTCCGTGTAGTGAAATTATAAAATATTTTGATTGTCATAGTGTAAATGATGTGTTCCCTCCACGATAGATTTTCCGATAGTGTAACTCCCAAAAACCTTGCGGTATTACTTTGGACCTCCTGGTAATGCTTTGTCAAGAAGGTAAGCATCTTCTTGTGTCTATGTATTTTCTCTGTTCAGTTGCAAATTATTTGCTTCGAACCAATTTTTAGCTTTATTTAGTGTTATACTTGTTTTTACTTTTAGGTCTTCTAAGTCCTTAGAACTGTTTATGAATGAGGTGTTATCCGCATATAAATACATTGAGCCTGCCTTTATATTTTTTGGTAAATCGTTTAAATATAACAGGAATAAAACTGGTCCGAGCACGGAGCTTGTGGTACTCCTGCTTTTACTGTTCTCCATTCAAAAATTGTTCCATTCCAGTGTGTCTGTTGTTGTCTATCCTAAAGATATGAAGCAATAAATTCTGTCCCATTTTCATTTATGCCGTATTTTTCTACCGTTTTTCAAAAGAAATTCATTCACTGAATCAAAAGCTTTGCGAAGATCACAGAAAACTACTTGTGTATATAATTTTGCGTATCAAAGCCAGTTATTATATTTTGGATTACACTAAACAGTGCTGATGTTGATTTTTCTATATATAGGACTAATACAAGATCTAAAACTAGAATCTTTCGGGTTTTGCCGTGCGTTTTTTGAAAAAATGTTTGACGTTTCGGATGCCATGTTGCAACCTTCTTCAGAAAAGTAATTCGAAGTGACAAAATCGGGATTCGTAAAACTATATATCGGTCAAAAATTAGTTAATAATTAATTTATATTAATTACAAGCTAATTATTAACTAATTACTGCGTCGCGTTTAGTTTGGGAGTCGTGTTCACCACCATCTTCCATGTTTTGCTGAATTCCCAGCCATCCTCTCTGTTGACGTTGTTTTTATGTCGGTGGATTTTTATGGGTTCTCTTATTACCCTCTGATGATATTTATTAGGCCTAGCCAGAACCTTTATTTTGTCGAAGTCTATTTGGTGTCTCTCTGAATGACAATATTCCGCAAATTCCGATTATAGAGTTGATCACTGTTCATGGACACTTTGAGGAGTATTTAAACAAAATTGGTAAGCGTGATTTTTTGTTGTGTAATTACGGTGAAGTTGGTATCTCGGTTCATGTGCTGTTCAAGTGTAAGGATGTTATGTTGCCATACCACAAACGTGTCCACATATAGGAGCCATAGCTTTGGTTTCCACTGGCGTTTCTTCAAAGTATTTTCTTCGAATAATTCCATGTAATAATTAGCTATACAATACGTCACTGAACAAGTATAATTAAATCAAATTGTTATTTCTATTCTACTATTTTCCTCAAAGAATTCGTTCACCGAATATAAACAATGCACTCCCAAATGTTTTTTCAATACTGACATCATCTTTTTAAACGGCAAATTTTTTTATGTTATTTGGTAAAGTGATTATATAGCTTTACACCCCAGTAGTGAGCATTACTTTGGGTCTTCGTCAACCTGTGTTGCAGTATTCGTAACTCTTCTTTATTTCTTGTGTAATGGCTGTGGAAGTCGCAATTTTTTGGCAATTTATTAATGTTCTTCACTGTTTGCTTAATACAAGTTATAATATAAACAGAAGGAATAGTGAGTATCTTGCTTTTTGAGAAGTAAGATAGTTTTTGTAGCAGGAAAACATGTTCAGCTGCTTGTGCTACACCCCAAACAAAATGTCATAAGTGGCCAGGCTATGGAAGGAGGCGTAATAAGTTAAGTTTCGCAGCCTCTAAGGTACCTGTACTTCCAACTCTTCTAATACAATATATAGCTCCATTTAATTTTTGTATGTGCACCATTTTAGATTATCATCCAGATATATTCCTAGGAACTTTATGGATTAGTTATGCATTGAGTTTTATTCTGATTCATTGTTAGACCATTGTCAACGAACCACTGCTCCGTTAATGATACTGTTTTTTTCGATATTTCTTTTAATATTTGTGGTGATGATTCTGCTGACATGATGGTGGTATCATCAGCATATAAACATAATGAACTACAAAGAATCGCATATGGCAAATCGTTAATATAAATGATAAATAGTAGGGGACCTAAAATAGATCCTTGAGGTACTCCCATCGTAATTTCTGCCTTCTCCGATGCTTTTCCTCCCACTGTTACAATTTGTTTTCTATTTTCTAGATAAGATTTTAAAATGGCACATGACACTCCACGTACACCACAGTATTCTAAGTTTTCTATCAAAAGATGATGGTTTACACAATCAAAAGCTTTACAGAGGTCGATACTCATTAATTCTACAAACTGTCTCTGATCAATTGCAGTCAAGATCCCTTGCACAGTTTCGTAAACCGCGGTATCAACAGATTTTCCTTTACGATATCAGTGTTGGTAGGTAGTGAAAGTTATTTTTTTCGAAATATGCTGAAATTCTATCTGCTATTATGTATTCAAATATTTTTGATACAGCTGGTAGTATTGAAATTGGTCTATAATTTTCTGGGTTATTCTCCTCTCCTTTTTTATATATAGGAATAACTTTCGCAAGTTTTAACTCATCAGGAAATATTCCATGTTCGATACATATATTTATGCGATACGAAAGATAGATGTCTGCAGTATGTTTTGGTTTCAGCTTCTTGCCTATCGATATTATTTCATGTTTATTAGTTGGCGCCAAGAAACAAGAATTATTGTTTTGAATAACTAGTTTTCTCATATAACTATTCACTCGTTCAGAATTCACTACACCTCCCAAATTTGTAAGGTAATCATTGTACACTTTTGGTGAAATTGTCGTGGTATTGTTTGTTTTCTTATTATTTTTCATTTCATCTTTTATTAACTGCCAAACTTTTTTTATAACCGACGATAAGGGAGATCCAATGGCTGCCCCTTCAAACTGCTGGTAAAACTCTCCTTTCCAACTAAAATACGTCGACGATAAACAATATTTCACTAAATCTGGCACATATTCTGGTAATCCTTCCGGAAAGAGTTTTTGGCGAAGACCGTCTACCGCATCCTTAATTGGTACCGTAGTAAATAGAGATTCTACATCGAAACTAACCAAAATATTCTTAGCATCTAACTTTACATTTTTCACCGATTCCACGAAATGTGTTGAGTCCCTAATATATGATTCCGTGTTACCTATAAATGGAGAGAGAATTTTCGCGAAATGTTTGGCCAGTGGGTACGTTGGGGAGTTAATGGCATTGACGATAGGACGACGGTGTACGTTTGGTTTATGGATTTTTGTAGTTCATAAATTCTTAGTGATACCGGCGCCTGGACAAACAATCCTTTCTGGTGTTCCGGTGGAACTCCTGTGGATTTTACAAGGTTCTTCATATTCCTTACGATCGCATCTACAGGGTCCTTCTTTATGTTGCTGTAGGTGGCCGGGTCCAGTAGGTCCATCATTTTGGCGTCATATTCTTCCTTGTCCATCACAACGGTAGCATTCCTTTTGTCTGTTAGTAACACCACGATTTCTGACTTTTCTTTAATAGATCGGATTACCTTCTTTTCACTAACGGTCAAGTTGGATTTCGGTGGTTTTGCTGATTTCAACACTCTAGCAATCCCTTTTTGTCGTATCTCTTTGGCTTTCAGTGTTTCGGGGCTTCCACTTCGCAGATCATTTCTTCCTTCGGGATCTTCTTTGGGACGATTGCGACTAATTGTATAGCGAAAATATCGCTCTTTTTATATTCAACAATCAAATTTTTCTTAATGTTTGATGTCATGCTTTCAATTCGACGATATATGGTGTCATTTGATGTCGGTATTGTTTCTAATTGTTTAGCCGTCGATTCATCTAACATACAAGTTAACATATTTTTAGCAGTAGGTAACAACACTGGTAACAACCATATCTTATTATATCAACCATATCTTCACCGATTGTGTGGGCTTTTCCAAAATACCTATATTGAACTAACTTTTGCCGTACGTTTTTTGAAAAAATGTTTGACGTTTCGGATGTCATGTTGCAACCTTTTTCAGGAATGTGTATAACAGTGTGAAAAGATCATTTTGTTGTTACAATATTATTTATCCAACTAAAAGCTTGTTTAATTCTGATAACTGCGATTGTTTCCAAAATAACCTTGGCTTTTTTCATGGTGCGGTGTTAGAAATTTCGATTTGGAAGTTTCCAGTCAGTGCGTTTTCTACAAAATCTCTAGAATCCTTAAATTTAACTTCATTTACAAAATAAAATTGAAAGCTTTTATTTTCTTTTCTTTTTCTGAACATCATCCATATTCCACGTTTCAGGATAAGATATATTAAAAATGTTTTTCAATTGCTCTACCTCCAATTCATCATAATTTTCATCTTTAAGTTTAAGAAGAGTTTTAGAAATTACGAGTGAGTTTAGTAATTTCGAAAAATTACCTAATATTACATAAAACGTAATAATACATAATATTTACGCAGTAATTTACGATATTTAATTTTATATTTAGTTACGAGTCCTTCAAATCTGTTTGATTTTAACATGGAATCAATTTTGGATAATTCCTACAGGATATAAGGGCCATTCTCAGAAAGGGTGGAAAAACAATGTTTAAGAACAAAGTTCATATAATTGCTTTTCTAGGTTATATATTTACAAAAGAAAACATATTAGAATAACACAAGTTTTGTACGTTGAAAATATAGTTAAATAATGAAAATAATGTTAAATTTAGAGGTAACGGAGTTGAGAAGTGGTAACGGAGTCGACAAATAATAATTTAATTTCTTTCTAATTCGTAATTAAACTGAATGACATATCATCATAGGATGATGATGAATCTATATATACGGCACTATAACCTAGAGGTGTTCTATACTCGATAGATCCCAAGTTATAGTGTGAGCAAAGTTCGCCGGGTTCACAATACGAACATGTCAGTTCTGTGAAAGTAAGTCTATTTCTTTTTTTTTTGATCCAAGTGACTTCATGAACTTTCATCGTACCATTAAACGTTAGAGTATTTGCTGGGATCAGTTCGTCGATAATAAGGATTAGTTTTTCATCGATACGAAAATTGTTGATTCCTTTTATTACGTTCTGTAAAACTTTCACTAATGTATCATAATCTGGTATGTCTGTTCCTTGCGCAACTTATGAGTCTGCTCTACATTTGATACAGCCTCCAATACCGTCAGGTGCTCCTTTTTCATGATCGCTTTCACTGTAATGCCATCGAATTGTCTCTGCTTGCAATTTTTTGTGCAGACGTATGGCGATAAGATAAAACATCTTTCTGTTTTTATATTGGGTAGATGATCCATCCAATTAACATCTCTTACCCTAGGCCCAATCATTTCTATATCATCAAAAACGTATCCTATATGCTCGTATATGCCTAAGGAGTCATGGCGAAGACTATTTGATACAGTACAGTATGAGATATGTTTTATTGAATTATATATGGGTGCTTGTAGTATACAATTACAGCATAAAAAGATATCTGAGGCTTTGACGAACTAAAGTGTGCAGATTGTACTTCTTCAGTATATTTGCAGCAATAATTAAAAAAAAACCGTCGATATAGAGTTTTTAACAGATGTTCAGCGGGTGAGCACGCGTTTATTCTGCTCCACATTATCTGTTTGCCTTTCTACCGTGTATCAAAGAAAATTGTAGTAGGTTGTTAAAATGACCGAGAAAACGCGTCTTGCTGTTGAGCGTCGGGAGTTAGTTAAATCGTGTATCATGGATATAATTAAAGACAACGAATTTATTAAAGTGTTGCGAGATTCCATTGCTAAGGAGGTGGACCGTGTTTTTGCGGACAAAATCCAGTCTTTACAAGACAAAGTAAGCGATCTAGAAGAGAAGAACCGCAAACTGTTCGAGAAATGTGACGCGCTAGAGTAGTACTCACGACGCACAAGCGTGCGGATCATTGGGATGAAACAATGCGATCCGGACCGAGTAGAAGAACACATCAAGGATTTATTCCGTGAAAAGCTGCAAATTAACATACGAGAAGAAGCAATTGATCGCTGCCATTCAATTGGTAAACCAAAAAATGGCACGCATAATTTAATAGTGAAATTTGTTAGCTATAGAGATAGAAGACTGGTAATGCAAAAAATAAAAGAAAACTTAAAGGTTCAAAAATTACAATTGTTGAATATCTAACTAGAATGCGCTATAATCTTTATCGTGAGGCTTCAAATAAATTTGGTTATAAATCGGTGTGGACAATGGACGGTGTGATTTATATACTAAGTAACGGTAAAAAAATGAAAATCACAACATCCTCAGATTTAAATAGCATTTAAAATATAGTACAGCTCTTGTTTGTTTGTTGTTTTCGTTTGAGTCACTTAATGAGTTAAATTTAATTTTAATGTGGGGCGGAAGTTTAGGTGTCTAAGAGTTACACAATCAATTTTTTTTTGTTTTTTTTTTCGATTTTTTCTCTTGCTTTTAATTATATTATTTAATTATCTCTGTTTTGATGAATTTTAAAGAATTTAGGATAGCGCATTTTAATGTCCGGTCGTTGCAGCCAAAAATTGATCAAGTGAGTCTGCTACTTACGGAGCACAAGTTTGATATGTTTGCTATAACGGAAACCTGGTTAGACCCTAGAGTTCCAAATAATAATGTTGCGTGTTGAGTGGAGGGTTATAATTTATATCGCCACGATAGATGTGGACGTGGTGGAGGCGTTTGTTGGTACATACGGTCTGATATCGATTGTGATGTTGTGGAGGTGCTGAGTACGTTAGAACAATTATGGTTAAGAATCTCTCTGAAAAGACTGTCGATATCTTGTGGAGTTATATACAAACCCCCAAATATAGCTTCAGGGGATTTTATTACGTGTCTCAAGGAAGTCTTAGCACAGGTTACTTTAATAGCTGATGAAGTCTTATGTGTATGAGACTTTAACATCGATATGCTCAGATGTGATAGGGCTGCGTTAGAGTTGACCGAAGCGTTCGAGGTGTTTGGATTGCAACGGTTAATTAATGAACCAACACGAGTTACTGTGAAGTCTGCCACTCTGCTTGATGTTATTTTATTCTCGAATGGTGAATTGGTATCAAATAGTGGTGTCTTGGAAAATGATTTCTCGGATCATTCTTTAGTTTTTGTTGAATTACAAATATTACAAGAACGAAATACTACCCTTTTCAAAACATACAGAGATTTTAGAGGTTTTAGTGAGTTGGTGTTTTATGAACACTTAAAATCATTGCCCTGGCGAATACTGTATGAATTGCAGACAATAGATGAAAAAATAGAATTTCTAAAAATTGCTCGAATCACTAAACCAAGTGCACCTTGGATCTCTGTTGAGTTAAAAGCGGCAATGCAAAATCGAGACAAATTACTTCAAGTTTTTAAGCGTTCTCGAAACCCCATAAATTGGCAGCAATATAAATCATCTCGAAATTTAGTTACTAATATGTATCGTAAGTGTAAACGAGAATATTTGCAGGATACGTTAGAGTTAGGCAACGTTGCTAAAACCTGGCAAACGTTGAAAGCCACGAAATTAATTAGATCCAAGCGTGGATCGCTTCCAAATCACTTGACAGATGCTAATATTATTAACGATTTTTTTATTGATTCGCTTCCCGTTACTAATGCCACAGTTAATAGTGACAGTTATTCTAAGTTAAATAAACAAGTTGTAAACACTCTTGCATTTTCGACTACATCTGAAAGTGATGTTCTAAAAGTGTTGCAGTCAATCAGGTCTAACGCTGTAGGTTCCGATGGTGTATCAATTAAAACACTACTCTACTGTATGCCTTTTTTACTTCCTTATGTCACACATATTGTAAATTTTTGCATTCAATACAGTGTATTTCCTTCATCGTGGAAGACAGCGGTCGTGCGTCCGATACCAAAAGTTCCGAATCCAATTCTTGCTTCCGATCTGCGCCCGATAAGTATACTAACTACAATGTCAAAAATATTGGAAAAGATTATTAATGTTCAACTGCAGCATCACTTGGAAATTAATGAAATCCTGCCAACGGTTCAGTCTGGATTTAGACAAGGTCATAGCTGTACGACTGCTTTAGCTTGTGTGGTTGACGATATTATAGGTGCAACTGATAGAGGGTACATGACAATACTTGTTCTGCTGGACTACAAAGCAGAACAAAGCTTTTGATACGGTAAATCACAGACTCCTGCTGGCTATTCTTAAGCACTTCGGGCTGGAAGACTCAGCTATTGTATTCTTTGAAAAATTCCTGAACGCCCGACAGCAATACGTGCAGTTGTCTAATTGTCAATCTAATGCTCGTCCTATCAGATCTGGGGTGGCGCAGGGTTCTGTACTCTCGCCTACTCTTTTTTCAATATATACTGCACCGTTGATTAATATCTTTAAACATTGTAAAGTACATTTTTACGCAGATGATACTTAGGTGTATATTTCATACAAACCGTCGGAACAACAGCATTTTCTTAGTATATTGAATGCAGAATTATCTAACCTAGAAAAAACAGCTGACCAACACAGCTTAATTATAAATCCCAACAAATCAAAAGTCATGATATTCGGGCGAAAAACTGATATTTTGTGTTATGGCGCTGACGTTAAGGTAACTATTCAAGGGTCAACTTTACCCATTCTTAGCGAAGCACGTAATTTAGGATTGGTGATAGATACGGATCTGAGATTCCGGAAACATGTGTCGACAATACTTCAGGGTGCATACGCCAAACTAAAATCTCTATACCCTTCTCGTCATCTACTCAATATTAAAATTAAAACACTACTTTGTAACTCTTTAATTCTATCTAAATTTAACTTTGGAGATGTGGTGTACGGGCCCTGTTTACTTCGAGTCGACGAGCAACGAATTCAAAAGGCACATAACGCATGCCTGCGTTTCATTTACGGCATTAAAAAATTTGACAGAATTTCGCACAAGTTATTGGACGCAAAATGGCTAAGTATGTCACGAAGGACAAGATTACATAGTTGTGTGTTTTATTACAATATCGTTCAGAAAGAAAAACCTCAATATCTATATCAGAAGATTCAGTATCGTACTGACATTCATAACTTGAATTTGAGATTTAGGGGGGCTATGACACCTCCTCTCCACCGCACAGAGTAGTTTAAACGGTGTTTTAGTCACCAGATTGTAACGATATACAATGCTTTGCCCCCGCAAATAAAGCTACTTGCAAGCGTCTCCACATTCAAGAAGCAGGTTTTCGATCGCTTACTTGATCAATAAACGGCTGCCATGACTAGATAGTATAAAAAGGATTTTTTTTCAATACTATTAACAGAGATATTTATTTATATTATGTACGTTGTTTTTTTTTCCTCTTTTCATTATATTTAGTTTTATATTTTTATTATGTTTAGTTTCATTCTTTTGTTTTATTTTATTATTATTTTTTTTCCTCTCAATTTTCGCTCTCTTACTGAACGTTTAGAAAATTATTTTTATGAGCGATAATTGGTTAAGTTGAGCAGTGCATCAGTACTGAACTTCGCCAATTCGTACTTATTGTTCAGTATTATATATATATATTCTCTTGTATTCATTGTATTAGTACGAATAAAGGCATTATTATTATTATTATTATTATATTGCTAGGATACATTCCTGAGGTGCAACATATATGTGGTCTTCCTTGTGTAAAGCAAGGAAGACGTATCATGTTTCTATATAACTTTGGAAATTACCACATTTGACCACTGTTTTATTTTTTTCATTAGCTTAACTAAATATTGCGTACATTGGCAAATAAATATTTACAGTATATAATGCATCATAACTGTTAAATGTGACTGTAACCGCTACCACTTAATATTAGTAACGGAGTTGAAATTCACGAGTTGAGAAAACGCGCTTAAAATTTTTTTAAAAAATAAACTTGATTTGATTTTATGCCGATAGTTGTATACTGTATTGGTCTATCTTTTACTAATTCAATTAATGTAGCTGTAGTAAGAAAACATTTAAACTTTACTTTTTATGATAGGTAGCGGAGTTGAGAATTCGAATGGTCAGAAACGTAATACAGAAATAAATCAGTATCTTGAATATATTCGACGTGTTAATTTTATGTATTTTGACAGTTACGGCGTCGCACCAATATTAACCTCCTTATGATTGTTTACAATAAGCTTGGTAACCATTCCTACAGGAACATATTTATATAAGAAAACAATAAGAACATATAGTAACGGAGTTGAGATTAAGTCGAACAGACAACATAGACAACATTTTCGAGATTAATTTAAAACTGAAATCTATAACAAATTCCAAACCATTCTTAAATCTATTCGTTAATTACCCCAAATAAAAGAACAGTAACAAAATAATATAATACTGTTTAGTTTCCGATTTAGGAATAGTTTTACTTGTGATGTTATCGTAGGGACACCTGAATGATTAATGAAGTGTGAATCAATTTTTAATAATTTTTAGATATTGTGTACATAAAATATTGTTACAATAACATAACTTAATGAAATGATACTGATGAATCACACCACATAGCTTCTTGCTCGAATGAATGTAATTATCATACGTTTTAAAGATTTGATATCAGAGGGACACTTTTTTGTATTTCTGAGAATGACCCATAAATCAGTAATACTAGATCTGTAAAAAATACGAAATTTAAAAATCGATTTAAAAAGCATTTATATCTGTTATTCGCTGTAAAGTGGTACCCATCGTGGTACAAATACACAGCCTATCTTTCGAATTTCGACACCATGTTGTTTAGCAGTCATATCTAATTTTCGTTGGTTTTTAAGTGATTGGTGGTAAAAAGTAGCATGTGGTAGCAGGTACAGGTGTCCCGTTAAGGATACGAAGTGGCTATACCCCCACAACGGTAAGGCTTAGAAATCTCCTGTATCATTCAACTGATCTGAATTTTTTTATTCTTATTTGAAAGAGCATTTTGTTCTTTCAAAAGATACGTTCAGTCTGATCGGTGTAAAACAAATAAGGTAGGGGGCGTTATTTGCAGAAATGACATAATTTTGAGATTTTTGAAAAAATGTTAACTGGAACGGCTTCACTTCATAGGCTATAAGTCGCCATCAAAATAGTCAGAATGCAACAATATTTTGCCATTTTTAATCTGAAGCTCTATTAGATCGGGTAAATCAGACATTTGTCGCTTTCTCTTCACCAGACTATAAATTAAATTAAAACTTTTTGTTTCCAAATTTCTTTGTCATTTACTATATCAATAAAATTTGTTAATATTGGTTTCTTACACTCATCGGCTATTTTTATGATTTTATTATTAAAGACCGGATTTATAGAAAATATGCTTATGCTCAAAATTAAAGGCATTACAAATATATTTAAATATCTTTACGAATCAGTTAAAAATAAGTGAAATAAGACCAGGTTAGTTATGCCTTTTTTGAATTTTCATGCCTATTATTTTTTTTATGCCTATTTAAAGCCTTTTACCAACTTTTTGGCGTCTTTTCCCTAAAAATTGGTTGAATTATGAAAAAATATTTCGCTGCGCCTCTGTACATTTCCTCGTTATGCCGTCTGACGTAAGCTCCGCGTTTTTCATCGATCCGAATTTAAGCTTTGAAATTCCCCGTTGTGCCGTGTCGTCTTCAATTCATTTAGTTGTATTAAAGTTAGTCGAGTGACAGTGTGAAGTTCTTGCGTAGTACAACGCCGAAGCCAACCGTAGAAGAATGGATAAAGATTACAAGGAATTGAAATATGAACGCAATTGTTTATTTTGCCAAGCCTGTTCAAAAATCATAAGTATTGATGGAGTTAATCAAGTAAAAACAATTAATTATATTAATTATATTTTTAAATAATGATTAAATTATGTATAATACCAAAGATTTTTAAATATTTAAAACCGAAATTTAAATCTTTTTACGGTAAAAATTGGAAATTATAAAGAATAGCATGTCCCAAAATTCACTAGAAATAAAATTCACTATTGATTCAATCACTATTAATCACTAAAATTAATAGAACAATATATTGATTGTTTAATAATTATGGAAGATATTATAAAATACTGACGTTATTAAATTACTGTTAACAAATTAATTGTGACAAGAAATACTACATAATTTAGCATGTCAAAACATCATTGCATCAGGAAAAATTAAAACCGACTAAAAATCAATCCAAAAAACAACAAACTATAGGTACAGCTATACAATCTGTGGCATCAACATCCGTCTACACTGAACAATCAAAATTCAATGTTGATCTTACTTTATGGAGGCTACAGACAGGGGCGATATTACAATAATGACGCTGTTGGATTACAGTAAGGCATTTGATACGGTTAACCACTTAACATTGTTAAAAATTTTAAAATACTTTGGTCTGAGTGAGTCTGGACGACAACTCCTTGGTAGTTACCTATCTGGTCGTTACCAAGCTGTTCAAATTGATAATATGTTGTCTGCTCCTAGGCCGGTAGAGCATGGTGTCCCACAGGGTTCAATAGTCGCGCCACTCTTGTATACCTTATACACTTCACTTATTTTTAAAGGCATTAAGTTCAATAAGTTTCATATGTATGCCGATGATACCCAGCTATTTTATTCTTTTAAACCTGAGGAATATATTGCTGCTCAAGAGAGAATCAATCTTGACCTTCACACCCTGTGGGCAACATCAAATATGCATCAGTTGAAGTTAAATCCAGCCAAATCTGCGGTTGTGCTGTTCGGTAATCGGCGTGTCTGTGCGGAGTTGAAAAATCTAATAAATATTAACATAGATGGATGTACCCTCCCCTTTGTCGACGAGGCTAAGAGTTTGGGTCTTTCTTTGTCAAATGACTTTAGATATGTCACTCAAATTAGCCGGTATATAAAAAATGCATACATGGGCTTGCGAATGATATATCCTCACCGATCGTGTCTTCCTACTCGCTTGAGGACGAGACTTTGTGAAGCACTTGTGTTATCACATTTTAATTACTTAGTTCCAGTCTATCATCCTGCGATTAGTGCTCTCGACGCTAAACGCATTCAAGTGGTTCAAAATAACTGTTTAAGATTTATTTATAATATTCGTAAATACGATTCCATAACTTATAAACTAACTGAGGCGGGGTGGTTGTCAATGGGTAATAGAAGACAGCTTCACACTTTGTTATTTTATAAAAAAATAATTAACTCTGAAATTCCTGAGTATTTATTTAATAAAATTCGTTTCAATTCTTTGGTAAGGAGTTGTGATACCAGAGGAAGATACGATATTTACCCCCCGTATTACAGAACTTCAATGTTTAAACGTTCATTCTCCTACCATATATACAAATCATACAATGAGTTGCCTGTTGACCTTAGGATCGCGGATGCGGCACGGTTTCGAAGGAGACTTTATACAGGGTTGCTCGAGAGTCAAAGTTTGATTATTACTCAGGGGCGATATTTGAATGTGTTGGGCGATGCTCTTAGGTGGTAGCACTGGTTGGTTATTTGGCGGTCTGGCATTTTTCATTTTTGATTTTTGGTTTTACATTTCTTTTTATTTTTGGTTCATTTAGTTCTTATATCATTATATTATTAAGTTTTTATAAATTAGATATGCGCATTTTTCATTTTTTTTTTAATTTGTATTTGATAGTCGATTAATATTATAAATATTAATATTATTTGATTGTGAATTAATGTGAATTAGAATTAGTTTTATTATTTAGTATTATTAAATCTTTTTGTTTGTATACTTTTTTTCTCTTTCATTTGTGTCTGGGTGACAATGAAAGATCAGGTCATTGTTCCTGAATTGTTGCCCGATGATTGTGCGAGGCGTATAAGTAGTAGTTTTCTTTATTTTTGTTTAATAACTTGTATTTAGTTTATGTATTGTTGCTAAATTGTTAAAGATTTTTTCCGCTTTGCATAATAAATGATTATTTATTTATTTATTTATCTTTGCAAAGCTTTGATAAAAGCAAACATACCAATCCATAGTGACAAATAAATATTTCAAAACTTTTTTACAAACATATTGTACAATGCATATTCCCGATTAAAGCCATCTCCGCAAAAATTATATTACTTCAGTCTACAAAGAAGTTATTCAAGAAATAAAAAATATTATTAGAAATAATTATATTTGGATAAGTGTAGACGAAACAACTGATGTATGTGGACGATACGTGGCAAATTTAATACTTGGAGTATTAAGTGATGAAAATTCGTCAAAGTTTTCTAATAAGTACCAAAGAATTAAGTAAAACAAATAATAATACGGTAACAAGATTTATTCACGACGAATGAACGCATTTTTTTTTACCGGAGCCGGTACCGAATGATAAAATTTTACTGATGGTGTCAGACGCAGCGGCATACATGGTAAAAGCTGCGTCTAATATGAAGATTTTTTACCCTAATTTAATTCATTGTACTTGCTTAGCACACGGGCTTAATCGAGTAGCAGAAACTATAAGGTTACAGTTCCCATTAGTTAAGAAGTAAAATTGTTTAGAGAGAGGTTACCAAATACCCCATTACCACCACAACCAGTTCTAACAAGATGGGGAACATGGCTAGATGCCGCTATATACTACACAAATGCCTTAGATCATTTTAAACAATTAATAAATGAATTTCCGGCTACAAGTAGTAAAGCAATACAAGATTACCAGGCCGTCCTAAAAGAAGTGGAGCTACAAAATAATTTGGCATTTATAAAAAGCAATTACAGTTATATAAGTGAATCTATAAAATCACTTAAAAAGCAGGATTTACCTTTAGTGACTGCAGTAGAAATGATTAAAAAGTCATTTCTAAAGACAGCACGTATAACGTACCAGGACATATTGGTCAAATAATTACGAATAAATTTAATGACGTTCTGTGTAAAAATGAAGGATTTGCCACATTACAAAAAATTGCATCAATTTTATGTGGTGAAATTGTTACTGGATTTATTATGGATCCCGCATTAATTACAAAGTTCAAGTATGCACCAATTACAAGTGTGGACGTGAAGAGAAGTTTTTCGGCTTACAAGAATACGTTAAGTGAAGACACAACTTCACAATGGAACATTTAGAACAGCATTTAATAATTAGTTGTTTTCGTGATTAGTGGTTTAATAATTATATATGAATGTTTAGTTTAACGATGTATTTTTTTAATGAAAACGTTATTAAAATACATTATTAATTAGGTATAGTAATTTTTTCGATTTTTCTAATTTTTATGCCTTTTTAATGCTTTTGTTGCCAAAATTTCATGCCTTTTTAAATGCCTTTTTCCGTCTTTTTTGTGCCTTTTAATCCGGTCTTTATTTATTATGCATTCAATTCTATCAATTCGTTTAATACGTGACAATGCTTTTCTAATTTAACACCCAAGTTTCTATGTTCGTAGCAAATACAGTCCCAACTTATCATTTTTAATTTCTGACCACTTATTTTCTATTTCAAAATACGATGATTGCTTGTCATTCCAACAAACAGATAAATGATTTTCATTTTCATCTCCAGCTTGTATTACCTTAGTTGAATCAATGTGCTTATTATCTTTATCCTCGTTCTCAACCAGAATAGTATCATTTTTTCCTTTTTTTCTTTCAAATAAATGCTGTTCAGATCGAAACGGTATTGAAGAATAAGAATTAGACGGATAAACGATAAAGACTTCGGGATTAGGGCTTAGAGAATTTTTACAAAAATTATTCATAACTTTTGATATCCAGTTCGAAAGACTGGATCCTTTCTTCTTTTGATTTTTGTATGCTTAGAATGAATGTCAATGACGATGTTACCAGTAAGACGAGTTGTTGGCTACTAAATCATTTTTTTGTTTACAAATTTTTATTTTTATTTACAAATTTTTCAACACCCTTTCAAAATAAAATTAACGAATACAAATATTTGATACAGGCAACCTAAATTACACACAAAAATTAAATAAATAATTGAAATAATATAATTTCTATTTTTTAATTGAAAAAATTGAAGAATTTATTTATGGTTTCTTTGCTAAAACAATCAAAACTTTCTTTGTAAAAAAATAACCATTTTCACCCTTATGAACAAACTGTCTCAATTTTTTAACGAAATCTTCCTTATACGATGATTTCAGTTCTTCCGGAATATATTTTAAATATGTATTTACACTTAATATTACCCCTAAAACAAAAAATTGAAATTAAATTAATAAAATAAATTAATCGTTACCATTTAAAACTTCCAAAGTTGGAAAATAACTATTCATATTATCATTGTATTCAATTTCGAGCATTTCCACTTTTAACCCGGCGTTTGTAAGAATCTCTTCGAATTTCTTTTTAGGGTCTTCTGTGTAATCAATAAACTCGTCAGGGTTTTCTTGTAAATATTTAGCCCAAGGAGCATTTTTATCTTCTTTTTGAGCCGCAATTGTTAACGTATACGGGTGAGGTTTGAGCATGACTGCGGCGAAAAGTTGACCGTTCTTTTTCAACATGTTAAAAATGTTTTTCGACCATCTCAAAATGAAGATTTTTTAAGTTTTTACTTACTTTATAAACAATCTGAGTAATACCTTTCGGGATTTCCAACAAAATGGAACACGAAAAACGCAAAAATATGTCCAAATTTATCGTGATACTTTTCAACATCGTTTACATTGGTGATATCGATTCGGACGAAAGATATCTTTTCGTTTCGATGGAATTTGTTAGCGACATCTACGACGGATTGGCAAATATCCGATCCTAATAAACTTTTTAACCGATCACCAATAAATGGGAATAAAACTTCTTTTGCAATTTTACCATCTCCCCCACCGATTTCTAAGACGTCTTCTTTTTCGTTAAATTGAATTAAATGATTGTACTTTAATAATAAATAGTTAACATTTTTTGCGGTATTATGATTTAGTTTTCCGAACTCAACGGGATTATCCATAATTTAAATTTAATTGTTTTCACAAAAAGTTGTTTATATTTTGATATTTATATCAATTCTGGCTGCATAAATCATGATTAGATAAGACTATTATGAGGTCATTAAAATCATTAAACTAAATTTGGACTAATTATCTTTAACTTTGTCATTGATTAATTGAAGGTCAACATATTATTTTCACTATTTCTTTTTACAAAATAAGTTACCACGAGTACGTATGTTGTTTAAAATTTCCACTGAATTTAATATTTCTAAAATTAGCTCTAAAGAATTTTAAATTATAATGGTTTGTAACTTCATTAATTAAAAGGCAACATAACATCTCATCAACAGTTTGTTAAATTCTTTTAAAAATTCCCTCTAAAATTTAATTAACTTTCAAAAAACCTCAAAATAATTGGCAACCAATTTGATAAACAGTTTTGAAGAACGTGAACTGTTTGTCTCAACCGATTTTAATAACGAGTATTTTTATTAGAACTCTTAATTCTTGACCAATAGATTAAATTCACATCTCCATATTTCCTTTTCAAAAATGAGTTGCCACCAGTTTTATACAGTTTCAAATTAACATGTTTCATTGTAATGTTTCTGTTCAGCGCCGTCCTAAACATAAGGGCTAATAGAAATAGAACCCTGAGACGATAACTCCTGGGGGACGCCTGTTTTTGTAACGAAATGCATGATGTCTCCATTATATAGTGCGTTTCAAAAGTAACGGATAAATTCTATAAAATCGTTTATAGAATCACACAGTTTATGAAAAAATCGCTAGAACGGATCCAAAGATTCAAATTGTTTGCAATTTTTGGTGTATATTTAAAATTTTTTCCGACGTTTTTAAAGGAATTATGACGTCATCGATTTTTTTAAAATAGAATCACCCCGTTTTTTAAATCGGAATATGAAAGACGATTTTTTTCTGAATTATGTACAATAAATATTAACATCGGTTACAAAAGAATATTTTCGACAAAAATTAATTCATCTAACACCACTAGGAAATGTCAGGTTTTACATGTTATACCAAACTCTTTTTTTACACGGTAGATACGTTCCTTAGAAAACCGTGCAAAAGAAAATCGTGTAAAAAAAATTATAATAAAATGTATATGACATATTTATAAAAAAAGCTATTTATCAGTTAAAAAAATATAGTGTAGAGTTAAAACTCCAACATAACAATAAAAATGTAAACTAAATTTAGAAATAAAAATCATTTTCGCAAGTCTTCATCGCTACTTGATAACAAGCGTGCACGTATATTACGGACTTGATCAAAAGCGCTATCATCAGCATCATCAGTAGATATGTCGGATATGTCTAGCACAACTATAGGGTTTAATTCAAATGAAGAATTTCGTTCGTTATTAACGGTCTGTGTGGTTTTCTTTGTAGTTGTGAAGTCGGTTATTAGCTGCTGTTTTTTTGGTTTCTCAATAAGCTTATATAATTCTTCATATCCAGCTACACATAACTTAAGACTACGTTTAAATTTCAATGTACGCTGAATGTCAGGATCATGAGTAAGAAAATGTTGTTCCATATTTGTAGCAAATTTCAAGCCATCGCGAATTAAATCAGCCGTTAATAGCTGAACTTCATCTTCTGTCTTGCCATTACCGATTTATTTATTTTCACAAATTGTCATAAATTCGATCAAATCATCTTCATCCAAAGGGCTTTCTCGCTCAATTCATCAATATCAGCCGTTTGAATGTTGTTAAAACTGTTACCACCAATTGTATTTGATAGAGTTATAATTTCAGAACACACTGCACAGTAAAGAAAATTTTGGATAAGTACGCAAGATATCATACTGTAGCGGATATGTAATGTGTTATATGACCAAGGCGAATTACAGAAGCGCAGGCTGGAGCAGTGTTAAGAGAAGTGAAGAATAATCTATGTTCAAGAGCGATTAAAATAGCAAACGACATATCGCAGATAGCTAGCACATCCATAAGTACTAGTACCATACAAAGAACACTCCGTAGGGCTGGTCTACGTGGAAGTAACTCCGTAAAAAGCCTCACATTTCTATTGTTGTTTCTAATGATTTTATCGAATTTAACCGTTTCTTTTGAAACGCATTGTATATGTAGTGAGTATCTGACTCTCCAGTGTCTGAGAGTGAGAAAGGTTGTTGAGCAACAATTGAGCAACAACAAATGAATGTTGATTTTTCGACCAAAATCATCCTAAGCGATGAAGCAGATTATCAGCTTGATGGCTTTGTTAATCGCCAAAATTGTCGCGGGAAATTTTTTAGAAGAATTTTTTAGAAAATTTGGGGTTCTGAATACCCATATGTGATTATCGAAAAACAAATACATGTACAACGTGTCATTGTTTGGTGTAGATTTTGGGCTGGAGGCATAATTGGACCATACTTTTTTGAAAATGATACTTGTGCTCGATATCGCAACATGATCCCACAATTCTTTCAAGCAAGTGTACTCTCTCGTTTTGGTGATCAGAATTTACTCTTAGATTGTGTAATTTAACAAAATTAGATTTCTTTTTATGGTGTTATTTAAAATCACAGGTCTACGTCAACAAGCCCACAACCACGCGTGCGTTAAAGAAGGAGATTCAACGTTGCGTCAACAAAATTCAGCTATATTTATGCAGAACGGTCATCCGAATGTCATCCAGATAACATACAACACCTGACAATCCGTATCGTATTTGATCCAGTTATTTGAAATAAAGATAATGCAAATGAAATTCCAAAAGGAAGGCGTTTATAAGCATAGTAGCCTTTATGTGTTATGATAACCAAGTATTTTCAACCTTCAGGGTGTACGAGTACTTGTAAATAAGCATCCTTTAGATCTATTTTTGAAACATGTGCTTCCCTGCATAATTTTTAAATTATATCTTCAAAACGGGGAAATAGATTGTTGTCTATTTGTACATGTTGATTTATGGTTACCCAGAGATTACCATATATTCGTATCTTGCCATTTGATTTTACTGCTACTACGATGGGGTAGACCAAACTCTGACAGTGTTTGTCGTGTTAACTAGTTTTGAAACTTGTTCTTTTACTAACCTGTCTACTTCTGTAATCACTTGTTCTTGTAAAGTTAATGGTACTGATCACGAAAAAAAATTATTTGATATTTGGTCTGACCATTAATATAATAATGTTTATTAATATTAATTAATAATTTTTGAGTATAATGTTATCGGGAATGTAAATTAGTACTATACGTCCTCGGATAGTATCAACTATTCCATCCAATAATCCACTATGTTCATGTAGAACTTTGTTCAAAACATCATCCAGTTGTTTCTTTGCTATTTTTAGACTGGACTTCCATTGTTTTGTTATTAGTTTGTTTTAAGGTACAGATTCATGCACCTTCCGGCATTGGCAATTTAAACGCTATGCACCAGTCCAATCCAAAAAGTGATATGTCCTCTTTCTTGGTCACAACTAGTGGCAGCTCTTTT
Organism: Onthophagus sagittarius; assembly: GCA_036711965.1. NCBI lineage: Eukaryota > Metazoa > Arthropoda > Insecta > Coleoptera > Scarabaeidae > Onthophagus > Onthophagus sagittarius. The sequence continues at coordinate 61,729,609 of JASERS010000002.1, read as the reverse complement.
CTTTTGTGAACCGCCACTACTATCCCTATCTCCCTCCAAATTCTGTTTCCTATTATTGAGTACTCTGCTCCTAGACAATATAACATTTCCTTCTTTACTGCTTTATTCTGGTAGCAATTCAAGTCTGCTAAAAGCATTTAAAGTCTTTTGGAATAATTTCCAGTCTTCTGGAAGTAGTATCAAGTCTAGAAGTATTTCAAGAGTTATTGAAGCATTTCAAGTCTTTCGGAAGCGTTTCAAGCTTTCCGGAAGTATTTTGGAAGCAGTATGAGGTAAACTAGAAGCAGTATCAAGTCCTCTGGAAACAGTATCAAGTCTTCTGGCAACAATATCCACCCTTCTAGAATCATTTCAAGACTTTTGGAAACAGTATTAAGTCCCTTAGAAGCATTTCAAGTCTTTCGGACGCATTTTAACTCTTCGGGAAGTATTTCAAATACTTCCACTACATATACTTTATATAATCTAATAATTTATATAAAGGATTATATCACCATCAATTCTCAGGATAAATAACGATTTATTGAAAATTTGCAGAATAGCGCCAGGAATTGGTATGAACCCAGGTATACCTTGCTTAAAGTTTATGGAAGAAGTATTTCGGCCAATTTCGAAAACGTCTGTGTAATATATATATATATATATATATATATATATATATATATATATATATATACAATTGGTACGGCCGACGTCTTCGAAGTCACCCGAGGTTATTTCTTACACCACCATCAACTTTCAAATTTTCGGAATTTGAAGCATGAATCCAAGTATACATTTCTTAAAGTTTATGGAAGAAGCATCTCAACGATGTCGGCCGGGATTATTTCATACACATCAAACAATTCTTGGTATGAGTGACTTTTGTTTTTTGTCGAAAAATTGTAGAATTCGTAAGCAGTATTCGGAATTTGAAGCATGAACCCAAGATTACCTTAAACAATACTTCTTCGACGTCGAAATCGGCCGAGATTATTATCATGATCAATTTTTGGGATAAGTGACTTGAGTTGTCGAAAATATCCAGTACTTTCTTTTGAAAGCAGTTATCTAGAAGCAATAAGGTTTTCTTGATGTATTTCAAATTTTCTAAAAGTAACATTAAGTATCCTAGAAGCAATTCAAGTCTGTTGAAAGCTTTTCGAGACTTCGGAAGCATTTCAAATTTTCTGGAAGTTTCAAGTCCTTTGGAAGTAGTAGCAGCAGCTAGAAGCAATGTTAAGTCCTCTAGAAACAGAAGCAAGTCTTCTGGCAGCACTATCAATTCTCCTACAACTATTTCAAGTCATCTGAAAGCATTTCAAGTCTTTCGGAAGCGTTTTAAGTTTTATGGAAATATTTTGTAAGCAACATCAAGTCATCTAGAATCAGTATCAAGTTTTCTTGAACCATTTCATGTCTTTCGAAAGCAGTATCAAGTCAGCTAGAAGCTCTTCCAACAACAATATCAACTTTCCTAAAACCATATCAAGTCCTCTGCAAGCATTTTAAGTCTTTTGATAACATTTCAAGACTTTTGGAAGTATTTCAAGCCTTCTGGAAGCATTTTAAGTTTTCTGGAAGTATTTCAAGCCCTCTGGAAGCAGTAGCAGCTTAGCCAGAAGTAGTATCAAGTCCTCTGGAAACAATGTCAAGTCTTCTGGCAGAAGTATCAACTCTCCTAGAACCATTTCAAGCCTTCTGGAAGCATTTCAAGATTTTTGGAAGCGATATCAAGTCTCACAGAAGCATTTTTTAAGCAGTCTTATGGAAGCATTTCAAGTCCATTGGAAGAATTTTAAGTCTTCTAGAAGTATTTCAAATCTTGTGGAAGCAGTATCAAGTTTTCTTGAAGCATTTCGCGTCTTCTGACAGCAATATCAACTCTCCTAGAACCATTTCAAGTCTTCTGTAAGCATGCCAAGTCTTTTGGAAGCATTTAAAGTTTTCTGGAAGTATTTCAAGTCCTTTAGAAACAGTATCAGACTAGCTAGAAGCAGTATTAAGTCCTCTAGAAACATCAAGTCTTCTGGCAACAATTCAACACTCCTATAACCATTTCAGATCTGTAAAAAATTCCTTCATGCAGCATTTAATATTTAGTTTTAAAACACCTTAAAATAGGCAACCAATTTTACAAATAATTCTTCAGTTTCCGGGAAAACTCTAAAAAGTAAGTGAAAATAGCAAATAAATCAACTTCTTGTTATTTTAATTTGTTAAACCAACAATCGTTATTCTTCTTCATTAATTTTACAGAGACCTCAAAGAAAACAGATCTTGCTTTAATACAAAAATTCGTTTCATAATCATTCTTCATTATAATACAACATATTTATATAAAAATTCAAGGTTTAGAAACAATTAAAGTTAAAACATTCTTAACATAGAAACAACTTCCATTTTCATCGTGTTGTACAAGATCTCGAATTTTCTTCAAGAAATCCTCAATATAACTTGGACGAATATCCTCGGGAACGTGTTTTTGAACGTTATTCACAGCTAGTGCCGTTGCTAAAAATTACTTATATTAATTAAATTGATTTCATTATTTTTTTTGTAACACTACCGGATAAACTCTGAAATGTTGGATAAGTAGAGTTAAGTTTGCTCACTTCCGCGACATCAATTGTAAATCCGACGTTTTTAAATAAAGTTTTAATTGTTTCAAACGGATTTTCACCGAAATCTGTAAATAATTCTGGAGATTCTTGCAAATATTTAGACCAGCGTGGATCGTTTTCGGCTCTTTGTATTTTGGTGGCCATGGGGAATGGATGAGGGGGGAGAACCATTACGACGAAAACTTGTCCTTTCGATTTTAACATTTTAAATAAATTCTCGGCCCATCTAAAAACTCAAGCTGTATTTTATTTAACATTCAAAAATTATTTTATACTTTTCTGGGTTCGGTGCTAAATGAAGAGTGTAGAACGTTATGATATGGCCGAATCTGTTTTCGTATTTCTTCCATAACCCATCCTCGGCAATATCAATAGTTGTAAAGGATAGCTTGGGTTTCTTATGAAGCTCATTCGCTACTTGTATAGCCGAGGCTGATACATCCGATCCGATTAATTCTTTTAAGTGAGGTTCCACAAATGGATAAACAACTTCAAAAGTAATTTCTCCATTGGCGCAACCTACCTCTAAGATGTCTTCCGGGGTGTCTGGCCATTTAAAATAATTTTTATATTTGGTTACTAATTCAACGGCGTCTCGAATCGTGTTTTTATTGTGTTTCGAAAATTCAGCCGGATTATTCATTTTGTTTATTTATCTGTAACACCAGGAGAAATTTTTGGTTGATTAATTGTTTAATTTTTAGGAATCTTTACTATTTAACGTTAATTAAGTTACTCGTTAGTGATAAACGATAATTTTTATCGTTTCAAGAATGTTAAAAAAATTATTTAGTTTCATGATAAAAATAATTGCCTACATAATTATTTAGAATTTTTTTATTTTACGGCTATAACATAGTTTTTGAGATAATGAAAAATAAATCGAAATTTTCCGCTATTTTTGAAATGGTGTAGTTCTTCAAGGGGAACCGAATTTCCCCATAGTTAATATAAGAAAATACCCTTAAATTTTGTTAAAAAATCGTCTTTCAGATATAGCCGCATTAAAGTCATTGAATTTATTCCAAATATAACTTTACAATAACAAAAATATAATGCGGTGAATTCTTATCAATCTCTATCTATGTAGATCCAGGTTACGATTATTGACTTTACCGCATTTATAAATTATTCAACGTATGTATTATTACAAAACCATTTACTTACAGTTTTAAGATATTTTTTTATGTATTTTGGAGACGGCGTGGTTACGAACTGCCTCAAGGTTACTAAATATACTAAGGCACAGAGGAATTTTGAACTGTAACAAGGCACGTGACTAAGTATGCGCGAGTGACATGCTCTTTTTGTTTAAATTAAAAATGATTAAATGAAAAATTGTGGCATTATGTACATTTTTTTGGATGAAATCTTACATAACCTTAAATATAAACGTAAAGATGATATTTCCTTATATATTCCTTTTTTTTAACGAGGATTTTGTTTTATACAATTTTTCAATTGTTTATAACTCACTTCATTTTCCTTGTGAATTTTTCTTGTATTTAAATTGATATATGTCTAAAAAGTTAACTATGACGTTTCCAGCGAGTTTTAATTATTTTTTTTATTAATTTGATCATTATATGTGGAAACTTTTCTTCGTCTTACAAGAAAAGTCAGTGAGAGCCCCTTATAATTTAAAACCGATTCAGAGTTGTAAAGAAACGTTCAAAAATGAAAATTTACTCACTATTCCATGTGCTTACATACTGACAACATTGTTGTATGTGCATGATAACAAACACAAATTTGAAGAAGACTTTTACGTCCAGCTACGAAAATCAAAGAATTTGATACTAATATTGATTGATTTGAAAAGTGAGAGGAAAAGAAATCGAGAGGAAGGAAAGGATAATTAAGCTGAATGGTTAGGGGAACGAAGAATCTATATGGAACACGCTACATGAGACTGGAGGGGAAACCAGCATAGCAATCCATCACGTAAGACAGTTGACGTTGTCAACATATAGGCAAATATTGGAAATCAGCTTTAGAGACACTAACATAGAAATAGAAATATGTACAACCAATGCAAAAATGGAAGAAGATGAGAAAAGAGCAAGGGAGAGAGGAAGAAAGGGAACATATGCACTCATAGTGGAGAAACCCGGCAGAACATACGAGGAAACAGTAAAGGGGATTGGAAAGCAACTAAAAGGAATACGGGCGACGGAAATAATTGAAGGGATAAGAAGGACAAGGGCAGAAAAAGTGTTAATAGTAACTCAAAGAAACAAAATTGCAGCAAGTGAAATAGAAAAAATACTTGAAAATGAGAAGGGCCAAATTGTGAGTAACAGAGGGATGAAAGGTGAAAGACAGACTAGGGTATTGAATATTAAAGGAATTATTATGGTATCAAAACCTAAAGAGGTAAAGAAGGCGACAGAAGATAAAATAGGTCCAATAGAAGATTTGAAGATGAGTGTGTTTAGACCGTACGCTAATAGCATGCTGGCAATAACCATTGAATTGGACAAGAACAAAGCTGAAAAACTTCTAAAGGAAAAAGAATAAGAGTGGGATTAGCAATGTATACCAAATAAAAGAGAGAAAGAGTGTCAAAAGATGCCTAAAGTGTTGGTCACCGCATCACTTTGCCAAAGATTTGAAAGCCAAGATAAGAGAAAGTGGTGTTATAACTGCGGTCAAGAAGGACATCATACAAATAAATGTAACAACCCAACAAGATGTTCGGATTGTCAAATTGACGGACACAAAGCTGGAGGAGCAAGATGCCCTAAATATGTAGTTAAACTTAAACAAGGGGAAAACTAATAAGACGAGAAAGAAAGGATTTAAGCGACTACACCAAAAAGTAAAACCAAAAGAACGGAAAAAACGTAGAAATAAAGAGACTGGGGCTGAAGATATTAAGAGCATGCAAAAATACCATCGAAATGCCATCGAAATTAATTTGTGAAAAGATTAAGGCGCATAGAAGGTGGAAACGATATGGGAACTGCCTGGACTACCTTACCTTTTCTTTGCTGAGAGGTCGGGCAAAATTCTTAATCGACAGAGATCATAAAAACTATCTTGATAATGTTGAGTCTAATATTGTCAATGACGCTAACCAATTTTGGACCTATGTAAAGAGAAGAAAAGGTGGCCCTCTGTTGTTAAATTTGTTGGCGACGTCGCTGCCAGCGCAGTAGACATTTGTTCTTTGTTCTCTAGGTATTTTAGTTCCGTGTTCACAGTGCCGGGTGAGCCCGCAGCCGACGTGGGGAGGGAATTATCTTGCACCAATATCTCGATTAAAATGCTGGAACTGTCCGAGGTTCAGCAAGCATTGCGAGAGGTTGCACTGAATAAAGGTCCTGGCCCTGATGGAGTACCGTCTATTATAATAAATAAATGCTGGGAAGCGTTATCAAAACCTTTACTAAAAATTTATAATCTGTCAATTTCTTGTGGTCAATTCCCAATTCTGTGGAAGCAGGCTTGGGTGGTACCGATATTTAAGTCTGGGGACCAAAGTAAAGTTGACAATTACCGTCCTATCTCTCTTTTATGTATCATGGGCAAAATCTTAGAAAAAATTTTATATGGAAGAATTTTCTTCATTGTACGCCCTTTATTAACCACAGCACAACACGGTTTTATATCTGGTCGCTCGGTCGAGACGAATCTACTATATTACACAGATCAGCTCCTTTTGTCAGGCGATGACCAGAATCAAGTGGACGCTATATACACAGATTTCAGTAAGGCCTTCGACAGAGTCGATCATGAAATCCTAATCCTAAAGTTACGCCAGATTGGAATTTGCCGCAGGCTGGTGGATTGGTTTAGATCATATATTACGGGTAGAACGCAAGCCGTCGTTATTGGCGATGCCACTTCCCAGCCCGTACCCGTTACGTCGGGAGTTCCGCAGGGTAGTCATTTGGGGCTTTTATTGTTCAATATCTTTATAAATGATGTAGCGTCCTGCTTTCATTCGTCTCAATTTCTCATGTATGCGGATGACTTGAAAATATTTTCACCAGTCACCAGCCTCAGTGACTGTCTTGCGGTTCAGAGCGACCTTGATCGCTTTTACTATTTCTGCATTATGAAAATGGATTGCAGTAGAATTGCGACAAGTGCAGCGTCATTACATTTATTAAGAAGAGATCATATATTACATATGAATACAAACTAAACACGAGTATTGTTACAAGGGTTTCTACGGTGAAGGATCTTGGCATCACCTTCGATCGGAAACTAAAATTTGATGAACATATAGACGGAGTGATGCGAAGAGCTTACAGGATGTTGGGTTTTATTAAAAGATTCACTGTACACTTCACGAATCCTGCAGCTATCACCAGTTTATACATGGCATACGTCCTGAGCACTCTTATGTACTCAAGTACTGTGTGGAACCCCCAATATAGTGTGTATATAGAGAGATTCGAAGCTGTGCAAAAAAGGTTCGTGAAGTATTTATGTTTCAAATTTGGAAAGGTATACACAGTTTACGTCTCCGCTTGCGACATGTGGGGCATTCTCACACTTCGTCAAAGGCGTTATTGCTCTGATGCCATGTTCCTTTTCAAATTGGTAAATGGTGTGTGTGATGCTGCTTCACTGCTGTCTAGAGTAGACTTACACGTCCCCCACGTCGTCTGCGTTATGATTTTTTGTTTTACGCGCCCTCAGCGAGAACAAGTGCCTATCGCAACTCTCCGGTGTTGAGGATGCTGTTGAGGAGCTGTTGACAGGCTTGGCGTTGACGTTTTTGGTTTGAATATATTGGCGCATAGACGGCATATTCGGGCCAGAGTTCATGATGTCCTAATCGAAAACATTTGATATCCTATTTTCAATTTTTAATTTTGGAATTATTTTTTATTTATTTTTTTTCTCGTCAACACTATAAAAATATATGTATAGTTTCTAACAATTTATAACTTGTATGCATGTACGTGTGGCATAGCGTTTGTGGGTTCGTCCCGTTGCTGCGCCCTATTTGTAAATAAATAAATAAAATGATAGTAAGAATAAAAAAATCGGATACTGCAATAGAAGGTGCGACACCCACGATATGGTGCAGTATGAAGTTAAATAACGTGACGCAGAGATAATATTGGATCAGGAGCCCAATGTGAGAAGAGCAAAAAATCTCCTGATAGATCTGAATGGTGATTGTTTTATAGAAATAGTCAAAAAGATTGGAAAACCAATTAGATGATATAGAGGAAAGGGCTACGTTGAGGCTACGTTGATGAAATGAAAAAATACATCGCATGTGTCGGTATACTTTTCACCAAATAAACCATCAGAACAGATGGAAAATCTACTGGATGATCTAGAAAAAATCTTAATTGAGACAAAGGAACCAATTTTAATGGGGGTTGATATTAACGCAAGAACGCAGATGGCGGGTGACCGTATAAACAACCAAAGTGGTAGAATTTTGGAGAAAATTCTAATATAGCGAACACAGGAAACATCCCAACTTCAGGAGCCACAGAGAAATATCAGTTATAGATATTACACTGGTTAGCGAAGATTTAGTCTCTAAGATAAAGAATTGGAAGGTAACGAAAGACGTGGAAGTACTTAATGACCATAGCTTAGTAACATATGATCTGGTTGGTTCTCAAAACGGAAGAAAATCCAAAGGAGGCTACAGCTAGAGGAAGGAGAATGTCACCCGAATCTATGCTGCAGCTTGGGATACAATTCCCAAAAGAAACAACAAAAATTAAAGAAGAAAATGCGCAAAGCCTAATGAAGTCAATAACGGAGGCACGTAATAAAATGTTGAAGATAAGATGTTTAAGTCAGAAAACAAAGGTTTACTGGTGGAACGATGAGATCAAACAAACAAGGAAACTATGTACTCAAAACAGAAGGCGTATGCAAAGGGAAAGAAACAGGAATACGAGTCAAGAAGCTAAAAGATTATCTAAAGAACACTATGACGAAAGCAGAAAAAAATTGAGAACCATAATCAATAAAAGTGAAAGACAAAAATGGAAAGAGCTGTACAAGAAGTTAGAAGACAACATATGGGGAACCATATAAAATTACAACAAAGAAACTAGGGGTACAGAAGAGACCAAAAATTGACTAAGAAACAATATAGAAGGAATTCATAAAATTGTTCCCACAAATGAAAAATAGAAGAGACGAAGAAGCCGATAGCGGGGGAAATGAAGGGAGATCGGAAATTGTACAAGAGATAACATTAGAAGAAATAAACAGGAGCCTAGAAACTTTGAACCACAAAAAAGCACCGGACAATGATTTTGTGAAATATTTTTGAACTTACATAATGATTACTTAAAGCAAGAAAATTTACCACGAATCTAGAAAGCGACAGTGCTGGTCCTAATAGAGAAGCAGAGAAAAGAGAATCAAGAAAAATCATAGAGTAATATAGGCATAGAGGATGCCTTCTCAGCACTGGGAGAGCTCCTGGAGAGAATAATAAACAGGCGTCTAGAACTAGAGCAAAAAAAGTACTTAGTAGCGCACAGTACGGTTATAGAAAGGGAAGAAACACGGTAGACGCAGAGATGCATATAATTAGTAGCCTAGGGCAATGAAAGGAAATCTCGGCGGCACGCCGAGGTTATAGAATAATGATTTTATGTGGATGTACAGAACGCCATTAATTTGATGCCATGGTCGGAAGTAACAGGAGCTATGAGGAGAGCCGGAATAGACAAAACAAAAGAGAGAATTATAAAATCTTATCTCACAGAACGAATGATGATTCTCCAGAGATCTGAAAATGACCACGCATATAAATATGACATATGAAAAGGCTGTCAGGACAATGAATGCTCTATCTGGAATTATGCCAAAAATAGGAGGACCCAGAGGAAAAAACTAATCGCGACAGTAATACAGTCTATAGCCATGTACGCAGCACTGGTATGGGAAGTATCGATGAAGTATAAGAAATATAAAAGTATGATAAGAGCTATAGAGAGGCGAATACGTACAAAACTACTTCTACGGAGGCTGCCGATGCCCGGGCAAGGTGCCTTCCCTACGATTTGCTGGCATGGTGAACGGCTAGAAACTGGGAAGCAAGAGGGTAGCGAAAGAATGAGAACAGAGAGGAAATGTATGAACGATGGCAGGCGAGATGGAAGGAGTACGAAGGATGGGTGAACCACTTCCTAAGGGATGTGCGCGAATGGAAAGACCATGATTCTGACAAACTATTATGCCACGCAGGCGACTGTGGGAAACGGAGCCTTTGGGAGCTACGTGCAGATGATCGGTAAAATGCAGATAGATGAATGTTGGTACGGATGTGGCAAGAGGGATACACTGATGCATACTACTTTCGTGTGTACAAATTTTTCCTCGCTCCTTAGAAACGTAGAGAACAGAATAAACAAACAAGTCACAATCTTGAAACCATAGGAGAACTTTTAATTGGTACAGAGGAGTCGGAAAGAGCTATTAACAAAAATAATATCGATAAAGGTCAAGAACACAAGAAGAAAATAAGGCAGGGAAAAATACTCTTCCATCATCCAGGTATGAACATCCAACAGTTGAATAGCAAAAAGGATTTTTTTTTGTTTCCATCCAACAGACCATCAGAGAAGAGGATGAAAGAGAGAAATTTTTCTCTTCCAGGAAAAATTGTACCGAGGACTAATAGATGGGGAGTTCAGCAAAGGGAGAAATAAGAAGAGCTTCCCTCTTCCAGATATGATTTTCGAATAATATCATTTCAAAAGTAACCCGTTCATATTTCAAATATTATGTCAGGAAAGAAATCGGAGTGGACAAGGAGAGAAGAATGCAATCGTACTGAAGAAGAAACTCCGAAGAATACTTATGTGATACCAGAGAAGAAGAGGGAAGGGGTTTTTAGTGGATCAGGGTCTTTGACTGCAACCCCATTATCTGGCCGTCCATCATCCCAGGCCAGATGTCTGCTAGCAGATTTTCCCCAACTTCGTTAAAAAAAGACGCACAGCTAAACCTGAAACTTTCTACTTCTAGGTCTAGTGTTAGTTCTAGTTTTACTTCAATTCAAATATACAGGTTTGCCAAACCAGTTTGTAAAATATTCTATTTCAGAAACTATTCATTGTAGAAGCCCTCGTTAAAAAGATATCTTCAGATGTGTGGCTAATTCCAACTCAACGCAACCCAACCCAACCCTGTTTAAACCAGAGTCGTCCCAAGATATTCGGCGCACTCAACGCCCCTTGTCATACAAAATTCAACGCTAAAAAAGAAGATCCGCGCCTCAGAGGGAACACTGGATACATATACGGTGGGGACACCATCCTTTTCATTGTAAAAACAAATTCATCAATCAATTTAAAGTAAATTTATTAATTTATTAATATTTTAAGCTCATTTCTTCGAATATTCAATGTTCTGATTTCTGACTTTTTAAACGCAACCTTGAATAACATTAAGGCTTAGTTACCAAAAATACAAGAATATCAAACGTAAATTCATAAGATCCATCGGTATTATATGTGACAAGCTGAAGTATTTTCGTTATAAAGTCGTTTATATAATCTTCGTGTAATTCCTTCGGGATATAATTTATAATATGGTTAGTCGCTACACACGTGTCTACAAGATAAAAATAATGTTGATTTAAGCCGTCGTTAAAACCTCATTTCTTACTTTTAAAATCTTCAAAGTTTTTGAACAGTAATTTTTTAGGTTCAATGTCCATAAGATCAACCGAAAACCCGGCTTGATGAAAAATTTCTTTGACGCTTTGTAAAGGTGTAGGTCCAAAATCGTAGAAGACATCACGCACATTTTTCATGTGTTCCGACCACGGCTTTGAATGATCATTTCGTTGTTCAGATGTAACCAAATTGCAAATGTTTGGATTACTTACCGCGGTGTAACCAAACATTTGCCCGTTAGGCTTTAACATTTTAAATAAGTTCTTTGACCATCTGAAATGAAAAGGCCACAATAATACGATTAAATCGTAATAGAAAATAAGTTACTCACAATTCTGGTTTATGGGCATTGTGGACAATGTAAAATGCAAAGATACGATGAAATTTCTCGATGTGTTTATCGCATTCATTTTCGTTTGTAATATCCAAAGTTTCAAACGATAAATTTGGGATATTATTGGATTTATTAGCGTGATCAATTGCTGATTGAGAAATATCGGTACCGGTTAAGTGATGAAGGTTTTCGTTCAGGATGGGGTAAAGAACATTTTTGGTGATAAAACCATCCGCGCAGCCGACTTCTAAAATATCTTCCGATTTCTTCAAATTAAATAATTTCTCATATTTTATTAGGAATTCTTTTGCGTGGATGACCGTGCTATAATTACTGCAGGAAAATAAAACCGAATCGTACATCTTTGCCAAGAGTTTACTGTACAAACTTTAAATAAAAATTAACGTGTCTAAGTTAATAAATGCGTTCTGATACTATATAAATATTACTGAATATAAAAAATAGAATAATAAAAAGTGAAAGGCCACTGTTATCAGTTGCATATTTTAGCTTCAAAACAATGCAGTTTAATATAATTTGTACTAAGTAAAATATTTCGTTTGAATTAATTCAATCAATCATTCAAATTTTGAGGTAATCATTTTTTGAACGCAATCTTGTACAATTTTCAATTCTCTTCAAATCTTCAATTCTATCGCAATCTAATCATTCACGATTAAGACGAGAAATACACAAATACTAACCAAGTAAAAAACTTAAGGAACAAACAACGTGCAATGTGTTCAATTACTTTTAATGAATTACGCGCGGTTTCTAGATTGAAGCAATCTTCATGCAAGGATGTCTATCTGCTGAATACTAAGTTAATTAAAACAACAGTTAAAACAGTTTAAAACAACAAACTGAAAATAGCTAAAGTTGTTCATATACATAAAAAAGGTCCACATAATGAACTTTCCAGCTTTAGGCCAATATCAATTTTGCCTATTTTTGAGAAAATCTCTGAAGTTATTTTAAATAAGCAATTTCTTGTTCATATCAATCAAACAATAGGTTGAATTCAAGACAGTTTTCAAAAAATAGACTCAGCACGAACGAAGCTAAAACACAAATCTTAAATTTTTCCCTTAGACGTGTGGAGGCTTGCACAGCGCCTATTAAATATCTGGGAATTCATCTTAACTCGGGCCTTACATGGGATATACAAGATTATATTATATACTACGTTGTTTGGTCCTTTTTAATGTGCTGTTACCTACGCCTTATTAGTTTGGGGACATGCTGTCCATACCGATTAAGTCTTTAAAGTCCAAAGAAGATGCATTAGAAGATGCAATTTCCAATATTTCTGAACCGCAAGAACAAGGGACAACGTTAATTACCAGGGCATCAATTTTTTAGACACGAATTTGTTTAAACACAAAATTAGGAATTACTTGATAAGAAAAGCCTTCTATAGTGTAGAGTAATTTTAAAGTAATAACTTGTACGAACTGCAGAGACCCCCCGTATATTGATTTTTGTTTTTGGAATTTTAGCTGTAATTTCAATATAATTGTATGTGTCTGACTTACAAAAATCATGTAAATGATACTATCGTCAATAAAGTATTGTTATTATTATTAAAAACTAGTTGAGATATACCTATGAAATAAAAAGCAATTTAAAGCATTTTTAGTAGTGATGTCAAAGATCGCGGTTTGGCCGGATCACCGGAGTCGGAATTCCAGCCAATTTCCAACCCGGATCGTCGGATTTTTGGTTATTTTTGTTAAAAAATCGTGCTGTGGCGATTGTTGTTTAAAAACTTTTTATATCTAGGCATACACGTATTCCATGATCGCAATTTTCCATTTTGAAGGATCAGGAGGGTGATTTGAGGATGACCTCGCCGAAATTAAATAAAGTAGTTCCTCGTATGTCTTAGTAAAAATACAAAGTCTTCTAGAAGCTTCTATCCCAGAACGCCGAGGTCGCTTACGGGCGAGGCGTTACAATTCTTCAAAATTGATGATTTTGTGTCGATTTGTCAAATGTACTCTGATGATGGCCGAACAAGGCCGAAACATATAAAGAACGATAAACAAATAAAAACATCATCGAATTAAGTTATTTAAAGAAAGAAGTTCTTTCGTTCGTTTAATTTACCTACTGCGATAAAATCGTTTCTAACATGTCTTAGTAATCGGATTCTGCAATAGTGAATCGTTATTTGAAGGCCTCTAGCGGCGAAACGGAGCAACTTCGGATATAGGAATTTGTGGTCTTCCGTAGTACACGTATTTCGGAAGTACTCTGTGTATGTACCTTGAAAACAAAATTATTTTTAGACAGTTTTTTGCATATTTTATAATAATATACGCATATATCTCTGCTTTTTCGTGCATACAATTTACAGTTCTAATAATAACGGTTTTTCTCGTTTATTATCTACTGTTCCACAGCATACACTTCCGTCTCAGAACTATATGAAAAAAGTTATATCTGATTTAATAATACAGTAGACTCGCGATAATGTGAACAACTCTATAACGTGACCGCCAAAATTTTTGTATATACTACTCTGTAACATGAATTCGTAATCTCGATAACGTGATTTATAATAACGAAGTCAAACACGTTTTGTCTTGTTAGAAAAGTGATGGCTGCTGTGTAGTAGTGGAGACGAAATCGTCGTTTGTGAGTCTTAGTTTTCTTAAAAATGGCGAAAATAAAAAGTAAGTGTTTATCTCTCTGCGAAAAATCTAAAGTAATTGAAGAATATGAGAAAGGAGTAAGTGTTTCCGCGTTAGCTAGAAAGTACGGCATAGCTAAATCAACCGTGTGTTCAATAAAAAATAAAAAATCAAAAATATTAGCAATGCTAGGTCAACCATTAAGATCAAGTCGAAAATGCAAATTGAAAAAAGCAGAATATCCAAAAATGGAGAAAGCGTTGTACAAATGGTTTCGTTGCCAGCGCGAGAGGCAAGCGCGTATTAATGGGAACTTAATGAAACAAAGAGCCATATATTATTTTAACAAATATTATACAGGAAGATTTAACGCTAGTGATGGTTGGTTTCAAAACTTTAAAATGCGATATGGAGCAAGGCTGTTAAAGGTCTGTGGAGAAAAACTGTCATCTCAACCTGAACTTGTCCAGCCCTTTAAACGTAAATTGGAGAATAAGATTCATGAACTGAACCTATGTGACCATCAACTTTACAATGCTGATGAAACGGGTTTATACTGGCAACTGTTACCAGACAAAACTTACGTTTCTCTGGACGAGAAATCAGCTCCTGGTATGAAATAGGCAAAACAACGCATAACTTTTCTTGGATGTGCAAATGCGTCTGGATCTCATAAATTACGACCTCTAGTAATTGGCAAAGCAAAAAATCCCAGATGTTTTAAAAATTTTAATAACCCAGTTATTTACACCAATACCAAAAATGCTTGGATGACGGCGGCAGTTTTTAAAACTTTTTTGACAATTTCGTTCCAGAGGTATAATTATTAGATGTGTTAGTGAAAAAAATATTCCTATAGTTGATCGAATTTTATGTTAAAAGATATTTAAAAAATGAAAATCTTCCACAAAGGGCGTTACTCCTTTTAGATAATGCGCCTTCACATCCTTCCGAAGAAGAACTTAAAACTGAAGATGGAATGATATCTATCATGTTCTTACCACCAAACGTAACTGCTTTGATCCAGCCTATGGATCAAAACGCATTAAAAATCACGAAACTGCATTACAGAAATAGCTTGTTAAGTTTTATTTTGTGTCATAGTAAAGAAGAAGTTGGAAGTGCACTGAAAAAAATATCACTTAAGTTTGCTGTGGAAACTTTGGCAGCAGCGTGGCAGAAATTAGAACCAACAATTTTACAAAAATGTTTGAAAAAAATAAGAAGTAATGAAGAGTATGATGATGAAGATGAACTACCGCTGTCAACTTTGCAAGAAATCTGGAGAAATGAAACGGAACACATCGTTCAAGACACCCTATCACTTCTACAAGAAATTCAACCTGTAAGTAGTGCACAATTTGGTTACACACTTTTCAGTTGAAATTATAATCTGTCCAAATAATTTTTAGGCCAACTACAATTTTAAAGATGTTGAGCTATGGAATAGCGACGTTTGTGAAATTCAAAACATTTCAGAAGAAGAAAATATAACTGAAGAAGAAGCCGATATTTTCGAAGAAGAACACGATTCCAGAGTGGATACCACCCATACAATAACCCATGCTAACGCAATTAAGTGTTTAGAAACTGCAATACAATGGGCCGAAAACAATAATATCGATTTTAGTGAAATAATTGTTTTAAAACGTATTCATGAAAAAGCTGTCCTAAGAAGCATTACAAGCAAGAAAGTACAAGCGAAGATAACTTCATATTTTTTACATAATATATAAATTTTGTTAAAAACTTATAAATAAAACTTTTAAAATTACGTCAACAAACATTATTATTTGTAAATTTGCAGTAATGTAAATAGAAGAAAAGACATTCTTTAAGGTGAACAAGTTCGGTAGCTTGAACAGGCACGGTTTTATTCTGTTCACGTTATCGCGAGTCCACTGTATGTATATAATTTTTTTAAAAAGAGGATATGTTGTCTATTATAATTGTAAAATAATTAATACAGTAAAATTCCTCTTGTATTTTATTGAATATTAATTTATGGCGGTTCGAACTACTTTCAGTTCATCATCAGATAAAGCTCCTAAAAATAACTAAATCAACATCGGTAAAACTCCATTTTGTAAGACATTACAGTAAATTGAACAAATACATACAATTTTAACAAACAACAAAACAATTTTTAAAAAACATATACCTTTATCGGGTAACTTTAAAAAATAAGTTTTTCATTTTCATTAAAATAACATAATCCATAAAACTCCAAAATTTCTCAAAGACTTAAACAACGAATTAACTCATATGCACATAAACGAAATTTGGCAAGACACAATAGAAAAGAAAAAGAAAAACGAGTTTTTCAATACTTTGTGACGTGCAGACTACAAGGCGAAAACATTTAAATTTTATTACGAATTTAATATCTGTAATTCATCAATATAATTTTATTTTAATTTATTTATTTTTTATTTACCCTTATCCAATCATATATCTAATTTGTTAATTATGCCAGCATAAAAATTTCCTATATTCCCTGAATCGGATTTGAAATTAATTGATTTATCAATGTTATATATAGATATGTAATATAGATAGCTTCAATATTCTTCCTGTTGAATGTATCGCCTTCAGTAGTCAACACTTTTGACGTTTCGAAATCAAAATTATGACGATTTTTTATAGCATGTTGGCAAAGAGCAGTTCTATTGTTAATTTTATGTTGGTTAACATCATATTTATGTTGCTTTATACGCTTATGTAGTTGTTGTTTACTTTCTTCTATATATAATTTATGGCAGTTATTGCATTCTAATTGGTATACAGTATTAACTTATATCTGATATTTATAACATATTACAGATTCAAATTGTAAAAAAATTGTCTAAAATATCATATGTGATATTGATCATGGCATCAAACGAATAGAACAAGGAAAAAATTGTTTTGAGTTGAGGATATAACTCAATTATGGGACATATAATTGAATATAATAACATATTACAAGAATGTTACGTAATAATTTGGTTAACATAATTAAGGGCTGCAAAGATATCAAAGTTGATAGTGATAATTGTTTTATTTATTCACTGCAAATTACCAATAAGTCCAGATGAAGACAGCATGTACTACATTGAACAAATAATAACAGTTAAAGCGTTTATGAAAGATTTCAAGTTATATTATGTTCTTATGATTCCTATCGTTGAAAAGTTACCCTATTCCTTATATCAATTGTTTCCACTTCCGAGAAGATATAATTTATCCACCTTTGCTTCGATAACTCCAAAAACTCCATATTTAGCAATCAATAATGAAAAATTCATAGCTACTCATGCGGCATGCAAAGAAGTATTACCATCAGAATTTATATGTTATGAGACAAGTCATCATATCAGCCTTGAAGAAACTCCATGCGAAGTACGACTGATACTTATTATGGGACAATATGAAAATTGCGAGACAAGAATGGACGAAATAACAACCCCACGAATAACAAGAATAACAGACGATCGATGGCTTATCACAACATCCACGCCTCAGAAAGTAAAGAAGGTCTGTAGGAAGATAGAAGAATTTGAAATACTAAATGGTACCTATACCATCAAAATAACACCAGGATATTTCCTACAAATTGGGGCTGCCACACTGAAAGCATACCAATCTCGACCAATCACCGAAAAAGTAATCAAGATACCACACCTGAAAATAACTGATATACCTGAACAAAAATTACCTTGGAACGGAGAAATAGAGAAACTTAAAGAAGTCCAAGATAGTAAAGTTCAAGATGTCATTGGAGAACTCAAAAAACTATCCGAAGATATGAAGAGAATCGAAGAACCATATCTACACGAAACACCAATCACGATATGGACCATCTTATTATATTGCTTAATTGTATTTCTGATTGCAGGGTTTACAATTAAGAAAACTTACAGAAAGAAAACGTTTAAACCATCAAAAGAAGGACCACCCAAAGGAAACTTAGGAAAACAAACATGGTCATTTTAAGAAAAATTCCAGGTTATGTTTCCCTCTTCGGCGGGAGGAGTTATAGATGCCCTCCTAAGGAATAAATGCCGAATAAGCATTTATTACAATATATAAACCCGAGCGCAACTACGAACGCCAGACTTAGCTATAATCGCTACGTCCCGCAATTCGTAAAATTCGATACTTAGATTTAAGAAACAACAAGTTAAAAAGTTAAACAAACAAAATATTAATAATTCATTTCAATTTATTATAAAAGTTAAAAGTTAAAGTTATAATTAAAAATTGTAGATTTAGTGTTAAAATTCAAATAAACTTTTTAAAAATTAAAATTCAAGACTCTGAATTTTAACTCACAGTAGAAAAGAAAAAGAAAAACGAGTTTTTCAATACTTTGTGACGTGCAGACTACAAGGCGAAAACATTTAAATTTTATTACGAATTTAATATCTGTAATTCATCAATATAATTTTATTTTAATTTATTTATTCATTTTTTATTTACCTTTATCCAATCATATATCTAATTTGTTAATTATGCCAGCATAAAAATTTCCTATATTCCCTGAATCGGATTTGAAATTAATTGATTTATCAATGTTATATATAGATATGTAATATAGATAGCTTCAATATTCTTCCTGTTGAATGTATCGCCTTCAGTGGTCAACACTTTTGACGTTTCGAAATCAAAATTATGACGATTTTTTATAGCGTGTTGGCAAAGAGCAGTTCTATTATTAATTTTATGTTGGTTAACATCATATTTATGTTGCTTTATACGCTTATGTAGTTGTTGTTTACTTTCTCCTATATATAATTTATGGCAGTTATTGCATTCTAATTGGTATACAGTATTAACTTATATCTGATATTTATGACATATTACAGATTCAAATTGTAAAAAAATTGTCTAAAATATCATATGTGATATTGATCATGGCATCAAATGAATAGAACAAGGAAAAAATTGTTTTTAGTTGAGGATATAACTCAATTATGGGACATACAATTGAATATAATAACATATTACAAGAATGTTACGTAATAATTTGGCTAACATAATTAAGGGCTGCAAAGATGTCAAAGTTGATAGTGATAGTTGTTTTATTTATTCACTGCAGCTTGAAGTAACAGATGCCATTTTCCTAGAGATCTATATCAGATAACAAAATTGTTACATATCTTAATCAATCTTCTGTCAGCATGTGATAAATTAAAAACTATTCAGAATGATTTGGCCATGACATCAAAATAGGAAGGTTAAGCAGTAACAGTTCGTGCAGCAACGATAGTGACAGTTGTGACGCCTTTTTACCAAAACAAAAACAACACAACCGAACCTTAAAAAGAATAAACACATAGATCTGCAATACCTCGGCTTCCCAGTGAAGATGGGGTGGGTCTGAATTTCTAAGTCAGTAGACGTTAGTTATGTTTAATCTATCGATTCTATGTTAATAGAATCGATAGTGACAATGTTAACAACGAAGCAGAAATATTTAATGAAAGAATAGACATGACACTTACACAGTTTATTTCCAAAAGTTGTATTGGTCTTTGATTTTTGAAGAATGTTATGGACTGAGTTGGGTTAGGTTGAGCTCCAACTTGTATGTATGTATGTAGGAAAGCGGAGGGTGCGCTAAAGCATACGGCACCTAGGCCCCAACGGGCCCCTTGTACATCCTCCTACACTCTCTCTGGCTACATCAATCAGCCTAAGGATTTTCCGAAGGCTAGGATACAGCTCAGAGATGTGTTCCTGATGCCATCTGTGCTCGGCCATTCCTCTCCAAAGTCTCTCATTCTGAGGTCTTGTAGATTGAGGCATTCACAAAAGATGTGTCGAACAGTCCCCTCGCTCTCTTGACAAAAGCGACAGAGGGGATTAGTAGCAAGCTTAAGGTTGTAGAGATGCTTGTTTACCTTACTGTGACCCGTGATGAGTCCCGTTAAAATACGTAGGGCGCTTCTACCGAGTCTTACGAAAGACAAGGCTGTCTTAGCTGAAGGATAACACAACAGTTCTTTAGACAGATAGCAGCCCTTTGTCCTATCCTACCAGTTTGTGAATTTCCTGTGGGTGAAATCTTTAATAAGCTCAATTTGAGTTGATACAGAGGGAGCGATTAACGGTTCAGGTGAACAGATAGCTCGCTTGGCAGCTCTTTTGGTAAGCCTATCAGCGTGCTTATTACCTGAACAGATCGAATGTCCTTTTATCCATTGAAGCGAAACACAGTTGTGTGCTGCGGCCTTCTCCAATGTTAGGTGACAGTCCATGACAAGTCCGGAGGTAATAGTTATTCTACTCAGGGCTGAAATGGATTCTCTACTGTCAGTATAAATTGTGAAAGACTTACCTTGCAAGTTGGATCTGACAATAAAGTCAGCGGCAAGTAGAATGGCGATTAATT
The DNA here is from genome assembly GCA_036711965.1 of Onthophagus sagittarius. Lineage (NCBI taxonomy): Eukaryota > Metazoa > Arthropoda > Insecta > Coleoptera > Scarabaeidae > Onthophagus > Onthophagus sagittarius. Next base: position 61,709,036 of record JASERS010000002.1, on the reverse strand, counting down.
CTGCCTGTATGACGGTGGTACCTTTACCTAAAGGAGTAGATATGTGGAGTTGGAGATCGTACGAGAAAACTCCAGCTCCACCTCCTTCCCGATTAACTGAACCATCAGTGTAGATTTTGTTACTTTTATTTACTTCTACTTCTGTGGAACTTGGGTAGGTGAGAATTTTTACTGTTTCTCTCACCCATAAAGATTCCTGCTGTACGCAGTCGAAACATGGTCACCAGTGCCACTTCTTGTATGAACAAATGAAGTGGCGGTAGGTTCAACATGTTTTCCATGGCTGCGGTGGGGGTAGATCGCAGCGCACCTGTAACATACAAACACGCAAGTCTCTGTACTTTATTTAGTGCAGCAGTGGAAATAAATTTTAAGGTTTTTGACCACCAGACTACTGCACCATATGTAAGCGTAGGTCGAATTACAGCTGTGTAGATCCAGAGGGCAGTTTTAGGTGACAGCCCCCATGTCTTACCTATAGTCCTCCGGCACTGGCTGAATGCAACATACGCTTTCTTTACTCTATTGTCTAGGTGAGCCTTCCATGTCATTTTGTTGTCAAGTATAATGCCCAGATATTTGACTTCTTTTGACAAAACTAATGGAGTATTAGCAAGGGATGGCAAGCTGGGCTTGCCAACCTTTCTCAATCGTGTGAAAAGAATCAACTCTGTCTTCCGAGGATTCACAGTGAGCCCTTGTCGGTCACACCAAGACTCAATCAATTTGAGAGCCACCTGCATCCTATCAAAAAGTACATTTATGTGCTTACCTTTGACAAGGATGGTTAGATCATCTGCATAACCTACTGTTGTGAAGTTGGCTTTAGCGAGGGATTTCAAGATGCTATCCAGGGTGAGATTCCACAACAATGGGGAAAGTACACCTCCTTGTGGACAGCCTCGCGTAACTCCTCCATGAAGACTGACATCGCCAGCCCTAATTTTAACTATCCTATGTTTAATAGCGTTCTCAATCCAACCGCAAAGAGTCGGTGGAGCTTTATGCTCAAGCAAGGCATCGTTAATACCAGAGAAAGTTGTTCTATCAAAAGCTCCCTCTATATCTATGAACACACCAAAGGCGGACTCCTTTGAGTCCAGCGCCCCACCAACAAAGCTGGTCACCGAGTGAAGAGCTGTTAGTGTGAACTTGCCCTGAGTGTAGGCATGCTAATTAGGATTTACTGGTGCATTTGGAAGACAGAAATCCCTAATATAGCGATCACACAGCCTCTCCAAGGTTTTCAAAAGAAAAGAGGAGAGGCTGATAGGTCTAAACGATTTCAGTGTGAAATAATCTAACTTACCCGGTTTAGGTATAAAGTTCACCGTAACCTCACGCCACCGATTGGGTATATAGTGTAGCGCCAGGCAGGCCTGGAAAATTCTCACCAGGTGAGGTACAAGATCCTCCAAGCCCCATTGTAGAAGGGTTGGTATAATACCATCTGGTCCTGGTGTTTTGAACGGCGAAAAACTATTAATTGCCCACCGTAACTTTTCCTCCCTGCAAATTTCTTCGGCTAAGATCCAATCATCTGCAATAGGTTCATGGTTGATGCCCTGAAGTGAACACATGGGACTTCTAAAAGGTTTTCGGTAAAAGAACCGTCAGCCTTTTTTAATAAGCCAATTCGTCGTTCAGGGTCAGATGAAAGTACCCGATTTAGGCGAGACATTTCGCTGCACGAAGAAACTTCTTCACAGAATTTCCTCCACGTTTCTCGTTTCTCGCTTGGAAACTTACCTCTGTAATGTTTCCAGTCGGAATCTAATTTTGAGTTTTTAGCTCTATTTAAGGGTATCCTTGCTTCATGTTTGAGCTTGCCGAGTTCGGGGCACCACCAAACGGTAGCACGCCCCGAAACGGCCTCAGGTCGAAGAGGACAGGCCTTTCTGTAAGAGTCGCAAATGGTATCTAAGTACTCCTCAACTTCAAAGCTTTTAGTTATCTTACGCAAACCGATTTCGTTCAAACTCCCAGTTAGTATAGATCTGAACTCGTCCACATCCGTCCTTCTGGGGTTACGCTTTAGGTTCTTTCCAATCTTTAAGGTACCAAGATCAAACATGATCCACCTATGGTCTGACATTGAAACTTCGTCAGAAACAGTCCAGTTGCGGATCGAGGTCGAGATACTCATCGAAGCGAGAGTGATGTCAATAACTGATTGACCTCTAGCTGTTATAAAGGTCGGCTCTGAGCCTCGATTAAGTATATCTAAATTACTGCTAAAAATGAATTCAAGAAGGGAGGTTTTTACTGGCAGGCTTTGTTACTGGCAGGGCAGTAACAAAGTCAAAAATAGAACCACTTAAGTATATTGAATAGTATGATCTTGGAGCTTAACTCAACCCAACTCAGTTCAAAATCATGGTCCAATACAACTTTTGGAAATTGCATTGACGGATGTTATGAACTGGGTTAGGTAATTTTGAGATTTTTGAATCTCAAAAAAGTTTTCTAACATAAAATGATACCAATTGATTCTATACATAATTAAGTTGCTTAATCAATGTAAATCTATTAAAAAATACTAAAGAGATGTTTTCCAGAAAATACAAAATATTTTAATTCTAAAGTATATTGATTGGTCTTAACCAAAATGGTTAATAATAACACAAACTTAAAAAACTTAACTTAATCAAATTCGAAAAATTGAAAATAAGAGTTTTTTTGTTTTTAAGAGTGCCAAAGATGTCAAAGATATCAAAAGCTAGAAAATGATTGCTAGGCTGTGTTAAAATAGTGCTAATTAGTAAAACATCTTCGTTTAATGTACGCAAAATAATTATAAGTACTGAATGGGACACGGTTCTAATACACCAAAAATAGTTTTTCAATCCACGCCTAAACCTGGATGTTTCTAGTTCTATATTATTGACAGTTACGGATGCGGACATTCGTTATACCACTAATTGTTATGGATGCATTCATCATAAATAAATATGTACTTCGCTAAAATCATATTTACTTAGAAATTGATTACAATATTGACATCAACATTTAATTACTGAAAATCTTATTAGTAATCCGAAAACATCAGAAATTTTATTGGGATCTTCGGTAAGGCCAGTAAAATTGAAACAAAAAGTAAATAAAATGAAACTATAAAATTGGCCGGTGTTTGATAAAATATTATTACTAATGAAAAATTAAAAAAATTGATTCAATCGAAACACGCCGTTTCTCGTCGAAAACAAAGTTGCTCACGATCACGCACGTTCACGTGAGTGGTAAAAAAATTTATGCCCGCTCACGGTGGGTCACGAATAACCTATCGTGATCCGGCGGGATTCACGTAATTTGCACATCTCTAGTTTCTAGTTCTAAATCTAGAGTTAGATCTAATGATATAAAACTAGAACTAACACTAAACCTAGAAGTGGAAAGATGTGGGTTTAGCCGTGCGTCTGAAAAGGTTTTACTTCAATTCAAATACACAGGGTTACAAAATCAGTTTGTAAAGTACTCTGTTTCAGAAACTGTTCATTTTAGACGTCTTAGTTAAAAAAATGTCTTCAGATGCACGGCTAAACCCAACTCAACCCAACTACTTTAATTCAAATAGAGTTGCGAAATCAGATTGTAAAGTGCTGTATTTCAGAAAGTATTAATTGAGACGCCTTCGTTTAAAAAGTGTCTTCAGATGCGTGGTTAAACCCAACCGAATTCAACCCCCTTTATATTTGAAGCATAACCGTCTTAAGATATTCGACACTCCAGAGTTCGGTTAGAGGAATAAAAAAAAGGTTCCCACCTCAGAGGGGACAGTGACTACCTAGATGACGAGGACACCATGCATTTTATTGCAAAAACAGAGTCCCAGGAGTTGGCGCACAAGGGCTGTAGTCCTCTTAGCCCTTAGGTTTAGGACGGCGTTGGTTGTCATCTACATGATAATGAAGATAATGAACGAACTTGATAATGTACAAGTTCTTCTCTTAAAATATAATGTAATTGGTAATACCATTTATCTACGTTTATAATCATACTTTTAAATAAATCTTGTTTTAATAAAGAGAACTTTTTCAATAAAAAAAAACGACTATCTCTGAAACGAAGACTACTTCTTATGACTATTCTTCTTCTACGTAAAGTGTTGGTTTGAAATCATCATTTGTATAATATATAGATTGTATTTACAATGAAAAAATTGTGTTTTGATCCAGCCAGTTTGGTCAGCTGTTTCAATCGGAACCTAATCGTTAATTAAAGATCCGAAACGATCAGAATCAATATCAACGCCGGATTTTCATGCTATCCCTAATTATAGTTAGTACTTAATGTGTCAAATATGATTTCGTCAAATCATCAAATTTTGGAGTTATGATTTTGTCGATTTAACCTTTCATAAACTTAATCATAAATATTATATATTATTATAAATATTAAAGTTATGACTTCTTAAAATGAACCTTGCATGACATTAAGGCTTAGTTACTAAAAATACAACAATATCAAACGTAAATTCATAAGATCCGTCGATGTTGCATGTGACACGGTGAAGCATATTCGTTAGAAAATCGTTTATGTAATCATCGTGTAACTCCTTCGGGATATAATTTAAAAAGTGATTAGCCGCTATCCACGTGTCTAAAAATTAAAATGTTAACTTAAATCGTCGTTAAAACCTCATTTCTTACTTTTAAAATCTTCAAAGTTTTTAAACTGTACTAATTTAGGTTCGATATCTATAACATCAATCAAAAACCCTACTTCATCTAACATTTCTTTGACTCTTTCTAATGGTTTAGGTCCATAATCGTAAAAGATATCACGCACATTTTTCATGTATTTCGACCACGGTTTTGAATGATCATTTCGTTGTTCGGACGTAACCAAATTACAAATATTTGGATAACTTGCAACGGTGTAACCAAACATTTGCCCCTTTGGCTTTAACATTTTAAATACATTTTTTAAGCATCTGAAACGAAAAATCCGTAATAGTAAAACAAATTTAATTAATTTACTCACAATTCTGGATTATAAGTAACATGGAACACGTAAAAGGCAAATATACGATGAAACTTTTCGATGTGTTTATCGCATTCATCTTGGTTTGTAATATCCAAAGTTTCAAATGATAAATTTGGGATGTTATTGGTGTTGTTGGCATAATCAACTGCTGATTTTGAGATATCTGTTCCGATTAAGTGCTGAAGGTGATCTTTTACGAAGGGGTAAAGAACATTTTTAGTAATGCGACCATTTGCGCACCCCACCTCTAAAATATTTTCCGATTTCCCCATATTAAATAATTTCCCATATTTTATTAAGAATTCATTTGCGTGGATAGTCGTACTGTCAAAGCTAAAAGAAAATAATAACGAATCGTACATCTTGCCAAGATTTTATTCTACAACATTAAAATGAAAATCAATAATTTAAAGTTACGTTAAGAATAAATACATTACATGTTTAAGTTATTAAATGCGGTCTGTTACTACAGCTATTATTTACTAAAATAGTATTTCTGTTATCAGTTTCATAGCTTGACTTAAAAATGATGCACTTGTGTAATATGCAAATATTTCGAAATTTTTTTAACAAAATAGTTTTGCAATGTTTTTGAACTCTAACATTAACGTTTAAGATTACGATTAAGATAAAGTTAGTGTTTAAAAATGATATCTCGGAAATTTACCAGCTAAATTAGCTTTAAATTGATTTTCATTTCATAGCGATATCTCAACTATTTTTTGAGATACGTTAAGATTAATTACCTTAACATTTATGAATAAAATTAACAAGATTACGTTCAAAAAATCCGTAAAATTTCTCTTCTATTCGAAGAAATGATCTTTTATACATCAAATAATACCTAAAAATGTTTTAAATTGCTTTTTATTTCATAGCGATATATGAGTTAGATTTTGAAACAGGAGAAGATTAATTTTTAGTGGCTAATACTGTAATGATATCTAATCGAAACGAATACACTCCATCTTCAAAGGTTACATTTTGCAAAAGCTTGCTCAAATAATCATCTAAGTAAGAATCATGCATTTCCTCCGGTATATATTTTAAGAAAGGGCAACTACTTATAAACACATCTATAAAAAAAGAATTTTAATGAAATCAATTTTAACTATCGATGTAAACTTACTATTCATATCTTCTATATGTTCATAAGAAAACGTAATCGAGTTCAAATCGATTTTATCGATAACAAATCCGGCTTTTTTCAGAATATGACTCATTGTTTCTTTTGGTTTTGCGCCATAATTCGCAAAATAACAGGGGATATTTTGGATATATTTCGACCAAGGTTTCCCAATCTCTTTTTGCTGAGCAAGTTGACACTCGTTCATAAAGTTGGGGTAGCTTCCAGCAAGCGAAACAAATAACTGCCCTTTAGGTTTTAACATTTTAAAGACGTTTTTTGCCCATCTTAAATTAATTATTTAAAATATAATAAATTTCGGTTAAAAAGTACTTACACATCCGATTCGTGCATTAAATGAAAACAATAAAAAGAATAAATTTTATTGTACCCATCGAAATGATGCTTGCATTCGTTCTCAACGAGCACATTTAATTTTTGAAATGATATCTTAGGAATACAATTCGCTTCGTTTGCAATTGAGAGAGCTTTTTCGCAGATATCGATTCCAATTAATTTATTAAGATGCTTTTCAACGAAGGGATATAAAATATTTTTTGTAATTCGCCCATCTGAGCACCCAATTTCCAAAATATTTTCTGAGCTTTTCCAATTGAATAAGTGTTTGTAGTTTGTTAAAAAGTTTTTCGCGTGATTACTTGAATGCGAGATGTTGTTCGAGAATAACACAGAGTTATGCATGTTTTTATGCTTTAATGAATTAAAGTATTTGAATCGAATATGAACGTGTTTATATAGTTAGTTATATTCCAATTATTTCGTGAAAAGTGGCTTAAATTGAATATTATATTTTCATAACATAATTGGATTTTTTTAAGTTAAACTACGCAGCTGATAACAGAAATGCCACTTATTTATAATCATTAATAATCGTATTATCAGAACGGATAATTAGTGTCACGTTCATGTTTAATTAGATTAATTAACCTAACATTTATTATTAACTTTTGAATTTATACTAGGTTACGTTTAAAAATGTATACATTCAAGAAAATGATTTTCAAAGAATTAAATAATTTTTTTTTATTAAAGTAATTACAATCTGGTCAGAAAGACCAATTAGCAATTTGTTTCTAACTTAACTTAATAATTAATAAACGATTCAGTGGTCCGACTCTTCAGTGACCTTCTGATTCCGATCCGTCTGCACACTATTCTTGACATGCACCTATTTTGCCTCACATATCACATGCTCTGCTTTATACACAATCACTCACAGAAACTACACCAGTTCGAACGGCTTTTTTCTCTGGAGTCTTCTCTTTAGTCCAGTGTTGTGAAGGAGCTGGATGGCCTCAACGTTGGCGTGTTTATGCAGTCTCTCTTCATGTCTGCTGGCAAATTTCTTGATACTCTCTTCTACTGTTTCTATCTCTAAGTTCTTATGGAGATCTTTATTTCTTATATACCAGGGTGCATTGACAATGTTTCTTAGCACTTTGTTTTGAAATCTTTGAATTACATCTTTATTGCTTTGTTTTGTGCAGCCCCATAGCTGGATACCATAAGTCCATACTGGTTTTAATATTTGTTTGTACAGTATTAATTTATTATGTAACGCTAGGGTTGAATTTCGCCCTATTAGCCAGTACATTTTTCTATATTTTATTTCAAGTTCTTGTCTTTTTTTTTAACATGAGCTTTCCAGCGCAGCTTTGCATCTAGTGTTTTACCAAGATATTTCGCAGTGTTTGAATACGGAACTGGTGTATTCTTGATATTAACAGGCATCTGTTGACAAACTTTGTTGGTAAAGTTGACTGGTATAGATTTCGTTTCATTTAATCTGATTCTTCATTTGACAGTCCAACTATATATACTATTGACTGCAAGTTGCAGCTTTTCAGTCGCTTCTTCATTGCTTCTACCTATTGATAGAATAGCAGTGTCGTCAGTAAAAGTTGCAATAGTGCTGTTTTCTGGTTGTGGTATATCGCAAGTGTAAAGAAGGTAGAGAATCGGCCCTAAGACACTTCCCTGCGGAACCCCAGCCTTAATCAATTGTAGTTCAGATAGGGGTCTTCTTGTTTAACTCTAAAATATCTTTCAGAAATATATGATTCCAAAATTTTAGAAAATTGTTTGGTAAATACGTTCTGAGTTTATAATTTAGGCCTTCATGCCACACTCTATCAAATGCCTGCGAAACATCCAAAAATACTGCAGAGCATATCATCTTCTCTTCTAGTGTTTTTTCTATAATGTCCGTTATTCTATGTACTTGTTCAATCGTGGCATGTTTATTTCTAAATCCAAATTGATGATTTGGAAACAATGCCTTGGCGTCAATTATAGGTTTTAATCTTTTTAGTAGAAGTTTTTCGAATAATTTTGCTATTACAGGCAGCAATGATATCGGTCTGTAAGATGTTATTTCATGAAGGGGCTTTCCTGGTTTGGGTACCATTATGACTTCAGCCACTTTCCAAAATCTAGGCACATATCTCAATCTAAAGGCAGCATTAAATAAGTGTGTTAGTTTGACTAGTGCTTTTCTTGGAAGCTGTTTGAGCACTTCACCGGTTATTAAGTCAAAACCAGGAGCTTTTCTCGATTTCATATTTTCTTTTATCTCGGCGTATACTTCATTGGGCGATGTCGGTCTAATGCTTTCTTCCTCCTGGCATCGTTCTTCCCATGTGGTCTCTCCTTCCTGATCTTCAATAAGCGTGAACGTTTGTGCCAGATGGCTTGCAAAAATGTCTGCTTTTTGGTTGCTACTTCTAGCCCAGTTTCCATCAGGTCGTTTGATTGGGGGGTCCTGAATTATAGGCCTTTTGAGTTTTTTAGTAGTACTCCAAAGTGAGTAATCAGTACTACTGTCATTCTTTAGATTTCTCAGGTAAGTATTCATAGATTCATCCTTGATTTTTCGAATCTCTCTTTTTAGATGCTGAGTAGCGTTATTTAGTCTAATTTTATCTTCGGGATCTCTTGACAGTTGCCATTTTGGTCTAAGTTTTCTTTTTTCCATTATTAATTGACTGATTTCTTTGGGGTAATTGTTTCCTGCTACTCTAGCGTGTAGTATGGGAGAGTTTTCCCATGCAGCAGTTTGGATATTTTTAACGAATATCTCTGCTTCTTCTTCTAGTTGCGTTTCATTCTTAAGTGGAACTGCTAGGTTAATTTTCTCTTCCAAGCGAATTTTAAAGCTTTCCCAGTCTGTTAACTTATTTGTTAACGTTGGATTGAATACTTTTTTAAATATATCATCACTTAAAGTCTTTGTGATTGGTGAGTGATCAGAATTCATATCCCAACCTTCTTCAATATTCAGATATTTGGACGATATATTTTTTATAATAAAAAAGTCAATGAGGTCGGGAACTTTATTTTGGTCTGTAGGCCAGTACGTAGGCTTGCCGGTTGACAAATATTCACATTTACTTTCTTGAATTGCTTCCAGTAGCTCCTTACCTTTAGTTGTAATTAATCTGGATCCCCAGTTAGTATGTTTTGCATTAAAGTCTCCACCTATTATGAATCTATGACCTTGTTTACTCAGAAATTGAAGATACTGATGCTTCTTGATTGTGTGTCGGAGGGCTGTAGACTGCCGCTATGGCAAATTGAAAAGTTTTTGTTGTTATACTTACAGATGTAGCTTGTAGCTCTTCAGTCTTGTATTCTAGTTCTTGGTGATGCAGGATATTTTCTTTAATTACAACAGCACTACCTCCCTTTGCAGCGTTTTCAGGATGCAAAGTGTGGTATACTTTATAGCCTCCAAATTTAATAAATGATGGATTGGTAAAGTGCGTTTCTGAGATTAAGCATACGTCAATATCGTCATTAATTAGGACTACCTGTAGTTCCTCTTGATGCCGCAGGAGTCCATTAGCATTCCATAGCATAATTCTAAGTTTAGCAGCCATTTCTTTGCTTTGGAATAGCACCTTTATTGCTATGTTCAAGCCTATACAGCCGTTCATCAAAGTTTACAAGCGCTTGTTTTTGTTCATTTAACAAGTTTAAAATTTGTTGTAAGGTTTGCTCTATTGGTGCCCTATCTAGATGCATGTTATTATACAAACTTTGATTACCGGTTAGGGTTTGACTGTAGGTTTTATCTGTAGTTGTAGTCTTAAATGTATCAGTTCTGCTTACCTTTTGGTTGACCTGTTGACGGTTGCTTGTTGGTTCTCCAGATACGCCGCTTTGCTTTGTCGTATTTAACCTTATTTTTTGGAGTTCTTTAGCTACAATACATCCACGATAATTAGCTGGGTGATTTTCTCCGCAATTAACACATTTTGGCTGCACATCTTGAGATTAAAGAATTAAATAATGAATAAATTTACTTTAACTTGATTTTTATTTCAAAGCAATATTTCAATTTGTTTTTAAGATACGTCAAAATTAATTACCTTAACCTTTATAATTAAGATTGTATTAGATTGTGTTCAAAAGCTCATAACTGCGAAACTCATAACAAAGAAATAATCTAGACTAAACTGTGTTCTAAACTAGTTTTTAAGATCCGTCAAGATTAATATTTATGATTAAGATTAGATAGGATGCGTTCAAAAAATCATAACTCCGAAAGTTGAAGATTCGAAAAAATGACTTTTGATAAAAAAATGCACAAAAGTGTTTTCTTATAAAGTGATATGTAACAATTGCAAACTATTGTCATTAAAATTATTGTTTCAGAAAGAAACTGCAGATCTAACTCGAACAAAGTTTTAAAGTTAGTAAAGTAGAAACAGAAATAGAAATTCTTTCTCCGACCCTAATACAAATGAAGACAAAGATATATTCGAGGATCACAAAATGATGATGATTATAAAAGACGAAAAGGGCTAGTAGCCTGTTAGCCTACTAGTGTTATTGCGCAAGAGCCATTTCACAAATGTTATATGTGTGGTGCAACATCTAAAGAAATGAATAACTGAACTAGACACGCAACAAGGTATGTTGATGAAGAGACATTCCTCTTTAGATTATCAAGTCATTTACACATGAAGACTTGATAAGATGAAGAAGAATGTCTGCTGCACATTGCCTGCAGGCTTGAAGTTTTAACTTGGCAAGTAAAAAGAAGGACCTGGAAAATGTGGACAAATGAAAAACTTTAATATAAGATCGCTTTCGCAAGAAAATGGACCTACTTGTGGATATTCCCAAACCAGGTTATGGAAAAAGTAATGATGTAAATACTGTTCGAAGATTTTCTAATCCACACCTCTCCAGTGCGATCACAGGAGTGAATGAGGAACTATGGAAGCAGTAGCAATTTTGAAGGCCTTAAAGTATATAGATAGTATTCGAAATAATGTTGGCCCAACTAGCAGCGTTGGTATATTCACCGATTCAAAAAGTGTCCTACTATCTTTAAAACACAGGAAACACTTCTCGAAGTACCATCCTGTTATAGTGGAAATTTTAAACAATATTGCTTGGGTTGAATGATCAAGGTTATATGGTAAAATTGTTATGGGTGAAGGGTCACGCTGGTTTCATCAATAATAAGCGTGTAGATAAGCTAGCTAAGGCGGCCTTACAGGACGACAAGCTGGAAAAAAACGGACTTTCGTCTTCTGAAGTCTTGTCCATCTGCGGGCAGAAACTTGTAAAGGAGGACTGGTGCAGACACTGGAATGAAACATATCAGCACAGGCAGACTCAGTTCATTCGAGTTAATCCCCGTATTCTTTACCACCAATGGTATACAGGGCGTGACGTTCCTAGACATTTCTTTTCAACTGTTGTCAGGCTGAAGTCCGGCCATGGATGTTACAGTGCCCACCTAAATAAAATTAATATTTTGCAGTCTCCCGGTTGTTCATGCGGGTTTGAGAAAGGGGATTTAAATCACATATTTTTCAACTGTGATAAATACGAATTACATCGATCGGAATTCATCAACTCTTTGCTGTCGCATGGTTTCTTCTTGCCACTTGATATCGTAACGATTTTAAACAGAAATTGTTTTGATGTTTTTAAAATTATCTTTGTTTTTATGAGGAGAAATTCTATTGTTATTTGATGTGTTTTTTTTGTGAACGATGATGCAAAACGACAGTAGTTTTGCACAGTGGCTTATGGGCTAGGATCCCGAAGAGCCGTGATATAAACGCTTTACAGTTTCATTAAAGGCAACTACGAGTAGATTCGAAATAAATTTGGAAAGATAGTGTAATAATTCGAAAATTATTTAACGGTTTTAAGAAATAACCATTCGAATTAGAAATTCCTAGAGTGCAACCTTTCGTTATTCTAGAAACTAAAAATCACGTCCGTATAGAGACCAGACTTCGTGTTAAATTTTGTTAAAAATTATGTATTCACAGTTTGATGGGGGAGATGCGAATCGACACGAAGAAGTCGTTAAAAACTTAGACATTAGATCACGTAAATATTTGATGGTTTCCGCTGTTTGGAAATTACGTGACGATTTTTGGGATTAGTTAGTGGCGGATGTTATCTTATGGTCTTGTGGGTGAGGAATTCTTCCCTTCCACAAATTCCCTCATTGGCTCAGAAAATTATTGTAAAATATCCACCCCGTATTTTGGATTGGCCCCAGATGTCGGGGATGTCCAGACGTTAGGGAACGCCTAATGAGGATTTTGCACCCCTCCAAGACCCGAGGTTACTTAAGGCCTTGCACACGTCAAAATTAGGGAATTCAGAACTTAGTTTCAATTCATTTTCGAAAGATATCTTTTTAGAAAGATTTCGAACCAAAACTCAACCAGCGCTCTGTTAGACCGAAACTTAGTTTCGGTTTAACGCCAATTCTAAGTCCCGTCGAAATCGAGAACTTTGACTCAGGTTCAAAGGCAACTTTCTTCTGATTCGGGCGTCCGCGTCGTGTCGGAATCCTCACTTGAGGATTTGGTGCGTTTGTGTCGAAGAAGCCTTTCCGGATTATCCCGAGAAGATTCCAACATGATCCAGGTTGCGACCCATCACCGAGACCACCAGATCGGAAACACACGTCCGAGGTAAGTCTGTTTGCCAGTTCTCCCTATCATTTATCGGTCAACGAGAGTTCGCTGTAAGGTTAGGTTCAGACAGGTCATTTTAATTTTTAATTTTGTTTTGTCTCCTTAAGTAACGTCGGGTATCACGTAGGTAGTTTTTTAAGATTAACTTTGTATCTTGCTTTTTTTTTGTTATTTTTTTAAATATAGATTAAGTGTGGTTAGAACACTGTAAGTGTTTTATTTCACATTTCCTGAGAGCCTTAGTGCAAGAACCCACGGTTCTGAAATAGTGACCGCGCGCTTGCCATTTAATCTTGTTTGAATAGATAGGATCAGGTAGGAGTCATTCAGACTAAGAATTAGGTAGCGCGAAATACTGTTTCTGGTGGCAGCGGTAATTACCAGAGGTAGAAATCGTTTCAGTGACGGCCTCACCACAATACGATGAATATGCCATAGATACTGTTATGTTGTATGTACAATTATACAGGGTAATACATATACGAACCGGCACAGAGCAGGGACAACACATTAAGATGATTTTTTTACATTGGATATCTCAATAATAGATAAAGGTAGAAAAACCTGGTAGGAAGTTGACATCAATTAAGACTTTGAAATGTCTTGATTAACGGTAATAGTAGCCTCAATTTTGATATTATTTTAATCTTTTGATACATTATTACATAATTTCATGTGGAATTTAATACTAAAACTTTTTTCATTCAAGTTTAACGTCAAGTTTAACGATTTTATAGTTGACAACTGAATTTTCCATGATTCTATGTAATAATAATGAAATACATGGCTGTACATTTTTTAAAATAAATGACAAACCTTTGAGATGCTTCAGTTGATGGCAACTTACTACCAGTTAATACCCTTCATGCACTCATAACATATACGAAAATTGGTTTTTCTAGCTTAATGTATGACAGAGATATTGAATGAGAGATATTCCTGTCATTAGAGAGCCTTTTTTCAAAACACCGAGTAATTGGTTTGATTCATGGTCATTTGAAGACTACTTTTTGATTATTGCCCTACCTTACATGCAACATTTAGATGGCCTGAAAGTAATCATTGGGAACAATTTAAGAAGCCATTTAACAATTGGTGTGATTTAACAGTGCCAAAATAACAACTTAATAATATGGATGCTGTTTTAAACAAGGTAGTTGGCATTAGACTGCAAGAAGTACAACAAAACGATGAAAGGGCAATGGAAAGGCGGTCCAATACCATTCTGACACATCTCAGAGAAATGCGATCTGGCGGGGAAAACGTCAAAAGAGAGAGAAAAAAATGATGTGGCGGCAGGACTAAGCATTTCAAAAATAATACTGATTGAACCAGAACAAGTCGAACGCGGGGATGACACCATTCCAAACAAAATTCTGAAAGAAACGAGAATGAAAAAGTAGAAGACGAGACCGAAGATGATATGTAATAATGACCCCCAGGGAGAAAAAGATGATAAATTCAGATTTCAGATTAGAACGTAGGCCTTCCATATCAAAGGAAAAAGAAGATCGTCGTCTATCCGTATATATCAGATATTGCTGTAGTACAAAAATGGAAAACAATAAAAAGTATTAGGATATGCTGGACGAATATTCCAAATATTCTCTAGATTAACCCCATTCTCTCAACAAATCTGAAATATTTGTTAACTATTGTGCCAAAGAATAATATTAATGTTAGTTTTATTTTGCCAAAGAATGCATTTTTATTTCCTGTTTTATATTAAATATTGTTCCGTATTCGTTCGAATCTAAGGCGTACGATTATTGCTACACGAAGGGACATGGAGTTGATATGTGGCTATATACCCGAAACATGTTCGATTAAACTCAAATCTGGAGAACGAATTGGCCGTGGAAGTTTTCTTGTATGGTGCTCTTCCATAAAGGTCGGTATACAATACGGTTAATTTGCAATCAGGCGTTATACTGCATGGATACGTTTGCCATTGCTGCATCCTCTTCTAGCAGGGTTGTACTACTCCCCATGCGAAGGTAAGTTATACTACTTTAGTACTACTTCCATACCAAATTTCATTGCGGTAGACACACGCGTTCAGATTCTAAAGGGTGTGCTCGTGAATTATTTCCAATAGTGTATTTCTTTTACATACAGGAAAACCTCAAGTTACGCGACCCTGTCTATCGCGTCCTCGTACTTACGCGGTTTTCTAACGATTTGGCGCCATCGAAACGCTACAAGACCAGTTTAATCGTGATACTTTGTACAAATGCAGCTGGTTGAAAATCAGATCCTAATGCATGGATATCTTCGAAAACTATTCCTTTTTATGTAATGCTTCTTATAGACATTGCAGATGATTAATCTGACAACTGTTCTATTTGATTTTAACCCATATGTTAAGATTGTGTTTTTGCCACCAAATATAACCAACCTGCTTCAACTAATGGACCAAGTAGCCATTAAAATATTTAAGGCTTATTACACACGACGTTCATATGCGCACTTGAATGATGCTATGAGACAGAACGTTCGTTAAACATTCTTGGCAGCAATTCTCCGGTTTAGATGCTGTTTAAATCATTGCAGAAACTTTGGACGAAGTTTCAGAGAAAACTAATGATTGGAAGAAAATTTGTCCTTTTCTTTTCAACGAAGGAATGGATAACAGCCGACGTAGATTTTCTTGATAACAATAGAAGAAATAGTAGTCTAAGTAATCTTGCGAAGGATTAGATAGATAAAAGAAACGATATTGACAAGCTATCGAATTCCCATAACAACGTAATGATTGACGTATTTATAGAAATACGTGATCAAAATGATACTGGTGAAGAGGTCAGTTCTGATCCAGCCCTAGTGGAAAAACAAATGACAATCGTAAGTTTAACCGAAGCTTTGGACTTAATTAAAAAAGGTTAGAAAATTTTGGAAAATGTAGAGTCTTGTAACGAGTGGTGGTGCGTCTTTGTAACGAATAGGAATTGCAACCAACATGTGTTATAATAATATGAGAATATTTATATCTTCATAAAGATTTTTAGAGAAAACTTAATCTTTTACAAATGTTCATCCGTATTAAACAATCAACAAAACACTGATTTTACACTTATTTCAAATATTCTAAGAAATACTCTTTTTCTCATCATTTGGTGGTTAATATGGTAAAATTGGTAAAAATGGCGCAAAGTGTGTAGAGGTGCTTTGGCATCGGTGCGTTTCGACTGTGGTTTTTCATGTGCAAACTATTAAATATTACTTTCTTCTGACGGGCGTTGGTCTTGCAAGCTTACTGTAGTGATTTATGATCGGTTATTTGAAGTAATTTACTATTTAATCAATTAATAATATTTAACTTGTGTATTTTGTGACCTTGGCTTTCGCCTCTTGAATTGTTGTGATGGAGAAAACTGGTTCCATGGCGGTCGATACCCTCGAGTCGGAATTTCTCGCGAGGATGAGCGTGTTTGAGGCTCGCCTTCAGTCGGCGCTGGATGGTGGTGACGGGGGTACGGTTACATTGGAGAGGCTTCAGGCGGATTTCGTAGAGTTTCGGCGTCGGACCATCGACTGCTTGAGGGAGGTTCGTTCAGTTATCGACGGCTTGGATGAAAGGGTTGACGATCTTGAAATGTATTCCCGACGGAATTGTCTGTTAATTCATGGTATTCCGGAGGATGTAAACGAAAAAACCGACGATGTCGTGATTTCCTTCCTTAATGAACAACTGCAGATTAAAGATGTCAATATTGGGGCTGGTATGCTGGACCGTAGTCACCGCCTTGGTCCTCCGAGGCGACTGGATGTGACTGGCTCTGAGTCGCTGCCGCATCCTCGCCCCATTATAGTTAAATTTCTAACCTATAATCTTCGGAACCTAATTTGGAACAGTAAGAAGCAGCTGAAAGGAAAGCCTTATTTTATATCTGAGTCTCTTACGACTCGCCGTCTTCGCCTCTACTTGAAGGCTAAGGCTGTCGTTGGTCCTCGTAATGCTTGGACGTCCGATGGACGGGTATTTGTCGGCCTGTCAAAGGGCAAAAAGAAGATTATTCGAAGGATGTCCGATCTTGATGACCGCGGTCCCCCCAAGCAGTCGCGTAGGATTAATACCCGGAGTCAGGCTACCAGATCGGAATAACTTATGTTGCTTGTACTGTTTCGGTTTTTTTTTTTCTCCTGATTTTTCTTTCGCGCTTTATTATTATTATTTTTGTTTTGTTAGAATTAGTTTGCTTTATTATGTATGATATACATTTTTGTACTTTTTTTTTCTCTGTTAGAGAAGGTTGAATTGCTCCGTTCTGCCACTGTATTGTCTGTTATTGGCTGGTTTTTGAGCAACCCGGTCGGCAGTTGCGTGTGTCGCAGAGGCGAGGAGTAAATTGTAATCTGCTCTTTTTCTATTGTTATTATACTACTGCTTTTCTTTTCTTTCCTTCCCTCTTTGATTTACTTTTCGCCGTTGTCTTACTTTTTGTCTACTAACTATTACTTTTTATGATGAATACAAGCTGTACTTCCTGTTCATCGTCCTCTAGTGACTCATCTCCTGATTCCCGCAATTCAGCTTCTTTTAACTCACTTCGGGATAACATGGGTGAGATTACTGATGGCAGTCTTGATGCTCTCTTGGGTGCACCTCTAACTGACCTCTTCCGTGGCCTATGTCATTTTATTTCGGTTTTCCACATAAACGCGCAAAGTCTCTGGGCCCATTTCGATGATTTTGTAGTCACATTTGAGTCACATATTTTTGACATCATCATGATTAGTGAGACATGGCTCAAACCCTCCCTTCCTTCGTCGTTATTATCGCTCCAAATTATCGCCTACTGAGAAATGACCGGGAATATTCACGGGGTGGGGGCGTTGCGTTGTTTGTTCGCGACCATTTCAACATCAATATTATTGCTTCATCTGATGGGTCACAACAAAACGCAGAGTATCTTCTTACTGAGATAACGTTAGCTAGCAGCCGCATGCTTTTGGGCACGTTTTATTGTCCACCGAACCTTCATTATTTTGATCAGTTGGAGGATGTACTGGAGAGGCACACTCTTAATTATGATACTACTCTTCTTATGGGCGACTTCAACACTTGTCTCTTAAGAAACGATCTGCGCTGTGAAAAACTTAAATTCATCACCTCTTCTCTCAATCTTTCTATTTTACCGACACAACACACATACCATTTACCAACATCTCAGTCGATGTTGGACCTTATTTTAACGTCCTCTCCAGACAACATACTTTCTCATGGTCAGATTCCAGCGTGTCAGTTCTCCAACCACGACTTAATTTATTGTGCACTTGAGATTGGACGTTGTGTGATACCTAGACGTTCTATTCCGACTCGAAACTACAGTGGAATCAACAGCGAGTCATTGATGTCTGACGCTTCGATGATCGATTGGTTTAAATTATACCGCATGTCGGATATCAACGAAAAGGTTAACTACTTCAATACGCAACTCAGGGAATTGTATGATTGTCATGCCCCTTTGCTTCCACGCAAAACAAAGCACTTACCTGCGCCCTGGCTCAATGGTGATGTTAAAGATCTTATGCGCAGACGCAATGCTGCAAAAACTCTTCTTCGAAGACATCCATCCAATGCTAACTGGGAAACCTACCGTACCTTCCGTAACCGCTGCAACCACCGTTGTAAGAACTTAAAAAAATTGTATATTTATCGGAAATTGTCTTATGCTACCCCTAACACTTTCTGGAAAACTATGCGTTTGCTTGGTGTGGTTGAATCACCTTCTTATCATGGTGGTTTTGATTGTGATTCTCTCGTCAATTATTTTGCCGAACCTCTCATTACTCTCGATGACTCAGTTAAGGCATCAACTATTACCGCTATTATTGCCTCTGCTAATGTCAATTCTAAATTTTCCTTGGAGCTGTTTGACGAGCTTCAAGTCCGCCAGGCTCTCAGTCATTCTAAGTCCACTAGTGTTGGTGCTGATGGTGTCAGCATTAAGCAGCTCCTTCCTATTTTGGATGTAATCATTCCTCCACTACTCCACATATTTAACTTCTCCATTGAGACATCGACCTTCCCCTCTATTTGGAAACTAGCTTACGTTGTACCCATACCTAAACTTAAATATCCCACTTGTCTGAGTGATTTTCGTCCTATATCCATTACTTCTGTAATTTCTAAAGCACTAGAGCGCTTGGTATATATGCAGATGCAGCAGTATTTTGATGAGCATAAAATTATCACTGATTTTCAATCAGGTTTTCGGCCAGGCCATAGCACGACATCGGCGCTCATCAAGATTACTGATGATATTAGACGTGGTTGTGATGATCGGCGTTTGACCTTATTGGTCTTGCTCGATTTCAGCAAGGCATTTGATTATGTTGATCATGGTTTGTTGGTGGCAATTCTTTCTTCTGTGGGTTTTTCGTCGAGCTGTGTCGCGTGGTTTCAATCGTACCTTTCTAATCGTTCGCTGTGTGTACGTGACTTCTCATCATCTTCGTCTATAGTTGCAAGCCACTGTGGTGTGCCCCAGGGCAGTGTCTTGGGTCCACTCCTATTTTCAGTATTTATAAACTCCATTTCTAAAATAATTAAGTGCAACTTTCACCTATATGCAGATGACCTCCAAATTTATACAACTGCAGCTGTGGATGCACTTCCAGCAGCGGTGATGCGGCTTAATAGGGATCTTGCTAGCGTTCTGGACTGATCTAGATGCCATGGCTTGGGTTTAAATGTGGCAAAGACTCAGGCTATTGCTTTTGGATCAAGGCCTCTGGTAACAAAATTTTACTCCCTTAACAATACCTATTTGTCACTTGACGGTAATATTATACAATTCTCTCGAACTGTTAAAAACTTGGGTGTGATGATGGATTCTGCATTGTCCTGGCAGCCCCAGATTCAGTCTATCTGTAGGAAGGTCTATTTCTGTTTCTACTCCCTACGCAAGCTTGGTTGTTTCCTTCCACCTACTGTTCGTCGTAACCTTTGTTACTCTTTAATTCTTCCCCATTTGGACTATGCCGATACCATATACCCGGACCTTTCGATTGGTCTTCGTAACAAATTAGAGAGGTTACAAAATAATCGTGTGCGCTTTATCTTCGATCTGAGAAAATGTGAGCATGTTACACCTTATCGTAATCACCTCGAAATGCTTACCGTTGAGAACCGTAGATCTTTCCGTATACTAACTACCTTATACAAGATTCTTTCCTCTCAGTCTCCAATCTATCTGTTCACTACATTTGAGTTCATGGCCTCTCGCGGTCTTCCTACTAGAGCACAATCTGGTGTCTCACTCATGTTTCCGATTCATCGTACCGAAATATATCACGGGTCATACAAAGTGCAAGCTATAACTCTCTGGAATAACTTACCCACTGAGTTGCGGGAAGCCCGTAGTTTTTCTGTATTCAGAGCATCGCTTAAAGATCGCTTGTTGTCACAACAGTTGTCTCAGACTGTTTCCTGATTTAATCTGCCTCTTCTCTTTCCGTTATCAGCTGACAGCTTTATTTCTTCTTCTCCAATCATTTTTCTTTTGTTTAATTCGAGTCTCTTTCCTTCTTATTCTTGCGTACTCTTTTTCTAATACTTTATACATAAATTTATTATTTTTTTTTACTTATATTCGCCATATCAATTTATTTTTTTTAACATACATTGCTGATTGGGTCGTTTTGAAAACATCGCCTCTGGCGATAAATCGACCTTTTGTTAACCTTGTACCAATGTTAAGGAATGATGTGTACATTTTTTTTCTTTTATTGTATATCTTGGTGGCAATAAATTGTATTGTATTGTATTGTAATATGCGTGATCATTTTAAAGATTTTGATAAATATACAATTGATGCACATTGATTAAACGCACTACTACTCCTGAACCATATAATGTTGAGTCTGTGGAAAAAACTAACAACAGCATCAGAAGATCTAATACAGATATTAAAGCCAGAAAAGGTGTAAACATATAAAATTAATCAATGTTTTTAAATTTTAAGGATAACACCTTGTACGTGTTTTGCGACTATTTTTTTTTTAAGTAATGCGTTGCAGGACAATACAACGCATTGTTACAGTTGTCTCAAAGAACTCAATTCATCCTTACGATCACGATACACCCTCAAAGCACGTCCAGAAAGTAATTCAGGAGTAGCTGCAAACAAAGCATGAGAAATACCGCGGAAAAGACTTAATTCCGCTATGCGAGTCAAGAAATCCAACAATGAGATTGTCTCATCTCCCGAAAAAATTAGCCCCAACTTTGAAACGTGACAGGACCCACTAGCAGAAGGAGGAGTCGCAACAACAGGAGCCATCGTCACATCATCCACATCAGATGATCACGGCATTGCAATATTGTTAGGATTCTGAGGGCTAGAAGTAGCTACCTGTGACAATTCAGGAAAAGTATCTCTTTTAAAAATTTTAACAGCATGTTCTACATCTATCTTAAAAGTGGTAAGAGTTAGCAACTTCTGATTTCGTTCAGAAAGTTCTTCAGGAGTAACGGCTTTCATCAGCTCACATCTCCGTTGAGTATGAACAAATAAGGCAGATAAACGTCAAAAACCAGTATTGGTGATGTCACCAGTAAATCCCTCAACCAAAGTCTGCAATTCAGTGATCGCATCAGAAACTGCTTTACTACACTCAGTAAAAGGAATACTATGGGTTACCTGAGATAAGGATTTGTTGAATTCCAACTGTAAAGCACCTCGCACAGACTTTCTCAAATTATCAACAGCGATGCCAACCTCAATACCTCGTGAGACAAGTTCATATTGTAATTCCGTTTTATGCAATCGATTTACATCTAACTTCCACAAAGCCATTATATAAAAAAATATTAAACAACAACAAAAAAAAATTATATTGCAATAGTTCCAGAGAGTACAGGGCTAAAGATGATCAACGACCAAAGATGATCGTCTGTCACCCCGAAAACCAAAAGCCTCGAAAAATCTCAGGCCCCACGTTGGGCGCCAAAAATTTGTTACATGCAGAAACCGTTTACATGACAAAATAGAAGCTAAGGCTCGATAACTCAGTCTAAGTAGAGTATTGGGTCGTGAGAAAACAATCCCAATAAGAATGAGAGAAATGGATATAAAGATATTAAGGGCGCCACCAAGCTCTGCCTTTTCTACTTCAAAAATGATTAAATTTATTATGTTGAACTTGGAAACATATAAAATAGGTAACAGTTTAAACAAATAATGTAAAGATGAAAGGAGGCAAACTATTGCAATAATAACAAAAATAATGGTTAATAGATTAAAATATAATAATTTCTCTAGAAAAATTATAATAAGTGGTAGTAATAGCTAGATCATTATCCTCATTGTCCATTCTTAAAACTGAGCCAACGTTGCCTCCCAATTGTTTACATCATGTGTTTGATCGAATATTCGATTCATATGATAGCAACATTCGCCACATCAACTGCTGACCTTACTTGTCTCAATTAATCGGTTCAATGTTGAAGATGCGATACACCTATAATAATATTTATGTGTACGTGGTTGGAGCGAGTGTGGATAACATTGTGAGGAGCCGGTTTAATGCCAAAAAATCACTCGAAAGATGGCCTCAAGGTTGATTATAAGGTTGATTGACCGCAAGGTATAAAATTGATTACCTGAGATCTTCTCCAGTCTTTTCATTATATGCGGCTTTAACATACACAATTTTTTCATCACTAGTTACAGTAACAGGCCGCATTTAAAAACTTAAACATGTAATGTATTTACCTTTAACGTAACATTAAATATTAGTTTTCGTCTTAATTTTGTAGATTAAACTCTTGGCAAAGATGCACGATTCGGTTTTATTTTCTTGCAGCCAAAACAACACGGTCACCCACGAAAGAGAAGATATTTTAGAGGTGGGTTGCGGAAATGGTTCCATTACTAAAAATATTCTTTATCCCATCGTAAAGGATCATCTTCATCACTTAACTAGTACAGATATTTCTCAATCAGCAATTGATTACGCTAACAGCACCAATAACATTCCAAATTTATCGTTTGAAACTTTAGATATTACAAACTAGGATGATTGCGATAAACACATTAAGAAATTTGATCGTATTTTTGCATTTCACGTGTTCCATATTGCTCATGAACCAGAATTGTGAGTAAATTAATTAAATTTAATTTTTTGTTATAGCTTTTTCGTTTCAGATGGTCAAGGAATTTATTTAAAATGTTAAAGTCAAAGGGGCAAATGTTTGGTTACACCGTTGCAAGTTATCCAAACATTTGTAATTTGGTTACATCGGAACAACGAAATCATCGTTCAAAGCCGTGGTCGGAATACATGAAAGATGTACGTGATATTTTTTACGATTATGGACCTAAACCATTAGAAAGAGTCAAAGAAATATTTAATGAAGCTGGGTTTTCGATTGATGTGATGGACATCGAACCTAAAAAAGTACAGTTTAAAAACTTTGAAGATTTTAAAAGTAAGTAATGAGGTTTTAATGACGATTTAAGTTAGCATTTTATTTTTAGACACGTGGATGGCGGCTAATCACTTTTTAAACTATATGCCAAAGGAGTTGCACGATGATTATATGAACGATTTTCTAACGAATATACTTCCGCATGTCACATGCAACATAGACGGATCTTATGAATTTATGTTTGATATTATTGCATTTTTAGTAAGTAAGCCTTAATGTTATGCAAGGTTGTGTCCAAAAAATTATTACTACGAAACTTGAAGATTTGAAGAAATGATCTTTGATACTTATAATGCTAACTAAAAATGCTTAAATTGCTTTTTATGTCATAACTATATCTCTACTAATTTTTGAGATACATCATAAATATTACCCTAACATTTATTATTAAGATTGTGTTAGTTTGTATTTAAGAAATCTTAACTCGATAACGTGAAGATTTGAAGAAATGATTTTTGATACACTAAATACTAACTAAATATGCTTGAAATTGCTTTTTATTTCATAACGATATCTCAACTAGTTTTTGAGATAGGTAACAATTAATTACCCTAACATTTATGATTATGATTGGTTAGATTGTATTCAAGAACTAATAACTCTGAAATTTGAAGATTCAAAGAAATGATCTTTAATACAATAAATACTAATTAAATGTGCCTTAAATTGCTTTTTATTTAATACCAATATATTAATTAGTTCTTAACATAACGATTATAATATTATAATAACGATTAATTATCCTATGCAAGGATGCGTTAAAAAATTAATTACTTCGAAATCGTGCAAATTCGAAGAAATGATGTTTGAAAAGTCTGAAAAGTCTGGTCATTTTAGTTCGCAAAATCCTTAAATAGTGTTGTAGGTACTCTCAAGGTCCCTAAAGCGTATTGTGGTAGGTTGACCAGACAGAGGATTTGATCGTATGAAAAGTAAACCCCAAAATAATCTCTATCGTGAGTATTAATGCATATCAGATAGAATTCTCAACTTATCCAAATTGCGTGATTTATGAGCGTACTGTTTCTTTGGAGATCCTCATAGAAAGAAATCATCTTGACTTTAATAAGATATGTGATACGTAGTGATTTTGGCTTTTAAGTTAGAGATGTGACCTGGTCTACGAAGCTTAGGAAGCTTATGTGTGAAAAAAAATATTACTATTTTCTTACCTTTTTGTACAAGCTTAGTAAATTCTTAAGAAAAAAGAGCTTACCTTTCACGCTTACTGATTTCTCTTTTCCATTTTGATTTATCGGCTATTTTTTTCTTCCTTTCCCTTTTTTGAGGGTGAAATAACATCTTGACTCATATTAGATATAATTTTTATGTACACAACACCAAAAACACGCTTAATAACTTATTAATAAAACAAACAATTATTTAAATAATTTAAATTAAAAATGGCCGCGTATCAGAACCCCGTGTTCGTGAATCGTTATTGCTATTGGACGCTTGGATAAGGCAACTTTTGCCGCGATACTCGCTATAAATATAGCGAGTTTTGCTATGACATGAAAATTTTAAAATGATTTTAAAAGGGTATATAGCATGTTTTAAAAAAAAATATGATTGATATGTGTTGAAATTTATAAAAATAATGGATTCCAATATCTAACTCAAATTTTGTAAAAAATGGATAAGGTGAGTTTTGCTACTACACGCCTCAATTAGTAGTTAAGTATCTAATTACAGTAAAGCTTCGCTAATCAATGAAAATCAGTTGAATTTAAATGATGGAAGCATGCAGATTATAGTCAAATTGTATTAGAAAATAACATTATCTGCTGTTTATCTTGTAATACATGATACACTAAAACTTTTACTAACTTCCTCACTTTTAATTCGGTTATCCCAACATCTTCATGGAGAAATTACCTTATTTGCTGCAGCATGATACATAAATTATTGAATGGACAGTGGAATACCGCCATCAGGTTCTATTTCTTTGGAGATCCTCATAGAAAGAAATCATCTTGACTTTAATAAGATATGTGATACGTAGTGATTTTAGCTTTTGAGTTAGAGATGTAACCTGGTCTACGAAGCTTAGGAAGCTTATGTGTGAAAAAAAATATTACCATTTTCTTACCGTTTCAGTGTGACTTTGAGACGCTCTTTCGCATGGTGAAAACCAAAAACTCAGATTATTTAAAAGTCCCTAAAAAGTTAAGACAAAGAAGAGTATCTACAAACACGAAACAAACAGTAATTAATTGTTGAAAAAATACTGAAGAATGAGATAAAAAAATCCACTCAAAAAACATACGTTTCACAATGTCAAGCTATTTTCATATTTTTCTTTATAATCACCGTTAGAATTGTTAAAAACATGGATCTTGTTTCGTTCCCGGTTCGAAAAAATTACGAAACATCACCTATCATTTCTTCGATTATTGATACTGCTTCCAACAAGCTTGATTTGCTTCCAGAAAGCGTGAAATGCTTCCACAAGACTTGATACAGCTTTGAGAAGCCTTGAACTATTTATGTAAATATAAATTAGAAAATAGAAACTATCACTTTTGACATCACTAACTTGTCACATACTTGTTGCATGCGATATAGTTATCGGTTCGATATCGGTCCGATATCTCCTATTAACTCTTTCAGAAACCCAATTGACGGTTATCGGTCGAGTTATTGATCAACAGCACAATATCGGTTCGATATCGACATGTGAATACGAGAAACCGGCCATTAGACTAGAACTATCACTAGGACAGGTTCGAAATCTGTTTGAAATCTGGCCCAACTACCATCTTTTAGTTAAACTTATCTTGTAGATAAACCCATCACCAGCCAATCAGAGCAATTTATTCCTAGTGATAGTTCTAGTGTTAGTTCTAATTTTAGTTCAATTAACAATACGCTTTCAGGCCTTGTTTGAACAGAAAAATATCAGGAATCATAATATTTGGAGGTATATCTGTAGGTTATCTCATGTGTTAATGTGGTTGTCTACACAATAACTGTAGTAAATTAATCTATAACATTGAAATCAAAAGAAAATTGTCCTCTCCTTTGTTATGTAATAATAACACGAAAGAAACTAGAAAATCACGTTTATAGGAATAATAAAGAAATAGAATGGTAAAAACAAGGACT
This sequence comes from Onthophagus sagittarius, assembly GCA_036711965.1. Taxonomy (NCBI): domain Eukaryota; kingdom Metazoa; phylum Arthropoda; class Insecta; order Coleoptera; family Scarabaeidae; genus Onthophagus; species Onthophagus sagittarius. Next base: position 61,682,401 of record JASERS010000002.1, on the reverse strand, counting down.
AAATGTAATGAAAAAGATAATTGGGGCATAACTAGATGATCATAGATAGAATAAAGGTAATCTCCCAACAAAAAGGACACATATTTAAGACGTGGTAAGTGAAAAGGAAGAGACCTAAACGGTGATATACGCTTTTAAGATTTTTATTTACAGCTATTACAATTGAGGCGTGTAGTAGCAAAACTCGCTTTATTCATTTGAAGTAAATTTGAGAAAATCAAAATTTTAAGTTTTTAGCAATTATTTTAGGAAAATAAATATAACACCCAAATAAATATAGCTATTACGTTATGAAATATTATCAACAATAGGTTGATCTATAATTGGTTTTATCCAGTTTGAAAAAGAAACAGTAATTTTATTTGAATAAGGCAAGTTTTGCTGTGTCATGAATGAATAGCAAGTTTTGTTATACCACAATATTCAATCAACAGACGGTTTTCTTAAAAAAATGTATTTATTATTTATTTTTTTGAACAATTTTGAATAATGAACACTAAATTGAAAATAGTAATAATCAAATATTTTAAATTCTTAACAGGTTATCAACCTCTTCTTCTTCTTCTTTTTGTTCTTTTAAAGGTGGTCTATCTAAATCAACTACTAAAGGTATAAAAAAACTCAAGTCTTGTCTTTCCATCCACCTATCACCAAAATGTTTTCTTAAAAGCCCCCTGACGTTACCGACCTTTTTTTGATCCAAATCAACTTCCATTATTTCAATTTGATTTTGTGAGAAATAACTGAATGTTTTCCTTCTTTTTAATAATGACTTTGCAGTCCCAGTGTCAGAATTGTAATAAACCTCTCCACTAACAATAATTAAATTTCTTTGACTTCTCGATAAAATAAATCTTTTTGCTTGCGAAAACTTAAAGTGCCACGCTTGAACAGGTTTCAAAAATTCTTTAACGCTCAACTTCCAATCTTTTACTTCACAATCCTTGCCCAGCTGCACAACAGTTCCATGCTCCTCAAAAATGTTTCTATAAATTTTAGGATCTATAATAGTTGATTCTTTCTTTAAAATTTTTTCAATGCGACCGAATATCCTATCAGGTGGGAGATATTAATGTCCAGGCACTGGAAAAATCAATTCTATTGTTTTAACATTCGGAGGTGCCACATTTGCCAAAAAATAAGAACACATTCCTATCATTGTAGAATTCCGATTTTGTCCTCCACAACCATCAGCGCATAGACGTATATTTGAATATGGTGAAAGATCGACTTGTGATAGGCAATGAAACACAGCTGATGATATCTCATTGGAACTTTTTTTATATTCATGCTCCATCCACGTATAAATAAATACGTTTTCTGGGTTCATGTGACTTTTTGAAGAACCTCTTACAATGGTAAAATTATAGATGTATAGCTGCCGGTTGAAGTAGGCAATTTGATCTGGTATTTTTGGTATAACCAAATTTTTTTGGCAATCAAATGAAAATGTAATTAATTCATTTTTCTTTTCTTGTAGTTTTTTGAAAAACGCCGTTGCTTTTAATTTATGAACTCTTTTTTCTATAATTAATTTGTTTTTTTCATTAGGACGCATTTCCTGTTTTATTCTCTCCGACAGTTCGATGCATTTCGAACATGCATCAGTTACCGGAGTTCCAAATCCAGTATTGTAATCATTAGTAAAAATTTTTTGAAACAAAGTTCTTTTTACATGATGTTCAAAAACATTGCTGTTACAAGTGCGCCAAAGTTTTGAGATGCTTAATCCGCTAGGCAAATATTGTCTACTATCTGTTTTTGATCTACAATAGTGGCTTTCTACACATTTTAAATTTTCAATAAATCTTTTTACCGCAATTCGTTTCTCAACAAATTTTGTACTAATCCGGTCGCCCCCTCGATTTTCTTTTGGCATTAGTCCTGTGTTTAAATGGTTTCTGCAAATTCTTTGTACACGGTCTTTGGAAACGTGAAGAATCTGAAGAAACGTTTGTTGGCACACTTGAATTTTATATTTTTCACAGCGAAATTTTTTCACAAAGTATTTTATTGCCACATTTTTTCGGCTGCTTCCTTCTTTTAAATTTCGGTTTTGTCTTTTTGGTTTGTCGTGGCTACAGTATTTTAAAATAAATGCATCCTGCTCAACTTTATTTTTATGCAAATAAAAATTCCGATGAAAATTGTAAATATCCACTCCTGTTAATTTTTTGCAGTGGAAGGTTTTGCCATTGTGCTTGCATATTGGGAAGCATGGCAGATTAGGAGAGGAATATCTGAAGGAAATAAAGTTAAATTATTCTGCTGTGTATCATAGAATTTAATTTACTATTCGAAAAAATTAACTTCCCTTGTTAACACGTTGAATGCCACCATATATTCGACAAATGGGGTCCCACTGGCCAATAGTTTTTTATTTTAGAATCTTGTAATTATTGCTCTACAGATTCAGGAATTAACATAAATTATTATTATAATTTTTTTTTTGATATTTATTTTAAACTTTTATTTTATGGTGACACGTTGGTCTCGCGCGGCCTACAATAGACGCGTACATCTCGAGTAGCCATGTGAGTCCAATGTGTCATCACGTAATTCCTGTCTGAACTTGTAAAATCTGTCATACACGTGTTTACAGCGATCGAGTATTACTTTTCGCAGTCTTTGTTTGGATGTTGTGAGTGTAATTGTGAATGTGAATATGTCATACGAAAAAGAACAAGCACGTTTGAAGAAGTTATGGAAAGAGTTGCTTTCTGATGAAGAAAGTGAGGCAAATATTTTTGACGGCGACGAAATATACGAACCGGTTACAGAAAGTTCTGAATCCGAGGACGATTATCGGTCTAAATCTAAACGGTTCAAAAAAAATAATTGTACACCATCTTCGCAAAAACCAGAACCGTCTACCTCACAAAAAATTATAGAAAGCCCCAATTACATGGATGAAATAATAGAAGAAGTTATAAGAAACATGCGTTATGACGACTCGGGTGATGAAGAAAATAATAATGATATTGAAAAAGAAGCAAATAACCAGAGTAATGAGTTTGAGTGGGCTCATGCAACTGGGAAAAATCTAAAAAACTTACAGTTTAGTGTCCCAAACTCTGGTTTTAGTATTGCTCTGTATGAACAATACGACAAACTGCCATATGATTTTTTCAAAGTTTTTGTGAATGACGACATCATAAGCTTAATCGTGAGTCAAAAAATCTTCTATTAAAATAACATAATAATAATATATATTTTAGGTAGAAGAAACAAACAGATACGCTGAACAGTGTAAACGAAGTAATATTCTACCAAACGCACGTATTCTGAAGTGGACTCCCACAGACCCTACAGAAATAGAACATTTCATTGGTATTATTTTGTGGATGGGGTTGTGTTCTTTCCCAGAACTTTCTTCATACTGGTCAACGAAACGATTGTACAAAAATGCAATCCCAAGTGTAATGTCCAGAAATCGTTTTCAGTTACTTCTGAAAATGATACATTTTAGTAATAATGAGGAAATTAGTGATGATAAATTACACAAGATAACACCACTTGTGAACAAGCTTCGGACATCATTTCAGTGCCAAATGACACCCTCCGAGTACGTTTGTATAGATGAGACTCTTGTACCTTTTAGAGGAAGACTGAAATTTCGTCAATATATATCCAATAAGCGACATAAGTTCGGAATCAATATATATCAATAATATGATTTCTAAGTATACTGCGGCAAATCGAAGGATGGTCATGTGTCAGTGCCTACAAAAGTTGTAATGGATTTGATGACAAATCTTTTAGACAGCGGACGTACTTTATGCACTGACAACTATTACACATCAGTGAGTTTAGCTAATGCACTATTACATAGAAAAACACATCTTATTGGAACATTACGATCTAATAGAAAATATAACCCCAAAAGGGTTGTAGATAAAAAGTTGAAAGTTGGAGAAGTAATAGCTGAAGAATGTAAGCAAGGAATAGTAGTTGAAAAATGGAGAGATAAAAGGGACGTATTAGTATTGAGCACTAGATATGGAAATGAAATGGTTACTTTAATCAAAAGAGGTAAAGAAATACAAAAGCCCAAAAATGTGGTTGAATACAATAAATATAAATCATATATTGATATATCTGATCAGTTAAAATCTTGTAATACCTGCCTTCGCCGTAGTATGAAATAGTATAGGAAATTGGCGTTCGAGTTATTAACTGGAAGTGCAATAGTAAATGCCTACATTGCGTATAAAGAAATAACCAATAATAAAATATCAATAACTGCGTTCAAAGAAGAAGTCATAAGTGGTCTGTTGAAAACAGCAAGACAAGAAGAAATATCTGGAAACATGACCGAAATAGAGCATAAATTAGAAGATGTTGGTCGTTCTAAAAGACGTCGGTGTGTAATATGCTACAAGAAAATTTCAAACGAATCTGGAAGAGAACAAGCATCGAGGAAAACTCCCCAAACCACGTTGAAATGTAGTGATCAATATTTTTGTTTGAACTGTTTTTTTGAAGCACATACAGCTTCTAAAATTTAGTATACACACACCATATTTTCTGTTTTTTTTAAGATTTATATCCATGTTTTCGAATGATATTTATGTTTTCTTATGGATTATATCCATGTTGTATTAATGTATTAAGAATTATATATTTGTTTGTATTATTATAAAAGGTAAAATAAATAGATAGACTAGATAGATAGCCTAGTTGATCTATTTATTTTTCTATTTCTATTTGTTTTTTTCTAACTTTATTGCATTATTTACATATTACAGCTCCCTATGCCACGTGGTGACATATTGGTCTCACAATAACAGGCCAATGACATAAATCGTTTCTTCTGGCCGTCTACTCTGCTACCACATGTATTTCAATGCATTACGTGATACCACCGTGGTCACACACGGCCAAATGTAAAATTGTTTAATATGAGACCAGGGTGGACTCGCGCAGTCTCTACGTTCCAATACAACATGAGACCAACGCGATCTCATATGGCACTCAACGTGTTAACATGTGGCCGAAAAATTATGAAACGGACAGATCGAGTACTTTTTGTACAAGCTTAGTAAATTCTTAAGAAAAAAGAGCTTACCTTTCACGCTTACTGATTTCTCTTTTCCATTTTGATTTATCGGCTATTTTTTTCCTTCCTTTCCCTTTTTTTTGAGGGTAAAATAACATCTTGACTCATATTAGACATAATTTTTATATACACAACACCAAAAACACGCTTAATAACTTATTAATAAAACAAACTATTATTTAAATAATTTAAATTAAAAATGGCCCCGTATCAGAACCCCGTGATCGTGAATCGTTATTGCTATTGGACGCTTGGATAAGGCAGCTTTTGCCGCGATACTCGCTATAAATATAGCGAGTTTTGCTATGACATGAAAATTTTAAAATGATTTTAAAAGGGTATATAGCATATTTTAAAAAAAAATTATGATTGATATGTGTTGAAATTTATAAAAATAATGTATTCCAATATCTAACTAAAATTTTGTAAAAAATGGATAAGGCGAGTTTTGCTACTACACGCCTCAATTAGTAGTTAAGTATCTAATTACAGTAAAGCTTCGCTAATCAATGAAAATCAGTTGAATTTAAATGATGGAAGCATGCAGATTATAGTCAAATTGTATTAGAAAATAACATTATCTGCTGTTTATCTTGTAATACATGATACAATAAAACTTTTACTAACTTCCTCACTTTTAATTCGGTTATCCCAACATCTTCATGGAGAAATTGCCTTATTTGCTGCAGCATGATACATAAATTATTGAATGGACAGTGGAATACCGCCATCAGGTTCTATTTCTTTGGAGATCCTCATAGAAAGAAATCATCTTGACTTTAATAAGATATGTGATACGTAGTGATTTTAGCTTTTGAGTTAGAGATGTAACCTGGTCTACGAAGCTTAGGAAGCTTATGTGTGAAAAAAAATATTACCATTTTCTTACCGTTTCAGTGTGACTTTGAGACGCTCTTTCGCATGGTGAAAACCAAAAACTCAGATTATTTAAAAGTCCCTAAAAAGTTAAGACAATGAAGAGTATCTACAAACACGAAACAAGCAGTAATTAATTGTTGAAAAAATACTGAAGAATGAGATAAAAAATCCACTCAAAAAACATACGTTTCACAATGTCAAGCTATTTTCATATTTTTCTTTATAATCACCGTTAGAATTGTTAAAAACGTGGATCTTGTTTCGTTCCCGGTTCGAAAAAATTACGAAACATCACCTATCATTTCTTCGATTATTGATACTGCTTCTAACAAGCTTGATTTGCTTCTAGAAAGCGTGAAATGCTTCCACAAGACTTGATACAACTTTGAGAAGCTTTGAACTATTTATGTAAATATAAATTAGAAAATAGAAACTATCACTTTTGACATCACTAACATCACTGTCGTTAATCACACTTATCGAGTCGATATAGGTACTTGTTGCATGCGATATAGTTATCGGTTCGATATCGGTCCGATATCTCCTATTGGCTCTTTCAGAAACCCAATTGACGGATATCGGTTGAGTTATTGATCAACAGCACAATATCGGTTCGATATCGACATGTGAATACGAGAAACCGGCCATTGGACTAGAACTATCACTAGGATAGATCCGAAGTCTGTTTGAAATCTGGCCCAACTACCATCTTTTAGTTAAACTTATCTTGTAGATATACCCATCACCAGCCAATCAGAGCAATTTATTCCTAGTGATAGTTCTAGTGTTAGTTCTAATTTTAGTTCAATTAACAATACGCTTTCAGGCCTTGTTTGAACAGAAAAATATCAGGAATCATAATATTTGGAGGTATATCTGTAGGTTATCTCATGTGTTAATGTGGTTGTCTACACAATAACTGTAGTAAATTAATCTATAACATTGAAATCAAAAGAAAATTGTCCTCTCCTTTGTTATGTAATAATAACACGAAAGAAACTAGAAAATCACGTTTATAGGAATAATAAAGAAATAGAATGGTAAAAACAAGGACTAAATGTAATGAAAAAGATAATTGGGGCATAACTAGATGATCATAGATAGAATAAAGGTAATCTCCCAACAAAAAGGAAACATATTTAAAACGTGGTAAGTGAAAAGGAAGAGACCTAAACGGTGATATACACTTTTAAGATTTTTGTTTAGATTTAATTAATCTAATAGATACGCAACCAAAATTGCGTTTTCTTTAATACAAATATTGAAAATAGTCTAAATAATACATAGGATTGGTGACCGTGATGTTATAGACACGATCGAAAAAAAAATTTATTCAATTTTTATGTTAAATTATGCTAAAAATCAAAAAAATAAAATACATCAAATTTAATTTCGTCTAATAATAAATGACAGCTTGACCTGAGGTGGTATCTAAATAAAGCTTATAAATAGATAAAGAACTATATAAAATAGTGCATTATATTTTAATTTTAATATTATAATCTCATGATAAAACCAAAATTATTTGAAAACATCCTTTTCGTTATTAAAAGAATTTTATTTTTATTTATTGCATTAAATGATTATTTCATTCGTTAAGGTCGCCGTTCAATGGAGATTTTTATATGGACTACATGTCGATAGAGGTTACTTTCTAACACAATTATGACTTTATGTCAAATTATCACAAAAAAGTAAATACATATGATTGAAGTACACATATTAAAGTAGTGAATGACATAATTTATTTTGTAAAATAGTTGTTATATTAACAATAATAAATTACTAAACTTTGTCATAAAAAAGGCGTAATAAAAACTGATTTTTCACTAGATATGGAATATAAGAAGAGATGCCGGGACTGTGCAAGTACAATAGATATGTTGTTATAGTCTGTACCATGAGAAGTGAATGTGACTCTCGATTACCGTAAGAATTTTGCGCATACGTTACAAATATTATGCTCGCGCGTTGTCGGGTGTTAGCATGAAATGATTTCTAGCGCGTGCGTCTGTTCCGTACACGTTTAGGCGATGAGTCACCTTCACTTCTGGTGGTACAGACTATATCTCAGGATTGTGTTTTATGTAAAAATGTGCAATTTTCACGTAATTATTGAAACATGTAAAGGAATCTGCTGAACAACTTAAAGTTGGTATTTTGGCAATCGTCTTATAGATGGCAATATTTAGAGAATAAAATATTGCTTTATTATTTCAACAGTTTCATGATAAATATCCAATACATCCACTATTGTTCAAGTGGACACAAAAAATAGAATTCTTCGTCTTCTAAATTCATGTTCACCATTATTTATATTTTGTTTTATTAATACATTAGCTTTGTTCTACACACACGTCCATAATGCAGTTATATTTCATCAGATTTCATTACATTATTTGACAGGTGCGACTGTAACTGACGAGTTCCTACGCTTATTGGAACAAAGCTATTGCATACTTAGGTAAGAAAAGAAAAAAAAAGTATAAATAAAACTGTTTTATCGGTTTCCATAAAATATATATTTTTTCGAAACTTAATAATTACAAATATATCTTATTTTATTAAACATATATTTCATTTAAAATTTTAAAAACATAACACTAACAAATTATTTTTGTACAATCGATACTTCGACTGTTTAAGACATTATAAATTAACATAATTGGCTATACCTATTAAACTCAGCAGTAGACAAAAAATTGTCACCAATTGATATGGTTCGAGTATAAACCTTTGTAGGTTTTAAACAAACATAATCATTATCATTGAAATGGTAAAGAGCACAAACAATTTTTAAATACGTTTACGTAGCCGAGTTTAGTTTTACCTGTCCACGTCCACATTAGTTACAGGTTGAATGCTGAAAATTTTAATATTCTATGTTATTAAATTTATAACTCATAACAAGGAAATACTTTTTCCAATGATTCTCCGATTTACTTAGTTGCACGCTAAAAAAGTATTAAAGTCATAAAGTCTACAATTCGAAATCTATTACTCGTCATCACATTCTTCTACTGTATTTGGCAAGTCTTTGAAGAAATATATTTCTTCGCTAGTACTGAAACATTTGTGTTTATGTTTTTATATATCATAACAGCTTTTACATACTTTTGCAAACCGCATAAAAATCTCCACTTTTGTCCTTTTGAACGTCGATTTCTTTTTGGAGTGCGTACTGGACGCTTGTTACCGGGAGACATGGCAGCTTCAAAAATTATTGAAAATCATAAAATTATGTATAAAAAAGTAGGTACCAGAAAAAACATGAAAAATCTCAAAGATTACGATATTTGTTTTATAACGTAACATCTTGAGCTGATTTTGTCTTCAGTTCATCTCCTTAACGTCCAGTTTTCGAGATATTTCCAAAAATGTGATAAAGTGAAAACAAACATTGGAAAAAATGCCAAAAAATTGATTCGGTTGAGTTGTTTTAGGCCGTAGCAAAACAACAAAGAGTTCGATTTGTCTCATCGATATCTCAAAATGTTCGTCTGCATCTCTACTTTCATGTCCATATAATTACAGAAGCGCACTATGCAAAATTTTTGGGAATATCTTGAAATCTAGACGTGATGTAGAAAAACTGATGACATAATCAGCTCACGATTTTACGTTATAAAAAAATATCGCAGTTTTCCAGGAAAAAGTTGTTGAAAATTTCTAAACTAGTGTTTTTTTATCGAAAATTAAGAACAGTTTCATCCCATATGAACGATAAGCGACTTTGTTTCGCAGTTTATTATAACCCTATATATAATTACTAACTATTTCCACGAAAATAGAAGCATAGAATAATTACAGTTACTACAATTAGTAGTTAAGTATCTAATTACAGTAAAGCTTCGCTAATCCGAATCAGTGAAAATCAGTTGAAGCATGCGGATTATAGAGTCAAATTGCATTAGATAATAACATTATCTGCTGTTTATCTTGTAATACATGATACACTAAAACTTTTACTAACTTCCTCACTTTTAATTCGGTTATCCCAACATCTTCATGGAGAAATTGCCTTATTTGCTGCAGCATGATACATAAACTATTGAATGGACAGTGGAATGCCGCCATCAGGTTCTTCTTCCTCAGCTAATTTTTGAAATACACGTCTCTACCATTTTGCAAATAAATTACAGTGATTTGCAATCCTTAGAAAGTATGGACTCAGCATTTTTGATAAAAATGCTCTTCAGTCTTTTAGAATTAATCGTCTTTCTCTGCAGATAGAACGAATAGTCTTTTCCGATTAGCGAATCTCTTACCAATTCGGATTACAAGGGACATAATGTAAATTTTACGTTTTTCAATTTTGTTTAGATTATCAGGGAATTCGGATATGGGGTTGTACGAATTAGCAACGCTTTGCTGTACTTCTTTAATTACATAATAAGATGCAGTTTTAATGCCTAAAAGGGATTGGCTTGCACTCTCCAAAAAAGTCTGTTAAAACGAACAAAGTTTTACAAGCAGTATCTAGTCTTTAAGTGACAGTTTTTAAACTTTTTTCAGTTTTTTGTCAGTTAAAACTTTTAGTAGATATGATGATGTTGTATTCTGCAACAGTATTTGATATTTTGGAAGGAAAATTAAATTTTATTAACAGTCCTTCGCTTTTTACCATAAAAATGTCTTCTGCCAGTAGTATTTAACCTTTAATTAATAGTTTATGGACTTCTTACGTAAAGATCGTGCATTTTGTTCAATAGTATTTAATATTTTCAAAGCATAGTCAATTGGTTTATCAACAGTATCCAGTTTTTACAAACAGTTTTACAGGTAGTATCAAGTGCTTTGGAAGCATTTGAAGTCTTCCAAGGGTAGTATCAAATTTTCTGGAAGTAGTATTAAGCCTTCTAAAACCAATATCAAGACTTCCGGAAGAAGTATCAAGTTTTCTGGAAGCATTTCAACTCTTTTGGAAGCAATAACAAGCCATCTAGAAGCAGTTCAAATCTTCTAGAAGCAGTTCAAATCTTCTAGAAGCAATATCATATCTTCTAGAAGCATTTTAAGTCTTCGAGAAGCAATATCAAAACTTCTGGAAGTAGTATCAGGTTTTCTAGAAGCATTCTAAGTCTTCTGGGAGCATTTCAAGTCTTTTGAAAGTAATAACAAGCCATCTAGTAGTTCAAATCTTCTGAAAACAATATCAAGTTTTCTAAAAGCATTTCAAGTCCTATGAAAGCAGTATCAAGTTTTCTAAAAGCAACTGAAGTCTTCTGAAAACTTTTCAAGTCTCCTTGAAGCAGTATTAAGTTTTCTATAAGCAATATTAAGTCAATATTAAGTGTGGAAGTAGTGTGAAGCTTTCTAGAAACATTCTAAGTTTTCTAAAAGTATTTCAAGTCGTCTGAGATCATTTCAAGTCTTCAGAAAGCAATATCAAGACTTCTAGCAGCAATAACAAGTCTTCTGGAAGCATTGCAGGTCTTTAGGAAACTGTATCAAATTTTGTGGAAGCTGTATCAAGTCTAACTTAAAACCAAGTTTTAATAATTTTAGACTGCTCCTGATTATCGACAAAAATACCTAGATTTGTCCCGTTTTCAGTCGAAATAAAAACGGTCACATTATCTAAGACATATTTAGACCAAGTGAAAATAATTAAAATAAAAATAACACTAACTATAACAATAACACTAATTAAATAGTAACACCGACTATAATAATATTAACACTTCGCCAAAGAAAAACACCAAATAATGTCGAGAATAAGAATCGCGTAAGACTAAACGGACTAAACCGGAATATGTTCTCCAACAAAAAAATTTTTTCAACGGTAGGATGACAAATTGTAAGGAGATATAGAAAAGCATGGCTATGAATAACTGAATTGAGCTCAGCGCGATCTCTTTTAACCAACTGCGGAACTATATAAATTTTTTATGCACTTTTACGAACATCACGTGATTGAACGGCGACCTTAATACAAATATTGAAAATAGTCTAAATAATACATAGGATTGGTGACCGTGATGTTATAGACACGATTGAAAAAAAAATTTATTCAATTTTTATGTTAAATTATGCTAAAAATCAAAAAAATAAAATACATCAAATTTAATTTCGTCTAATAATAAATGACAGCTTGACCTGAGGTTGTATCTAAATCAAGCTTATAAATAGATAAAAAACTATATAAAATAGTGCATTATATTTTAATAAAGCAATCTCATGATAAAACCAAAAGTATTTGAAAACATCCTTTTCGTTATTAAAAGAATTTTATTTTTATTTATTGCATTAAATGATTATTTAATTCGTTAACATTCGAGTAGGATTTTGAACCCAGACCAAAATAACGACATCTACTTTAACCACTTTATCTACGATTACGTAATCTACAAAGATAATATTTTAAATTGCTTATAGATTATCATTTTTTACATAACATCACAACTTTAACAACTGCCAAGAAAGCATCATGACCGATCTTATAGTAAACGTCCAACAAGGTAAAATTCGTGGAAAATTAGTTGAAGGATTTAAAGGAGTCAAATTCCGCGCGTTTCTTGGAATACCATACGCGAAACCTCCGTTGGGAAAATTAAGATTTAAGGTAATGAAATTAAAAAAATAATAAGTGTCCCGACTTGGATACTCGTCGAATGCAATTGTCCATATCAAGTAATAGCGTCACAAATAATTGGAATTTTTTTGAGTTTATTGATATGGGCGATTATATTCTATGAGTACGCGACGAGTCGGATTCCTAAAATTATTAATTTAAATTAACTAGGCTCCTTTACCAGCTGAAAAATGGTCAGGTATAAGAGATTGTGTCGAAGACAATCCCGGATGTTATTCCAAGGATCTTATCTATCAAACTTTGGGAGGTTCTGAAGATTGCTTAACATTAAACGTTTTCACACCAGAGGTAAAAATGTTAATAAATAATAAATATTTTTAGAAATGATCATGATTTGTAAAATATCTATGGCTAAGATATGGGTCTTATAAGTTAAAAAATTTTGTTTTGGTATGAAAATTTGTTGGTTAATGCAATTTTAATTATTCTATTACGTCGTAAACACTTAAATTTTCAAACTGATTCTAAAACCTTTTTTAACTATTTTTACTATTTCAAATTTTTTATTAAACGCATCACTTTCGAGTTATTTCATGATACTAGGAATAATCATTTTGCGCGTCAAAGATGAAGAAATGTCACTAACTTTAATATATAGTATAACTAACTTTCGAAACTTGACCGGCCCATATAAAATTAGGATTTTATCCTACTTAAGACATATATCCTACAAAGTACAGTACTTTGTACGCATCGAATTTGCAATCAATGTCTCCATATTCATTTTCTTCTTTTGATAGCTGTTGATCATCAGTTACTAGCAAAAATAATCTGCAGCCAAAATCCTCTACAATATTGCCAGTTTTAGAAAGTGCAGCTTAATCTTTTCTTAGCAAATAGATTCGTAGTTTGTATTTAAATTCTAAACGGTCTGGGTGGTCATGAAGACTTTTGATTGCATTAAACCAAAGAATGTTTCCAAAATATCTTGGCCTAATCTGTATATCAACACCAAATGTTTATAACACTTAATTATCAATTTAAGCTTCTTGTCATTTTGAAAAGGTAACAAGAATGATTTTCGTATAACTAGATTCATAGTTTCGAACATATCCAAAAGAATGGTCTTTTGTTTTTCTAGTGATAAACCAAATGCTGACGTTCTTGCTCGCTAGCTTTATGTTGTCCTTATTTTATTTATTCTACTCTACTTTTTGTTAAATTACAATCATAATCAAAGAAAAAATTGCACATAATTATATGATAGTAGTAACTCATAATTGCTTTTTCCGTAACATTATAAATACACCAACCATTAGTTATCTCGTTCCATGCAATCTCTAGGTAGTGTCGAAATTCATCCAGATCTTCATGAGGTCTGGGTACTTGTTTTAGTCGGTGACCCATCATATCCTAGACATGTTCAATCGGCTGACCATGTAGGCCAGGGGTAAAACTGCATTCTAACCTGCTCCAGGAATCTTTTTGAAACCACTCCAGTATGGGGTCTTGATTATTCTGTTGGAAAGTACCATTCTGCAACAACTGCATGAAAGACGTTTAATGTACCTGGAATGAAGGTAAAAGGTGTTCTTTGACCAGCATATATCGGCTCCCCCAAACCATAACCCCAGGTGTTAATGCTGTGTAACGTCTTTGGACGAATTCCAAATACAGTCTTTCCCCTCGATATCACCGTACTCTTCACAAAACCTTGATTCATCAGTGAAGACGATGTCATTCCAGTGATGAACCCATCTTTGTCGCTTGATATCATGCAAGTTTGGCTTCTTTATGGGTAGATGTTAATGGAAGCCGAAGGTAATGCTAGGTCCACACTCTCGTCGAGATCATACAAGAACAAGGGCCTCTATGGACGCTTGTCTTGCCTCGATCCTTCTCATCTCCTCTCGATGCAAAAATAACCCAATTATATTAATAACCCAAATTATGAGCAGCATTAAGTAGTATTATTTCAAAAACTTATTACAAAAAAAAATGTGTGAGATGAGCGCCGTAAATCTAGGAATGTCAGAATTATACCAATCAGTCGTAGTTCAACCTTGGTTTAGAAACATTTTCAATTTAGATCAATCCAACCCAAGTCAAAACCCAGTATCTGTTCGCTTTGTACTCATTGTCACAATAGAATCTGATCACCAACATCTTCTTTTTCTCACTTCCTTCCTTCACAAGGTATTTTAGAAGCCGCTTCGTAATTATGTCCCCAAATCAACTTTACACAACACATCTTTTTTTGCGAGAAATTCGGTGAAAATCTACTATGCAGGCATCCAACCTGGGATTTTGAGCGGCCGGATAGTATGAGTTTGGGATGCTGCATTCCTACTAGATATTACAATTCCGAAGCTAATACACAATCATGGGGATTTTAGGATTATATTATATAAACCCGGGATATGGGTTTTTCTTAGGACAATTTAAAACATTTTTTGTCTAAAAAGATTCTTTCCTTCATCATTAATTTTTGTTTCTCTTCGTCAACTTTCTTCTGCAGGTCAACAAACGAAATATCCCCTCTACACTCATTTCCTCTAAGTCTTTGTATTAAGTTTTAAATCTCTTTCACCATTTCGTGTCTTTTACTCTTATTATTCTTAGTTTTATTGATCAAAGGGTTGTTGTTACCGGAAATCAAACTTGGGTCGTTTAAATAACAACAAAAGCTGAACAATACAATCTTACGCTGTTAAATCATTGAAATCAAACAATCTTCTAAGGTTTCTCTTAAAGGAGCATTAATATATTTAATTTATTGCAGCATGCATTCTAAAGGCCACTTAACAGTAAACAATTTTTCTTGCAAGCAGTGTCTTGCACGAAGTTATGGCGGCAATAACTGTAGTGATTGGTTTTAAAATAATTTTTCCAACATATTTTTTTGTGAACTCATATGGGAGATCACACGTGCGAGATGTCATTACATGTTATAATTGATAACACCAAAAGTAACTAGAAAAAGTCATCACACTTTCAGCGCAATTGCAAGAGATATATGTCCAAACCTATCATCTGCAAATGTAAAAAAAAATACAAAAGATAAACCAACTCTTCATAATTTGAATCTCATTGTCACTAATAATGGGACCTAACAAATCAATTATTGCTTTTTAAGTTTTTTAGACTGTTCTATCGCTTTAACATGATTAAAAGGCTATTTCATCTTGTTTTGCAGTCAAGTTGCAGTCTCAGGTCTTTTCCGTATTCTTTTTTCACATATTTTTGAAGAACATGGTTTTTTGTTAAGATTTTTTAACATTCTGACCATCATTCAACGACATGTTAATAGTTGGCAATTTTGTTTTGGTTTCTTTCGAGAATCGTGTTCTTTCTATGCTTTTTTATTTTTTGGCATCCCGACATCGGCAGTTGATTAAAATAGAAGTTCTCACGGGATCCTGGGTTCAGAAAAATTGGCTCTACACCATCGTTTCTGGCTTTAAAGGTATCTTTACAAATGGCATACTTGACTGGAGGACTGGATCTGGTATATCTACCAACTCATCATACAAGGGCAGTCCTTCGTATCTCCCTTGACTTGACAACTCAGACATGCAGCACCGTTAAAGACTGACAAGAGAACCTATAATAACCTCTCTTCTCTTCTCTCCGTGTTCGTTCGATCTCCACACATTGGTTCTTTTCTGCCCTCAGTTCGTATATTGAACCCATCATTCTATTTAAAGCATTGACAGTTCTATTCGTTCTACTTCCTGCATACACTTTCTTTATACTATGCCCTCCATTTTAAGTTTTTTCCAATCATTACACCTAAATGTTTTTGCGAGTTTTTTTGATTCGAGTACATGATCTTTGTTCGTAAATTTCTTTTCCGCACTTTCTGCTTTTCATTAGGACTGTCTCCGTCTTTTCAAGAGCGATTTCTAGATTCACTTTCTCTATCTTACTCATCATCATCCCTTGATACTGTTTCCAAAAGACTTGAAATATTTCCAGAAGATTTGATATTGCCTCCAGAAGACTTGAAATGCTTTCAGAAGACTAGATACTGCTTCTAGAAGACTTGGTACTACACCTGGACGACTTGATACTGCTTTTATAAGACATAACATTGCTTCCAGAAGACTTGATATTTCCTCTGAAAGATTTGAATCGCTTCCAGAAGATTTGGTACTACTATCAGAAAACTTGATATCGCTTCCAAAAGACTTGCTACTGCACTTGCAAGATTTTATACTGCTTCTAGAACACTTGATACTGTTTCCAGGATGTCCCCAAAAGACTTGAAATGCTTTTTTAATATTACCTTTGGAGGACTTGAAATGCTTCTAAAAGACTTGATATTCCAGAAGAGTGTCCTGCTTCCAGAACACTTGATACTGTACCTGCAAGATTTAATACTACTACTAGAAGAATTGATATTGCTTCCAGAAGACTTGAAATGCTTTCAGAAGATTTGATACTGTTGGTAAAACTACCGATAGAAAATATTTTCATCTCAAAAAAACAAGATACTCTTGATAAACCATTTGAATATGCTTCGAAAATATTAATGCACTATTAGACTAAATGTAAAATCTTTACGCAAATAGTCAAAAAAATGTTTATTAAATACTAAATACTGCTAGCAGAAGAAATTTTTATTGCAAAAGGCAAGACACTGCCAATAAAAGACGAGATACTGTTTGTAAAATTCCAAACTTATAAGCTAGCACATCTTTTGCTAGCACTATTACTAGCCTAGAGTTCCATTACAAACTATCGCAACTATAGGCGCTAGATACTAGTTACTAGGAGTGCTCTGAGTGAGCAAACACCTATAAAAAAAATTAATGATTTTATCTGGATTACCATTTTTAATTATTTTTAATGATCTTTGTTTTGAAGAGCTGTCATTTTGATTTTTTCAATACCCAGTACCCATACATATTTTCGAAAACTGGTCCTTGTGCTCAACAATATTGTTCTCTTACATATTGGTTCTTAGTTTGTTCAATCATATTGCAAATATTTAAAAAATTATTTAAAAATGACTTAGTTTTGAAAACCTATATCTTAACCATTCTTCAATTTAGCACAAAAATTTTGAAATGAATCGTCATCATTTCCTTACACAAACACCTGTATAATACAATAAAATATTTTTATAAAATTCTAGCAATCGAAATCAACCTCTTTAAAACCGGTGATGGTTTGGATCCATGGTGGGGCTTATACAGCTGGATCGTCTAAATCGGACGTTTACGGCCCGGACTTTTTAATAACAGAAGACGTAATCTTAGTTACGATAAATTACCGATTAGGTCTCCTCGGATTTTTAACTTTCGATGACCCAACTTTGGAAGTACCGGGCAACGCTGGATTAAAAGACCAAGTTTTAGCATTACAATGGGTCCAAGACAACATAAAAAATTTCGGAGGCGATCCAAATAACGTCACAATTTTCGGAGAAAGCGCCGGGGGCACCTCGATACATTACTTAATGTTATCCCCGATGGCTAAGGGGTTATTCCACAAAGCCATCGCTCAGAGTGGGTGTTGTTTGGTTCCTTGGGCTGTTTCAAGAAATCCTTTGTACATATTAGCTGAGATACTCGGGTTGCCTTTTAAAAACGATCAAGAACTTTTTAAATATTTCCAAGAGTTACCTGTCGAAAAACTTTTTGAGGCGCAAGAACAAATCCCCGATGTAATTGATGATATGGATTAATTAAATTTTGTTGGGATTATTTTGATTATTTTTAGGATTATAAATCGCACGTGATGAGGGCTTTGGGTCCGATTATCGAAAAACCTTACAAAAATCAGGTTAATTTTATTACGGAGCATCCTTTGGATATAATTAGAAAGGGGACGTTCAATAAGGTCCCTTTCATGCTTGGGTTCACCTCGATGGAAGGATTTTTTTATCAGATGGTGGAGATGCGACATGGAAAAAGTACTTTAGTAAAGAATTTCGAGGAAGCCATTCCGAACACTTTTAACATTCAATTGGGGACTGATAAATCTCGGGGAATAGCCAAAAAAATTAAAGAATTTTATTACCGAAATGAAGAACCGTCCGAGGAAAATAAAGAAAAATTCTTTTTGATGCAAACCGATTTATTCTTCGTGCACGGAATTTATCAGAGTGCGAAATATCATTCGAAACATCACCCGGTGTATTTGTATAAATTCTCAATTGATGGGTTATTAAATTTATATAAGACTTTTATGGGGATAACCCTCCCAGGTAAATCAAAAATTTAATTAATCTTAATAAATTAAATTAAGGTGACGATTTAATTTCTTTTAGGAGCCGCCCACGCGGATGAGATAGGCTACTTATTCAAACTTTTCTTAACACCCGACGATTTAGAAGTCGACAGCATCGAATACAAAACGATCAAAAGAATGACGAAGCTTTGGGCGAATTTTGCAAAATCCGGAAATCCAAATCCGACCGAAAAAGACGAATATCTCAACAATATTAATTGGAAGCCGGTTAAAAATGACGAAATAAATTATTTAGATATTTTACCAGAATTAAAAACTTGCGTTAATCCTGAAAAAGAGCGAATGGAATTTTGGGATAACATTCAACAAATATGTGAAACTAACTCAAAATTGTGATAAATCAATTTAATATATTAAATAAAATGATTTGGCGAAAACTTGTTTGTAATATATCAATTTAATTGAAGTAATTTCGTTATCTAATTGCATTATCATCACTTAAAACCGTCAAAGTCCGACAATTACAAAATAATCTCGATCCAGCGCGTCTCACGATGAACAGTAAACACTAGATAAAATACTTAATACGAAACAAATAATGTTTAAATCGCGTTTCTCCTCAAATCGTATTAAAACGTAAGTTTTGACTAAAAATCGAGATGAATCTAATTGTTAAAACGCGAAACGGTTTGGTTGAAGGAACGACGTCTTTGGATTATGATGAAGGATTGTTTTATTGTTTTTATGGAATTCCGTACGGGAAACCTCCGATTGGAGAACTTAGATTTAAAGTAAATTTATTGAAATGTGTTGAAAGAGAGTTTGTTTCGAGTTAGAAAGTGCGTAATTTGTAGGCGCCGGAAGAAATTGAAGATTGGAGCGGAGTTAAAGATTGCACTGAAGTTAAGGATGGATGCTTTTCGAGGCATGTTTTTACGACGAAATTTACGGGATCTGAGGATTGTTTACGGTTGAATGTTTATACTAAAGAGGTAAAAAATAAGAAAGTTTTCGCCGATTGTCACTATCAATATATAGTAAACCCCATATTTTTAGCCACCTCTAGAAACGACCAATTTTCAAAATCCTAGATCAACTACGCAGGAAATTCTGATCTAATAACCCTCCCATTAACGGCACCCCCCATAACGACCACTCTTTGAAAAAAATTCTGCTAAAATTACTCTCACTTTTACGTCTCAATATCGGTCATAATTTCGTTTTAACAATAAACCTTGTTTTTTATAGATTTTATATGATAGGTTTTCTTTGTAAAGCTAACTCCGGGTAGATTTTGAATTAGTATACGGTCTACAGTGCTTACGTGTATCAATATGTCGCTAAAAAGAAAACGTTTATCTCTTAATGACAAAATTGATAGTATTGCAAAAAGTGAAAAGTTAGAAGTTATGTTGGAAGGACACAAGTGAACCACATTTTAAAAAATAAATGAGACTTTAAAAACTTTTTGAAGAAAATTTTAATCTAGAACAAGATCTAGAAAAATCTAGAAAAAATTTCCTAAAACCTTAAAGACTGGTTATTGAAAAACTAATTTACAATTGACTTTATAAGGCGAGAAGTTGAAACATCCCATATCTTCCTTTTATTAACCTTCCGTAAGTTTGGTGGGGTCTTACAGACCCAGAGGTATGTTAAATGTGTTGCATCGTGAAAATCAATCACATGCTTGCACAAGCTGGCATCTAATGAGTCAATCTACCTGCAGTTCAGGGTAGTTTATGCCTCCCTGTACTAGAAGTGCTTCAAATCATAACCTAATTGATCATCGTGCTTCTCAGACCCCATCAAACTCAATACGTTAGAAGTGAGTTGACGGTATATTATTTTTTTTTAGTTGTTATAAAACAAATTTTACGACAAAATAGTGTGATTTAATTAAACTTATTTACATATTTTATTATCAGAATTGCATCGTTATCAAAATGGGAGATTTTGAACAGGAACAAGCTAGACTTCTTGCATTGTGGGAAGATGTGCAGTCTGAAATTGGTGATTACGATGAAATTTCAAGTGATGAAGGTGAAATAGACAACTTGAATGAAAGTGATCATTACAGCGATACTGAACAAGACATCAGCGACGACGAAAAAGACATAGATGATAATGATAATAACCAGATCAGCGCAGGTTTATTTTATTTGGGGAAGGACGGTACAACAAAATGAATCAAACGTCCACTTCGGCCAAATGTCAGAACAAAATCAGAAAATATTGTCACGCAATTACCTGTCGTTAGAAGAGGATATAGAGATGGTAAAACGGCATTAGAATGCTGGAAATATTTCTTCACTGATGAAATGTTAGAAGTAATTTTGAATAACACAAACGAAAGAATTTCGATGAGGGCGTCTACTTATGGACAAAAAGATCAATATAAAGTAAAACAAGCAGACAAGACGGAATTGCTAGCTTTATTTGGTCTTCTCTATATAGGAGGCTACTACAAATCTGGACGTCAAAATGTAAAGGATTTATGGGCAACTGACGATACAGATATTCAGAAAAACTATGACCCTATAACGTTTCAATTTTCTTTTGTGTTGCTTGCGCTTTGGCAGTTGGGAAACTCGTATTGAGAGAGTGGCACTCGATAAACTTGCACCGATTAGGACAATTTTTGATGCATTTGTTCTGAATTGCAAACAGATTTATTCACCTAGCATGTACCTTACCGTCGATGAATAATTGATAGCTTTTCGGGGAAACTGTCCATTCCGTCAGTTTATCCCCAGCAAACCCTCAAAATAAGGCATAAAAATTTTTGCTCTAACTGATGCAAGGTGTTTCTATACTGTAAATTTAGAGGTTTATGTGGGTTTGCAACCTGAAGGACCTTTTAGAAAAAGCAATAAACCAGAAGATATTGTGCTTCGATTGATAGAACCAGTAACAAGAACTGGGAGAAATATTACATTTGATAACTGGTTTACCAGTTACAGCCTGATTCAACGATTACTAACAGAACATCGTTTAACAGCTGTTGGCACTGTTAGAAAAAATAAAAAAGAATTGCCAAAACCTTTAGTATCCACACCAGGAAGACCATTGCCTTCAAGTATGTTTGGATTTCAAAAACAAATCACTATGGTATCGTAGATGGAAAGAAAGAATAAGAACGTTTTAATGTGGTCTTCGCTCTATCATGACGATAAAATTGATGAATCAACTCGACATCAAGAGAAGCCTGATATTGTAACATTTTACAACTTGACTAAAGGTGTTGACACAGTGGATAAGCTTTCAGCTTCTTATGACGTTTCAAGAAATTCACGGCAATGGCCACTGAGAATATTTTATTCGATTCTCAATACTGCTGGGATAAATAGTGAAATTGTCTACAAAAATAATACAAATAATTATACCACCACCAGACGACACTTTTTGAAAAACTTGGGCAAAGAACTAATTGCAGAACACCAGGTATGTCGTCTCAAAAATAATAAGCTTCCCAAAGATCTTCGCTCCCAGCAATCTGGAAATTCAGGAACTAATCAATATGAAACACCAAAAAGAAGACGATGTGAATTTTGTTCACGCAATTTAGATAGAAAATCACAATATTTTTGCAAAACCTGTAAAAAAACATTTGCTTGTCACACGCAAATTTTCTTTGCAATGAATGTATTAATAATAATTATGATGATTACGAAGAAGTGTAAGTGGTTCTAACGTTTATTTTGATAATTTTTGATTAGTTTAGAAAGAAAAGTATCAAATATAAGTTTGTAGCTATTTTTGACTGTTAACTTTTAAGAATAAAATAATAATAAATGTATTCTATAAATTTAAGAACAGACTGAACTTGTCCGTTTGACTGACCAGACTTCCGGAAGGTTAAAAAAAGCACTGTATTTTGCTACAGTGCCAAAAATTTGAAACTTTTGACTTTTAAAGCTTGAAATGGATGGCTTGAAAAAGTGTGTCGAAGACTTCATGTCTTTAAAACTGTCTGTGGTGAATCAGCTGATGTCGACCTGATCAGTGTTGAAGTCTTGAAAACAAAGTTAAAATTGATGTTGAAGAACTACTTACCAAAAGATGTGTACAATGCTGACGAAACTAAACTGTTTTATCTTGCAATGCTGAACAAAACATTTGTGTAGTTTGGTCGTCACTGAACGACTTCAATCTCTGGAAATTAGCGCTGCCACCAGAAACAGTATTTCACGCTTCCTAATTCTTAGTCAAAAGGACTCCTACACCAGCCTCTCTATTTTTAGTTATAATTCGTCAGCGACATCTTATGTCCAATAATACACGTTATAATTGGGGTCATTTTTTAAACCATTTTGAGATGGTTGATAAGTGCCTTGATTTAAACGTTCGAAATTACGTCAATTTTTATACATTTTTTATAAAAACCATTAGTTTTTGTATTACAGTGTTTTGTAAATTATTGTATGTCCTGAGGTGTTTTTGTAAAAAGTTATAAAGTTATGAATTGAATTGGGTTGAGCTCCATCTTGATACTATCCTTCATATTGAATGGTATAAACTTGAAGTTCAACCCAACCTAACCAAACCGAACGCATCCAACTTAATCCAAGCCGTAACATTCCTCAAATTGAATGATATGAAATTGCAGTTTAACACAACTAAACCCAACTTTATATTGGGATATAAAGAATCTTCTATGTTTTTCAGAAATATTCCATGAATTTTTCTTCTATAGTAGGATTAGAGTGAGTTCCAACTGCATTCCATTCAATATGAAGGATAGTGTGAAAGTTTTCTTCTATGGTTGAGTTAGGTTGAGCTCCAATTTCAAATTATTAAGTATGAGAAATGGCGTGAAGTTAAGCTTCAAATTCATACGATCCCTCATTTGACAAAAATTCAAATACAAAAAAAAAAAATCTTCAATTCAAGTTCTATTTAATTTGAGAGATGAATTTTGGGTTTGATTTTTTTCTTTTACGGTTGGATTTTATTGAGGTTTTCTATGGTAGAGTTGGGTTGAGCTCCAACTCCATACCTTTCGTTATGAGGGCTGGTAGGAAGATGAAGCTCAACCCAATCCAATCATAGAAAACCAAAATCAACCTTAAAAAAATAATTTTTTTAAGTTCAATACAACATGACAGATGGTATCAAATTGGATTGGGTTGAACTCTAACTTCATACCATTCAATATAAGGGATCATTTTGAAGTTTGTATTAAACATAGAAGATTTGTTGTTTTGGGGTTGATTTTGATTTTCTATGCTTGGTTTGGGTTGAGCTTCAAATTCATACTATTCAATATAAGTGATGATATGAAGTTTTTCTTCTATGTTTGGGTTGGTTTGGGTTGAGTACCAACTTTATACAATTCAATGCCCAAACATAGAAAAACAAAATCTACAACAAAATACCATCTTCTAAGCTCAATTCAGCATGAGAGATGGCATCAACTTGATTTGAGTTGAGCTTCAACTTCATACCATTTATTTTGAGTGATGGTATAAAGCTTTTCTTCTATGGTTGGGTTGGGTTAGGCTCCAACTTCATACCATTCAATATGAGGCATGATATGAAGTTGAAGCTTTAACCAAACCAACTTGTTACTGTGACATCAGACTGATTTAACATAATTTGACATAATTTCATTCAATTTAATAACAATTAAAATAATCGATTTAATTTAAATACATTTAATTTATCATATTTAAAAATTTTTGCCTATTAAGATTTTCACACTGCAGTACAATATTAAATTTTAGTTTCAATATACATGGTATTCCTTTTTTCGGAAGACCATTAAATAATTTCCGAATTATTACATTTGCTCTCAAAGGCGATAAGTATACAAGTAAAAAATACCCCAAACTGATTGACAATTTTATGACAAGGATAGATTTATGAGATAAGGAGGATCTGTTAATCAACGCGAAGTAAAACCCTCGTTGCTTTGAAAGATCGCACAACAAGGCATTTCCTTTAACATGGGTTTGTTAATTTGTAATAGAAAGGCCTGGATTAGAAAGGTCTTTGCGGTTAAAAAAATGAGAAAGCTAAATAGAAAAATAGTCCTATTTCTGGATAACGCCATGTCCCATCCCAAGCTTGCATTAGAACATGTAAAAATAGTGTTTCTGTCTCCAAACAGTACCTCACATTGCCGGCCATTAGATAAAGGTATCATCAATTAATTTAAATAATCTTAATTAAAAGGCTTTGAACATTTACAAACAGTGAAAATTGTTGCTCAATTTGGCCAGTGCTTTGGCTTCGGCAATAGCTGTTTAGAAGTGCTCGGCAATAGCTGTTTAGAAGTGCTCGGCAATAGCTGCTTTGAAATGGTTATTGCTTTCTTCAATAACCATTTCAAAATACTTTACAAAAGATCTGAACCGGATTCTTCGAAACTCTTGAACAAGAAGGCGATTTTCAGGAAAAAGATAAAATTCCACAGGCATCATCCATTTCAGGTTAAAAAAATGCCAAAAATAAACCTATAAAATTATGATTCTGGAGTGTTAACTGAAAACCCCAATATAGACATAATCAAGGAATTCAGTGACGATAAAGTTAATGAGATAAACAGTGAAAGTGATGGTGAAGAATCTGGAAGTTGTACCTGAAATATTAATAACATGGCTGAAGTATGTCCAAAACTAAGGGATGCACAAAGTTTTTTATAATAACAAAGGTGAACGGGCTTTTTAGAAGTTATTAACATTTTAGCAAAACGTGAATCACAAGTGTTACAAAAAAGAATCAAAACTTAAAGCAAAGCTGTATTGAACAATAGTTCAAGAAAATGTAATTATAGTTTTGCATCAAATGAAATAATCAACACGATTTATTTACTTATTTATTATCTTTCAATAACGACTACGTCCCTTTAACGGTCATTTTCCCAATACATTTTTGTGGCCACTATTAAGAGGTTTTACAGTATAGTTAAAACTTACATTTCCTCTGTTGAGTGTGGTATGTATTCTCCTAAAATGTTAAAATCAATTCTCCTGGTTCAATCCCTCTCTCAATATACAGTATGAATCTGACAAAGACAAAAGACTGATATTTTTCAAAGATAAGTGTGAAAAATAATGTCATGTAGGTAATGTATGTAGCCTCTTGAATGCAGTTTTGAACAGCCAGTGCCGTTCTAAATCTAAGAGTTAATAGATTGAAGCTCTGAGGCGCCAACTCTTGGGGGGCTGTTTTTGCAATGAAGTGTTTGGTGTACCCATCATACATACACTTAGTGTCCCCTCTGATTTTTTGGCATTGAAAACTTTCAGAACAAATTTTTGGTTGTGTTGGATTGGGTTGAGATTAGCGGTGCATCTGAAGGCATCTTTTTAACGAAAGCCTCTACAATGCATATTTTACAAGTACTTTACAAACATATTTGGCAACCATGTATATTTGAATGTAAGTAAAACTAGAACTAACAAGAGACCTAGAAATGGAAAGATTCACTTTCAACTTCTAAAGTAAATGTGAACTTGGCGTAAATGTGATAAAGAGATAAAAAAGGAAAATCTAGCGCTGACTGTAAAACACAATGATAGTGGTGTTATGGTTTGGGGAGTGTATATCGGTAGCTGGAGTGCGTAATTTCGATATAATAGAGGGCTTAATGGACCAATATAGCTTTGAAAAATCATTTAATATCGTCTGGAAATAAAATGGGCCTTTTAAACTACTATCAATTTTATCAGGATAACGATCCAAAGAATAATATAAAGCTAAGGTTGGAGGGAGGACATATTAGAATGTTGGCAACGAAGGAAAGTAGGATTATGGGACAGGTTTGGCGATGAGGTGAAGGATTTCTGGAAGAGATGTGGAAGGAAGGAATTAGTTTGAGAGCTTAGTAAAAAGTGTGGTTAAGTATGGGATGGAGATATGGGGATGGAAAGACCAAGAGCGTTTAGATGGTGATGTTGAGATTAGCCAGGGAAACTCCGGGATATATAGTTCGGGAAAAAATTAAGCTGAGGGTGGAGGTGGATAAGCGAATAGTGCATCTTGAGGAAAGGGTGCAAAGTAGAGAACATTATAAAATCATGGGGAGTGTTGCAGACAAATTAAAGCAGGCAATGGGCGTTATGGGCAGCAAGAAAGGAAAGAGTACTATAGAAGGGTGGAAACAATAAATTGTTATTATTGTTATAAAGCTATGGTTACTTTACAACTGCCCAAAAGTAATTGAAACACCTCCATAATCAC
Source organism: Onthophagus sagittarius (assembly GCA_036711965.1). Classification (NCBI taxonomy): domain Eukaryota; kingdom Metazoa; phylum Arthropoda; class Insecta; order Coleoptera; family Scarabaeidae; genus Onthophagus; species Onthophagus sagittarius. Next base: position 61,655,543 of record JASERS010000002.1, on the reverse strand, counting down.
CTGACGTAAACCCAATCGAACATCTTTGGGAAGAATTAAATCAACGAGTAAGGACGTGAACCATATCTATCTTCCAAACCAGAGCTCATTAAAGCGTTGAAAAAACCAAAAAGATTGACAATTGTTTTATCGGTCAAGGGAAATCCCACAAAAAAATAAAATGCACTTAAATGATTGTATACAGATCTGTCCAATGAATATTAACGAAAAAGTTGATTTTTTCAATTATCATATTAATCTTCATGCACCCATCAAGACATCGGTTCTACATAAGTATTATCGCCCTTGGGTTACGGACAGAATTAAACTTCTTATGAGACTGAGAGATACAGATATAGGTGGTTTAAATCCACTAACACAAAATCTGATTTTACTTATTATAAGCAACTATATAACTTCACCAATATTGCACTGCAACATAAAAACCTTTTTATCCCACGTATCTGGGAGTTTGTACGAATAAAGCTGATGGCATTCCTGGTGACGTCGGCGACGCTAATTCTATCAACAATTTTTTCTTGGCTTCTCAGGTTAACAGGCCTGGTGATGCGGATCTTATACAGTTTTATAATAACAACATACTGCCGCAGATCAGTAGTAGGCTGTACTTTTCGCTAGCCTCGGAAGAGGAGGTCCTTGATACGTTACAATCTATTAAAACTAATGCAGTTGGGTATGATGGTATTAGTGTAAAAATGTTGTAAAGTTGTTGTCTGGAATTTGGGGTGTATCCTACTAAAGTTAAGACTGCATTGGTTTCTTCACTTCAAAAAAAAGAATCCGAATGCTTTGGTTGATCTACGGCCTATCAGTATTTTAAATATTACGTCGAATGTTTTGGAAAGGATTGTGGCGGCGAAAATGTGGGACCATCTTGATACATTCAATATATTACTATCCAATCAATCTGGGTTTCATTCTGGTTTTAATTGCAGCGCGGCTCTTCTTGATGTTGACGATGATATCTTGCGTAGGATATATAATGGATGTGTCACTGTACTAGTTCTGATCGATTTCTCGAAGGCTTTTGACACGATCCATCATTTAACACTCCTATCAGTGCTTCATTGTATCGGCCTCTCTCTGTTGGCTGTTAATTTCTTTAAAAATTATTTTTTACAACGCTCATAAATTATTAAATTTCAGGACGCCTTATCAGAGAGTTACTTTTAGCCTTATTACTTTTAGGAGTACCTCATGAATCAATTTTGGAAAATATACTTTAGCGCATTTATACGATTAATTTGAGTTCTAACCACATGTGTGTTGATGTTAATAATCTCCTTCAGAGAGCCTATTCCACCCTTAAGCTATTATATTCAAATGAAAATATTTTGCCTCAACAATTAAGAATTCATTTATGGGATGCTCTTTACCACTCTTGCATCGATGCCGCGAATTGATCTCGTATTCAGCGCGTGCAGAATTCCTGTCTTCGCTTTATCTTTGGTATCAGAGGATGTGAGAGAATTTCTCATACGCTCGATTGGGTCGGTTGGTTGAATATGTCACGACGTAGAATATTACACTCCGCTTATCTGTATCACAAAATTCTTACTTTCAAAACTCCTCCGTATTTATACAAGAAAATTAGGTATCGTACAGATATTCGTAATATTAATGTTAGGCACCGTTATACATTAACAGTACCGAAGCACCGACTTGAACTATTCAAGCGATCCTTCTCCTACTGTGTGCCTAACATTTATAACAATATCCCACTTTATGTAAAGCTGGAGAATGTACGTGGCTTTAGTAAAAAAACTAAAAATTGAACTGCGGAGACAGTATGTGGAGGCGGGCAATCATCATCATTAGGCATATCATGAATTTCAAGTCTATAAATTGGCGTGGCTTTGTTAACTTGGCAATTTAAAAACGTGCGGCTTTTAGATCGATAGAAACATCACTAGATCTAGAATTAGAAACGAACTAGTGTTAGTGCTAAAATTAAAACTAGAACTTACACTAGACCAGAAACTAGAATCATTGGGGTTTAGCCGTACGTCTTTTAAGACGTAGTAAACTAGTACTCTAGTGTTAGTACTAGTTTTAATTTTAGCACTAACAGTAGATCATTTCTAGTTCTACATCTACTGTTGGTGCTAAAACTAGAACTAACACTAGACCTAGAACTAGAAACTTGTAGGTTTAGCCGCGCGTCTAATTGCCAAGTTGGTTTCAGAATGGGTTTTATGTTTAATTTCATTTCTAAATTTACTTAATTAAGTTAATAAATATATACTATTACCATTAACTATATTTTCTACATATAATTTACTACATGATTTATTAAGCATTTTTTGTGTTATCACTTAGTGTTGGATTATTTATGTGAACCATTGTATTCACATTATAATTATAATTAATTCTGTTTTTAAAAAAGGACTATGTACCTGTAATTAATTCCTTTTTTAAACTTCGTTCTAATTGTAATTATTTTTAAAATACATATAATTAACCCAGCTCTGACAGTAGACCTTGTTTTTTTAAAGAGAAATATCTCTAGAATTCAAAAAAGCTCGAAACTGGATAATAAATCTTACGAATTTTACGAAGATGCTCCAGTTTGAAATGAGTCACACTGTATATAGTAGCAACCCCAAAATCCATCTTCAATACTTCTTGATCTTCTTACCATACATTGTCATACTCCTTACAATCTCTTAACATTATTCTCCATATACCACATAAATTCTTTCCCTCCTGCTCCAGAACTCCAATTCTCTACTTGATGAGCCTCAACTTGGCCTACATCGAGCCCCAACTGCAGTTTAGAAAGTTAATTTAGAAGGAAAATTCTGATTATGAATATAATCGAACAATTTTCATTTCTGGACTAATTGTTATTTGTAAACAAAGCTAATCTTGCATGGCATTTTTTATATTTATATGTTTTCTACGCTAAAAGATATCAACTTAACACATAAATAATACATTCTTTTTAATCCATTTTAGTTAAATACAAAATCAAAGAAACCAGTTTTTGTTTGGATCCATGGTGGCGCGTTTGTAACCGGATCAGGAAATCCCGACGTTTTCGGACCAGAATTCCTAATAACACAAGACATCGTCATAGTTACCTTAACATACAGATTAGGACCTTTGGGTACAATTTTTCCTTTTAATTTCAGCTTTAATTCTACACTCTCAATTTAGGATTTTTATGTTTGGAAGACACTTCATTAGGAGTCCCGGGAAATGCGGGAGTTAAAGACGTTTTAATGGGATTGAAATGGGTCAACAAAAACATAGAAAATTTCGGCGGTGATGCTTCTAACGTTACGTTAGCCGGCCAAAGTGCTGGCGCAATAATGGTAAATTTTATGATGCTCTCTCCGTTAGCGAAAGGTCTTTTTCATAAAGCGATTATGCAAAGTGCTTGTGCTCTGCAAAATTGGGCCCTTGGGAGAAGGGAGGGTGCTAGAGAACTTGCGGAAAGATTGGGGTTAAAAAGTGAATCTGAAAAAGAAATTTTAACGTTTCTAAGAGGAGTTGAAGTTGAGAAATTGTTAAGGGCTAGTCAAAAAATTAGAATATTAAGAGATGTAAGTTATAAAATAATAAATGATATATTAACATTAATATCGTTTTCTTGTAGGATATGTTCGGCGATAACGTTATGTTTTACAGCCCGGTTATTGAAAAACCAAATCCTGGGGCGATTATTACGGAAAAACCTTTATTAACAATTTTAAGGGGAGATTACAATAAAGTTCCTTTGTTAATGGGGTATACTTCAAATGAAGGATTATACGCAGATTTTATAATAAAAGGGTTGACTGTCTTAATTGATGATTTTGAAAGGATGGTCCCTCATACTTTACAACTCCCAAAAGGGAGTGAGCCATCTAAAATTATAGCCGCGAAAATGCAAAATTTTTTCTTTAAAGATTCCCCAGCCACAATTGAACATAAAGACAAATATATGAAAGTAACGAATTGTCAAAAAATTAATTAATTTAAATTAAGTGATTTTTTTGTTTTAGTTGGGTTCTGGGTTATTCTTCGCTTACCCAGTTTATAGAATAGCAAAACACATGGTCGACAATTTAAACCACCCCATTTATTTTTACAGATTCTCTATCGACGCTGGATTAAATTTGTATAAACTCGCGAGAAAATTTAAAGCGGACGGTAAATTTTAAAAAATCATTAAAATTAATGTAAATAATCAAATTTTAGGGGCCTCTCATGCCGATGATACATGTTACCTATTTAAAACTATGTTCACCCCAAAAATATTACCAGGAAGTGTGGAAGATGTCGCCGTTCGAAGATTAACGAAACTTTGGGGAAATTTTATAAAATTCGGAAATCCGGTTTTGTCGAAATCTGATCCTCTCACTTCAATCGAATGGAATCCGATTCAAAAGCACGAATTTAATTTTGTGGACATACGAAATGATGGATTGGTGTCGGGAAAAAATCCGGATGAAAAATCTATGATGTTTTGGGATGATATTTATAAGTCGGATCCTTTATATGCGAAACATAAATTATAAAAATTCGAAATACAATCAAATTTGAAATGTTTTCAATATCTCAGAAATACATTATGGTGGAAAAACAAGGTTTGGTTTACGTTATAAAGTTACTAAGGGTATTAATTGATAACAAATTGATTTCAATTGAGACATGTTAAAGGGTTGATTGATGAGGAAATAGTACCCCAAATTTGGATAGATTTAATAATAACAATAATATATAACTTTATTGCTATAACTTCTGTAATACTTTGGTACAGCAAAACAATAATATATATAAGGCAAAGAGCTTCATTCTAGAATGATACAGAGATCTTTTTTCACATGATTACTAAATCTCAGATTTCCATCAAAAATAACGCCCAAATTTTTAGCCTCTGATTGGATGTATTGTTAGTTTTCCTTTATTGAGAACTATATAAACATTATCCTGGTTGTATGCACCAAAGATGACTACTTTGGATTTTGCCGGATTAAGGGTTAAACAGAGACGCTCTGAGTAATCGGAAATTGCTTGTAAATCAATATTTAGATTCCTACACTTATCGGCGATATTCTTTTTATTGAAGTGTACATATGTCTATGTTTCATCCGCGTACATATGAATTTTACTAAATTGCAATTTACTGGGAATCTGAGATGTGTACAACGTAAATAGCAAAGCGGGTAGTATCGATCCTGTGGTCCGCCTGTTTTAATAAATCGTTGTCTTGAATAGATTTGATCTAGGTTTACAATTTGTCCCCTGTTACTTAGAAAACTCCCGAATAACTGCAAAGCGGATTTACCTAGGCCCAAACAACTTAGAATCGCTTCGTAGTCAACTCTATCAAATGCCTTGCTGTAATATAAGAGGACCAAAATTGCACCCATATCCTTGTTCCTAGTTATTAATATGTCATCCGAGACGTTTAGAAGTGCCATTGCCGTGAAACAGCAGTGGCCCGAACGGAAACCTGACGTATTAAAGGCAATAGATTTTTCTCGTTAACAAATGGTTTAAGTTGCAAAGCATAACCTTTGACAACATTGCGAATACACTGATTAATCTTAATCTTAGATAACGGGGTTACCACGGCTATCTTCCATGCATCGGGAAAATCGGCAAAGTTGAATTCATCATTATCTGGATTGTGTTTGTTTTGAATATAGAATTTATATAGAGTATGGTCTGGATGTTTACGCTCAAAGTTAGTAAAGAATTCATTTATTCGATTAACATTTTTAAGATCCTCTCTAATGACAGATTTAGAATCAAGCGTGATATTTATCAACTTAATTGTTTTCGACATTTGCTGGAATCATTCTCAGCCACTACTGTTCTTAAATAGACTTTTTCTTCTTTTCAAATAGCTGCCATGGTCATGTTTCGCAAGGTTTTATAATAAAACATCATCTCGTTTAATCGATTTAAACCTGCTAAGAGCTCAACTCTTATTTTCATTGTGGTCTTTACAGAATCTTTGAACCATGGAGCAAACGGTTTGGAGAATGATGATATAGATGATGATACAGGCGCATACGCATCCAAAAGAGTGCGGACAGTGGGACGAGACAGTGGAACGAGTGTTTTTATGTGCATAAGGAATTTCACAAGACATCATCAGAGATCTGATGATAACATCGTGATCAGAGATGTGAACTTGTTCAGTACCAGAGAAATTATCGGCCGAATTTTCACTAGCAATGATGAAGTCGATGGCCGTGCTTGTCTTATTAGTCATCCTAGTAGTACAGGCAATGAGCTGGCAGAGTGATCGTTCATCTAGCAGCTCATTGAATCATCTGGTATAAATGTTTTATATATCAAGAAAGTCTATGTTACTATCCCCCATACGATACACTTCATCACACATTATCTAATGTACGATGTAGTTCAAGCAAACTCCGCTTAGAAACTGTAGGAGGATTATAAATACAACCAACAGCGATTCTCCTTCCGTTAATATTCAATAGAACCCAGATTTGTTCAAAAGAGGCATTTAGATTTAGATGATATGGATGACATGACATAAATAGCTACTCCGCCTCCCGCGGGTAAAAGTCGAATCCATCCACAGTTATCAAATCGCTAGATATATCACCATTCAGCTAAGTTACAGAAATGCACACAACAGCAAATTATTGAATACCATTTGTCGATATAGCTTATAAATTTAATAATAATACCACGCGGTCAAACTCCATCGGTATTTTTACGTGTTTTAAATTTTCATTTATGATAGTAGTTCTTTTATGATACCTTATCTCTAAGACGCTCATTTTCTTCTTCAGAAACATTGTTCGAAGATTTTTTAGTGCTGGTGACTACCTTAGCTAAATTACTCTGCATAGGAGATTTAAACGTTGACCTTCTTAAGACGGAGAGCAGAGGGAGTTATTAAACCTATTGAAATATTTGGTCGACATAATTACGGAACAGAAGTGTCGATCTAAATCTTACCGTATGTATGTATGTATGTATGTATGTATGGGACGGGGAGGGTATGTAAGGCATGCAGCACCTAGGCCTCAACGGACCCCTTGTACAACCTCCCTAAGAGACTCGAGGTGTTCTGAGAAAAATCTTACCATATTCCAGAAGTTCTTTGCCAAGCTGAAGAACTGAAATTACACTTTATAAATTTTATTCCCAAATTAAATATAAGCGATCGTGTTGGTTCCCTGGAGAACCCTATTCTAACTCCGAATGTTTCCCGTTTATCTTTTCGGATTGTGTTGGAGTCTGGGCTGGTAAGAGCTCTCGCTGATTTACGATCTAATGCGGTATGTTTCGATGGTATTATCTTACAAATTCTTAAAATATCGTGCCCGTTTATATATTTCTCAATCTATCTTTCCTTCCTGCGATAAAATTGCGGCTGTTCAGCCGATTCCTAAAATCAATGATCCGAAATCATGTAATCATCTGCTTTAATGTCTAAGCTATTTGAAAAGATATTTCTCAACTCGTTCAACATGTACAATGTTGATCTCAATCCGGATTTCGACAAGGATTTAATGCAGTCACTTTCGGCGATTACTGACGATATTATTAGAGTTACAGATGATGGATTACTTACCGTTCCGATTCTCCCGGATTTAGTAAAGCCTTCAACATTATCTGCCACTCACTGCTGCTATCAGTACTTTGTCGGTCTGGCTTAGCGGAGTCTGGTGTCTCTCTTAATCGAAGTTATTTGTCAGGTCTCAAACAATATGTACGTATACATAAAGGACCTTTACTTCATCTACCTCGCATATTACCTCCACTACTTTTTTCATTTACACCTCTCATCTGATCGAAGTCTTCCGTAATTGTAGAGTTCACTTATACACAGACGATACGTAGGTATATTTTTCATCCATTCCAGAAAACTTAGATATATAGTAGTCTTGCAGTGATAAACAAGGAATTAGCAGCTTTCTCTCGGATTGCAGCAAAATATAACCTTAAATTGAATCCAGGCAAATCTAGAGTTATGGTGTTCGGTCGAAAGAATGTCATTCATAACACTCAAATAAGGTCAACGCATTTTTAAGGCGGAGGCTTGAAATCTAGGTTTAGATCTTGATACTGAGTTGAGATTTCACAGGCACATTTCTGGTATTCTCCAATCGGTTTACGCAAAATTGAAGATTTTTTATCCCTCTAGGCATTTATTAAGTGTACACATTAAAGCCATGTTGTGTCAATCTATGATATTATCCCGTTTCAACTACGTCGATGTAGTTTATGATTCGCATCTAACTGTCGCTGATCAAATATGTGTGTAACAATGCCTTTTTAAGGTTTATTTTTGGTATTACAAAGTATGATCACGTATCATATAAACTGGCTGAGCTAGGTTGGTTAAATATGGACAGAAGACGGCAGTTGCATTACGCTTGTTTCTATCGAACTGACGTTCACCATTTGAATTTGAGATTTAAGGGTGCCCTCACCCCTCCGACACAAAAATTTCTTAGTTGCGTCTGGTATATCGTTGCAATCTATCCAGTTTGTGCACAAGATCTTTATACTCAGCTTCCAGGGCTTCAATTTTATTCTTTTGTTCTTCCATTAACTTGTTGGATACTTCTACAATAGCTCGCGATACGTTCTTAGTACTTTTTTTTGACAATATCACCAGTATCTGAATTTTAAAGACATCGATTAAGGTTGACTTTATTAATTGTACGATTCCATTTTTGTCTTCTAAAGCACAGTGCAGATGGAGAATTTATTACTTTAATGTATCACTAGGCATATGAAGTATTTATTAGAATATTTAATAGGAGGAAATACTGTTTATGCAGATCGCTAGCGTTACACATTTGTATTTGATACATTATTAAACAACATAAACATCTAAACAAGGTTGTCTTTTACTTAAAAAAAAAGCGAATCAGTAAAGTTAGATCTTCTATCAAAATTTTAAGGTACCATTACCCTTAATAAACCCTTTGAAATGCCTCAATTAATCTCAATTTACTCTTAGTACACTCGTAATGTATACCAAATTTAATGTTTCTATCTTAATATATTAGTGAGGTATCGTTAGTTTTAAAAATAAGATCCAACTTGGAAGGGCTAGTGTAGGGATAGATTGGGTTTAATGTTGTATACCCTGTATAGTGTTTGTGATATTTCTTATAACAATTTGTGAAAAAATATTTTATTATTTATTTTTATAATTCAATACTTTATTAACAATCTTCACCGAAACTGATGGCGGCATGTTGCATAAATCGATGGCGGCATGTTGCATAAATCATATTTAAGCAAATCTTGTTGGAAATTAACGCTGTTTGTACCACTTTAGCTTTAATTATTGAAAAATAAGTCGAAAATAAAACATTCTTTCTTATTTTTTAAGTTATTATAGCCTTGTTTATAGATATACATAGTTATTCAACTGAAGTTAGTTTGTGTTTGTGATACCTAGATGTCAGGGTACCTTATGTGTGCCCATTCATAAAAATTTAAATTTTACTATTCGCGCCTTTTACATTTTACTGTGAAATTGTAAAATAAGTTGCATATATTCCAATATATCTTGTATGAAAAAAATCAATAATGTGTCCTTCAGAATAATATCGAATCGTTGGAGACTTTTCGTTGGTAAAATATCGATTTGTAGACGGGAAATTTTTTTACGTAGATGTTTAACCAGATTTATGAGAGGACACCGACTGCCTTAAATCTTTTAGAGAATTTTGTTTCGGAGTATATTCAAAACACTGGGTGAGAAATTCAACTTGAGACGAATCTTATTAAATGATGAAAAGACTTCAATAATAAACTGTGATAATAATATCACAAATTAAATATGTAATAATTAGTAATTTTTGTATTTTATAATCAATTATTACCAATTTTGTATGCAGGTTTTAAAAAATGTGTTTTATCTTAACAGTATTTGTTATTTAAGTTTTATTAGTAACAATAACATTAAACATATAATACATAGCATTTAAGATTGAGCAATATATGCTCTGAGGGATGTTGAAAAAAATATTTAGTTATAAGATTAAGACGTAAAATAGTAGACGGCTGATGTGATGCAAAATTCTGCACTGAATAACTATTCAGTGCAGTTATTTATATAGTTATATCATATAATTAGTAGTAAGCTTGCGTGCCTCAACGTGAGATATTTATGTGTTCGGATATTTTTGCTGGAATTTTTGTTTAACTACACAAAAACATAATCCACCACTATCATAGCATTGTACAATGTACAACTAAAACTAGAGCCAACAACTAGAACCTGAAACATTTGGGTTTAGTCGTACGTCTCAATCTAGAATTAAACAAAAAGTAAAGCTAGAACTAACACTAGACCTAGAACTAGAAAGTTGCGGTTTAGGCGCACTTCTAAACCTAAATCTTTCTAGTTGTAGGTCTAGAGTTAGTTTTAGTTCGATACAGGTATACAATAATTTAAAACCAAATGACAGCTAAAAGTAGAGCTAATACCAACAGTACATCTAACGCTAGACCTAGAACTAAAAACATTTGGGTTTAGCCACACTTTTCTTAGAATGGTTAAACCGAAATGTTTAACTTAAAAAATTTTCAATTTAGAAAAAGTGCAGTTTTTACACAAATATAAGAAAAATTTCGGTCTCGGTTTTGGCCGATACCACAGAATAACTGATAATTATTCTGTGCCGATACTACGACCACTAGTAGGACACTAGTTATAACATTGTATCGGTAGAAAAAACTATATGAAGAAAAATTTAACAGTATCTCCTAATCTCAAAGTTAAATCAGGTAATTCTTGAAAATTATTTTTCTGCATATAGACCGTAATTTTTAAGGAATGTAGTGATCGGGGTCTTTCTTTCTCAATTACCATTATTTTACGGTGACAGTGATTATCGTTTACCTTTTACCGTTTACGGAGATGTCCACAATTCCTCAGACGTATAAATAATAAAAAAGTAAAATAATACGCAGGTCTGTGTATAATATAAATAACACCATCCTCAATCAAACGTAATAGAAAGTTTTTGTAGTAGAAAAATTCACGGAGTGTTTAAGAGAATACTCAGAGCAATATTTTCCATAAAAAGTGCACCACATGCAACACACGGTTTCAACCCTATGGAATTATGTTATGAATTCAGTTCACATTCAAAGACTGCAAAGATAATGGAATATAATAAGTTGGATTGGGTTGGGTTAGATTTCGAAATTTCAACCCAACTCAACATTTCAGTCATCCAAATAGTTATTTTAGTTTATACTTTGTGTGGCCCACTTTGAAGACGTCGGCAGAAATATGAATGGAGGACGATTAGAAGCAGTGGATATGAGAAAACATTAAGGTTGATTGTTTTGTTTGTATCAAAAGAAACAATTCGGTCAACTACGAAGACTTGCCGGTTTTCAATATCGCTCATATTTCGTTTGGGATCCCGGTATTTAAAGTCCTCGAATATCGGCATTAAAAACTGTAGGAGATTTAAAGAAATTAGTAAAGAAACTATCAGATACTAACTATGTATATGTAAATTTGTTGAAATCTTATTATGAAAAACCTGAAATAGTTGAGATATATGTTACATATTAAGGGGAAGAAGAGATAGGAATAAGTATCTGCTGAGTTCCCAGCCATCTTCTTCGTTGACGTTGTTTTTCTTCTATGATCCCTCTTGTCAGCCTTTGCTGATATTTATTAGTTCTAGACAGTACCTTTGCTTTATCGAAGTGTATTCGGAATTCCTCTGAATGGCAATGTTCTGCAACCACCGACTGATAGTTAAATATGGCTGGTTATGTACTTATTTCATCTTCTTCCTGCTTCTGCCGCTTGATGTTCCTCAAAGTATATCCGATTATCTGCAGTACGTTCCATAAAAACCGTTCCTCCTTCTTTAGATTATCTCCTTCACAAATTCTTGCTGTTCTCTAAAATAAAGTGTTGGTCACGGATCTCTTCTGTAGGGGATGAGAGTGTGATGTTGCCTTTAAGTACACGTTGATGTGGGTCCCCCCCTATGCACTCCAAGTTCCATGTCACCATTTGTCGTTCTAGTGACCAACGCATCTAGGAAGGGCAACTATTTGGTAATTTCCGTTGCCATGGTAAACTTGATCGTCGGATGTTAAGTGTTTAAATGATCTAAGAACTCTTGGAGGCATTCGCTGCCATGTTTCAATATCACAAATATATTGAAGCCATAGTTTTGGTTTCTACAAGCTTTTCTTCAAAGCATCTTTTTCGAATAATTCCATGTAGAAATAAGCTATAACCGGCAACAATAGAGATTCCATGGCTGTCCCGTCAAACAGCACGTAAAACGTAATCTCTCCGCAATGAGTTACTGGCGAAGACCGTTTACAGCATTCTTTATTGGTTTTCCTAGTAAGAACTTCTTATTGTTTCCTTCGGGAGCTTCTTTATAGCGATTGCTTAGTTGAGTTCTTTGGCTAATACCATGGTTTCTTCCTTCGTTAGTGGGATATCTGTTGATGACTGATTGTGCTTCTTCTTCTGTATTTGGCTAACCAATGATTCATACTTGTTGTGTGTGCCACGGGTCTGCTGGAATTCTAAAATTCTTCTCCATTGTTAATCTGTCCACTTTATCATATTTTACATTATTAAATGATAATGAAGATGTGCATTCTATATGTTTAGAAGACAATCCCGTTACCGAATATTTCGCGAGATATATTTGGATTATATCGAAGTATATAATTTACAAAAGAAGGTGAACGGATTGTGAGATGCAATAATCACGTTTTAATTTTTTATAATTTTTATACTTTACAATTGTAAATAATGTTTATTTCAATTTTGCAAAAAAAATTGTAGACGTAAAATTGTTTATCCAAACTCAAATAGTTACAAAAAACTTTGCTTATCTTCCTACTCATTTCGAGTCGATTACTCAAAGAAACACTCGGCGCCTACCACGTCTGAAATAAGTGCAATAAAACGAATATTGTCTAAATAAAATATAATTTTTATAAAAAATATATTTGTATTTTTTTCTTAGAAAACAATTACATATTATTTATGAAAAGTCCCTTTTGTGCAAAAATTTTTATGTTTAATAATATTGATTTTCTAGATTGAGTATACAGCTTATACTACAAGTTGAATTTCTCCAATTCATTCATAAATGTACACTCAGCAGCAGAAGTCTGCGTACAAAAAACTTGTAATACTTTAATTGAAAAAATAAGAGTCATAATCTAATGTGATAAACTTGATTTTTTTTTTATTTTGTATATTAACTACATATAATTCTATTAACAAAATATGCTTCAACAAAACAGAAACAGTAGTTAACAGTTACAAGTAATAATGGGTATGCAAAAATCTGCGTACAAGTTAGGACAGTATTTATAAAAAATTCATAAATAAGATCATTGTTTCTATATTAATATGAGGTAGGATAACCTTTACGTTTAATGACCTCCCTTAAACGTTTAGGCATGGAGTGCACTAATTTCTTCGTTTCGTCCGAACTGATTTTGGCCCATTCCTCAATCATAACATTTTTTAACGTTTCCTTCGACGTTATATTGTGTTGCCGAATCCTGCGTTCCAGTAAATCCCAGAGGTGTTCGATGGGATTCAAGTCCGGCGATTGTGGAGGTGTTTTAAGTTGCTTTGGGGTATTGTATAGTAGCCAAAGCTTAGTGTTGTGGGCGCAATGTTTGGGGTCATTATCTTGTTGAAAAAAGTATTCGGGCCCCAAGCCCAAGTTTTCGATGCTACGCTTCAAATTTTCTTTTAAAATGTCTATATACATTTTATGGTCCATTGTCGATGTTATGAAAACCAACCTTCCCACCCCTTTGGTGCACATACACCCCCAAACCATAACTCCACCACCTCCGTGTTTTACAGTCGCTTTCAAATTTTCGGGATTAAGGGCAGTATTAGGTTTTCTCCATACAAGTTGTTTACCCTTAATGCCGAAAATGCAAAATTTGCTCTCATCTGTAAAGAGAACTTTCTCCCAGAATTCAATGGGCTTGTCTAAGAGTTTTTTTGCAAAGGCGATCCGCTTCTGACGATTGACCTCTGACACAAATGGCTTTTTTCGTGCAACGCGACTGTGATAGTTAGCTTTTTTTAACGTCATTCTCACCGTATCTTTGCTGATAGTTTTATGAAATTCTTCTTGTACATTTTCTACTATTTTTTTTGCCGTCAGCCTAGGTTCTTTTCTAACCTGCTGTACAATTTTTCGCTTCTCTCGGTTTGTTAAAAGGGGTGGTCTACCAGATCGCGGACGTGAGAGGTAATCTTCAGTGTCTTTATAATTATTAATTACTCCTTGAATGGAAGAGTGTGACCTGCCGACAGTTTCTCCTATTTTTCGAAAAGATTTTCCCTCTTTCCATAACTTTACAATAATCTTCCTCTCTCCCAATTCAATTTCCTTTCCTTTCGTGTCCATTCTAACTTTTAGCTTCTAAGCCTCTGCTAATATAATTGACACCGATTATCTTTTATTTAAATCGGAAAGCGTACATCGCCAACTACGTATTTAAGTAAATAAGTATATTTTGGAGAAGGCGTCTTTATTTGTACGCAGATTTTTGCATACGCATTATTTGGAGAATTTTTAATTTTAATTTTTTTTGTAACTAATATTTCTGTTTTATTGATGCATATTTTGTTAATAGAATTATATGTAGTTAATACACAAAATAAAAAAAAATTGAAGTTTATCGCATTAGATCATGACCCTTATTTTTTCAGTTAAAGTGTTAGAAGTTTTTTGTACGCAGACTTCTGCTGCTAAGTGTATACCAAATTTAATGTTTCTATCTTAATATATTAGTGAGGTATCGTTAGTTTTAAAAATAAGATCCAACTTGGAAGGGCTAGTGTAGAGATAGATTGGGTTAAATGTTGTATACCCTGTATAGTATTTGTGATATTTCTTATTACAATTTGTGAAAAATTATTTTATTATCTATTTTTATAATTCAATACTTTATTAACAATCTTCACCGATAGATGGCGGCATGTTGCATAAATCATATTTGAGCAAATCTTGTTGGAAATCAACGCCCTTTGTACCACTTTAGCTTTAATTATTGAAAAATAAGTCGAAAATAAAACATTCTTTCTTTTTTTTAAGTTATTATAGTTCTATTTTTTCCACTTAAATTCAAAATACTATTTTTTATTAACAATCTCCACCGCTAGATGGCCACACATATATCGTTTAATTAAAAATAATTTGTGTAATGAATATTTAAAGTGTAATTTCAATAAAACTAACAATTATCAACATTTTATTACCTATTTAGTTGATATTTGTAAACAAAATTAATTTTATCCATAATTTTTGGCTGTATTATTGACAGTTGTAAAAAAATTTAACCTAAAAATTTTTACCTGACATTTGTTAAGGTAACTCCTAATGTTCCTAGTGTAATTTCTGGTAATTCAGTGTTTTAAGTAGATTCTCGACTTAATTAGGTCTATCAAAGAAATTGTATACATAAAACCACTTAGAAATACAAAAATTTGAAGCGAACGTAAAGTGCGGTTTGTTTATATACCAATAATCTTTATCAATATTATCACGTTTCGTGCACAGATCGAACCATCGACCGATTATTGCCGAGCACTCACGAAGATTGATTCATATTTTAGATTTTAAAAATCCTAGAAAGAAGTTATTCCTAAGATTTATACTCATCTTAAACTTGGTGGACGTGGAAATAAAAACGAAATTATGTTAAAAAAAAGCAAAATTTGTAAACTTTACCTTCCCATTAAACAATTTTTGCAATTTGCAAATTTATAATTACAAGTCATAAATTGAACTAGATTTTGTGTAATTTTTCATGAATATTCAATTCAATTAATTTCTAACTCTGCAAAGCAAATACTAATTTATTATGGACTGGTGACGCGATTACATCATACGATGTGGTGAGTCAAGGTCGTATATTTTCAGTTAGGCAGGTTTTTGATCGGTGCTGCTCACAAAATAAAGGCGTGAGTGTGTGTTTTGTCCTCGTCGGCATAAAATAAAATATTTCCACTTCTTCTCAGGTTTAGTTTAGTGTAAAAATCGATCTTTAATCTAGTTTAAAATTTAAGAATCAATCGAATATCCGTTGATTTATCTCATAATCCCCAATAAATATTGTAACAATTTCAAAAACTTATCGAGTTCGTGTCGAATCATCGTCCAATCAATAACGTTTCGGATATCGTTCGTTTTCAAAGAATATTTTAAACAGTAAAAAAGGAAATCGAATAAAATGGACAGTCCGGTGATTAACACAGAAAATGGGAAAATCAAAGGATTGAAATTAAAAGATTTTAAAGATAATAGTTATTATAGTTTTTATGGAATTCCTTTTGCGAAGCCTCCGGTTGGTGAATTAAGATTTAGGGTAAGAATAACTAAGTTTTGTATTTTTTTGTTTTAATTTCGATTTCTTAATAATAATTTTCATTGGGAGATAATCTTGAAGTTATAATAAAAGTTTCAGGAACGAAATTTATCTTGTTAATGCGATAAAAAAGGATTACTGCATTTAGAAAGATATCCATTATAATAATCTTTTTTGATATAAGTAATCGTGATGTCTAAAAATTCTAGATATAGATAAATTTGATTTATAACCATATAAAATTTTAAAATAATGGATTTAAATGCAATGAAACGATTAATTTGACTCTGAATGGGTCAATGATCAAAGAGCAAACATTTATTAGTTACTAAAAATCAATAAGGTCATTTTAATTAAATCACCTCTAAATTGAATGGTTTTAAACTATACATATGTTAATTTAATAACTTTTAATTGATTAATTTTATTCCATTAAACCAACAATCAAACAACAAAAAATGTTCGAACTCAAAAAGTGCATTAAATCATTAGAAATTCTTAGTCATCATATTTTAGCCGATGGCATTTGACCTTCTCAATAAAAAAAAATCACATTGTTGTAAAGTTAAGTTGAGGAAAGGTGATCATTAACCATACCACAGCTAGATGTTAACTGAGTCTAAGTCATTATTAATATTTTCATTAATTTGGTTATCATCTACAATAGTTCTATTTACCTTATAATCTTCTAAAATACTAGTTGCTACAAAATTTGAATTAGGAATCAAAGGTGTTTGACAGACAGCACGGTCATTATTGTCATATCTAGTTTTTAAATATAACTGATTTCTTATTAAATTTCTTTTTGTTTATTACACGAGGTTGTAACAAATTCTCTTTATACAATAAATTGTCTCTTAGGTACCTGGACATTAATATTTGAGACGGTGAATAAGTTCCATAGACTGGAGTGTTTCTCAAACTGAGTAATGCCAAATGAATGTCTTCGTTATTTTCAATACATTTTTTCGGAATTCTTTTTATTGTTTGTATATGTCGCTCCACCAAGCCATTAGATTGTTGATGATGAGGCGACGATGTACCAATAAAATTCCAATCTTTTGCAAACTTTTGAAATTCGGCGCTAATAAATTGTCTGCCACTATCTGATATCACCAATTTTGGTACACCGTGTCTTGCAAATACGGATTTCAATTATATTAACACTTGTTAGATTTTTATTTAAATTACATAATCGATGTTTAAATTTTTAGAGCCTACTATGTTAATTGATTTATTTCGGTAATAACAAACATTTGCAAAGTGATTATTTTTTTTACAGAGATCACAAGGCTTACCAAATGCTGGGCATTGGTTTATTCGGTGCGATTTTCCACATTTTTTACAATTTATTATCGATAATTTACTTGACGATCCAGTACTTTTTTCTCTGGTACTACTTCTTGGTCTGTAATAACCATGAATTGATGCTTGACGAGGGACTGATGGGTGTCTTCTTCGGAACGGATTATTTCTTACTGTATCAATATTTTCCTTCCGGTCTTGTGCTTCTCTCGTTTTCATGTGCTGTAACTTTGATCGGAAACTTTCTGTTAAGATGCAGCACTCTACCACTCTGTTTAGCGGCGTTTCCTCTTTTTCCAACAACTTCTCTCTCAGTGCTTCATCTTTTATTCCAATGATTAACATTGATTTAATTAAATCTTCACGCAGGTGACCCAATTCGCATTCATTACTTTGATTTTTTAATTCAGTTATAAATTGTTCGACATTGGTTTGACCTTGACGCATGGTAAAAAATTTATATCTTTCATAAGTAAGATTCTTTTTTGGAGTGAAATGATTTTTAAATTTTTCTTTCAAGATATTAATTTTATTTTTTTCCTCGTCTTCAAATTTAAAAGTATTATAAATTTGTATTGCCTCCTCACCAATTAGATGTAAAAGTTGGGCACATTGCGTTCTTTCTTCTTTCTTGTCGAGCTCAATGGCTGACGCGTATATTTCAAACCTCTGGATAAAACGTTTCCAATTTTCAGATGTATTTCCAGCCATCTGTAGGCACGGAATAGCGTTTTTCGATTCCATACTTGACTAACGAATCCCTTGCTAATAATTTATTACTCGAAGATAACTTTTTATCCTGTTCGCAGCGCCATGTTGTAAAGTTAAGTTGAGGAAAGGTGATCTTAACCATACCACAGCTAGATGTTAACTGAGTCTAAGTCATTATTAATATTTTCATTAATTTGGTTATCATCTACAATAGTTCTATTTACCTTATAATCTTCTAAAATACTAGTTGCTACAAAATTTGAATTAGGAATCAAAGGTGTTTGACACACATTTTCAACAATTAGATTTACTCATTTTTTATATTTTTTATTATTTACGTACAGGATGATTCAAAAGAAGTCTGTCAACGGTTTTTAAAATCGCCTGTATATTAATTTTCTTTTTGTTTTACATTGATGTATTTTTGTGTGTTCCATGAGGTGTGAATTTCGCTCGCTACAATCGATCAGACGAGTACGTGTCCCAACCCATTTTAAGGCGTGTTGCGACTTGTCATACAATCTACAGTGTTTCTTTTCCGGAGTTTAAGTTGACTAAAAAATAAATAATTTATTGAAAAACGAATAAAGGTTGTGTTAACAATTGCACAAAACATAGAAATGATTCCTAAAATTGAAAATTACGCGAGTCAAGGAAGTAGATGTGTCTAGAAAACAGGATTCGAGAACAACAGCACAAGTTATTTTAAAGCAAAAAGAAGGGACTCTCTTGACTTTCGCGTTAGTGTCAGATTTGACTCGGCATTTGTGGTATTCAGCCCTACCACTGTTGCTAAAGTTGTCTCTCAAAGTCTTCTTTGATTTATTACAGTGGAATGAAAATTTGATGCGTCGTCTGAGTGGTTACATCGCTTTAAGAAACGCCATAAAAAGAGAGAAATTGGTCTCCATAGAGAGAAGATTAACAAAAAGCTAACGATTTTCAATATGATTTTGAAGAGTTTGTGTTGTCTGAAAATTTATATGTACAAATTTATAACGCTGATGAATCAGGGCGTTTTGAAAGTATCATCCCACTCATATTTTAGCATTTGAGAGTGAAAATCAACACATCTCAAAAGCTCCAGAATTAAAAGTAACAAACGATCTCGTTGACTTTCTGAACACTGCAATACGATAACGTTTTTTCTTTAACCAAAGAACCAAAAAAATTGCTGTATGACAAATCAAATATTCAACCTTTGATACAAAACTATTGATCATCAATAGCCTAAAAGCCATCAATGAAACATCTCAACCATTAGCATTCTGTTCAAAAAATTACTTTATGGCCCGCTTTTACCAATCTCCAGTTAAACTAACTAGCGATGGTTATATCGATTTTAAATGCTCCCAATTGTTATGAGCCGGTTTTTTACTGTTAGTTAAATTTATCAAGAGGTGTTAAAAGTGGCCCTATGTCAATTAAATATTCAACCTTTGATACAACACTATTGGGATATGGAAATCAATTTCTTTTTCGTCCAAAAACAGAATTCCTCGCCAAATTCAGAAAAAAAAATCAGATATCATATACATTAGAGGAAATTCAAATGTTGTTGCAGATACTCTATCCCAGTGCTGTCCTAAGATATTTGGTGCCCCAGAACTGGCTTGGACGAACGAAACGAATACGCCCTTTTGCTACAAAATTTTACAAAAAAAATTCTAGTTCTAGGTTTCGTGTTAGATCTAGATTTACTTCAATTCAAATATACAGGGTTGCCAAATCAATTTGTAAAGTATTCTATTTCAGAAACTATTCATTATAGAGGCATTTATTAAATAAATGTCTTCGAATGAACGACTAAACTCAACCAAACCCAACCCAACGCTGTATATTTGAATTGAAGTAAAACTAGGCTAATACAGGATTACCAAAGTCAGTTCGTAAAGTACTCTATTTCATTGTAGAGCCGATCATTTAAAAAATGTCTTCAGATAAATCCTTTTCTTAGTTTTAAACCATCCCCCCATCTCAATCTTTCTCCCGTTTCGTTCCGAAATGATCTCGGAGCCTGTCTCTCCATGAAGCTCATTGCCTCCGTTGATCTATTTACGTTGAGTTGTAGTACTTTGATTTTCTTGGTCATCGCGTTTTATTGTTCTCAGATATCGGTTTCTGATCGGCTTGTTTTGAGACCCTGATTCTATAGAGCTTTGGCCTTCAAACTTTACTTCCTTCCTTCTTTTTTCTTTCTTTCTGTCTAGTAATCTTCTCAAAGTTCTTCATTTCTTTCTGCCATTCCACCAGCCGATTACCTTGTTTCTGATGTTCAATCCCGCTGCTCTTTATTTTTTTCTGCTTCTGATTCTCTTTGTCTTGCCTCCGGAGATCTCCCTCTTTCCTTTGCTTTCCTCCATCGTTCTATCCAGCATTTTTGCCTTATTTTGTCTCGTGGCTTTAATCAGTTTGTGTTCTGCGATTTATGTTTTATCCTCACTTTCTCATCTTCTTTTCATATTGTTGATCTTTTCTCTATAAATTTGACACCGTCCTTGCTCTGTGTTTGAAACTTGGCAGTCTGGACATTTTAGTTCATTCTTGCGTTTACCTCTTTGGTACTCACGTTCTCCGCGTTTGTAACACCAAGTTCTTTTATCTCCAAAAACAGAATTCCTCGTCAAATTCAGAAAAAAAATCAGATATATACATTAGAGGAAATTCAAATGTTGTTGCAGATACTCTATCCCAGCGTTGTCCTAAGATATTTGGCGCCCCAGAGCTGGCTTGGATGAACGAAACTAATACGCCCTTTTGCTACAAAATTTTACAAAAAAAATTCTAGTTCTAGGTTTTGTGTTAGATCTAGATTTACTTCAATTCAAATATACAGGGTTGCCAAATCAATTTGTAAAGTATTCTATTTCAGAAACTATTCATTATAGAGGCATTCATTAAATATATGTCTTCGAATGAACGACTAAACTCAACCAAACCCAACCCAACGCTGTATATTTGAATTGAAGTAAAACTAGGCTAATACAGGATTACCAAAGTCAGTTCGTAAAGTACTCTATTTCATTGTAGAGCCGATCATTTAAAAAATGTCTTCAGATAAATCCTTTTCTTAGTTTTAAACCATCCCCCCATCTCAATCTTTCTCCCGTGTCGTTCCGAAATCATCTCGGAGCCTGTCTCTCCATGAAGCTCATTGCCTCCGTTGATCTATTTACGTTGAGTTGCAGTACTTTGATTTTCTTGGTCATCGCGTTTTATTGTTCTCAGATATCGGTTTCTGATCGGCTTGTTCGGAGACCCTGATTCTGTAGAGCTTTGGCCTTCAGACTTTACTTCCTTCCTTCTTTTTTCTTTCTTTCTGTCTAGTAATCTTCTCAAAGTTCTTCATTTCTTTCTGCCATTCCACCAGCCGATTACCTTGTTTCTGATGTTCAATCCCGCTGCTCTTTATTTTTTTCTGCTTCTGATTCTCTTTGTCTTGCCTCCGGAGATCTCCCTCTTTCCTTTGCTTTCCTCCATCGTTCTATCCAGCATTTTTGCCTTATTTTGTCTCGTGGCTTTAATCAGTTTGTGTTCTGCGATTTATGTTTTATCCTCACTTTCTCCTCTTTTTTTCATATTGTTGATCTTTTCTCTATAAATTTGACACCGTCCTTGCTCTGTGTTTGAATCTTGGCAGTCTGGACATTTTAGTTCATTCTTGCGTTTACCTCTTTGGTACTCACGTTCTCCGCGTTTGTAACACCAAGTTCTTTTATCTCCAAAAACAGAATTCCTCGTCAAATTCAGAAAAAAAAATCAGATATAATATACATTAGAGGAAATTCAAATGTTGTTGCAGATACTCTATCCCAGTGCTGTCCTAAGATATTTGTCGCCCCAGAGCTGACTTGGACGAACAAAACGAATACGCCCTTTTGATTCAAAATTTTACAAAATAAATTCTAGTTCTAGGTTTCGTGTTAGATCTGGATTTACTTCAATTCAAATATACAGGGTTACCAAATCAATTTGTAAAGTATTCTATTTCAGAAACTATTCACTATAGAGGCATTCATTAAATAAATGTCTTCGAATGGACGACTAAACTCAACCTAACCCAACCCAACGCTGTTCGTAAAGTACTCTATTTCATTGTAGAGCCGATCATTTAAAAAAATGTCTTCAGATAAATCCTTTTCTTGTGCGCCGTTATGTACCACGGCCCTTTGGCTTTTTAAATTTGTTGTAAGAATTATCGCACTAAGTACAGTTTGTGCTGACAACTTATGTATTTCTGTCCTACTGTCCAATTTCTTTCGCTTTGTATAATCGTCTACACGCAGTAGATCGCGATGTAATATTAACTACCGAAGTGACGCATCTAAAGGCTAACTTTAAAGTGCCTGTACAACGCGGGTTTTGTAGGTACTGTGACTATAAGATAATCCTGGTATTCCCTATTTATTGAACTAGAAAATTAACCACTTATGCTTGTTTCCATAAAACATGAAAATTTGAATTTTGGCCAGCTTTTTGGATCAAATACCCCACTGTGCATCGGTCGTTGGGGGCTCTCTCATACTTATACAGGTAGCTTCCAAAACATCTGGGTCCCCCATAAACTGTCTTCCTTCCTGCGATCTCATAACTTTGTCTAAATAAATGTTTCACAAAGCTGGACTTAGGCCCATTACTACTCCCTTCGAAATTTCCCTTGTTATCCCATATCTTCCTCCCTTGTATATGATTTCTCTTTCTGACAAATGTTGTTTATGAACAGTGATGTAAAATTACGGTAATTTATAATTTATGTAATTACTACTGTAAATTACGCTTATTGTTCTCAAAATTTATTCTCCCGTAATTTAAGAATTTGTTTGATATATTATTACGGAAATTAAATTAAATTTCTTCTATAGTCGTTTCTGTGGATTTCCTATGAATGAAACTATACTTGTAAGCAGCGAGTCCTCCTCTTGCTTCCACTTCTTCCAACACTCTCGTTCTAATTATTCCCTCGTACAGCTTTTCGAAGCAGTTTAGTAAGTACTTTGGTCTAAGCTTGGGAAATCTGTTTTCTCTTAATTGTTGGTTATACGTTCGTGGCAGTCCCGACGCATCACTACTTTTACTCCTTCTTGTTACAACTTGTCTATACTTATTTACTCTCTCCCTCGCCATGTTCACCTCGTTCTACCAGTATAACCTTTCTGCTTCTACTAACTATGTCATTCTCCGGCATACATTCCCAAAGCATCCTGCCTCTCTCGTCCTCTGTCTTTGGTCCCCAGTGGCTGTGTTTAACATTGAAGTCTTCAGCTATTACAATTTCTCTATCCCTGAACTTATCTACATATCTCCTTAGGTTACTCAGCTTTCTGTCGAAATTCATGATTGTTTCATTTGGAGTCAGATAGCATCCTACCAAAAGTCCTACGTTCGTTGAGAGCGCAAAATATTAACCTTGATATCTTGCTTCCAGATTTTTATGACAACATCCCCATCACTAGTTTTAAACCATCCCCCCATCTCAATCTTTCTCCTGTTTCGTTCCGAAATCATCTTGGAGCCTGTCTCTCCATGAAGCTCATTGCCTCCGTTGATCTATTTACGTTGAGTTGTAGTACTTTGATTTTCTTGGTCATCGCGTTTTATTGTTCTCAGATATCGGTTTCTGATCGGCTTGTTCGGAGACCCTGATTCTGTAGAGCTTTGGCCTTCAGACCTTACTTCCATCCTTCTTTTTTCTTTCTTTCTGTCTATTAATCTTCTCAAAGTTCTTCATTTCTTTCTGCCGTTCCACCAGCCGATTACTTTGTTTCTGATGTTCAATCCCGCTGCTCTTTATTTTTTTCTGCTTCTGATTCTCTTTGTCTTGCCTCCGGAGATCCCCCTCTTTCCTTTGCTTTCCTCCATCGTTTTATCCAGCATTTTTCCTTATTTTGTGTCGTGGCTTTAATCAGTTTCTGTTCTGTGATTTATGTTTTATCCTCACTTTCTCCTCTTCTCTTCATATTGTTGATCTTTTCTCTATAAATTTGACACCGTCCTTGCTCTGTGTTTGAAACTTGGCAGTCTGGACATTTTAGTTCATTCTTGCGTTTACCTCTTTGGTACTCACGTTCTCCGCGTTTGTAACACCAAGTTCTTTTATCTCCTTGGGTATACACTTTAGCCAGCTGCGTTGTTCACCAGCATCTATTGCACTTCTTATTTCCTCCCTTGCTTTCACTTGGCACATTGTCAAACCTTACATTATCTTACCTTCCTTACCCTTTCTCTCTTCTTTTATTACTCTCTGTTTTTCCTTTTTTATTAGGATCCTCTGTATCTCCTCTATACCAGTGGCTCATCGTTTTAGGCATCATCATTTTAGGCTCATCGTCTCTAGTCGTTCTTATTTCCTTAATCATCTCTACCACCTTTTTACCCTTCATATGGCTCTTTATATCCATTATCGTTTGGTCATACGTCTTCTCTTTACTTTCCAACACAAGAGGAATAAAATAATAATAAATAAATTGCTGTGTTACTTTTCTCTTCTACTCCGCCGTTTGTGTTTAAAATTACCTCTTCCTCTTTTTTCTTTTTCATTGTATAGCTCTTTGCTTTGCTTTTTTCTCTGAAGATAGCTTGTACCATTGTTTTGAGTTTATGTAGTGTCAAACTTCTTATGTGATGGACTGCAATGGTATCTTCTTCTCTTAACTTCTCTCTTATTTTGTTAAGGGTATCTTGTGTACAGCTAAACCCGAATGTTTCTCGTTCTAGATCTAGTGTTAGTTCTAGTTTTAGTTTAATTCAAATATACAAAGATGTCAAATTAGTTTGTAACGTACTCTGTTTAAGAAACCATTCATTGTAAAGGCCTTTTCCAAAAATGTCTTGAGATGCACGGCTAAACCCAACCTTGTAAATTTGAATCACAGCTGTCCTAATATATTCCTTTTCATACAAAATTCAATGTTCACACCTCAGAGGGAACACTGGGTACATATATGATGAGGACTCCATATATTTCATTGCAAAAACAGCCGCTCCCCAATGGTGGGGGTTGAATGCCATCGGCTGAAATATGATAACTAACATATTCTAATGATTTAAGGCATTTTATGTTTAAAAAATTTTTGTTTTTTCAGTGTTGGCCTGTTTGGAATAAAATTAATCAATTAAAAGTTATTAAATTAACATATGGATACTTTAAAAACATTAAATTTATAGAAGATTTAACTAAAATGTTTCTATTATTGATTTTTAATAAGTAGTAAATTTTTGCTCTTTGATCATTGACCCATTTCGAGTCAAATTAATCGTTTTATTCGACGTTTCTATATCAATTAACACCAAGACTTTCTAGTTAAGTTCTTTAAAATCAACAATAATAATTTTATTTTTTAGGCTCCTCAACCCCCCGAATCATGGGAAGGAATAAGAGATGGCACAAAACAACAAGAGGGTTGTTTCGCACGCCACATGTTAAATTTTAGCATGACCGGTTCCGAAGATTGTTTGTACTTAAACGTTTACACCCGAGAAGTTCCCAAAGAAACCGTTTCGAAACTCAAACCCGTTATGGTTTGGATACACGGCGGTGCATTTTCAACGGGAAACGGAAAAACCGAATTGTATGGTCCCGATTTTTTAATGCCTGAGGATATTGTTGTTGTAACGCCAAATTATCGCGTTGGGCCTTTGGGTTTTATGTGTTTCGAGGATGTATCTTTGGGAGTACCCGGAAATGCCGGGTTGAAAGATGTTTTGATGGCGCTGAAATGGGTTAACAAGAATATTAAAAATTTTGGAGGAGATCCCGAGAATGTTACTTTAGCCGGGGTTAGTTCCGGCGGGGTTATAACGCATTGTATGATGTTAACGCCGTTGGCGAAAGGATTGTTCCACAAGGCGATCATTCAAAGTGCTACTTCGATACATTCTTGGACGTTCAGCGGGAAATCCGATGGGAAAAAATTGGCTAAGATTTGCGGGTGTGAATCGGAGGATGAAAAAGAAATCTTAGATTTCTTAACTAAACTTCCGGTTAAAGATTTATTAAAAGGAAGAGATAAAATGAAAAATGTAAGAAAATTTAATCAAAAATTAAATTAAATTACGATTTAATTTTTTTAGACAATTTACCCGGATGAAAGGAGAACTTTCTCTCCTGTTGTTGAGACACCAAGTCCCAATGACATGTCTATTATTACAGAAGACCCGATGAAGATTGTTTTAAGCGGGGAATACAACAAAGTCCCGATGCTAATGGGTTATGTGTCGTCGGAAGGGCAATTTTTCGAACCAATTCTGAAAGGAAAGGAGATTTTGGTGCCATCCTTTGAGAGAATGGTGCCTCATCCCTTGAATTTGGCGAAAGGAAGCGATAGGTCTTTATTTACAGCCGATAAAATTAAAAAGTTTTATTTCGGCGATAAAGAATGTACTCAGGAAGAGAAACCGAGTTATTACGAAGTAATTTTTTCTTAAACAATCGCATTAAAATCATATTTTTATATGAATAATTTTTTTAGATGGTTTCTGATATTTTCTTTGCATACCATTTACAAACAGCTTTAAGATTACATTCAAAATCGTTAGGACATCCCATTTATTTCTACAAATTTTCAGTTGATTTGGGCTTAAATATTTATAAAAAACTTAATCAAGCTGTTCTACCAGGTGAGTTATGGCATATTACATGATATAGAGTCCAAATGAATGTAAAAAAATGTTAGCATTTAAAAAATGTGCCGAAAAGTTCAGATCTTACGGAAAAATCATTTTAAAGATCCGATGTGACGAATTCTACTTTTTCGATTTAAATCGGTCTAAATTTATTCTATTTGTTAAGCAAGCACAAAATAAATCGTATAAAATTAAAAATAAAGTATTTATCACTAAATTTGTTGAGATTACGATTAATTTCATAAACTGATTAATAAATTATGGTCAATCGAAATTTCAATCGAAAAATTGTTAAAACTTTTCGTTCTAACAATTTTTTTTTATTGTAAACTATTATTTTTAAGGTGCATGTCATTGCGATGATGTTTGTTACTTATTTAAAATGGATCTTACTCCGGAAATCCAACACGGAAGTAAAGAAGAAATCACCATTCACCGAATGACGAAATTTTGGGCAAACTTTGTTAAATCGGCCGATCCAAACCCGAAAGATAATGATCCCCTAATTAAAGCAGAGTGGAAACCGGTCGATAAAGACCATTTAAATTATTTGGATATTAACGTTGACTTAACACCTGGGGTTGCTCCCGATGAGAAACGAATTGCGTTTTGGGATGAAATTTACGAAATGGATTCAGCTTTAAAACATCACAAAATGTAAACAAATTGATCACAAAATGAAACTTTTCAAAAACGAATAAAAACAATCTTTGTTATACAAGTTTTTTATTTTTCTCTATAAAAGAAGATTAAGGCTATTGTAACGTTTCTTTACTTTTATTAACCTTTAATAGCCACTTTCAATTATTGTTTTATAATAATATTAACAAAACAAAATATATCACCTACTGTCTGTTCCACCTCCTTACAAATGGTTTTCGTCCCGAAATAAGCATTTAGGTGGTCCTCTGGTTACAAGCTCTTACAGGCTCCCGGTTGTTGCCTCCTGATGGTAGACACAAATAATGCTAATCGATTGAACTGAATTACTTTTGGTTTTCCACGTGGTAATTTCTGGATTTTGTAAACATCATTGATTCCGTTCAGAATGGTGTATGCACCTTACCACGAATTTAGAAACTTCGGTAAATACCGTCTTTGCGGAATGTATTGCGAAACATAGTCTCTAGACTGAAATCCTCCTTCCGTAGCGTTAAGGTAATAAGTCTACTTCATTCTATCGCTGGCGGTTTGGATGTGTAAACGTACCCGTTTGTGGATATCATTCATTCGTTGTCGCAGATTGCACATATAATCTTCTCCGGCAATTTCCTTACCTGGCGGGGAACATCCAAACATCAAATCGCAAGGTAGACGCAACTCGTTACTCATAGCGATATCAGCCGGCATCTGTCCCGTTTTTTCATGTACTGCAGGTCTATAAGACAGCAAAAAACAAATAGAGGTGCTTATCTTAGTCTCGTTGGTGGTCAGATACCACTTTCGCTAGATGCTGCTTGATGGTACTGTTTATTCGCTCTATCATTCTGTTAGAGTGTGGATGGGGTGATGCCGTTCTTGTCTTCTTGATATTTAATATTCTATAGACATAGCGAAATAGTGCCGACTCAAAATTTCGTCCTTGGTTGGAATGCAACTGTAAAGGTACGCCGAATCTATAAATCCAATCCTTAACAGAGACATCTGTTATCGTTGTGGCTTCCTGGTTTGTCAAGGCATACACTTCCACCCATTTACTGAAGTATCCATCACCGCAACAATGTGTTTATTGCTTCCGTCAATCTCAGAAAATGAACCAGCGACGTTAATGGGAATTCTCTCGTATGGGTTCCCAACATTATATTGTCGTAAAAGTATTTTTCCGTGTCTCTGTAGCCCATTACTTGCAAAGCATATCACACTTCCTACGCCAATCTTTCACGTCATCCTTGCAATTTCCCAGGAAAATCGCTCTCTGAGCTTGTTAATAGTCTTAGTGACCTCCGGTGACTCCTCTATGAATTTTCGTTAGGACTTCCGAAACATTGCAACGAGGAATGGCAATTTGATTCCTCACGTCGCCACTATCTGAGTTTTAAAGTCGTTGCTGCAGAAGTCCGTCAGTCGGCACTAAAGAATTCCATTGTACTCAATATGTCTTCATAGCCGGTGAATACCTAGCAATCTCACCACAACATGCGATAATCAATTTTAAGGTTGGGTCGCTATCTTGGTCAGCCTACGTCCTCAGCGTTCCAAAGGTCATCTAGTACGTCTGTTCTGTAAACTTGACCTTTCTTTATTTCCAATCGTTGACAATGCTTGCAGTTTTCGGAGTATGGTCTTCTTGATAGAATATCAGTGTTGCAATTAGAGATGTTCGCGTGAGTGACTTTTTATGCCCATTCACGGTCTAGACAATAATATTTCTACTACAATTTTCCTATTTTGTATTTGTATGTAAGTTTGAGGTCAACCCGAATGGTTCATATTGAATTGAACTCTATTGAAAAAAAATCATGGAATGGCATGAAGTTGAAGATTAACACAACTCAAGTATAGAAGGAAAATCAAAAGATTCCGTGATTTTTTTTTTCTATATTTGGATTGGATTGAGTTTCAACTTCATACTTAATAATTTGAAGTTGGTGCTCAACCCAATTCAACTATAGAAGAAAAAGTCACGGAATATTTCCAAAAAACTTCAAATTCGTTAGATTTGGTTAAGCTTCAACTTCATATCATTCAATATCTCGAAAGTTATGGGTTGAGTTAGGTTGCTTGCGTTCGCTTTGCTTAAGTTGGGTTGGGTTTGGTTAAGCTGATATGAACTCTAACATCATACCGTTCAATATGAAGGGTAGTATGAAGTTGGAGCTCAACCCAACCCAGTCCTTAACATTCTTCAAAAATCGTGGGTATAGGTCCACGAACTAAAGAATTCCATTGTGCCCAGTACGTCTCCACAGCCGGTGAATACTTAGCAACCTCACCCCAAGTTAGTCATCTACTAAAGCTATTCCGTAGGCTCGAGACTTTCTTCTTTGCCGATCGTTGACAATGTTTACAGTTTTTAGAATATGGTCTTCTTGATAGAGTATCAGCGTTGCAATTAGAGTTGTTCGCAAGAGTATTTTAGTCTGTTTTTGTTCTGGTTTAAGTCTGGCTACCTTGGTAAGTCTTTACGTTCTCGGCATTCCAATGGTCATCTACTACAGATGTTCTGCAGAGATGAGCTTCCTCCATTTCCGTTCGTTCAACAATGCTTGCAGTTTTCATAACATTGTCGATGCTCTATATCAAAGTTAAACTCTTGGAGCCTCTCAATCCATCTCGAATCGATTGAGATATTTGTAGAAATGCTTTATTGCCTTTACTGCCGCCAAAACTTCCCTTCCTTTTACACAGTAGTTGCGTTTAGATTTCGACGCATTCTTGCTAAACCATCCTATCACCCTTTCCTGACCGTTTTGGTTTTGGGACAAGATCGCTCCCAGACTTATACTGCTAGCATTCGTATCTAGTTTGAACTTCTTAACCAATAGTTAATGGGTAGCTCAATATTAGGGCGGTAATTAGTGCATATTTGTGGTGTTCGAATTTTTCTCCCCATTGATAGAGGTTATCTGCGCCTCCGTCAATTTCGTGAAGGGCGTTATTGGTAAAACCTAGTACATATCGCCATAGGCTGAAAAAACTTCATAACTCATTCTTGTTGCTAGGAAGTGCTAAATATATATATAAATAGTGGACTTCCTTTTGAAAGAGGTAAACACTTCTTTGAATTCAAATTCAACCATGCCTTTAGTAAGTGTTGAAATACTTCCCCTAGATTCTTAAGATAGTTCTCGAAGGATCATCCGATAACATTAATGTTATCAAGGTATACCAAGCAAGTCTTCCAGGATAAACATCTTAAAACAATTTCAATCAATGGTTCAGCTGGAGCATTGCAAAGTCCAAACAGCCAGTTTCCACAGTAAAAGTGGTTTCCTCTCGGTCTTCTGGTGCCATTTCTACTTGCCAGTAACCACTCTTCAAATCCAATGTCGAAAAGATTTTCAATCCGGCTAAAATATCTAGTGTGTCATCAATTTTTGGAAGAGGATAACTGTCTTTCTTAATCCACACAGAATCGAGTCGAATCATCCTTTTTCTTTTTTATTATCTTTTATTTAGATTTTATTAGCTTCTTCTGGTTTTAGCAAGTGGTAACCTTCTCGCTCTCTGACGAATCGTCCCAGTGTTTCTTATAAGCTGGACAATATTGGTACGCTCTTTCTCATCAATATCAAAAATATCTTGATAATCTTCTGTAAGGTCGCTTAGTCGTTTTCAACAACGTTCAACGACATCAAATTGTATAGCTTCTCTAGACATTTTGAGGTAGATTCTTTGGGCACATCTACGTTCATAACAACGGATAAGATAGATGTGCAATATCCCAATACCGAATTCTTTTTTAAAGTCAATGGATTATCGTTGGCGTTGATATCGTGTGGCCATCCAGATAATAGTTTTTCTTTGCGTTTAACACTTTGTAGTACGCTGGAAAAATATCACAACCAATTGTTCTTGTTTCGTTTCTTAAAACCTCATACTGGTGTTTTGATAAGGAAGCCTCCAACATTATAGCCAGAGCCTTTTGTATTGTATTGTATATTTGCCCAAAAAAACATAGGTACAGCATAGCTGGTTACAAAAATATTAATTTCCCTAGACTAAAGTAAACTAATAAAACATAAACAATTATTATACAACTTTTAAATAAAATAAAAGAAAGAAAGCAATAATAATCATAATCATAACAAAAGAAAACAAAACAAAATATTGCAAAAATATAAAATCAAAATCAATAAATATTAGAGGTTTCTTCATATAAGAGTCTCTCTTTCAAAGCTCGCCTAAAAGCTTGTACAGAGCCTAAATTATAAAGATCAATGAACTTATTATAAACAGTGGGTGCTCTGTACGCAAAACTTCTAGAACTTGCGATCTAGGAATCAACATACAATATAGATAATGCGGTAAGCCATTACATATAGATAATGCTACATTACATTGTACAGCATAACTGCCAATAGAAGGACAAATCTTGGCTGCATTTTTAAGATGGAGTACTTTATATAGTAAGGCGTGACATGTTCACTACGATTTATTGAGTAAAAAATCTAAGACCGGTATTTTGAAGTACTTGAATTCGATTTCTCAAACTCGCCGACAAATAATTATAATACACACAACTACAGTAGTCCAATTGACTTAGGACTAGTGTTTTAACAAGTTTCCATTTGAGTTCTTGAGATAACAGACTTTTAAATTTGTACAAAGATTTTAACTTATAATAACAAACACTGATTTTCTTGTTTACATGTTTCTCAAAATTCAGGTTACTGTCAATAGTTAGACCTAGATTGCTGGTCGACTGGGAAAACGGCAATGCTGTTCCATTGAGGCTTCTAGGGACTGAGAAGGCTTCTATTGCTTTTCGACAGGTATCAGGGGATCCGACACACATAGAGATGTTTTTTTTCGGGTTAAGAATTAACCCATTACCCAAACACCAGGCATTTATATTTTGTAAGTCAGAATTCAATGCACGCACTGTTTCGTTAACATTCGCGACACTACACGAGACGTACACTTGAGTGTCATCCGCATATTGGTGAATTGAGGAACTGGTCACAACATTAGGCATATCAGCAGTAAATAAATTAAACAATATAGGGCCCAATACGCTTCCCTGAGGAACGCCCTGCTGGTCTAAGATACCACCAGACGTACGTTGCTGTTAATCGCTGTATGTTGTATTCTGTTATTAAGATAGGATCGGAACCAAAGCACAACATCACTTG
This sequence comes from Onthophagus sagittarius, assembly GCA_036711965.1. Classification (NCBI taxonomy): domain Eukaryota; kingdom Metazoa; phylum Arthropoda; class Insecta; order Coleoptera; family Scarabaeidae; genus Onthophagus; species Onthophagus sagittarius. The sequence goes on along the minus strand of JASERS010000002.1, from coordinate 61,622,769 downwards.
TACAAGCATAACGAGCAAGCTTTTCAAATAAAAGCTCATGATTAATGACATCGAATGCCTTACTAATGTCCAAAATAACTACAAATGTAACTTTTGAAGAGTCCACAGCGCAGCACCAGTCGTTCACAGTTTTGGTGAGTGCAGTCGTTGTACTATATCTTTCACGAAATCCAGATTGGTATTCCGGCAGTAGCTCATTGTGATCCAAATAATGCTGTAATGCTTTTCAGGAGAGAACTTGATTTAGTTTTCAAGTTTTCGGCAGCTGTGATAATAATGTCTTTAGAAACATTTTCTCGGAGATTCTGCGTTTGGTTCTATCACAACATTCGTTAAATGATTTTTGTTGATGCCTACTACCACACTGAGATGAACTAGCCGTTTCACAAATTTCTGCTTGTGTTGATGCTGATATTTCTAAGCAGTTTTGCAACCATTCACGGTTTTGCGCAACGAATGTTTTCTTGTTCCTAGATGCTGCTACCTACTTATCTTTAAGTTTATGAATTATACTTTTACTTAGATTTTCATGAATTTCACTAAACATGCTCTCTGACAAGAAAGGATACGTTGATTTAATTAACTCAACGCATTGCATTGGATTATGATCACATGACATAATGATGTCCACTAATTCATTGAAAGTAATATTTAAGCCGGCCATACTTTCGCTTACATCTGTCGTTTGGCAAAGGTTTACATGCCTGTCTTGCATTCTTCAACGTATTCTTGCAAATAGCGCAAAAATATTTCTATTTTTTGATGACTTATTAAATCGGCAGCCCACCGAGTAATTAATATCTTTTAATGAAAACATTTGGGATAATTATTATCTTAAAACATATTGGAACAATGTTTTACAAACAATGCCTACTAACAAAAAATAACGGCTAAATTAAAGTACTTCAATTAATAAGAGTCTCGAGCTATCAAAACGTATGAGGTAATTCCCTGACGGTATCAAGAACTAATCGCCTGAAGGTAAAAAAGGAGTGCTGAAATAAATCAATATTAAGTTTGTCAGTCAGGCGAGCCATTCGCAACATAGGAGAGTTCCGAAAAGCATTGGTGCGCGGAATAAGCGTACAGAACAAGAAATTAAAGCGAAGTAGGCGGGGAGGAACATGAATATTAACCGACTCCAAAAGAACTGAGGAATCACACATATTGTGTAAGACCTTGTAGAAGAATAGTGCGTCATTACACAGACGACGCTGGCGAAGAGGCATTAAACAAAAAGATCTGCAAGACGAATCGTAATTAATATAAGGTGTGAAAGATTTAAAGTTTAAATATTTGACAAATCTAGATTGAATTTTCTCAATTCGATCAATATAAATAAGGTATTGGGGATTCCAAACTACAGTGCAAAAATTGAGAACACTGAAAACATAGGCAAAATACAAATTTTTGATAACGTCAACGCTTGTAAAGGACGAAGTGGATCTCATAACAAAGCCGTAATCAAACCAATCAAAACAAAGCGTAGAGAAGCTTGTAATCGAGAGTCACACCAAGATCTCTAATGAAGGAAACGCGTATTAAGTTTTCGCCAGCGACGCTGTAATCGTAATGAAGAGTACTCTTTCTTCTCGAAAAAGAAATAACGTTACATTTAGATAAATTTAAAGTCAAATAATTCTCAGTGCAAAAGTCAGAAATCCTGAGAAGGTCAGTCTGCAGCTTTGAACAGTCCAACGGAGAGGAAACACGCAGATAAAGCTTAAGATCATCAGCGTACATAAGACATTCACAATGTTTCACAACCTTGAATATATCATTAATATAGATGTTAAATAGCAAGGGACCGAGGTGGCTGCCTTGAGGAACGCCAGAGGGAACTGTAATAGGGTCAGGGCAGTATCCATTAACAGAGACAATCTGGCTCCTACCTCTCAAGTATGAATCAAACCAGCGGAGCAACCCACCATGAATACCAAAACCATGAAGTTTAGTTAAAAGGAGGCTATGATCTACACGATCAAAAGCCTTGCTAAAATCTGTGTAAATTGAATCAACTTGACAATATTCGTCAAACGATTTTAAAATATAATTAGTGTATTCAAGTAGGTTGCTCTCCACTGACCGATTCGCAAAGAAACCATGTTGTCTGGTATCAATTTTGGATTTAAGAGTAAAGAAAAATCTAGTATAAACCAGTTTCTCCAAAACCTTACCAAACACAGGCAATATAGATATCGGGCGATAGTTAGAAATAAGGTTACGACTACCGGATTTAAAAATTGGCAAAATATAGGCTTGCTTCCAAAAAGTGGGAAACGTACCTTCCGTTAAAGATTTATTAAATAAAATGACAAGAGGTAGAGAAAGAGATTCAAGACAAGATTTTATTAGAAAAGGAGGGATTCCATCAGTGTCCGGACCTTTATTTATATTCAAGGAGGAAAGTGTCTCCACAACCTCAGACTGCTCAAAGCGCATCGGACCCAAAAATGTAGTATCATTAAGGCCAATGTTAGCAGAATTAAGTGGATTAACAGAGGGCGAAATATACACGGAAGAGAAATATGTTGCGAATAGCGAGCAGATACCCTTACCGTCCCCGGCAATAGTACCATTTAATGATATAGGTGTGGGAATTGTATCCGCACCTCTCTTATTTTTAATATAAGACCAAAAGTATTTAGGATCAGCCTTAATACAAAAGGACAAGTAGTCTATTTGTTTACCATACCGTTTCCACTTAACATGAGCTCTTCGCTTTTTTTTGATCACTCTGATAGTATCCCGCGAAAACCACAAAGGAAAACTACTGGTGATTTTACGCTTAAGCGGAGTAAATTTTTGAATGGCAACATTTAAATGGTAATAAAAGAAGTCAACAGCAGGGTCCATTTCGCGAGTATTTAGCTCTGTATCCCAGTTAATAGTAGATAGGTACAAATCAATCTCAGAAAAGTTAGCACGTTTGAAGTTGAACACATTAGATGATTCAGCAGGAAGGCGGCGTGGCATTTCAAGCGAGCAGAAGAATTCCAAAGTAGTATGTGCACCATCCTCAGGAACCAGAGGATGGGTGCTTAATGTAATATAAGATATATTAGAAAAATTAGCAAGAATTAAATCAATAGTATTATGAAACACATTCATGTGAAAATTAAGTTGGCTAAGACCACATAAGGCAAGGGCTTCCAAAAACTCACCCGAACGAGCAGAAGATGTGGAGGCGCCGGTGGCGAGATCGGCTGTCCAGCGAATATCAGGTAAGTTGAAATCACCACAAATCAGAAATTTGTCGTTAGAGTGTCTTTCAATAATTAAATTAATTTCATTAATAAAATTAAACAAGGCATTTTGATCAGAAGGAGGTATATAAACGCAACAAATGTGTAAGGTAGTAGAACCAGGTCCACAAACCATGTTGGCTGCGGAAGGACAAACAGTGAGGATGCCACCGCAATGAAAACACCAGCACCTCGTACAGTATTATCGGGGACGTTCGGGCGATCATGTCTGAAAACTCTGTAACAATTGGGAAAGCCCTCAGCAGAGTGAATACCTTGGTGAAGCCAGGTTTCAGTTAAGCAAATGATGTCTAAATCAGTGTTTAAAAGGCCGTTATATATATCAACCGGCTTAGTGCGAAGACCTCGCACGTTTTGTTAACACGAAAGAGGAGCCATTGATCATAAACAACTAATACATAAAAAAAGATAAAGAATGACAAATGGAAGCCTATCATATTAAAGCTTATCAATGTCACCCGTGGATCTTATTAAAATGGGGCGTGTATCATCCCCCTCCGTACAAATATTTTGCAGTCACGAGTCCATACATATTTGTACTTCTTCTCCCTGGCCACCTTCTTGGTTCTCCCAAAGAGGATTTTGTTCGCCTAGGTAAGATGTTCATTGATGAAAAGTCTATCCGAAATCCCTTCAATGGAGACACCAGGCCCAGAATCCTTCGGACTCTTTCGTCTCCGAAACCTGACTGCAGCGAGTAGCTGATCACGAACGATGCGACTACAAAAACGGACAACAATTGCTTTAGGGTCCGAATTCGTAGCTCTGCCGGGTCCCTGAGGAACTCGATGGATCGCATCAACGTCGGAAGATGAGATGGGGACATCTAAGGATTCCCCGATTGAAGTAAGGACCTTTACCAGATCCTCGTTGTTCTTCTGAGGAATATCTTGTATTTCGAGGTTACTTTGCCTAGAATATTATTCCAATTCTGAAACACGACCAATTAAATCACTGACCTCTTTTTTTAGCGCGATGTTCTCAGCAGTGATTTTTTCAACAAGTTTGAATTGATTACGAAGCTTGCTTATAACACCCTCGAATTCCGATACTTTGTTGCTGCAGAACTGTATAGATTCCACGATGTCCGTATATCTGCTATTCAGCGACCTCACATCAAACTGAATCTCCTTGACCGCATCCAGGACAGATTCCAGTGTGGAGGTGGAGAAGATACTGAAGGGATAGCAGGAGGCGGACAGAAAAGAGATGATCTGCGTCTGGATTCAGGTGATCGACAGACCTTACATTTCCATGACGCACCCGGTGCGCTAAGCGCGGCAACAGACCCCTTGGGGATGTCCGTGCACTTGCTGTGGAACCATGCGCTGCAAGACTCGCACTGCACGCCGCCCGCATTTCGCCCGACTTTTTGGCTACACCCACCACATAGGCTTGACGACATCGCACAACTTGTTTTCTCCACAACAACTACACCCACACAAAGCAAAACCGTAAAGATATTAAACTTTAATAAAGAAAAAGAAACTTATAAATATATAGGTTTTTAACCACTGAACTAGGTAGTCATTAAATAAGAGCACGCTCGAAATATATAACAGTGATAGTACAGCTAAAAATTATCTTGTTCACAGCACGATTTTACGTAATTGTAACCGTTGATGTGACAAGCACGTCTTCACCCTTCTTATACATAAAGTAAACTAATAATAATAATAATAATAATAATAACTAATAATAATAATAATATGCCTTTATTAATAAAGAGAACAGAAAAAAAAGATTACAAATGTACGCAGGGCGGAGTTAGGACCAAGTCCTCTCTACCACCCAACTCGGCGTGGAAAAAAAAAATATCAAAAAAGGAATAAAAAAGACAAAACACAAAACACAAAAAACCATTCAATCTTGACAATAAAACTGATGCTAATAAAACAGCCATTCAGAGGGAAAATAATAAAAATAATAACAGTAAAAAAAAGAAATCCTAAATGATAAAAATTAATTATAATTAACATAAATTAATCAGTCCCATTCTGGTCACAGACAATGATTCCGCGGAGCCCTTTCTTGAAGGTGCTTAGTGGCAACGATTTAAGAGAACTTGGCAACGGGTTGTAAAGCCTGGGTAGATTAAAGGAGAAAGATCGTTGAAACAAAGCCGAGCGGTGCTGAGGTGGAGTGATCAAGTCCTTAGATCTGATGTTCAAATTATGAACATCAGTCTGGAATGATATTTTGTTATAAAATAAGAAGGCGACTTTAATAATAGTAATTTATGATAAAAAGTTAACAGATGTAATTTCCTTCTGTTAGCCATATTAAGCCAGCCCACCTCTTTCAAAAAACATGTAACGTGATCTCTCAAACGCAACCCAAAAATAAACCTCAAACAGGCGTTTTGAACTTTCTGAATACGGCCGGCAGTTGCCTGATCCAGACAAGTGCCGTATACCGTGTCGCAGAAATTAAATTGGCTAAGTACCAAGGCGTCACACAGTCTCGCCTTAATGTCCCTAGACAAACAGTTTTTAACGTTATAAATGAGCTTCAGCGCCGCTTCTGATTTACGGAGTTTTAAAGTAACATGATCCCTAAATCTAACATCACAGTCCATCAGAAGACCAAGATTACAACAACAACTCGTAACGCACAAGTCACCACCATCCAACTCAATTCTAAATTGAGAGCAAGCGCTACGGGCAGTGCGTTTACCAAACAACAACATAACCGATTTTAAGGGATTCAATATTAAGTTGTGACTGGCAGACAGATTCTGGTGAACCGAGCAACATCACCTGCCATCCTAATCTGGGCCACAGGAGCATCACCCTGTTTGAATGAATAATATATTTGAGAATCGTCGGCATAAAAATGAGCTTTAGCATATTGGAGACAATTTTGAAGACCAGACGTATAAATACTAAATAAGAGCGGACCCAATACAGAACCTTGTGGAACACCGGCCATTAATCCACGGGCAGCCGAAACAATCATGTCACACGAAACGACCTGTCTTCGATTAGAAAGAAAATTCAATATTAAGGCAGCAGCATTAGTACTAAACCCAATTTACTTTAGAATAGAATCCAAAACTATGTAATTCACCGTATCAAATGCTTTCGAAAAGTCGAAAAGAATTAGGGCCGTAACCATGTCATCGTCAGCTGCCCGCAGTATATCATCAGTTATATGCATTAATGCTGTACCACATCCATGATTTTTACGAAACCCAGACTGAGTCTCCGGCAGAACACCGCAGCCCTCAACAAAAAATCTCATCTGAAAAGCCATGATTTTTTCCAAAATTTTTGACAATACAGGTAAAATACTAATCGGCCTAAGGTCACCACACGAAATAGGGTTGGCTATCTTAGGCAGTGGGATCACCTTAGCAGTTTTCCAAGCGTCTGGAAAAACTGAGTTAGATAAACAGTAGTTTATAATATGAGTTACAAAAGGTAGAACATGGGGACAACAAAGATGCAACATTATGGACAAAACACCATCAAAACCAACCGAGCCCGATTTTAACTTTAAAAGTAGTGAACCGACGATATATTCATCTACTGTTTCAAATAGGAAATCGTTACTAGAATTTAACTTAGAATTTTTATAAAAATCAACAACATCCGGATCAGTAACCCCTCCCAATTCAGAAGATCTAGTGAAATACTCATTTATCTCGTCTACATTACCTAAACTACCAGACAGTGATTGACGCCTCTGCCCGGCAATACCCCAATCACGAAGGACCCGCCATAGCTTTGCAGAATTACGCTGAGCCACCACCGAACTGAAGTATGCTTCTTTCTCTCTTCTTATCGCTCATTCTACGTACCGCCTCAAATCTTTATAACTACGCAGATCATTAATATTCTTAGAGTGCTTATATTTAGAGTAAGCCCTATCCCTCAAAGACATCATTTGTTTTAGCTGCGGCGTAAGCCAAAGACTAGGTCTTTTAGAAAATCGTTTATTCCTTAGTGGAGCATATTTATCGAAAATTGAAATAATAAGGTTATTAAAGAATTTAACTTTGATATTTATGTCATCCAGTTGATAAATTAGAGTGAACGGCAACGACTCCAGCTCAGCAGTAAACTCAACAAGATTGATAGAACTAAAATCCCGATAAGTCTAAAATGATTGAAAAGACTAAAATGGAAAAAAAATCAGAATAATAATATTTGTTTATATTTTTAAATAAAGCTACAATTAAAGCTATAATTTTGGAAAAATTAAATTTTGCCCGCTTCTGAACCACTGTACGTTGGTCTCTTGTAGAGCTAGCATTTCCTTTTCCATACTTTTTATCTTATCTGGAATAGTTCTAATTACGAAAATCTCGAAACTCTTTAGAAGTTTCTGTTCCAATTTGCTGGAATTTTCTTGTAATTGCTCTTTGATCGTATGCTTTACTGAGTTTTAGAAGAAAGACATCTCTTAACTTTCGCTAAAAAATGACCCGTTGAACTCAATTGAAAATAAAACTTATTTTGTTCCAAAAACTTTTATTTAATTTATGACAAAGAAAAAGAATACAATGAAAATTCATGACAAATTAAAACTAAGTACTAAATAATAAAAAAAAAGAAATCAAGATTTTATCACCCATAATAAATTTACGCCTGATCTTCCTAAATTTACTTGACCTAACATGCCATGTTCTCTTTTATTCACATAATACAAAAATAACAGGATACTATGGAATAAATTATTGTATCCCTTAACCAATTCGTAAACTTCTTCTCCCACAATCACTTTATAATGAGGTGGATACTCCGAACATTGTTGAATCGCCAAAGTGTTTGCGTTTAAAACTGGCGTTTCATTTAATTTTATGTAATGATAACCACTGAAACCTTTAACTTCTGGTTGGTTTGGTAACGGTTGTAATTGAGTGTCCAAATAGGAAGCGAATAAATGCATCACGATCTATAAAATAATTTCATAAAAAGAAATAGTAAATTTTATACTTAACATACAGCACTATCCGTTGGAAGATTATTATCCCATTCTTTTCCATTAAAACTACTACCACTATTCCATTTAAAATCACTCATACAACCCCCTTTAGCCAACTCCCTAATTCGTTTAACTAAATATTCTTGATTCGGTGTTAATTCAAGAAACGGAATAACAATCGGTAAAGTTTGAATAAACTGTAAAACCGGCATGGTTTGAGCAGTTTTCCTCAACCTCTCCAAACCAACTTTACCAATTTGAATATCCCCAAATCCGTGTTTTTGTAAACACTCGTCGATACTATCAAATTCTTTCACTAAAGTATTCAAAATCGTTTGGGATAACCACTAAAAAATTAATCACACTAAATTAATTAAATATATACATATTGTTGTCTTACAATTCGTAAATTTGCGTTCCATTGGGTTAAAGCTAAAGAATCGACGTGAAGCCTTCTCCATGTATCCACTCCTTGGATGGGAGATCCACAAGAAGAATCATCACTTTTCGGGCTGTTTGGTGTCGTAGCTACCAACACATTTGCGTCATATAAAGGTTTTACAATAGCAACGTATTTTTGGATTGCGGTTTCGGAATTTGAGCCATAGAAGTAATTTGGAATTTGATTTTGATAGAATTTGGAAAAATTGGGAGAGGAAAAACTACCACCTTTAAAAATTTAATTGATAAATATTAGTAGTGTTTAATATTTTATTTGAAGATAACAATTAAATCTAGAAAAAGAAAACCTTTAAATCTTGTTTAGCCAAATGTCTAGTTTTTCACTTATCTTAATAAATATGTATTTCAATCTAGCTTTGTAATATGTTTGTAATATGTAAGTACATTGTAATATGTTTGTAATAACGAAAATATAAGTAGTTTTTGTGTAATGCCATGTAATTATTTATTAAATTTAATTTTTAAAGTAAGTTATATTTTAAGTTTATAACTAAAATGGTTTCTAAAAAGTTTAAAATCAAAGCAGTAATCCATTTTAACCAGTTTATAAATGAATAATATTAAAATAAGTTTCTTTTTGCACTTTTACTGGTTATATTATAGTATTAATTTCAATAGTTTTTACATGTTTCGCCCATTCCTTGTGGGCATCCTCAGAAATAAAGAAAAAGCAACGTCTATAGAGAAAATCCAATCAATACAATCATCAGAATAGAATAAAAGATGAAAAATAAAATCTTGATACAAATGAAAATCGTATGAAACATGTAGAAATTAAAACGAGTTTAAAGCAAAAAAAGAGTCTCTCTTTTTTTGAGATTTACGATTTTCATTTGTATCAAGATTTTATTTTTCATCTTTTATTCTATTCTGATGATTGTATTGATTGGATTTTCTCTATAGACGTTGCTTTTTCTTTATTTCTGATGATGCCCACAAGGAATGGGCGAAACATGTAAAAACTATTGAAATTAATACTATAATATAACCAGTAAAAGTGCAAAAAGAAACTTGTTTTAATATTATTCTAAAATGGTTTCGTTCATAATTGGTTAATTTTTGATTGTTTAAAATGTTAGGTATTTTTCGGCGTTAATACTATTTTATTACAATAGGGAGTTTTATAAAAAACGTTTCATTTTATTCTAAATAATAAGAAATAGACCAACGAATTATATATTTTTGAAATCAGCACAGATTACGAATGTAATGAAATAACATCAGTGACTGTTTTCATTAACCCTTAATTAGGCGCGTCAAAAAAATAACATAATTGGTCGCGCGGTGTATTTTAAGCACCACCAATAATGTAGTGAAATTATCAAGTTTTTCAATGAAATACTTTTATGTTTTTGGTTTTTATTTATTTAAGATATAATAAAATATCGTTTATAGGAAATAAACTACCAAAATAACATAGACTTTATTGTAACTAAAACAGAAATGGACGTTTACAAAAAAAATTAAAAGAAAATAAACATAACTCTAAATAATAAATATAAATTAATACTTTGATTCCTAAAAAATATTCCAGAATATGAAATACTCTATCAATTTTCATCTTCTTGGATAGTGTCCTCTGAGCATTGTTTACAACGTAAGCATTTTTTGCTGTGCTCCTTACACACAAATAAATGGCAAAGATCACACCGCATAGTTGTTACTCTATTGTTCCTTCTGCCGCAAATATGGCATCTGCTTCTAATTTTTGGTGGTGGTTCGTCTTCTCTTTCCCTCTCTTCTTCCTCCTCGACGTGTTTCTTCAATATTAGTTTTATATCTAAAGGTAAACTTTTATTACGGAGACGATCACGGAAATAAGGCTTCATAAGGCTAATAGCAAGTGTTTTTAGCAACAGTCTTCTTGTGACTGCTTTATTGGAAATGTTATTATACAATATTTGAGCGTTTATTCCGGAAATATTTAGCAAGTGCAAAAATGTACACAAAGGCCACCTCTTTATTCTTCTTGATACTGAGTAGTTTGAACAAAGTTGATCAACGGTATCTACACCGCCTTTCGTCATGTTATAGTCGTGAATTACTTCTGGCTTCTTTGTGTCCTCATTTAGGGAGCTGTCATTATGCATGGTTGAAATTAAAACAACAGATTTATTTTTCTTGGGTACATAGGAAGTAATTGTGATTTCTTGCTGGAAACCAAATAAAGAGGACCCAACTTCTCTCTTTTTATTAGGCAAAAACTCAGGAGGGATTTCTCTCTTATTTTTTCGCAACGTCCCTAGGTATGTGATTTTATTAGCAAGTAATGACTTTGCTAACTGATAACTGCTATACCAATTATCGCATGTTAGATTCCTATTCTTTCCTTTTACATGATCCACTAATCTTGAAACAATATCTGCAGGTGTGTTATTGATAAAATAAGGCCCATCTGGCTGCTTTCCGCAATAAATTTCTATTTTACTAGTGAAGAAACTTTTAGCATCGCAAAGTGCAAACATTTTGATACCGTATTTTGCCGGTTTGCTTGGTATATATTGTATAAAATTGCAACGCCCTCGGAATGCAACTAAGATTTCATTGATTGTCATGTACTCGCTTATGCAATAAGTCTTTTTACAGTTTTCGTTTAGAGCATCCAATATCGATCTAATTGGTGCTAGCTTATCCAGTTTACGTCTTTGTTCCCTTGTCGTTATGTCATCAAATCTCAGAACTCGTAATATAAAAAGAAATCTCTTATAGTTCATGCAGGCTCGAAATAAATAAATAAATAAAAATGTACTTACATAATTGGTCGCGCGGTATGCTTTAAATACCAACTTTTCTAAAACTCAAAATAACCACTTTCTAGCACGTTTTAACAAGCCAACGTGATACACCGCTAAACACAACAGTGAGATAGTAAGGTACCTAGCGGCGCAGAGGGAGAAACGCCATATAACTATTTTTATTTGACATTTTTTGTAAATGGTGTACAAAATACACCAGCGCGCCTAATTAAGGGTTAAAAAACGAAAATTGTCGTAATATCTCAAAGCAAAAATGCTTTGGTACATCATCAAATTCCTTGTGAAAAAGTGTCCATACAATATCTTACAATTAGTTATAACATCCCACCTATAATAATAACTAAGATAATTGAACATCTAATTCTCTCAGTTAAGAATTACTGCGTGCTTGGGGGGTGAGCTCTATCAAAAGTGTCGGATCTCGATTAGCCAGTCGATAAATAGGCCTCCACCCGGCTGTCACCGCGTGGCTTAGGGCTTGCACGAAGTAAACGTGGGCAGGGATGACCATATTGCAAAAACCGCTATATCATACATGCTCATTGTTCGTAAACCTGATCTTTGTTAAATTGCCTGGGCCGAGAGGAGACAATCTCAATAAAAACACCAAAGTCAAGGTGGAACAACTTATGCCGAAGACTTTTACAACTGTAGTACGTTTTTGACCAAGAGGGTACTTAGCTTTTAATAAGAGGACTCTAGATACCGGGCTCTGTAGCGGTGAACCTTCTTTCCTTAGCTACTCGTAGGACTTTCACGGAACAGAGTAATCAAAACAAAAAATAAGTTGTTGCAACTATCAGCACATCAAGGCAGAAATCGCCTTCAAGCGGCGGCTCAGGATATTAATATATCCTGCGCTTCCTCTTGAACCAGCAGTGGTTTGACAGTAGACAACTTCAAACTGCTGGAGAGTATCGAGGTCCATTATTACCATCTTTTAGTTAAACTTATCTTATAGATAAATCCATCCAATAGCTAATCGGAATGCGTAAAATTGCCATAACCATGGTAATAATCTCTTAGATATCTTGCCCAGAAGATGGTAGTAACGAGGCTGAGAAGCTTAAAGTTAAAAAGAAGCGGAGTGTAAAAAGAGTGGTTGCTTAATCAAGGGCCGGCTTCCGAGGAAGCCCGAATAAAGGCCGCACAGCCTATTAGTGAAAAGGACTAAAGACCTCTCCCAGACAGCATGACACCAAACCAGCAGCGCCTGAAAGGCGTAGCGTTCCTAGTGGATGTAATCTTCCGGAGGAACAAAAGCCTACAGGAACCAGCTTGAAACTAGTGATGTTACGAATATTCGCATCAGCATCCGTAACTGCGAATAATCCGCATTGTTTTGAAGAATCGCATCTGTATCCGCATATATTTTAACGGCTTTTAAATGCTTGGATTTTTATGGAAAGCAACATAAAAATGTTGCATCCTGGTTGAAAGAGAAGAAATATTGCAACCTGATCAACGGGTTCGAGTAGGTATCCGAGATTGCTAGAGGTGGCTGATATCTTCATAGTTGGCCGCGATTAGGTTTAAACTTGTCTTGCATTTTAATGTAAACCCAAACATTACGGGTTTTACGGAACTTTGCACTTAAAGTGTTGCATCTTGCTTAAAACAGAAGACAAATATAATTTCGACCGACATCGAACACGTCGGCAGCCTCTGAGAACTTATGTTGGAAATAACAAACTAACTCTGAACTTTACAAATATGGTACTAATTAAGTTTAGTACCTTGTTCGTAAAGTTTAAGTAGTTTAAGAAGTAAGTTCTGGAATCTTCAAAAATCCCAACAAATGGACAGGTAAAAGCAGTCATAACAGGAAAGGTAAGGGCAAAAGCGCCACTCTCAAAACTGCTTCCACCAAAATGTAATGGCAGGAATAAGCTTTAGAACCTGGTTGATGTGGAGTTTAAATCATCCTGCGTGGAGTAGCTCTGACAACAGCTGTTGGCACAAATACAATAGCTTGCATATCTTGACATAATAGGTGCGACGAGATCTTGTCCGGTGACTGCTGTTGGAGCTCTACTCGGTTTCACACTACTCCATCTATCCCCCTTATAAATGAGAGAGAAGATCCGTTATTAATGGAACACAGAGCAACAGTGAATTCCTTACATCAAAGTAAGTGCCTTACCATGGAGAAAATGCTCCTCACCTAAGGTGATGGAGGGTTTGGTTGAGTTGGTCGCAATCTAAATCGCTTGATTGAAATTAAGACGGATCTTATTTCATCTGAATACAACTTTGACTCAAGTACAAGGTCATTTATAGCAGCAGGGATGATTGGACGAACGGTGAGCTTCGACTAAAAAGAGACAAGGACAGTTGGATCCGGAGTAGGCATGGGCGTTAGTGGTCAAACAGCCGCATTAAACTGCCATTCAGCCTGGATACACTCATTTGTCAGACAGAAGTTTTTGACAGAACTTTGAAAGACAGAAGTCTTTACATATAGCTCTGCGCTGATAAAAGAATGTATCAGCAATATGAAAGAATTTGTTAGGAAAAATTATGTTACTCTATGGTGGGTTCCAGGTCACAGTGACATTGAGGGCAACGAAAAGACGGACAAGCTAGCCAAAGAGGCAGCGAAAACTTCTTTCAATGAATCCCAATCCACATAAAACGTAATCAACAGATGGGAGGCCTCAAAGATAGCCTCACGATGGAAAAAACTTCCAGGTCACAGACAGGCTAAAAGTATAATTTACAAAACAAAACCCAAAGGGCTTTATGCCTCAGCAAATGGGATCTAAGGACGCTCTCAGGCTTCCTGACCGGTCTTGTATCCCTCAAATACCAGCTTATTCATATTGGGCAAGCCGAGGATCAAACTTGTCTTTGTCTTAACGACGAGTCAGTAACAGCTGACTACATATATGCTTAAGACACAAAATTTTCGATAAACCTCTCCTGACAGTCACCGACATAAAGGAACAAAATTCCACATCTAATTCTCGTTTTACACGATAGATGCGTTCAAAACAAATTCGTGTTATAGTTCTTTTAAAAATTACTTCTTGCTTATATAGGCTGTTTATGTAAGTCTAGAAATCATTTTAACCACTAATAACTAAAAATAATGATTCCCGTGGAATTTTTAGTTCATGAAAACAAATTCAAAAAAAATGTTTGGGGCAATTTTGTAAGAAGCAGTTAAGCAGGCAACCCATTTTTATGGTTTATTTTTACCCGCTTTTCACAAAAATAATAATCTACTGATCATTTTGGAAAAATAATATTCTTAAAAACCCTTGATGAGCTGTTTTTGTGATTTATAACAAAATATAAGCACTTTTCCATGAACAAAGCCATACGTGAGTCTCCTAATTAGTCTTTGAGAACTCAACCTAAATTAGAAGCATTTCATAATATTAAAAATTTCCTTAAGGGGTTACATCACCTTGGCGTTCGGATAAATAGGTATAAAAATAAATATTTTTCTTATGCAACCAGTAAGATTATAAAACAATCTTTATATCCCATCGTAGTTTTGTAAATAATTTGTGACATTAGCTAATAACATAAATAAAAAATGACGGAGTTGTGGTTCGATAAGTAAGACATTGTTTTGAAAACCATAGATGCTGCTATGATGTACAGGGTGGGTAAATGCATGCGATACATCATTGGAAAGCTAAAAATGTGTTCTTTTTAGTAACACCATAATCAACTATTGGTTGTATTTAAATAAACACAACTTTGTGTTATATCTCAAAAATTATCAACTTCATTTAAAAATTTTCAACGGCATTACATTCTATTTAAAACAAAAGAAAGAAGATAGAGATTTTGTCTTTGCGGGATTGAATATTTCTCGAAAAAGGAGACATGGCACCTATTCTTTTCGTATCTCTTATAGTTTCAGAGATACCCTATAATAACACCAAAATTTGCCCACCCTGTACATCGAGGCTTCTTAATGTGTGGGTACCTTCGGAATCCCCCCCCCAAGGGTTCCGAAGGTATTAAAAGAAAGTAGCAGAATTTTTAGATTAATTATGGTCTTCTAAATATCCCTAATTATGTTTTTTTTGGAGAGCAACTTTCTTTGATGGGGAAATAATTGTCTTTTTTTTCAGAATGCGCTTTTTGAGGGCAAGTGGTTCATACAAGATATTGGAGGTCGCTTACAATTATTTTCTCCAAAAAAGAGTCGCTACACAAAAAAGTTTAAGAAGCCAGGCACAGAACAGATATAGAAAGCCCAGGTGTATATCATACCTCTATCAGACATTGCTCGAAATGCGAAAACGATTTTAATATTGATCTCATGTCATGCGGTGGTTCCCGGCCAGTATCAGTACTGCTTGATTCAATGCTTTCCTTTGGATTATCTCAAATAATACAAACGGCTACCCGCGTTGCGGCTTCTTCTTCAACTTTATTAGATTTAATTTTTGTATCCGATCATAGTTTAGTACTTGATAGTGGTGTTGAAAATTTTAATGCATCTGATCACGATCTGGTCTACTGCTTACTTGATATAAAATATAAGAACACTGGCCCTTATTTGCGAACATTTAGATCTCTTAGCAACTTTGATTACGATAATTTTCAATTTGATTTGTTGCAACTACCATTCTTTAAAATATATGATATGAATGATATAAATGATAAGGCCAATTATTTTAATAATCTTTTGATTGATTTGATGAATTGTCATATACCATTGATAACTGCTAAATTTACTAAACCGTCAGCTCCATGGTTAACTTTCACAGTTAAAAAAATGCAGCGCCTAAGAGATTCCGCTCATAAGTTTTTTAAAAAAAATAATTGTCAAACAACTTGGGAGTATTATAAGTCCTTGCGCAAGCTAACAAACGAAGCAATTCGTAGGGAGAAGCGTGCATACTTTGAGTTTAAACTTGGTAAATGTGCTTACCGTGGGCGTGAAATGTGGAATTTTCTCAAAGACGTTAATGTGGCATCGAAATGCAATTCATCCATTCCTGATTGTTTAAAGGACCCCGAACAAATTAACAAATTTTTTATTGAATCTATTCCTAGTATACCAATGAATCGTGAACTGTATGATTTTTACTTATCCCGACCTATCAATGACAATTTGTTTCAATTCCGAGAGATTAGTGAGGAGAACGTGTTTGATATAATACGATCTCTTCGTAAGAACTGTGCAGGCGCGTATGGTTTAAACATTTCTTTCATTCAGTTGTGCTCCCCTCATATAGTGCCCTACCTTGCTCATATAATAAACGCGTGCCTTGTAGAGAGTGTTTTTCCTGTATGCTGGAAGCGGTCCTTGGTTAGACCCTTACCGAAAAAGTCCAATGTTACCGAGTTTAGTCAGTTAAGACCAATAAGTATCTTGCCGGTTTTGGCTGAGAGAGTTCTTGAAACGCAGCTGAAGGAATACGTGAGTGCCCATAACATTCTGCCCAGTGTGCAGTCAGGTTTTAGAGAATATCATGGGTGTGCAACTGCATTGCTCGCGGTTGTCGACGATGTTCTGAGAGCGTCTGATGATGGAAAGATGACTTTGCTCTGTCTCCTTGATTACAGCAAAGCGTTTGATACGCTGAACAACTCCATGATGTTTGCGATTTTGCGGCACATTGGATTCAGTCTTTCGGCTGCGACTCTGATGCGCAGCTATCTTCTGGATAGGGTGCAATGTGTTGAAATTGATGGGATTAGGTCTTCCTTTTTGGACGTTGCTTCTGGTGTGCCACAGGGCTCATTTCTGGGACCACTTTTATATTCTGTTTATGTGTCCTCTTTTATGAGTTCCTTGTCGCACTCCAAATGTCACTTCTATGCTGATGACACGCAGTTGTACCTTTCCTTTTTTCCTCACGAGGTGGATGCTGCGTGCGGCAGGTTAAATGATGACCTTGAGCGATTAAGCGGTACATCTCTTAAGCATTCTTTGTGTTTAAATCCTATTAAAACCGATCTAATTTTGTTTGGTCCTAAAAGGATACGGAATGACTTGTCATTTAGAGATAAATTGAGGGTGTTTATTGATAATCAGCTCATTCCGTTAACACATTGAATGCCACCATATATTCGACAAATGGGGTCCCACTGGCCAATAGTTTTTTATTTTAGAATCTTGTAATTATTGCTCTACAGATTCAGGAATTAACATAAATTATTATTATAATTTTTTTTTGATATTTATTTTAAACTTTTATTTTATGGTGACACGTTGGTCTCGCGCGGCCTAGAATAGACGCGTACATCTCGAGTAGCCATGTGAGTCCAATGTGTCATCACGTAATTCCTGTCTGAACTTGTAAAATCTCTCATACACGTGTTTACGGCGATCGAGTATTACTTTTCGCAGTCTTTGTTTGGATGTTGTGAGTGGAATTGTGAATGTGAATATGTCATACGAAAAAGAACAAGCACGTTTGAAGAAGTTATGGAAAGAGTTGGTTTCTGATGAAGAAAGTGAGGCATATATTTTTGACGGCGACGAAATATACGAACCGGTTACAGAAAGTTCTGAATCCGAGGACGATTATCGGTCTAAATCTAAACGGTTCAAAAAAAAATAATTGTACACCATCTTCGCAAAAACCAGAACCGTCTACCTCACAAAAAATTATAGAAAGCCCCAATTACATGGATGAAATAATAGAAGAAGTTATAAGAAACATGCGTTATGACGACTTGGGTGATGAAGAAAATAATAATGATATTGAAAAAGAAGCAAATAACCAGAGTAATGAGTTTGAGTGGGCTCATGCAACTGGGAAAAATCTAAAAAACTTACAGTTTAGTATCCCAAACTCTGGTTTTAGTATTGCTCTGTATGAACAATACGACAAACTGCCATATGATTTTTTCAAAGTTTTTGTGAATGACGACATCATAAGCTTAATCGTGAGTTAAAAAATCTTCTATTAAAATAACATAATAATTATATATATTTTAGGTAGAAGAAACAAACAGATACGCTGAACAGTGTAAACGAAGTAATATTCTACTAAACGCACGTATTCTGAAATGGACTCCCACAGACCCTACAGAAATAGAACATTTCATTGGTATTATTTTGTGGATGGGGTTGTGTTCTTTCCCAGAACTTTCTTCATACTGGTCAACGAAACGATTGTACAAAAATGCAATCCCAAGTGTAATGTCCAGAAATCGTTTTCAGTTACTTCTGAAAATGATACATTTTAGTAATAATGAGGAAATTAGTGATGATAAATTACACAAGATAACACCACTTGTGAACAAGCTTCGGACATCATTTCAGTGCCAAATGACACCCTCCGAGTACGTTTGTATAGATGAGACTCTTGTACCTTTTAGAGGAAGACTGAAATTTCGTCAATATATATCCAATAAGCAACATAAGTTCGGAATCAAATTATTTAAGCTGTGCCTAAAAGATGGGTACACATATGATTTCCAAATATACTGCGGCAAATCGAAGGATGGTCATGTGTCAGTGCCTACAAAAGTTGTAATGGATTTGATGACAAATCTTTTAGACAGCGGACGTACTTTATGCACTGACAACTATTACACATCAGTGAGTTTAGCTAATGCACTATTACATAGAAAAACACATCTTATTGGAACATTACGATCTAATAGAAAATATAACCCCAAAAGGGTTGTAGATAAAAAGTTGAAAGTTGGAGAAGTAATAGCTGAAGAATGTAAGCAAGGAATAGTAGTTGAAAAATGGAGAGATAAAAGGGACGTATTAGTATTGAGCACTAGATATGGAAATGAAATGGTTACTTTAATCAAAAGAGGTAAAGAAATACAAAAGCCTAAAAATGTGGTTGAATACAATAAATATAAATCATATATTGATATATCTGATCAGTTAAAATCTTATAATACCTGCCTTCGCCGTAGTATGAAATAGTATAGGAAATTGGCGTTCGAGTTATTAACTGGAAGTGCAGTAGTAAATGCCTACATTGCGTATAAAGAAATAACCAATAATAAAATATCAATAACTGCGTTCAAAGAAGTCATAAGTGGTCTGTTGAAAACAGCGAGACAGGAAGAAATATCTGAAAACATGACCGAAATAGAGCATAAATTAGAAGATGTTGGTCGTTCTAAAAGACGTCGGTGTGTAATATGCTACAAGAAAATTTCAAACGAATCTGCAAGAGAACAAGCATCGAGGAAAACTTCCCAAACCACGTTGAAATGTAGTGCTTGCGATCAATATTTTTGTTTGAACTGTTTTTTTGAAGCACATACAGCTTCTAAAATTTAGTATACGCACACCATATTTTCTGTTTTTTTTTAAGATTTATATCCATGTTTTCGAATGATATTTATGTTTTTTTATGGATTATATCTATGTTGTATTAATGTATTAAGAATTATATATTTTTTGTATTATTATAAAAGGTAAAATAAATAGATAAACTAGATAGATAGCCTAGTTGATCTATTTATTTTTCTATTTCTATTTGTTTTTTTCTAACTTTATTGCATTATTTACATATTACAGTTCCCTATGCCACGTGGTGACATATTGGTCTCACAATAACAGGTCAATGACATAAATCGTTTCTTCTGGCCGTCTACTCTGCTACCACATGTATTTCAATGCATTACGTGATACCACCGTGGTCACACACGGCCAAATGTAAAATTGTTTAATATGAGACCAGGGTGGACTCGCGCAGTCTCTACGTTCGGGTGCCCGTACACGAGCCACAATTTTGCAGCTGAGTTAACCACAAAATTGTGGTCACGTCGACTGCAACTCGCGGCTGACACAACTGCATTTTTGTGGTTGATTCGCAGTTATATGAACCACACTTGCAGTCGAGACGACTACAACCTAACCACATCAGAAACAAAACAGAAACGTTGTTTTGTCCGTTATTTTATTTATGGTTTCTTAAGATTGTGGTCGCCAGTCTCGATATTATGGATTTTGAAGAAGCAGCACTGTTACTTTTTATTTTGAAGAGAAGAAGAAGAAGACGTAGGAAGGTACGATCGCTTTGGATCCATCCACTTCTACTTTCACGATGACAGGAAGGAAGTTTTTATAATTTATTTGATAAACTCCAGCAAGACGAAAAAAATTTTCTAATTACTTTAGAATGTCTATTAGATCATTTGATGAATTAGTCAGAATTTTAAAACCTAAAATTAAACGGTCTGACACCAATATGAGGACCAGTAATTCAGCTGAAGAAAGGCTTGCTATAACTTTGAGGTTAGTAAATAGATAAATTAAATTATGTGATCAATAGGTAAGTATGCCTGGAATTCATTATTTTACAGATATAATCAAACAAAGTAGGTAGGTACAGATTTTATTTATTTTCTGTTTCGACTATGTATATAATTGAAAGACATCTGCAAAAGATGAGTTTGTATGAGCAGAGTCTATAGACAATGTTGAACCCTGCGGAGATATTAACGGAGTAGCAATATTGGTAGAGGGAATTGTTTGATTATTACTACAGCGCTGAAATTGTCCGGGTGTGGTAGGTATGGATAAATTAATGTCATGGCTTATTGGGTGAATTTGTAATGCACTGGTGTTGTAACAGAACGGCTAACTCGTGTGCTGGTTGTAAGGGGTTCAAAGCAGGTTGTTTCTTATGTTTTCCTCGGTAGAAATTGTTGCTGCCCTTGCCTTAAATTTTTTCAACACGTTGAATCGGTCGCGTTGCGGTTGAGTACGACTGTAAGTTTATGGTTCGTATACGGCAGGAGAAGCGCGCGGGATTGTAAACCACCCGGCGGAGATCGGCCGCAAGTTGACTGCAGATGCCCGTTTCGACTTTTGTAAACGCCCGTGTACGGATGATACAGTATTTCTTATGGTGGGCTTCAGTTCGCTGGAACGCGACGGCAATTCTGTGGTCGGTCCGACGGCAAAATGTGGCTCGTGTACGGGGGCCCTTCCAATACAACATGAGACCAACGCGATCTCATATGGCACTCAACGTGTTAAAACCTTGTGTTCGTAATCTCGGTTTGATGTTGGATGAGGGATTGACCTTTTCGGAACACGTAAATAAATGTACACAGAGATCTTATACTGCATTAAGAATGATATATGCCTCACGGAAATTCTTGCCTCATAGAGCTAAAATAATATTGTGCGAAACGCTAGCTCTTTCTCATTTGAATTTCTGTGATGTGAAGAGATAAGAATAAATTGCAAACTATTCAAAATTCGTATTTGAGGATGATATATGGTATTAGGAGGAGACAACATGTATCGCACACACTGAAACTTTTACCGTGGTTAAATATGAATAACCGACGATTACTTCATTCCGCTACGCTGTTCCACACTATAATCGTTACTAATAAGCCTTCCTATCTGTATCGGAAGGTAACGGTTAGAACCGATGTGCATACATTGAATCTCCGATTCAAGGGTACTTTGACTCCTCCATCGCATAAACATGAATTTTTCAAAAAATCGTTTTCTTACCAAATTGCTCATGTATACAACAAGATATCTCTTCCGATCAAAGTTAATACGTCAATTGAGATTTTTAAACGAAAATATAAGGCTTTCATCGTGGCGAGTCAGTTGAGTGGTTGAGCGATTTTGTTTCTATTGGCGGCTGAACAATTTTGTTTCTATTGCCTTGTATTATTACTATTATTTTTATGGCAAGGGAGTCGGTTGGGTGGATATTGGTTGATATTGATGGAAATTAATTTTTGTATATTGTTTCTTTTTTTTGTGGGCCGGGTGGTAGAACAAATTCCACTTTTTGTGGTAATTTGAACCTGGCACCATTTTCCACCATAATGTAACTTTATTATATATTATTGTCATTTTTTGCATATGTAATGTAGTTATGGTTGGAAATAAATGAATTTATTATTATTATTATTAAAACCTCTTCTTTTCCCCTCTATTTGAAGTTAAGGCGTGACACAAAGATTCTAAGAAAAATAGACCCGCTTCGTCGCGCTAAACATCTATAATTTCGGTAATACTTTGAATGTTTTAATAGTTGAACGTTTAAAATATTGTTAAAGGTACTGTGAGCGTCAAAAGAAAGTAAACACTAGCTGTTTACTTCTAAAAACCCTTTTTACTACGATTCTGTTAACTTACAATAAAAATTTATATACCAAAATTTACGACTTTATTTGTGAGCAATCCTATCGTAAAAAATAATTAAGCAAAACACCCCACAAATATGGTAAATCCCCTTTAGAGTAAAAATACCCCGATTTTTACGCGTCAAAAGAAAGTAAACAGCCAGTCCCGTTGTTGTAAATTCATTTTAGATTTAGGGGAAGTACCACACTTTTCGTATAAATACTTATAAACCCCTCCCAGGACAACTTTAGAACATTTTAGAAGAAGCAGCAAGTGGTTGAACGTCGAAATTAATTATAAATACCAAAAATCATCATGGGAAAACAAACAAGTATAGAAACGCGTAAAATTATATTAAGTTTAAATAAAAAAGGTAAATCCTTACGCGAAATAGCTAAAATAATGGGACGAAATCACTGCACAATAGAAAAAAATTTGGGTAAATACGTAAAACATCATACTGTAGCCGATTTACAACGCGTTGGGCGACCAAAGCGCCTTACAGAAGCACAGGCTAGAGCAGTGGTAAGAGAAGTGAAGAATAATCCATGTTCAAGTGCGGTTAAAATAGCAAACGACATATCGCAGATAGCAAACATAACCATAAGTTCCAGTACCATACGAAGAACACTCCATAGAAGTGACCTGCATGGAAGAACAGGCCGTAAAAAGCCTTACATATCGAAAATAAATAAACAGAAACGTCTTGATTTCGCAAAAAAATATCAGAACGAAGCTCCAGATTTTTGGAAAAATATATTATTTAGTGATGGAAGTAAATTGGAAATTTTTGGTAAAAGAAAACCACCAAAGATATGGCGGCCAAAAAATGAGGCCTTCAAAGAGAAATTTGTTACCAATACCATCAAACACGGTGGAGGCTCGGTTATGGTCTGGGGCTGTAGGGCGGCGTCAGGGGTCGGTAATCTAGTTTTTATTGAATCAACAATGAATAAAATGGACTATTTAACCATTTTAAAGAACAATATTTCCCCGAGTATTAATAAATTGGGCTTATCAGAGAACTGGATCTTCCAACAGGATAACGATCCAAAGCACACTTCCAATATTGTGAAGGAATGGATGCTATACCGAGTCCCTAAAACCCTTGATCATCCACCGTAGTCCCCAGACCTTAATCCTATAGAACATCTGTGGGATCACCTTGACAGGAAGATCAGAGAAAGGACAATTTCAAATAAAGACGCCCTTAAAAAAGCTTTAACTGAAGAATGGATGAAAATCCCTCAAAATATTACAAAAAACTTGGTGGAATCCATGCCAAGGAGATTAAGGGAGGTGTTGAAGGCCAAAGGAGCTCAAACCAAGTATTAAAAGTTAATGTTATATTTATTTTTGTACTTAATACCTATTAGTTCCGAATTCTGTTTACTTTCTTTTGACGCGTAAATTCGGTAGATATTTACAATAATCTGAATTATTACGGGTAATGATTTGTTTTTTTTTTCATGTTTCTATTGATTTAAATATAGTATAGATGAGTTGTGAAGACTGCAATAAAACTTTTTCATTTTCGTTATTAACTGCATTTTTATTAACCTTTTAATAGAAAAACTACAGCTGTTTACTTTTTTTTGACGCTCACAGTATATAAAACTTATTTAATCAATGACACAAAACTGGATTTTTTTGAAAATTTCAAGGTGGTGTAATCCCTTAATCACTTTTGAAAAATCGTAAAAAAAGAAATTTTTTGTAATTTATAAAGAAAAGTATGCAGTTTTCCGTGAACAAAGCTGCGTCAATATCTCAGTTTGTTTTAGAGATAGTGTAATATTCAATATCTAAGATAAATTTGGAACATTTAATAAAACTGACAATTTTCCCAATCATTTTTGAAGAATCATAAAAAATCAAGGAGTAAAAACAACTTTAAAAAGAAATGAACAAATCATTTTTACTCCTTAAAATCATTTTTTTCTATTCTTACTCATTTACTGATTAAAATTATATCACAACTACAGAAACAAAGAGATTTTTTTTGAGTCGCCTTAAATCAAATTCATGTAAAAAGAAAATTATGTATACTTGTTGATTTTACAATATTTTTAATTTTGGCCTCTAAGGCAAAAACAAATGGTGATGGCATTTCGAAGTTATCAACATTGAAACATATTTTAAAGAAGGGATCAAAACATATTGGCTATTTTTTTCTAACTTTTACACTTTTCAAGATAACAACATCCAAATTTATGATTATATGAGACACCTATATACTCTACAATTAATTTTACCAACACAAACTTACTCGCCGTAGGTGTAGACAATTGATAATGACATCTTTTTAAAAACGCTGAAACGTCTTTAACAGCCTTTGCAGTTGGATGCGTCCAAAATGAATTTAAAACATTTGTTGTATTCACATCTTCCGTTCTACTCAAAGTGTTAACTTTTTCGTGAGCATCAAAATCTTTTAAGTAAGTACTTAAACCGTTTTCATCGTTAATAAAGGCAACATCAGAAGTGTTATGTCTGACTGTTTTTACTGGCGTTTTCGGCGATCCTTGCGCAAACGTCCAAGATGTAGAGGGCAAAGATAAATTAGCATTTTCGGAATAATTCGACATCCAACTTGTCGCGCTTAAATTAATCGGCGTTTGAGTTACACTTAAAGGAGTGTTAATTTGATTTTTTATGGGTGTGCCTAAAATTATAATTTAAAATTATTTTTTTTGATTTATTATTTTTAAAACTCACATTGCGCGGAATTCATTTGGTTAGATAACTCGAGTTTGTTTTTATTAAGGATCATTTGTACCTTGATGTAGGTTATTAAATGATAAAGAATATTTAATGATAATATAACCACTCCTACGTATTCGATGTATTGGACGTAATTCACATAAACAGGGCTTGTGTATATTCTAAAACAACAAAAACTTTTAATTAATTTAAAAAATAATAACATTTATACTTTCTTACATATCATAAAGGATAATTGATAATAAACAAAAATTTAATGCGCCCCATCTTATCGATTGTTGAAGAGTTCTTTGACTGTATCTGTCCAAAACGTTGCTTTCAAACGTTTTAGCGTTAATTCCTGCGAAATATTTCCTACCAGGCGTTAATTGTCTAAAAAATTAATTTAAATAAAACGATTTTTAACATAAATTGAGGTTATGTTTTAACCTAAAAAAATTAATCGTGTATTACGATAACTTACGTTTGGTTTAGCATGTTGGCAAATTTGGTTGATGAATTGGTCTCATTTAATGTAAAGACCGGTATATAATTTTGATTTAAAAAAACTTAAATAAACCGACAAGAAACTATTCAAACTAATTCACTATTTACATGTCAAATGTCAAACAACCTCATTGCCAAAATAAATTAATGAAAAATCCCTAAAAAATTTTTCGATAAACAAATTCCCTATAAAATTAATTCGAATTTTTATTTATTTTTAAATAATCTTTATTAAATTTCTCTACATTATATTATTTACATTAAATAATCACAACTACACCACCGGATATTTCCTCAGTAAACTCGTAACTTGCTTATGACTCAATTTCTTCTCACCGGGCGCAATGATTCCTTTAGCCTCCCTTTCTTTTAATGACCGTTTATCTTTCATACTAATTACATAGCACTTTTTAAAATTCTCAATCTCCTTCGCACACATACTCTGATTAAAGTCTTTATCTTTAAAGCAGGCCAACATAACCGACATCTCGTACAGACAACAAACTTCGTGCCCCTTATTTCCTTTTCCCGATACTTTCGACTTCAACCTTAACGGTAACAGTTCTTGGAAGGGCACATCTTTTTGTATCGTTAGATTTCTTGCGTATAAAACTGATAGAATTCGCATTTTAATACTTAATTTCTTTTACTAAAAAGTGAGGTTAGAAATTTTAGGGTTATTCAGTTTGTGACAGTTTTAATCATAGATGTCGCTACATTAATTATATTTTATGGTAATTATTAATTTATCTTATTTATAATCAATTTATATTAATTAATTGATTTTATATTAATCGATTTAATTCGTTATAAAACGAAATTATTTATTTTTTGTTTGAGTATATTCAAGAATAGGATTCAGTGAATTTACGTTTTGATATGATTCTATCAACCATAGATGTCGCAACATGATTTATTTATTATTATAGTTTTTAATTTATTTAAATATTTAACCATAGTAAACGATTAAGTTTAATTAATTATAAATTTGTTTATTCTTTCGTTTGAGCCTTGTTTATATATACTTATAGTTGGTCAACGGGCTTGTCTGTACAACGTCGCCCTCTATTAACCACAGGTGGGACCTTCCAATGCTTAGTGCAGATGAAAACCTACTATCAAACCCCGTTTAAATGTCCTAACATCACCGCCTGGCAATAAATCATCACTTGCTTTCCTCTATGAGTCCTATAAGTGCCTTTGTCGCTCTTTTTTTACCGTCATCTCGAATTAAATGGGGAATACTATATAAAAGGACAAAATACACGAAGTAAACATGTTATGCCTGTTTCAGGAAGAACGATCTTTAGCCGTACGGCAGATACACTACATGGATTTTCAAATTTTTAACGTACGGTTATTTTCCGTAGGGCAAATATCGTTGTGTCCGCAACAGACCTTAGAAAACCTAAAAAAATATATAGTAGTCACATAAAATATTATTGAGATAAACGAAAAAAAAACAAGTAGTAAGAAAAATAAAGAAATTAATTTTATTATTATATCTAAACAATGTATATACAGTGATGGGTAAATGTGTGAAATCAAGTAAATATCTCCGAAATTGTTAGAGATATCAAAATTAAATTTGGGAGGTATATATTAGAGTAAATTGCGTATTTGATTTTATTCTTTTTGCACATTTAAACTCGGTTTAAGCGGAAATAAAACCGATTTTTAAATTTGTAATGAAACATCTGCGCATTATGTTAATTTCGAATAAATCATTTTATTACGAATACAAAAACATAGGATTCTATATTTTCTATTTTAAACAGAATCGAGATAATTAACATAACAACTATATATCTACTTTTGAGAAAAAAGTTAATGAGACCGAATAATATGTTTAAAATGTAACATCTTGTATAAACCGGAAGATCATATTTATTTAAAAAAATACAATTAAACACGCAATTTGTACCAAATTTCATTTCGATATAACGATTCCGGAGATATTTACTTGGTTCCACATATTTGCCCATCACTGCATACAATAAATAAATATACAAACTTATAGTACTATATTAAATATAAATACAAAGTTAGATGCAAAACAGAATACTATATCTCTAAAACAATTACTCCGCAGGTATGGGAACGGTAAATACTTTTAAATATACTATAGGTGTTCAGAAATTGGCGAATAATCTATACGTAGTGACATTCTTCGCTCGACTCTGAATCGAAAATCTGAATTTTGTATCACGCTTCCTATGGTCTCGGGAAGCATTTTAAAAGAAATGTAAATATGTGGCAAAATTTTATTTGAATACTACTATGTAGTGTAGGGATCGCATTTTTTTTTGGAATTTCAATTTACAAAAACATTTTACTCTTCATTTTGTTGTATTGCAGTGTCAGATAAATGATTATTGTTAAAATAATACCTATTAAAAGTAACACATAAATGACATATCACCTAACAGAATTATTTTTTTTTACATTTAGCAACAAAATGGTCCGGTATCTTTCGGATCAGAGATATAAACGATGTAGAACACGTTATTTTCCTAAAGAAATTTTTTCATACTGTTTATAATAACCGCACGGGAACTGTTTAAAGTTGTCCAATAACGAGTATGGGAAACGACTGCGGCGATCGTAAATGAATCTCAAGCAATCGGTCAAATCCCCGCCTATATATCATTCGTTTCTTAGCCGATTATTATTTCTCATAACAATTTGTTTGTTTATTTTTCTCTTTGTAACGTTCAGAATTGAATTGTTATGATAACATAAATATCATTAAAGGTTAAGGGAACATGTTAAAATCTGTTTCAAGTTTTTAATTACAATAATTCAATAGGATATCTGCTTAAATATGCACGACCAAAATAAACACATTAGAGACGGGTGATAAGCCGGGGGTTGGGTCGATTACCTGAGATTGATTTACGACCTCCGCAGTCGTTTCCCAAACTCGCTATTGAACAACTTTAAACAGTTTCAGAGCGGTTATTACAAACAGTGTGAAAGAATTTCATTATGAAAATCGTCTCAAAATAACGTGTTCTACATCGCTATATGTATATCTCTGATCCGGAAGATACCTGTATGTCTAAACAATAAAAAATTAAAATGTCAAAATGACGAACTTGATCTACTACGTTGTCAAATTTGTTTTTCGTGAAAATATGATATTAAAAAAATTTTAAAAACGAGCTCAAACGATAAATAAACTAATTTAATAAAAAAAAACTAGTTTTCAAAATTTCACCTTATTTATTAATAGATATTATTATTATTATAGAGAAATATTACTAAATTATTGAGAACTTCCTGAAGACGTATGAAACATGGTACAACATTTTCGCTTTAGAATCGAATGAAAAATATCGCTATGTATAGATTATCCGCCAATTTCTGAATATCCTGCATGCGGTTGAAGAAAAATGTTAGACGAATGGAAAAAAGAACAAATCGGGAATTGCAACACCTATGTACAGAGAGTTCCACTAAATCTGTATCATAAAACCACAACCAATCGATATGTTTAATTTACCTATTTTGTAATATTAATAATTTTGGGTTTTGTTGTTGATTGCTTGATTTCAACAAGGATGACATTTCCTTGCATCTTTTGTGAATTAAAGTCCTCACTAACAACTCTAACAAATACGTTCTATGTTGTTGACATTTTCCTTTCCAATCGGGCAAATTTCTGTTTACTTTCTTTTTAATTTTTAATAATAACGTTTTATACATTTGCTTTTTGGAGGCATATTTTTCAAATAAATTATTGAAACATAACATGCTTATTTTTGTTGCTTTTGTCAGATAACTTGTTGGTTTTTTCAAGGTGGTCGGATTGTTTATGTTATAATTTTTATAGAAAATAAAAATGTTGTCTTTATCCGTTAGTTCTTGCACACAGATAAGATCACACGTGCAGTTGCTGCATTGGAATTTGTCCACACATTTCTTGGCTAACCATCCTGCCATATAAGTTATGGCACAATCTTCTAAGGTGACATCGTGAGAGGTCGCTGTTTCATCACCATCACTACTAGATGAAGATGATGTTGCTTTTTCGGAGGAATCAGTTTCATCAACATTTTGTACATTTGAGAAATCATCCATATTTAAGATGTTCTCATCAAAAGCAACATCGGTGTCACAGTTGAACGTTTTTGGCGGTTTCATTAAATTCATAATCGAGTTTGTTTTGAATGCTGCTTGGAAAGTTCGGACAGTCGGATTTCTGTTGTATCCTCCTCTCTGCCTGTATATAGAAAACTGATTTTCTAGGATATCTTGATTTAACCTTGATGTTAATAAAAATGAATAACCTTTCTTTGCTTGTATTTGTGAAATAGTTTTAACAGCGTTTATCGTTAACAGGAAGCCGTCAAAACAAGGTGGTCTATTTATAGTTTTCTTTTGTACCCTGGTCCCTCTTCCTTTTTCTATTTTTTTTAGATTTTCTAATACCTTATATGCCTTGTTTAGAGCAGAGATACTATGAACATTATTATCGGAGAGTGCTCTTCGATATACATTTTTATCATGCAATGTCCTGCTATTCAATGCATCAAAGGCATTATTGATAATATCAATAAAAGTAGCAGTGGCATAAGCTGTTGTGGACTTCAGTTGACCGGTTTCCTTTGAAGTTCTGATTGCTGCGCTAACGGAGTGGCTTAACACTTGCGCAGCCAGGTTGGGACATAAGTGTATGTCTGTAATGCGGGGCAATGCTCGCCCCGTAGAACTGCTTTTATCTAGCGCATAAGTAGCAGTGATATCATGAAAAGATATCCGCTGGTGGTTATAAATAAAATCATTATTTATTAAGTTATTTCTGACGCTTTTCAATAAATGAGGTGCGTCGTACAACATAATATATTTGATTTCGCCAACTTTAAAATAAGGTTTATTAACCTTAACGCCCAGAATCGAAAACAATTTTTGATTCGTTGTTGACTGATCGCATACAGTAGCCACAGGTTTTAAACCAATTGTCTTCAACTCTTCGAGAGTAATTTTTAATATTGCTTCTAGTTGTTCAGCTCGGACACCGCTATTTGTAAGATAAAAACTTATTGGAATTTTCTACGAAGAATACAAACCCCTTACAATTAGTACCAATGCCTGTTTAGCAAATTTAGAAGTTCGACCGAGTTGCCCCAAGTCTTCAAATCCTTCAATGAGTCCTCTATTGTTGGAGAATTCTACAGTTTTTTTTAAAGCCATTTCATCAAACGCTAAAATGCACTCTCTTGTTTTTTCCGTCATTGTTTCTACCTTTAAGGCCAGTAAGCGCATTAGCATTTTATTGTGGCCTGGGCGAAAGGTATATTTTCGTAACCACATTTTTATGGCTGATGGTGATGGCAAGATCAGACCTTTTCTTCTCATAAATTGATATGTGGACGGTGATTTATAAAATAGGGATAATGCTGCCTGCTTCTCGTCACTAAGAAAAGGTTGTCGACTTTTATGGTGTACTTGCATTCTAACAAATGATCTAGCAAATGGATTCAATGTACGAAGGTTTCTTGGAGCTGTAATAGTTGAAAAATTCTTCACAGCGGATTTTGTCTTCACTAATTTATTTTCAGTTTCAACTAATTTTCTCTTAAGTTCCGTTTGACACCAGTCTTCAAAAGGTGTTTTCCTCTTGCGAGGTGGTGACGGTAAATTGGATATATTTGTGAGTGTATTGTTTTCTGAAATTAAGCTGTTGTGATCACTGACAGGTTCTTTCTCTGGCGTGATTATATGCACTTCACCTTGTATGTTTTCAACATCACAGAAAATTGCGTCGATAGACTTTTCTGGTGAGCTATGGGAAATGTCTCCTGATGTAGATGGTAGTGCTTCATTTGCATTCTTACTGTACGTATATCCGCTTGAAGCATGAGGATAAACTGGAGAAGCTTGAGACTGCGAAGCCATAGGTGACTGATATGATATTGGTATAGCGGTAGCGCTTAATTTCCTTAGCATAAAATCTTCTTGTTTGAAGTGGTCTGCACACAATACACGCTTTTTTAAACGATCTGGACTTAATTTGGCTAACTCCCAATTTCCTGTAAAAATTATTAGTTTTTAAGATTATGATAAAGTAATTAATGCAATGATTCAATTATTATTTTATATACAAGGTTAATCCGGTCTCCGTGTAAAAATCCCGTTCGAAATAAGTATCTTAATTTAACCAAAATTTTTAAACGACCATCTTTAAAAGAAATCGTTAAAAATCGATTTTCTAGGCAATAATAATAATATGACTTTATTGTATCCCATATAGAACAAAAAGATACACATATACACAATGAAAAGTAAAACTAAAAAATATGTATGCATATAAATATATATAAATGTATATGTATAACTTAAACAATAAATGAAATAACAATAACCCAATGTGTTCTGTTAAATTAAATTAAAATAATATATATATCGAGATACAAATGGCGGGATCCAGAAAAATCTGCTCTACCCAATCGAAAACAGAAAAAAAGGGGACGTAAGAAAAACAAAACATAAGAAAGGGACAGGAAAACAACCTGATTACATAAGTTATGCTTGTAAAGCCTGCAATAAGAAAAAAATGAATTCAGATAAGAATCAAAATATCAGTTTCTTTAGTTCTGTGTGAAATCTAGCCAAAGACTAAATTATAATTAGTATGATTTGTAAATATGATATGTTACACACCGCTGGAACATTTGATGATATGGAACACTGAATCATTCAGTGTTTATTTATTGATAAAGTAATGTATCTACTTTATATTGAAAACCCCTATTTTTGAAAATATCTTTTCGTTTTTGAGATATAATTTTCTGAATTCATTCGATATTTGTATCGTTCTTAATTTTAATTCTGAATTCTAAATCTTTAAATTTTTAAATTTACACTTAAATTCTCTAGAAACCCGGCCTAAAATCAAGCCAAAACCCACATTAGAATCATTTAGTCATAAAACTTGAGTACAAAGAGTTGTCCAAGCCTACACTGAGGGCCGGAAACAATAAAAATACCTTTTCGAATGCTTTCGAGCCATCGGAAACTATATCTACCCGGTTAGAGTAAATAAATAATTCAGGGTAATATACAATAAAACAAATAGTGCGTTAAACATAATAATAAAACATTATTAAACAATTACTATAGAGAACACAATATGCAAAAAAAGTTTACTTCTTACCTGGATTTATAATCCATTTTTGCAATCTATCCGGATCACGAACGGGAAAGCCAAATATCCGTAAATTGGGGGTATTTTGCAAACTCTTCCCGCATTGAAAGTATGCACATTTTCTTGGCATTCTAATTTAACAAAATTCGTAAATCAATAATAAAATATAAGCATTTCAAGACACTATTATATATGCACTTCGCTTACCTGATGTTTTGTAAATTAATAAAAACACAAAAAGTTTATAACAATATAGAACACTTAACTAAGTTATCTAATAAAAAGAACTATTACAATAACAAAACTATTAAAACACCATAAATTCGTATCCACGACTACACGCTAGATAATTTGTTTTCCCTTACATTGGCGGGTTTGTCCAAGAAAATCGAAAGCGCCCTCTCTGATTGAGACACGTAATTATCTAAATACTAGCTGGAATTAGAACCAAAAGATTATTCCCCTTTCGACAGTGTCGCCCCCTGGGTATGTTCTCCCTTAATTAACCGACCGTTGACCAACTATAAGTATATATAAACAAGGAGTATATTCAAGAAAAGGATTCAGTGAATTTACGTTTTGATATGATTCTATCAACCATAGATGTCGCAACATGATTTATTTATTATTATAGTTTTTAATTTATTTAAATATTTAAGCATAGTAAACGATTAAGTTTAATTAATTATAAATTTGTTTATTCTTTCGTTTGAGTGTATTTAAAATAAGAATTATGATGATTTAGTTCTCTGCATCTATGCTTAAAAGTATTAAGCATAGATGTCGCCACATGAATTAAATTTTATGACAGTTATTAATTTATTAATAACTTAAATATTTAACTAAATACAACGAAAGATTAGGTTTAATCAGTTTTAACAAATATTGTTTATTATTCGTTGGAGTCTATATAAGGTAAGAATTAAGGGGGGTTTAACAATTCCAGAGAATTTGGCAACTAATTAATACACATAAGTAGGTAATACAAAGATGGATTTATCAAAGTTTTTAATTGTATTTGTGAGTAAATCGCATTTAATAATTAATTTTGAATTAATGTTGTTTAATTTCAGGTGTTGTTTACCACCTTTTCGAGTAACATCGCATACCCAATCCAAGTTTTCGAAAACCGTTGTAATCCAACAGGGATTTTATGCAAAAGCTCAACAACTTACACTTTTTGCTCAACAATTCGAAATGAAGCTTTATACATCGTTTTGAACGAGTTCTTTTGCCCCGAAGGATATTTTTGCAATGAAGATATTAATTTCCCGTAAATTAAACTTCATTTTTTGCTTTTAATTATGTTTAAATGGAACATTTTTAGTTGCGTTTTAGGTGATCAGACAACTCAGGCTGTTATATCCGAAATTACAACGATTTTATCAGAAACAACATCTGATATAACTACAGAAATGGACAAAATTACAACTTTATCGGACATAACTACAGATTTAACAGAAATTGATGAAATTACAACAATTACAACATTAAATGATGTTACATCAACGGAAATTGTAACAATGAGCACTACAATAAAAAGTGGAGAAACGACTGAAGAAGTTACGGAATTTGTTACACCTTCATCTACAAGTAATTTTAATAATTAAACAAAAATTAAGTTATTTTTAAATTATTTATTTTAGAAAAACCAATTTTACCACCGAATTGCATTGCGAAAGGATTTCATCCCGGTCCAATTTGTTCCCAATACTACGAATGCGTTTCTGAGTATTTTTGGAGCTACAAAGCGGTTTTAAGAAACTGTGATGAAGGATTATATTTCAGTTCAAGCACGAAAACTTGCGTTGAACCATCAATAAGTGGCTGCGTCGATTAAATTTATTAATCCACCCTTTTTCGGCCTCTTAGTAAATATTTATTTTACCCACACTCCATGGTACGTTATTATTAAAATTTTAAATATTGACTTAAATATTAAAGTATAATTAAGTAGTGTTTAGCTTGTAGTTGGATAAACATAATTTCCTTACTGATATTTTTCGATAAACCCAACTTAGTCCGTTTGTATAAAGATAAAGAAATAAAACAAGAACACTGCAAGTGTAAGCCTTGTAACCTGTTGATAGCCGTTAGCGTTTCTTAGATAACAGGGTCCCATTTGCCGTTTGGATCGCGAATTCCTGAAATATTACTCGGGCAATTTATCGACGGGATCTGGCAAAGGACGTGAACAGCATAAATGCGAACCTCGATATGGTAACAGCTGTTGTTGCCGTCAAATCCTATCTGGTTTATGTATCTATTGTTTCATCGAGTATTAAGACCAACACACTTCCATTGTGTACGCTTGTTATGGTCAATGTTATCTCTTTTTCAACATATCCAACTAACTTGTAATTTATTATTATGGTAAATCCGTTGGTTTTTTACCAGAATTTCGGTTTAATTACTTTTATTTTTTTCTATATGAAAGACATTACGTTATTAATTGACTTTTATATTAACGTAGACCATAAAAAAGTATATCAATATTTACATTTCAGGTTTTCCACTGCGTGTGGTTTATTAAGTTTTGGAGTTATTAAAGTTTTTTTTAAAGTCTTTATTTAAATTATAAAAGTAACTTTACACTAATCGCGTATCGAGTGTCGGCGATTTGAGACGACACACGCGGACGACGGAAAAATATTAATTAATTCTTGCAATGCCCCCCCTGAACTAATAAAGGTCTGCGAAGCAAAATGCCAGTTTAAATATTTTAAAATCTTGATCAAATAAATAAAAAAATAAAACTATATGCATAAACTTAAATTGTTTCATAATGAAATATGAATAAATTAAAGTAAAAGTTCGATTGTTGGAAGAACCCTAATTCAATTTGTGGAAAAATAATTGCTTTTAACAAACAACAATAATAATAAATGAAATATTCAAAATGTTGAAGAAAATTATATTTTATTGTTCTCGACTACCGGGTTTCGAAGCAATTGCTTCGTCTTCAGGTCGTACGCTACAAAGAGACATGTTTAATTAAGACAATGAATTTCCTTATTTTTACGTAAACTTAGAAATATTAAAACAAAACTTAAAAAACAATATTCAGACTAGACACAAATTAATCAATTAAATTGAAAGCAATTTACCGTCAAAAATCTTCTAAAGTTGCATTAAATATTTATAAGAACAAGGGATAACATCGAAACGTTAACTGTAGAGGTTGTGTTTACATGTGTTGACTCGAAAAACCAGATAATACGGTCCGTGAAACATCCAAAAAACCACAAAAAACCGTTGAGAACGGAAATCAAAATTAAAATACTTCAGTGTCGATTGTATATCTGTAGTTAAAATAAAATTTATGAAGTAAAGCACAGTTTTTTGTAACATAAAATGACATTGAATACATAGACGGAACTGGAAATACATAATTTTAAACGAACAATCATGAAGTTAGAAAATACACTCAGCAGCAGAAGTCTGCGTACAAAAAACTTGTAATACTTTAATTGAAAAAATAAGAGTCATAATCTAAATTAATTACATATAATTCTATTAACAAAATATGCTTCAACAAAACAGAAACAGTAGTTACAGAAAAAATCAAAACTAAAAATTCTACAAATAACGGGTATGCAAAAATATGCGTACAAGTCAGGACAGTATTTATAAAAAATTCATAAATGAGATCATTGTTTCTATATTAATATGAGATCGGATAACCTTTACGTTTAATGACTTCCCTTAAACGTTTAGGCATGGAGTGCACTAATTTCTTCGTTTCGTCCGGACTGATTTTGGCCCATTCCTCAATCATAACATTTTTTAACGTTTCCTTCGACGTTATGTTGTGTTGCCGAATCCTACGTTTCAGTAAATCCCAGAGGTGTTCGATGGGATTCAAGTCCGGCGATTGTGGAGGTGTTTTAAGTTGCTTTGGGGTATTGTATAGTAGCCAAAGCTTAGTGTTGTGGGCGCAATGTTTGGTGTCATTATCTTGTTGAAGAAAGTATTCGGGCCCCAAGCCCAAGTTTTCGATGCTAGGCTTCAAATTTTCTTTTAAAATGTCTATATACATTTTATGGTCCATTGTCGATGTTATGAAAACTAACCTTCCCACCCCTTTGGTGCACATACACCCCCAAACCATAACTACAACACCTCCGTGTTTTACAGTCGCTTTCAAATTTTCGGGATTAAGGGCAGTATTAGGTTTTCTCCATACAAGTTGTTTACCCTTAATGCCGAAAATGCAAAATTTGCTCTCATCTGTAAAGAGAACTTTCTCCCAGAATTCAATGGGCTTGTCTAAGAGTTTTTTTGCAAAGGCGATCCGCTTCTGACGATTGACCTCTGACACAAATGGCTTTTTTCGTGCAACGCGACTGTGATAGTTAGCTTTTTTTAACGTCATTCTCACCGTATCTTTGCTGATAGTTTTATGAAATTCTTCATGTACATTTTCTACTATTTTTTTTGCCGTCAGCCTAGGTTCTTTTCTAACCTGCTGTACAATTTTTCGCTTCTCTCGGTTTGTTAAAAGGGGTGGTCTACCAGATCGCGGATGTGAGAGGTAATCTTCAGTGTCTTTATAATTATTAATTACTCTTTGAATGGAACAGTGTGACCTGCCGACAGTTTCTCCTACACCCACCAGCAGAAGTCTGCGTACAAAAATCTTGTAATACTTTAATTGAAAAAATAAGTCATAATCTAATGTGATAAACTTGATTTTTTTTTATTTTGTATATTAACTACATATAATTCTATTAACAAAATATGCTTCAACAAAACGGAAACAGTAGTTACAGAAAAAAATCAAAACTAAAAATTCTACAAATAACGGGTATACAAAAATCTGCGTACAAGTCAGGACAGTATTTATAAACAATTCATAAATGAGATCATTGTTTCTATATTAATATGAGATCGGATAACCTTTACGTTTAATGACTTCCCTTAAACGTTTAGGCATGGAGTGCACTAATTTCTTCGTTTCGTCCGAACTGATTTTGGCCCATTCCTCAATCATAACATTTTTTAACGTTTCCTTCGACGTTATGTTGTGTTGCCGAATCCTGCGTTCCAGTAAATCCCAGAGGTGTTCGATGGGATTCAAGTCCGGCGATTGTGGAGGTGTTTTAAGTTGCTTTGGGGTATTGTATAGTAGCCAAAGCTTAGTGTTGTGGGCGCAATGTTTGGGGTCATTATCTTGTTGAAAAAAGTATTCGCGCCCCAAGCCCAAGTTTTCGAAAATGCAAAATTTGCTCTTATCTGTAAAGAGAACTTTCTCCCAGAATTCAATGGGCTTGTCTAAGAGTTTTT
Source organism: Onthophagus sagittarius (assembly GCA_036711965.1). NCBI lineage: Eukaryota > Metazoa > Arthropoda > Insecta > Coleoptera > Scarabaeidae > Onthophagus > Onthophagus sagittarius. The sequence continues at coordinate 61,584,657 of JASERS010000002.1, read as the reverse complement.
TTGCAAAGGCGATCCGCTTCTGACGATTGACCTCTGACACAAATGGCTTTTTTCGTGCAACGCGACTGTGATAGTTAGCTTTTTCTAACGTCCTTCTCACCGTATCTTTGCTGATAGTTTTATGAAATTCTTCTTGTACATTTTCTACTATTTTTTTTGTCGTCAGCCTAGGTTCTTTTCTAACCTGCTGTACAATTTTTCGCTTCTCTCGGTTTGTTAAAAGGGGTGGTCTACCAGATCGCGGACGTGAGAGGTAATCTTCAGTGTCTTTATAATTATTAATTACTCTTTGAATGGAAGAGTGTGACCTGCCGACAGTTTCTCCTATTTTTCGAAAAGATTTTCCCTCTTTCCATAACATTACAATAATTTTTCTCTCTCCCAATTCAATTTCCTTTCCTTTCGTGTCCATTCTAACTTTTAGCTTCTAAGCCTCTGCTAATATAATTGACACCGATTATCTTTTATTTAAATCGGAAAGCGTACATCGCCAACTACGTATTTAAGTAAATAAGTATATTTTGGAGAAGGCGTCTTTATTTGTACGCAGATTTTTGCATACGCATTATTTGGAGAATTTTTAATTTTAATATTTTTTCTAACTAATATTTCTGTTTTATTGATGCATATTTTGTTAATAGAATTATATGTAGTTAATACACAAAATAAAAAAAAATTGAAGTTTATCACATTAGATCATGACCCTTATTTTTTCAGTTAAAGTGTTAGAAGTTTTTTGTACGCAGACTTCTGCTGCTAAGTGTATGTAGGCTGTACCATCTAGTGGATTGTAATATTAAATAAAAATTCCGTCGTTACTTTATACCTATCAAGAAAGCATACCCTGAAAAGGACGCTAATTTGATAAGCATGACAAGTAAAAAAAAATATTAATATTTGTATACATATTTATTTTCGATAAGTAATATAAATACTTTAAATATTATATATATGATATTTTTTCCCATAAATACGTTCATTGGGTAATATATAAAAAGAATTTAAAAATAAATTATTCTAATTTAAAATATTAAACATCGACAATAACGGATAATGTCGAAGATTCCCGAATATTTAATAACAGCGACATCTAACATTGCCTAGGGCTTAGGTTTTCTTTGCGACATGTAAAATGAATTTTAAACGTATTGAAATTTAAAAAATAAATTACGTTCCCTAGAAGGGACATTGGATCAAAAGCTTTGGTAGAAGTGATACATATTCAATATAGATTCACCATAAAAAAAATCATCAAAATTGGTGAAGAGTCAACTGCGATGTCTCCTTGTCAGTACTATTCCCAATTTATTTACAAATCAAAAAGCTTAAAAAGCTTAAGTTTCGAGCTTAAAAACAGCTCATTATAAAACGTGTTGATTGCCATTTTACTTTTAAGTAAGTAACGCAAACGGTTAACACTATGACTACGACTAAAACGAAAACATGTTGCATGAACCCACCATAACGCGGCCTTGAGAACCGATATGCATACATTGAATCTCCGGTTCAGGGGTAATTTAACTCCTCCATCTCACAAACATGAATTTTTTATAAGATCATTCAGCTACCAGATTGCTCACATCTGTAACAGAATCCCTTTCCAGATAAGAGATTGCACATCTATTGAGCTATTCAAGCGTAGATTAAAAGCTTCTATTATGGCGGGTCGGATAAGTGTCTAGGGAATGTATTTTCTTATTTGATGGATTATATCTAAGTAAGAATTATGTTTTTTTGCACTTTTTCTTTTTTTATTGTTATTATTTTTATTTGTTTTTTATTATATATTATTTTTTTAAATATTTTGTTTAGGGCTAGGTGAAAGACCAAACATTACATTTTGTAGTAATTTGAACCTAGTACCTTTTTTCACCACGCATTTTTTTTCTATTTTTTTTGTAATAATTTTTTTCTTAATTTTATTATTTTGTTGCTGGTTGAAAATAAATTCTATTATCATTATTATTATTCAAATACAACTTTTTAGTTTAATATTTATAGCAAATACAACGAATTAATTCTTTTGAACGATCAATTTTGCTTTAAACGCACGTTACAAATCATCGAACTGTGGCAAATCTTGTTAACATGAATCGCGGATTATTTTTCTTAATTGTTGATGTTGAAAGACGGCTGTACACCGTCTGCGAGCTTAAACTATTGCCCTCTTCGAATAGATACGGGCATACTCCTGCTACCCGATTGGAGAGGAGACAGAATATGTAAATTCAACATGCAAATGTGCCTCTAATCTCACATTCAGACCTTTACCGTTAAACGCGTTGTTTATTGATGTTGCTTTGAAAGTTTAAAGTGACGACGATCGACGTTCCAACGAGACTCGACGTTGTACAACGCAATTTTTTTGAAACGATTTAGATAAAGCAATTTAGATTTACCTTACTGCATATTTGCGCAATAATCGCAAACAAAAACATTCTAATCTTACCCAAATATGTGACCGAAAAATTTATCTTTATTATTTCCAAAGATAATTAAAACCTTAAACTTTTTTTCGAAGCCTTTAATTAAATTACAACAAATACGGCATACAAAGAAACCCACTTTGAAAGTTAACTGCAAAAAACATAAAATAAAATGGCTGGAAGAACTGTTAAGTATCAGCTTTACGGTTCGGGGAGGTTTTAGAGTTTTTTGGTCGCATTTTGAGCGCCATTAAAGAACAGAAACCATTTAAAAGTACATATAAACTTTGAGTACGTTTACCGAAAGTTTTTAATTAATGGCCTTTAATTTCGAAATGAAAGGACCACAAGCCATAACGGCGTCATTGTGAGTCGCGCCGGCGGAATGCGAAAACTACGGCATAATAATGACATAATGGGGAGGAGCGTGGTGTTAAAAAGAAAAGAAAATAAGTCGAAGAGTTATGTTGTTCGGAAACGAGAGCTGAATGAAAAATTAACTTTTTTAACTAATCTTCAATTTAATTCTCTTATTTCCCACCTACACAAAAATTTTAACTCAATAAGCCATAATTCACGCATTCCTTCAATTCATTAAAATTAAAACCTCCCAATAAAGTCTTGTTCGGAATTCTCTATGAAGCCTCACAATATAAATGATATGAAACCATCTTCCCTCTCTTGCACACCAATGCCGTAATATTTATTATTTTGCATGGAGTTGCGGTTGTATCATAACTCACAGAAAACCTAACGCCTTGCAATCCTTGAAAGATACGCGGTGATTTATAACGAAGAACCATTCATAATAGACACAAGAAATGTTTTAAATTAAAAAGAAAATAAAAATACAATCCAGTTATGCTCATTTTTAACGTAATAAAACTTTAGTGGGATCTAATTTCCGTTTTTGGAAAAATCGCTTATTGTGTTACCGTGTCAAATGTAAAAAACCGCCGTGGATGAACGGTTAATTGGCACGATAAATCGAACCGCAAACCCATCAAAGGATTATACAATACCGGTGATACACAATAGAGATGAAGAAAATCACAAGGAACTTTTTCGAACCGAACAAACCAAAGAATAAATGACCGTTTACGATGGGGTCTTCTCCTTGTAAGGAGTGTTAATAAATTTTAATTAAATATTAATCGAAATGATTGGATAAAATTCCAAATTAAAGAAGTTTTCAGGATGGAGATAACAACATTTTTAATTAGCACAGTACGAGAATAACTTAATAATCAATGGAGTAGAACAAAATCTCGATGGATGATTAATATTGGTGTTGAGCATATTTATTGCCCATTATATTGCTGCTTAAGCCTTTCTAAATGATGCTTATCATAGTTTGAATTAATTACGATATATATATTACATATGTTTTCAAAAAAAAATAAGTGACTTTACACAAAAAACGATTTAAACAGCTATCAAATAGGCTTTAAATTACCTCTATGTCTCAATTACTTCTTGTCTTACAATATTTTTAAGATTGTTGTTTATAAATTAATGTTGCAGTAAGATGACATGTAAAGATAAATATAAAAAATCATATCATCGGTACTTGCAGAAATGAAATTATTATTTCATTTTTGTTAAAACTGCATTAAATTTGCCATAAAATGGTCCTTAAATCATCTTGATATCTCAATTATTTCTTGAGATACAATATTTTTAAATTTGGTGTTTATAAACTGATGTCTGGGGTGAATTAAAAAAATCAATCAAAATCAATTAATCTCCGGAACATCACAACAATCACGTCACGTTTAGCATGCACATATGCAGATATTGTCGAAATTTTTCAGGGAGAGCAGAGGCAATGTCAATTAAACGATGTGTTTTTCTCTTTCGATATAGTTTGATACTAAGGCTAATAAATATCTTTTATCACATTTCCTAGTAATAACTCATTTTCAACCATGAAACATTTTATTTGATTTTCACCATCAGCATTCTCTTCTTTAAAGGAGTTCAATTACAATAAATATGTTTTCTTGTACTCACGCGTTGTTATAACAACAGCTACTATTTGTAGAGTACAATCTTATACTTAATAGCCTACAAATTAATGGCCATAATTTCACTGCTCTTCTTATAGACTCATTGTCAGTTGAAAAGTATACAGCTTAAACTCATGTATGTAGTATGTTTATGAGTATCTATCTATCACATTTTAAATCAAGTTTTAGGTGCTTATTGTTAGAGTATTTCTTAGTTGTCATCAACTTTGATGACAATGTCACATGAAAATTATGAATAAATGAGGCGTGATAGGTTGATTGTGTACAATTTGAAGAGAATGCAGAGGCTGCAGAAAATTTATATCGTAAACGATATCCAGAGAGGTGGCAACTTCTTTATGACATTCTTAAAAGATTGTGATATAGTTCACAAACTGGTGGTCAATTCGAAAAGATAAGATTAAAAACTTAAGGAATTCCAAGTACCAAAACTAGGCGGTACCTCAAACCAATTTTTGCCAATGGTTCTTGGAAAAATGTCACAAAACACGCAATTTTTCATTTAATTGCATTTGGACATATGAGGCATATTTCATACGCTACAATTCATACACTTGAGCACAGTACAACCCTAATTTAATTGTGGAGCGGAGAACTCAAGGAAGCTTTGATTTAACGTATGGGCAGGTATTTTTAGAGGTCGAATTATTAGTCCTTTTATTTATGATGGACTTCCGGATAATATCGGTCCTCTTGTTACCCAACATATTATCTTTTTTATCATATTAATCTCAAGTTCTTCTAGTTAGATCAGCCCAACCCAACTTCTAGTCTCTTCTATTCTCCTAAATTCTAGATACTTTTAGTCAGATTAGATCAACCCAACTTCTAGCTTCTTCTATCCTCCTCAATTCAAGATTCTTTTAGTTAGATTAGATCCACTCAACATACAATCTCTTCTAGCCCCATAGATTTTTCTTGTTCTTCTTTTTTTCTTGCCCAGAGGAGAAAAAAATATTTTGCACACTCCGGGGTAGTATATTGGAGTTAATATAGATCATCGGATAGTAATATAGTTCGGCGTGCCAGCATTCACTTGCACGGTCACTTAAATATGTCCTCTATTTTTTGTTGTCTAGCACTCTAGGTATTCGTGAACATCTTTATGGGGGACAGATCCCTCCTTATCTTCTCTTCCTTTTTATCTTTCTTTCCTGTCAGTTTCCATTCGTATTTCTTCTCTTTCTCTCCAGCTGTTTTGGGCTTGCACGCTAGATGGGGGAGAGATCCTCCCTTCTCTTCTTTCCTTCCCGTCACTTTCTATTCCTTCTTTTTCTCTTTCCTTCCAGGTGTTTTACACGTGCACGTAGATATACAAAATAAAACAAACAAAATTAATTCATCAATAAACTTTTATATGTTTCATACCTGGATAGGTGGAGAATTCTCCTTTTCTTCCTCTTTCCTTCCGATCGGTTTCCATTCTTCTTGCTTCTTCTCTCTCCCTCCAGATATTCATGAACATTTACACAACATAAAACATACAAAACTTTCTAAACAGTCTTTTGTACGTTTCATATGTGGATAGGGGGAGAGGCTGCACTGGTATTTCCCCTCCTTATTTATTCAGAATCACGTCTTCATTCCTCTACCTGTTTCTTCTTCATTATAGATCGTAGCAGATTCATAATTAACTCTCTTTCTTCTTCTCCTCCTATTATAAAACCGGAGACATTTTCTTCATTAATTTCTTCCTCCAATGAATTCCTCTGCGACTTAGCTGTCTTCTTGAAATTATCTATGTTCAAAAATATTATGTCTCGGCGTATTGGGTTTGTCACATCTAAACCAGCATAGCTCTGACTCTATCTTCTCAATATTTTTGAGATAGCTACTGAAAGTGCTACCACAGACTGTTTCCATACCCACAAGTCCTTTATAAATATGCTGACCCACCTAGTGTATTTTGCCCATCTTTCTTGCCATCTCTCAAGTATTTCGGTTTGCATTCTTGTATCCTCTCGTCTCCCAATTTCTGGCTGTCTTCCATACCAAAATGTCATAGGGGGGATATCAGCCAGAATTCCTACTGTATCTGTGGATACCGTTCTGTACGCTGATGTTGAATTGGAGCTTTCATGCGATAGATTTTAACGAATTGATAAACTTCAGGTATTTCAGCGTGCATTCCCACGTCCTGTGCAGCGTATAGATTATATTCGATCACTTTTGCCAATAATCTCCTTTTTTCCTGTCTGAGTTCTCTCGTCTTTGGCATTGTACCGGATAGAGAGTTGAACATTTTAGCGGCCTTTTCTACAGTTCCAATCAGGTGCGTTTTTATGCATAGATCTTTATCTAGGTGTACTCCTAGATATTTCACAAACATGGTACCGTTAATTAGAACCGTTAATAATAGTTAGATAAGCCCAATTCAATAAATGTCTTAGTTAAGTTAGGTTGGATTATGTATCTTAACTTCCAGCCTTTTCTATCGTCCTTATTTCAAGATTCTCTTAGATTAACCCAACCAAACCTTTTTTTTAACGGGGTCGTGGAAAATCTGCGAACAGACCTCCGGCCTTGGATCTTTAACGGCCGGATAGTGTGAGGTTAAAGTTCATCCCACACGATGGGCTGGAACTGCGTTTCAGCGTTTTTGTCATAGGCCCACCGAGTGATCTGCCTTCCGCACCTCCACCGTCTCACCATCAATCGCCATCTCGATGTTGCAACTGATGTATCAAGACCAAAAACAAAACACACGAAAACAATTTTTATATTACAAGTTACTCACATACCAGGACGTGGGGGGCCAGGAGTGGCTACTTCACTCTTCTTTCCTCTTCGACTATACCAGACAACATCCCGTACATTATGATCCCCCAGAGCCATTTGGACTAGGAAACCAAAACATAGGCATACGGGAAACTTTTAAAACTGAACTCTATAATAATATACTTGGACGAGGGGGGGGGGGGCACGGGTGAGCTCCCCACCTTTCTCGTCATAGTAAGGTACAGAACTAGTGAAATCCCAAGATCGGACCCGTCCAATCCAATTTGAGCCGGTAATAAACAAAGCGCAACAAACTTTTAAGAAGTAAATTTATTACAGACTCACCGGGGTGAGGGGGATCATACAAGACTGTCCCTCTCTTCTTACATCCGCTTTCACCAGGGATCGCTCTTCCCTTTGCTTCAGCCTTTCTTTCTTAAGCTTCTCCACCCGGATTCCATCTTCCCTCCATCTGACACATTTATAAAATGTGTGCTCAACATAGTCCTGTTCGTCACAATAATTACAAACATCAGACTCCCTTTTTTAAACTCGTATAAATACACGTTAACACACCCATGAACATCAATAGCTGACTAAGGTGGAAGTCCACATTTCCCTAGCTTCTGGATGTCCATCTCTTTAGATCTGTCATCAGTTCTTGGGTCATCTCGCTTTTCCCGTATCCGCCCTCCATCTTTTCTTCCATTCTCCAGTATTTTTGCCTCTACCTCGTCCTTGTTATACCCTTCCTTCCAGGAGATTGCTCATCTCGTTATCATTAAGTCTATGGACAAAGAGCTGCCCACCACCTACAATGGAACTTATTTTGTACGCACTCACCATTCTTATCATCGTTGCCTTCTGTAGTCTGGTTAGCCTGCTAGCATTTTTCTTAATTCGGCATGCGTCCTCAAGATGAAACATACTCAACGGGTGCATTCCATCTCATATCCCTCGTCATCATGACACCCAAACACTTCAAAGACTCCTGCGTATGAATCACCACGTTTCTCTCTGTCAAGGTTATCTCTTTAGCCCTTCGTCTGCTTCTTAGCATGATGGCCGCGGTCTTTCCAGAGGCTATCTCCAGGCTCATGTTCCCCATACACTTCACAAATTTCACAACTCTCACAGGCTTGTTTTGCAGCAGTCTATCAAAAAACATATTCCACAGAACCCCTCATCCTGTGGAACTCCCTCGTCACTAGGTATACGGAGAACTTTTTCATCTTAACTGCCTCTACGATTTCCGGCTATGGCACCGTACCGAAGGCATTTCGAACATCCACTGTAATCAAAAGGCATTTCTTTCTCTTTCTCCTTCTAAGTCTATTATAGAAATTGGGCTTCTTTAATGACCTACTAAATTGTATGGGCCTACCCCATCCTGCCAGCCTCTTCTATCCTCCTAGATTCAAGATTTTGTTAGTTAGTTTAAGTTGGGTTGGTTAACAACCCAACGTTCAGTGTCTCCTATTATCCTTGCCTCAAAATTCTCTCAATTAGGTTGGGTTTGGTTGGTTACCAAACCTTCCATCATCCTAGCCCCAATATTCTCTTACAATTAGTTAGATTAACATAATCCAAATTTCAACCTCTTCTATCTTTTTAGATTTATGATTCTCTTATTTGAGTTAGTTTGGGTTGATTACCGACCCAACTTTCTCTTCTATCCTAGTCCCAGGATTATCTTAGTTAGATTAGCCTAACCTAACTTGCAGCTTCTTCTATCCTCGTGGTCTCAAGATTCTCTTAGTTAGATTAGCCCAACGCAACTTCCAACCTCTTCTATCCTCCTAGACTCAAGATTTTTAAGAAAAAAGTAGCTTACAACACGAGACCCTGATGATATATACGGCGGAGATTGATGAAGCAAAGATGCATAAAGGATGTTGATATTGGACCTGGGTTGGGTTGAGTTTAGATTGGTTGGGTTGGGTTAAGGTTGGGGAGACTTTGAGATATACAGTTAAGAAATAAAAGTGCATTATATAATCTAGGGACAGTGTTGCAAAGAGATTGAGACAGAGGGACTTATCTTAGAGACATACATTTTAAAAATGTGATGTAAGTATCGATTTTTGGGTATAGCTTATGACATTGTCTACATTACAACTACAATGATAATGACCAACCCAACCCAACCCAAACTCAGCTCAACCCAACTCAAACCAATTCCAACCCAAATGGTGATCTTGTCAACATGTGAAAGATAATCACTTCATTGTTGATACAAGTCGCTGATGACGTATGGTGTTGGTTTGGGTTGGCTTAAGTTGATAAATATAACTTGTGGGGATCAGCAGTAAAAAGCTTCGTCAATGTGATCACTGATGCGTGACAAACTTAGAATCGCAAGCACAGAAAAAAGAGAAGCTGCTACAGAAAAGTTTAAAGATATGTTAGGGGAGAAAAGTGAAACGTCGGCTAGGATGACTGTCAGAGGGTCAAGCTGGAAATCAATAATAATAAAGAACAGATAGGGGATAGATAGGGAGTTTGCAGGGAAGAACACGAGCGGGTATAGAATAAAGATACTTTCAGAAAAATGCAGAAGCAACCACATGCAGGCGATCATCACCATGGGTAAGGCGTAGGCTATGAAAATACTCTAAGCCAATGTGTAAGATCTTCGACATGATGGTGCCAAGTATATGCTTCAAATACCATAACATGAACACCTGGCTAAGTAATGCCAAGAAAAGTTGAAAAGATGGTATAAAAGCTGCTGTAACTGTCAAAACTACTTAATGGTGGATTCTAATAAGGATTCATACTGCAGAGATTGTAAAGAGAAGGAACATAGAATAGGCAATATGGCTTGCCCCGATCTAATTAATAAAGTGAAGAAGGAGAAGGAAAGAGAAAAAGGAGCAAGCAGAGGAAATTTCGGCGAAAACCTGATAGAGAATAGATATGGAGAAAGAAGGAAAGGAGAGACATATCCTAAACATGGAAAAATTGAAAAAATAATTCAAAAGGTATGGGGGAAAACAACAGTGGAGAAGAGAGCATGGCCAAGGAGAGGGATGTACCTAGAGAGAATGAGTTACAAACACGGAAGACTACAGGGTACAACAGAAGAGAACGAACTCGAAAGGAAGTAAATACCAAAATAATCATCATCCGGACGAAGGAAAAGGTAAGATGGGGATCTTACTAATAAAATGGCTAAAATGAGAGAAATGGAAAGGAACGAAAATTACTGCGATGGACTAATTAAAACAGACAAGCAGTTTTCGGCCCATTTGCGACGAAGACGAAGAAACTGGTTTTTAGTCGGTCGGAGATTCAAAGATGAACTCTATCCTCACACTATTCGGCCGCTCAACTGGGTTGAGCGGGTTGAGTTAGGTTAAGTTAGGCTGCGTTGGGTTTAGTTAATAAAGATGTTTTATAAAATCTTGGGAGAGTGCTGCAAAGGGAATGAATGAAAAGTTACCTTAGGAACGGCATTTCTTTCTCTTTCTTCTTCTAAGTCTATTATAGGAATTGGGCTTCTTTAATGACCTACTAAATTGTATGGACCTACCCCATCCTGCCAGCCTCTTCTATCCTCCTAGATTCAAGATTTTGTTAGTTAGTTTAAGTTGGGTTGGTTAACAACCCAACGTTCAGTGTCTCCTATTATCCTAGCCCCAATATTCTCTTACAATTAGTTAGATTAACCCAATCCAAATTTCAACCTCTTCTATCTTTTTAGATTTATGATTCTCTTATTTGAGTTAGTTTGGGTTGATTACCGACCCAACTTTCTCTTCTATCCTAGTGCCAGGATTATCTTAGTTAGATTAGTCTAACCTAACTTGCAGCTTCTTCTATCCTCGTGGTATCAAGATTCTCTTAGTTAGATTCTCTTCTATCCTCCTAGACTCAAAATTCTTAAGAAAAAAGTAGCTATGTCTCGATCTTTCTTTTTAAATAATTTCCAATGTCGAGAAGTTTGAACCACAAAACAAAGACGATCTTTGTTTTTCTCCTAAAGGAAAAAATTGAAGATATCGTAAAACCAGCAAATATCTTGGGTATTAGTACACTGATACTGATTTTAAAAATATTGGGTAAGACATATCTCACTGAGGATAATTGGAGGGGGGAAATCGTGTCGTTATGTTATAAAACTTCTGTGACTTAATAATTATTTTGTGTTCTCCCGAGAAAATTCGACAATACCACATAGTCTGTACCTAAACACTTCCGTTGAATAAATCATATTGAATAAATCACGAAATAATAATTTTAGGTATACTAAAACCGCATTAAATTTACCATCAAATGATCTTTAAATAAATGAATCTCAATTACATCTTGTTAATTTAACAAATTATATCGTGGGAATTTAGAGAAACGAAATAATAATTTTAAGTATTCAATTTAAACGGTGTGCTGAGACTTCGATTATATTATATTATTATTAATTTTTTATTAAAAGACAACGTTTACAACAAATTTTCAAAATTTATATATTAATGTCTTTTAGTGATGTTTGCTTTTTTTTTGTTTTTTATGTGTTTAGATTATAAATAATATTTTTTGCATTTTTTATAACTGTATATATATATCTGATGACGGGAGTCAACTCCCGAAACGTTGTAAATGTTGATTAATTGAATTGGTCAATACAAAATTGTTGCAGAAATAAGTGTTTTTTAATGAAAAAATAATAATATAATTTCAAATAATATTTAAATCATTGCGATATCCCAATTATTTATTGCAGTATAATATTTTTAAGTTTGGTTTACGGTAATGAATTAATAATATTAAGTATGTTAAAATACATTTAATTTGCTATGAAATGATCTTTAAATCATGTCTATATCTCAATTACCTCTTGAGATAAAATGTTCTTAATGTTAATAAACCAAAGTTGCAATAAAATGACAAGAAGAGATGAATTAGAAAACTATATCATCGGAATTTACAAAAACGAAATAATTATGCCATATAAATTACATACGACTCGAAAAAACAAATGAAAGCTGTTTATACAAAAACGATTTAAAAAGTTTTAATAACACACCGTGTAAATCGGCGCGTATAAATACATGGTGTAACTTTTTATTGGTTTTCTTTATAACTACAAATAGAAACCTAACCAAACATGGAACGGTTTGATTGAAGTCGTGTAAAAGGAAGTAAAGATGCGGTGGCACACATAATAAATGCGAAAACGAAAAAGAAACAAGAATTTAACGAGAAAGAAAGACGAGACAAAAGGGTCACTGATCCACGTAATTCTTTAAAGGCTTATTTACTTAAAACATTCTTTTTTTGCGAACCAAACCGATCTCGCATTAAAAAAATTAAATCATTAAGAAAAAAACGCATCCATCATCCCAGCCGTATCTCTCTATACAATTTGCATACATAATTCGGTCAAATTTTTTTTAAATCTGAACCGGTCAAGCGATAAATTTTAACTGTTCGAAATGATACGTTTTATGGTACCTTTTGTAAATGGTTTAAACGGTTTAGAAGATCTAATTCGGCGAAGAATTTCTTTTATGAAATGATTCAACATATAGCCCGAAGAAGAAAAAAAAGGCAAAAAATGAAAACTCGATCTGTTTCTGATAAGATTTAGAACGTTTGAAATTTCGATCGAATTATTATCTAAGGAGGAATCTACATAAAAGACCACTACATCTTAAAGGCAATTTGTACCAACAGCGAATAGGTTTAAACGTGTTCTAATAAAACAGGTTGCTAGTGGACGTACAGCCCAAGTTGTTCGAGTTGACAGATTTTAATTAATATTGAAATTAACGTGACTAAATTAGGTTAAAATTAAACGAGTGGGAAAATTGTAAATTGGAAATTTTTTCGTTTAATTTTAATTGAACAGTTTTAGTTTCCCGTTTATTAGCAGCTACCGTACCTTTTAATCGGAATGGTTTAACTGCGAAACAATAGGTAGGTGTGTCTTTCACGGTAGCGGAAAATCTTCGAGGAGCAGCATCTGGTGTTAGAGTAAACGCTACTGAGTATCACGACCTAACAATTATCTACAAATAAGTTTTCGTGTAATATCGTTATTATAATAACGACAAATTTGATGTTTTATATGATAAGTTTTTATTAAATAAGTTAACTTAAATATTTATAAGCGAAATATTATTTTTATTATATATAAAAATTACTTTACTTTAAATCATCTTTAAAAATCATTTTGTAGAGCTTGATGTGAAAATATGAAGAAACACCAATTTCTAGGCATAACAGATGACACTCTTTAGGCAAAAACTCCAATGATAGTGTCTCAGTTCAACCCAAAGTCAACCCAATCTAATTTCAACCAAATGGCAATCCGGTTAACATGATGACGTTAATACAACACAAGACCCTGATGATATATACGGTGGAGACTGATGAAGCAAAGATGCATAAAGGATGTTGATATTGGAACTGGGTTGGGTTGAGTTTACATTGGTTGGGTTGGGTTAAGGTTGGGGAGACTTTGAGATATACAGTTAAGAAATAAAGGTGCATTATATAATCTAGGGACAGTGTTGCAAAGAGATTGAGACAGAGGGACTTATCTTAGAGATACATTTTAAAAATGCGATATAAGAATCAATTTTTGGGTATAGCTTATGACATTGTCTACATTACAACTACAATGATAATGACCAACCCAACCCAACCCAAACTCAGCTCAACCCAACGGAAACTAATTCCAACACAAATGGTGATCTTGTCAACATGTGAAAGATAATCACTTCATTGTTGATACAAGTCACTGATGATATATGGCGTTGGTTTGGGTTGGCTTAAATTGATAAATATAACTTGTGGGGATCAGCAGCAAATAGCTTCGTCAATGTGATGGCTGATGCTGGGGATAAGTATGACAAACTTAGAATCGCAAGCACAGAAAAAAGAGAAGCTGCTGCAGAAAAGTTTAAAGATATGTTAGGGGAGAAAATTGAAACATCGGCTAGGATGACTGTCAGAGGGTCATGCTGGAAATCAATAATAATAAAGAACAGATAGGGGATAGATAGGGAGTTTGCAGGTAAGAACACGAGCGGGTATAGAATAAAGATACTTTCAGAAAAATGCAGAAGCAACCACAAGCAGGCGATCATCACCATGGGTAAGGCGTAGGTTATGAAAGTACTAAAGAAAATAGTCAATGTGTAAGATCTTAAACATGATGGTGCCAAGTATATGCTTCAAATACCATAACATGAACACCTGGCTAAGTAATGCCAAGAAAAGTTGAAAAGATGGTATAAAAGCTGCCGTAACTGTCAAAACTACTTAATGGTGGATTCTAATAAGGATTCATACTGCAGAGATTGTAAAGAGAAGGAACATAAAATGGGCAATATGGCTTGCCCCGATCTAATTAATATAGTGAAGAAGGAGAAGGAAAGAGAAAAAGGAGCAAGCAGAGGAAATTTCGGCGAAAACCAGATAGAGAATAGATATGGAGAAAGAAGGAAAGGAGAGACATATCCTAAACATGGAACAATTGAAAAATTAATTCAAAAGGTATGGGGAAAAACAACAGTGGAGAAGAGAGCATGGCCAAGGAGAGGGATGTACTTAGAGAGAATGAGTTACAAACGCTGAAGACTACAGGGTACAACAGAAGAGAACGAACTCGAAAGGAAGTAAAAACCAAAATAATCATCATCCGAACGAAGGAAAAGGTAAGATGGGGATCTTACTAATAAAATGGCTAAAATGAGAGAAATGGAAAGGAACGAAAATTACTGCGATGGACTAATTAAAACAGACAAGCAGTTTTCGGCCCATTTGCGACGAAGACGAAGAAACTGGTTTTTAGTGGGTCGGAGATTCAAAGATGAACTCTATCCTCACACTATTCGGCCGCTCAACTGGGTTGAACGGGTTGAGTTAGGTTAAGTTAGGCTGCGTTGGGTTTCCCGCAAGGGCGTTGGGTTAAGTTAATAAAGATGTTTTATAAAATCTTGGGAGAGTGCTGCAAAGAGAATGAATGAAAAGTTACCTTAGGAACTTTAATACTAAAATGGAAGAACTAATTTCTGAGCATAGCAGATAATCCTGTCTACATTAAAACTTCAATGATAGTGGCCCAATTCAATCCAACTCAAACTGAATCCAACCCAACTTTAACCAAACTCAATTCAAATGGCGATGTGATTAACATGATAGAAATAATCACTTCATTAATGATACAATACACTGATAATGTATGACGTTGGGTTTGATTAGGTTGATAGATACAGATATGAAGATGGATGAAGCATGCTTTCAAGTGAAGAAGAGAAGGAACTGGAAGAGACAATGGACACGGGCCTGGAGAAGGAAACACCAAAACAAGTTAGAAAATGGTCTTTCGGCAGTACCACATTAACAAAAAAGATAAAAACGAGGAAAAAAATGAATGATGGCGGAAAATGGACATCTGCCAGCAGGCGATGATGCTTAAAAAGACACATAAAAAGAGAAATAAAGAGATGCTAAGGCTAATAAGAGTTCCTAGACAAACTATCGAGCAAAGTGCAGAAAAAGAAATAAAAGACGTAACTGGAAAGATTGGCAAAGCTAATTCACAGAGAAGAAATAACACAAAAACAGAAGATACGCAAACAAGTGAGGAGGGAGAGGAGATGAAGGATGGCGAAATGAAATGGAAAGAAAAATTACACAACGCAAAAACATATGATGAGTGGGTGGAAGTGGCCAAGTGGAAGTGGGAAAATGAATGCTTTAGAAAAGCTAATATACAGGAAAGAATTAAAAAAACAATAAAATCAAGAAAGGAAGGATAGTCAAGGTAGAAGGAAAAATTGAAAATGTTGCTACATAAGTTAAATATATTGGTGGAAGTAATATTCAGATTGGGGGAAGGTAAAATAGAGATATATACTATAGGAAAAAAACTTTAAGAAAAGAAGATGACAAAAGCAAGGTCAACGTATGCTTTAATAGTACAGAGGCAAGGGGAGACATACGAAGAAACGATGATGGCAATTCACGCAGATTCAAAGAAGGAGGGAACTAGAAGTAATATAAAATGTAGAAAAATAATGGATGGTAGAGTGTTTATAACGACAAAGCAAGCAAAGAAGTAATAGAGAAAATAAGAGGGATTTTAACTGAAAGGGAGAGAGAAAGAATTACCGAAGGAGGAAAAAGAGAGGAGACATCAACGATCAATATAAAAAGAATGACAATAGCTACAAAGATAGAGGACGTGAAAAAGGACAATAAAAGAAAACTAAGGGAAGCTTTGAATTTAAGTTAAGTAAGATGAGACCTTATGCTGATTATATGAAGGCCTTAAGAGTTGCAATCAGCAAGGAGGAGCTAAGATGTCTACAAAAGAAAAGGTATAAAAGTAGGATTAATAATGTGCTACGTAGAAAAGTAGGTTTTTGGCCATAACCCGACACTATCTGCCCAGATAGTTTCTGGATCTCTAGATCTGGCCAATATCCCAGGCCAGATGTCTGATTGCAGGTTTTTCCAGACCTCGATGAAAAATGGTTGACTAGGAAAGCTCTAGAATATATAGCTATATAGGTAGGAAATAAGGATGCATTATAAAATCTAGCACTCTGCCATGCAAAGGGATTGAAACAGGAAAAGTTATCTTAACGATCTTAATGTTAAAATGTGATTGAAGAATCAATTTTAGGACTTCAATGATAGTAGTCCAATCTAACCCAACTCAAAGCAAGCCAATCCCAAATGGCGACCCGGTCAGCATGATAGAGACAATCACTTTATTGTTGATACAAGACACCGATGATGTATGGGGTGGAAATATGAAAATAGATGGAGCAAGGACCGTAGACAGTATTGAAATGAAGTACTGGAGCTGGGTTGGGTTGCGTTGGGATGGGTTGGGTTGAATTGGGATATTTCAAAAAGTAAGTCAATATTTTTCTTCCCATGACTAACGAGGTTACTAGAAACAAGGGGAATGAGAGACGGAGTCGCCTTCTCTAAACCTGAACCAACGGGGTTAATAGAAAAAAGAGGAACGGGAGTGGAGAGAGGGGATCGTTGAATGAAAGAGAAAGACCTAGAGAGTACAAAGAATGAGGACGGAAGGAAGACCAAGCAAACAAAGAGATAAGAACAGTGAAAGTTAAGTTTATTTAGTTTACTCTGATATTATGCCTTGATGGCGTTTCCAGAGTAAGAAGAGCGGGGGTAGTCTTGAGACTAAAGATAGTCCCACACTCCTGGCCGAAGTACTGAAGTTCCTCAAACCTCTCAACATCATAAGACGCCAACAGAGGGCCGCGCAAGGCATTTCCCCTCCTCAGCGCCAAGAAACGGGTTGAATTAGATTGTGTATTGAGGCACAGGGATATATAGAGATCTGCGATGGGAAATGGAAGCTGGAGTCCGTATGGTAGCAGATGAGTTGGCGCTTGTACAGAATTACAGAAAAACATGGACGAGCATTGAGGATAAATCTGGACACCCGGTCTGCCATTGATGTTACAAGCTTAGTAACATGGACATTAAAGTGGCAGCATATAAAACCGAAATGGTGGTACTTCAGGGAAAAGTCACCTACGATGACGATTAAGGTAGATGTCAAAAACTTTCCAATAATAAAATGTTTAAGAGTATGGACAAGACCTTAAGGACGAGAATGTCAAATTTTGAAGGCCCACCAAGAGAATTTTGTTGGCGACCATTGTGCTGTCTTAAATATAATTATAATAAAATACAAGGTAGTCGGGAGAAACAAAGGCCAAAAAATGTTTTGGTAAAATACCAAACACAAAAAGAGAAGTTCCAGAACGAAATCGGGGAAATCTTAAACACTAATAATGCAATACTGTATATGTTACTGTATATGTACAGCGAGAGGAAATGGAATGACGTATTGAAAATGTTAGTGCAAATTTTCACTATAATGGAAGATTATGAGAGAAGTTGGGAAAGAAGCAGTGAATAATGGGAACCAAGTGAGAGGGAGGGAGGTCATTAGATGGGATGACCGACCTTCCCTTAACCAGGTATGGATAGAACGTCCGAGCAGAACTCCGAAGGAATGCTTTGTGGTGGTTCTGGAAAAGACAAAGAAAGGGATTTTTAGTGGGATCAAATCCGGAAAATTATGGCCCATGATCGGGTGTCTGTTCGCAGAATTTCCCCGACCATCGAAAGAGAGGTATATTTCAAAAGAGTTGGAAAGGTATTCAATCAAAGAAGATTGTATATATGGAGTGAGGAGTGCGTATTGTATACGCGGCACCTAGGCCACAACGGGCCCCTTGTACACTGGCTCCCTCTAAGAGGTTTTAGATGTTAAATGCGAGTGTATAAACTCGATTTTTGGCTGATTCCGCTTCCTGACCGACCCCCCACCAAACCGGGCGTGCTATGGCACAGGCCCAGTTTGGGTTCGCCCCTGTCAGGTGCCGCTCCAGGAGTACCACATCCTCGTGGACCCCTACGAGGTGCAGGTCTCCAGGGCGCTAACGCGCATTCAGCCATTTTTGTTCAAACCCATTACGCACATAGTGATAACGACAGCCAGAGATGAACGACTGGTTGCCGGGACCGACTGCTTAACGTCCTCTCCGAAGGACGGGGGGCAACCAAAGAAGATTGTTGGAAGAGAAAGGAGGAAATTGAAATGTGGAAATACAAAATATAAGGCCAGAGGCAAAAATTGATGGCAAAATTTTAGCGGAGGGGCTACCGTAATACGTGATAACGGAAATTATCAGGATTGAGGAGGAGAGGATTGTGATATCCAAGTTTAGGGTGGCAATGATGAGAGGGCTCCACACTAACTCCTGGTGAAGTATAGTAAATTGAAAGAAAAGGAAATGAATTAGTGATAAATACTGCTAGAGTTGGTCTAGGAAATGATTGGGAGGTGAATACATAACTCATTAAAGAAGGAAGAGCAAAAACTATTAATTTTTTTCAGTAATTTTCAATTTCAAATAGAACCATAGAAACAAATTACACCATCACGTAAAACAACGAAATATGCAAATTTTTCCCATTTAATTAACGCGAAAGCAATCAAACAATTAACAAAAACTAATTGCACATAAACCTACTGACGTGAGTGATAGACCATCGTACACAAACGCTTCGATCACGTCAAAATCAAATTCGGTACGACAAACCTTAATTGACCTAACGGTTTTTCATACGAACAAACTTCTAGAAAACGTCTTGATAATTAAAACAAAATCAATCGGTCACTTCAAACTAAAATTAATCATAATTTTTTTTAATTATCATAGATCATTCCCGAATAATCCTACTATAAGTTCGCGTAAAGTTGAAGTCACTTGAATCTAACGAAAGAAAAACAAGAAAGTTTAGGTGGGGTATTCGGTATCGGGCACTTTAAAATAAAATTAATCGTATTTTTTTTTTAATTGTTACAAATCATTTCCGAATTACCCAACTATGAGTTCGCGTAGAGTTATGTCTGGTAGTCGTAGTTGCACTTGAATCCAACGGAAGAAGAGGAAGAAAGCTTAGGTGGGGTATTCTCTTCGTATGGTAGAAGTAAACCTCTCCTCTTCGTGTGCGCTCTTGCACTTGGCACACTCAACTCTTCTCCTGCTTCATTTCGTTTCTGCACTGTTGGTTTGCAACCAGCTTTTAGAAAATCATCCTGTCAGTGTGCCACCGGCGTACGGTTCACGTTCGCACGTTCCAAACATAAATAAACAATTCTAATCATTATTATCATTTATATTTTCATTAAAACAAGCAATAAAATCGTTTTCGTGTTACTTCGCCGCGTGTTCTTTTACCTTCTTTAGAAAACTGTGTTAAAAGAAGCAACATTGAGAACAAGATTAGAAAAAAAGAGAAATGCCTATAGTGAACTGATGTGCAAACCGGAATTGACAATGTTTCATTGAAAAATAAGAGATATAAGACGAAAGAAATGTTTGGTTGTTAGGAGACGAAGAAGATAACAACGTTTCTTCTCCTGTTGGTATTTTAACCGCGCGTCCTTGCAAGGTAAGCAGGATTTGGTTTGTTGCTTTTGTGGTGGTAGTGTCGTAGACTTGCGTTTATTATTAGCTCGTTATTTGTATTCAACGTGAATAATGAGGGATACACCCACATTGTTTTTATCGCGTTACTTGATGAATAAATTTGAAGAATTTATATGATTGGATGAAGAATGAACCAATCAATGTTGTCGCCTATGTCACAACTTTAAATTATTATATACACATTCTGTATTAGATTTCCCCAAAATCTTCTCCAATCACATTCTTCATATATCATTTTAACCTTTTCCACACCATTCACCTCTATGTCACGTTGTCGTGTAAAATCGATATTTATCTACAAGTTATTCTTTCGTGCACTGGTGTGCGCACCTTTATCCATTGTATACATATCTTTGCTCATTTCCTTTTCATATCAATTCAAACCGTTGACAATTTAAAGATAACTTCAACAACTGCGTCATATTGAGTTATTAAAAGTGTGTGGTTTGTTAACTTTAACGATTTATATCTCAAGAACTAAACGTGATGTTCTAAAATGAATTAATTTGCTGAAAAGTAGGTGGTTTAATTCAGAAAAAAAATGTTAAAATTACTCATGAACTTTAACGGTTTATATGCTAAGAATTAAAAGTGATATTTCAAAACGGACGTATTTATTGGATATCAGACAGTTTTATTTATTGGGGAAGAATATTTCGTAACAATAAAACCATATACTGATTTTTCAAGAATTTATGAGGGTAACAAAAAAGGAAAGAGTACTCGTGCACTTTAACAATTTATATATCTCAAGATTCAAAAGTGATATTTTAAAAAGGGCTTATTTATTGGATCGAAGATAGTATTATTTATTAGTGATAAATATTTTGTTACAATGAAACCAAAAATTGATTTTTTATGAATTTTTAAAGATATTCAGAAAAACGTACATGAATTTTAACTTTTTCTATCTTAAGAACCAAAAATTATATTTCAAAATGGACCTATTTATTGGATAGTACAAGTAATCGCTTTTAAAAAGGAATTTTCCAATTTTTAAGGAAACTTAACAATTAAAAAAAAAATCCTATTATTTAGGGAGTCGCAGACCGATAAAGGTGGTTTAGATGATAAAGATGCACAATCATGGAGTTCAGATTGATGATTTATGAGTGTAGCTTTGCCAATATTTATTGACCACAATAAGTACACATAATCTATCTTTGGCAATGAAAGAAATAAGTTATTCGATTTTTAAAATTTCTTCCTATGGTATTAAGGTATTTTTTGGACCATTACCCGATTTCTACAGCAGTTTAAGTTATATATTTAGTTCCAGAAGAATTTACAACAATCAAGCACAAAATGGTAATTAAAACTAGAACTAACACTAAACCTAGTACTAAAAAGTTTCGGTTTAGCCGTGCGTCTTCAGAAGAGAATTTAATAAATAATTAAGGTACCATAAATAAATTTTTAATTCTCATAAATATCGATGTTATTTTTTTATCAAACTGGTTTCATAACATTACAGTCGGATCTTTTACGATTTAAAATCGTTGATAGCGATTTTATTATTTCATTTTTATAAGTACGATTTAAATTCGGTGTCCGAATAGGTTTTCTCGGAAACTTTACTAGAAAAAAAGTTGCTTATATATATATCTTTTTTTACTTTTTTTTTAAGATCCAAAGTCGAAAAGCGCAAACGTCTTTTGTTTTTCACCTTGAGGCTAACATTAAAAATATCGTAAACCCAACAAACCTAATTATCTTGGTTATTATCATAGAAGATATTAGAATTTGATGATGTAGACGTGTATAGATGACTATTTGGACATCAAAGTTGAACCACCTAAGCATGACTTCTTTATTTTCATGCAATCAAATTTTTAAACGATGATGGATTTATAGGTAGAACTTTTGATCACAACAATGATCTTATAATACAGTTTAATGTTTCTAATAAGAGCCTGGTGCGCTGACCTTGTAAAGAATAAAACATTTTATTGGTAGCGTACTCATATTTGCAAGAAAATTTCAAATGTCTAGAAAATGTGCGTTGTTCTATGCAAGAAACGTTACTTAAAATCTATTTGATTCAGTCAATCTTAAAGGGTAACAAAAGCATTCGAATACAATTCTACAAAAAATAGAATTTGCAAGTTTTGATTAAAATATTTTTTAAATACCATGAATTTTAACATTGAAGTATACAGGCGTGTAGAAAGTTCTATACACAACCTAACTTAACGAACCAAATTTTTTTGATAATTTTATGATTGCTGAAAGTTTTTTGACCCACTTTTACAAACAGAAGGCGTTAGAAAACCATTTACAAACGAAGGGTTAAAATCTGATTTATTAATCTTTGTCTATCTATTATCTTCTCTATTATCTTTGTCTTGTCTATTTGAATTACAGGAAAACTTGAACAAACGTTAGACCTAGAACTAAAATCATCCGAGTTTTGCCATCTTGAGAGATGGGCGGTTAAACTCGAATGTTTCTAGTTCTAAATCTAGAGTTACATCTAATGATAATCCTAAGTGCCCACTTTGACGACTTTCTTTATACGTTTCAATCTAATTTCAATACGTTCCCAACGCAAAATGGAATACGTGTTGGTCGAGGATGCATGTTATCGTACAAAATTATTTGTTCGTATCTGCTCGTATCTGAGGAGTTCAGATGAACTACTTTGATGCTTTTGAGGACTTGCTTGAAGGGTGTGTTGTCAACTATGGTAGTGTCGTGCTACTGGGGGATTTTAACACGTGTTTGCTTAGGGATGTCATTCGATCTGAAAGCCTTATTAAAATCTACTTATTTTTTGCCTTCCTCCCAATCTCTTAACCTTATTGTTACATCTTACCCAGATGGAATATCTGTTCATGGCCAGTTGCAAGCGATTCAATTTTCAAATTATGACCTTATATCTACTGTGCAATTCAAGTTCGTCGTTTAATTGCTTCTGGACGGGATCTTACTTATCGGGATCGCAGGTATTGTGATCAGGATGTTGATTTGTCTGATGCATGATTGATTGATTGGATGTCGATTCAAAAGTCGATTATCTCAGTCGCAAGATTATTGGCTTATACTTGTATTGGACATGTCTTGCTTTCCATAACTCATATCTTTAACTATTCTATCAAAGTATCTCGGTTTCCTTCGGCTTGAAAATTAACATTTGTGGTGCCGATTTCCAAGGTGAAGAATCCTAGTTCTTCTTGTGATTACCGCCCGATTTCTATTCTTTCTACAATGTCAAAGGCACTCGAACGACTGGTGTACTTACAATTATCTCATTATCTTACTGAACGCAACCTCAATCATCCTCTGCAGTCTGGTTTCCGGCAGGGACATAGTACAACTATTTGATCTAGGCAGGTATGATCATGTTTCTCCACACCGTAACATCTTTGGATTACTCACTGTTGAAAACCGACGCTCCTTTCGTGTTTCAACTACTTTACATAAAATTTTGCAGTCATACTCCATCATATCTATTCAATAAATTTCAGTTTCTATCTTCGCATAACTTTCTTGTTCCCAATCTGACTCACTACTTATGGTTCCGATCCACCGCACTAATTTATTCCATAATTCATTCAATATACGTGCAATATCTCTTTGGAATGGACTTCCTCTTGAGATTAGGACGGCTCTCTATCTTTTCTCTAAACAACATTTTCATTATAAGTACGAAGGCTTTCACGACGGGTGTTAATTGAACTAAAATTAGAACTAACACTAGCACTAATACTAGAACTATCACTAGAACTATCACTAGGACTAACACTAGATCTAAAACTAGAAACTTTCGGGTTTCGCCGTGCGTTTTTTGAAAAAATGTTTGACGTTTCGGATGCCATGTTGCAACCTTCTTCAGAAACTGGTTCTAACTCAGTTAAGCATCCGAAACGTCAAACATTTTTTCAAAAAACGCGCGGCGAAACCCGAAAGTTTCTAGTTTTAGATCTAGTGTTAGTCCTAGTGATAGTTCTAGTGATAGTTCTAGTGTTAGTGCCAGTGTTAGTTCTAATTTTAGTTCAACTTTTTCATTTTCTTTCTCCTTCTCTATCTATCTTTTTTTTGTTTAGTTATATTTACTTGTTTTGTCTTTATATTTTAATTTTTATTGTTTCTAATACTATCCCTAATACTTTACCTATTGCCTATGTTTTATTTTAATATATAAATACTCACCTCCTGGGTTCTTTTGGAATATATCGCCTCAGGCGATAAATTGGCCCATTTGTCAACCCTTTTCGTCAACAGCTGAACCCTTTTTTTTGCGCAGAGGAGGAAAAAATCTTTATGGCTGAACCCCGATCGGATATGGCCCATTATCTGATTCGATCGGGAGTGTGGGACTCTCCTGGTCTCGATATTTTTGGCCAGAACTACCGCACTAAAAACTTCCTCTCTCCTACCGGAACTGCCCATCAGGGCATTACTTCGTTGTATCCAAGCGACCATTGCATCTGGACAATGATCCTTGCCCAATTCATCTCGTTTTCCCTTTCCTTATTTTCTTCATTTCATCCATACATGTTCCACCAATCATCGTTTCCAATGCAACAGTTTTTTGCATATATTTTAGGGGAAATACAAATGAGCTTTTTAATATTAGTTAACTTTTCATATCCTATCCTCTTCTGTCTCCACTGCCATCGCTCACCCTATCCATTTTCTTCTTGTATGTCTCGACCTCCTCCATCGTGTCCCTTTCTCGTCCCCGGTGAGGAGGGATTGTCTCCCCCGATTAAACTCTCTTCTTTTTTCCTACGTCCAAGGCGCCTCTTTCTATTTGTTATTTCGGGCGAAACTTCCCCTATCTCTAGTTGTCTTCTCTTTGTCCTCTGTTCTTCCCTTTGTCTCTCGACATTTTCCTTTATAGTAAGGATATCTACTATCATTCCAGATATCTGCTTCCATTGTGACTCTGATACAGTCTGTCTGGTACTTTTTTCGTATGGTTTTAAGTCTCTTACAGACAAAGATTGTATGCTCAGTGCTGTCTGCATCTTCGTAGAACCAGCACTTGGCTGAGGCTGCTTTTTTAATTTTAAGCAGAAAGCTCTCCTTACACCGTGGCCAGTTAAAAATGGTGTTAGGTGGTAATTTACCTCCCCTCATTTCTGGTGTACCTCCCCCCTTCTCTTGCCCTGCTCTTATGGCCTCTTCCTTTGATGTAAGGCTGTTCTTTCATCCACTAAAAGGTCTATGGGAGGCATACCCGCGATCACTTCTACGCTGGCGGTTGACACTGTGCAGTAAGCGGCCGTCACCCCTATAACCATTTTTTTTATCAACGCTTCTGAGCATCGCTCTATATTGTTTATGTTAGAGAGCACTTTTCTAGGTTGGTGCCGTGCAAAGCACCGCAGACAGTATGGTGGCTAATAGCAGTTTTTTCTTACTTGATCGTGTCCCTCCCACGTTTGACATAACTTTGCGTAGTATATTCGACATTTTCTTGACTTTTTCTCTTATTATATTAATATGCGTTGTCATTCTCAAGTCTATGTCCATATAGAAACTTAAGTAGCCTATCGTAGGTATACTTTCCACCATTTTTTCCTGTACTCTCACTGTCATTTTTGG
Source organism: Onthophagus sagittarius (assembly GCA_036711965.1). Classification (NCBI taxonomy): domain Eukaryota; kingdom Metazoa; phylum Arthropoda; class Insecta; order Coleoptera; family Scarabaeidae; genus Onthophagus; species Onthophagus sagittarius. Next base: position 61,558,926 of record JASERS010000002.1, on the reverse strand, counting down.
GGCAGTTCTCCTTCCTTGAAGTACAAGTACTTCCGTTCTATGTGCTGCCACTTTCACACCCAGCTTGTCAGTTTCCTAAAAACCTTCTCTACAGCATAGCTAGCTTTATCCTCAATGCTTTCTCTTTCTTTTACGGCTGAATTCAATCCAATCCAACCCAACCCTGTATATTTGATCAATTTTAAGATATTCTACGCCCCAGGGCTGGGTTGAAATAACGAAACGAGTGAACCCCTTTTGATACATTTCATCAAAATTCAATGACATCATGCTTTTCATTCATCTCTTGTTAGTTCTGGGTTTACTTCAATTGAAAGATATAGGTTGCTCAATCAATTTGTAAAGTACTCTATTTCAGAAACTATCCTGAAAGTGATACTCTATAGAATTCATTATTCAATATTTACCAAATGGATGAATTATGGTTTGATCAGATAATGACGTCGAAAATGAAGCAAAGGAAGAATATGATATCGACGATTCTGATATTGACTTCATTAAACTAGAAAAAGAGAGGCGGTTCTTTTAGATTTAAATATATTGTTATTGTCTACATATAAAATAATTCAATATTTCAAACAATCAATCTCAATCTCTTTCAAACTCAAAGGATTTATCAACAGTATCTTGTTATTTTGCGATGAAAATGTTTTCTGTTATCATTTCTACAGGTAGTATCAAGTCTTTTGGTAGCATTTCAACTGTTCTAGAAGTGATATTACATATTCTGGAAGCATTTCAAGTCTCCCAGCAGCAATATCAAGTGTTCTAGAAGCATTTCAAGTTTCCTCGAAATAGTATAAAGTTTTATGGAAACATTTCAAGTCATCTAGATGCAGTATCTAATCTTCTGGAAACATTTCAAGCCTTTCAGAGCCAACATCAAGTCTTCTGAAAGTATATCAAGTCTGCTAGACTTGATATACTCTCTTTATACTAGAAGGAGTATAAAGTTTTTTGGAAGCGTAGTAAGTCTTCTGGAAACATTTGAAAACTTTTGGAATCAACATCAAGATATCCAAAAGGAGTATGAAATCGTTCTGGAAGCACGTCAATCCATCTAGAAGCGGTTTAAGTCTTCTGGAGGCATTCCAAACAGTATCAAGTCCTCCAGAGGCAATATCGAGTCTTCTGGAAGTAGTGTCAAGTTTCCTAGAAGAATTATCAAGTCTTTTAGAAGCATTTTGGTTGCATTTTAGATATTCTGGATGCATATCAGGTCTTCTGGATATATTTTAAATCTTTTGGAATCAGTATTAGGTCTTTTAGAAGCAGTTGGAATCATTTTTTTTTTGAAATATTTATTCATACAATCATCAAAGAATTGTTGATGATGTTTTTAATATTTGTAATAAATATTTCTTATAAAATAAATTATATTTTTATCCAAAATTAATTTTGTCCCCACAAACCTAATCCTTAACGTATCTGATAACTTCAAAATCTAATAGTCAATAATTAATTTTCTTTTCTTGTTGTACGTTATTATTAACGACAATGAGAATTACAGATAAACACACTGATTTAAACTGTCCCGAGAAACTTGGAGTAACAAGAAAAAGATGCGGGGATTTCGTGCTTGCAAACGATTTACTTTTAACGACAATAATTATTATATTTAAATTTCGTTGTTGCAAATTTACATTTCATTTTCAATCCCAATTAGATGTATACGGAAAACGCGTGCATATCTAGATCAGTAGATTACTCTTTTACTAGTGCACTAAGTAATAAACGTTACGATTATTACCGTTAGCCGAGATAAAATCTAATTTACATACCGATGAAAAAATTTTAATTGATTTCAAATACAAAAACATTCTTTATGAGTCCTCTTATTTTTTAGTATTTTTATTTATTTCAATTCGCATTATTGTTCGTTACGTTCAATGACCAATTTTTCACACACACACACATATATATGAGGGCACGCACGACCGTGTTCGGATTTATTATATAACGCGTCCGGTTGTATGAGAAGTAAGAAGAATGAGAAAGAACTTACAATGCTCAACGTCTTCTTGGTAAATTATACGAGGAGAAGGTTTCAGGTTTTATATAACGACTTATTACTTGATTCACTACGTATATAAAAAGAAAAAGAAGTTAATTTAAGAATATGAAAGCGTGAGGGAATTTTTAAATATTCTTGGTTCTAATAATACATTAATTATATCTTCATTTGATATAATTTGATTTTGTCTTATTAATAACAAGAACCTAAAGTGAATATTTAATATAAGAAATGATTTTAACTCTTCGTCTGTAAACGGTTTTTAACAATCATAAAATTTATTTTTGTATAAATACTTAATAAATTTGTAAACATGCAAAAAAACTTTCGTAACTTTTCGAAAATAAGAACTTAGATCTCTTCCTTTATCTCCTATCATTATTTTTTTTTAAGTTTAACAAATTTAATATTAAATCCTTTTAAAGCACAAAACGAAGAGTATAGTTGATACAATATTTCTTGTTAAGGACAGTTTAAACATCTTCTCATTGTCATAATCCTCCTTTCCATAATTATAAAAGTAAAGAAAGGAAGAGAAAAGAATAATGTTCGCAATCTCGTTCGCGTTTCAAAATACGCTTCGCTTTAAGAAGACTTCCTGTTTCCTATCGCTAAAACGAAAGTTAATTCTTTAAAATAGTCCATCGGCGAACGTCGTTGTTGGGTTCTTCCCATAGCAATTAGACCTATCAGTTTCTCAACGTTCATAAATATTTAACGAATCCTTTATTTTTCTTTTCCTTTTCAGAATAATTCTCGTGCGAACCGCAACCGGAAGGAGACGCAAAAAAATATAAATAAATAATAAAAATAAATGAACTTTTTGAAATTAAATCTTAAATGTGGTTTTAGTTGCTACCAAATAAAACGTATATTTGTTCACTTTTGCTTTAAAAGTAATAAATATCAGAGAACCCAGCAGACTGTAATAAAAGCCATTAAGCGATATTAGAGTGGAGATTTTCATTTCTTCAATCGGTTTCGTTTCTAGTCACCGGAACGAATAATTATCTATCGGGTAGATCACGGAAGAACGTTGTTTAGTTATTATTACCACGAGAATAGTCGTTTTATTCTGGCGATTTTTTAATTTCTTTTCAATAATAATAACGAGAAAGCGATTAATTTTAAAAAGCGATTAAAGTGAATTCAAAATTTCTTAATTAATTAAAATTAATGAAGCTGCTTTCTTTAATAATTTTTCTTTGTATATAACTTTCCTGTTTTTTCAGTCTTTTATCTTAGGTTAAATTAAACTTTATTAAGAATCTGGTTGTTTTGGTAACGAACTCCTATAAAAAACTAAGTTAGAACTGAAAATTACAGAAAGAAATTAAAAAGAAAGGATAATAAAAACTAATTTTATAAGTTACTATTAATATTATAGTAAGTCCCTTAGTACACAGTTTGTTTTAATTTTAAGTTCTTAATGAGCTAAATTGAATCTGACTTTTCAGAAAATGTTTGCTTACACCAATATGTGGTTGCAAATGGAAGGATCTTTGTAGGAAGTTCTTTGTAGTTTTTGCGTGCTGTTGCCCAGAAATCCGCAATTCACCATTAAAAATGTTTTCATAGTACCTCAGCTAAACAAGTCCACAAGCTGATCTGGCTCTTTTCCTGTTAGATGTTGGATACTTTCTATTTCTTGACAGCAGAAAGAATTTCGAAATGAGAGTCAAAAGTAAGTTGTAAAACTCCAAATGGTGTCCAAAAAGGAAGTTTCGAAGTGCAGAATATTTTAACATGTAAGCATGCAATCAAAATCAATTTCGAAAGGTCCAAATGATGTCTAAAGAAAGTATTTTATAATTCAGAATGTTTTGTATGTTTGCCACATTTATAATGATGAGATAAAGAATTCTGCAAGTTTTGTTAATGATTACTATGTTTGGGTATGATAATTTTAGCTATTAAAATTGAATTTTGCGTAATTATCACGCAAAAATGATTTCTAAAGCCTCATAAAGTATTTCTATCAAAAGAAATGAGAGTCAAAAATAGTTTGTAAAACTCCAAATGGTGTTCAAAAAGGAGATTTCGAAGTGCAGAATATTATACCATACAAACGTGTAATCAAAATCGATTTGGAAAGCTCCAAGTGATGTCTAAAGAAGGTATTTTGAAATTCAGAATGTTTTGCAAGTTTGCCACATTCATAATGATGAGATAAAGAATTCTGCAAGTTTTGTTAATGATTATTATGTTTGAGGATGATAATTTTAGCAACTAAAATTGAATTTTGCGTAATTATCACGCAAAAATGATTTCTAAAGCCTCATAAAGTATTTCTATCAAAAGAAATGAGAGTCAAAAATAGTTTGTAAGACACCAAATGGTGTTCAAAAAGGAGATTTTGGAGTGCAGAATATTATACCATGTAAACGTGTAATCAATATCGATTTGGAAACCTCCAAGTGCTGTCTAAAGAAAGTATTTTGAAATTCAGAATGTTTTGTATGTTTGCCACATTCATAATGATGAGATAAAGAATTCTGCAAGTTTTGTTAATGATTACTATGTTTGGGGGTGGTAATTTTAGCTACTAACATTGAATGTTGCGTATTTATCACGCAAAAATGATTTCTAAAGCCTCATAAAGTATTTCTATCAAAAGAAATGAGAGTCAAAAATAGTTTGTAAGACACCAAATGGTGTTTAAAAAGGAGATTTCGAAGTGCAGAATATTATACCATGCAAACGTGTAATCAAAATCGATTTGGAAAGCTCCAAATGATGTCTAAAGAAGGTATTTCGAAATTCAGAATGTTTTGCATGTTTGCCACATTCATAATGATGAGATAAAGAATTCTGCAAGTTTTGTTAATGATTACTATGTTTGGGGGTGGTAATTTTAGCTACTAAAATTGAATTTTGCGTAATTATCACGCAAAAGTGATTTCTAAAGCCCCATAAAGTATTTCTATCAAAAGAAATGAGAGTCAAAAATAGTTTGTAAGACACCAAATGGTGTTTAAAAAGGAGATTTCGAAGTGCAGAATATTATACCATGCAATCGTGTAATCAGAATCGATTTGGAAAGCTCCAAAAGATGTTTAAAGAAGGTATTTCGAAATTCAGAATGTTTTGCATGTTTGCCACATTCATAATGATAAGATAAAGAATTCTGCAAGTTTTGTTAATGATTACTATGTTTGGGGATGTTAATTATAGCTATCAAAATTAAATTTTGCATGATTATCACGCAAAAATGATTTCTAAAGCGTCATAAAGTGTTTCCATCAAAAGAAATGAGAGTCAAAAATAGTTTGTAATACTCCAAATGGTGTTCAAACAGAAGATTTCGAAGTGCAGAATATTATACCATGCAAGCGTGTAATCAAAATCAATTGGGAAAGCTCGAAATGATGTCTAAAGAAGGTATTTTGAAATTCAGAATGTTTTGCATGTTTGCCACATTCATAATGATGAGATAAAGAATTCTGCAAGTTTTGTTAATGATTACTATGTTTGGGGATGACAATTCTAGCTACTAAAATAGAATTTTGCGTAATTATCACGCAAAAATGGTTTCTAAAGTCTCATAAATTATTTCTATCAAAAGAAATGAGAATCAAAAATAGTTTGTAAAACTCCAAATGGTGTTAAAAAGGAGATTTCGAAGTGCAGAACATTATACCATGCAATCGTGTAATCAAAATCGATTTGGAAAGCTCCAAAAGATGTCTGAAGAAGGTATTTCGAAATTCAGAATGTTTTGCATGTTTGCCACATTCATAATGATGAGATAAAGAATTCTGCAAGTTTTGTTAATGATTACTATGTTTGGGGATGGTAATTTTAGCTAATAAAATTGAATTTTGCGTAATTATCACGCAAAAATGATTTTTAAAACCTCATAAAGTATATCTACCAAAAGAAATAAGAGTCAAAAATAATTTGTAAGGTCCAAGTGGTGTCCAAAAAGGAGAATTCGATGTCCAGAATATTTGACATTGCATGGTTGTAATCAAAATCAATTTCTATGTCTTGACATGGTGTTTAGAGAGAATACTTCGAAATTTGGAATGTTTTGCGTGTTTGCCCCATCTATGATGACTTCTGCAAGTTTTATTAATGGCTGTTATCTTTGCGCATAATAATTTTTGCCATAAAATTATCACGTTAAATTAAGACGAATTTCTTCCTTGACAGAAGAAACAAGAATTATTTCATAGTAGTGAAGTTATTAAGTGACTCACATTCACTCCTTGCTGCCCAGAAAACAATCTCGATTGCAGAGGTTGAGCCTTAATGTAGTTGATGATTTTAACCACTTCGTCAAGTACTTTTTGCAAAGGTGCAGGCAATCTTTTGGCTACTAACGTTTCACGATGAATACAACAGTGGTCCATTTCACCTCAGGATCTACTGTCCACAGTTTTAATGCGAGCTTGAAGTCCTATTTTGTGCCAGCCATTTATTTTGCTCCAGCCGTAGATAAGCCTACACATTTTGTCCAGGTGACGCCGCGTTCATTGAGGAAATCATTTAATGCAGTAAAACTACATTCTGCTGTTGTATGAAGTAGTTCGCATGAAAAAAGAAAATTCTCTTTTTTTGATAGGTTTGTGCTGTCATCCAATTGAAGAGTGTACATGTTACTCATGGAAAGTCTAGGCAATAATGTTTCTTCAATGTTAACAGCCATATCAGTAATTCGTCTTTGAACAGTATTGTTAGAAAGCCGACGTTACCTATTAGCTTAGCAGATGCTGAATAACCTAATATTCTCTTGCAGAGGATTATTGCTGATGACAATATAAGTTCCTCTGCGATGGTGTGGTTTTTCCCACATTTAGCAATAAGCTGAGCCACTTCGTAAGATGCTAGGGTTATATTTTCATTCACATTCGCACCAGAAAGTTTGGCAATTGTTTTATGAGATCTTTTCAGCTCACATAATTTATTTTTGAAAAATTCTGATGACTTATTCTTTCGCTCTGGATGCTTTGTTTCAAGGCGCCGGAGAAATTACACATTGAGGTTTAGGCTGTTGCTCAGGTCGAGTGAATGTGAAACTAATTTTCAAGTAATCAGAATTATAGTTTCTAACTTTTCCAGTAAACATAACATTGATCTTGGAGATGGAGAGGTTAGGTTCAAGGGACGCCGATGGGGTTTGTTCAATAGACACTGATAGGTTTGATTCGAAAGTCATTGACTTATTAACTTTAACATCAAATGCACTAACTTTCTGTTCATCTGCAGGCCTTTCTCGTTTTAACGAATCACTTTTCAACCAACGATCCATTTTTAGTTACTGGGAGCGTACTTTATCTTTCCGCGCTACCAACGGTATATACCAATGGTATAAGCTTTACAAACACTACTGTTTTACAAAAATGCATATGTATATGTAGATAAATAATACGGTCTGTGAAAATACTGGCACTAGCAATAAACAAGTAAAAATTAGAACTAACACTAGTATAATACTAGAACTATCACTAGGACTAGTACTATATCTAAAACTGAAGAGATTTTTTTCACGATGGCCTCTACAATTATTAGTTTCTGAAATAAAGTACTTTACAAACTGATTTAACAACCCTGTATATTTCAATTGAAGTAAAACTAGAACTAAGTGTTAGTTCCAGTTTCTAGTTTTATTTCAATTGAAGTATGAAACAGGGTTGAATTGGGTTGGGTTGGATTTAACTGTGCATCGGAAGACATTTTTTTATCGAAGGTGTCTGTAATACTTGCTTTCTGAATTAGAGTACTTTGCAAAATAATTTATAAATCCTATACATATATTTGAATTGCTGTAAAACTAGAACTAACACTATATCTAGAACTATATTTTCTTTAATTTCGTTTAAAAAGGGGCGCACTCATTTCATTCGTTAAATATCTCAGGACGGCACTGTATTTAGTCCTACATTTTCTGTGTTAATTCATTATAAATTGATTCCCATTAAAGGCATGGTAAAATAAATCATCTCTTATATGCATAAATATCCCGAAGGAGTAATTATAAATTTTCTGGTGACTTTGACAGGCAACGGGAAGTGTTAGAGAGACAATTTGCATGTTCAACGACCCTCTACTCTATTATTGGCCTATGGTAATGAATACAAGACAAATTGTTGGCACGTTGCCAACGGATTCTATCATTTCGAGTTAAAAAAAAATAAAACGAAAAGTTTTATAGCCATTTAATAAATTTTATTAAATTTGTTTTAATGAAAATAAATTAGGAAATTTAAAAAAAACTAATTTTATATGCAAATGTTAATGACGGTGCAGCTCGAATAAAAAATGTCGAGATACCTACCAGCGACAATTTGTCCACCGTTAGACGTTAAATTAATAAACGTTAAATGGCGTCGCATCTCTCGTATTAATGACTGCCTTAAGGTGTACCAGTGAAGAGGATGCTTCGTGCGTGAAAAAAACAACTTTTTATCTACGGCCTAGAGCCAATCACCGGGTTTAATCGAGTGTGAAATCTAATTAATGAGTAATTTAAAAGAATCAATTTTATGACGAGACAAAACCTAAAAAAAATTTAATTAATATTTTATTTAAATAGATCACTATATATAGAATTTGAATCAAATTTAACAAGACCATTGTAATTATAAACTAATTATTTATTTGTTAATATTAATATCATAAATTTGATTATAATAAATGATTTATTATATTTTAATCATTCTTGATCATAATTAATTCTCGTAATCTCATTATTACCATCTTCTGGTTAAACTATCTAAGGAATTATTACCATGGTTACGGCTATTTTACTCGCTCTGATTGGCTAGTAATGGCCCTTAGGACTCTTTTAGTTAAATTTATCTTATAGATAAACCCATCCAGGAACCAATCAGAATGTGCAAAAGAGCCGTAATCATGGTAATAACCCCTTAGGTAGTTTAACCAGAAGATGGTAGTAATAAGCCTTAAAAAATGTCGTGACAAACGTAACATTTGACGTTTCTAGTAAGTTCATAATTTAATTGTTAATTCTTGTTCCGTATTATAGTTACGATTCAAAAGTTATAACTCAAAATCAACAAATCTTTCAAGAACTAAATCTTCTTATCATATTTTATTTATAATTACATTAATTGTCTCAATAGATAACGTTGTGATTCAAATTTTATAAATATTTATTTATAAAAATATCAAATAATTGTAGTTTTGAGTTAATAAATTGATTTAATATTATTAAATTGGTACTGAAAAAATTTAATGAAATTAATACTGACGAAGGCGAAGACTGAAAATGGACGATTTTCTGTTGATATTTAAAATCCAGCGCCTCGCCGATTTGAGGCAAAATCGTTCCTTGTATGTCCTAATAAACATATAAAGTCTCCTATAAGACGATTTTATTCTCACTTCGCCGAGGTCGCTTGCGGGCGAGGCGCTACAATCTTCAAAAATGAACGATTGTATGTAAACATTTCAAAGCTAGCAATTTGAGCCTAATTCGTTTCTTGTATATCCTAGTAATATATAAAATTTTCTATAAGACGACTTTATTCTCACTCTGCCAAGGTCGCTTGCGAGCGAGGCTGTACAATCTTCCAAAATGGACGATTTTGTATAGATATTTCAAAACCAGCGCCTCGCCCGCAAGCGACCACGGCGATTTGAGGCGAAATCGTTTCTTGTATATCCTAGTAATATATAAAGACTTCTATAAGACGATTTTATTTTTACTCTGCCGAGGTCGCTTGCGGGCGAGGCGCTACAATCTTCTAAAATGGATGATTTTCTGTTGATATTTCAAACACCACACCTCACCTGTATATTTCAAATATAGCGCCTCGCCCGCAAGCGACCTCGGCGATTTGATGCGAAATCGTTCCTTTATATATTTTAGTAAATATACCGGGTGATTCAAAAAGCCATTGACAGACTTCTAGAGCAGGTAATACATGAAAAACTAAGGTGAATAGTCTTAATATATATGGGCTCGCAAATGGCTCCTGAACATCTATACAGACAATACTTCAGGACCAATAAATGCATCGTTTTCAACATATCTAACTATATCTATCTATAATAGAAATATGTTACTAATCTAACCAATATACATTTCAATAACAATGAAATCGGCTTATTAAACAAAGGACATAAATATGCTTTAAAACCAATAACTAACTTACATCTAAACGCCATAGAAATTGATTACATTATTAATAAATTACCTAACTATGTTGATATCAAAAACGAAATAATACCTATTATAAAAAAGAAGGAAAGACTAAATAATAAATATCATGAACATCCTTCACCACATAAAAATTATAAAATCTATAAAACAAAAACTTGAAAGTAACAATGCACTATTCGTAAAAGCTGATAAAAATGCTGGTTGTGTTATAATATACAAAAACGACTATGATTCAAAAACTTTAGAATTTTTAAAAAACAATTTATATATTGAAATACCTAAAGATCCCCTAAATTTGATCCTTTCTGGAACTAGAAATATAATCAAAGAAATTAAAGATACTCTAATCAAACTAGGAATAAATACTTATAACTTGGTTCCTATGAATTCTTTTGTCCCACAAATATATTCCACTATACAGCTTCATAAATCTAATCTACCTATAGGACCTATCACTGCATTTTATGATTCTCCAACATCAAAAATCACCAATATTATTAACGATATTTTTAAAAAATTAAATTTTAATCCTCAATTCACAGTTAAAAATTCACTTGATTTTATAAATAAAATAAAACATATAAAACCACGTTGTTACCATGTTACTAATCTTTATACAAATGTTAATGCCGATTTTACTATTGATATCATTTATAAACTATTTGAGAAACAATATAAAGACACAAAGATAGCTTCCGATTTGACATCACTTGTTAAATTTATTATCAAACAAAATTATTGTAAATTTAACGAAAAATTTTACAAACTCGAAAATGCTTTACCTATGGGTCTATCTATATTTGGATTTATCGCCGATATTTATCTCGATCATATAGAGAAAAATTATATCAGAATAAACATAATCCATATTATAACAATATCAAAAAGTGGATTAGATATGTACATGATATTTTCTGCTTGTGGGAAGGTACAGAAGAAGATTTAGCTAATATGTTAAGTTATATGAATGACATACATGACAACTTGAAATTCACGTTAGAAATTGAACATGATAAAAAACTAAAATTTCTCGACTTAACTATAAATAGAGATGATTATGCTCTCAATTTTGATATATACAGAAAATCGACTAGCTTAAACACCATTTTACCTTATGACTCTCATCACCCAAATAACCATAAACTTTCTGCTTTACAATCACACATTTACAGAATGCTTAGATATCCCATTAATAAAAACTCTATTCAACATGAATTTAATTTTATAAAGTAAAAATAAAAATACTCTACAACACCATAATAAAGTTAGACTTCTGATAATAATAAATGCACAACTTATCGTTCTTTGTCATACAATGAAATAAATTACAAAATTAAAAAAATTCTTAGGCATAATAACATTAATATTAGTTTTAAGATCAATTATAAAATAATAGATTTGCTATCGAACTTCAAAAGCAAAGAACAAATGTTAAACAAAAGTGGTGTATATTCTATCAAATCCAACGATTGTGACACTATATATATAGGTCAAACAGGTAGAAAACTTACTAAGAGGGTTTACGAACATAGAAATACCACTTCATCTAATGTTTACCAACATAAAATAGAACATAATCACAACATCGATTATGATAATGTTTCCCTTATACACAATTGTAAGAAAGGTATAAAATTAGATCTATTGGAACAACTTGAGATAGACAGACATAAATACAAAAATCAGAAATTAATGAATGATCAACTATATTCAATCTATAAACCGTTGTATTCATGCTTAAAATTCTAATATCTTCAAAAGAAAATATATATTTTTTTATATACATTTTTCTCTTTTGCATTCCTTTAAACTTGGTTTACTCAAGCGTATTCACTTCATTTTAACTTGTGGTATCGTTCAGTGTTGTCCTTTTTACTTTTGTATTTTAAATTTATACTTAATTTTATCGTTTTAATGTGTAAGACTTTTTAAATTATTGACTGTAAGCTTATTTATATATATATATATATATATATATATATATATATATATCGTTTGTGTTCATTTTAAACATTCGCTTGTAGATTTAGCTGAGGATAATAATTTTTTTTTTTGTCGAAACCGGTCCTAAGTATATTTAATTTTTAACTGAGCAAGAGGTCTATTATTTATTTATCAACCCAACCCAATCGAAGACATATTTTGTAAAATACAGTCAGCGGGCGACTATGAGTATAGGCAAAAAATTGTAGGATTTTTTCATAGATATTTTAATAAACAATTAGAAAGAACATCAATTAAAACTATAGGAAAGACAAATAATTATATACTCTATATTTTTTTATTTTATGATTCACAAAATATTTTATAAATTAATTTTTCATGAAAGGAGATATATACAGAAAAAAATGTTATAGTAAATAAAAAAAATAATAATTATAATTTTTTATATTTGTTGATATGAAAAAGTAAATTAAAAAATACATTCTACATAAATAAAGTGCATCTCATAAATGAAAGTGCAGATTCACACAAATATGTTGATCCAAAGAACACGAAACGTGCAACAATTTTCCAAATATTTGGATATTTATCTTTATTGAGCAGTTTCCAAAATTTACAATCGGGAATCAATGGATTAAGATTTATATTATATTTAATATTTATTATTTTTATTTCTATACTTGCTAAGTTTGTAGTACCGAGAAAGTTTTTCAATTTCTGAGTTATGCTTTCAACATTGATGTTGTCATTAAATGGAGAAGACAAAAAACTGGTAATATTTTCAAGTTCACGTTATGTTTGAAATTTTTTTTGAAATTCTTTTAGAAGCAGTGTAAAAATATCATATTTATTGTATTTAAGATTGCTTTTATTTTTATTCTTAAACTCATCAGATGTTGATATATAAAGCATTCAAACGTCATCACGACGTTTCAAAATTCTTATTATAGAGATTTAATTGCTGAAAATGCTCAGTAACATCCCTGGAAAAAAGCAAGATCTATATTAAATACTTGATCATTTAATTATGGATATGAATCACCTTTGGTTTACAAATATGAGTAGGTATATTTGTGGCAGAAGTTCTCTAAGTCTCGTTAAGAAATTAGCATGACTACATCAGTATATAGTAACAGTTCACTATGTTAATCGCCGTATTCTTTCAGCAATGCGCGAAACTACCGATGTAACAAATTTTTAGATCTTATGGAATTTACTATTTTAAATGCAACATTCATAACATGATCGAATTTCAATACTTTTGAACATAGCACTCCTACATACTCAATGTACAATACATTTGTCATCCATAAAATTTGAAATATCATCATCACCTTTACACAGCGCAATTAAGCTACTTTTATTACCAATTATTGCTGGAGACCAATCAGTGGTTATTAATACCAACTTACTAATTGGTGAGTAGATTCATTAAACTATAGTGATAATACAACGCATTTATTAATATGTTCAATCAGCCAGTATGTTGGTACATACTGGCTGGTTGAATAGGTGTCTATTGATGTCATAGCTCATGCTGCGGTCAAGTTCGCAGTGTTTCATTCAAAGTATAGGCATCAAGATGTCATAAATCACGCTGCCAATAAGTTGACAAACTTTATCATACACAATACAGTTACCAAAATATAAAAACTCCTGCTGCTAACAAGTTGGTACATACTGGCTGGTTAAATAGGTACCTATTGATGTCACAGCTCATGCTGCGCTCAAGTTTGCAGCCTATCATTTAACATATAGGCATTAGGATGTCATAACTCACGCTACCAATAAGTTGACAGACTTTGTCATACACAATAGAGGTATCAAAATGTAAAAACTCATGTTGCCAACAAGTTGGTACATACTGTTTGGTTTAATAGATGCCTATTAGTGTCATAACTAATACATCGCTCAAGTTGGCAGTCTATCATTCAAAATATAGGTATCAGGATGTAAAAACTCAAGAAATGCAAAAGCTCAAGTTGGCAATTTCATTCAAAATATAGTCGTTAGGATGTTAAAACTCATACTGCTAACACATCCTAAACGTCTTCGAAGTAGGCCGAGATAGTTCGTCCAGAAAGATTAAATTGAATACACTTTCATAAATTTGTTAATGGTAACATTGGGAGAATGAAACCAAGTCTATCCTACTTGAAGTTCTTTTAAGCACAAAACTACCTTTCAGGCAGTATTTTTAGTAGCTTTATTGTAGTTAACAGCTGGATTTAATTCACTTGGGTTTGGTTGCAATAAAACTCTTCTACGTTTATGGGTGCGAAGCAGGATGAAAGTAAGTTAGTTATAGTTTTGCCCTTTTTCATTTGACCTCTTCTATAAATGATATAGCGTATTCGTTCGAATCCTTAATGTGTTAAGTTGTACAAATTTCATCCATATCATAAATCTATGCATCAAGATCTATCTGGAGAAGTGGAATATCGCCATTTCGAGCATTTAATTTAATCCAGTGACGGGTTGACAAAAATTAATTTCAAAAGTAACAAATAAAACTGTAGGTATGTCATAACCATAACACCTTTTAAGCGAGGTATCTAAATATTTATTAAAAAATAAAATAAAAATATATCATTAGTTATCTTTAAAATGATAATTTTTAAAACGATGATCATACAACGATTTTGTTTTTGATCTGGCTTTATCCAATGATTTAGATCATCCAAGATCATTCCAAGCTGTCATAGTTATGTTTGTTCGTTTATGTGTTTGGTACTCATATGTGCCCCGTCCATCAGGAAAATGTTGTGATTTTTGACGTATTCTCCTGATGATGCCGTATAGAAGGCGAAACCGGTAGAGAAAAATAAAATAAAATCCATTTAGTGCAAAAACCATTAGTATTTTTAAATAATTATATATTCTATATTTTTTTATTTTATGATTCTCAAAATATTTTATAAATTAATTTTTCATGAAAGGAGATATATACAGAAAAAAATGTTATAGCAAATAAAAAAAATAATCATAATTTTTTATATTTGTTGATATGAAAAAGTAAATTAAAAAATACATTCTACATAAATAAACGAATAAAAGTGTTTAATTAGTTATTGCAAGTTTTTCAAACTTTGACTCATATGAGCTTAAGGCAATTCTTAACAACGTTCTAAATTCGTTTCAATTATATTCATAAATGAAAGTGCAGATTCACACAAATATGTTGATCCACAGAACACGAAACGTGCAACAATTTTCCAAATATTTGGATATTTATCTTTATTGAGCAGTTTCCAAAATTTACAATCGGGAACCAATGGTTTAAGATTTATATTATATTTAATATTTATTATTTTTATTTCTATGCTTGCTAAGTTTGTAGTACCGAGAAAGTTTTTCAATTTCTGAGTTATGCTTTCAACATTGATGTTGTCATTAAATGGAGAAGACAAAAAACTGGTAATATTTTCAAGTTCACGTTATGTTTGAAATTTTCTTTGAAATTATTTTTGTAGCAGTGTAAAAATATCATATTTATTGTATTTAAGATTGCTTTTATTTTTCTTCTTAGACTCATCAGATGTTGATAATTAAAGCATTCAAACGTCATCACGATGTTTCAAAATTCTTATTATAGAGCTTTAATTGCTAAAAATATTCAGTAACATCCCTGGAAAAAAGCAAGATCTACATTAAATACTTGATCATTTAATTATGGATATGAATCACCTTTGGTTTACAAATATGAGTAGATATATTTGTGGCAGAAGTTCTCTAAGTCTCGTTAAGAAATTAGCATGACTACATCAGTATATATATATAACTATAGTAACAGTTCACTATGGTCATCACCGCATTCTTTCAGCAAAGCGCGAAACTACCGATGTAACAAATTTTTAGATCTTATGGAATTTACTATTTTAAATGCAACATTCATAACATGATCGAATTTCAATACTTTTGAACATAGCACTCCTACATACTCAATGTATAATACATTTGTAATCCATAAAATTTGAAATATCATCATCACCTTTACACAGCGCAATTAAGCTACTTTTATTACCAATTATTGCTGGAGCCCAATCAGTGGTTATTAATACCAACTTACTAATTGGTGAGTAGATTCATTAAACTATAGTGATAATACAACGCATTTATTAATATGTTCAATCAGCCAATATGTTGGTACATACTGGCTGGTTGAATAGGTGTCTATTGATGTCATAGCTCATGCTGCGGTCAAGTTCGCAGTGTTTCATTCAAAGTATAGGCATCAAGATGTCATAACTCACGCTGCCAATAAGTTGACAAACTTTATCATACACAATACAGTTACCAAAATATAAAAACTCTTGCTGCTAATAAGTTGGTACATACTGGCTGGTTAAATAGGTGTCTATTGATGTCACAGCTCATGCTGCGCTCAAGTTTGCAGCCTCTCATTCAACATATAGGCATTAGGATGTCATAACTCACGCTACCAATAAGTTGACAGACTTTATCATATGGGTATCAAAATGTAAAAACTCATGCTGCCAACAAGTTGGTACATACTGTTTGGTTTAATAGATGCCTATTAGTGTTATAACTAATACATCGCTCAAGTTGGCAGTCTATCATTCAAAATATAGGTATCAGGATGTAAAAACTCAAGAAATGTAAAAGCTCAAGTTGGCAATTTCATTAAAAATATAGTCGTTAGGGTGTTAAAACTCATACTGCTAACACATCCTAAACGTCTTCGAAGTAGGCCGAGATAGTTCGTCCAGAAAGATTAAATTGAATACACTTTCATAAATTTGTTAATGGTAACATTGGGAGAATGAAACCAAGTCTATCCTACTTGAAGTTCTTTTAAGCACAAAACACCTT
Organism: Onthophagus sagittarius; assembly: GCA_036711965.1. Classification (NCBI taxonomy): domain Eukaryota; kingdom Metazoa; phylum Arthropoda; class Insecta; order Coleoptera; family Scarabaeidae; genus Onthophagus; species Onthophagus sagittarius. The sequence continues at coordinate 61,542,004 of JASERS010000002.1, read as the reverse complement.
TCAGGCAGTATTTTTAGTAGCTTTATTGTAGTTAACAGCTGGATTTAATTCACTTGGGTTTGGTTGCAATAAAACTCTTCTACGTTTATGGGTGCGAAGCAGGATGAAAGTAAGTTAGTTATAGTTTTGCCCTTTTTCATTTATGACCTCTTCTATAAATGATATAGCGTATTCGTTCGAATCCTTAATGTGTTAAGTTGTACAAATTTCATCCATATCATAAATCTATGCATCAAGATCTATCTGGAGAAGTGGAATATCGCCATTTCGAGCATTTAATTTAATCCAGTGACGGGTTGACAAAAATTAATTTCAAATGTAACAAATAAAACTTTAGGTATGTCATAACCATAACACCTTTTAAGCGAGATGTCTAAATATTTAATAAAAAATAAAATACAAATATATCATTAGTTATCTTTAAAATGATAATTTTTAAAACAATGATCATGCAACGATTTTGTTTTTGATCTGGCTTTATCCAATGATTTAGATCATCCAAGATCATTCCAAGCTGTTATAGTTATGTTTGTTCGTTTATGTGTTTAGTACTCATATGTGCCCCGTCCCCGTAGTTTCTTTTTTAAAATTTTGTTTGTAGCGATAGGGCATTTCTCAGTCCTGTTAGAACTGATGATTTTAGTGCATCCCTACACTAAACTTAGAAGAGAATTCACTTAGAGAGAAGTGTCAGAGATGAAAATATATATCACAGAAATTTTAAACGACACGTGTTTTGGAAGTTTTGACATCAAAGGGACAACAGTAGAACCGCCAATGCCTAGTTGTTCAATTTGATGTCTGTTTTCTTGTTTTTCCTGATATGGTTCAAATTGAATCGGGTATCCTAGAGGATTAAGCAAGCTTCATATCTTGTACCCACACCTAAGCGGTTTACCTTTGATAAACTCTTTGGCTTCATGTCGACCAAAATAATGAACCATGCTTTCGTCAATACTTACTTTTTCATTTAGGACTGCAAATGCTGAGTAAAGTGTGTTAAGCATGTTTAATAGAGGACGCATTTTTGCAAATTTATCACCTTTAGGTAGAATAGTGTAGTAGTCTCCAACAGCATACGCCATCGAGTACTTCAAAGTTAGCAAAGAAAATTTTTTAGAACTCGAAAATGCGTTAATTAGTCTAAATCTTTCTTGTGAAGTCAAATACAACACCAATAGCTAATAAACCGCTAAATTCTTCTTATATTTTTGTTTGTTATAATTCGTAACTGCTATAACTATTATGCTCCACATGCTCCACATATCTTATGTATTAGCGAGCATTGGGCGACTTCTGCTGCACAGAAGGCCATTAATGTTCCGGGTTATCAGCTTGTAAGTATTTATTCTCGTTCTGCTGGAGCGCATGGTGGTACTCTTATACTCGCGAGATCTGACTTTCATGTGAACTCAGTTGAGTTGGATAGATTCGCTAAGGATATGTTGTTTAAGTGCTGTGCGATCCGGTTTAAACACTCAAATCAGAGTTATGTTTGCGCTTGTGTTTATAGGCCTCCCTCGAGTTGCTTTGACGCTTTTATAGATATTTTAGCTTCAATGCTGGAGTTTTTGTATTGTAATAATGATTTTGTCGTGCTTTGCGGGGATTTGAATGTTGATATAAACAATGATACTATGGAATCTAAAATTCTGGGCGATTTGTTTCATTCTTATGGACTGCGCGGAGATACGACGGAATATACTAGAATTTATTGCAACTTAAATGGAGTAGTAAGTAGGTCAACACTTGACTATATTGTAACAAATTTATCGCCGTCTTTATGTTCTTTTGATGTTTTTGACGGAAATATAGCAGATCATTTTGTCTGCTCCTTGGTCTATACTGCTCAAAGTTTGCAAATTGAGGATTTCAACCGAACGGTTTCTAGTTCTAAGTGGAGATTTTCCTATAATAATTTATCTTTCTTAAATCATAAACTAATTTTGTTCGGTTGGGATTCTCTCCTTGCTGTGAATTTGAATGATGTGAATTCCTTGTACGCGAGTTTTTTTGAGATATTTCAGTATTATTATAAATTGTCCGACTGTTAGAAGGGATTCTCCCGTAAAAAGTGGTTCACATAAAAGATGGGTAACATCTGCGATCGTACAAGCCGGGCAGGAACTAAAAAATTTCCATTGGTTACTAACAAATGTTTTTTCGGAACTTCGAGCGGAATATAACAATAAAAAAAGAATATATAGAGATTTAATTAACCAGGCAAAGAGAAATTTTTTAGTAAATAAAATTAATAATTCTTCAAAGAAATGTAGAATGCTGTGGTGTTGCATCAACGAGCAATTGGGGCGTCGTGTTGTCTGTTGATGACAGGTTGATAGATGATATGTCAGAGTGTTGCAATCATTTTGGCGAGTATTTTTCATCTGTAGTTGAGGACAGATTGGTGGCTACTTACGGGTCATCTTTGTCACAATCTTGTACGCTGGGTGACTGTGTGGGCTCTTCTTTGTATTTTGCTCCCGTTACGGATACAGAGGTCTTGGAGGCTATTAAAGGCTAGAAAAATGTTAAAGCTGTTGGATGGGATGATGTTACTGTTGAATGCGTCAAATTTGTGAGTATATATATTTGCTTATGCGTGCCTTTGGCCAAGATTTTGAATCGGTCAATTGAGTTAGGAGTTTTTCCTGACTTACTGAAGGTGGCTAGGGTAACGCCTGTTTTCAAAAAGGGTGATGCGCATAGTATTGAGAACTACAGGCCTATTTCTGTTTGTAGCGTGTTTTCAAAAATATTCGAAAGCGTTGTTAAGCAGAGATTGTTGTATTTTTTTGATACATTTCGAGTAATGTGTCGATCGCAGCACAGATTTCGAAGGGGCTTATCAACTGAGACCGCTACTGTCGATTTCTTTTCATATGTCTATGAACACCTTGACAAGGGTAATTATGTGGTTGGTCTTTTTTTTGACCTTTCCCGAGCTTTCGATTCGTTGCCTCCATACTTCATCAAGGAAAAGTTATACAATGTGGGTATTCGTGGAAGTCTGCTTAAATGGTTAACTTCTTTCGTTACAAGTCGTAGTTTGAGAGTGGTTCTGTCGGGAATAGCCTCGGAGGACTTACCTGTAAATCTTGGCGTACCTCAGGGTTCCAGACTGGGTCCCTTACTATTCTTAATTTTTGCTTAATTTTCTTAATTGTTAATTTTTGGTGCACCCGAAACAGAATAATCTTGAATGTACAAAAAACAGTCTGCGTAAATTTTCATGTTCGGCGACCGCTTTCCATAGAACATCTTGCTGGGATTCCTTTACAGAAGGAAGCCAACTTTTTGGGCTTGAGCATTGATACCGAAATGAGTTTTGGACCACATATAAATAACGTATGTAAAAGATTAAATTCGTCGTATTTTGCGTTGCTCAAGCTCAAATATTCGTTGAACAGGACATCACTCCTGGACGCATATTACGCGCTTTGCTACTCACACATTTCATACAATATTCTTTTGTGGGGCAGAAGTTCTCAGTGGCGGCGTGTATTTGTGACTCAGAAACGAATAATCAGATTAATTTTTCAATTACAATGTGGTAAATCCTGCAAGAAAGTTTTTAAAAATAATGGTATTCTTACCTTCTCTTGTATCTATATTCTCAAACCTGTGGTGCATTCTCTCTTAGCCAGTATGAGACGAGACGTGTTGATTTGCCGTTGCTGCGACACAAAACAGCATTTTTTGAGAAGAGTACGCAATACGATTTTGTAAAACTATATAATAAGTTACCTGTCTCAATAAAAAGCATCACCGCTTCTCGTGCATTCAAAAATAAAGTTAAGGCGTACTTGATCGAGAATGTTTTTTATAGTTTACGGGAGTATCTCTGTGGGGTCACGGACTTACCATAGGCATAAAGATGTATTTAGCTTTTTTCTTTTTTTTTTTTTTTTCTTTGAGTATTTTGTTATGTGTAATAATGTATTGTATGACTTATCTCCATCTACAGTTATGTGGCACTGAGACTAATAAATTATTATTATTATTATTATTATTGTAATCTATTTGTTTAACAAATTTGTATTTTTGTATAATATGTAGACGAAAGAGTATATTCTTTTCTTTGTCTATGGTCGCTGTCTACGATTTCAGCCAAGATTTCTCCTTATTTCAAAAGCAATATTTGTTCGTGATTAAAAAGTATTATTCTTGCAGACCAATTCAACTTATAAATTACCCAGTGATTTTATTTGATATATTTTTATACATTTTTTAAACCAAGCTGTGAAACTTTATCATAAATAGTGTTTAAGATATTTAAAAAATATCTTAAAATTTTCTAATTTTGATGACCTGCGTCTTTGCCATTTTAGGTCTTTGACCAGTTTTTTTTGCAGAATCATCATTTTCACTGTAGTATATGTAGCGAAACACATAATTTTAAAGAATCTTCTGTATGTACAGTTGCTTTTAAAAAATGACAACCCTATTTTTAATACAATTGGGATGTTCATCATATATAATGTTGTTTTCCACATAACAAATAACCTTTAAAAATGTGAAATCTATTCTGACACTTCGAAATGCGGTGAAAAGCAGGTTTGCATGCGGTGTTATTCCTACACATTGTCGGGAGGTGTGTAGAATATGTTAATTTAGTGTTAAATTGTAGTTTATTAAGAAAAAATCAATGATAAAAAGATATGTATATTAAAAACATTCATCTTAACTTTCATGTATTTTTTGCCTTAGAAGTCTGACAGTAGTTTTTTGCATAACCTGTATAAGACGATTTTATTCCCCATCTGCCGAGGTCGCCTGTAACACTTAATACCTTTTCGTTATAAACAAATTAGTATTCTGGAGAAGTAGTAGCAATAACGATAACATCAATTTATTAATTTAACACTTCACATACATCTTATCCCGTTTAGAAACCTACGGTTTCAAAATTTATGATGTCGCTTTATCCGAAAGTTAACTGTTTCCACATACACAAAGTAGTATATTGATGATCGGTAGGTAAATTTAATTTTATTGTACGTTGAAGGCAGGTAAGCATACATTTTACTACCGACGAGTACGAGGCTATAAAACTCGTAAAGTCTGCATCGGGCTGTCGCCAAGCTGTATCGTTAAAATTCAATGTCTTTATCACGAACAATAAACACCTACAACATAAAACCACCAAGACACCACCGAGACACATCTAATTATTTCATAATTCGTAACGTCACTCATGATCGCAGAAAATGATGGCATTGTATGCGTAATTACGTAGACTTGGAATAAATCGAAATAACTGTTTCGGCTTCTAAACTAGGTAAAACCTGACTTAAGGAAACATTCAGATTTCTCGAATATGAAACACGCCTATGGTAATTTTACAACTCCCAGCATGTTCAGCGAGTTGAAAATAATAAATGCACTACCTAAGTATGTTAGTAGCTTTGTTCGGTGCAGCGACAACAACCTCTGTATCAACTCAAAGTGATTCATAGAAAAACGATGTTCCTAAAACGAAAACTTGAATTCACAACTAATCTGTCGTTTGGGGTTTCCTCGTATACGGCGTGTTTCCATTTGATTTCTATGTTTGATTTGGCGCCTCCGGTCGTTAAAAGAATCGAAAACCTCTCGAGTCGCATCGGGTTTATGGCAATGTCGAGGTCGTAAATCGTTTCGGGATTTTGAAAAATGTTGGCGAGCTCTCGGTGCGATTACAGTCGGACGGTTGGTGGTTTACAACGAAACAGCGCGAATAAACATTTTCTCTTCTCGGCCACGGTAACTATAAGCAACTAGTCGCGTGGTTTAACACAGGAAAAGTTTTAAACGAGATTTACGATCGTTGAAGACGTATTTACGCTTTACCAACCAACTAAGTTATGTGGAATCCCCGTAATGGACACAATTCCATAGCGTTTTGGATAAATGTTAAATTAACTTATTATGATAATTATTTCTAATCCTTTCTAAAACGCTATTTCGTAACAAGAAAGTTCATCATCTTCGCACGTAATTACCAAGAATGAAAGTCAGTCAACTCTTCTGGCTTAATTACCAACCCAATTTGCATAGAATAACATGTGGTTTCAGGTTAACGCAAAAAAAAATCGTATTGAATTTTTATTGTTTTATTATTCACCGGATTAGGTATAATTTGTACCTAATTGACTCGTTCTAATTACTGCAACTATCATCTCGTATCAAGTTAATTTGTCAGCGAGAATTCTATCACGAACCGTGATGAACATTGATTGATTAGACCCCGATTACCATTAAATAACCGGATGTGGATGTATGAAGAATTAATAATTTTAAGAATAAATCTATTTGTCGAAATCACTTTAAACTATTGTATTTATATTGATAATTTTATAACTATTGAATAATCAACGTTGGAAACCGCAAAACCGCTAAGAAAACGATCGATTGTTTGCGGTGTGTAAGGTGTAATAATCTAAAAAGGTACATAAATCGTGAGAGTATTACGTGCGATTAGTTTCAATCAAGCAAAATTGGTTAACTTTCTAAAATTATCTAGCATTGATTGTGGAGGTTATTACGGGAAAAAGAAAAGTTTTTAAGTTTCACTTAAAATGACCACTTTCCAACGGTATATGATGGTTTGTTGATCGATCGGTACTAATCTAATAAATCCAGCTAAAACTAAACTTATTCTAAGCACAATTTACACAGCTAAATTTTGAGATTAGATGAGGAGGATGTACTTATTGTGAGTGAATTGGATAAGGTCTGTAAAACGTGATTGATTGTCATCTTAAGTTTCGAAATCGAAGATAATTATGATTGATCTCGTCGCAATTTATTTGCCTTATCTATTTGAGATCACCAATTTTCAAAGGAAATCTTAAAGCAAGAAAAATGTGGAAGGAATCAACAGATCAGGAAATCTATAAGATCTGTTCCTACTGTTATGAATAACGGTGTATCATTTTTAAGAAATGTTTATACCTAATAGAGTAAACTAGTTAAGATATGGTTAATATTGAAAACTACAAAATATGAAACATCATGCCAGTAACTCCTTAAGAAGTAAAAGACAAGATAAGAACTAAACTAATTCCAAAGGCTCCAAGATTTGAGATCATCATAGATGAAACCTTAAAGCTGTCAGCTAAGTAAAGTCAAATGAGTCATCTTTGTAAAGCTGTACGTAGATACTATTACTTAGTAGTTTGGGTTGTCATTCTGGATACGCTGCATTGAAAGAAATTTTAAGATGTAACCTTGCAGGAGAAATCTTAACATGCGTTTCCAAGAAAGATTGCCTTATCTCTTCAACGCAGTCTTTAGATTAAAATATACACCATGCTGAAAAGTTTAAGATGAAATCGTCATACTAACAAAGTCAGGAAGTTAAGTTGATGAAAACGTGATGCTGACAAAGAATTTTGTGCATCTGAGCCAATGTAAAATAAAGGTGATCGTCTTTAGCTACTCATATCAATATGATCCAGCGTATTATCCACAAAATGTTCCCAAACGTGTGGGCAAGACCCCGGGCTGTTATTTTGCCAAAGATTTTCTAAAATATCTTTCAAAAATTACAGTTTAGTTTTTGGTAAAATTTGGAAAAAAGGCCTTTCGGTTTGCCACAGGTATCTTTACAAGGTACTGTAAGGTAAATAAGCACCTTTGCAATTTGAAGCTTGCTGACTCCTCTTTCTGTCGAGTAAATGGGACAAGGAGACTGCCAAACATATTTTGTGTGATCCCTATTCATAGTAAAGTCTCTGCCCTTTCTCACAATGAAGACCCTCTGCCCCATGACCGACCATAGATGATAACTTTGGTAAGTCCTTAGATTGGTTGATGTGACAAGAGGATGCCTTAGGAATAATAAAAGATAGGTCATCGTGAACTGTAAAATGCGAAAGTACTTCGGCAAGCTTCAGATTTTTGTTACTAAATGAATTTGTTACCTTACTTTGGTTACGTGCACCATGTTCATCGTTCACAAATGGCTGATGTCTGGTTCATAAATATGTATGAAAACCACGTGGATAACTTCCAGTGCATATTATTTTGTTTCTGATAGTGAAATGATGTCAACTGACTGTTCATATGCCCCTTTCTGCGTTTATGAGAGGTTTCCTTATTAACCTTCTTCTTAACATCATTACTTAAAACGCGCCAATGAATTCGATTGGGTTGAATTAGACTAAGCTGGGTTGTATTAATTATTGGTAAATTTATAGGACATCTGATTCGTAGGGCACTACGTGCGGAGCTTGATGATCTGGCACATTTTTTTATTAGTTTTTGCAATTAGTTCAGTAATAATACTAATATCAAAATACCGGTATTCTTAGAATATTACCGGTTTTCAATACTGCTCATAATTTGTTCGGGATCGCGCTATTTATAATCCCGGATATCGGTGTTAAAATCTGTACTCTCATTTTCGTATAAAATTAACGATGTTGAATTGCCTAGAGTATTGAAAATTTGTGTGACAATTTTCATTGGTGCCCCACATAGTGACAAAGTTTTGCATCTAAATGAAACAAATTAACCTGATCTTATTAATTTAATACACATAGGTTATCATCGCATATTTCGAGTAGACATTACAGAGCTAAACAAGGGAGACTTGAATTCAGTTGGGTTGGGTTGGGTGTAAGATCTGACCTAAAGACCGAGAAATTACCGTGGTTATTAAAAAACGAACTGAAATCCATTTAGATGTGAGAGTATAGAATGAAAAGAAAATGCAACAGAACCTTAGATAAAATTATGCTAATAGCAAGATGCTGGAATTCAAAAACTTAAAGAAAAATCGCTGAGATGCTATCTAGAAGAACTGCCAAAATAGGATTGATTATTCTTTTTGGAAGGAACCTGAGCAGATCAATTAAATTTGCAACTCATGCTCTTATTATTAAGGATGTCAATGGGTTGGGTTGGGTTGGGTCAAAAGTTCAATTTCTAAAAAACTATTAAATCATAATCAAACATTGAAGTTAATGTGGCACTATCACATATTCCAAAATAAAGTGTTACCAAACATGGTTAAGACCTCCTGTATCACTACCTCAATCCAATCTAATCCGAACCAACCCAACCTAACCCAATCCAACCTCACTCACTTTTCCATTCTACTACGGTCGAAGCTCTTTTCTTGCCGTTCCGGCATCACCTTCTCATGCATTTCATCAAAGTGTCCTCATGGAGAAACGTATTTAACTCATCCCACCTCAACACAATCCAACTTAACCCAACTTGCTAAGTATTTCGCTGATTATCAAAACTGTTCCCTCTCTCTACCGGAATCACCTTTTTATGGATTTCATCAAAGTGCTCATCCCAACTTATCTCAATTCAATACAACTCGACCAAACCCAACTCAACCCAACTTGATGTTCCTTTCTCTAATCGTCTGAAGTATTCTGTCTTTTTTTTGGAATCACTCATATATCTCCATGTGTCTGCATGGAGAAACGTTTTTAATCCATCCCAACTTAACCCAATCCAATCCAATTAAACCTACTTCAACCTAACTTGCCGATTCTTTCCATGTACGTCTAAATCATTCCCCCTCTTTTCTGACATCACCTTCTTATGGATTTAACGGAAATGTCGGCATGGAGAAATGCATTTAACCCATCCCAACTCAACTCAAACCAATCCAATTCAACCAACATGCTGTTGGTTTCTCTGACCGTGTAAACCTCTCTTCGGTCTTCACCACCTTATGGAGAAACGCTTTTAACCCATCCAAACTCAACTCAATGCAATACAACTCGAACAAACTCAATTCAACCCAACCCAATTTGTTGTTCTTTCTAAACCATCTAATCCATTACCACTCCCTTCCAGCATCACCTTCGTCTCATGTACTTCATCAAAGTGTCTGTATGGAGAACGGCATTAAGTCATCCCAACTCAACCCTACTTGCTGTTTGTTTCCCTGTGCATCAAAACCGCCTCAAATCTCTAAATTTTCCCTTTCTTGTGGCAGCACCTTCTCAAGAATTTCATCAAAGTGTTCATTCCCTCCCTCTTTCAGCATCACGTTTTTATGGATTTCATCAAAGTGCCTGCTGGAGAAATAAATTTAACCAATCAGAAGGAAAAAGCTCTGCCAGCCAACCTGGCTCCGCACCAGAGTGAGGGGCTTCCAACCTCTAAGAAGCGTGAGCGTTTTGAACTTCGGCAAATATCTCTGTAACTGTGTTTCTTATCTCTATCGTCTTTTCTTATCCGTTTCTTCTTACATCATCCTTCTTCTCCCCTCCGTTCCCAACGCCTATATCCTCGGTTCGTCAGACACTATTTTATATTAATATTAAATCACCCTTTCCTCCAGTGATTCTCTTCATCCATATTCATACAGGTGGACATTGAAATCCGTTATTTTTAAAATTTTTCTCTACTTCATACATACCCAGTGTGGAGGTGCAGAATACTGTCCTCTCATTCCTCCTGTTTTCGCTAACATCCGGTTGCCTATTAATTAATTAAATATTAATATTATAATTGTTAATACATACCCGGATGAGGGGAAGTTGCTCTTTCCTTCTCATCTCGTTCCTTCGCCCGTATCACCCTTCTCATAAATTCCTCGACTATTCTTCAGTTTTCCTTGCTCTCCAGTAACGTCTTCAATGTGTTCTACGGTGATAATTTAAATTACTCTTTTTCTCCACCTTGGACAGTGGAAAAATGTCTCTGTTCAGAAAACACACATTCATTTTCTTCCGATCTCTTGTGGAGGTGCAGATAGGTTTTAAAATATACATTCTCGCAAAGGAATTGCGCTTTAGGATAGTCTATGTCTTCCCATTTTCTTCCCAGCTATGATATAAGGTCTGGTATCAATACCTTAGTCCAAGCTGTCTTTCTCGAGTCTATTCTCTTGACCTTCTCTTGACCATAAGGTCCACCGGCGGTGAGTCCCCCAGTACCTGTAGTGTCTCTGTCGATATGGTCCATATCCAGTAAATATGCGGATTAACACTTGTCTTTGAACCGCTGTCAGGTGCTTCTTTTTTCCAGTGCATTGTGCTACGTTCTGCAGGAATACTATGCCTTGGACCATATCACCGGTCCTACCATCTTCCCTTTTTCCATTCTGGGTCCATATGTCAACCCTATGGGTAACCCTATGCATTGTCTACATTTCATGTCTCTAATCTAATTCAACTAAACCCAACCCAACCTCATTTGTTGTTCCCTTCCTGGCTGTCTAAATCATTCACCCTCTTTCTCGGAAATACCTTCTTAGGCATTTCATCATTCTACATGGACAAACGCATTTAACCTCAACAATAACTACATGATTGATGAGACTTTTGGCTCCTCCTGTATTCCAATATCAAAATTAGAGTAATTGCATCCTCTTTTTTATTTTGCACTTTGTTATTCTCTTCTTACTGTCTTCAAAAGAGATCTTAGAAAGTTTCAGACATTATTAACCACGATGGGTAGCTCTCATCTCATTCCCTGCTGCTCTTCCATTCCTTATTAGGAAAGGGATTACGTCTTGGACGAGAGCTTATGTTTTTTTTTTTCATCCCGAACACTGTGCCCTCATACCGGAAACGAAATGGGTGATTCTCACCACAAATTAATAAATTTTTCACGTAAATTTGTATCTACCAAAAGATGTTTAAAATATCCTTCTTATTAAGATACGAAATACTAAAAAGGAGATTTTATAGGTACAAATATCGTCATACTTAGTTAGTGCCATCTTCCATTAAGATGTTATGTAAATTAACCACGATTACCATCGTAATAAAACATGCTACATCATCTAACGCTTCTTAAATTTGTATCTACTAAAAAATGTTTAAAATATCCTTCTTATTTAGATAACGAAATGCTAAAAAGGAGATTTTATAGGTACAAATATCGTAATACTTAGTTAGTGCCATCTTCCATTAAGATGTTATGTAAATTAACCACGATTACCATCGTAATAAAACATGCTACATCATCTAACGCTTCTTGTCATTTGATGTGTAAATAAAATGAGATTTACCAAAAGCGAATTCATTAAATTAACAATTTTACGAGAGATACTTGAAAATAATTAATTTATTTATTTATTTTCCTTTTTTTGAAATTGTTAAAACGATGTGTTCAAGTTCAATTTGCAGTAAACCGGCGATTATCTTTGTTAAAGCTTCGTTGTTGGTTTTACGTTCAAACCGAAAGAAAATAAAAGTTAAAAAGACGTTCGGATTTATTTCCATTTATAGCGAATTTTATGGTGGACCTCGCACGTGTTTCAATTTCAAACCGAAACCGAACTATTTGCGGTATAAATATACATTTGTTTGAACACACGTTTATCGTAAAATTAATACACAATCTGTTTCAAAGATTTCTAAGATATCAAGACCGAGTTAATTCGATCTAATTCTTTCAACAAAGATTTACAGCAAATAAATTTAAAAGCGCCATCTGACTTATGGTTGGTTATTTAAGGAAACAGAAAAGATCTTGTTAATACTTAAAACTAATTAAATAGAGTTTGTATCTTTTTATTCGTCGTGGTGAATGTGTGTGTGTGTAAGAAAATTTTCTTTGATGGTAAATCATCTCTTGCGCCATTAAAGACGATGAAAAGCGTATAGTCGAGGTATCAACGCTCGTTTCTTTCGGATATAATTGAAACTCTTTTGTGTGCGTTATCCGACGCTCTTTGAATTGATACACCTGTGCGTTTCAGCCTTGAAGCCAACTGTTAAGTTAACAAAAAAGAAATGTTTTTAAACGAGAAAAAATGTTATATAAGAAATAAAAAGAGAATCCATCGTCGCCGGATAGTTCTCTTTATCTTCTTTTATGGCTTTGTTGGTTCGAGATGCGTTTCGATGTTAATCCGTTTATGATAGGAGTTAGTGCCGAAGCGCGGAGGACGTCAGTTGGCAACTGGAAAAAACTTTTTTGTTTCTTTCATCGTCTTCTTATAGGCTTGATAGAAAAGAAACCGTATTAACACTTTCGCTTCTGATGTTATTACGCCATTAAGTTTACGTGTGGATTCGAAGCATCACATCCTAACACTTTGAATTATACACATACAAGCTGTTCGTGTAATCGGATATGAAAAATTTTTCATCGCATTAATTAAATTTTGTAATAAATCGTATTAAAAAGATTTAGAGTTAAAATCTTTTTGTATAAACCAAATATTTTTCCGTCCATAATTTCGTTGTATAAATCACCGCCGATAACGTTACAGAAAAAACGTGCGCCTCCTTTTACAAGATATACGTGCGTATAAATTACATTGTAGCACTTATAAATCGCACTCCAAAAGCATTTATTAACCTCGTTCTTCATACCCGATTACGTATCTCGAAAGATAAACCGATATAATGGATCCCGTCGAAGCCAACGAGAATTCTTCATGCTGTTATATTTTATCCCATCACCTACATCAATGGAATAAAATTAAATTGATTTTGATTGAATATTTTGATATTATTACGGATGATTTGTAAGATTGGGTACATTTTTAATTAAACTCTGTACAAGATTATTAAGATTTTTCAATTAGAATTTGTTTCGTCCATAAGTAGATTTTTGTCTATCATGTTAAATTTTCTAAATTAAAAACAGAACTGATAAAAGATAGAATCAAATCCAACCTAACCCATACCTTCTTTATGGAAATAAACGATTTCATTAATAAGTTTGATCACTTTATTTACTTTGAATATTATTTTTAAAGATTGTGAATCATTTCTACATAAAATCGCTACTTAGAAAGTTCGCAATCCGAAATTCTTGGTTCAAAATAAATTTTATTTCTCTTATTATGAATTAATTTCCTGTGACGAATGAGCTTAACCAGTTCTACCGCTAAACGAATGATGCAGTTTACATTGAATTGATAGTCATCTCGAAATGTATTAAAACGATAATCCATTTCTCTGCGTCTTCGTTGAATGCAATGAACTCGCAAGTTATGATATGTGCTTTATTCATGTTTCTTTACAAATGCTTTAAACGACAACGCTACGGCTGTTTTGCCATTAGGTCTATATCATATTCAATTGTATGTTGTCATAATCAAAATGGGAAGTGATAGAGATAATATTTGGCACAATTTCTATTAACAAATTAATAAATACAGAAACGAGCTTAATATTACTTTTTAAGGTAATATAAAAATGATAAAATCATTTTTGGTGACGTGTATATGTTAGATTTAACGTTTAAAACATTTCTATTACATTTTGTATGATAAAATAAAAAAATGAATGGGGATCTATTTATTATGTTCGAATTAATTTTGTGTTCAAAAATACTAAATTAATTTTAACTATTGTCTGTTAGATCAAATTATAAGGGTGATGTTGAAGTTTAATCATCAAATAAGATCTGAAGCAATTTTAATTAAGGTGACGTTCGAAATCTAAGGTGAAATCCGAAAATAAAAGAAAATAACTCCTAAATTGTCCTCTGTTTTTTGTAATATACGATCGGATAGTTGGTAAATATTAAGTTTTCTTAGGAATTGAAGCGTTCCAAAGGGGTAATTGCCACTGGTTACGTCACTGATCACAAAAACTTGAATTCTTTGAAAAATATAAGCCGAGATATAGAAACTAAATATTGAAATAATAAAATCTTCAAATTGGGAACCATTTATATCTAAACAATTTGAAGGTGACGTCTAAAATTAATAGTCATTACTTATGTTATTCTGTCACTTAACTAACTAAGATTATTGTTAGTATATCTCATAATTTGTGAAACCATAAATTTTTTGGCTTTCAACATATGCAGTTGGGAAAAAAGCTCAAAAGTACATTAAAATTAATAGAAAATGGTAATTGAAAACTATAACTTCCGCAATACTTCGAGTCTTAGGATTTATTATAAGAAATGAATACAATTTTTCAAATGTGGAGACGTTAAAATTATTATTTAATTCATTGGTGCGATCTAAACTAGAATACACTTTGGTTATATGGGATCCTGGATCAGACCTTTATTCAAACTTAATTGAAACTATTCAAATACCTTTATCTGGTTCAGATCATAAAAATTTGCGCATACATTATTTGATATAACTAAGTTATGTATGAGAAGGAAAATTGCAACCGCCCAGTGGAGGGATGATCTTATACGATCTTATAGGTAGCAATTCTTCCTATTAGTATTCTTTTGGAAACATTTCAAGTCTTCTCGGTATTTCTAATCTTTTAAAACTAGTATCAAGCCTTGAATAAAATATCAAGTCTTCTGGAAGAAATATCAAGTCTTCTAGAAGCAGTATTAAATACAGCGGGAGTATTTCAAGTCTTATGAAAGCAATATCAAGCCTCCTTAAATATTTTGCCAGTAATAGTCTCCAGTAACAGTCTCCTAAACGCATTTAAAGTCTTTTGGATGCACTTCATGTCTTCTGGAAGCAGTATCAAGTCTCCTAGAAGCATTTGAAGGCTTTTGGAAGCATTTCAAATTTTTTACAAGCAGTATCATATTAGTTAGAAGCAGTATCAAGTTTTCTGGAAGCATTTCACGTCTTTAGGAAGCATTTCAAGACTCTTTAGGAAGCAGTTTCAAATGGCCTAGAAGCATTCAAGTCTTTTGGAAGCATTTCTAGATTTTTGGAAGTATTTCAAGACTTCTGGAAACAGTATCAAGTTTTGTGGAAGCAATTCAAGTGTTTAGGAAGCAACATCAAGCCTTCTAGAAAAATTAATGTCTTTCGGATACATTTCAACTATGCTGCCAGTAATATCGAGTCTCCTAAAAGCATTTAAAGTCTCTTGGAAGTACTTCATGTCTTCTGGAAGCAGTATCAAGTCTCCTAGAAGCATTTCAAGTCTTAGGGAAGCATTTGAAGGCTTTTGGAAGCATTTCAAATTTTTTACAAGCAGTATCATATTAGTTAGAAGCAGTATCAAGTTTTCTGGAAGCATTTCACGTCTTTAGGAAGCATTTCAAGACTCTTTAGGAAGCAGTTTCAAATGGCCTGGAAGCATTCAAGTTTTCTGGAAGCATTTCTAGATTTTTGGAAGTACTTCAAGCCTTCTGGAAACAGTATCAAGTTTTGTGGAAGCAATTCAAGTGTTTAGGAAGCAATATCAAGTCTTCTAGAAGAATTTATGTCTTTCGGATACATTTCAACTATGCTGCCAGTAATATCGAGTCTCCTAAAAGCATTTAAAGTCTCTTGGAAGCACTTTATGTCTTCTGGAAGCAGTATCAAGTCTCCTAGAAGCATTTCAAGTCTTAGGGAAGCATTTGAAGGCTTTTGGAAGCATTTCAAATTTCTTACAAGCAGTATCATATTAGTTAGAAGCAGTATCAAGTTTTCTGGAAGCATTTCACGTCTTTAGGAAGCATTTCAAGACTCATGGAAGCAGTTTCAAATGGCCTA
The DNA here is from genome assembly GCA_036711965.1 of Onthophagus sagittarius. Classification (NCBI taxonomy): domain Eukaryota; kingdom Metazoa; phylum Arthropoda; class Insecta; order Coleoptera; family Scarabaeidae; genus Onthophagus; species Onthophagus sagittarius. The sequence goes on along the minus strand of JASERS010000002.1, from coordinate 61,525,668 downwards.
GAAGCATTCAAGTCTTCTGGAAGCATTTCTAGATTTTTGGAAGTATTTCAAGACTTCTGGAAACAGTATCAAGTTTTGTGGAAGCAATTCAAGTGTTTAGGAGGCAATATCAAGTCTTCTAGAAGAATTTATGTCTTTCGGATACATTTCAACTATGCTGCCAGTAATATCGAGTCTCCTAAAAGCATTTCTCTAAGCTCTTGGAAATACTTCATGTCTTCTGGAAGCAGTATCAAGTCTCTTAGAAGCATTTCAAGTCTTTAGGTAGAATTTTAAGGATTATAGAAGTATTTCTAAATTTCAAGTATTTCAAGTTTTTTAGAAGAAGTGTTAAGCCATCTAGAAGCAGTAACAAACCTTCTGAAAACAGTATCAAGTATTTCATGTCTTTTGGAAGCAATATTAAGTTTCCTAGAAACATTTCACGTCTTTTGAAAACATTTCAAGTCTTCTGGAAGCATTTCTAGATTTCTGTAAGTATTTCAAGACTTCTGGAAGCAGTATCAAGTTTTGTGGAAACAATTCAAGTGGTTAGGAAGCAATATCAAGTCTTCTAGAAGCATTTTAAGTCTTCCGGATACATTTCAACTATGCTGCCAATAATATCGAGTCTCCTAAAAGCATTTAAAATCTCTTGGAAGTACTTCATGTCTTCTGGAAGCAGTATCAAGTCTCTTAGAAGCATTTCAAGTCTTTATGTTGAATTTTAAGGCTTATAGAAGTATTTCTAAATTTCTGGAAGTATTTTAAATATTTTAGAGAAGAAGTGTTAAGCCATCTAGACGCAGTAACAAGCTCTCTGAAAACAGTATCAAGTATTTCAAGTCTTTTGGAAGCAATATTAAGTTTCCTAGAAGCATTTCACGTCTTTTGAAAACATTACAAGTCTTCTGGAAGTATTTATAAATTTCTGGAAGTATTTAGTAAGTATTATCTGACTGCCGCAAAATACAGCTCAGAATGAGTTACTGTATGTCAGATATGACTTTCTTGCGAATATTCTCTAGGTCTTAAAAGTAATCTAAAACGAAAGCGAAATTTCAAAAATAATTTTCAATTAAGTTATTGTTATTACTTCCACCAAATCAAAATGTGTATTTCTTAGGAAAATTCGGTTAAAATTTTGTTGTTTTTAATAATTTGCACTTAAATTTTATGTGGATGCTAACTGTCTTTTGGAAGTAATATTAAGTTTCCTAGAAGTATTTCACGTCTTTTGAAAACATTTCAAACCTTCTGGAAGTATTTATACATTTCTGGAAAGTATTTCAAGTCTTTTGGAAAAAGTATCCAGCCAGTATCAAGTCTTCTGGTAACAATATCAACTCTCCTAGAAGCATTTTAAGTCTTCTGGAATACTGTAAAATTCTTTCAGAGTTTTAATAAGAAATTCATAACTCGGAGGTTTAAGAAATTGGAGAAACAATCTTTAGCACATTAAATAATAAATAAATTTACTACAAGCTTCTTATTTCATTCTGACATTTCAATTAGTTTTTGACATACTTTTTTTTAAATTTTAATTAAAAAATCACAACTCGGAGGTTAAAAGGTTGTAGACACTCTTTGGGCGAAATGATTGTAATGCAATATACAATAAAAGTCAACCTTATGGCACAACAAACGATTATATTATTAAAATTGTAATTACAACTTTTACCTTCCACTCTGCCGAAGTCGCTTGTAGGAGAGGCTTTACAATCTTCCAAAATGGACGATTTTCTGTTGACATTTCAAATATAGTGTCTCGCCTAAACGAAAGGTAACTTGTCAATCAGTAGAGCAAAGGATGATTCGATCTAACGAGATATTGTATATGTAAGTTTGAAAAAATTGAAAGTTAACTCTATAATTGAAAATATCTGAATTAGTGAATTAATCAGCTATTCAGCAGTTAGCATCCACATAAAATTTAAGTGCAAATTATTAAAAACATAACAAAAGTTTAAACGAATTTTCCTAACAAATACACATTTTGATTTGGCGGAAGTAATAACAATAACTTAATTGAAAACTATTTTTGAAATTTCGCTTTTGTTTTAGATTATTTTTAAGACCTAGAGAATTTTCGCAAGAAAGTCATATCTGACATACAGTAACTCATTCTGAGCTGTATTTAGCGGCAGTCAGTTAATAAAATTGATTGATTTTTTTTTATAATATTGTTTGAAGTATACTAAATACAATACAATACATATTGCTCATTTGCTATACAGGCACAACTCAAAATCACTTTCATACTTACGGTGATTACCAGCAAAAATCCATAAGAAAGTGTGACGGCCCACATACATATAAAGGCTTTATTAATTACTTTTCATTTTTGTTAGGTAGGTTAGGTGTTTCATATGGTATGGTTAACATATGTACTGCTTGAGATAATTAGATTGTTTTAAAAATGTTGGCATCAATCTGATTTTTTCTCAAGATATAAGGTGTGTAAAACACAACTTTTAACAAATGCTCTCTCAAATCTGTATTCAGTTCAAAAAAGGCTAGTTAAAGACTCTACCCGCAACTTATCAATCTTCTTTTCTTCCCTAACTACAACTACTAATCTCAACACTCACCTCCAGTATCTGATATGCACATCCCCAAATACTTCCATGCTCATATTTCTATAACTACGCTTTTTACTAAGCTCTCAAACAAATTTCTTCCTCCCACATCTCTCTCAAAAATCCTCTCAACCCATCCCCAAACCTGTACCATAATCCTATTTGCCCTCGTAGCCAACATTCTAATATGTCCTCCCACCTTGTTGTTCTCCTTAAATCTATACCCCAAGTAAATGCACTCTCTCACTTCCTCTATTACGTTGCCCTTCCATCTCCAATTTTCAGTTTTTCTCCCCTTACAGAACTTCTTAATTTTCTTCTTATCCACGTCCATCGCCAAATTGTTCCTGCCAAAATACCCTTCCAGCGACCGCATCACTGCCCTGTTTTCACCCGCGTCCCTTGTAATTACGTCCCAATCAATCAGTTAGATCTAATGATATAAAAACAGAACTAACACTATACCTAGAAGTGGAAAGATTCGAGTTTAGCCGTGCGTCTTCAGTCGCTAAACTAACAAGGAGACATTGCAGTTGATTCTTCACGAATTTGGATGAAACATTTTGTGGTGAATCTGTATTGAATGTGTATCAATTTAAGGGTATTTATAATTAATTTCATATTCCGCAAAGAAAAATTGAATTTCAAGAACTGCATATAGTTCGGTGAATGATCACCGAGCTTACGTTCGGAAATCCTAGGATCGAACCTTGTATCTGAACTTCTTTTATAGTTTATACATGTATATTTTTTATAAATCAATTATATATATATTCAATTATATTCAAAGTTATAACTTATGTTTGTGATACAACGTTATCTTTAATAGTTATTAATCAATTAAACAATTTAAAATATTGTAATAAAAAAATGTTTTATCTCCAAATTTTTTTAATAAATCTGACAATATGGATATTTAGGTAAATTGGACGTTTTTTACATACACCACATGCGATAAACCTGCACGTATACAATCATTTATTTCCTTCGAAATAAAGAATGAAAAGATAAAATAATACTAAAACTTTTCATTTTATTATTGATTTACAAAGACGTATATATAAACTATAAATACATACAATTAGAATATCAAAATGAGTTAGAAGAAAAAGTTTGAATTTGATGATCGATCCTAGGAATTCAGAACGCGAGCTTGGCGATTAATCACTGAACTATAAGCGGTTCTTGAAACTCAATTTTTTTAATAATAATAATGATATTTATTGATGCGCAAAAAAAATGTTTACAAAAAATAAACTTGTAATACTACAGTAAATGTGATTAAAATAACAAAAACTTAATAATAATAACACCGCCTTATCAAAAAGAGCCGAGTCAATGCAGTCATGATGACTGTTATTGTTTTTCATCGGCCCTTTTTAGAAAAACAAAAAAATTACAACATGTGAAAAAATAAAAAAGAAAACAAATACTAACCTAACCGGAATAACATAAATAAAATAACAAAAAATAAAGAAAACATATGTAAACGTAAAACTAAAGAAGTAAGGAAAGCAATAAGAAGTAGATATAGTAAAATTGCCACAATAAACATTCCCCTTCTCTATTCTATGTAGTTCAAATAATTTCTCACAAAACTTTAAATATGATTCTACTCCAAGAGAAATTTTTATAGCTTGATTTAAAACTTCGCCCACCCTGCTGTCTAATTGAATAAGGAATATTATTCATGATGGTAGCCACATTGTAAGAATAAGATCGTTCATCTGAAGTCTGTGGCGGGGTATGCATAACGTGTGCATACCCCGCCACGCGATGTCGGATATTTATGTTGTGCACATCACCACGGTACCTAATCTTATTAGTTAAATATGGTGGACATTTATAAATAATAACTTTGTGAAAAAGGTAAACAGAATGGAGGATTCTACGACGCAGCATGTTTAACCAATTTGTCCAACTTAAAGTGTGTGAAATGAACTCCCGCCTTTTGATACCATATATAAACCGTAGACATGAATTCTGAACAATTTGTATACGCGCTGCAGTAACAGAATCAAGACATGGATGATATAGAGTATCAAGGGAAGAAACATGTCCACGGAATCTAAGCGAAGTATAATTCCCAAATTGCGGGATTCCTTCGTAAAATCTAATCTCACGCCTCTCAAATTGACAATAAGTGATTCCTTAATCCTCTCCACCACGCCTTTGATTCCAAATACCATAATTATCGATTTGGAAGAATTAATATTTAAACAAAGATTGGATGCCTTACGAACTAAGTTGTCCAAATCTAAATTAATAATAGTTTGCGCTTGATTAATGTGATTAATATCAAAAGAGTAATAAAGTTGCATATCATCGGCGTACATGTGAGTGGTACAATGTTCAAGCACTTTTGGTAAATTGGCTATGTAAATAAGATATAGTAAGGGACCAAGGATTGTCGACTGCTTACCATGAAGCATAACAGCCTGTGATCGATTGAATAAATAATTTGCAAAAAAGTTAGTGGCACTTTCCGAAAGATCGACGAAGTGGATTATTATCAAGAGAGTGGAGAGATGGTATCAAAGGCCTTAGAGAAATCCAACAAGATCAGGACCATGGCACGTTTTTTGTCAATTGCTTCAAAAATATCATCAGTGACGTCAAGAAGGGCCGTGGTACTCCTGTAACCGGAACGAAAGCCTGATTGTTTGACAGGCAGAATATTAAATTTGTTTAGATGTTGGTTAAGTCTATTTGCTACAACTTTCTCTGAAATTTTAGACAATATAGGTAAGATACTTATGGGCCTAAGATCTTTAAGTTCACGAGGTTATTTGTTTTTGGGATTAGCTTGACTTGAGCTATCTTCCAAAGTTCAGGAAATTCAGATACTAGAAGGCAAATAATTTATAATGTGACATATATAAGGCAAGATTGTTGGACAACACATATTCAACATTCTAGCACTGATTCCGTCAATTCCAACCGTACATGTTTTAATATTATAATTTTCTTATTTTATTATAATTTGTTTGCGGTATATGAAATTAATTTTAAACACCATTAAACTTTAAAAATAAATTACGTCTCTTAGAAGGGCCATAGGATCAAAAGCTCTGGTAAAACTGATACACATTCAATACAGATTCACCAAAAAATGTTTCATCCAACTTCGTGAAGAGTCAACTGCAATGGCTTCTTCTAAGTTTTGGGCTAAACCCAAAACTTTTTATTTCTAGGTCTAGTGTTAGTTATAGTTTTACATGAATTGAAATACACAAGGTTGCCAAATCAGTTTGTAAAGTACTCTATTTCAGAAATTATTAACTGTAGAGGTCATTCCTTCGTAAAGCAATAGATGATTGACAGGTGTAAACAAAGATTCTTCACGCTTTAATTGGGGAACAAAAGAAGGCCTTCACAGTATAATCGGGCACCAAAACAAACTACCTGGATTAACATTCCTTTGTATAACAATAGATGATTGACAGGTGTAAACAATGGCTCTTCACGTTTTAATTGGGTAACAAAGGAAGGCGGCCTTCACGATATAATCGGACATCAAAACAAACTACCTGTATTAACATTCTTTTGTATAACAATAGATGTTTGACAAGTGTAAACAATGGCTCTTCACGCTTTAATTGGGAGACAAAAGAAGGGGTTCTTCATGGTATAATTGGGGACCAAAATAAACTACCTGTATTAACATTCCTTCGAATAACAATAGGTGATTGACAGGTGTAAACAATGGTTCGTAAATTGTAAATTCAACCTAAACATTCTCTTAAATATACTGCTCATAATCGTCTTACATTCATGTTTCGCATCAGTATGTTGAGTTGGGTTGGGTTATGGTGGGTTCATGCAACGTGTTTTAGTCTTAGTCGTAGTCATAGTCATAAGAGTGAAATGTTAAGGTAGTGCGTTATAGCAGTACTGTTCATGCAACACCTTATGACTAAAACGGTTTTTGTCTTAGTCACAATAGTTGCCCAACTTTTAACTTCTTAAAGCTAAAACTTTCGATCGCAATTTAACGCATGCGCGCACTTTTCCCTTTCGTGCCTTTAATGGCAATGTTTCGTTTTATTTTATAAGTAAAGGTTGAGTTGATTAACTTTTTGGTTTTATTATATTACAATTGTAACAATAATTTCAATCAGGGTTGTTATATTTTTAAGAAAGTGTTTAAAACAAACTGTTTGAAGCATTTTTAAAACTGTATGATATGTTTTAAACCGTTCAAAAGGTAATTTAAAACAGGGGTGTTTTTTAAAAGAATACTTTTGTTTCAAAATTAGCAGGAAAATAGAACATTTCCTTTATGTATGTTTATCGCCAAACCTACATTATAACTAAAACTTAATATATGATTAATAATAAAATATTGGCAGATGATGCTGATGATGAAAACCAGTATCAAGTCTTTCAGAGGCTATATACGCTTTTCTAGAAGAAGTGCCTTATAGAAGCATTTTAAGTCTTCCAAAAGCAATATCAAGTTTTCTGGAAGAACTTTAAGCCTTCTAGAAGCAGTATTAAATCTTTTAAAGCATTACAAGTATTCTGAACATTTCACGTCTTTTGGAAGCAATATCAGGTTCTTTAGAAACAGTATTAAATCTGCTATGGGCATATCAAATTTTCTGGAAGCAGTTTAAGTCTTTTGTGACTATTACAAGTCATTACATGTCTTCTGGCAGCTACATCAAATCTTCTAAAAGCATTTCATATCGTCTGAGAGCAAGATCAAGCCTTTTCAAATGCAGCATCAAGTCTTCTAGAAGCATTTCAAGTCGTCCAGGGGCAGTAGTAAGTCGTTTGGAGGTAATATCAAGTCTTCTGAAAGTAGTACTAAGTCTTCGAAAACCAGTATGAAAATTTCTGGAAGCATTTCTAGTCTTCCAAAGGCAATATCAAGTTTTGTGGAAGCATTTCAAGTCTTCTGAGGTATTACAAGTATTTTGGACACATTTCAAATCTTTTGGAAGCAGTATCAGGTCCTCTAGAAGCAGTATTAAGTTTTCTATGGACAGTATCAAGTCTTTTGAAAGCATTGACAGCCTATGCTTCTAGATAATTCATTTCTACATATTCAATTGCACTATCTAATTGTACCCGATTAATACCTGCTCCTCAAAATCGGCGTTTTAGTATATTGATCAAGTAATGACCATACGTTAACGTCATTTCTAAACGGTCTAAAACGTTTAAAACAATAAGAAAAGTATGTATTTTGTTTAAAATGAAAAGAAAACATGTTTTTCCAACTTTGATTTTAATGGAATCAAACCCAGATCAAATTGATTCAAAATTAATGGAATTGGTACAAGAGTACCAATTCTTCTTAATGATACTTATATCTCTATGATACAGCACACAAAGATCATAAAAATAAATTAATCTTTATGTTTTGTATTTGTGCGATTAATAAAGCTGTATTCAAGTTAGGGATTACAATTCCGAAGCAAATACACAATCTCGGGATTACATTTTATGAAGCCGGGATCCCGGGATTGATTTCGAGATTGGTTTATCTGCTTTCAAGTGTTTCTTTAAAAGACTTCGGTTTCTCCTGGTCAACTTTCTTCTCCAGGAAGACGGCGAAATATCGCATTCTTCTTCATGGTCGACTTTGTCATTTTTACCTTCATTTCTTCTAGATCTTTCCATTGTATTTTAATCTCTTTCATCTATACGTTTCTTGTACCCTTATTGTTGTTATTTTCATTGAGGAAAGGGTTGTCGTTACCGGAATTTTAAATAGGCTGAACGAAGACGAATACAGTCTTACGCTGTTAAATCATCGAAATCAAACAATCTTCAAAGGTCTTTTCTAAAGGAGCATAACTTTTTTTTAATTTCTTGCAGAATGCATTCTAAAGCAATATCTGCTTTATTAAGATTCATGTCTCGATGACAAATACCTTCGACAGTCACTTTGACCCGATCTAAAAGTCCAACCAACTTCTCATAATTTGAAACTCATTGTCATTAATGTACATAATACAGTACTTTAGACTGTCATATTGCTTTAACATGATTAAAAGGCTATTTCATCTTCTTTTGCAGTCAAGTTGAAGTTTCAGTTCTTTTCCATGTTCTTCTTTTACATATTTTTGCAGATCTTTGTTTTTTGTTGGAGATTTTCGGTGCTTGGTTATTATGGGAACAATTCCGGTATCCAGGAATCCCGAACAATTTTCTTTTTATTCATATTAAATAATGTTAGAAACAAAATGTTTCTAATACATTTGAAATCTGTTTCACTCTAGATTTCTTTTTATATTACACGACTGTATATATGTTCAAATTTTGCTTTAATGTGCTTAAAATGCTTAAATATTACACGAACCAATATCTTTCCTTACAACTAAAGCTAACGCAAACGGTTAAGACTAATGGTGGGTTCATGCAACGTGTTTTAGTATTAGTCGTAGTTATAGTCATAAGAGTGAAAAGTTAAGGTATTATGTTATAGTAGTACTGTTCATGCAACATCTTACAACTAAAACGGTTTTTGTCGTAGTCACAAGAGTTCCCAACTTTTAACTTCTTAAAGCTAAAACCCTCGGTCGCAACTTAACGCATGCGTACTTTTCTCATTCGTGCCTTTAATGGCAGTGTTTCGTTTTATTTTATAAACAAAAGTTGGTTAACTTTTTATTTTATTATATTGCAATTGAGGCGTTGAGAATAGAAAGGGCGAATTCAACAAAGCATGATTTTGAGAAATTCCTGATTTTGATATTTTGCATAAGGGCGAATTTTTCAAAATAAATGTTTTTTAATAATCATTTTTTAGTTATGTGGTAAAAAATCAACTCAAATTCGGCAGTTTTCAGTTTTTTCCAAATAAACTACCAAACGTTATTTAATAGTTTTTAATACTTTGATATTTTGTATCATTACCAAAGACATTACTTTTCACCAAAGACTGACTTTAATTACTTAAAAAAACGATTATTCAATTTGATTCAATACAATAAACAAATTTATTTATTATTCATAATCCAATATCAATATAATATCAAGTCTTTTGGAAGCATTTCAATTCTTCTAAAAACAGCAACAAGGTTTTCAGAAGCTATATAGACTTTTCCGGAAGAAGTTCAAGCATTCTAGATAGATATCAAGTTTTTTCATAAAACATTTCAAGTCTTCCAAAAGCAATATCAAGTTTTCTGAAAGAACTTCAAGTCTTCTAGAAGCAGTATTAAATCTTTTAAAGCATTACAAGTATTGTGAACATTTCTTCTTTCTATTTTGACAAGTCTTTTGGAAGCAATATCAGGTTCTTTAGAAACAGTATTATGTCTGCTATGGGCCTATCAAATCTTTTGGAAGCAGTGTAAGTCTTTTGTAAGCAAAAGAAAAACAGTATTAAGTCTTCAAAGAGCAGTACCAAGCCTTCTAGAAGCAATCTATGTCTGCTGGAAGCGACATCAAATCTCTTGAATGCAGTATCAAGTCTTCTGGAAGCATTTCAAGTCGTCCAGGAATACTAGTCGTTTCGAGGCAATATCAAGTCTTTTGAAAGTCTTCGAAAAGTAGTATGAAATTTTCTGGAAGCATTTTTAGTCTTCCAAAGGCAATGTCCAGTTTTCTGGAAGCATTTCTTTGAAGTATTCTGGACACATTTCAAATCCTTTTTAAGCAGTATCAGGTTCTCTATAAGCAATGTTAAGTTTTCTATGGACAGTATCAAGTCTTTTGGAAGCAATATCTGCTTTATTAAGATTTATGTCTCGATGACAAATAAGACCCGATCTAAAAGTCAAACTAACTTCTCATAATTTGAAATTCACTGTTATTAATGATGACATTAATGAACTTGGTTTTTTGTTGGTGATTTTTGTTATTTTCTGACCATCATTGATCAACGACATTTAAATCCCAGATTCGAAAAAATTGGTTATTATAGGAACAATCCCAGGATGCAGGGATCCCGATATCCCGAGATTGTAATCCCAAATTTAATTGCATTACGCTAGCAGCGATAACAATTTTATTCTTACTCATATTAAATAATGTTAGAATGTGTTAAAAACATAATGTTTCTAACAAACAAATCGGTTTCAGTCTGTTTTCTTTTCTTCCGGTTTTTACTCAGATTTCTTTTTGTATTTCTAATTTGGCACGACTTTATATGTCCAAATTTTACTTGAATGTGCTTGCTTAAATATTACATGAACCAATACCTTTTTTTTACAACTAAAGCTAATGCATACGGTTTAAATAAAAACTTACAGTAGGGTTATAATCAATCTTTCAGATGGTGAAATTGCACCTTTAATTGGTGTTTTTGATAAAAAAGTGTAACCAGTTTTAACAATTGTTTAAACTCTCCGAATGATATGCGGACATATTTAAAAAATTGTAAATCGTCCTCTTCTATGTCTCTATGCTCTAATAAGAGTGACATAACTCCCCTCTAATTCTCGATTCTTATTGATGGGCCTTCTACCAAAACGCCGTCGTCTATTTTTCTTCAATCTTTGTGCGATTAATAATGCTGCATTCAAACACATTGCATTAGCAGCGACAACAATTTTCTTTTTATTCATATTAAATCACTATAATCACTATCAAATAACGGTTTCACTCTTGATCCCCCAGATTTCTTTTTGTATATTTAATTTGGCACGACTGTTTATATGTCAAATTTTTGCTTTAATATGTTGTGCTTAAATATTGCATGAATCAATACCTTTGCTTACAACTAAAGCTAACGCAAACGTTTAATGGTGGGTTCATGCAACGTGGTTTAGATTTAGTCGTAGTCATAGTCGTAAGAGTGAAAAGTTAAGGTATTGCGTTATAGTACTACTGTTCATGCAATATCTTACGACTAAAACGGTTTTTGTTGTAGCCCTAGAGTTGCCCAACTTTTAACTTCTTAAAGCTAAAACCTTCCGTCGCAACTTGACGCATGCGCACAAATTGATCCAAAAATAATACAATTGGTACAAGGGTACCAATATCTTTATGATCCAGGTCACAAAGATCATATAAATAATGTGTGAAAATAACTACAGAAATTGAGGGTAAATTAGAAATGAATGGTTGGTAAATTTATTAACAAAAAATTTTCAAAAGTATATAATAGTAAATATAATATAAAAATACAATAATATAAATATTTTAGCAAGTTTGTGCCAGGAACGATAGAGTAATTTAAGGTAGTATTATACGCTGTAAAAGGCAATTACCATCAGGGTCCGCTGCTCAACCAAAATGGGAGCACCATACATAATGCTTTTAGGCTTTTTAAACTCATTTGTAAAAAGGACACAGAAAGTACTTTTCTGCAGATAAATCGGGTGTTATATGATCCTTATTAAAGAAATAGCTTATTCCTCACAGAAAATGAAGAAAAGATAATTAAGAAATGAAGTGACTGCAGAAATTATTTTAGGAATAACTTCTTCCCTTAATTATAAAACATTTTAAGATTTTTGACCTTTTGAGTCTTATTAAAAAAGAATGACATTTTTAGGAGTAAGAATGCCTTGGGTTGTACATCAGATGCACCATCTAAAATTTTTGAGATTTTGGATGTAACAAGCAATAGCGGAACATCATGTTCAACCACACCTTCAGTATTAAAACCTTCAGTATCGTACCATGGTTATACATACATAGAAATAATAGAAAACGCAATACAGACATCAATAGACGCAACACTTCAATACCTTCCAGTAGCGTTGTTGCACTGATCATTTATAATATATCCTGACTCGTACTGTTTGGTATTACCATATCCTAGAGCACAGTACCTTTGGTTTTGCCGTTCAATGCTGAGAAAGCTTTGTAAGACCACTGTGGCTTTTACAATACCATCTGCTATGTCTACATTAGCTATGAATGGCTTCCGTAGAATTCGCTACCGCTGACAGAGTATACCAAAGACATTTTCTACGGTCCTCCTTGCCCTGGATAAACGATAACTGAAAATGTTTTTTTCTCACCCTAAGTACTGCCTGGGATTTGGTCTCATTATATTTTCCAGTAGAGGAAATGCAGCATCACCCACAACAAAATGTGGAAGTATAATGTTACTTTCAGGTAGTTTCTTGAGTATAGAGATATCTATGTTTCCATTTAAAAAAGCTCTCCCGAAAGAAGATTCTTTAAAGATAGTGCTGTCATGATTTCTTCCACTAGCTCCAATATCTGTTACATTGAAATTATAATCCGCATCTACACATGCCATTAGAACAAAGCTGAAGCTTTGCTTGTAAATAAAGAACTCACTTCACGATAGTTTTGACGCTTATCTTCAACAGAGATTAATATGTCTCTTGTTAAGTCTGGTAGTTCCACAAAACAGTTATTGTTCCTTTAGTAGAAAATAGTAGATTCTCCCATTCCAAAATTCCAAGGTAGCTCTTGCATAGTACTTTTTTCTAACAAGTAACAATAATAATTTTATTTTTATAATAATAATTAAAAATTAATTAAATCCAATAATTAGATTTTTTGTTACTTTTATTTGGTGTTTTTGATAAAAAAGGTGCAACCAGTTTTAACAATTATTTAAACTCTTCAAATGACATGCGGACATATTTAAAAAATTGTAAATCGTCCTCTTCCTTTTCTGACATATTTCTAATAAGCGTGGCATAATTCCCCTCTATTTCTCGATTCTTATTGATGGGTCTTCTGCCAAAACGTCGTCGTCTTCTATTCTTCAATCTTTGTGCAATTAATAAAGCTGCATTCCAACACTAGCAGCGACAACAATTTTATTTTTATTCATATTATTCATTTTATTTTATTTTATTAATTTTGCTTTAATATACTATGCTTAAATCTTGCATGAACCAATACTTTTCCTTACAACTACAGCTAACGCAAACGGTTAAGTCTAAAACTACGACTAAAACTAAAACACGTTGCATGAACCCACCATAAAATTTTGAAATTCCAACACTACGATCATCCAAAGTATTAGTCCAACTCCTTGATACTTTGAGCGGCCGACGTCTTCGAAGATGGCCAAAATGTAAATGGGATTCTTAAACTTAAAGAAAAACTTAAATCATCATTATTTTTTAAATCTTCTTTATTATCAAAACATTTCGTAAAGTCAGTATCCGTTCCATCACGAGTTAAAATCACTTTTCTGTTCAAAAACACCTAAATTAATTTTAACGTTTATATGGCAGATCAGATTATAAGTGTGAAATTGGCATTTAACTACCAAATAAAACTTTAATTATAATAACATTTCTCTGTTAAATTGACGTTTAATAAATTTCGATTGATTTTTTTGGTTGTTAAATCTTAAATAACAGCAATACATTTGTAAAATTAAATAGGATTAAGACTCATCACACAATCATAAAATTTTAAGACGAAATTGAAATAAATTAGAATAAATCCATAGGTTATACCGGTTTTCGTAGAACGCTTGATTAAAATACAACACATCTCAAAAGAGAACCGATAGATATCGATAAATCTTTAAGAACCAGCTGAATGTTAAGTTAAAAACATCAACGAACCGTTTCAATTGAATGGAAATAACTTAGGTTTAATCTACCGTCGGACGCAGGTTTTGCACCTCGTTTGCTTCGAGCCATTTGCAACGGAAGTTTAAAAATGAACTTGTTGTAGGTATATAGAGTTTTGCGTGTCTGGAAGCCGTGAGTCGGTCTGATTGTCGCCGCCAAATATAGTGGTTTGAATGGGAGGTGCGTTAAGATCTCCACAAAGACTTATTAGGAAAGCATCCTTTGTTTTACCGCGAATACCGCTATTATATAATTGGGAATAAAAGCAAACGATAAATGCGGTTCTATTAGATAAAGGTTGTAAAATATAATTTTAAATGTGTCGCACTTGGCGCCATTACCAGCTTTATTTTATGATCTAGTAAATAAGGTCGTTATAACCGTTATAATAATTTTATAACGATTTATAGAGAGTTTTTTCATTTTGCTTTAATAAAAATATTATAACAGGTGACAGTATACAAGGTCATAAAATAGGTGTAATATTTTAGTATCCGTTGTATGTTAATATTGTTAATGACGTGCCAACAACATAACGGGTTTTGGAAGCATCCCGCGAACAACGCGGTGTAACTTTCTATATGAGAAGATAAACGATAAGACCGCGGCATTGTAATTGAGCGTCTATGAAGAAGAAATATTCTTTGCAACGCCACTTTTAAAGTCAATAAATCATTCGTTACTTGGTTTAAGTTAAAACATGGGCATCATCATTACCATAACGAAGCTATTAGCTTTTCTTGGTGGGCCCTTTTTATTCGCTCATTTCATAAATTAAATGCGAGAAATATTTTGATAGGGTCTACGTTGTTTTTGTGCTTTTACACCTACCAATCAAGTTAATTAATACTAATTATAATAAAAACGTCCTCCCCGATCGTTAATCACCCGTTTTTTCACCCATCATTTTAAAAGGAAATTTTGATTGGGTTGAATTTCGGATGAATGAAATTTTTGGCGAAATTCCCTCTTCCTGTTTGTCGGCCAATTACACAGTTTCGTGAACTTAAAGGCATTCAAAATAAAAACGCTAACGAAACGGGTTTGAATTGTTCAACAAAAATGGTTGGCCTCGAATCGGAAAGACGATGGAAATTAATTAATACAATCGATGGTATCGTTGAATTAAAACGGGTTTTAAACATTTGTGCCGATTACAATTTGTCACTTGAATACAAGAGTTGTGCATTAACAAACTTACATTGGCAGCGAATGTTAAAACTGTAATAATTTAGTCGGAGTGATAAGGTTTTTTTTAATACAATTATTTACATTTTAACGGGAACTAGAACTTGATATAAAAATACTTAGGTATAATGGATTTATTTTGGGAATTATAAGAGTTAGAAAAAAGTCGTTCAATTTTAATAAATTCGAATGTTGTGTGAATCTGCATTGATTTGAATATATTAAACTTATTCAAATCAAAATTAAATAATTTAACAAAATCATGTACTGGACTTTTCTTCACCGTTGTGCGGTGCTGCAGCAATGGCAAGTCAAGGTGTTATAAGTTGTATATCTATTGCGGTTGGTGTTGACGTATACTACTGTTTTAAGAATGTAAATGAACGGAAATGTCGAAATGCCGTGAATTTTAAAAACCTCTCTACAAGAGTCGCTACTCTCCAATCCGAATGTTAGTCTAATTATTCGCTTCTGAGCAACAAACACACGACGCCATTCTGTACTCCTACTCCACAAAGATTGTTGTACGATAAGTAAGAATAACATAAAGCATAGTAAGCATTTAAGAGAGACTGACTGTTTAGGGACGATTTAAACTTTAGCAACGCAAAATAAGCTGAATTTATTTTTTAACATACGCTATCTATATCGGTTTAAAAGTCACACCGTCATCCACAGTCAAGCCTAAGAAACATGCTTGTTTCTGTAAAGACAAACTTACAAAACATTCAATAGAAAGGGGAAATTTTTAATTAAAATTAACACAGACCGTTTTTTGAATATTTAAAATGATTCTATTTCTAGTACACCAATCCGCAAAGCGTTCAATTACATTTTTGACTTTAACAGCAAGCTATTCCCGATCCCAGGCAGCAACAGCGGTGGAGGTGTCATCCACATACATTACTACATGTACATCCTCCAAAAAACGTGGCAAGTCGTTCACAAATATTAGAAAAATTAAGGGTCCCAAAATTGAGCTCTGTGGAACATCAAGATCAACAGATGACACTTCTGACGCTGTCCCCGAAAGAACTACTCTCAATCTACAATCTGTGATAAAGGAAGTTAACCATTTAAGTATATTTCCGCGGATTCCAACACTATACAATTTTTGTTCAATAAAGTGAGGAGGCAAAGAGTCAAAAGCGCGGGAACGATCGAAGAAGAGACCAACCACATAGTCCCCCCTATCAAGATGCCGATAAACCTAGGAGAAGTAATGAACAGTCGCAGTCTCAGTTGACAATCCTTCTCGAAACCCATGTTGGGACTTACAGAGGACTTTATATGTGTCAAAAAATCAAGCAATCTTTTTTTAATTATTGTTTCAAATATTTTCAAGAAGACGCTGCAAACAGAGATGGGCCTGTAGTTTGCGAAGCTTTTCGAATCTCCCTTTTTAAACACAGGAGTTACTTTTGCCACTTTTAGCACGTTTGTAAAAGAACCTAACTCAACAGATCGATTCAAAATAATTGCTAGCGGCTCACATGAAGTATCCTTTACAAATTTAATAGATTCCACGGAAACGTCGTCCCAGCCTACACTTCTAACAGTTCTTAGATCTCGTATAGCATCAAAACCTCAACATGTGTAACCGGAGAAAAGTACAAAGAGGAGCTTAGAGCGATACCTACTGTACACATATCAGACAATGATGACTCGTAGGTAGCGATCAATTTTACCTGAACGACTGATGAAAAATAGTTACCAAAATGATTACAACACTCTGCCACGTTAACAGTCAACTTTCCCTCAATTGACAACTCGACAGCATCATTTTGCTTCTTGAGACGTCTTAGCTGCTCATTAATGCAACACCAAAGCACCCGAGTTTTGTTTAGTGAGTTGTTGATTCTATCGGCTAAAGAAATTTTTTTTTGTTTGATCGATTAAAGCATTGTATAATTTTTTTATTAATGTATTCTGTACGAAGCTCTGGAAATCCATTAGTTAGCAACCAATGCATATTTTTCAGCTCTTCACCAGCCAGAATGACCGTGGGAGTAACCCATCTCTTCCGATAAGCAAAGTTTACGGGAGTTCCCCTCTTTACATATGGGCAACAGAGATCATAAAAATACTTAAAAGTGTCAAAAAACCGGCTATATAGGATATCTACATCGTTTAACTTATCAATAAAAAGAGTATTCCAGTCGAACAAGCTTAACTTGTGCCGCAGAAAGGATAAATTCTCTTGCAAAAATCTCCTCCCCGCAACAGAATCAGCTCGCATAGAATTCCCCTTATCAGCACTCGAACGTCGAATATCAAGTACTAGAGAACAGGTTAAATGATCAGCTACATTACCGTTAAAAACATCTAAAACATACGATGTGAGAGGTAAGTTAGTTACAATATAATGAAGGATTGGCCTACTTACAATTCAATTTACATTACTAATAACTCAAGTGTAATTAGTTGTTTCTCCACGCAGTTCGTAAGATTGAAATAAATCTCCGATAATCTTAGATTCTACGAGGTTTAAATTTATATCGACGTTAAGACCACCGCAAAGGATAACAAAATCAAAGTTTCTACACAAAAATTCAAGCATTGAGGACACAATATCGATAAAAGCATCAAAGCAACTTAACGGGGGTCTATAAATACAAACACAAACGTAACATTGATCTGAGTGTTTAAAACGGATCGCATAACATTCACATATCACTTCCCTGGCGAATGTATCCAAAGAAACAGGACTGACCGAAAAATCAGGCTTAACGAGAATGAGGGAACCATCATGTTCCCTAACCGATCGAAAAAATGCGCTCTTAAGATGGTACCCTGGCAAATTAATGACATTCTCAGCACCAGAGATTGCCCAATGCTCGCTAATACACAGAAGATGAGGAGTATGTTCGACATTTAACAACTCCAATTTATTAATTTTATTGAAAATAGACTGCACATTGACGTGAAATATTTTAAACTGTGCTAATTTTGAACATTGTCTATCCCTACACTGCGAAAAGACAAACCTGCAGAAGCATTTATCGAGCGATACATCTTTGATTTCTGGTCGGGTAATTTAGTCAACATGATACCGTTCTCAGCCAAACCCGTAGACACTTAAGGAGGCTTTGCACACGTCGTCTCGAAATCTCTTTCAACCCCCGTCGAAATGCACTTACTGACGCTGCAATAATTGAAAGCACCAGAACAGACCGGCACCCTCGCACTTAGCGCGGTCACATCAGGCGAAGGACACATAAGTACTGCTTCACACTGTAAACTAATAAGATTTTCATGATTTATATGATCATTTGCGATATCAAAGGGGTTGATAACACTCATCAGAAACTTCACTAGCAGAGTCTTGCCAATCCTATTCATATGTAAGCCTTGCTGAGTGAAGTGACGCTCTTCCAGAACTGAACCAATTTCCAATCGTTGGAGTAATGAATCTCTGACAACACTTTCAAAGATGGAATTGTTAAACTCTTCAATCAATCCATTCAAGATCACACGGTCCGGCCAATACGGTGCAGAAACTAAAATAATGTTTGTGTACTCTGCGCACTGCTTTAAATCTTCAAATTTTCCAGCATTAAATTATAATCCCGATAAAACATCGTTGACTCCTCTTATAATTACAACATGATCACAATAAGAGAAACCCCTAGTAAGCTCTGTTATGGCCTGAACAACGGCATCCAGTTTGGCATTTGGTTTAAAAAAAAATTAAAAAAATATGGCGCAAAATAGAACCAAAGATGTTTCATGCTTCAGCAAAGGTGTTTCTTCTTTTTCTTATTGTACGCACTCTCTTAGGCTAGTATTAACCCTGTTGAACTAAAACTGGAACTAACACTAGCTCTAAAACTATTACCAGGACTAATACTAGATCTAATACATAGTGTTTTGTGCGAAACACAAAGTTCTAGTAATTAGATTAGATTAGATTTCTAGTGTTAGTGCTAGTGTTAGTTTTAATTTTAGTTCAATTAACACTGGTCGTGAAAGAACTCGTACTTATAGTATTAACTCTTTTCAACTGACTTTCAGTCTCCTAGATTCTATTTCCTTCACTTACTAGGCGTAGTGTTAGTTCTAGTTTTAGTTCATTCCAAATATACTGTGTCATCAAATCAGTTTGTTGAAATAAAAGTAGAGTTCTAGATCTACTGCCCAACTAAACCCAAAAGTTTCTAGTTCTAGATGTAGAGATAGATCTAATGGTATAAAACTACAACAAACACTAGACCTAGAAGTGGAAAGATTCGGGTTTAGCCGTGCGTCTTCAGACTTTCCAGACTTTCCACTTTTAGGTCTAGTGTTAGTTCTAGTTTTACTTCAATTGGAATATACAGGGTTGCTGAATCAGTTTGTAAAGTATTCTATTGCAGAAACTATTCGTTGTAGACACCTTCGTTAAAAAATGTCTTCAGATGCACGGTTAAATCAAACCCAACCCCGTCTATTTGAAACATACCCTTCCTAAGATATTCGGCACCCTAAAGCTGTGCTCAGATGCATTTCATCGAAAAAAAACAGGCATCCCACACATAAACCGAAGCTCTAGGGCTATTACTCTATTACCCCTTAACTTTAGGACGCGTTGGTAAAGAGCGTTGGTTCGTTCTATTTTTGGCAATAGTTAGTCATAAATTTAGTTAACTTAATCTACAAGATCTCGACGGTAATACTTGGAAATCTGATCGCACTGAAAAGGAGCTTTTAGAACAAAATTTTTAGCAAATTTTGTTTTTAACTATATTTTGTCGCTTTTCACAGTCTTAATTGTAACCTAAGTATATTCTCTCTGTTTTGAGGTAGTTAAAGTTGACTCTTTTCAAGGAAACGGTCTATTAGCTAACAAAAACACATACAAATCCTTCATTAATATACAGCGTACATCATCTAAAATGATATATGCTTATATCTCGAAAACCAAAACTTGAATCGAAAAATGTTTCAAGTAATCTTTTTTTAGGAGGGTACATAAGCACATTTTGTTCAGGGTTGCCCTTTGGTGTGTTTTAAGACTTTGAAAGAAAAAAGTATATGTGACATTAAGAAAAATAAAAATGACGTTAGAAAGGCCTTTGGGCAAGCCTGAAAAAAATTCTATTCATTCATTCTGTCCCTTTCTCACCAAAATATGTTTACTTGAAACTTTTTTCGATTCTAATTTTTATTTTCTAGATATAAGCATACGTCATTTTAAATGAAACACCCTGTATATAGAGAGATACGAATATTTAACATTTATTAAATCAAAATAGTTAGGTTTGTGGCACTTTAACTCGCAAAGCACATCTTTCTTCTTACACATGCACTTCATGGATTTGTAATTAGTGTTGCAAAAGCATTTGAAAAATCTTTTGCTACTTTCAAGTAATTGTGAAGTTACAACAGTCCTCACAGCTGTTGTTTTATCCATAGAATAAAAAATAATTAAAATAAAAAAAAATATTGTATACAATTTAATATTATGGGAAGGGAGAGAGGAGGGAAGAGAGATAAATCTTTTATTTTAGCTTGGAACAATTACCCTGAGAAAAGCTACTTTAGAATTCTATTTCTTTCCAATTCAATAAAATCAATCATTAGGATTAAGGATAGATTTACCGTTTCCTATTCTGGGGTTAACATCAGGGATATGAATTCGAACTGATATTCTGTTTTCTACTAATCTGATATGAGGTTTTTTCTTGCGTTTACCTTGCTGTTCTAGACCGTAGAAAGCTTCATTTCTCTGTTTTTAATATCATCAGTCGACTTGTCCAGATCACCGAGTAGATAATCATTATCATTTACGAGTTGTTCACAACTTGATCAATTTTGGATTGTTTCATTTTAATCAGGATTTTCCCTTCCGTTACATTCAATTTCGTTTTCTTGATTTTATTGAATTTGATCGATTCCGCATTGAAGATCCTCTTCTGTTTCTACATTTACCAATACCTCAGTGAGTAATTTTGAACTAGATAAGCCATATTTCGAAGGATAACCGAATATTGCCACATTCTGCGATGTTATTATCCTACTCTACAATGCACTGGTTTTCATAAGTTGAATAAACTTTAAGCCTTCACTCCGTTTTGATGTTTTGTGGTCTTGCATCCGGGTGGTTACCACATTCTCTATGTCCTGGGTGGTTACCATATTCTCTATGTCCTGGTTGGTTACCTTGACTCTGATAATGTCACGATTTGCTGTGTACCTTTTTGAAGTTCAGTCATGTATTAATTAGGTTGTCAATAATATTATTATTGCCATTGTATGTCTGTAAAATGCAAGCAGCCCCAAACAAAGTAAAAATAAAAATGATATTATTACACACTTTGTTCGTAATCTTTGATTTCAGTGGTTTTAGCATAAGGAACTTTGTTAAATGGTTCTTCACATCTTTATATATTTGAAATCTTTATCAGGTTGCGACTGAAAGTTAATCAAATCCACTTAACATTGTGAATTCATTTCCTTGAATAACAAAGGCTATTATGTTTTCATAATACTCCTTTTTATCTACTCTGATCAAGTGTAATGTATCTGAACCTGTTTTCTTTTTAATTCGTTGACTCTGAGATTTTGCGTCTTCATTAGCAAATATCTGTATTTTTATCAACGAGTGGTTATTCATTTATCAATTCATACTCATAACTTATTGTACTTATGGGTAATTTATTGATGCTATGGTTAGGCAGTTTCTCATTTACATTCTGAACGAATTTTAAGGCTATTACCAGTATTGTGAATGGTTGTACTATCTAAGATGAGAATTGGGTTCTCATTGTGCTTCTTATTTAATATTTCACTTATTTTCTTCCGACCTATGCCCGTTTTGCTATTATTATTTATATATTTTCTATAATTTCCTTCAATCACTCACCATCTGTTTTTACAGTGACAGACATCGGGTGAAACATAATTGATGTTCAGGTGTAAATAGTTCTGATATAGTTTCCCATAGTTCTGATATAGTAAAATCATAAATATATCGGAAACTGTATTTTAAGTTTATATATACGTACTCCAAAGTCCAACAAACAACAAGTTCAACCAACCTAATAAAGTATTATTTTACCATTTTATTTCATATAAAAGCTGCTTTCCGACGTTTGAAAATTGAATTTAAAAATGGTAATATGTCGTTTGTAGTTACATTTTAAAAAATTCTAAATCATACAATCTTTTCCTCCATATCCTGTGGATAGAGTTCATATGAGATTCATGAAAAACTCTAAACAAATCTATATCAAAAACATAATACCTTATGCTATCTTAGTGTATGATACTGTATTAATTTTGTGATATCGTTTAATTCAATAATGTCATATTGTCTTAAAAACCCGATATCGTTCCATTTCCTGTAACAGTATCACTTGGAAGTTGGAGCGGGTGAAAGTTTACAAAAAACTTTTAGAACGAAAGCAAATTTTATGCAAATTTTTTGATTAACATTTAGCCGACCGATCGGAGAGATCACCATTCCAATATAATTCGGTGTACCATCGATAACGTCTAAATCTCTCCGATTTTGATGTTATCTCCCATCTAAAATCTTAACGGTCTTACTCTTTTTGTACTTCTATTCTCAGGTTTGTCAAAATCGAAAAAATATGAAAATGTGATAACTTTCTGAGACTTCTGTCAGCAACTGTGGTCTTCTGCTACAACCCATTCTTGTACTTCATCCCGCTTTCACCTTCATATTTTCTCAAATTAGAAAAGATCAATAATCGCATATGATAATAAAACCTATAAAGAAATATCTAAAACGAAGTATTACCGATAAGATATCATGCTGATCAAGACGGAGGATAAAAACATCTTGGGCTAAGTGCATAGGCGTCGGTTTTTAAAAATACGTATGGATGCTGAATACTGAAAAAATTTAACTCTAAAATAAAGATCTGCACTTAGGAAAGGACACTGGATGCATGTCCCCTCCAAAAAAGTATTGGTATGGTTAACTTTATTTGGTCTCTCTAAAAGAAGAGTAGGTCTGCATTGAGAAAAAATTGAAAACACGTTTCTGAATGAACACTAATTTTGAAGGAACACTATGCGTTAATGGGTTAAATTAACTATTTGAGAATTAAAGAAACGCCGATTCTAGAGCGAAAGTTGCTCCCCATTCTCCCCCTATAATGTCAACCACCAACCTTCAATGTTATGAGTATTGTGAGAGACCAAGTCAAAGTTGGAGGAAAAATTAGGTGGTATTGAAACAACAAATAGATGTGGTGGTTTCATTTAACTATCTACCGCTAAGTTGTGCGATTTCTTAACATTTTCTAGCTACGTTTTTAACAAACTAACCACATTCATGATAATATGAAATATGACGATGAAATCGTTATTTAAAGGTTCTAGCGCCTCATCTAAACCGCAAGCGACATAAACTGTTTGAGTGTAAATGTAATTTTATAAAATATTTGATCTCGGCGATTTGAAGCGGAATTGTCGATTGGATGACTTAGTTGAGATTCTAAATTTTTCATAAAGTGATATCTACATTCAAATCGCCGAGCTCGTTTTCGGGCGAGGCGTTACAATCTTTGAATTGTTGATTTCATGTTGACACATCAACTCTATTGCCTCGCCCGCAAGCGACCTCGGCGATTTGAGGTGAAATCGTTCATTACATATTATGATTAAGATACCAAATATTTCATAAGAATACGTTTTTACTCAAATCGCCGAGGTCGCTTGCGGGCGAGACGCCACAAACTTTAAATTATCGATTTCGTGTTGGCACATCAACTATAGTGCCTCACTCGCAAGAGACCTCAGCGATTTCAGGTGAAATCGTTTATTACATATTATGGTTAAGATACCAAATTTTTCGTAAGATGACGTTGATACTCAAATCGCCGAAGTCGCTTGTGGCCGAGGTGCTACAACCTTTGAATTGTCGATTTTATGCGTCACATCAACTATATTGCCTCACTCGTAAGCAAACACGGTATTTCAGCCAAATCGTTCATTACATGCCTTGGTTCAAATACCAAATCTTGCATAAGGTGACAGTGATACTTAAATCGTCGAGGTCACTTATGGACGAGGTGCCACAATCTTTGAATGGTCGATTTCATCAACTCTACTGCCTCGCCCGCAAACGCCCTTGGCAATTTGAGGCAAATCATTCATTATATGTCTCGGTTGAGATACCAAATCGTTCATAATGACATTTATACTCAAATCGCCCACATATCCGATGTTTATGATAATTTAAACATAAAAACTTTTTTATGGGTGCTGCAGCCTTCAGAGCACCCACGTATCCGGTCCCAATGGCTAAGTGTTATCAAATTCTCTTGTAAAAGACGATTTCACTTTTAAGATAACTTTAAATAATTACGATTTTCTCAGCTATCTCAGCAACGACTTTAATTTATCTAAATTTAGATACATAGACCTAAAAAGAGAGATTTATAGATTATATGAATACCTTTATGTTTGACCTTTGACATTTTAGTTGCTTTTATTTCTATTTAGCGCTAAATAAGATAACCACGTATTTAACCACAACTTATTTACTGTTACTGCATTCATCAATCTCTTCCTACTAATTGGCATGATGTCATCGCTTGTTGGTACTTGACGTACTTAAACTTCGATAGTTAATGAATCATTGACAGGATCATATCGAGATTTTATTGCTAAAAGACCCACAATTAACAATTTTATTTTGGCCTTTCGCTTAATATTTATGAAATTTTCTACTTGGAGATGATTCAAGTCGAATTAGAACACTGTATCATTAATCATGTTCTTTCATAGAATTCTTTAATATCAGAATCTAATTATTTTTTTTAATGATACGAAAATATTTGTAATTCAAAAAAAAGGATTTAATTCTTAATATATCACGTGTTTACAGGTTTCCGATGGAATTTTGCGCGTTAATATCACACGTAAATATCTTCAAAATCCCGCATTCCGCGAATTACCATATTAATGACAAACCAACGAATGCCTAAGCTTAATAACATTCAAGAACCGTATAAAAGGACGTTCCTATTCCTTATTCTAAGCGTGTATTTACATTTTCGTTTGAAGATGCGGAAGGTAATTGATCTAAATAAAGTCGTTATTGTCAATCAAACGATTTCTAATTAGCAAGCTCGCATGCAAATCCGATCGGGTTTCTTCAATAAAAAAAGGCGGACCTTATAAATGAAGAGATAAACTCTGGGTTATTCAACGAAAATTTATTGAAGCAATTTCCAATTCTTTTTACATTTATGGAAATTTTGTTTATCAAGTTTAGACGTATAGTTACTCTCCTTTTTACGAATAAATTTGCATAAATAATTAAGACGATCATTTTCTTGTCGTAAATCTGTCGCCTCGCGGTCATAAAGTTGGGATAAAGTTACGATACCACGATCTCATTTAAAAATCGTAAAAATACTCTTGAAAAATGTAAAAAAATTTTTTAATAGGAGTATAAACAGATATCTATGTTACACGAGATCCTTTTTTATTTAATTATTTTCGACCAAAGGAATGTAGCGTTTGATGTGGAAGGTGAATAAATAACTACCGAGGAATTTGCTTGTTTGGTCAACACTCCTCGGATTGGTTCAACAGAAACACAAGACAAGATTTCCTTAAACGTGATTTCAACCAAATCACGTACTTAACGTTTAAGTGCGACATTTTCCAGGTCGACTCATTGGAAGGTTTTAAAAAAGGTTAATCGTTTTACAAGTTTCTTTTTACTGGAAGATAAGTGATGGTATAAATAACTTAAAATACGTTTGGTGTGGTAAAGGAAGAGCGTGTTTTTGTGTTAGACGCACGCGATGTTGGTTTGTATATGCAGTATGTATCGATATTTAATCTTGTTGGGAGCCCCTTTTCAATCATTTATAAATTTTTTGCTGCTATCAGTGATCACGGAAAAGTCGGGAAAAAGTCAACGACAACTTTCAGGAAGATGTGGCTTAATATGGTATTGTGGATTGTAACCAAAAAGAAAAAATAGCGTGCGATGAAGGCAATAAACTTCTTAGCTGATATGTTCCTTATTATTATCTGCTTTGGAATACTTAAAATAGCTCAAAATTACAATATTTTAAAATATTGTGCAATTATTATCGAACTGAATTTTGAAGAAATTGTTATCGTAGTTAATTAGAGCCCTCTTTCAACTATTTTAATTCTTTTATCGGTCTACATTTATCATGCTGAAATCATGCTTAATACACATTCCTACAAGCAATTATGTTGATTGTGTTAACTGATATTTCACTGCAATTTTGATTAACCTTGGTGATTTGAGGCGAAATCGTTCTTTGTATATTTTAGTAAATATATAAAGTCTTCTATAAGACGATTTTATTTTCACTCTGCCGAGGTCACTTGCGGGCGAGGCACTACAATCTTAAAAAATGGACAATTTTCTGTTGATATTTCAAATATAGTGCCTCACTCCCAAGCGACTTAGACCATTTGAGGCGAAATCGTTCCTTGTATATCTTAGTAGATATACAAAGTCACCTATAAGACGATTATATTTTCAATCCGCCAAGGTCGCTTGCGGGCGAGGCCCTACAATCTTCCAGAATGGACGATTTTCTGTTAATATTCAAATCTAGCGCCTCGTCCGCAAGCGGCCTCGGCGATTTGAGACGAGATCGTTCCTTGTATATCTTAGTAAACATATAAGTCTTCTATAAGATGATTTTATTCTCAATTCGCCGAGGTCGCTTGCTGGCGAGGCGCTACAATCTTCCAAAATAAACGATTTTATGTAAACATTTTAAATCCAGCGACTCGCCCGCAAGCGACCTCGGCGATTTGAAACCAAATCGTTCCTTGTATATCAGTCATATATAAAGTCACCTATAAGACGATTTTATTCTCAATCCGCCGAAGTCGCTTGCTATGTAAATATATATAAAAAATAAAAATAATATTTAATATATTTTTTTTCAAATATTTTTTTGGGTCTTTTCATGTCACATCTTAGTAAATATAGAGTCCCCTATAAGATTATCACTCCGCCGAGGTCGATTACAATACAATACAACATTTATTTATGCTCAATATTTCAGTATACAATACATACATTATAATATATCATATTTGTCATAATTTGTATAAAACAATACATGTTAAAAAGCTACCTGAAACAAAAACAAACAATCTACTGCATAGCAAACACAACATAACAAACTGATCGTTAATTAAGTTAAAAAAACTAAGGTCCAAAATCACCCACATTTACAACATCGTCCAAGTACTCGAGGCATGAATAATAAGCCTTTTGAATAAGAAAAGATTTCATTTCTAGTTTCATATCCGTGCATGCTGTTGTGAAGTTTTTACCTGACATAGATCATACAATCCCGGGAAGGTTAAAATTTTTTGTTTTATAAAAGAGTTACGACAATCATCTCTGCATTTTAAGTTATCTAAAATTCTTATTGCTCGTCTCTGAAATCGAAATATTCTATCGCAGCTTGTCTCTTAAACACATTATTGTTTAAGAGACGAAGTGGATGTGTCCCAAGTTAATTTAGGATCCAAATAAACGCCTAGAAATTTTACACAATCAGAATTTAAGTTAGACCGCAGTGAAAAAACAGTAACTGTTGTCTTTTTAGTATTTAATTTCAGTTTGTTAGACGTAAACCACATTTCGGCTAAGCGCAGCATGCGCCGTCGACTGTATCATTTCATGGTTATTTCCAAAGGTTATTATGGTTGTGACATCGGCGTACATTATTATATCCGATTAACTTACATTTTGAGGAAAATCTCAATAGCTCTCAATAATTCTTTTAACAAAGTCAGCTATTGCCTCAGATGTACATTTACCTTTACGAAATCCGCATTGTGTGACACCAAACAAGAAATTACTCTCAAAGAAATCAGCAATACTACTGTTCAGCACTCTTTCAAATATCTTTGAAAACACCGGTAAAAGTGAGATTGGCCTAAAATTCTCCAAATGATCAGGACTTCCATTTTTAAAGACGGGAACTATTAGATCTGTTTTCAAAGTATTTGGAAATATATTTGAAAAACTAGAATGTTTTGCGTCAATTTTATTAAGAAAATTGGTGAATTTGTTTTCTAAATAGGAATTAGTAAAGTTATTAACATGAAATGAACATTGACACTTCTTAATAAGTTTATCATTATATTTTATTTTAGCTGCTTTAGTTTCTTCATTATATTGAGCTGGGACTATATTTCTCATATTGTTTACTTCGTTAGTATTTGTTACTTTATAGATTATGTTGAGAACATTTAATTTATTGCGTAGCATACACAGTTCAGGAGTAAACCAATTAATGGAGGACCTAAGCTGTTTTCACAGACCTGTTTTAAAGGAAAAGCCATTTCAAAGCCATCCAGTTCAAAAACATTTGAAACTTTTTGACAATATCCAAGTCACTGCAAGAAATAAAGTCCCAGTCAATATTTTGACACAGATTCATAAAAAACAAACCTGCCTCTCTCCGTCATGGGCCTACAAGTAATTTTATTTAACCGTGACTCCTGATTAAGTGTGCACTTCACCACGCTACTATTGTGATCAGATAACTGGTCATTTACTCTCAACTTGCGGTCAACACTCAAAAAGTTAACCGCAACACTGAAGAAGAATCAAAATTAATAAAAAATATTATCTATACAATATTTTCCACGTGTTGCTGTATTAATTAATGGAATGAAGCCGAAAGTACTGAAACATTCGAGTACTCGACACTGGTAGAAAGAGAGACAATGCATAATGTAACTTTTCAACAAAAACATTGATATCGAGATTTGACGATCTGTATATGTTACGTATGACTATATCTAAATCTGAAATTTTTATTCCACTAATTTCAAAATGTTTTTCAACAAGAACAAGGGTACACCAAATATTGAAACATTTACGTTTTCATACTCTTTTAGCAAAGTCTCAGTAAGGCACAAAACATGGTCTTTATGTGGTATGGGTGGAAATTTAAATCTGAACTAGAGATCAATAGTACCCGTTTAGCCACAAAATCATACAATTTCCATTTCCCTTTCATATTTAAATGAGGACCATGTCTAGTTTTGTCTAATGTTTTAAGAAACCCATTGTTTCCAGTATATCTTGCGAAATGAAGATTATACTGTATATATATACTACTATACTACTGTATTATAGAACTGTATATATTGTATAATATAATCTTACTACAATCTTCCAAAA
This sequence comes from Onthophagus sagittarius, assembly GCA_036711965.1. Classification (NCBI taxonomy): domain Eukaryota; kingdom Metazoa; phylum Arthropoda; class Insecta; order Coleoptera; family Scarabaeidae; genus Onthophagus; species Onthophagus sagittarius. The sequence continues at coordinate 61,496,281 of JASERS010000002.1, read as the reverse complement.
TGAACGATTTTATGTAAACATTTCGCTTTGAGACGAAATCATTCCTTGTGCTGCAAATTGTTACAATCTTGAACGCTATAGACCAGGGGTTTCCAAAATTCGTAGTCAGGCCAATTTAATATTACCGTAAAACTACGCAACCATGTTCCTGGCGCTCCACTATGGTCCAAATGCACCTTCAAACCAAAATAAATCTAATTCAGTTCCTAGTGACAACTACTGTGTATCAATTGAATGTTGATGAGTTACTATGTGAAGCTGTTGGTTGGCCGGGGAAAGTTAAGTCCACGGCGAATAATGGTAACATGTGTTAGCTGTATGGCATAGCTGTGGATTATCTTGGAAGTGGCTAGAGAAAGAACATTGTATTTTCTATGAAAATAATGACATCAAATTTCCAATAGGTCCTCCTTCAAAATTGAGTACAAAGAGGGAATTGTAATGTGTACTAGAACTAGAAGATAGATGAGGAAACCCATTAAAATAAAAATATTAGCACAAATGTTCACTTAAAATTTTAATAATATTGATGTTTATTATAATATTATTAAAATTTTCAATATTTTTTATCATATTCATAGTTCTCTTCATTATTTACAATGTACATTTTTAAATAAAACTTACAATTTTTTTGTATAAAACAATTTTTTTTTACAAAGACAAGTGTTGTGGATGATATGTCATTTAGTTGCAACTGAGTCTCTCAACTACGCTTCAGTATTGATATAGAATGGGATTTTCCACATGGACCAAAGATGTCAGCTTCATGCACAACAATGGTCCAATGTTTAGTAAAATATATATTAACAAATTTTACACTAACACTGTTTTTGACTACTAGGTTTTAAAAACATGAGTACTGAAATTTTGGCCTAATACTAAATGTCAGTAAAAAGAAGTTAATTTTATATATTCTTTGCCAAGTATGTATGCATGTATAACTGCTGAAAAATGTAAGCAATGCAAAAACGATGCAATTAAGCAGTGCAGCTCCAAATCCAACGTTTGTAGGATTATAATGTCGGATCTTGTACAAATAACGTAGACTCAAAGAAAAAAGGAAATTCTGTAGTGAATTTCCTTTTATAGGAAGTTATAGTGAAATCTGTTTTGATTATTAGAATCTATATTTTAAAACTCTGTATTTTCAAGAAATTTTAGAGTTTGTTTATGAAAAATGGTTTTACATAACTGAAACTATTACAAACTGCTACTTTCTTCTCGAAGGAGAAACACTTCATTGTACATGTAAGAGTAAAAGATTCTTAACAGAAGTAATGTTTTTAGCAGACATGAGAAGATATGATTATAACAAAAAGTCTATATTTAACGGTAAATAGGCTTATGGCCTATTGCAGCTTAAGAACCAACGAAAAGAAATTCTAAAAATTGTGTACATGGGACATCAGTCTCACATCTCCTAAACTTACTCGTCAGCTTTGTGTGGATATGATTACTAAAAATTTGATTTCAGCTATAAAAGAATAGATCGAAGAACATAAAAGCTCTATGCATAATATAGATGAATTATTTGCTGCTGTTTTGAAGGCATGGGATGATATACCTGCATATGAATTAGACAATGTTTTTATGATACTGTAGAAATGTATGGTGTCGTCCTTGTTTCATAAAGGGGGCAACAATTACAAAATCATTCACACAGGAAAAGAAAAATTACTCAGGTCTAATGGAGAATTATAAAGAATTTAATGTATTCAAAAGGAGCTGTTGAAACTGCGCCGATGGCTTTAAATAGTTTAAATAATTAAATAGCACTTATATTTTACTTTTTTCAAAAGTTGATCCTTCTTTTGAAACAAATAAAATAGACAAATCGGACACTTTATTTTGGAACGGAGGTAGTATTTATTTTATTATTTACTTATTTATTTTTATTGACTTTTAAATTGGAATGCACTTGAATAGATTTATAAGCAGAGCAATGACTTTGTCGGGCAATTCATTAGCGGCTCGTCACTTTGCGGTAAAGATTTAGCCCACATATTTTACATAGCAATAAACGCCTTACGCCACTGGTTGAGTTTTAGTCGGACAATCGGCCAAACACATATTCGATGCTGCACCGCGGAGAACCCCCCAACTCTTACATGGGCCAGCATTCAACTTATTCAAACCAGTATCATAAAATTGTTGTTAAACTTTCTTCGATTCCTGAAGAAAACTCTGGAACCATATCTATCTTATCGAAAATTTGCTCCATTAATGGTTCAGCTCGGATTAAGCGACCCATAATACGCGACACCAAGCTAATGCCCTAACATAACTTTAGCATAACTGATACTCACGATTATTCTTTTCTTTGGGTGTTCGTTGCAAAAATATAATACAAGAAAGTCTTCTCTATTCAAATTGGCGTTCTACATTTCAACTTAACTTCATATGGAATCCAATTTCCTCTTTTAATCACTTGCAACGATTTTAAACGATGTGAAATTGCTTGTTGATTTACTTTAATGTAAGTGTAAGTTCTTATATTTTTAAATTTTTGACAATCATTCATCACATCTCTCATTTAAGAAAATCATGTTCTTCAATTGAGTGAAGATGAATCGAAAATCCGATAGAATCCATATTAATCTTTTACCTCTTACAAAAAAAGACACATAATAAATTTCATCCCACATCTTTTTCATCGCTTCTTCATTCTTTTTCTTAGTATAAACTCTCCAGTGAATAATACGAAAAAGGAGAGCAACTTTTTCCTCTTCCTAAAGAGCGTTCCTAAGAGTACTCCTTTTTCTGTTAAATAGATTTTTGCGAACTGATTGCGGATTCCGAACTGTAAGTAATGAAGCGTGCTTATGCTGTCGCCTCTTCTGTCGGTTCTTTAGTCGGTTCTTCACTGGGCAATCATCGGAACCAGACGTACGTCTAAGCATTTACACCGAGCTGCGTGTGCAGTCGTTAACGAGGACCTTATAGGAGAAGAGTAACTTTTTGCGTGGACGATCAACGTCTGTAGCCTCAAAGCAAGAAGAAATAGCTTCGTTTTCTATCTATCAGCCAAATGACGCCGGCCCGCTCGCCGTGTGCCGTAGAAAAATGTTTCGAATTGCGAAATTTTAAACTTAAAAACATTTAATCGGGACGTGTAAGAAGAGCGAAATTGAAATGGGAATTCCTTTTGAAAGCACTCCCCTCGTGCCACTCCTAATCGGAACCCGATTCAATGATGCGTGTTTCTAAAGTGAAGAAGAAAAATTCTTAAAAAGTAAACGGGCACGTTCCGCGAAGAAACGATCTTGGGACTCGAAGAACCAATTAACTCGGGGTTTAATCGATAGGTTGAGTTACATATCGTCACTAAATACGGTTTCGTTTTATTGTCACTGAGGATTCCTAGCGGTGACCTCATACCAAAACGAAAAGAAACCGGGATCGCGGCCCGTTAAATCTAATTATCGGGGTCGTAATAATGTTCAGGGACTCTAAACGTCGTCAATCGATGATACTGTTTCTTTCTTTAGTCGTTAATTTTTACCGATCTTTAGAACAACTTCTTACAAGAAGGCGTAAATCGTCTACGCTCACTTGCACTATCGTAAATCGTGACCGATACGCTCGTGCTCTCTTCTACTTTTTTATTCATTTCTTTTTTTTTAAATCATTCATTCATTTCATTTTTTTTAAACGCATATTATCACTATTGTTATGTATCTCAATAACTGTCGAACGGTTGTCATCGAATTCTTCTAACGGTCTCCGTGATTTTTAATTGTCGTGATTATCTGTGTATTAATCTAAAGGAGTTTACAGCTAATTGGCTCAATCAGCAATCATATAGACACACTTCGAGTTGTTGGAAGTTACGATCTCATTCCCGGCTGGATGTTATCTTTCATTGCTGCCGTCTTGTAAACGTTCAAAATAAGATTGATTTTGAATTCAGTTAAAGTTGAACTTTTTGATTGTTAATGAGTAATATGGGAACCATATTTCCGCATATTACCAAATAGGATTAATGGAACTTGACCTTATTTGAAACTAAAACCGACTCGAAATATTAAAAAAAAAGAACCAGAACCACAACCACAAAAATTCATACTTGGTACTTCTTCGGAAAAGGTTTCTGGGTACTTAAATCTTCTTCTCCAGTTTTGGATTCTAATTGTACGTCTTCATTTTGTAAAAACCACATTTCTAAGTCTACGTTGTAATGGTGATTTATTTTTACAAGAAAATTTCAATTCAAAGCCCATTTAAAAAATAACGTTGTAAACGCCCCATAAGCTAATTGATCTTATAATAAACATTAAACTGTTTTAGTTTGTGTTTATCGTTTATGGCGTTCGACCGGAACGTTTTGAAACGAACTTTTTTGAAATACCGACCTATGATGCCTATCTAAATTACCATCTTTCGATATACGGAAAAGTTTGGTCGTAATTGTCGGGCGTTTCAGCGATTAACACGCTATATTTTACGTTCGTACTCCGAACGTGGTTCCTAGAACCCCAGAGAACCGCCGGAATATACTTGATTTACCGCTCAATTTCGAGTTCGACGACGATGATTATCCACGAATTACCATCGGTTGTGGCGTCGGTTATTCGCTTCGCAGAAGTATTTTTCGAAAACGCTACTTGCCAAATTACTGTATCGATTATATTGTGCCGAGGAGCTTTTACGTTGAAATGATTTGGTATAATTTCATATTTTATGACTTCATTTTTTGCATATTTTTTTTATTTATAAAGGGTAGTTCATTACAATTCTTATAGGCTCCATTATTCACACAACTTTCAACTTTTAGTAATAGGGATTAACCACCCTAATTTCCATTAAACGAATTAGTATTATTTTTGTCCATGACTACCATATAATTTCTTATAAATGAGTTTTCTAAAACAAAATGTTGTCACAACCGAAAAAAAATGTAGTCATTTCAAAGAAAAGCTGGAATGGTCATGAAATTAATTTCTATGGTTAAAAACTAAATTATTTAATAATCTAAATCTTTTAACGTATAAATTATTTTCGGCTTCAATCGAGTGAAGATAAAGTAAAAACCCAATAGAAACCATATTAATCTTTTACCTCTTATAAAAAAAAAATAATAAACTTTATCTCACATCTTTTTCATCGCTTCTTCATTCTTTTTCTCAGTATAAACTCTCCAGCGGATAATACGAAAAAGGAGAGCAACTTTTTCCTCTTCCTAAAGAGCGTTTCTAAGAGTACTCCTTTTTCTGTTAAAGAGATTTTTGCGAACTGATTGTGGATTCCGAACTGTAAGTAACGAAGCGTGCTTATGCTGTCGCCTCTTCTGTCGGTTCTTCAGTCGATTCTTCACTGGGTAATCATCGGAACCAGACGTACGTCTAGGCATTTCCACCAAGCTGTACACCGATCGGAACTTGAAGAAAAGTTCGAATGGTAACGAAACTAAACTTCTACGATTAAAAACTAAATCACGTCATCTTTTAACGTAGTAGGAGGAAAAATTTACTTCAAATTGTAAAAAAAATCTTCATCCTGATAAATTTGATTTTGTCAAAATTAAAAGGATATCGCTTCTTGGTACCAAAAAATCATCTTGGCCTCCCCATATAAAAGTGGATGATTGGGGATCTAAAGAAGGTACTCTTTTAGCAAATTTGACCTCTACAAACTCATTTTCCATCGAAATCACTTTGCCATTATAATATTTCAGCATTTTCTTTCCTAAAATTTCACCATTCTCCAATCGTCATTGTTATATCTTCTACAGGTATACTGATTTCTTACACACATTTTTCAAAATCTTTTTGGTCTGTTCTTCAAAAGTTGAGTAACTCACTCTCACTGCTATGTTTTTCTATCCGATATATTTTATTTATTTTTAATTCTAGTCGTTCTCGGTTGTAATGATCCCTTGTTGGCTTTGTTGGTTTGAATCCTATACACTAGCAATTACTTCGGCAGCTTTCCCTTTTCCTTTCTTGTTTTTTTAGTTCTGAAGGTGTTTACTTAACAGTCTCTAACCATAGTTCCTCAAAAGTGTAGTGTCTGATTTGGCGTTGGAGAGCTTGAAAATTAGCCAGGCAGACTATTTCATGATTATTTACTGAACCAGTTGATAGTTTATTGTTATTGCTTTCTAACACAGCATTCTTTTTAGTACGATGCCTAGGTATCATTTTGTAAACCAGAGGATTGTATTGTTTCTTATGAATAACATATGAGTTATATGGAAAATTCGTCCTTTTTTGAAACCTCCAGAATTAACTTTGAGGATATTTGCGACCACACTTGTCCCACCAGATGATTAAATTTTTTCTTAGGAAGTTTTCACTCCTTATTGTGATTCTAATAGCCTTGCATCTCTTTTAGCAAATTTGACCTCTACAAACTCATTTTCCATCGAAATCACTTTGCCATTATAATATTTCAGCATTTTCTTTCCTAAAATTTCACCATTCTCCAATCGTCATTGTTATATCTTCTACAGGTATACTGATTTCTTACACACATTTTTCAAAATCTTTTTGGTCTGTTCTTCAAAAGTTGAGTAACTCACTCTCACTGCTATGTTTTTCTATCCGATATATTTTATTTATTTTTAATTCTAGTCGTTCTCGGTTGTAATGATCCCTTGTTAGCTTTGTTGGTTTGAATCCTATACACTAGCAATTACTTCGGCAGCTTTCCCTTTTCCTTTCTTGTTTTTTTAGTTCTGAAGGTGTTTACTTAACAGTCTCTAACCATAGTTCCTCAAAAGTGTAGTGTCTGATTTGGCGTTGGAGAGCTTGAAAATTAGCCAGGCAGACTATTTCATGATTATTTACTGAACCAGTTGATAGTTTATTGTTATTGCTTTCTAACACAGCATTCTTTTTAGTACGATGCCTAGGTATCATTTTGTAAACCAGAGGATTGTATTGTTTCTTATGAATAACATTTGAGTTATATGGAAAATTCTTCCTTTTTTGAAACCTCCAGAGTTAACTTTGAGGATATTTGCGACCACACTTGTCCCACCAGATGATTAAATTTTTTCTTAGGAATTTTTCACTCCTTATTGTGATTCTAATAGCCCTGCATCTCAGTGCCGTCCTAAGCTATTAGGCGCCCACATCTATGTTAGACGAACAAAACGAATACGTTTCTAAGATTAGTGTTAGTTCTAGTTTTTCTTCATTTCAAATATACTGGGTTGCCAAAGCTGAATGTTAGTAGAGGCATTCGTTAAAAAATGTATTAACGAATGCCTATACTAATAGATAAATTAGCTATTTTGAGAGATGTACAACTAAACCCGAATGGTTCCAACTCTAGATATATAATTAGATCAACTAATCGGTTTTTATCTTCATGATAGAGAGCAACAGGTTTATTAGTATCAAACAACATCAAACTGGAGAAAGGTTGAAATGGAAGTACCACAAGGTGCCGTTGGGCCCCATTTTATTTTTATTGTATGACTTGCCTCAAAATATATGAGCGAATTCTATGTGTCCATATGCAGATGACACGTCATTTATGACTAGGTCTAGGGATTTCCATGATTTAGATCAAAAGACAAACAAAACGTTAGAAACAACCAACAATTAGTTCACATCAATTTTTTTACATTTAAATAGGGAAAAAACTCATATACTTACTTTTTATACTAGAAAAACTCAGGAGATAAAAAATCGAACAAGGTTTTTAGGTATAACATTATCGGAAACCCTTTCTAGGAGTGATCATAAAAAAGGATTAAAAAATAAATTTGCGAGTTCCCTGTATTGCACGCGGTTGATAGCGAGAATATTGGCTGGTGAAGAGCTAAGGGATGTATATTTTGCATACTTTCTGAACTGAGGTAAAACTAGAACAAACACTAGACCTAGATCTAGAACCATTCGGGTTTAGCCATCTTAAGAGATGTACGGCTACACCCGAATGTTTCTAGCTCTAGATCTATGATTTGATCTAATGATATAAAAATAGAAAATATCACTACTCTACACTAGATTTATTGTAGAGGTCTTCGTTAAAAAATATCCTCAGATGCATGTTTAAACTCAACCCAACCCTGTATATTTGAACCAGAAGCATCGTAAGACATTCGGCGTCCTAGGGTTGGGTTGAACAAAAAAGCGAGTGCGCCCCTTTTCATATTAAACTCAATGCTAAAAAAAGGAGACACCATCTGTTTCATTACAAAAACATGCGCTCCCAGAAGTTGCAGAAGTTGTTTAAACACGCTTAGGTCTAGGTACTGCAGCAGATGTGAAGAGTGTGGCGGTAATTTTAAAATTATAGCTTAATTTTTTGGCCATTTGAATTAATCTTAAATCTACGTGTGATGCATGCTCATCATAAATTAATAATATCGCTATATGAAGTTAAAAATGTGCTCTTTCAGTTAGGAAATAAACTTAATTACAATTATATTTGTAAACTCTTTAGTAGCAGGCGAGGTCCAGATAGCACATTAATAATCTCATTCCTCACCTGTTAACAAATGTTTTAATCAAAAATAAAACATAAGACAACGAGTACTGTTATGTATAATGAAAATAAAGGTAGAAGATGGCACCACACACGAAAAATGAGAAAGAGAAAGTAGGATGACCAATAAATAACAAAAGAACTTGTTATAAAATAAGACAACAATCACTATTGGACTCTCATTAGCAAGCTGAACCCCCAACCCAACCCCCTTCAGATTAACTGGTAGATCATTGTAAACTGCTTATACCTGATACGTGTATTATCTTCTAAACAGTGATAACTTATATTTAGGAGGAGAAATTCTACCTCTGAATCTCTGTTTGTAAGGCTTCTCATTAGCCAAAATATTAGAGCGTTAGCAATATGCGTCTATTGAACATGTTTAATCAACCAATATCAAGAGTAAATATTAATTGGATTTTTTTTTCGTGTAATTATATATATAAATGAAACAGAAGGAAAACGATTTAAGCACAATTAAAAAAGATTCCAACACAATCTCTTAAATCTCTTTCCTTCTGTTGCATTCCATATCAAGAAGTGTACGCGAAATATGAGCATACTTTCGAATATCGTATACAAACCACAAACAAGCATTCTGTACTCTTTGAACATAACGTATCAACACGATCAATTGAGGCATGGTAAAGCGGGGCACAATAGGCAAAATGGGATGGAACCAATGAATCACACAGCAATTTCTTTAGCATTAGCGGTGAAGATTAACTATGAGAGTACAATGTACGGAGACTAGCATATGCCCTACGCTTATATAACGACATCTGCTCTCTGTACCTAAATGAGTTATCCATGTAACATCAATGTTAATTACAAATAACGAATCTTTAAAATAGGAAAGAGAAAGATCGGATTCCATCCACCCACTTTTTTTGTTGCGTGATTCGTCCCACATATTTTTTTATACAAAATTAAGAAAAAAGAAAAAGAGTTCTGAAAGAGTAAGAAAAGTTCGCTTCATCAAGATTCCAAATTTGGCGTGATTTATTTTCTTGTTGATGTTCACTCAAATGGTCATTTAAAAGTTGAAAATATTGATTAATTATAAACAGGTCTAAAAATTTCTTGCGTGCGAATTTTACATATTGTGGTTTTTTAATTGATAATTTATATGTTTTAGCAAATCTTAGGGAGCAATCTTTCTCAGGACGATCATTTTTAAAGGGAATTTTCAAGTTATTTATATTGACAAACTTCTCAACAATGTTAAAAATTTCAAGTCGAATTAACCCCCAGCCCCATTTTTCTAAACTGATAATGTATTCAATAAGTTTAACTTCACCTTCTAAACGAATTGCAGTATTTCAACCCATAGTTTTACTTTTTCTACCCCTCATTCTTCATCTATGGTAGCTTAAAGTCATTTGAGGAACGTACTTTTTCGATGCTTTGTATTAAGCTCTTTGAATCTCATCAAGAGCTAGTCTTAACCTTTCGATACACGCACCGGACTCTCACTCCGGGTTCTGCATCCTCTATTGTTTAACAGAAAAGGCAACTTTTTACCGACATAATTATGTCATTTTAGTGTCAAAAATTTCTTAGTGTACAACACAGTAAAATACGAATATGTATACGATAGCGAAGAAAAATACTGTTTGAAGGTGAAGACTGAAGCTTTTCAAAAAATTTTGTGGACGGTAAGATGTTTTTTTTCCGTTCAAAATGGCTTCTTATCTGATTAGAAGAAACGAAGAAGATAATGAAAGCTGTAGAACATAAATGCCCCGAAAAATGTGCAGCGTATTCAACGCGGGCATTTATTTGCCTATCGCAAATTTTATGATAATAAAAAAATTTTTTTAATTATTGTCTTAAAAAGAATACAAATTAAAGTCCCTAGATTTATAAAGTACCGCGGTTTCCAGAAGACTGTTACTACTTCTAGAGGATTTAAAATACTTCCAGACGACTTACAATGCTTTCAGATAACTTGATATAGCATCTAGAAAACTTAAAATGTTTCCAGAAGACTTGATGTTGTTACCTCTAGATGATTTGATACTGTTTTAAGAAAACTTTATATTGCTTTCAGAAGACTTGAATTTCTAGACTGATATTTCTAGAAGACTTAAAATGATGAATTTACAGATGTCTTATAATGCATCCAGACGACTTACAATGCTTACAGATGACTTACAACGCTTTTAGAAGCCTTGATATTGCATCTAGAGGACTTGAAGTGTGTCCAGACGACCTACAATGCTTCCAAAGTACTTTATGTCGCTGTTAGAAGACTGAAGATGCTTCCAGAAGACTTGATATTGTATCTAAGAAACTTGATATGGTTTCCAGAATACTACTTCCAGATGACTTACAATACTTCCAGACGACTTACAATGTTTCCAGAAGACCTTACACTTACTTTTAGAAGACTTGAAATACTTCAAAATTACTTGAAGTGCTTCCAAAAGACTGGATACTACTTCCAGAAGACTTGATACTGCTTCTAGATGTTTTAAAATTCCTCCTAAAGCTTTGATACTGCCCCTATAAGACTTTATACTGCTTCTAGACGATTTCAAATGCTTTCAGAAGACTTGAGAAGTTTCCAAAAGACTTGATACTGCTTCTAGAAAATTTTAATAATTAAGAATCGATACTGCTTCTAGATATTTTAAAATGCTTTCAACAGATTAGATATAGCTCCTGTAAGACTATACTATTTCTGGAAGATTTGAAATGCTTTCAGAAGACTCGAGAAGATTCCAGAAGACTTGATACTGCTTCTAGATGTTTTAAAATGCTTCCTAAAGGCTTGATACTGTCCCTGTAAGACTTTATACTGCTTCCAGAAGATTTCAAATGCTTTCAGAAGACTTGAAAAGTTTCCAAAAGACTTGATACTGCTTCTAGAAGATTTTAATAATTAAGACATGATACTGCTTCTAGATATTTTAAAATGCTTCCAAAAGATTAGATATAGCCCCTGTAAGACTTTATACTGTTTCTGGAAGATTTGAAATGCTTTCAGAAGACTCGAGAAGATTCCAGAAGACTTGATACTACTTCTAGAAGATTTAAAATGGTTACAAAAGTCTCGATATTAGCTCAGGTAGGCTTAATATTGCTTCTAGAAGACCTAAATTGCTTCCAAAACATTTGGAATGCTAACAAAAGATTTGATATTGCTGTCAGAATACTTAACATTGCGTCTATAAGGCTTGAAATGCTTCCAGAAAATTAATTTATTTGGTGCCAATCGTATTTTCATTGCAAATCTTTCTTAATGCTCCCAAACTTCTAAACGATAAATCTTCTTTCATGAAATCCCGGCATGAACCCGGAATATACTGGGACTGGACTGAAACTGAAATGTACAAGTATCTTAAAATTGAGATACCATTCCTAAGATGACTAATTGTTTAATTGTTAAGATTTCAAGGCATTAAAGATGGTATTTGCACCTCCTAGCGGTCATCTCAGAATCCTGAAAGTAATTTCCAGTATTTTCTCTTAGCCACGATTTTATGATTAATAAAATCTTTTCCTGCAAGTTTAACTATCGACTTACAGAGTCTTTTAGCAATTTGCAACCGCTGGTTCGGCGGACCGCAACCATTCAAGTTAACATTTTTTTTTAATATATCCGTTCTTGTCTACGAAAAAAGGACTTACTTTCGAAAATAAGTTTTGGTGGAAACAGCTAATAAAGGTAAATAGGTCATTTCGTCAGTTTCTAGTTACTTAATCCCTTTTTTCTGTATTTGCCGATGTTGAAGGACGTCAAAGTATTATTTCAGATCAGAATGTTGTCGTTGTTAATGGCGTTAGTTGCTAGTTTCAGATTTCTAAATATATAATACTGTAGAAGTGAGTTTGTAAATATAATTATATTGGACATTTTATTACTGATTGCGCAAGTGAGGAATAATCTTGGGATTAAATGAGAACACAAGCTGAGTAACTCATCTCCACAAAGCTCGAAATCAAGTAGAGGATTATCAAAATTTATGTGGAAATACAGATAGCTCAAACGGTTCGTCGTTTTAACTACACTGAGGTCACTCTGGAAGTGCTGCCAATGAAACGGCAGATGAGCTAGTGCTAAAGCGTTTTTAGGACAAGAACCAGCAATTTGTGTAAGATTTACGATGCCCAAATAGAAGATTCGAAGAATTCTGCAGCTAACTGATTTATCTTTAGATCGTCAGTGGTACATCTAACACAATCTTCGTAGCTTCATAAGCGCCGGTTTTTGAAAATAAGTATGGGTGCTGGATAGTGAAAAAACTGAATTGGGAAAAGATTCAAACGACGAATGACTGTTCTCAAAACAAAAGTGATATGAAAAACGTCCATGTATCTGGCGCCTATGGTTAATTTGCAATAGAAATGCCTTATATCAACAGTGCTTACACCTTCACAAGCAATATTTGGTCTATAATTGAATTTTTTTGAACTTTTGAAATGAACATTTTGTATCCTAGCAGTATTTGGTATTTTGGAAGCAAAATCAAATTGTATTAACAATTTCGTGCCTTTTGCAATAAAAATGTCTTCTTTAAGACTTTGCATTTTCAAACATTTTTTACCAGTAGTTTTACAAACGGTATCAGGTTTTTTGGAATCATTTAAAATCTTCTAGAAATAGTATCAAGTCTTTCAGCTGCAGCATAAAATCTTGTGGAAGCAGTTCAAGCCTTCTGAAAGCTATGTTAAGGCTTCTAGAAGCATTATCAAGTCTTCCAGAGGTAGTATCAACATTTTTGAAAGCAGTTCAAGGCTCCTGGTAGCTTATCAAGTTTGCTTTAAGCAGTATCAGCCACCGAAGAAACGAAAGGTGAAGATTAATAATGGTCTCGAATCGGGGGCGGAGCAAAACGTTTTTCTCACACATAAACTTCCTATTCGTACACCTGGTCACTGACATGCTGTCAAATCACCATTTTGGCTCGAATCGTTTGAATACATAGATATCATGAACCGCGGTACTTTAGTAATCTAGGGAGTTTAATACAAATCTCTTATTTGGCAAAGAAACCCGGACTCTCAGTCCGGTGCGAGCACTCACGTCAAAAAAAAATGCGCGTGTACTGGAGGGTTAAAGAATCTTCAGTATACATATATCCGGTTGTTTTATTAGACTTTCTAGTGTATACTCGATAAATAATACAGTCACGAAACCTGTACAACAAAAACCGAGGGGTAGTAGAAAGCATGTATCTGTTGCATTTTTTGGTGGAAAACCCGCAATAAAGCTAGCCTCTATTAACCTTTAGAAGGTCGTGATTTTAGGTAACATATTGTTAAATGCACTTATTTAAAAACTTTCTTTTAGTTCAAAATATAATCGTATTAATGTTATAAACAGAAAACCAACTTTGAGGTGACGTTTACATTTTTTTTTTTTATTTCACTCCAAGTACTTTAATATAAGTAATTATATAAAGTAATAAACTTGGTTTAAAATCGTATCTAAATAGGAATTAACATCAATTTATGATTTTTATGGTTAAAGATAAAAAAATTATTTTGATTTGGTAACAAAATGTAGGAATAGAATCTTACAATTTACAATCAATTTTATTAATCAAATTTGGTTTTTTCACTTCAAATATTTACGTAAAATCATAATTAATTAATTAAAAACATTAAATAATTCAATTAATTACTTGAATTTTATTACGTAGTGGTTTTAATTTTTTCGAGGTTGGCAGTAAAAAAGATTCAATGTCAACATATAAATGTCAGACGATATAATTAACGTTTTTTCCTTAAAATAATTAGAAACAAATCGATTTTAGTGAGAAAATAAGTAATCGTAAGTTTAATGCACTTATTTAACAACTTCCTTTTAGTTTAAAATATAATCGTATTAATGTTTTGATTCGTACTGTTATGAAACTTTGAGGTTATGCTTGCATCTTATTTTTTTTTTCTTTCAATCCAATTCTTTAAAATACACAATTACATATAATATAATTGGATTAAAATCGCATTTAAACAAGACCTGACCTCAATTTATGATTATTTGGTTAAAATTTTAAAAAAATTAAGATTTAGCGACATTTCAAAATGTAAGAAAAAATTTTACAATTTAAAATCATATTCTTTTATTTTATAGGAATGTTTTTCGTCTTGAATTAAAATATTCAAAATTTAAAAACACTTACTACACCTACAATAAGGGCCTTCCAATGGGATCATCACTAAGTGGATTACTAGCTGATATATTCTTAGACAAACTTGAAAAAGAACTTATAATAAACAATAACAACCCATATAGACACAACATCATAACATGGTTAAGATATGTAGATGATATCATCGTTTTTATCGACAATGACAGACAAGAAACAATAACCAACTTACACAACTACATTAATAATTTACATAAAGACATTAAATTTACAATCGAAATAGAACATAACAACCGCATAAATTTTTTAGACTTAACAATTTTAAAAACAGACAACGGACTTCAATACAGTATCTATAGAAAACCAACGCAAACAGATACTATCATCCCAAATGATTCTTTTCATGATTATACTCATAAAATGGCAACTTTCAACGCATTTATACACCGTGCCTTCAACACAAAACTTAGTGAAAAAGAACTTAGAACAGAAATATCCATTATCAAACAAATTGGCCAAAATAACGGATATAAACCACAAATCATCAACAAAATGATTGACAAATACAGAAACAAACAGAATCACATAAAACTTACCACTCTTACAAATATAACAAATAACAAAAACAATATTTATAGAACAATAGAATATCAAGGTAACATACATAATAAAATCAAAAAAATTTTTAAGAAACACAATATAATTATAACATCCAAAAGCAACAACACACTAGATAAAATTTTAATTAACAACAAAGATAAAATCAATAAAATGAACGATAATGGAGTTTACAAATTAGAATGTGATACGTGTAAAGCCATTTACATTGGTGAAACAGGGAGATGCTTAAAAACTCGTATAAAAGAACATAGAACACAACAGAGATCTAACTTTGGAAGACATATAATATTTAACAAAGAACACCAATTTAATGAAACAAAAAACACAACATTACTTCATAAGAAAAATAAAAGTAACCTTTTGGAAATACTTGAACTTTATGAAATTAGAAAATTTAAACATAATCATCCACAAATTTTATGTTTGAATGACCAAATTAATTACACAGAAAAACCTTTATATATGTATTTGAAAAATCCTTTTACTCCACCTAAAAATAAAAATAAAAATAAAATTAAAAAACCCTAACATACGCAATAACATTTTCCCATTTTTCCCAAATTTATAATAGATATTTGAACTTTTGTTTTGGGAAATATTCAATTTTAATTTTATTTTATTTTATTTTAATCCTATTTTAATATATCACATTGACACATGTCATAAATCACAACATAAATAAAAATAAAACGTCAATACGATCAACAATTTTTTAAAAATGTGTATCCTGAAGATGGTCTAAACGTGACCGAAACCGGTAGAAACATTATATGAAATACTATCGTCTTAATAAAGTGCAAAAATTATTAAATAAATATTATAATTTAAAATCAGTTTTATTAATCAAATTTGATTATCTTATTTCAAATGTTTACGTGAAATCGTAATTAATTAAAAAAAAAAACATTAAATAATTCGATTAGTTACTTGAATTGTATTACGTAGTGATTTAATTTTTTCGATGTTGGCAGTAAAAAAATGCAATGTCAACATATAAACGTCAGACGATATAAATAACGTTTTCTCTTCAAGTAATGAGAAACAAACCGATTTTAGTGAAAAAATAAGTAAACGTAAGTTAATTGCATTTATTTAACAAACGTTTTTAGTTCAAAATATAATCGTATTAATGTTATGAACAAGAAACCAAGTTTGACAACTTTGAGGTTACGTTTACGTCTTACATTTTATTCTTTCATTCCAAATTCGTCCAGTTCTAAAGAACCAGGCAACACACATTGACAACTTCCTTTCACTTCGTTTTGAAAGACATGTAGGTGCTTTACATAGCATGAGATACGACTGAACAGAATCCAGTAAACGACAAAAAATCATGATAGATTTAGGTTACATTAGTACATGCGTTTATACATACACTCTTCAGCCTAATCGTAATTCTGTGTCTTCCAACATTTTGACCAAGTCTGTTCATGAACTTGCTGTATAGTTGGATCAAAAACTTTTGATCGATGTTCAGTCAACCGTTATTAAACCTTACCAAGTGGATGAATACTACTATCATTTGAGGCTACAGTCTCAATATTATTATCAATGTAACGCACAAACGTCGTGTTGGATATCCGTGTCTTGATGGTATAAACCTCTGGCAGTCTATTTCATGTCTTTTACATCGTTCACAGGTGAATGGTATTCAACGCGCCCTGGCATGACTCTCCATAGATAAGATAACACAAACGAGTACAAAACGACCAAATCTTATAGCCGATACGTATTGGTTTGCCATAAATGTGCTGCTCGCTTCCATTTTTTTCCGAAATATGGCATCACTAATTCATTTATTGATAAATGTTTACCTCCTACGCAATACCACAGCTATCTTTCATACATCAGATTCCATAGTGGTCTAACTTTGGTAAATTTATCATTAGGAGAGTGATACAGCGTATATCGTGATACGCTATTGTAACTTGTTAAGAATAAAATGCCAAAAAAGTTCTTTACTTGCTCTATATTCAATTGTTAATTGACCTGTCCTTTCGGTATGGCATTGTTTTCTGTAACAATTCAGAAAGAGCGTAACAATTTAGAAACATCGTCGAAAAACATCTCAAAAAATTCTAAGGGATCATCTTCATCTAAAACGAAATCTGGTACAGTAGATTCGTCTCCAGGCTTTGGTGTTATAACATTTTGTCTCCATTTCCTTTTGACTATAATCTTAGCTATCACACCAGACGGTTCCACAGGCGAAGATATTGATGGTTCATTCTGTTATTTATCAATGTAACACACAAACGTCGTGTTGGATATCCGTGTCTTGATGGTATAAACCTCTGGCAGTCTATTTCATGTCTTTTACATCGTTCACAGGTGAATGGTATTCAACGCGCCCTGGTATGACTCTCCATAGATAAGATAACACAAACGAGTACAAAACGACCAAATCTTAGCCGATACGTATTGGTTTGCCATAAATGTGCTGCTTGCTTCCATATTTTCCGAAATATGGCATCACTAATTCATTTATTGATAAATGTTTACCTCCTACGCAATACCACAGCTATCTTTCATACATCAGATTCCATAGTGGTCTAACTTTGGTAAATTTATCATTAGGAGAGTGATACAGCGTATATCGTGATGCGCTATTGTAACTTGTTAAGAATAAAATGCCAAAAAAATTCTTTACTTGCTCTATATTCAATTGTTAATTGACCTGTCCTTTCGATATGGCATTGTTTTCTGTAACAATTCAGGAAGAGCGTAACAATTTAGAAACATCGTCGAAAAACATCTCAAAAAATTCTAAGGGATCATCTTCATCTAAAACGAAATCTGGTACAGTAGATTCGTCTCCAGGCTTTGGTGTTATAACATTTTGTCTCCATTTCCTTTTGACTATAATCTTAGCTATCACACCAGACGGTTCTACAGGCGAAGATATTGATGGTTCATTCTGTTATTTATCCTGACTTATGTACATATGTTGTATATGAGTTCATAAGTTTTTAGAAATCCTTTCCCCATTCGTACTTTACACCTCACCTCAGCTTTTGCCAAGAGTTGTCAATGCGCAACGTTGTCAATGTCTTCTGAATCTTTATCTACACTATCTTCATCGCTCTATTTTCCGATAGCATGACAAATACGTCTGCTGATGTCATTGAGCTGTCCTCTTCTAAGGCCGATGTAATTTCATCTAGTTGTATCAAAAAAATGACGGTTAAAACAAAAAAAAAATCTTAGTGAAACATGACAAAGAAAATCTATCTGGGTATCTGTTCCCAGCGTACCTCAAATAGGGCATCAATCAACATTCGCTAATTCTATGTAAAAACAATAAAATGTTGATTGGAAGACGGTGATAACATTTTTCTTAAAATTCGACTTGATAACAATTACATAAGAGATTGAAGTTTGGTAATTTTAAGTACAACCCTTATTACTTAATTTTTTATTGATCTTAGCATTAATTGATCCAGACAACTTACCTGGTAACTTTATTAGAAACTGCGCAACCGGTCTATATACCCCTATTTTTAATCTTTTCATTGTGTCTACGTACTGGTGCGTTTCCTAGTGAATGAAAAAGGGGATTTGTATTGCCGGTATTTAAATCGGGTGACAGAAGCGACGTCTCTAAGTATCAACCTATTACAATCTTATCATTGGTTTCAAAAGTCTGAAAAAATCATATACCCTTATCTTCTGCACCTTTTAAAACCTAGGCTGATTACGGAACAGCATGTTTTTTTGCCAGGTAAATCGGTGGAAACTAATTTGGTTTCTTATACTAATTATATTCATAATTCTCTCAACTGTTTCAATCAGGTCGATGCAGTTTACACCGATTTTAGGAAAGCGGTTGACAGGATTAATCATAATATTTTGATGCAGAATATGAGTAGTTTTGATGTACCGGAGGGTCTTTTGGCCTGGTTAAGGTCATACGTAACAGGATGTTGTCAGTCAGAATTGGTGGGGTTACATCCTCTTATAATCCTATCACATCGGGTGTTCCGCAGGGTAACTACCTTGGTCCTATCCTCTTTGTCGCATATATTAATGACATTTTCTCTTGCTTTAAATATGCTAAATTCCTGCTCTATGCGGATGAGTGCAAGATATTTTCCAACATCGAAAACGGGCGTGATTCTGAAAATCTTCAGGAGGATCTGGACCGGTTCCAGCTTTATTGCGTTGATAACGGCCTGTTTCTGAACTATGACAAGTGCTGTAAAGTTACTTTTACACGTAAACGTTATCCACTTAACTATATTTATAGGTTGGGGACTGAAGCATTAATCTCGAATGACCACATAAACGATCTTCGAGTTTTGTTCAACAGCAAGCTCATGTTCCATTTACATATCTACTATATTATTGCCAAGGTTTTGAAACGTTTGGGTTTGTGATTAGGACCTGCCGTGTATTCACGAATTTTCAGTGTATTAAGTCTCTTTATGTAGCGTTGGTAGCAAGTGTACTTTGCTACGCCTCTACTGTCTGGAACCCCCATTACGCTATTCACACAAACCGCATTGAATCTGTTCAGAATAGATTCGTTAAGTATTTAGCACGCAAAACATTTTGACCTTACGGAGATTATCTTTTGCGTTGCAGTGCTCTGGGGTTTCAGAGATTGAAACAGGAGATTGTGCTACGTCTAGTATTCCTATATAAATTAATTAATAATCGTTTCGACTTCTCGGAATTAGTTAGAGAATTAATTGTGTTTTTACGTGCCCCACTTCTTATCTCACACGGGGGGGTATTTGTCCCGAATGGGTAGATCTTTATCTTCGGCGCATCCTTATTCCTCTTGTTAGAATAATGAAAAATGACCCTTACTGTACAAGTATTGACATCTTTAATGTTTTGTTGGATGTTTTCAAACGTTTTGTGCGGGGTATGGATGTGGAGAGATCATTGTTACTAACTTTGCCACAATAACAAACATTATATACATTTCTTTTTCTCTCAGCTTTTCGAAGTTATATGTATTTTTTTTTTTCATGTTTTTTTGAGTATTGCTTTTAATTTGCTTCTTTTTTATCTTTACTTTTTTGATTATAGAATAATATTGTTGTCCTACTTTTATTTGTACTCTAAATATTTTGTAATTTTGTAAGTGGATTTCTTGTGGATGCTTTGCGGGGGAGTTAATCCCTGTATGCATCCTGAATGTCAATAAATAGAAACTTATAAGACAATCAATGTTTTAGATAGGGTGTTCACATGGTAGTTTTAGTTTTTCATTACCTCTAATTACTCGGAAAATATCAGCAAAAAACTTCGTTGCTGTGAGGTGAAAAAATTTATACCAATTTTTCTGATTTGTCAATGTCTCAATATTAATTATGATTTCCTTAACGGTACAAATATTTTTTCGTCACAATTTGATACTCAGCAGGGGCGCCGAGGATGAATTGATTCTTTATATAAATTACTTTTGGTGCGGTAGAAACGTTGCGTTGTCCGTTTATACGGTCAAAGGTTGAGTTGGGAAAGAAATAAATAGAAATGATTTGTAATTAACTTGGAAATTTCTCGTATTAAACCTTTTTATTTATTGAACCGGGCGTTCATTATATTACATTCAATAAATCTGGCATTATTTACGCATTCATTAAATATACGATCTTAAACAGTTTGATACTTAACCGTTTAATGATTCTCCGGTTTGCCAATAGCCATATTTACACGTAATTTAAGGATGTGGATATTCCCACAATAACCTACTCATTTTATCGATATTATCTGCGAAGTTTCGTTACGCCTTATTGATTCGCAACGGGCAAGTAAGCGGCATTTTTCCACTGGGAACCACCGGAATCGTAACTTCTTAACGAAACTAAACCCATTTAATTAAAACCTAACACGACTGCAGGAGCGAACAGGAAATGTTAAACAACAACGGAAAACTCACCAAAGTTGTTTTGTTCTTCGTCAGAAGGACAACTACGAGCTTTCACCTGGTTTGTTCCCTAACTGTTATGACCAAGGAAGACATTCCATGGGAAATGTTCCCGTTGAATAGTAATCGCGAAAGTCTGTGCGGATTTTTTTTTCGATTTCGTAATGTGACGCAACCAACGTGCGAAGTTCGTTGTTGAAATAGCAAGGACGAAGCAGGAAGTCCTTAGTTACCATAGAATACTCTTCTAAACAGTACAAGAAAAACGTATAAAACGACAAAACCACGATTGCGCTCTCAAAGTGGTGCCGACAAAAAAGGCCCACCGAGCAGCGTAACTTCGAAAGTGTTTCTGCGTATCGATTGTAAATTTATGGCGAGGAGGTCGGGCGCAATTGGCAATGTACGGCCTATGGTGTACAAGTTCTTGACGGGGCCGTCCTCCGATTGCCATATGTCGTCAACGGGCAAGATCATGGTCGGATCGGCGTGCTCTACCATACGCAAGGTCACTACTCTCTATAAACGGAAGCCTTAATACCTTCATCGAACGGATTCAACGTTCGTTTTAAAAGAACGGAAAAACGATCTAACCTAAAACAGGTGTCGATCTCTTACATTTATCACATGCTGTGTCTAAATTATCACTTCCCACTGTAAGATTTAATGGTTCTAGAAAAAACAGCCTTTTTTCCTGTAGATCTTTATCTTATCATCTTTTTTCACCTTTTCAGCTGATAGATAATTTTTAATTCCACAATTTCTCAGTTTCAGTAACAAATAAGTGATAACCATACTAAGAAATGTAAAATAGTGAAAACAAATTATTATCTAACTTAATATTTCCTCTCCAATCGTGTCTTTAATGCCAGTAGTGCTTAGGCAACTTCATCCAATATCGATCCCATGTACATCGCGAAAGTTTTTTTAGAATATGCTCCTATTTTGTAGTGACGGAATATAACCTAAATAAAATGATCGGAGTTTATGAGACTCCAACCCAGTTAAAAAAGGCTGGTATTTAAGGGTTTCTTCTTGTTTAGCTTAGGAATCACGCTCTCTTGGGTTGGGTTGCATTGAGTTGTGTTGCATTGGTTTGTAGATGTATGAGTTTGTACATGTAATAGCTCATACTACCAACAAGTTGGACGACTTCAAACTGATGAGCAAGACAAGAGACATCCCTCGGGGTTGTGTTTTAGGATTGTTATTTAAATTTTCTTTTCTACTTTTAATTGATATGCAAATAGAAAATGTTAGGTTAGTAGCATATTTAGACAACTTGGCCATTGTATTTGCTCTCTTAAATACTTGGTTTTTTTAAGGACTAGGTATTATTAACATTGCATAGCCAGTTATAAAAGAAATTATGGATCTTACTAGAAAAAATTTGAAATCTTACTAGATTTCAAATGTCCTTATTAGCTACTGCTCACTCAATACCTAGGTATAATGATTTTTGGAGACCTGTAGTAGGGAGCTCATGTAGATTATAAATACTCAAAAGCACAGATAACAGAGCAAGTACTTCACAGAATAATGTGAAGAATTGTGAAGAATGGACAGGGAAGAGGGACCAGAAAATTCAATAAGTACAGTACTAGATAGTCATGATACGTGGAATGTAGTAGGGTGATTATGTCGGATATGTAATAGAAACGAAACATACTCTATGAGTAGTTTCCGGATGAGACGAGGATAGAAGGTTTTAGTCTACTATCTGGCCGTCACTATCTGGCCATCCAATATCTCAGGCCAGATGTCTGCAGATTTTCCCTGATCTAATAAAAAAATGTTGATTTGAATTTCTCTTTCTTTACAAAATATAAATGACTCAACGTTTAGTAGATAAGCTACGACAATGTGAATTGGATTGGATTGGCATCTAATAATAAAAACTGGTTATTACCTAACAACCCTTTGTAGCACGGTGTGACATTTCTGTCACTTACTGATTCTCTACCTATCAAAATTTAAATGAGATTTCAAACCCATTTTGAATCACTGTAACTTATTTGTCACAAACCGATGTATCAACTTATTTTAACACAAAAAATGTAGATAACTCTCGCGAAGGCTATATCCGGTGAAACTGTCTACGTGCTTTTGCAAATTCAGTAAAAAATAAAAAAGCCTGATTAATACTGTGTGTTTTTCGAAAATATACAAGGTTAGCACATGTACTTCTTGGTATAATGCGGGTGCTTATATTTATAATTGAACGCGGTTTTTATTTTCTCTCATATTTGTAACAGAAATGTATGTCACATTGCCTAACGTGGGTAGCTTTACTTTGTGAAGAGGTTGATAATATAGTTCATTAGCTTTCCTTCATTTGAATGACTTTTCGATCTCTACGTGGCGTAAAGCTGAGGTGCTGAATATGTGCTGACAACGACAATACTATAACGATGACAGTGTTGCAGATCCTGATTATCAAGTTGAAAATAAAATGGTGCAAAAGCAGTTTTCTAATGATAAAACTGAAGATGATGAAGTGAACCTTGATGAGGTTATTCATAGCTTAGAAGGTAATGAACCTGATCATCTACTGCTGTTGTGTCAACTGAATTGTAACCAACCTGATTCGTAGGATTTCTAAAAAAGCTACAAAAACTTAACCTGGAAAATAGAAGAAGAAAAGTCTGCTTTTCATGTTTTTTTGAGGAATGAAAACTTTTCAACAGATATTTTAGAGCTTAGAACAAAAAAATTTTTCAAAATTCTTTAGAGCAATACCTTTGCGGAAAAGCATCACAAATGGGGCTATAAGATTTACGTTCTTAGTTGAGTATCTGGATTTACATACAAAATCGAACCAACCCAACGAAGCCTAGATTAGGCGCATCCTCAAATGTTGTCATGCATCTGTCATGTGCAATACCTCACAACCAAAATTAGAAATTGTATTTCAACAATTATTTTACATCTTTGTTATTGCTAGAATGCTTGTCAAAAAATCTTGGTATTGTACGTGGAAAGAGGATTCCAAATTGCAAATTTCCCATAGACTAAAACATGTCCAAGAAGGACAGAGAGTATTCTGTTGAATATGATCCTCATGTAAACGGTGTAGATGTGGCAACCGTATCCTCGATAATAAGGTGATTAATTTGGCATCAGCTTTTGTGAGAGACATGAGAAAAACTCAGGTGAGGGGGTATAACAAGAAGACCAAGCGTATGTATCAATTGATCGTCCAAATATTGTTGTCGAATGCAATCGCTACATGGGTGATGTGAATCTAATCGATAACATCATGGAACTTATTAAATGGATGTTACCATTTATTGGACTTAAGCATGGCAAACGCATAGCTTCTTTACAAAAGAAATCATAAGGCAAAAGGGCTTGCAGGATAAACCTTTGAATTCGGCTGATTGTCGGCTTAAAGTTGCAACAATTTTATGTAAAAATCACACAAGAGTCCAGCACAACATGTTCGTCCAGTGGCAATTAGGTAAAATCAAACAAAACTCTGGCCTGTTCGGACAGAAAAGAGAATACGCTGCAAATTTCTTAAATGCTCTGATGTCTCACAACAATGTACGAGATATGTAGCTTCGCTCTGTTCTACATAAGAGCAACAATTATTTCAAAATTATCATCTAACAAGGAGAGGATTTTTGATGAACACAAAAAATTCGAGGTAAAAATCGTATAATATCTTTTGGCTACATCTCAAATGAAAGAATTCATCCCGTCCCTTTTCAACGATCACACCTCCCTCTCTTTTTTTACAGTAATAATCAAAACTATGCGCATTAAATAACAGAGTCGTTAAGTTATTTTTGCAAAAAGAGGGACAGGGGGTGACCGTTTTTATCTCAAATTTTTTTGTGTTCATCTAAAACCCTTTCCTAGTAAGTTAAGTTACCGTTTTGATACAGTCTGATATTTCTGTCACACTCCCTTTAATTCTATTCTTTATAGATAAATTAAAAAATAGATCTTTTCAAAAACATATTTCATATATATATATATATATATATAGATTAATATTTTTCACAATTTATTTTAAAATTTCTATTTAAATATTTCTACTCCATTCGCGTTCTTGCGTATCACATCCTCCCATCTATGCTATAATTGTTACAGCGAAGAGTCGATGGGCTTAGGAAATGAACATGACCTCGTTATACATTTATTGCTACCATACCCGGGAAGCAAACATGCATCCTAAAGATGTATTAGTAATTTGATATTGACTTATCATGAATTAAAGAGAGCTAAAAATCATTATCATTGTTCTTTACCTTTAATCATTCATGATGCTTCTTGCCATTGCGATACTGAAGATAATAAAAAAAGCACGATTTTTCATCAATCCAACCAATTGAAAATTGAAAACCAATTGAATACAATTGAAAGCAAATTATTTTCGAAAGAAATGACTAAGAAAATTTATCTCAAATAGAAGCATATGGTAATATTTCCTCAAGGAAAAACAATTACTGCTTAATTCAATTTAATTAGTTAATATGTAAATAATTTGAAATATTTATAGTTTTCCTCACGCAACAAACGCTTTATTTTCCATCTATAATTTAAATAGAAATGTTATTCGATTTAGTCGTGATGTTTCATGTCGAGAAGAGAACGGCAATTGCTTTGCGTGCTACCAACGGATTTATCGCCCAGGGTTTTTTTAGTAATACGAGATCTATTAATTTGTCTTAAAGAAGACGGATTCATCACTTCATGAAATTAACCAAGAATTCTAATTAAGTATCTAATGAAATCATAAAAAAATAATAAACCAACGTAACCATTTTCACTGGTTTCCATTAAAACCGCATAACTAATGAGTATGTATAGATTCAATGAAAGTGATTTAATTAAATCATTATTTTATAAAGGAAGAAGTTTGTAGCGTGTTCAAAATGGTTATTAACTCCGTTTTTTAATTCACCGTTGAATGAACGTTCCAGGTTAGGCTCCAAATACATTTATTCATTTTAACTTTTCGTTTTTTATTTCGAACTTTCTACAAGTTTAGAATTTATTTTACAATTATAATTCGATAATTTTATTGTCAGATTAGCTTTAATTCAGTTAAATTTAATTAGATTTTATCGTCATTGTTTTCGTTGATTGAAACTTCTCATGGAAAACGTTCAATTTCACTCGTCAAAAAAAAGAGTGAACTTTCATTGTAAATATGTGCGAAAAAATTTCTACAAAGTTAATGAAAGTCAATCGAGCGTGAGTCCCATCAAAGAATGGAATGCAGCTGTCCTGAATTTAAAGAAGTTCTTTGCGAGTGTGAACTTCCTTAATGGCTCGAGTTTTTTTTTTTTTCGATTCGATAACCAATACACATCAAAAATTGTTGCTCTCTCAAAAAAAACCTTTTTTGAATTTAAATTATTCGCGTGTATCTTGTTACATGGACGGCTTTTTTTGCTTTATCGGAATTAATCGAAGAAAAAATGGTTTTAATGAAATTTTATTAGGCCTCTTATTAGCAGAAGCACTCAAATCCGTTCGAGAAAAAAAAACGAGAAGGAGCTCCTCGTTGATGGCGTGGCGACAATTTATAGCCTTTTCTCCTCAAAAGGAAACTTTAAAATCTTGGTAAGAAAACGCGTTATGTCCGTATTCGGCGGCGCGCGTTGTTTTTGAAATGTAATAGCTATTCTGGCGAAGGCCGTGGATAAACGGGATGCCGTGCCCTTAAGAAGTTGATAAACTACGTCTAAACTACAATAAAACTGTCAGAGTTCAATAGATTCGCCGAGATTTACTTGACACTATTTATCAATTTAAATGATTCCTAACTTTATTTGGTGAAGTTGGATGATTAAAAAGCTTCTTCTTAGATACTATATAGGTTTTAAAGGAAAACAACATAAACAGGTAGACCACAAACTGGTATGTGGATCAAATTTATTATCTTTTATGATGTACTCTGATAAACATGCTTGATGTCTCCTTGTACTGACTATGTTTCTTGGAGTTAGAAACTTGATGGTTATTTAAGCAAATGCAGCTAAATAGATAGAGTAGATATAAGCTTTAAAGCAATTATAATTACAGTTTCTAGTATTATTTAAGCTTTGTGTTTGAATAAAATTGTTCTTATAATTGAATGAATTACTTCATTCAATAAATACTCTTGTAGTTTAGATTAATTAATATTTTAATTAACATTTAAACCCATATTTATTATCTACTTAAGTTTAATATTAAAATAATTTTGGTCTAATGACATATTGACTAAATTATTGAGTAATAATTTAAAGTTATGTTGTTGATAATGAAATGATTTTTTTGGGGATAATGCAGTCAACAATCGATTTACGTATCTTTTGTAAATATGCTAAAGTTAAGTGAATCATTTCTGGAATTTTCATGAATCGTTATATTTATTTATTAAAAAATTATTAAATTTAGCAGGATTAGCGTTGTTCATTATAAGGATATTGTTCACATATCGACCATAGAATGTTATGTTTTGAGTGGAAGGGCTATATTTATCTTAAAATAAGCATAGATTTTTGAATTTATTTACTTGGTCCTATAAAGATGGACCTGGAGGAATATACAGGTGTCTCGGGTTTTTGTTGCAGGACTTTAATAGTCGATAGATCTTTTAAAATTAACATAAAAACTTCGTATAAACATAGGTCAACAAACACTTTGTTTCAAAAGATACAGGATGTTCAATTTAGATAATCTGCTTTTTATTAATCGATACAGATAAGAAAATAAGTAAGTTTACGAATGATAAATTGTCAATTTTCTTGTTCATTCATGTATTAAATTGGTCTTTTTTAATTTATCTTTTTGCCTTTTGCATATAAACAACAAAAAAAACTTTATAAAATGTTTTTTATTTTTTGTAACCAAAAGACAGCAGATATTCATTTTGTTTATGGGTTGGGAACGGAAACTAAACGTAAACAGCCCGAGAGTATAGGAAAAGACATTCAAATCCAGACATCCGTATCATTCTGTGTTTGTGAAATTTCGTGTACAAGTAGTTGAACAAGGCTGAACTAGTTATCGGGTAGATCATAATAATAACAATGTTAGACAGCAAAGAAATTTTAGAAGAGAATTTTGCATCAGTTCAATCGAGACTTACTTTGATAGAGTGTTAGATTTTCGAATACTCTACAAATTTCTAGGACACGTGTTCATCACGTTTTAAAACATGATCATATACCGGGTGATTCAGCGTCGTTTACTTAAGAAGTTGCAATAAAAAATACGGTAATAAAATCCTATATGAAGACTCCAATGCACCAGTTCTTATCACGCTGTTGATATCGGAAATTGGTGGTAATGACATCAACTTGAAATTTTCCAAGTTGCCATATGAATTAAGTTTTATCATAAAATAGATATTTTGAAAACAAACACCTTTTGCTGTAATTCATCCTTAATTTAATGCAACATTTAAGTGCTATTGATGATTACATTAAGGATAACTCTACTTAACTCAACATGTGTTATAAAAAATGCTGAAGTAAAACAGCCACACACCTTCTTTCTCGCCTCCTTACAGTATTAACTGCACAACGAACTTCGTGAGCATTAATGGACTGGCATGCTCGATGAATTCGAAGTTTCATATTCTCCCTTATTGTAGACGATTCCATATAGACTATTTCTTTAAATCGGCTCCACAGGAAAAAGTTCAGGTGAAATTTAATTTGGTGATTGAGATGACTACTTCACTGGATCCCCATGACCAATCCAACGCATGGGATAATGCTGGTCAATTACCCTACGTGCAACAACTGTAAAATGTGAACGACACCCATTGTGTTAATGGTACAATGAACATCCTTCTAATAAATAGTAGATGTTCAGCATATTTTGTACAAAGTGGTCGTATATGTCTCTATTTAGAGTCGTATCAAAAAAGTGTGAACCAATTATCTGCTCTCCTATAATACCACACCACGTGTTGAGAGTCCATAAGTGTTGTTGTTTCAACATATCTCACTCAGAGCAGATTTTCCCTTGCCCAATTGTGGGTATTACGACGATTTATATCTCCATTACTTTTAAAAAGCGAATCATTGGTCCAAAGACCACATCTAGGAAAATCGTCGTCTTGATCAAAAATCCAATTACAAAAAACCAGCCTTCTTTCAAAACCTCATCCAGCAAGAGCCTGATGGACACTAAGATTGTATGGATGCAAAAAAAGTCGTTTATTTTTAAAATATATATTCTACGATAAAACTTAATTCATACCAGTTGGACAATTTTTAAGTTGATGTCATATCACCATTTTCCGGCGTTACCAGCTTGAAGAGAACTGGTGCATTGGACTCTTCATATGCGATTTTATTATCAGATTTTTTATTGCAACTTCTTATGTAATGGCGTTTTTGAGAAAAATCTGTTGTAAAAAATCTGATTGTAATTTGAATCGATGAATGATATTTCATAAGATTATTATTAACTTCCATAACTAACATATTTGAGCGCATGAAAATCCCCACGCAATTCGGCCACGAAACTTCTTGGATTGGAGTTTATAATAATCATATTTTCGGACTCTATTTTTTACCAACATGACTAAACGCTGCGACGTTCTTGAAATGTCTGGAAGCTGAACGTGTCAATATGTGAGATGGCATTGATTTAAATTTAAGAAGGAAGGTCTGGTTTCAACTTGATGTTTGTCCAGTTTATCATGGTAGGGTAAGAAAGACTACTATTTCGTTAGACAAATATTTTCCTATAAGATGGGCGTGGTGGACCAATTGTATGGTCTCATAATCTTAAGAACTTAGTCCTTTAGATTTTTTATATAAGCATATATTTGAATGACAAACTTATAAATGAACACATTCAGAACACATAAACACATCCAGCATAACGGTTTACATGATCACAATTTCATTAATTGTTTACTTATATTATTCAGATTAAAAATCATTAATAAACTGGGACATTAATTGATTTCCCCATTCTTGTGCCATCATCAATGTTGTTTCATCATCTCATTTTATCAACCAGACCGTAAAGCATTAAAACGACACTTTTTTAAAAAATTACAATGTTGCGTATCAAAATCCGCTTAGCTTTCATCTTCTGTTCTTATGGCAGAGGAATTGGTTTAAAACTATTTTCCGAATCTAACCCAACCCAAGGCTCTCAACTTCTAAAAATCGTCTTGTAAATCACTACAAACGCACCGAAACATGTTTTCGCGTTTAAGACTTACCTACCGGCGACGCTGTATTCACTTTTTCTCTTAGATGCTTTCTTCTTTCCTACCATTACCCACGCAATTCAATCCAGACCAACCCAATTTATTTTATAAGATCAGAGAAAATCTGCTATACGGACTTCCGGCCTGAGACATAAAAACCCCTTTCCTCATCTTAACTGCAACCGACGGGTAGGGATTTCTTCAGAGCACCCTCACTTTCTTTCGTCACTTGGTGCTTCTGCTATCTTCTCCCATTAACATTTTCTAACCCCCTCTTTAGCATCTTATCATAAGACAAAAACATCACATCACTTTTTTGAAGATACAGATTTTATGCCAGGATCTCGTCTTTCCTTTCTCGATTTTCATAACCTAAATTGCAAGTCTCCCCTCGGTACCTATCCGTTGCTTGTCTGCACACTTCCTATCAATTTCTCTCATAACAAACAACATTGTTATTTTTTAATATAAGATCAATACTAAATTAAGGGGCGTATGCCTTCGTCTTCTCCTTCCGCACTTCTTCTATAACTCACCCACTTACATACCCCATCTTCACTGTCTCCATATTCCCTTCTTCGAATTTGTTCCTTTGTCGTCATCACCGTCATCAAAAAATACAACACCATCTTCCTCTCGCCTTAAAAACTCTCACCACTCGATTATGGTATCTTCAGGTGTGTCTGGAGTCTCACATCCAAATAAGTAGATATCCGACTCTAACTTTCTGATGTTCCTCCATCTTGTTTGCGCGAATCTTCTTTTTCTTTTTTTCACTCCGGCTTTCCTAATTATTCAACCCAATTTAACCCAACCTAACCAAGTCCAACGCAATCCAGCCATTAAATCACATGATATCTCGTATCGTAGCGAATCCAAACGTTCCAAGTGTACCATATCAGTGGTTCTTTGGTAACAACATCCAATGAGAATTGTTTTGTTTCCCTTAGGAACCATGCTTAGCATGCTTCGTTGGGTTGGATTGAATTTCAGAATAAAATTCTATTTAAGTATCTTTTTTGAGATATCAAATTTTGAAATCAACAAAATTTTTCATTTCATAAAATTAAAAATTTTCTTAAAATTTTTTGAAAAAATCGTAAGAAAAATTGAATTCTTAAGATATCTTGATAAGATTTGTTATTATTTACAAAGAAAAGTATGTACATTTATAAAGATAAAATTATACTTGAATATCTCCATTCGTTTTTGAGATAACAAGTTTGAACTCGACCTAAATACCTACCATTTCATAAAGATAATAATTTTTGATAAATCGTAAAAAATTGACTTCTTAAGATATCTTGACGAAACTTATTACAATGAACAAAAAAAGTTGTACCTTTATACCCATAAAACCATACTTGAATATTCAATTTGTTTTTGAGATATCAAGTTCTGAACTCAAATTTGTAGAATAGAATTCTTAAGATATCTTGATAAAATTTGTTATTATTTACAAAGAAAAGTATGTACTTTTATAAACATCAAACCATACTTGAATATCTCAATTCCTTTTTGAGATATCAAGTTTTGAATTTGACCTAAATATGTAACATTTTTGACAAAATAGTAAACAAAGGAATTCTTAAGATATCTTGGTGAAACTTGTTACAATTTACAAAGAAAAGTATGTACTTGTATAAACACCAAGTATGGTTTACTTGAATATATCACTTCGTTTTTGTAATACCAAGTTTTGAATTTGACCTGAATATATGGGGCATTTCATAAAAATAACAATTTCTTTAACATTTAAAAAAAATCGTAAAAAATCGAATACTTAAGATATTGTGATTTATAAAAGAAAGTATGTACTTTCCTCAGAATTAAACCATACTTGAGTACCTCGCTTCGTGTTTGAGATATCAAGTTTTGAACCCAACCTAAATTTGAAGCATTTCCTAAAAATAACAATTTATTAATCATTTTTAAAAAAATCGTAAATAATCGAATATTTAAGACATCATGATGACGTTTTTTGTCATTTACAAAGGAAAATTTGTACTTTCCCCAGAATAAAACCATACTTAAGTAACTCATTCCGCTTTTTGAGATATCATTACATAAATATAACAATTTTCTTAATCAGTTTTTCAAAATAATAAAAAATCAAATTCTTAAGATATATTGATGAAATTGTTAGCGATTTATAAAGGAACGTATGTACTTTCTTTATAATAAAACCATATGTGAGTATCTCAATTCTCAACCTAAATTTGCAGCATTTCATAAAAATAACTATTTTATTAATCATTTTTTGAAAATGGTAAAAGATCGAATTCTTAAGATATATTGATGACATTTTTTTGTAATTTATAAAGGAAAGTATGTACTTTCTTCAAAAACCAAAAGTTTGTTCTGTTATTTATTTAGACATTTATTTCCAAGAATGTCCAAAATAACTGTAATTTTTATTTTACGTCATTATTTTATAAATCACACTTTTCTCTGTTAGAATGACATTTCATTACTTATACCTTGTGTGTAGGAAGAATACATCAACTTTTTATCTTTATTTATTCAAAATTTGGCTTAATTTATCTATAACGTACGACAAAACTTATTAGTAATGGTTACTAAAACAACTTTTTTGCATTTTAATTACATTAACGTCTTTTTGCAAAAAATGCAAACCTAACAAATGTTTTTTAATCAACATCAGTTGAGTATTCGAAAAATGCCCGGCGATATTACCACATTAACATATTATTCCAATCTCATAACTTTTAGAGATAATTTTAAAGTCTAATATCATATAACGCGAGCTTCATTACATCGCATTCAAAATCTAATATTAGTTTTGATTGGATTAGTACCTGATAAAACGCTAATTTTTGCGATTAAAAAAATCTTTATTACGATTTCTTTTTGTGGTGTGACTTTAAAAATTGCTCAAGTGCAAGACGGTTCTTCAAGACTTTTTTCCCCACTATAATTTTTCATCGTCCGCGGGGACCAGAACTAAGAATGCCTTCCTTGAATATTTTTACCGCGGGATTCCGCTTCTCTGTCGGCAAACACCTCTTTAGTCGCGCGCCAAGAAAGTCTTAACTCCGACAAGAAAACGAAATAGAATAGAAATATCTCGTGTGGCGATTTTTTCGTGGGGTAGTGAAGTGAAGTATTTTATTAAAATTTTTTTAAATCGAGTGATGTGAAGTTTTTTCTTTCAATTCTAATTTAACCGCGGAAGGTGCAACATCCAATAAACTCGGCTCACCTCAATCGGTGAGTTTGCACTTTCCATTTTTCGCATAATTTTCCACCACAAACTAAATAGATCGAAAGCTGAATTATTCTCGTAGAAATCGAATATCATTTAAGATTAAAATTAAACTTTCGATTATATTGTTTCAGTTAATTTATCGATTCTCTCTTTTTGATTTTAGATTTCTTAATGACCGATTTATCAACGATCACATCCGGGTAAGTTTTTTCTTTTTTATTTTCATTCGCACAGATAAAATTTCGCACATAAAATTTCGAGTTAATTTTTTAAATAATTTATTAAGGAACTTAATTTAATATTAGAGTCAAAACTGTCTTGGTTGTCTTAAAAAAACGAATTACGACATGTCGTTAAACTTCCTGATGAGGACGTCGAGGCAGAAAAAGGTTGCAATTTTAACACGGTAATAAATTGTTGTGTGGGTAACAATTTTGGCGAAGAGATGGCAATAAAGATTTTTTTCAGTATTTCGGCAATTACCTAGAGGAAAAAACGGGTTTTTAAGGTGATATCATTACAGATGTAATCTAAACTTGCAAGCTGCGTTTTCTTGGGAGTCCGATCTACAATCTTAACAACGTTAAGTGTCGGTGCAACAAAGAGAGCCCCCCATTTGTTAGAATCGCCTCCTCAAAACTAAATAAAACACACTAAGTCAACAGCTAACTGTGTTTCCACGTGCGGTACCTACAAGACGTGAAAAACGATCGGGTGTAAAATTGCATAAGACATTTACGAGTGTAGGTATACTGACGTTTACGACACATAAAGTGGTACTACCTCATGATTATTTGTTTTTGTACGCGTTACTTAAAAAGCGACCGAAACCGGGAGATTTTGTTAAATTGATTGTATGACAAAAATAAATTAATGAAATACAAATAGTAATTTATAATTGTGATGCTTAATAACGTAGATGGGAGGCGAGAAACATTAACAAACCGAATTGGAAAAATGAACCGTCGGGGTATTAAATAAATCAACGTTGAGTTGTCATAACACCGATACGGGAGTAAATGAGTTAGAAAAAAGTCATCGTAAATGAGATAATCAGTGATTTATAGAGTTGCTTAGGCAACGCGCCGGCCTATCCTCACTAAAAAGCATTACCTCTTAACGGTTTTTGTAATTAATAATAATCAACAGCTTCGTTATGCAAATTTTCGTGCTCTAATCTTTGTAAATATGGAAAGATGAAAATCCTGCTTTATTAGGGTTATGTATATTAAATAAGAATTTGGAATTATCCTACGAAATTATAGATATGACCAACACTAGATATAATATAAATTCTTATTAATAATGTTTAATATTTATTGCAGCATATTGTAATGATTAATACGATAATAATGAGTCTAATTCTAAATATTTAGAGGATATCTTGAGATTGTTAAGTTTTTGTTGATGAGATAAAGTTCAAACGTAAATGTGACTTAAGTTGATTGACATGATACAACAAAGCTTCTTTTTTATCTCACTTACTGTACTGTTCTATAAGTTATTGACGTTTTGTCACTCGAATTGGGTTCAATTGGGTTTCGAGATTTACTACGACATTCATATTCGCCAAAAAAATGATTAAAATGAAAGAAAATGACCATGATTCTGCGATGTTTCTTAGAACATAAGAAGAAGTTAACAATTTTTTTCTTACATAATAATCGTACTGAATGTAGCGGCATATATTAAATTTTTCTTTTAATTTCAAGACTAAACTTGTTCGAAAGTATTTTAGATCAAAAAGATCCTCCCATGGTTAAATTTTTAAGATTCTGTTGATAATAAGTAAGGTCCCTATAAAATTTATAATATTTTTAATAACATTTTTAGTAACTTAATAATTGAGATTAATTTTTTTTAAATATTTACAGTTTCAACGTCTATGTAACATAAGTTGATTGACATGATACATCAAAACTTACTTGTAACGTTACTAACTGTTATTAAGAATACAATAATTTATCAAAAATGACGTTGTGTCAGTCGAATTAGGTTTCGTGATTTACTACGACATTCATCTTCACAAAGAAAATGATTATGTTGATGAGCTCAATTCAAAATATTTATACTTAGAGTTTATCTAGACTTTGCGTTGTTTTTGGAATGTTATAAGGAGTTAATATCAATATTTTTTCTATCTCACAACAATAATCGAAGTGGATATAGCGGGATATCATAATATCTCTGTCATTCTGGATTAAAAATATTAAATTGTGGAAGAAAACTTGTATTTCTTGCTAAAACACAAAAATTACTTATATTCAATTACGCATATTCATATTGACCTTGTTGATCTTTAAGATGTTCCTACGTTTTAACAATTATTGATAGATTTACGCGTTGACTGGAAGCATATCCTCTTAAAGATGTATCTCCGTCTTCTATAGCAAATATACCGCAATTACATTTCAAAATTTGGTGTACCACACACCATTAATCATGATTGTGGGAGATAATTTGAATCCCAACTTTTTTCACAGTTCAACATACTAATTGGATTTTCTCAGATACGTTCATCTTCCTATCATCCTCGAAGCAAAGGAATGTTAGAAAGATTCCATAGATTTTTATTGCGCGAGAAAACAAAATTTTGTTGGGACACAGATCTTATCCCAAGGAGGATTTGGGATGTTGTTCCGCTGAACTGGTTGATGGTCAGCATCTTCAACCTACCTGGAGAATTTTTTGTTGATTCTCTTCAAACTGAACCACTACTTGTGAGTTTACAAGAAACTTTTTGTAACATTAAACCTATTTCTGCATCACATCATTCATCAAAGAAAATATTTATTCATAAAGATCTCCATCATTTTGATTTTGTATTTCCATAAACTGAAGGTTATAAATCCGCTCTTTCTCCTCCTACGAAGAACCATATAGTTGGAAAAAACGTTATTTTTGGCAACAATAAGGAAATAGCTGTGAACATTTATCGTTTAAAATTCGCATTTTTATTGCACAATTTTTGTGAAGCAATAGATGACAATAATTTACCATATTATAAGAAGAAAACAGTTCGTTTTAATTTTAGTTTGAACAATTACTGTATTTGATGGATTTTTGTTAAAATTAGTCTTCTCATAACTAGTTATGTAAATAACTATTAAGGAGAAAACGGTTTTTTTTTAAATTAGAAGAGGAAGCATATCCTCTTAAAGATGTAACTCCGTCTTCTATAGCAAATATACCGCAATTACATTTCAAAATTTGGTGCACCACACACCATTAATCATGATTGTGGGAGACAATTTGAATCCCAACTTTTTTCACAGTTCAACATACTAATTGGATTTCCTCAGATACGTTCATCTTCCTATCATCCTCGAAGCAAAGGAATGTTAGAAAGATTCCATAGATTTTTATTGCGAGAGAAAACAAAATTTTGTTGGGACACAGATCTTATCCCAAGGAGGATTTGGTATGTTGTTCTGCTGAACTGGTTGATGGTCAGCATCTTCAACCTACCTGGAGAATTTTTTGTTGATTCTCTTCAAACTGAACCACTACTTGTGAGTTTACAAGAAACTTTTTTTAACATTAAACCTATTTCTGCATCACATCATTCATCAAAGAAAATATTTATTCATAAAGATCTCCATCATTTTGATTTTGTATTTCTATAAACTGAAGGTTATAAATCCGCTCTTTCTCCTCCTACGAAGAACCATATAATTGGAAAAAACGTTATTTTTGGTAACAATAAGGAAATAGCTGTGAACATTTATCGTTTAAAATTCGCATTTTTATTGCACAATTTTTGTGAAGCAATAGATGACAATAATTTACCATATTATAAGAAGAAAACAGTTCGTTTTAATTTTAGTTTGAACAATTACTGTATTTGATGGATTTTTGTTAAAATTAGTCTTCTCATAACTGGTTATGTAAATAACTATTAAGGAGAAAACGGGGTTTTTTTGAAATTAATAAAATTTGTATACTTGCGAATTAATTGCTTGATTTTCTCTAATTCCAAGTCTCTCGGTAAGGGTTGCAAATAACTCGAAAACTGGACGACAAAGAGACTTTATTTTTCGACGGACACACTTTTATACAAAACGACAAAACGGATTTTACTTGAAAATATATATACAAGAAAAGGACATGAAATATACATTTAACAATAATTATTTACAATATAAACAATAGACGAAAAAAATTGGCGGTGTGTGACTTTAATAATTAAATTGAATGATAATAATAATAATGTCGGGCGTGTGAGCACGTTCAGAAAAATAAATAAAAATACAAATTTAAATTGGAATAATTTGCTCTAAACATGGAGTTGAATTTTTTCTTTAAAAAGACTGAATTCATTTTTTAAATAACTCGCATTGTTATTAAAAAATATCCAACCGGATTAATTTTCAGTGAGGTATTTAGGTTTAGAGTACTATTATCATGGTTGGACGTAAATAAAAACATTTCTAACATTTTTTTCCAAGAACGTTTGTTTTGGATCTTCAACGAAAATAACATACAAAAATCACAAAATAAGATTATTTTATAAACAAATAGGGCGCATTGACGACAGAATAAAAAATTTCAACCTTGTGGTTATCATAAAAGGAATAATAATTAGTTCTCTTAAATTATCTTACAGATATTTTTCCATTCCTTAGTCTTACTTAGAACAAAACCACTTAAACCAAATAAGTACAAAAGAACAATAACATTTTTATTGTCTAAACGAAAATATTTTAGAACATACAGGATGTTTGGTTCATCTTCGTATTGAAGGAGGTTATAGATATGTTTATTATAATCATATCTAACAACATTATATATTCAATTAATTCAATTACAGTCCTCTTTTTTCTATAACACCTGCCAAATTATTGTAAAGTTGGCAAATTTAACAGCGAATTTTGTTTTATTATGTTTTACTGACGTTTGGTTGAGTTTTCGTTATTCAGAAAGTAAAAAATAATAAAATTAAAATAACAACACATAATTCTTTCTTTAAAGCTTTAAAGACATCCACTCATTCATCATAAACCGTGACGAATTGGGGAAATTGATGATTTGGAAGGTTATTTATTAGTATTTTAACCTCAACGATTTGTGTATTAAAATAGTTACTAAGAAACAAGAAAACAAAAAAAAATTATATGAGTCCTAGGTAATAACAACAGAAACTAACAAATTTACCTTTACAGGTATTATAGAAAAAAACGAACTATAAATTGTATATAGTACACCCCGGTTAATTAGGACACTTTGGGTTTCACACAACTTAAAAGATTGTCCCAAACATCCGATTTTAAAAATACTCACCAACAATAATAATCGGAATCTAAAAAATCGCTATGGTTCAGTCAATAGTCATGCATCCATCATATTGAAGATGAAAATGTCCTTTTTTAAAAATGATATAGGAGAACTAATATTTTAACGAGTTAAAAATTAAAATGTGTTTCACATTAATTAAAAATTCGCCTTGGCTTTAATAATGAAGATAAAGGGATGAATCCTTGTAATAATAAGAAATATAATGTATGATAATCGCTGTTTTATTCAAAAATTATTAAGATAGAATTGGAATATGCAAGATTGCATTTCAACTTAGATAGGGATAAAATAATAGGAGGAGAGAATTCAAAAAAATCGTCATTGCTAAAATAATGGGATAAGTCATGACTCAAATTGAAGACGAAAATGCGTTCTTTAAAATTATACAGAGTGAGTTATTAGTATCTCTGCGGACGATAGTCACTAAACCGTTTAAGGAAGAATAACAAGTTTTACACAAAAGTTATTTGATTCACTGCTTTCTATTACCTAAAATTATTATCACTTATATAGGGCACTCGAGTTAGGCTAATAATTGAAATATTCCAAATAATATTCAAAGCCAATAGGTACATGACAGTATCCAAAGGTATTACATATCCATAAATTTCACTTTTGATGTTAAATTGCACATACTTTAAATGAATTAAAATTGGAAAAATCGGCTTGCCTTTAATAATGGAAATAAAGGAAAGCATGATTAAATTGAAGGTGAAGATATCTTCTTTGAAACGGTGCATGATAATCGATATTTTATACAAGAATTATTGAGGTAATAATACAGTGCACCAGCCATTCTGGATGGTCCGAAACTCCAAATAAGGGCTAGTAGAGAAAAATCTCCAAAGGGTTTGACATTCTCAGACCATAACTTTTATTTACGGCCTTTCATATTTTTTTCTTATTTTCATGTTTATTTTGTTCTTCAGTTATAATTCAATTCTCATTGATGATTTATCATGTTATTCTTCAGAAATATTCCAGGTTAAGATTGAAATAAATTAATATACCGAATACGTAGGTTCTCGGAGTATACAAGTACCTATACGAAATTGTTAACGGTTTTATCTAGATTGAAATGATCGTCGTCAATTAAATTTTTAATTTTAATTTACTATTAACTTTTCCCTTTTTATCCCCTTGCTATCTGCTGCGAGTGTTTTTTTTTGGAAAGCATATATTTTGAATTTAGACATGACACTGCTTCTAGGAGACTAGATACTGCTTCAAAAAGACTTTTGATACTACTTCTAGATGACTTTATAATGCTTCTCAAAGAATTGACGCTTGTAGAAGACATGAAATTTTTTAGAATACCTGCCTTGCTTCCGAAGGATTGAGTAGTTTTCAGAAAAATTGAAATGATTAGAGAAGATTTGATATTGACTCTGAGAAATCTGAAACGCCTCCGAATAACTTAACATTGCTTCTAAAAGACTTGAAAATCATGCAATAGTCTTGATATTGTTTCCAGAAGACTTGAAATGCTTCCAAAAGACTTAATGCTACGTCTAAAGGACTTGAAATGCATCCAGAAGACTTGATGCTGCTAGTAAAACTGCTGACCGAAAACATTTTCATATCAAAAACAAGATACTATTGATAAAATTTGATTTTGCTTCTAAAATATCAAATACTGTTGGCAAAATTCAAAATCTCCATCTCAGAAGTTCAAGAACTGCCAAATAAATTGTAAAACTGTAAACTCTGTTAGCAGAAGATATTCCCATTGCAAACAAACCATAGGCGCCAAATACGTGGGTGTTTTTCATTCTTTTTTTCTTGGAGAGCCGTCATTCGTCATTTGTGTCTTTCTCCAAATTCTGTTTCTTTGAGCATGCGTATTTTCAAAAACCGGCACTTATGGAGTCACAAAATAACATTTTGTGTGGCTTAGAAACTGATAACATGATTGCGATAACAATGACACTTATCATCAAAAAGGTCTAGAACAATATTTATATATAAAATCAATACTTTTTTGTACATGGCTGGTTTGAAATGAGAATAGCTCAGCTGTTGTTTAATAAAAAAAAAAGTTTAAAAAAGGTACGGATGTTACCATTTCACTATGAACTAAATTGTTAAACTAAAATTATTTAAATAATTTCTGAGAATTGAGAATTACGTCGACGGAGAATTAACAGGAGAAAATATTTGGTTCCAACAAGGTTGATATCGGAGCACATATAGGCAAAGATGATGACATTGATGAAGATGTGCATCTTATTTTTCCTGGACATTTGCACGTGCAACTATTCTTGATTATTTCTTATGGAGACAACTAAAGGCGATGGTCGATAAACTTAGAAATCAACAAATTTTCAAAAAGTAATCCTATTTTTTTATAGTTAAATGTTAATCTAAACTTGACTCTTTCATAAATAAATTCAGTTACTTTCATTTCAAAGAAGCCACCCTGTGGTTACAATTTGCAGAACTCCTTTTCCTAAATAATTTGACAATTTTTCAGCTTATAAAGTATTTCAGCTAAACCCAACCCAGCCCAACCCAACTCTGTATATTTGAAGTGAAGTAAATCTAGAACAAACACTAGACCACTACAGGGTTGCCAAATCAATTTGTAAAGTACTCTATTTCAGAAACTGTTCATTGCAAAGGCCTTCATTAAAAAAAACTCTTCAGATGCACGGCTAAACCCAACCAGAGGCGTCCTAAGATATTTGCCGCCCCAGGGCTAGGTTGGATGAACGAAACGAGTACTCCCCTTTTCATACAAAATTGAATGCCCAAAAAAAGGTGCGCACTTACGTTTGCGTCGGCGCAGCAGGATGCCCATATTTCCAAAACACTGAAGAGTATTTATATTAAAAATGCTGAGTTCCTCTGTCGCAATGTCCCTTGCAATTTATTAGCAAAATGCTAGAATAAATTATGTGAATAATCAGATGAGGAACCTGAATTCCATTGTTCGTTCGACAATTAAAAGAAATTGGTACATACTGCAAGAAATAAGGCACTTCTCTCCATAAAAACGCTGGTGCAAATTAGTTAAAAGTGAGGAAACTAGTAAAAGGTGCAGATAATGTTCTTCTAGTATAATAAATCTATAAATATGTATTTATAAGACTTTTTGACAATGTCTAAATATGTCATCAATAATCTGCATGTTTCTATAATCTGAATTGAGCTAGTTTTAATTGATTCGGATTAGTGAAGTAAGGAAAAGTGAGTTATGAATATTTTCTTGTTGGCATAACAATTGAACTGAATATAGTGTGATATAGTTTCATATAATGACTTGGAAAATATCAGAACTCATCAATTAATCACAATTTAATATTTATTTTTTAACACAGCGATATTATTTATTAAAATTTTTGAAAATATCGAACCGATTTGATATAAAGTTGTATGGCAACTTTATGCAGTGTAACCTAATGGACTATATAAGTTAACAAGAAAACTGCAATGGAAATCAGTCAACTGTAACAAATGGATGAAGACGGTGTGCTATCGAGGTGGTAAACCTGAAGTGGTCGTTATAATTTGTTACGGTCTACGATTTCTAACCCAAAAAATAACGAAATCTCCAACTCCATTGAAATTTATCGTTTTCTATCATCATAAATCGAAATTTTTGACCAAAATTTTATTAAAATCAATCTACACAATTAGTTAAAGATTATTAAATTTAAATTGCCTGTAGTCTAAAACACGATTAACGATAAAAACCGATAAATTGATAAAATAATATTCGCGTACACACCAAGTTAAAAAAGAAATGATTTAAGATAGATATCGATGTAATTTAATTTAATTTTTTTCCCAATAACGAGGGGTTATCAACTGCACTTATTAAATACCGTAATAATATTCATATTTATGTCGCTTCTTTAACGAGACGCTGTAAAATTTGGTAACCTTTAATGTTAAAACCGGTCAATTAGGGTTAAGTACCCACTCCCTGTTGGATATCGTTTACAGTTACTTCTTGAATTTATTAAAAAAAAGTATTTCGACAAAATTCGTTCTATGTTGAAATCGAATATTAAACTGTGAACACACACATTATCATTAGATGGCCATTAAAAGTAACCTTAACGAAGTCATTAATCAAAAAACTTCGGCGAAACGTCTTAGTTATTGGTGTTTATTCATAATGAGTTCGTTAACGATTTAATTGTTTTATTTTGTATCCTTTTTATCTATTTTTTATGATTTATATTAGAGAAATTTTAAAATTAATTCAACCTGAAATGCACGATACTTATTATTATAGAAAGCAGAAAATTATGTTACTGATTAAAGCTGAAATATTAAGAACCCACCAATTTGAGGTAACAAATTTTACGAGGTAAAAGTGAAAGTCAAATAAGTTAGTTTAATTCTAAAGGAGCTTTTTATTTTTTGTATAATTTTTATCTAATAAGTTAATGAGAAAAATAAACCAAGTTAATTAACTTTTCTTTAAATTTATGTCCGTATATTTATAAATGTAACTGTAATTTTTTAATAATTAATTTATTATTCGTTTTAGAAGGTTTAATTATAGAAATTAATTAAAATCGGTCTTCAAAAATAATAATAAATGATTCGAATTTAATTACAATACATTTTGTTTCATAATAATCGCTAAAGACGCAGACATACCTAATTAAAGGTAAATAATATTAACCTAATACGTAACATGAAAACCGCAATATGTAACATGGTAAACATAGAGTGGTAATAAAAGAGTGCTTCTTGAATTGAAATTTATTATGTGTTTGTGCTTATTATTTAAGCGATTATAATTAACCAGGAAAAATAAATGAAACAACTTTAAAAATAAATTTTTTGCTTATCTTATGTGTTGATAAGCAAAAAAATTCTCATTAATCAATACAACAATACTCATCAAAAACCCTTTTTTTCTTAGTGCACCACTCGTAAAATTCGTTACGGCTTAAGGCCATATAACACGACTAGCGAATTTAATGTCGCATAAAGGCGGGAATGCGGGTATAAAAGAACCGATATAGTAAAAATTAACAGCTAAATTGGAAGGGCGATAAAAAAGTTTGTGTAAATCAATTATTTGTCGTGTCCACGGGGGAAAGACTTCCTTTTACGACCAATTTATTCGGGCATAGCTCGGTTTATACCCGCGATTGTAAAATAGTGAAAATATTACGACTCAATATAATGTTGTTTAATTTTAATCAGAAAAAAGAAGTTTCATCCAGGTGTCTTCTTCTCACTTTTTACAATTTCTGTATTAAATCGAAAAACCATAATTTTATTTTAT
This sequence comes from Onthophagus sagittarius, assembly GCA_036711965.1. Classification (NCBI taxonomy): domain Eukaryota; kingdom Metazoa; phylum Arthropoda; class Insecta; order Coleoptera; family Scarabaeidae; genus Onthophagus; species Onthophagus sagittarius. The sequence goes on along the minus strand of JASERS010000002.1, from coordinate 61,452,286 downwards.
TTTATTTTAACCGCGAGAATCGAACCGAAGGTGTCACTAACGCCGTTTATCTTCATTGAAAAACGAATCTCTCGAGTGAGTGGACAACTCAAAGGACGGCGCGGCGTCTTGAATTGATTAACTCTGCATTGCCCGTAATAAATCATCGGTGGTTTTAAAAAATTTCCCACCGTTGAGGTGGAATCACAACTACATTCGTAGTAGATAAATTCTTTAGACAAGAGTAACGTGTCGATTCCTATTTGAGAATAAGTCTTGAACGAGGAGTTCCACTTTAAACGTGCACTTTCCATTAAAATCGTTATCGCGTAAATACACATAATACGCGATAGTTTCATGTTGAATTTATTCATACATCGAACGAAATTGAAACACTCTAAACAATTTCGCTTTTCAAAACCACAAAATCGACCATAACCGATATGCATATACAGGGTGTTTAAAAGTTGTGTTCGGGAAGTTTACCCATTTATACACAGGAAAAAATATAGAAGTAAAAATAAAGTTAAAAAAAACTCTAATTATGTTTCAGATCGGTCCAATATATTTAGACTTGTTTTTTTTACTATATAATGCAGGTGAATAGATTAAAATTCTTTCTTTTCAAACTTATCTAAGCATAAATAATGCGTTGGATATGTTCAAATCACTAAGGGCCGGTTTATTCACCTTTGGTTAAATTTAACTACTGGATATTTTCCATGGTTACTGTAATTTCACTTGCCATGATTGGCTATATTAACAGTAACTATGGTAAATATCCAGTAGTTAAATTTAACCAAAGGTGAATAAACCGGCCCTAAGGGCCACTTTTACCACCTCTTGATAAATTTATCTAACAGTTAAAAACCGGCTCATAGCCAATGAGAGCGCTTAAAATCGCTTTTAACCACCGCTAGTTAATTTAACTAGAGGTTGGTAAAAGTGGACCTAAGGCCCGTTACTACCACTCATAGTTAAAGTTGTAGTTAGCGCTATCTAAAAGATAACGTAAAAATCGATTACTACCACTGCATTTATCTCACAGTTAACGTTACCTGAAAGATAACTTTTGTGTTAACCATAACCAGTGATTTCGGTTCGGGTTAAGTCGGTATCTCATAGATAAAAGAAGAAACCTAACCTCACAAATCGCCTGGTGTGGTTAGGTTAAAAAATGGATAATTTTATGGATGTTGACGATGAAGAAAATATTTTCGAGGACATAAATGAATTATTTCTAGGGCTGGGTTAATGTATCGATATGTATCAAGACATGTATATATTATTTAAAGATAAATATGAATTATCTTATGGTGCTCCACCAAATGGTACTACACCAAAAATGATATTACATATCAAAAAATTAATACGATTAAATTAAATAATTACATAATAAGTTTAATAAAATAAACTTTACCAACACCTTTCCAACCTCCCCTAACCCTTCCATAAGCGTCATTTTGCATGCAAGCTGGCAAAAACGTTTATAAAAGAATACAAATTTCAAAAGAAAGCAAAGTCGTAACACAGTCCCGGAAATCAAACTTTATAATTGTTTTTATCAATGAATTTCTTTGAGAAATCATTAAATATAGTCCACCCCTCAATTGTTTTATTTGTTTTATTTATTTCATCTGTATTTCTAGGCCAACATAGGCCTTTATTTAACAAGTTATTCTCTAATCTACTTCTGTTTTCGAATTTATTCACACAGTTGATCAACACATGAACAGAATTTCCAACTTCGTCACAACCGCATTGTAAGGAGTCACGTTTACCGATTCTATTAAGATATTCTTCAAAGTTACCATGACCAGTAATCAATTTTACTGTTTCTGGATACAGAAAATTGTAAGCAAATCCAACTTTCGGCATAAACTGGTATGTCAATCTACCATTCGTTGACTTATCACATCTTTCCTGCCAAACTCCCATAAAATATTTTCTAATCTTATTCTTAAGACTTCGTCTAGAAATAAAATTAAATCCAATATGGGAATTCTCCAGCAAAGATGCTTCCTTTGCCAATTGGTCCGGTCTTTCATTTCCTTTAATACCAGAGTGTCCTTTAATCCAATAGAAATTGATCCTGTTCTTTAGATCTCTGATCATATCCCATGTCTCCTTTTGCAAAATGACTTGGTCTGTTCATATTTTTCAAGCCTTCTAAAACAGAAGCACTATTTTAAGCACTATTTTAAAGCACTATTAACCACAATTAATTCCGCATGAAAATTATTACACAAACTACCGAGTTTTATTTTTTCATTATATGTCTCAATACCTTCACTATAAACAACAAATGCAGCACCAACATCAACATCACTTTTTGCACCATCCGTATATATTTGAACAGCACTAACTTTATTAACACTCCCGCAAACTTTAAAGTCCATAACAGCTCGTTTAGCTGGATGAACAACTGACAAAAACTCACTTTCTTTTTCAATAGGGTTTTTACTTAAATCTAAACCAGTAATTAATTTTAAGTCATTATTATCTAAACTATTTAAATTTTGTAGTATTGCTAATTCTCTAAATCTTAAATCAGCTGGTAAAATACCTGCTATAACACTAAGCGTATCACTCGAAACTGTACTATAGGCCTTAGCTGCCTTCAATCCTAAAACCCTCTGTACACTAATAAATTTGTTCCTAGCTTTTATACTTTTAATTTTACTTTCCCATACTGAAGCTGCATAACACATACAAGGTTCGATGACACCCTTGTATATGGTGCTTGATGCATTACCATTCAAGCCTCAGCTAACCTTAGCAGCAGCTCCTATTTTGTTAGATATTTCCTTAGCTTTTCTAGTGACATAATCTAAATGAAAATTAAAATTAAGTTTATCGTCCAAATAGACGCCTAAATATCTAACAACATTTTTACAAATAATCCTATTACCATCTAAAGACAAAATTGGTAACCTTTGATTTAATTTTCCAAAGAAAATTGCTTCTGATTTTGAAGCATTAAATTTTAATTTACAATTCTTACTCCAAAGATTAATTTTTTCTAAAGCCTCATTAGCTAAAATAGAAATGTTTTTATAAAGGTTACTCCTAACTAAAAGAGTTGTGTCATCCGCGAAAGCTACAATTTCACAACCTATAGGTAAATTAATATCAAAAATTGTGTTAAACATAATATTCCAATAACCAGGACCTGACCTAGAACCCTGCGGACAACCTCTCTCAATATTATAGTTTATATTGATGAAAAGTAGGATTTAGCTAAATCAAATAAATTTTTCCGACAACGTTTTCTAATTAACTGGCTCAAAATTAAATGCCACCATGCATGGTCAAAGGCGCCTGAAATATCCAAATAATATGTATCGAGACAGCAGTGCATGTCGAATGACCGATACACACATCACTGTAATATCGATATATCATCACATTAGTACATTGATACAAAGTATATCGATACAAAAACAATTATACAATTTAGACTTAAATTCAACTAAAGTATAAATATTTTTTTTTAACTTTTATGTTCTTCATAGTTTCTTTTTATTAACTGTCGATCTAAATATTGATACGATATCGATATGCGTATCGCACACCCCTAATTATTTAGTATACGAAGTGAAACAATAATACGAAGACGATTAAATCATCTAAATAAACATTGAGATGGGGAATTCATGAAAATATTTCGTATTTCCAATGAAACTTTTCATTTTCTTCTCCATGAAATAGAGGAAGCTATTAAACCGCCATCCATTACGCGTCACTTCTTTTATTTTCTATAACATATTTATTATATATACTTTTTATTTTTTTTATTAAATCGATCAATATTTCCATTTTCTGTTTGGAATAATTCGCAGTTCTTTTTACTTATCGTTTTCCGTTTTCTATGTTCGAACGGTACACAAAATAAGAAGAATGACAAAAATAATAAACGCTCGATTTACGATGATGTTCGTGGTTAGAATATTAGACCTTTTGACCGTATGGTCACCAACTTAAATAATCACCCCAAATAAAATCACTAGATTCTTTAGATATCTTAAGGATATCCTATCTATGAGATAACTTGAAGTGGTAGTACGGCCGAGTCCGTAAACTATTAGTTTAGCGTTATCTTATAGTCAGCTTATCTAATAGATATCAACGATTTGGTAGGAACGGGCCTAAATCACACACATTTTTTACTCTAACAAATAGAAGATAACTAATTATTCCTATTTTACGAGTACATTCGGCCCGAAGGTGCTCGGATATGTACTCGAACGACACTCTTATTGTGGTAATCAGTAATCCAATCATACTAGTACCTCAGCATCCGATCAGAGAGGACTAGGATCGCACTTAACTTTTACGAGCTCACTCGGAGAGTAGTTGTAGAAGAAAATGGTGCTAAATGAAAAACAACGAACGTTTCGTACGAAAAGAAAGTGGAATGAACGTGATACGCTTAAATTTGTAGAACTGTACGAGATAAAAGAAATTCTTTAAAATATAAGACTGTTAAGTTACAATAACAAGGTTGCTGGTAGAGATGTGAAAATTACGGTCACGCATAACCCATCGTGATCTACCGTGAGCGGGCATCAATTTTTGTGCCACTCACGTGAGTTTGCGTGATCGTGAGCAACTTTGATTATGACGGGACCCGATTGGATCGATTCCTTAATTTTTCTTCGCCGGACAGATCGGTGTATATCAAACTTATTCAGGTCCGCATTAATGAAAAATACAAAAACAATATTTAACAATTTAAATATTGCACAATAGATACTATCAGGCTATGCATGTCAATTTAAAATGTATGGATGTGGATATTTATACAAGCGCTAGGCGGAGTTTTATGATCTCAAAACTGTTGGCTGCAATTAAGGGATTGATGGGTGAGGCGATCAGAATTCAGAATCGGACTAAATTATTACTTGCAATATTTCGAAACTTTATTGTTTCTTCCACTGGCAATTACTGTAAACAATTATTACAAAATGTAACTGACTCAATCCTCTTTTCAAAAGACAAAATGTTTACTTACAAATATAGTCAACTTAAGTTGTGAAGGTAGAAAAAACTATAAAACATTTCTTGATCTGGCATCACAGATAATGCAAAATTAATAAACAAAAAACTCTTTTAAATGTTAACAATTAAGATGGATGAAGAAAAATTTCCTGTTGATATCGTACAGGGAAATCTTAACAAACTGGTCAAGAATCTTCATACTGATAAGATTATTAATGATAGTGAACTTAAGCTACTCATGTCACAAAACTCAACTTTATGTAAAGCCTATTTCTTACCTAAAATACATAAACCTGGTGTTCCCCTTCGTCCAATCATATCTGCTTGTGGTTCAGCTACGTATAATTTATCTAAATTTCTTCCTAACATTTTTACGATCTCCCTCAGTAATACTAGTCAATATAACGTTAAAGATACTTTTGATTTTGTGGATTATATACGGGGTTTTCGACTTCCATCTGACTTTGTTATTATATCCTTAGATGTGGTAAGTTTGTTAACAACATCCCCCTTGACTTAATTTTAGATATTGTAAAGATAAATGGGAGCTTATTAGTGACAACTGCAACTTCTCTTCTGACACCTTTTGTAATTTGTTAAAGTTTGTTTTTGATAACACGTACTTTTCTTTTCATGATCAAATTTATTTACAGAAGTTCGGTACACCGATGGGTTCACCCATAAGTCCCATTTTAGCGCTTATAGTTATGGATTACGTGTTGGATAATGTTATACCTAAGTTACATTTTGAATTACCTTTTATAAAGAAATTTGTTGATGATATTATTACTAGTGTTCCCAGGGATGGTACTGATCACATTTTGACAATTTTCAATTCTTTTAACTCAAGTATTCAATTCACTATCGAGATAGAAAACAATTTTAGTATACCTTTTCTTGATTGCAATGTTATTCGGGAGGACGACTTGGTGGTTGTTGACTGGTACACCAAACCTACTTACTCGGGTCGTTATATCAATTATTTTTCGGGTCATTCGTTCAATCATAAAATTAACACATTGGTGGGTATGAAGAACAGAGTCTTAAGGATTGTTGACTCTAAATTTCAAACTAAAGGTTTATTAAAACTCAAGAAAGTTTTCATCAACAACAATTTTCCGCTAAAGATAGTTAACAGGATTCTGTTCTCCACATCCACTCGTACACCTCATCATCTTCCACCCAGTATCTTTGATTTGACTACCAGACCTACGAAGTATGTTAAAATCATGAAAGTAGATAACTTATCAAGGCAAATTATTAACATTTTAAAAATTTATTTACCTGAGGTTAACAGATTGGTTGAATATTACCCTTTAAAGATAAGAAACTTCTTTTCCAAGATTAAAAACCCTGACCCTTTAATGTATACATCTAACGTCATTTATCAAATTAATTGTAAAGAATGCACTGGGGTATACATTGGTGTTACTGGTCAATGGCTAAAGAGACGTATAAGCTCTCACAAAAGTGATTTTAATACTAAAAAAACTCAATGTGCACTTGCTGATCATATGATTACTTGTGGTCACAATTTTGATTTTGAAAACCCGGTCGTTCTCGATAGTGATAAGAATTATTATAATAGATTATTTCTTGAGATGTATCAGATTAATTTGTGTGATGATACTGTTAATTTTAGGACGGATACTAACAATTTAAGTAACATTTATTCTTATGTTATTCATTGGGATAAAACCAGAAGGGATATTGGTGTAACGAGTAGTGTTGATGATTCTTTGATTCTTTAAATTTTCATTGTGTTTAAAGTTTTGATACTTTTTTTTGTTTGATTTCATGTTTAATTTGTAATTTTGTCACTTTTTGTTAATGATAACTTTTAATTAATGATAATTTTCATAGGATTCTTTAAATTTCAAATTTTTAAATTTTGGCGGTTTTTAAATTGTTCTGTTTCGCGTGCTGGATTTGTGGATGAGGCGCAGACGCACTTGACTTGTTAACTGGTTTTAACTTTTCTTGTGTTTTTATCTGTATACACCACGTTTTAATTCACGAATCTTCATCCATCTTAATTGTTAACTTTTAAAAGAGTTTTTTGTTTGTTAATTTTGCATTATCTGTGATGCCAGATCAAGAAATGTTTTGTAGTTTTTTCAATCTTCACAACTTAAGTTGACTATATTTGTAAGTAAACATTTTGTCTTTTGAAAAGAGGATTGAGTCAGTTACATTTTGTAATAATTGTTTACAGTAATTGCCAGTGGAAGAAACAATAAAGTTTCGAAATATTGCTAGTAATAATTTAGTCCGATTCTGAATTCTGATCGCCTCACCCATCAATCCCTTAATTGCAGCCGATATTTATACATACAGTATGTATATGTAATTGGCTATTTATACATACTAAATGTATACGCAATTGGCTATTTGTACATATAGTATATGTACACAATTGGCTGTTTAGATATACTCTATGCTTGTATATAAACCAATTACAGCTCCTATAGCAATTAAGTTAGGAATTTTTTTCGAATACAGGCTTGTACTATATATACAAGTGACGACACAAAGTGTTCTATTTTCTTAAATAAATGGAACGCCCTATATTTTTTTGCATATTCTGATTAGTGAATTTTATGAAAATTTTTTAAAATTTATGCAGTCACTTAAAATTCGTTATCAGCACTACTATTAAGCATTGAAGATTTCAATTGGATAATATTATACAGGGTGGTTACCAGAATCGGTAAATTTACACGATGTTTGTGGGATCATAACTTTGTTATTCTAAATGGAACACATCGCTTATCCGCTGAATACAAGACAATCAAAAAAAAATACTCTTGTTGACTTTTTTCTAATACGCATTCCAAAAATTCAAGTTATTTTAACTGAACATGCACAGATGTGTACTTTTCCATCTTTTACTTAATGAACTCAAAAATTTAAACTTTTGTTTAAAATTGTCTTTTTCATAACTCATTTCTTGTAAGAAAATCATGTTACGTTTGTTTTTGCAGAGTTTTAATAAAAAAATCATAACTCGGATATTTAAAGATTTGAAGAAACAATCTCAAGTACATTAAATACTAATTAAATTAGTTCTTAAGATACGGATCTATGAAAATTTCTTAATTTTTAACAAATATATATAATTAGGTTCTTGCAAAGGTTTAATCGAAAAATCATAACTCAAAGATTTAATGATTTGGAAAAACGATCTTAAGCACGTTAAATAGCAACAAAATTTGCTTCAAGTTGCTCTGCTCTTTATTTCAGAGCGATATCTCAATTAGTTCTTGAGATACGATTCTTTAAAAAATTCTTGATTTTTATCAAACACATATAATTATATTTTGCAGGGTTTCAATCAAAAAATCGTAACTCGGAGATTTAAATATTTAAAGCAAGAATCTGAGGTACCTTAAATAATAACAAAATTTGCTTCAAATTGCTTTTTATTTTAAAGTTATATCTCAATTAATTCTTGAGATAGGATTTTTTGAATACGATCGCATTAATTTTTTTCTTAAAAACTACCTCAATTATCTCAATTAGTCAGATTTTTGAGATAAGACTCTTTGAAAAATTCTTGATTTTTATCAAACACATATAATTATTTTTTGCAGACTTTGAAGCAAGAATCTTACACACCTTAAACAACAACAAAATTTGTTTCAAATTGCTCTTTATTTCAGAGCGATATCTCAATTAGTTCTTGAGATACGATTCTTTGAAAATTTCTTGATATTTATCAAGAAATTATATGATTACGTTCTAGCAAAGATTTAATAAAAAAATCATAACTCGGAGGTTTAAAGATTTGAAGAAACGATCTAAGGCACATTCAATACTAATTGTACTAATAATTCAATACTAATTTACTAAATTTGCTTCAAATTGCTTCTTATTTTAAAGTGATGTCTCAATTAATTCTTGAGATAGAATTTTTTGAATGCGATCGCATTAATTTTTTTGTTAAAAACTACGATTTTGTTTAAGAATTTTACAAGTCTGCTTTTGAAAGAAATTCCTAACTTAACTGGTATAGGAGCTATAATTATAATTATAGTTTGATTTAATAAAGTTAGTTTTCAGTATTTTGTATGTATAATTGGCCAATTATATATACATACATTATGTATAAATATCCACATCCAAAATTTATACTGAAAAAATACTGGAAGAATCTAATTGGAAAAGGACATCACATTTATTTCGATAATTATTTTAATTTAGTGCCGCTGCAAAAAAGATTTGCAAGCAGAATTGGTATATGCTTATGGAATCGAAAAAAAATAGAAAGGACACATTAGAGGTAAATATGGTTTTATAGGCAAAGATGGTGTTGTTTATTTGAAATGGAAGGATAGAAAAGTTGACACGTTTTTGGTCACCATAATCCAACAGTCAAAGATAATGTAAAGAGAAAAGATCGCAAAAAAATAATGTTATTAGCCTAACTGTAGTAAGGTACTGCAAAAGTCGCATGGGTTATGTTGACAAGACAGACATATTCAAATCAATTTATGAAATTGATAGAAAATTCAAAAAGCGGTATAGAATTACGTGGTTTTAATCAACGTTACTGTTGTAAATGCTCATATCATTCATAATATGAAACATGATTCCAATGAGTTCATTTTAAAAATGCTCAAAATTACTGTTGCTTTGGAGTTAATTGGAACTATAAAACATAGCAATACAAGTACGCACTTGCAATATCATTAAATAAAATGACTAATAAATGCTTTGATTGAAATTAGGTATTATCAGTGCAACCATATATAACATAATTCATATAACATTAGGCAGATGCGCAATGTGCAACACCAAGCAAACATAACACTGAACACGATGGATATGTACTATGTGTAATGTAGGATGATGTCTCAACGATAAAAAGAATTGTTTTGCATCATATCATACAAAATACAGATTGTTATAAAGTTATAACAGCAATAGTATTATTTTTCTGGTGGTTGCATGATGCAACACCATCTGTTGTGAAATATATTATTTTGAGTTATTTGTGATCAAATAACTCAAAATATTTCATGAAAGTTTTGCAACTTCTGTACTACATTTCGTTTTTTTTCTATAATACGTGTTGATTCAAGCAAAATCTTATTGTGTTTCTGTTTTTATAAAATTTCTGATGTTTTCCGGATTATTAGTAACATTTTTAGTAACTAAATGTTTTGGTCAAAGTTCTAATCAATTTTTAAATAAATACGATTCTATCAAAGTTCATGTTTATTATAAAAATATTCTATAAAGTAATGAAATAGAATAAAATTTAATTCAAATTTTAATTTGAATTAATTAATTTCTTGTTAATTCCACCATTCTGTCAAACACAATTAATTAATAATAAGATTAACAAGTAATCAAACATGATTCATACATGTGATCGCCTGATCGAGCGTGAGTCACGTGAATTGGCGTGACCCACGTGTGAGTAACTTGATTCACGAATGATATTCACGTGAGTGACGTGCGTGACATGCATGGGTCTAGATCGTGAGCGGGCATAAAAATTTACTCACGCATCTCTAGTTACTAGGAACGGAGCACTGCAACGAATCATAAAACAATTAGATTTGAATGACATCACTATTGAAGATATCAACAATAAAATCAATAAAAAACCCTTTGTAGATGGCACCTAAGACTGAAGACAAAAACTTAAATATAGTACTCTTTGGAACACGGGAATTACGTTTTAGTGAAGAAAAACTGTCATCTGTTGACAAGTATTTCATAACTGCTTGTAGTTTGATTCGTTCAGGTAAAGCAGCTGTTATAAGAGTATCCTCTCTTTGTATTTTCTTTTCAATTTTACTGAATAGATGGTCAAATTGCTCGTAAATGCTTCAGCCGTAAATGGTTCTTGTAAATAGCACAATCTTCCTGTTCCACTTCACAAAGAAGATTATTAGACAATCCCTGTACGAGTCCAGAATCGTGCCCAAATTCTTTTTTTTTTTTCGATATTTCATTTTTTTTTCAATTTAACTCTTCTATTAAAAAAATCTGCTGCAATTCCAGTTACATGAAGCAACAAATGTTGCCAGTTCTAGGTCTAGTGTTAGCTTTAGTATTGGTATTAGTTCTACCTTTAACTGATATTCAAATTTGAGTTATTGTATAGTTGTATCGTCTTCAGACGAACGACTAAACCTGTATATTTCTAGTTCTAGGTCTAGTGTTAGTTTCCATTGATTCACCACAAAAACTGCCATCTGATGAGTATTATAATTAATTTAAAATAAACTATTTTAGATAATTATATTATTTTAGATATTATGATGGCGTGGTGGCCGTTGAGATAAACAAAAACGGCGCTTTTCGCTTTATTTTCTTTACAGACATTGTCTCTGAAGGTTAGAGATCGTACACTTAACGGCATAAAAACGTATCATTTAAGATAATCAAGGTCAAGCTTTGACAATATATCAGCAGGGTTCTTCCCCATTTTGGCGTTTAACTAATATTTAATTAATAATATTTAAAACATAGAGCACAAGTCTTGTCTGTCCTGTCTATTTTTGTTCAAATTTCCATTATTATTAACGTCAATGTAAAAAGGTTTTAAGCACAGCTTATTCTGCAGCGCCATGGTTAACGTCGTTGACTGTTGCTCGAGAAGAAAAATGCCATTAATTCTTGCAGAAGCACCCAACAACCCTATGATGATTGATACATAACAGTTGAAATAAGAAATCATCTGGAATTGTATTTAAGTACGTCGGATGAACGTAAGTGAACACATAGTAGGGAAAGGATTTCTTCGATATACAAACCTTATCAATACAATAATATCACTTTCTTCGATATTATTGATAAGGTTTGAGAACGAGCTAAAAAATAAAATTTAATCTTATCGCAATCTAAGCAATCTAACGTAAGTGTGGCTCTCTATATTATATATGCTCAAAGCTGAAAAGTCTCTCTATTAAGTTTCAAGCCTCCTTGCACTCGATGGAACGTAGACTTGTTGGTCTGCATCAATTGTGGGGATTCCTTTTTATCTTTGATGCTTTCTAGAGTTCTTTTTATGACACTCCATCAAAGGCAGAGTGATTAGAACCTACCTAATCCTTGAGTTCTTCTTCATTACAAGATTTTATCTAATCAAACTAAAACTAATATTCTTAGAACTAGACATTTTCAGATTGAATTGGATTAGTTTGTTTTGGGTTGGATTGAATTAGGCTGAATTAAGTTTCTTTTAAGTTTTGTACGTCCCTGAAGCAATGTACAAGTATTCTGTCTTACCATTAGAAACACCGTACATGAAATGCATACTTGCCAATTCTACATTTGTATATTCATTCATGCTTACAATGTATACTAACAATAAGACTTCTTTTGCAATCTTGATGAGAACTATAACCGGATAAGAATACTTATAGTCCGTAATCCAATTCTTAATTGGATTGGAATAATTCTTCAAAAATGTTGTACTGTATTATTTGAATCAGGAGCCAGTTGATTTTCTTTATTATTATTAGGTTTTATAAATTTTTCAGTTTGTAAATTATTTTAGGTTAATTTTTATTCCAATAATCTTCTTTCTCCTTATTTAATTTATTAAAATAATTAGTTAACTATTTTTGAGGTTATGACATTATTTATGAATGAATTGTTGCAGTTTTAATGCTTTTTTAAGCTTATTTTGCTGATTTTGGAACATTTTTGTTTATTTTTTAACGTCCAACTTCAAAAATATATTGAAATATTTAACTTACGGATTTTCGTCCAATTCATCATTAAAAATCCCAAATGATGGATGGTTTTCGTTTTAGTGATGCTAAGATTATTGTCTTCAATGGATTCAACCGCACAAACGTAAATTATGATAAGAAATTACTAAAAAATAAATTTCGGGTTATGTCAATATCAAAATTCTATAATATTAGTTCGTATTGATTAAAATCGGATTAAATTCGTGCCCCATTCACTCCTCATTGAAGTGGAGAACCTTCGTTTAATTCTGGATACTGTCACTTATAGCCTATTTTGACAGATTAGATATAAGAACCTATAACACAACTATTCTTGAAGTCCAGGTTTTTAACAGCACTGGGGCGTCAACTCCTGAAGAGGTATCTGCTTTTGCTCCCAACCCAATGTCTCTTTGGATTTTTTCTGGCATTGAATTTTGAGTGAAATGGGGCACTCTCGTTTCGTTCATCCAACCTTGGGGCGCCGAACATCTTAGGCTCTGGTTCAAATATATAGTTTTGAATTAAGCTGTGCATCTGAAGACTATTTTTTTTAATGAAGGATATACTCAAATCGGCTCATATTATATAGTTTTCTTACACAGTTCAACTCAGCTTTTGCATTCCTAAGCTGTCCTTTTAATTTAGACAATTTTGACATTGTATTACGATGAACTTTATCAGTTTTAAATTAGGGTTCTAAACAATTACTGTGTAACTTTGAAACACTTGTTGCCGTCTCATCCTTTAAAAGATAAGAAAAATTAAAGTTTTCTATATATCAATCCGTTCCATGTTCAATGACAGTATCAGGAACGGAAATAGGAGTTAAAGGACAGGTTTTTTCCATAGGTACTTCAGAAACACGAATGATTTTAATAGAATCATTTAATTTATACAAAGACTTCCAGGATGCAAAAAAAAAACGTTTAGAGTTGCCTATCTGTATAACGATATATTACATCTTATCTATGATTAAATTACAATAAAAAAAGTAAACAGCCAAAAATACATGGTGAATTATGCATATTTACTTTATTTTATTAATACAAAAAACAATTTTTTATAATTATTATTCATAACATCATCTGCTATTAATACAATTATATAAAACTACAAAAATATTAGAATTAATTATAATATTTTTTAATTAATTATAGTATAATAATTAATATCTTTATAAAGTCTTTTTCTTTTTAAGTTATTTTTAGGGAAATTTCATCTTGCACTTTAAAACTCCATATATTTTTATTTCTGAACACTTAAGATCAACACTTAGTGTCCCCCTTTGTCCCAACCTCGAAGATATTCCACTTCAACTTGAGATTGTATTGCCTCATTCGCAAAAGAAAATTGCGATAAATCTTGTTATGTAATTGAACTAAAACATCGAGGCAAAGAATTTCACTTCTAAAGTTTTCCAAAAGGAGAGAGAGACCATTCGTAAAGATCTAGATCTTTTGATTAAGCAGTTTTTCGCATTTCCTCACTCAACACCAAGCATTTCACTTGGTGTTAAGTCTCAGTAACCATCATATTGTACCGCCTCGGACACAAATGACCTTGGGTTAATCATACAATTTAAAACAATGCGTCAATCAATCATACCATCATAATATGATGACCAGATTCATATTTGAAGATATATTTTTTATTTATTTTTGATGCATTACAATAGCCAATTATTTTTCATCTTCTAATGCACAATAAAATTTATAAATACCACATTCCTCATACATAATAATTTATATAATTTACTGTTATCTCAACAGCTCAAGCATTACATTGGATTTATTTTCGCATGACTAAGTTTAGTTACAAACATGAATTACCTATTATTACCCCTTATCCTATCCGGTTATTATTCTGTTATAAACGCGTGATGTAATCCGATGAATATTAGTAATAGAATCAAATATTAAAAAAAAATTGACGTTGATATTGAATAACTTGTATACCGAGATGATTTAAAAGGATGTATAGATCCTTATCAAGTTCGTTTAAACTTGATTTATAACACGTGAGGTATCAAATTTTTTATTAATATATGTATGTATATGCTAAAATTCTAGGATAGTTTAAAACCAGTAATATATAACATAATCAAGCAGAATTCAATTATAACTGTAATCAAGATATTGGTTGGTTTAGGTCGGTTGATGGCTGCACCTTAATTTCACAAACCGTTCGACTCCTGTGGTTGTAGACAGACCCATACCCATATAATGAAACGTTTACAAAAAAAATTCATTCTTACAATATACGGTTTTACTCCTGGAATGTAAAATCCGGCGGTTACTGTTCAGAAACGGACTTTGATAAAGACGAAGTCGCATTTAATCAACCGCGACCGCAAAGTCCAAACGGTAAGAACACACGTTTCAGACGTTGTCACGTAGCGTGCACGTGCCACGCTAGATTATGATAATAAGACTTACGACGTCCCAGTCATAAAGCGGCGTTTCCTAAGGGAAATTTACAATAATTGCGACCGACAGAAATAATTCTCAACACATAACGAAATCGTTAAATTACCAAGATGTGCTAATTATATTTGTTTTTGATGGCGCACTTTAAAGTTTATGTAGCGTAAAACCATTAATTTGAACAATATGACGAAAATAACTTACAAACGTTTTATTTACCCATAATTTCAATTATTGGTACAATTTTTGTTGTTGGTACAAAAGAAATAACTGTTTATTGAGAATCAATTATGCGGATATTATTGTCAGCAATTAAAATAAATCAATCTTTCCCAAAAGAATACAACAATCATCGAAATTATTCCTTTTCTTTTCGATAAGACTCGCGTCTCGATTAGATCTTTTGTATTGGAAAGAATAAAAGGAAAATATTGACGTATGAAAAGATAATAGAAAGATATCTCTCGAAAAACGATTGACACACACTCACACATACGTTCACACAAAAGTATTTAAACGGGAGACTCATCGTCGAATAGGCAGCTTTAACGGCGGCTTTTTAATTGGTTCCCGTCCATTATTCATGGCTATTGTAAACGATGTTTGCTTCTATGAAGCACGTATAGTTCTCAGTACATCGTATAACTCATATTTTCTTCAACTATCGACAGTGAAACTAAAACTGAGAATTATATAACTCCCCACCGTGTATGTGTATGGTACTGTTGAGTACCCTCTTATTTTCTATAGAAGTCGTATAAAAGCTGACATAAACTTTTTATTGCGGTTCAAGTTCGAAACTTTTTTTTATTTTAATACAAAAAAATTACGTTAATATAGCCGCGAACAAAAGTTGTGCGTTATAATCGTAAAAAATTAGATTTAAACGTTTTGTTTTTAAAGGGTCGACCACCGTTGAGCTTAAAGCTAGAACGGTATAATAAGAATTGGTTTTAACGCATTGGTTTACCGCGAATATAAAGCCATCTTATTTGAACTTCTTGATAGCAAAATGTTTATTGTATTTTGCTTTATGGGTTGGCACAAAAGTTTTATAACCACGTAAACTAACATCGTATAATATCAAACTATAATATAATACATCTCTATACCTACATAAAAGAGACGGTTCTAATATTAAATTTTTTTTGTCTTTGAATCCTTTTTTGAAATAACTTTGTTACAGTTGGTAACGCTAACTGAGAATTTTACAACTTACCACTTTGACATTTCAACAATAATTCAGTTTAAACTTAAATGATTTACACAAAATTTTAAAATAAGCGTAATATTAAAGTATTATATTTATTTAAATTTAAAAAAGCATTTTGTTTCTAATTTTTGTTCTGCCTAAAATGACCATGATAGTGATTGGTTGCATCTGTAGCAATGAATTGAAGAGCATGTATTTTGCTTTTGAATTGAGACTTGATACTGCTTCAACAAAACAT
The DNA here is from genome assembly GCA_036711965.1 of Onthophagus sagittarius. Taxonomy (NCBI): domain Eukaryota; kingdom Metazoa; phylum Arthropoda; class Insecta; order Coleoptera; family Scarabaeidae; genus Onthophagus; species Onthophagus sagittarius. Next base: position 61,435,735 of record JASERS010000002.1, on the reverse strand, counting down.
GAAATGTTTCCAGAAGATTTGGTACAGCTTCTAGAAGACTTGATGCTACTTCCAAAGGACTTGTGATGCTTCCAGAAGACTTGAACAGCTTCCAGAAGATTTACTACTACTTCTGGAAAACTTGACACTGCTTCTAGAAAACTTAATATTGCTTAAAGAAATGATTCCAAAAGACCTGCAATGCTACCAGAAGACTTGAGACTGTGTCTAGAAGATTTGAAAAGCTTACAAAAAAACTTGATATTATGCCCGGAAGGCTTGGCATACTTCCAGAAGACTTGATACTACTTCTACAAGACTTGATCTGCTTCTAGAAGACAGAAGCTACTTCTATAAACCTTGATACTGCAAATAAAAAACTTCATACTGCTTCCAAAAGACTTGAAATGCTTCCAGAAGACTTGGAATGCTTCACGAAGACTTGATACTACTTCTACAACACTTGATCTGCTTCTAAATGACTTCATCTGCTTCTATATGACAGACACAGCTTTCAGAAAATCTGAAATGCTTCCAGATGATTTGATACTGCGTCTGAAAGGTATGATATTGCTTCTACAAGACTTGATACTGCTTCTACAAGACTTGATCTGCTTTTAGGAGACTTGATCTGCTTCTAGATAACTTGATACTTCATCCAAAAGACTTAAATGCTTCCAGATGATTTACTACTCTCCCTGGAAGATTTGACACTGTTTCAAAAAACATTTACTTGCTTCTAGAAGACATGAATGCTTCTAGACAATTTTACTGCCCCTGAAAGTCTTGGCACTTATTCTAGAAAACTTGATATATCTGAACAAGGATTTAAAATGCTTCTAGAAGACTTAATATTGAGTCTGGAAGACTTGATACTCCTCCCAAAATACTTGAAGTGTTTCCAAACGACTTGAAATTAAGAATGAGTCAACTCATTTCATCAAACCGGGCTAACTCGAGTTGACGTTATTTCGATTCACTTCGAGTTATACTGTTACTAACTCTAGTTGGGTTTACATACATAAATAACAAATATCCAATAACGCAGACAAGCACTTACAATGAACTGTTGCTAATGGAGAAACAACTACTTATCAATGGAAACTTTTACTTCTACTATTGATAATAAGATAAGATATTATTAGGGGTGCTATAGATTGAAAAATATCAGAAACCGTTGAGAAGTCCAACTCCACTCTAGTTATGCAACAGCCATGATGATAATGGTATATATTGAATTATCATTCATAGACAGAAAAGAAGAATGCCATATTGATAAATATGATAAAAATGCCATATTGTGAGTCAAAGAACACATCAATTCAAGCCTGTGTACAAAGACAAGATTTTTGCTACCAACTTAGTTGGGTTAAGTTCGTTTAAATTCGGTTTACGCAATCTTTAAACTCGGTTTAGCAAAAACCCTAGTTGGCCCAGGAACACTTGATACTACTTCTAGATAACTTTATACCGCTTCCAAAAAACATGAAATGCTTCGTGGAGAGTTGCGCTGCTTCTAGATGATTTGGTACTGCGCATGAAAAATTTGATACTACTTCTAAAAGACTTGAAATGGTTCCAGAAGACTTTAATAGCTTCCAGAAGTTTTGATCTTGACTTGAGAAGTTCTGATAATCTTGAAACTGCTTCTATAAAACTAAATATTGCTTAAAGACGGCTTGAAATGCTTCTATAAGACTTGATACTACATCTGGAAGATTTGATACTGCTTCCAAAATATTTAAAATGCTTCCAGTGACTTGATACTGCATTTAGAAAACTTGATATGCTTTTAGAACACTTCATATTGTCCCTTGAAGACCTGAAATGCTTTCAGGTGACTTGAAGTGCTTCCAACAGTCTTATGCTTCGAGAAAATTTGATATTGCTTCTAGAAGATTTGACATGCTTCAAGAAGACTTGATATTACTTCTAGAAGACTTGACATTGCTTACTAAAGGTTTAGTACTGCTTCTAGAAAGTTAGATATGATTCTAAAAGAATTGATATTGCTTCCTAAAGACTTCATACTGTTTCTAGAAGATATAAAATGTTTTCAAACGTCTTGAGCAGCTTCCAGTAGATTTACTACAGCCCCTGAAAGATTTGAAATTGCTTCTAGAAAAATTAATATTGCTTAAAGAAGGCTTTAAATACTTCCAGAAAACATGATACTGCATCTAGGAGATTTGCTACTGCTTCCAAAACACTTGAGGTGCTTCCAGAAGAGTTCAGCTGCTTCCAGAAGACTTAACACTGCATCTGGAATATTTGATGGTGTTTCCAAAATACTTGATACTGCTTCTATAAGAACTTGATATGGCTTCCAGAAGGTGTGGCATTGCTTCTAGAAGGGTTGGAATGATTCCAGAAGATTTGATGCTACTTTTAGAAGACTTCATATTACTTGATAAAAAAATCATGCTATTTCTACAAGACTCCAAACGACTTGATTTTGCCTCTGGAAAACTTGAAATGCTTCCAAAAAAATTGATGTTGCTGCAAGAAGACTTAAAATCCTTCCAGAAAACTTGATACTGCTTCTAGAAGACTTCATATTGCCTTCAAAGGACTTGAAATGTTTCCAAATGGCTTAATACTGCTTCTAGACGGTTTGAAATGCTTTCAGAAGAATTGATGCTGCTTTTAGAAGACTTGATATTATTTTCAGAAGACTTGAAATGCTTCTAGAAGACTTGATTTTACTGCCAGAAAAATTGAAATGTTTCCAAAAGACTTAATACTGTTTCTAGAATATTTGAAATGCTTCCAGAAGAGCCCACATAAAACTGTTAATTGTATTATCTGAATTGATATTATCATTTTCAATGATTTTATCAATTCAATTGAGCTTATTCTTTCCAATTCAGTACCAGCATCTGTTGCGAACTTTTTTTTTCTTCAGACCTTTTCAGGCCCATCCTTTTTTAGGAGCTTCTTAAGAGGCTTCTTCATTCGTCGTTTGAGTCTATTCCCTTTCAGTTTTTGCTGAAATGCTGAATCCATGGTATTTTCTAAAACAGGCGTTTATGGGCTGATCGAATTGCAATAATATTTCTATGGGGTCGCTGATATGTATGGAAACGGTAATCTTCTAAAGTAAGAGAGCTAGCAAAAAATTTGGAGATACGAAAGTTCTTTAAGGCTCTTTTAATATCTATTACAATAAAGACAAATTAAGTATACAGGGTCTGTCAGAAAGTCAGGAGAAAACAAGGTAGCTTTTTATTTAATCGATCACCTTGTATATTATTTTATATTTTAGTTCTCGAAATTCTAAACAACATTTATACATGTTCATTCAAAAAGTCGCTGACAGTCTTCTTTAGGCAAGTAGCACATGAAAAATTAAGATATATAGTCTTATTATACATGAGCTCGCAAATGCTTCTTTAATGATATATATTATCTATATTATATCGAGATGAAGTTTCTTTAAAATGAAACATGATTTGCAATGACAACCCTTTCTTAAAAATATTTTCAACGCCACTGCTAATTTTGTTAACCGGGCAATATTTTTGTGTAAATTGATCTATCAATTGGTCTTACAAAATTTTGATTAAAGTCATAATTTTTGAATTTTTTTAAAGAACAAGAAGATCTTTACATCGAAAGGTAGAAGCGTGTGTCGTATCACAAAATTGGCAATTCGAGCATTGTATCTAATTAATAATTTATTATTAATTATTATATATATTATATATATTTATATATTATATATATCAGAGTATCGCAAAAGATTAATTGATAGATAATTGATCACTTTACACGAAAAGTTTGCCAGCGGAAGTGTGTCAGAGTTGTTTTGAATCACCCTGTATATATATTTACATATCATTTCGCCTAATTTCTGCTTGTCCATAAAAAAACTAGATGGTTGTAACTTGGAGGAGAAAGGGTTTTGAAAGAAAATATATGAAAAACCCCTTTAATTTACGATGAAAAATGACCCCTTGAAAATTTTTTTTTCGCATGAATTTTTTTCTAAACTGATTAGAAAAAGCCTAGAATGAAAGAGATAATAAAAAACCACTGAATTTCTTTATTTTTGACACTGAATTTTTTGATTACGATGTCAATATTTAATCAATTAATAGTGACTCCAAATCGTTGAGTAGAAGACAAAAACCCAAACAATTTAATAACGCAGCATAAATAGATCCAAAATTAAGGTTTTTTTTCCTTCTGCGACAATTTTGATTAATCTTTTGTGTAATAATTTTTATTGCTTTTAGTCACAGTTGGTAGCACAAAAAGGTAATTTTATTTTATTATGTTTTTAAAAAAACAACTTTCACATTAACATTTGTGGCACTTTCGATACACTAAAAGATAATTAGATTTTATTTATTAATTGATTAAATAATTTGCTCGGTATTCTCCAGATTTTTTCCTCCCAGTTTATCGTTCCCTCGAGTGATATACCTGCGGTTGTTATCAATGATACTCCTTGTCCCTTGGGTTCTTTGGAGTTTGGAGTGGTCGAGGTGGAGGACGCGCTTAATAGACTTAATTTTATTTATTTATTTTAATTAGCAATACTTTATGTACTTATGGTTTTCGCAAATTTCGGTTTTCGCAAAACAATGCTCACAAACATTTTCATTGTCTCAAAATTTTATTTAATAATTTTTTCTCCCTATTTCTTCTTTCTCCCTATTTACAAGTCAGGTAGTCGTGATTTCTCCAATTATCGTCCCATATCTATATTGCCGATTTTTGGAAAAATATTTGAAAAACTTTTATATAGACTTATATATAGACAGTATGGTTTTTTTGCTGGTCGATCGATGGAAAGCAATCTTCTGGACTACATACATCACATGGCTCAACATTGTTAAGTCGATTCAATTTATGTGCACTTTGGTAAGGCCTTTGATCATGTTGATCATAGCATATTGTTATCCATACTTTAAATTTTTGGTATTCATGGGAGGTTGCTTCAGTGGTTTTTCTCTTATCTAAAACGAAGTACCTCTGGTGTACCTCAGGGCAGTCACCTTGGACCATTACTATTTAAAGTTAACATAAATGATTTCTTTGAGGTCATCCAACATTCGTGTTTTTTACGGATGATCTTAAACTCTTTCTCCGTGTCTCTTCACCTCTCGACTGTTCTAAGCTTCACAGTGATCTCTCTAACCTTTACAAGTACTGTTTTAAAAATCGTTTTACTCTAAACCTATCCAAATGTAACGACATATCTTTCTTTAAGAAACTTTTAAAGCCATTTTAAATTTCGAACCAAAGGAAAAATTAACTAAGCATTATTTATGGGAACATATCTAAATAGTTAGAATCAATTTTGAAACAATATCTATATAGCTTAAAAATCGCCTTCAAATAATTTACGTTAGTAATTAACAAACTGAATTCAACACTGTTTCAAAAAATATTTACTTGCTTCTAGAAGACATGAATGCTTCTAGACAATTTTACTGCACCTGAAAGTCTTGGCACTTATTCTAGAAAACTTGATATAGCTGAAAAAGGATTTAAAATGCTTCTAGAAGACTTAATACTGAGTCTGGACGACTTGATACTCCTCCCAAAATACTTGAAGTGTTTCCAAACGACTTGAAATTAAGAATGAGTCAACTCCTTTCATCAAACCGGGCTAACTCGAGTTGTCGTTATTTCGATTCACTTCGAGTTATACTGTTACTAACTCTAATTGGGTTTACATACATAAATAACAAATATCCAATAACGCAGACAAGCACTTACAATGAACTATTGCTAATGGAGAAACAACTACTTATCAATGGAAACTTTTACTTCTACTATTGATAATAAGATAAGATTTTATTAGGGGTGCTATAGATTGAAATACATCAGAAACCGTTGAGAAGTCCAACTCCACCACTCTAGTTATGCAACAGCCATGATGATAATGGTATATATTGAATTATCATTCATAGACAGAAAAGAAGATACCCATAAAAATACCATATTGTGAATCAAAAAACACATCAATTCAAGCCGGTGTACAAAGACAAGATTTTTGCTACCAACTTGGTTGGGATAAGTTTGTTTAAATTCGGTTTACGCAATCTTTAAACTCGGTTTAGCAAAAACCCTAGTTGGCCCATCGCTACTTGAAATGCTTCCAGAAGAGTTCAACTTCTTTCAGAAAATTTACTACTGCCCCTGGAACACTGGATACTACTTCTAGATAACTTGATACCGCTTCCAAAAAACTTGAAATGCTTCTTGGAGACTTGCGCTGCTTCTAGATGACTTAGTACTGCGCATGGAAAATTTGATACTACTTCCAAAAGACTTGAAATGTTTCCAGAAGACTTTAACAGCTTCCAGAAGATTTACTACTATCCCTGATAGTCTTGAAACTGCTTCTATAAAACTAAATATTGCTTAAAAAAGGCTTGGAAGATTTGATACTGCTTCCAAAATACTTAAAATGCTTCCAGTGACTTGATACTGCATTTAGAAAACTTGATATACTTTTAGACTAATATTGTCCCTTGAAGACCTGAAATGCTTTCAGGTGACTTGAAGTGCTTCCAACAGTCTTATGCTTCGAGAAAATTTGATATTGCTTCTAGAAGATTTGACATGCTTCAAGAAGACTTGATATTACTTCTAGAAGACTTGACATTGCTTACAAAAGGTTTAGTACTGCTTCTAGAAAGTTAGATATGATTCCAAAAGAATTGATATTGCTTCCTAAAGACTTCATACTGTTTCTAGAAGATATAAAATGATATAAAAAACAACTTTCACATTAACATTTGTGGCACTTTCGATACACTAAAAGATAATTAGATTTTATTTATTAATTGATTAAATAATTTGCTCGGTATTCTCCAGATTTTTTCCTCCCAGTTTATCGTTCCCTCGAGTGATATACCTGCGGTTGTTATCAATGAGACTCCTTGTCCCTTGGGTTCTTTGGTGTTTGTAGTGGTCGAGGTGGAGGACGCGCTTAATAGACTTAATTTTATTTATTTATTTTAATTAGCAATACTTTATGTACTTATGGTTTTCGCAAATTTCGGTTTTCGCAAAACAATGCTCACAAACATTTTCATTGTCTCAAAATTGTATTTAATAATTTTTTCTCCCTATTTCTTCTTTCTCCCTATTTACAAGTCAGGTAGTCGTGATAATTTCTCCAATTATCAAAAATATTTGAAAAACTTTTATATAGACTTATATATAGACAGTATGGTTTTTTTGCTGGTCGATCGATGGAAAGCAATCTTCTGGACTACATACATCACATTGCTCAACATTGTTAAGTCGATTCAATTTATACGCACTTTGGTAAGGCCTTTGATCATGTTGATCATAGCATATTGTTATCCATACTTTAAATTTTTGGTATTCATGGGAGGTTGCTTCAGTGGTTCTCCTCTTATCTAAAACGAAGTACCTCTGGTGTACCTCAGGGCAGTCACCTTGGACCATTACTATTTAAAGTTAACATAAATGATTTCTTTGAAGTCATCCAACATTCGTGTTGTTTACGGATGATGTTAAACTCTGTGTCTCTTCACCTCTCGACTGTTCTAAGCTTCAAAGTGATCTCTCTAACCTTTACAAGTACTGTTTTAAAAATAGTTTTACTCTAAACCTATCCAAATGTAACGTCATATCTTTCTTTAAGAAACTTTTAAAGCCATTTTAAATTTCGAAATAAAGGAAAAATTAACTAAGCATTATTTTTGGGAACATATCTAAATAGTTAGAATCAATTTTGAAACAATATCTATATAGCTTAAAAATCGCCTTCAAATAATTTACGTTAGTAATTAACAAACTGAATTCTATTAAAGACATTTCTAAATAACATTAATTTGTTATTTTAATTTTTTCCCAAGTGAGAAAGTATCATGAGTCGTCCTCGTTTTCCGTGATAATTCGTCTTGCAGAAGCGCGGCCGGTTTCTTTGGCATGTAAATGCGACAATGGGGTGTAATTTATAACAGTACGAAATCGTCGATCGGTTCGGGCGCCTTCAGTAACGCGCTGCCTTCTCCGCCAACGGCACAATTAAGCTTCGAAATGGCCCATAAATCAATCGGAAGACGAAGAAGAAATGCGCCAAGCGGCTCCTTCGCGAAACTGCTGTTGGCAAATTACAAATGCATATGAGTATCTTAAAGAAATCAAGTTTTCAACGTATTAACGAGTTTGGAGGATTAATTATTATTTTCGACCATGAAATGGTGCTGTAAAATAAATTTGCAATGAGTGTTCAAGCTTTAAGGTTTTATTTTGTTGGTACATGATAGTAATGATCTTAAGCTGAAACAAGATGTATTATTATTATTGTTAGTAGTAAACGATAACAATTTGCGAGAGAGTTATAAAATCACACACGTGTTTCGTTTTAACTAAATTACTTCGTTTATGTTAACGATTCATTAAGTAATTATTGCATACACAGTTTAATTCTTATGGAAACTCTAAACGGTAGATTACATACACTAAACGTTTTATTAGCTCCCATTCTATCTTTATGGAAATTAGTTTTAGAATGATTATGGTTCGCCTTAAACAGGATTATTTTTCGTGACCCAACCTTAAATTGTATCTACTAATTTAAAAGTTCTTTAATTCGGATTAAGTAGAACATAACTGTTCATAATCATCATTATCCTTTTTGCAAACGTGTTTTACCGGTGCTTCAGAATAATATGTTTACGATATTTCGCTATCGATATAAAATTTATTATAAGATATGCGTGTATTATGCGGTTATTACATTGCCGCCAGGTGTTTAGTGGTAATAGGTATTTAGGTTGGACATTCTGCAGATGTTACTAACGATATTTAGTGAGAACATCAATTATGGAAATGTGGTAGCTTTCCGGGTGTTTCTTCTACCAAATGTTGTAGAGAAAACGCGACCTTTCCTGACCTCTCCGCTTAAATCTTAAATTTTAATGTTTAGATTCCATATCGAACAGAAATAAATATTAATCGAAATTAATAAAAAGACGAATTTAATGATAATTAGAAAATTGTAGATTATTTACTAATTGCGTTTTAATGGAAAATAATCATTAAAAGCAAAAACTTGATTATTTTCGCGTTAACTTTCAATTACCTTTCCAAATTAGATAAGATAGTTATACCGGATGGACAAAGCTAAAGAAAGCGTAATGGATTTATATTTTTCGTCGTAAAACCAAACGTCTAATTATCTTAACACTAATCTACTCAAGTTTACACAGCAAAAACAAATTATGTTTATCTCAGATTTGTGGTATAATAACTTAATTATACAGTTTATAGTTTTTATGTTTAAATTCAATTTGTATAAAAGTAAAGTTGCAAGAATCTCCGTTTCCATTTCAACGTAACGGTAACTCAGTATAATGCATAAATTGTAATAGTTATGACACATGGTAACAGTGATATAAGAGTTGGCACGCTCATTATAAGCATTTTAACTCTTGTAAAATAAGATTAGGATCGTCATGGAACGGTTGGCCGGTAATAATTTACGCGCAGCGGTCGGCGTAGAAGAAAAATTTCCCATAACGTATAATATTAACGCTGGATTCGTGCCTGCTCTTGCCGTTTGAACGTATCTCGCTCGTTATTGACCGGTGCGGGTAAAGAGTAAATCGGAATTTATGGTGTCGGTTATGATACGGCGATATTCGTTACTCGATGATAATAACAATAACTCAATTTATTATTATTCTAATAAAGCTATATGCTACCTAAGCGGGGAAGGTGGTTTTATCTGAAGGAAGTCGTTTCGTTTTAAATGTGTATATTGGTTTTATGTTAACTCGGTTTGCAAATTCTAATTTATTTTAGTCATAAATTTTGATTTCTTTTTATTGCTTATGTGGGACACACAGATAACCCGAGATTTTTCATTGAGATTGGAACTCATCTTTTCACTAAAATCCTCTGTCCTTTTTTCTCTGGGATCAGCCTCACAGAGAACCCTCTCCTTTACATCCTCTCCAGGATTGAGACAACTTATTTCTTGGTGAACGGTGGCCGGGTTACTGAATCGCAAGACAAGAAGCAGCCTTAGCCGTTTAAAGGACTATTTACACATATCACGTGTCAGGTCCATATTTTTTCAGTGTCAGTGAAATCTGTGAAAATAAAAATACGTCGAAAACGAAATATTTCAAATTTCACTGACGTATTTTTATAGCTAATGCAAAAGGAATTAAACCGTATAAGAAGAACTAAAAGAAATATTAAAATTATAAGTAAAATTGTAGAATAAGAAAAGAACAGGTTGGGCCAAATTAGATACACTTAAAGGTTAACTGTTTTTTCTATAAAAGATGGAGGAAAGATGATGTCAGTGTCTGAACCTCGATTTTCACAAGAACAGTGCCGTCCTAAAATATCTGATACTCCAGGACAGGGCTGAATGAAAGAAACGACAACACCCCTTTTCATACAAAATTTAAAAAAAAAGCTACACCCGAATGTTTCTAGATATAGAGTTAGATTTAATGATATAAAACTAGAACTAATACTAGACCTAGAAGTGGAAAGATTCGTGCTCTTCCAGGTCGAGTGTTAGTTCTAATTTTATTTCAATTAGAATATACAGGGTTTCCAAATAAGTTTGTAAAGTACTCCATTTAAAAAACTATTCATTGTAGGGGATGTCTTTAAAAAATGTCTTCAGATACACTGCCAAACGCAATCGAATCCAACTCTGTATATTCGAACCAAAGTCGTCCTAAGATATGCACCGCCTCAGGGCTGAATTAGACGAACGAAGCAAGTGCGCCTTTTTTCGTACAAAATTCAATGCGAAAAAGCTGTCCATACCTCAGAGGAGACACTGGGTACATGTATGATGGGGACACCATGCATTTCATTGCAAAAACCTTAGGTTTTAGATGGCGCTATATAAGAAACTTAGTGGTGAAAACCGTATATCAATATCTGTTTATCTGTTGTGGTTTTTTCAGTGTCTCTTTTCTTCCATGCTTCATGCTTACTGCTCTTTCTCATCCAAAATTTTAGCAACCGTTGCTAGCTGTGTCTATAAATATCTTGATCAATAGCATAAATAAAAGTGGATCATATGTAATACTGATGGACGTGTCTAGATATACGTCACTGAAATCACGAATATCACTCACACTGAACTAATACGGAATTAAGATGGAACTGACACGTCACTGATGTATATAAATGGCAATTTGCACTGACACTGATGCAATACTGATGGCAAAAAAACGTCACTGCCGAATGTGTTCATATAAGACACAATCATACAGTCCAAAGGCGACGATATTATTTATCACTGATACGGAAGCACGGATACGATACGGAAATGATATGTCACTTATGTGTAATGAAACCTTTATAGTAAAGGTGTAATCGTCGTAATCTTGTGCAGTGTCGCATTACTGACAAACCAAGGTGCATCAAAAGCCATTCTTAAGACCTTCCTCTGAACCACCTGGAGTTTAGCACCTGCGAGTGCGCGGCGTAACCCTATACTGAAGAGGTGTAAGTCATCTTGCGTTGCAGTACCAACGTATCTGAAGGTCTCCGCAGATAGGAGAAGCAGTTAGGATTAACTTCTTCCCTCCACCACGAAAAACTCCACCACCTTATCACCTTTAAACTCTCTCTCTCTCTCGTGCCTCATACCTATATCTTTCTACTTGATGTCTGCTACACAGAACCTAATTTCTCCGTTAAATTAATAAAATAACTTAAAAAATAAAATTAATTTAAAAAGATAATAACACTATTCTGCCAAATTAGTTAAACATACGGAAGACATCTTATGTTTACTTTATAAGGTTTGTCCTTTTCAATACTCACCAAGTAGAGGAGATGGACAAGTGCGTCTGTACTACTTTCGTGTTTTTCCGTAAGTTGAGTTACCGTCGTACATTCCTCAACATTTTTTCTTATTTAGTCAGCAAAATTCTATAAAATCATATTTTGAGCTTTTTAAAACTAACTTTTTAGTCTTTTGACCGAAGTTTAATTTTTTTCTAAAAATAAATTAGTCGTTTGCAAGTGGTATTCAGTTTTCTATATAGATATTGTAACCTATTGCCATTTCTATCCAGTTTTCATAGACAGCTAACATCTTTTTTCCGCAAGGATTTTTAGTTTGCTAGTAGCAGTTTTAGTCTTCTATCAACAATATTGAGTGCTCTGTACATACCTTTTAGCGAATAGCAAACAGTATTAAGGCTTCTAAAATCAGTATTTGACTTTACGGATCTGTTATAGTCTTCTGCCAACAAGATTTAGTCTTCTGCCAGCAGTGTTCAAGCAGTAAAATATTTATTATAGACATTATGTGTCCTTTGCAAGCTGTATCTAGTATTCTATAGGTAATATCTATTTTCCATAAGAATTTTTAGCCTTCTGGCAGCATTTTTAATTTTCTGCTAGCTTTATTAAGCAGTTTTAGTCTTCTATCAACAAAATACAGTCTTCTGTGAGCAGTATTCAGTCTTTTAGAAGCACTTTTAGTCTATTTGCTTTACTATTCAGTTCTTATAGATATTGTGTTTTGTCAACGATTTAGTAATATCTCTTTCCGCAAGTATGTTTATTCTTGTGGAAGTAGTTTTAGTCTTCTGTCAATAATATTGCGTCTTCTGCAAGTACTTTCTAAGTATGTAGCAACCAATGTTTGTTTCTACAAACAGTACCTGGCTTTACTAAACTATTTTAGTCTTCTGTCAACAAGATCTAGTCGTCTGTCAGCAGTACTCAGTCGAAGTGCGAAGGCATTCCATGTTTCACGACCACCGACTGTTGAATCTTCTTTAGCTTCACATCTAATTCATGCTCCTTGATGCAGCATCCGATGTTATGTTTGGTAGGGTCAACGTAGAACATCCCACAACTGCATGATAGCCGATAGACTCCCGCTTCTTGTTTCGAATTTTGTCATTTTTCTTCAAGTGTCTTGCAATTCGTTCCGTTACACCAGAAACATAAGAAAGACAGATAAATCCAGCTGGTTCCGTATTTACTGCAATTTCCCCCTGCTTCCGCTGTTTGGTGCCTTAGTTGATGCCCCTCAAAGTATATTCGTTCTTTTGCAGCACGTATCGTAGAAATCGTTCCTTCTTGTTTAGGTTATCTCCTTCACAAATTCTTGCTGCTTTCTGAAACAAAGTGCGGATCACGGACCTCTTCTGTTGGGGATGATGGTGCGATGTTGCCTCTAAGTACTTATTGATGTAGGAAATTAGTTATAACCGGCGACAATGGAGATTCAATTTTTGTTTCTTCAAACTGTTCGTAAAACTGTATATAACTCATTGCTATTAGTACCCAGCTTGCTTATTATGGACGGTATATGTCTTTTGCAAGCTATTTATTTTCTGTATATATTTATTTATTCTCCATAGGTAATATCTTTTTTCGCAAGAAATCTTTTGTAAGCAATTTTTAGCGTATAGCTGTTTGCTATAGTATTTTAGCTTCCATGGACTGTATCATATCAATAGGTTTTATCATTTTTTATCAACAGTCTTCCGCTAACAGCACTCAATCTCTTACAATTTTGGTTTTCTGCCAGTAGTATCCACTATGTCTTTTACAAGAAGTTATTGTCTACTGTCAGCAACACATAATCTTTTACAAACACTTTATATGTCTTCTCCCAATAATATTTAATCCTATGCATGCAGTTTTTAGTATATAGCAAGTAGTATTTAAGCTTCAATAAATAGTTTGCCAACAATATTGAGTCCTATGTATACAGCTGTTAGCATATAGTAAGCAGTGTTTAGAGTCTTCTGCCGGTTAGATCTACTCTATTATCAACAGTACTTAGTCATTTATAAGCATGGTTCCTCTTTGGCCAGCAGTATTTTGTCTTTTACAACTAATTTTAGTAGTCTGCAGCAGTACTCAATCTTTTTTAAATAATTTTAGTCTTCTGCCAGCAGTACCATGTCTTTTACGAGTTGTTACGGTGGGTTGTAAGATATAGCCTTTTGGAAGTAGTTTATGTCTTCTCCCAACAATATTGAATCCTCTGTATGCAGCTTTTAATATACAACAAACAGTATTTATTTTTTAATTGGCGATTTAAGTCTTCTGCCAACAAGATCTGGTCAACAGTAGTAAGATCAACAGTACTCAGTTTTTTACAAGCAGGCTTAATCTTTGACCAGCAGTATTTTGTCCTTTACAAGTAATTTTAGTCTTCTGTTGCAGTACTCAATCTTTTACAAATAATTATAGTTTTCTGCCATCAGTACCAAGTCTTTTCCAAGCACTTATAGTGTGCTATCAACAGTATATAATATTTACGAGTAGTTTATGTCTTTTCCCAAAAATATTGAGTTCTCTGCATACAGTTTTCAGTATACAATAAGCAGTACTTAGGCTTCAATAAGTAGTTTTAGTCTCCTGCAACAAGATCTAGTTTTTCATCAACAGTACTTTAGTGGCAGGTTTACTCTTTAGTCAACAGTATTTTGTCTTTTACAAGTTTTCGTCTTCTGCTGCAATACCCAATCTTTTACAAACAATTAGTTTTCTGACGACAGTACTATGTCACTCACAAGTAGTTTTAGTCTACTTCAGCAACATATAGTCTTTAACAAGCAGTTTATATCTTCTCCCAACAATATGAAGTAGTCTGTATGCAGTTTTTAATGTATAGCAAGTAGTATTTATGCTTCAATAAGTAGTTTTAGACTTCTGCAAACAAGATCTAGTCTTTTATCAACAATACTCAGTCTTTCATAAGCAAATTTCTTCTTTGGGCAGCAGTATTTTGTTTTTTATAAGTAGGTTTAGTCTTCTGCAGCAGTACTCAATCTTTTTCAAACAATTTTAGTCTTCTGCCAGCAGTACCATGTCTTCTAAAAACAGTTATAGTCTGCTGTAATATATAGTCCTTTGGAAGCAGTTTATGTCTTTTCCCAACAATATTGAGTCTTCTGTGTGCAGGTTTTAATATAAAGCAAGAAGTATTTAGGCTTCAATTAGTAATTTTAGTCTTCTGCCAACAAGATTTTCTTAGTAGATTTTCTCTTCGGCCAGCAGCATTCGGTCCTATACAAGTTATTTAAGTCTTCTGCCATCAATATTGAGTCTGCTGAATGCAGTTTTAGTATATAACAGATAATATTTTGACTTGTATAAACAACATCAAGCTTTACTAAACAGTTTTAACTTTTTGCCAACAAGAATTAGTCTATTATCAGCTCTACTCAGTCTTTTAGAACCAGTTTTTAGCCTTCCACTCCCATTTTTTACCTTCTTCAACATTACATGGAACTAAGTTCCTGGAATTGCCCATCTGACCAGTTCTTCGAGGAGTACCTTCTCTCTCGTTGTGGTATTGTAACAACAATTGAAAGCTGGATAAGGCAGAAACACTTCTAATACTTACTAAACGAGGGATACTTGCTAATGTTCGAGGATTTTTCTCTAACGATTATAATAGCATTCTCGTTTTATCTCTTTCTGAGTTCCTTTCATGCATTTCTTTTATCTTTAATCAAATTCAATCCAACTCAACCCAACCAAAATGTATTCTATCCAGATCAACCCAACTTGAAATACATTCAGAATCGAAATTTTCTTAAATTTCTTTCCTTTCTTTTCTTTGAATTTCTTTCTAGAAACCGGTAATAAAACCGGCATCGACATCCACTTGCACTGATCGAAATGGATGTCCATTTTATCTTAATTATTATATCAGTTATTCGATTGATTCGAATAGATATGTATCATTAATCTTTCAAATCAAATTATGATTAATTAATGATATAAATTAACGACGTTTTTTTTAATATTACAGAAAATGGCCCGTTAATAATGATAATTGGACAAAAATATTTAATAAAGTGCAAAAATGTCGAAAAGCTTAATTAGCCGATTTAAGATGAGTGTCGAATTTTTTCCTACTCGTTTCGAAGGGAAGGTAGGACCGACCTTAATTTGAGTAATTAACTCAACGGTTATGGCCGTTATAAAAAAAACCAGTTTTGATTGATGGCTCTCGTCTCGAGATGATCCCCGATCAAGTTAAACTCGAAACAAACACTTTGCAATTAATATAAACCGATATAAATAAATGTTAACCAAACCCGAAAAAATGTACACGAGAAAAAAGTAAATTCTGCACTTAAATACCTTTTAAGTTTAAGTTTTTTTTTAAACGAAGTAATCGGGTCGAAAAGAATTCGGTACAGTTGTTGCGCCTATATCGTTCTTGGGAAAGCTTAAAAAGAAACAAAAATTAAAAAGAAACGGTATGTTAAAGAGGTATCAAGGGGCATCAATGAGATGCGTTTATGGCATTACGTTTTAGCTTAATTGCAATCAAACGGTTTGTTTCGTACCTTGTATAGAATGAGGTATGTGTAATTGTTAGAGAATTTCATAATGATCATGTTAATTTAGTAACTAAAATTTCTGTGAGGTCGATAATTAGAGAGAGGGAATGTTAAAATGTCAATAAGTCCCGCACGATGTGACTAAAAGACTAAATTATCATTTTGTAGCAAAATGATTTATCTCACAACGATAAGCTAATTAAAATTTATTTTTTTCTTGACATTACATTTTTTACGTGCATAACTGTTTCAAAAGATTTTAAAAGAAATACTTTCGTGATACGAATATTTTAACCCAAATAATCCTTTCACCGTATCAGTAACAACTCATCAATATATTGTCGAAGTGAATGCCAAAAACAGAAGAAGTAAATTGCCCTTAACTTGTTTAAATTGTGTTTTTTTTTCGGTAAGTTTCTTGCGCGCCTGCCACATGGTGTGCCATCAACCGGAAGAGTACTAAAACGACGCGGAGACCATTTCGAGCGGATGCTTAACAGTCAAAAAGCTACGGTAACATCTCTTTTATCAGGGACGATGCACTTGGTAATTAAGTTCGCCCAGATATAATCACTACTTTTTCGGTTTACATTTATAGCGTCGTCGTGGTGACTCAGTTCTTTTTGCCCTCTGCAGAGCACATTCGCACTTTAATTCGCTGGCGGTTAATGGATTAATTCTCTTCGTTGTAAAGTAAAAAAGCAATTATAGTGGATTCATCTTTAATGGATTCAACATTTTTTTGGGTTCAAACAACGTTGAGGTGGTCCAAGATAAAAATTACAAAAACAAAGAGGTCATTATACTGTCAATTTATTATTTAATATATCGATATAAGAAGGTAGTTATTGCTCCTTAAAGTCGATGTGAGTCCAAACGATTCTTCAAATGAGTTTCACTAAATCCGATTTTTTTTCCAAATAATTTTACTTGCTGTAAGTTGTCATAAAATATTATTAAATGATTTTTAATTTAAGCTTTACGATAGATAAGATATAATATATTGTTATTTAGATATTCAACTTTGAATACTGTCGTCTATAGCGGTGAAATCAGTGGCAATAAAAATTAAGAATATAATGAAAATGAAATAAATCAACTTCTCACTCGCTTCTTTATTTGCTCGGTACTAGTTTCGGCTTATAAAGCCATTATCAGCCGAATCTATTATAAAAAGGATTATAAAAATTATTATTTTTAAATTGAACAAATTTCTTTAAACTACTTACAGTCAAATCAGAAAAGTCTAATAAAATGTAAAAATTCATATGTGTTCACAGAATTACAGAGTTAAAAATTACGGATACAATACAGATAACACGAAAACACAGAAATGTAAATAAGACTAAAACGTAACGTGTGTCAAAACGATAAAAGATTAATAAACCTGTATGGGGTTCAAGGTTAAAGGTTAAAATATTATAAAATGCTACGAGATGGCATTCTTGTAAAGAGCGAAAATAAATATTATATAATTTCTTCTAATCTTTTTCTATGTTGATTTTAAGTACGTAAAGATAGGTATATACTTAAATTCGAGTTGGTCGTTGAGCACCTTGGTGTCTTTCCGATTATTGTGCCGATATATTTCCATCATTTCTAGAAGGTCCATACGAAAATTTTTTTCACATTTGTGAATCAATTTGACTCCCTCGAAATCCATAATATGGTTTGTTTCGTCAATGTGCTTGTAGATGTTGGAATTTTCTTTTTTCTTATGTCCCTTTAAGCGCATCTCTAGTTGGCGTCCCGTTTATCCTGTATATGAAGATTGACATTGTGTGCAATTGACTTTGTAAATGCCGCTCTGTTGTAAAATATTGTTGTTGGTCTTTAGGTGGTGGTTAGATAAGATTTTGAGTATAGAGTTTTTGTTATTAAAAGCCAAAGTTATTTTATACTTAGCAAAAATCTTTGTCGCCTGATAAGTGATGGAGTTGTATGGGGTAGCTCTGTATATTGTTTCTTTAGTTTGTGTTATGTAAAGGGGGTCTCTTTGTTTTTTAATCGTATTAAATAGGTTGTCTATTAATTTAGGGGAGTACCCGTTATCTAAAGCCAATTGTATAAAATTAAGTTCAGTAGTGAGATTTTCATTTGATAGTGGGTAGTTTAGGGCTCTATTGATATAATAATGGAAACTAGAAAGCTTTTGAGATAGAGGGTGTGCTGAATTGTAAGGTATTATTGTAGGTATCATGGAAGATTTTCTAAAAATATTATACTCAATATTTCCAGAGGAATGGTCGAGTTTTAGGTCGAGGAAATTAATGTTTTTATCAATTTCGATTTCTAGAGTAAATTTTAGGTTCTTATATAAATTGTCCAGATAAATGTGAAAATTGTTTTTGGTCACCGCTCCATATGCAAAAAATATCGTCTACATATCTTATCCATTTGACAATGTGGTGTTTAGATGGGTTTTTTTGTGATATTATGTATTGTTTTTCGATATGATCTAGGAAAATATTAGACAAAATACCGGAAAGGGGCATACCCATTGGTAGACCATCGGTTATCTCGTAGTATTCCTCATTAAAACGGCAATAATTTTGAGAGACTACATGTTGTAATAGTAAACTAAGCTGGGAGACAGTTTTATTTATTATTTGAAAGTTTTATCGATGTTTTTTTCGAAAATATTGCCAGCCATCTTGATAATGTTGTTATCTATCTCTATTATATAATAAGAAATTAATCTAACACGAGAAAAAATCGTTGGCATAACCCTTGTGAAGAAATTTTGGATCTCATTCCTAACAATCCTAAAATGGCCTTTGTTATCTAACAACCAAGGATAAATTATGTGTTGCTATTCTCTTTAGATTTATTTGTGTTTTATTTTAGTTAACACTTCATTACCTTAGTTACGACAGATAATCCTCCGTTAATATTCATAATTATTCAGTTTTTAGTTTCTAATTAATTTATTTGTTTAGGTTATGTTGTTACATCATAATCAACTTATTCTCCTCAATTTGAATAATTAAATCTTCAACTTACTTCGCATTTTCTAATATATATTAGGAAAATTACGTCATTCGTTGAATTTTAATACTTAACACACTTTAATAACGACTTAGCTCGAGCGTAAGAACCGGCTTAGTCTTAAGCTGTATTAAAATCAGCAACATCGCGGCTTGTTGGTTGTACCATCTGCACTTTAACGAGTTCACGGTGTTTTCAGTGCTTTGTTGGGCGCTATCGTTATTTTTGTATAGTTTTACAGTTTTCATTGGATATTATACAGCTTATGTACGACGAATGTTTATTCTTTTTTGCCTTAAATTAACTTTGTGTTGGGTTGGGTTGAGTACATGGTGGATTTTGTATTCCATTAATTAGAAACAAAGGTGTGCATTTACAAAGTTGCTTTAATGAATAAACTGACAATGGCAGACAGAGAGAAAAGGAGTTACGCTCTGCTATTGGAAAGGGAAATAAAAAATTTTAAGGAGTTGGTCAAGAACATAAGAAAGGTATTGAAAGGAACGCAAATTGGCAACTCGATCAAAAGCACCAAAAAAACGGGGCACAAGTAAGGCACAAGAAGCTGTACTAAATATGAGAGCAACAAAGACGGATATGAGAGAATTGTTGACAGAACAGTTAAAAACACTCCCTATGGGGCATTGATGCGAGTACAGAAAAGGGGAAACTCTTTTCTAAATACCAACATAGAACTAAAAGTGAACTCAGGCCAATGAAAAATGGTATACAGGCGATTACAGTGATGGTAGATAAAAGATTGACGGAGTCTGGACGAATAAAAATTGAGATATATAGATATATTTTATTTCATAATGATTCTTCAAACGTTAAGCGATGGATCACGATTTCAGCGTTGATTGAAGAAAGAAAGCTGTCCCTTATCCAGATACTTAAGAAAATCTAGTTTTTGACAAATTGGAAGCGGCATGGATCTAATGCTCGAAGATAATCACAAAAAGAAGACTGAAGGAAGTAGAAGTGATGGGGAACCTCTAATCCCATTCATAACTCGGTTAAAGCATAGTGGACACTAATCATGTGTAAGCCAGCAAAATTTAGTGCGCTGACACACTCATACTGGCGTATCTAAGTGAGTTAGCGCAATGTATCAACTCAATTATAAATCGTTGATAGATATTTGACATATCTGTAAAATTTTTGATCATGATAAATTATGTAAAATGAAATGAAGTTACTATGGTGGTGTACAGACCGTGAATATAAAGAGTAAATGATGCATTTTGTACAATGTTTTATTTTATCTCATTTCAGAGGCTTTAATGATAGGGTGATAAATCTGACAACTCTTTCGCGTAGCTATTGAAGACTTTCTAGAGTTGGCTATAACCCCAACATTCAGGAAAATACTTAGGGAATACTTTTCATTTATAACAATGTCCTTTTTTCCATAATTTTTTTAATGAAAACCAAACCTCAATCAATTTCGAAGACAGCGGTCGGATATTGGTTATGATTCTTGGAAAACCATCTTGGTGTTAGGGTGAATTTGGTTAAGTTAAATATGACTTGGACGACCGACGTTTTCAAAGATTACTTCAAAAACGGCGGCGACCCCTTAACTTATCTTTAAATAACTTATCTTTATGATACAAGCAATACTTTCGGACATAATTTCTAATATCACGAATGGAAGTTGCAGTGGCAAAAGTCTTTGAAGTCGGGCGAGACTATATTTTGTAGTCCACAATGTTGTTAATGATGCCATTAGGTATTCGAGCATTATACGCTGGTGAAATTGACCATCAAATTTGCTTTCATTAAATGTGATTCAACACAAAATCTTGATTTCATTAAGCCGGGGCTATGTTTCTTACAATCATATAGTAATCTAGACTGACTACAAAGAGGTCGGTTTCTTATATTACGAACATAAGCTGATGGCTCTGGGTTAGATAATATTCGTTGAATTGTCCATCATCAAATGTGTTTCAAAAAGCAATGTCGACAACTTTGACAACCTTGGTTTCAGGGTATAGAATTGATGTTTTTAGTGTACAGCTGGGGCTGTGATTACAATCTCATAATTTCGGCCAATTTCACTAAATTCGATCTTTTTTCCAAATAATTTTACTTGCTGTAAGTTGTCATAAAATATTATTAAATGATTTTTAGTTTGAGCATTACGATAGATAAGATATACATAATATATTGTTATTTAGATATTCAACTCTAACCGTTTGGTTAGAATTTGTGATTAGTTTTGAATATTGTCGTCTACAGCGGTGAAATCAGTGGCAATAAAAATTAAATTTATTATTTCAAAGTTTTATCCATGTTTTTTTTCGAAAATATTGCCAGCCATCTTGATAATATTGTTATCTAACTATATTATATAAGAAGAATTTAATCTAACACGAGAAAACATCGTTGACATAACCCTTGTGAAGAAATTTTGTATCTCATTCCTAAGAATCCTAAAATGGCCTTTGTTATCTAACAACCAAGGATTAAATTATATGTTTTTGTTTTCTTTAGATTTATTTGTGTTTTATTTTAGTTAACACTTCATTACCTTAATTACGACATATAATCCTCCGTTAATATTCATAATTATTCAGTTTTTAGTTTCTAATTAATTTATTTGTTTAGGTTATGTTGTTACACCATAATCAACTTATTTTCCTCAATTTGAATAATTAAATCTTAAACCAGATTAGAAAATACTTCGCATTTTCTAATATATATTAGGAAAATTACATAATTCGTTGAATTTTAATACTTAACACACTTTAATAACGACTTAGCTCGAGCGTAAAAACCAGCTTAGTCTTAAGCTGTATTAAAATCAGCAACATCGTGGCTTGTTGGTTGCACCATCTGCACTTTAACGAGTTCACGGTGTTTTTAGTGCTTTGTTGGGCACTATCGTTGTTTTTGTATAGTTTTACAGTTTTCATTGGATATTATACAGCGAATGTACGACGAATGTTTATTCTTTTTTGCCTTAAATTAACTTTGTGTTGGGTTGGGTTGGGTACATGGTGGATGTTGTATTCCATTAATTAGAAACAAAGGTATGCATTTACAAAGTTGCTTTAATGGATAAACTGACAATGGCAGACGGAGAGAAAAGGAGTTACGCTTTCCTATTGGAAAGGGAAATAAAAAATTTTAAGGAGTTAGTCAAAAACATAAGAAAGGTATTGAAAGGAACGCAAATTGGCAACTCGATCAAAACCACCAAAAAAAACGGTGCACAAGTAAGGCACAAGAAGCTGTACTAAATATTGGATCAACAAAGACGGATATGAGAGAATTGTTGACAGAACAGTTAAAAACACTCCCTAAGGGGCATTGATGCGAGTACAGAAAAGGGGAAACTCTTTTAAATACCTTTTAAACATAGAACTAAAAGTGAACTCAGGCCAATGAAAAATGGTATACAGGCGATTACAATGATGGTAGATAAAGTCTGGACGAATAAAGATTGAGATATATAAAGAAATATGTTTTACTTCATAATGATTCTTCAAACGTTAACCGATGGATCACGATTTTAGCATTGAAATTGATATCTATTGAAGAAAGAAGGCTTTCCCTTATCCAGATACTTAAAAAAAACTAGTTTTTGACAAATTGGAAGCGGCATGGATCTAATGCTCGAAGATAGTCACAAAAAGAAGACTGAAGGAAGTAAAAGTAATGAGGAACCTCTAATCCCATTCATAACTCGGTTAAAGCATAGTGGACACTAATCATGTGTAAGCCAGCAAAATTTAGTGCGCTGACACATTAATACTGGTGTATCTAAGTGAGTTAGTGCAATGTATCAACTCAATTTTAGTTTTTAACTGTTTTGTTAACAATTCTCTCATATCCGTCTTTGTTGCTCCCATATTTAGTATAGCTTCTTGTGCCTTACTTGTGTCCCGTTTTAATTGTTGATAGATATGTGACATGATGTTACTATGGTGGTGTACAGACCGTGAATATAAAGAGTAAGTGACACGTTTTGTACAATGTTTTATTTTTGCTCATTTCAAAGGCTTTAATGATAGGGTGATAAATCGGACAACTCCGTTGCATAGCTATTGAAGACTTTCTAGAGTTGACTACAACCCCAAAAATTCAGGAAAATACTTAAGGAATACATTTCATTTATAGAAATGTGTTTTTTCCATAATTTTTTAATGAAAACCAAACCTTAATCGATTTCGAAGACATTCGCTGTCTTAATATTGTTTATGATACTTGGCAAAACCAACTTGGTGTTAGGGTGAGTTTGGTTAAGTTAAATATGACTTGGACGACCAACGTTTTCAAAGATTACTTCAAAAACGGCGGCGACCCTTTAACTTATCTTTAAATAACTTATCTTTATGATACAAGCAATACTGTCGGACATAATTTCTAATATCACGAATGGAAGCTGCAGTGGCAAAAGTCTTTGAAGTCGGCCGAGATGTATTGTAGTCCATTAGGTGTTCGAATCGTGCCGAGCATTACATGCTGGTGAAACTGACCATCAAACTCGCTTTCATTAAATGTGATTCAACGCAAAATCTTGATTTCATTAAGCCGGGGCTATGTTTCCTACAATCATATAGTAATCTAGACTGACTACAAAGAGGTCGGTTTCTTAAATTACGAACATAAGCTGATGGCTCTGGGTTAGATAATATTCGTTGAATTGTAACATCAAATGTGTTTCAAAAAGCAATGTCGACAACTTTTATTAAGTTTACCTCTATTCATTGAATGGATACGTATAAACTCGTTCATATTAATTTTTGCCAATTTAATCTTATGCCGACTGCGCCACAGCAGTTTTGTGCTAAACTTCTTTGAGTTTACGAGTTTGTTACGCCTATCCTTAGTAATTTTAGTTACTTATTTTAATTATAGTTAACTCATTTCAAAGTTGGGTAACAGCGCATGGAACACACTATGCTGAGTTAACTCAACCGCGCAATCGTTTAGTAGACACCGAAGATGGAAGGGAAGAGGAATAGTACAGGGAAAATAAAAAACAATCACGAAGTAATATCCTGATTAGTTTCAGGGTATAGAATTGATGTTTTTAGTGTACAGCTGGGGCTGTGATTACAATCTCATACTTTCAGCCAATTTCACTAAATTAGATTTTTTTTCCAAATAATTTTACTTGCTGTAAGTTGTCATAAAATATTATTAAATGATTTTTAGTTTGAGCTTTACGATAGATAAGATATAATATATTGTTATTTAGATATTCAACTCTAACCGTTTGGTTAGAATTCGTAGTTAGTTCTGAATACTGTCGTCAACAGCGGTGAAATCAAGTGGCAATAAAAATTAAATTTATTATTTGAAAGTTTTATCGATGTTTTTTTCGGAAATATTGCCAGCCATCTTGAGAATGTTGTTATCTATCTATATTATATAAGAAGAAATTAATCTAACACGAGAAAAAATCGTTGGCATAACCCTTGTGAAGAAATTTTGGATCTCATTCCTAACAATCCTAAAATGGCCTTTGTTATCTAACAACCAAGGATAAATTATGTGTTGCTATTTTCTTTAGATTTATTTGTGTTTTATCTTAGTTAACACTTCATTACCTTAGTTACGACAGATAATCCTCCGTTAATATTCATAATTATTCAGTTTTTAGTTTCTAATTAATTTATTTGTTTAGGTTATGTTGTTACATCATAATCAACTTATTCTCCTCAATTTGAATAATTAAATCTTCAACTTACTTCGCATTTTCTAATATATATTAGGAAAATTACGTCATTCGTTGAATTTTAATACTTAACACACTTTAATAACGACTTAGCTCGAGCGTAAGAACCGGCTTAGTCTTAAGCTGTATTAAAATCAGCAACATCGCGGCTTGTTGGTTGTACCATCTGCACTTTAATGAGTTCACGGTGTTTTCAGTGCTTTGTTGGGCGCTATCGTTATTTTTGTATAGTTTTACAGTTTTCATTGGATATTATACAGCTTATGTACGACGAATGTTTATTCTTTTTTGCCTTAAATTGACTTTGTGTTGGGTTGGGTTGGGTACATGGTGGATGTTGTATTCCATTAATTAGAAACAAAGGTGGGCATTTACAAAGTTGCTTGAATGGATAAACTGACAATGGCAGACAGAGAGAAAAGGAGTTACGCTTTGCTATTGGAAAGGGAAATAAAAAATTTTAAGGAGTTGATCAAGAATATAAGAAAGGTATTGAAAGGAAAGCAAATTGGCAACTCGATCAAAAGCACCAAAAAAACTGGGCACAAGTAAGGCTATACTAAATATGGGAGCAACAAAGACGGATATGAGAGAATTGTTGACAGAACAGTTAAAAACACTCCCTAAGGGGCATTGATGTACACGAGTACAGAAAAGGGGAAACTCTTTTAAGTACCTTTTAAACATAGAACTAAAAGTGAACTCAGGCCAATGAAAAATGGTATACAGGCGATTACAATGATGGTAGATAAAGGATTGGCGGAGTCTGGACGAATAAAAATTGAGATATATAAAGAGATATATTTCATTTCATAATGATTCTTCAAACGTTAAGCCATGGATCACGATTTCAGCGTTGAAATGGATATCTATTGAAGAAAGAAGGCTGTCCCTTATCCAGATACTTAAGAAAATCTAGTTTTTGACAAATTGGAAGAGACATGGATCTAATGCTCGAAGATAGTCACAGAAAGAAGACTGAAGGAAGTAGAAGTGATGGGGAACCTCTAATCCTATTCATAACTCGGTCAAAGCATAGTGGACACTAATCATGTGTAAGCCAGCACAATTTAGTGCGCTGACACACTAACACTGGCGCATCTAAGTAAGTTAGCGCAATGTATCAACTCAATTATAAATCGTTCATAGATATGTGACATATCTGTAAAATTTTTGGTCATGGTAAATTCTGTAAAATGAAATGATGTTACTATGGTGATGTACAGACCGTGAATATAAAGAGGAAATGACGCGTTTTGTACAATGTTTTATTTTTGCTCATTTCAAAGGCTTTAATGATAGGGTGATAAATCGGACAACTCCGTTGCATAGCTATTGAAGACTTTCTAGAGTTGACAATGTTGTACAATGTTTTATTTTTGCTCATTTAAAAGGCTTTAATGATAGGGTGATAAATCGGACAACTCCGTTGCATAGCTATTGAAGACTTTCTAGAGTTGACTACAACCGCAAAAATTCAGGAAAATACTTAAGGAATATATTTCATTTATACAAATGTGTTTTTTCCATAATTTTTTAATGAAAACCAAACCTTAATCGATTTCGAAGACATTCGTTGTCTTAATATTGTTTATGATACTTGGCAAAACCAACTTGGTATTAGGGTGAGTTTGGTTAAGTTAAATATGACTTGGACGACCAACGTTTTCAAAGATTACTTCAAAAACGGCGGCGACCCCTTAATTTATCTTTAAATAACTTATCTTTATGATACAAGCAATAGTGTCGGACATAATTTCTAATATCACGAATGGAAGCTGCAGTGGCAAAAGTCTTTGAAGTCGGCCGAGATGTATTGTAGTCCATTAGGTGTTCGAATCGTGCCGAGCATGCTGGTGAAATTGACCACCAAATTCCCTTTCATTAAATGTGATTCAAAATCGCAAAATCGCGGTTTCATTAAGCCGGGGCTATGTTTCCTACAATCATATAGTAATCTCAACCGACTACAAAGAGGTCGGTTTGTTATATTACGAGCATACGCTGACAGCTATGAGTTAGATAATATTCGTTAAATTGTCCATCATCAAATATGTTTCAAAAAGCAATGTCGTACTTTTATTAAGTACATATTAATTTTTATCAATACCGACAGCACTACAGCGGTTTCGCGCTAAACTTCTTTGAGTTTACGAGTTTGTTACGCCTACCCTTGTAATTTTAGTTACTTATTTTAATTATAGTTAACTCATTTCAAAGTTGGGTAGCAGCGCATAGAACACACTGTGCTGGGTTAACGCAACTGCGCAATCGTTTAGTTGACACCGAAGATGGAAGGGAAGAGGAATAGTACAGGGAAAATAAAAAACAATCCCGAAGTAATATCCTGATTGGTTTCAGGGTATAGAATTGGTGTTTTTAGTGGTCAGATGGGGCTGTGATTACAATCTCATACTTTCGTCCAAAGTACGATTTCCAGCTATATCATCTTTAAACGTTAACAGTATGCAACGATGCGTAACATTTTCTCCTCCTCAGCACAGCAAAAAATTGGTTTGGGTTTGCCCATTCGATCTCCAGCATTATTCATAATCGCCCAGGCATTTTATCAGCATTTTGTCATATCTCATTGGACACTTTTTAAATAGTCCGGGCACTATAAATAATGCCAATCTGTTTACATTGATTCTAACAATCTTCACGCTATAATTAATGTTTGTAAACTAAACTGACCTACTTAACATTCTTTCGAGGAATGATTGACAGGTCAAAACAAAAACTTCACGTTTTAATTGGGGTACAAAAGAAATCATCACGGTATAATTAATGTTTGTAAACAAAACTGACCTACTTAACATTCTTTCGAGAGATGATTGACAGGTCAAAACAAAATCTTCTCGCTTTAATTGGGGTACAAAAGGAAGCTACCTGCTTTAACCCTTTTTTATTACAATGAGGATTTCTTCATGCTTTAATCGGGGTACAAAAGAAATCTTCACGGTTTACTATTTGTAAACAAACCTGACCTACCTCACATTCTTTCGGGAGATGACTGCAAGAGAATTAAACAGCGTCAACATTTGTAAAGAAAGTCTTTTATTATTTGCTGCTTTGTTGTCATATTTTTTATACACTTATCAGGTGGTTAGAGACTTGGATAAGAAAGAAGGGACGTTATAGATAGGGAGAAGTTGCGGAGGGAGATGGAGGGGAGTGTCCTAGAGGAATTCAAGAAGAGGTGATGAAGGGGAATACTAGAAAACGATGACTAGAGTAGGAAACACGATCAGTATAACGTTATAGACAAAGAAGGGACAACCTTTTTGCCCTGTATACAGCTGAAGACAGGCTGAAGAATGGACAGATGGCGAAGTGGTTGTAGGAGGGAGAAAGGTTCACATGCTGGCGTACACGGATGATATGGTGGTTGTGGCGAAGAAGGTGCGCAAATGAGAGGAATGGTGATAACCTTGGGGAGATACTTTAGGGCGAGGATTTAGAGGTAAATATGTCAAAGACGGAAACAAAGGAGGGAGGAATAGATGTGGAAAGGGAGAGAGGTTGAAGAGGTGAGAGGATTGACATATCTAGGACACAGGTTCAGGAAGGATGGCAAAGACGTGGTGCATGTGAAGAATATGATTAAAAGGGCGAATACAGTGCTGGGACAGGTTAGGGGATGGAGTGAGAGATTGTTTGGAAGGGCGTCAAAAAGAGATAGATAATGTTTGATGGGCTGGTTTGACGGGGTGGAGGTTTAGGGATGGAAGAAGCAGGATATTCTGAAAGGCGAGCAGAATCGGTACTGGAGGTAAGTTCTGGTACTAGCAAGCGAAACATTGTGAGGGAGGAAGTGAAGATACATGAAATGAGGGTGAAGGCGAGGAGAAGAGCTGCTAAATATGAAGATAGGATAGAAAGAAAACCATACTTCAAGATCCTGGGGAGTGTTGGAAGGAAGTTAGAGAGGAAAGGATTGGATATGGTAAGGTAGACATAAAGAACAGAAAAAGGGAGGTGATGGAGATGAGGGGTTAGGTAAGCGTAGGGGATAGAGACATACAGAGGCAGGAGAGAAGGACAGCCCTAGGGGAGAGCAGGTTCAACACAAAATATAAAGAAATTATAACGGCGAGTATACCAAAGTACCTGATGAGGGATGTGCACATGCATATATATATGCACATATGTGCGTGCATAGTACATATACAATATGCGTAATAATAAAATTAAAATATGCGTGCATAATGTGCATATATAATACTTTGCAAACTTTCAGAAATGTCAACGCAAGTCCATCAACCCAAGATTGTATCACCATTCTTGGAAATAAACAGTTTTATGTTACATAAAATTGGTATCGTGTCCTTATACGTTTTTATTGTATCCTTTCATCATTATCTCGCATCTCCTCATTAGAGTCAGATTCTTCTTGTAAGATTCCATCAATGTCAATTCTCTTATTTCTACGTTTAGGTCTTCGTGGGCCAATTTATTGCCAACGCTTGTGTGTTCATATAGATTGATATCTATATAATAATACAATCTATATGATAGAAATTTCAAAATCAACATAATTTACTGCAGATTGATGAAGCATTTAACTTATTTCTAAATAGTAGGTAAAGGTAGTTCATGTTTGGGATCCAAATCGCTATCGGTTTGAGAAACTTCGGAATATGTGAACCTAGCTTTACGAAAACAATTTTGAATTGTTACTGAAGTCACTTGATTCCACGCTGTTGTTATAAAATGAATAACGTCTAGTAAATCAATCGACTTGTTTGCTTCTTCTAAAGAATTAACAGTGTTTATTTTAATAATTCCTTGATCTAGCGGTTGATAAACTGCTATTATATTAGCTGGAAGAAAAAATATTTTTAAATGATCAATGTCAATAACATGAATGGATGAGAGTTATACAACGACTAAAGCTCGTCACTTTTTGCCGTAATGCGTTGAAGCGAGGGCGACAGAATTCTGGAAACTACCGAAAAAACAAGGGGTAATATAGTCCGCTTAGGAGGATACAGGACTGCACAAATTATTGAAAAACGGAAAAGTTATGACACAAAATTAAAGCCAAAACAAATGTCAAAATATTTATTAAATTGATATATCTCAGCCGAAGATAATTAATTCGAGTTTGGACTCATTTTGAAGCACTTTTCGTCTAGATTATGAACTTTTATTCAAAATTTATAAATTTTGTTTTTTTCTTTTGTTCCAATTTTAAAGAGATTATTCTTAAATAAAGTGAATTTATAATTTATTGTTCGATACTAATTTTCTTATAAATGAATTAAAACAATGGAAATTGTCAAACAGTCAACTATTTTAAACAACCAAAAATATCAAATTGAATTTAATTCGCAATTAAATTAATGGCAATATTTAGATAATAGAAATATGTTTTTAACAATTTTTCACTTAA
The DNA here is from genome assembly GCA_036711965.1 of Onthophagus sagittarius. NCBI lineage: Eukaryota > Metazoa > Arthropoda > Insecta > Coleoptera > Scarabaeidae > Onthophagus > Onthophagus sagittarius. The sequence continues at coordinate 61,405,377 of JASERS010000002.1, read as the reverse complement.
AAAAACGGAAGTGAACTGGAGAAGTAGTTATTTTAATTTGGCGTTGTAGGAAATTAGAAATGCTTTCAAATGAGCCCAAACTCGATGGGGTTATCTCAAAATACAAAAAAGTTATGACACAAAATTAAATAAAAAACAAATGAAAATCGACTGTCAACATAAATTGTCAAACTGGCAAATTTTTTTAAATCAACATATACATTTCAAATTGAATTTACTTCGCGATTATTTTTGTTGTATATCTTCGATTTTTTATGAATCAATAAAATATTCTATTATATAATAGTTTTTCACTTAAAAAAACCGGAAGTGAACTCGAGAAGTAGTTATTTTGATTTGGCATTCATTTCGCGTTGTAGGAAATAAAAAAATGCTTTCAAATGAGCGCAAACTCGATGAGGTTATCTTGAAAAGCAAAAAAGTTATGACACAAAATTTAATCAAAAACAAATGAAAATCGACTGTCAACATAAATTGTCAAACTGTCAAATTTTTTTAAATCAATATATGCATTTCAAATTGAATTTACTTCGCGATTATATTTGTTGTATATCTTCGATTTTTTATGAATCAATGAAATATTCTATTAATAGTTTTTCACTTAAAAAAATCGGAAGTGAACTCGAGAAGTAGTTATTTTGATTTGGCATTCATTTCGCGTTGTAGGAAATAAAAAATGCTTTCAAATGAGCCCAAACTCGATGAGGTTATCTTGAAAAGCAAAAAAGTTATGACACAAAATTTAATCAAAAACAAATGAAAAACGACTATCAACATTAATTGTCAATTTTTTTCTAAATCAACAAAGAAATTTGAAATTGAACTTATTTCGCAATTATTTTTGTTGTATATCTTCGATTGATAATGAATCAATACAATGGAAACATTTTTGTAACCATTTTTCGCTTAAAAAAAACCGGAAGTGAATCCAAGAAGTCGTTATTTTGATTTTGTGTTCATTTCGCGTTTAGAAAATTAAAATTCTTTAAAATGAGTCCAAACTCGATGGGGTTATCTCAAAAAACAAAAAAGTTATGACACAAAATTAAATCGAAAACAGATGAATGTCGACTGTCAAAATGATTTTTAAGTTGATATATCTCAGCCGTTTTTGGAGATAATTTATTCGAGTTTGGACTCATTCTAAAGCATTTTTCGTCTAGATTAAGAATTTTCATTGAAATTTTATAAATTTTGTATTTTTCTTCTGTTCCAATTTTCAAATCGTTCAAATTTAACAAGACAACCTAACCTTAGTTTACTTAAACCTGACATATTAATCATTATTGGTATTAATTTGGGGCAAGTAAGTTAACCTCATGTGCTACCCTCTGGTAGGTACCATTAACGGATAGATTACCTTTATCAAGAGGTATTCTGTCAGGAAACTGTAACAGACACTTTACTTGAAGATGAATATAGCTAAATCGAATAACAGCTAAAAGTAGAGCTAATACTTACACTAGATCTAGAACTAAAAACATTTGGGTTTAGCCGCACGTCTCTTAAATTGGTTAAACTGAAATGTTTAACTTAAAACATTTTCAATTTAGAAAAAATCCAGTTTTTACATAAAAATAGGAAGTTTCGGTTTCGGTTTTGACCAAAACTAGGACCATGGCCGAAATTCCGTTTTGACTCAAAATTGAGATTCTATCAATAATATTTCGTCATTGCCATTCGCTTAATTGGGCTATATTACCTTAATACTGCCAAAGAATCCAAATAAGCAAAAGAATTTGTTTCTTTTTTAATTTTACTATCTCAAAGTATATCGAGTTAAGCGTACCCACATTCAGAGATAAACCAAACATACTTAACTCCACTTAGGACATATACGATTACCATTCTATGATATTTATGGGCGAATACTCGGCATATACATCACAATCATCCGCATTTAACTACTCAAACCTATAACCGTATTTGATCAAAGGAATACGAGCGGCCTCGTTATTCAGATTATAATCTTTAACGTGAGCAATGTGTCAAAATAAACGGTTCGGTACCGTTTTGGAACCATTTGGAACTTGATGTATTCTACCTACCAAGCACGCAATCTTTTAAATTTTTTTCGATTCGTAATGAGCGAGGGGAAAAATCGAGGCATTTCAACCGCTTTTTTCTGATAAACTTGACATAATTGCTTACATCAGAACATTCGAGTCGAAAAGAGATTCGAGTTTAATGAAAAAAAGTTGTGGTTACACCAGTTTGTTACAGTACCGTATTTTTTGAATTATTAACGATTAAATAATTTCGTTTAAAAATTTTACGTTCTACAAAATAAGTCGTTTTGAATGGAATTGAAAAAATATCAGCTTTAAGCTGATTTATGCGGTTGAAATCGTTTCGCATAATTACAACTAACCGTGACGCTTGACCGTAAATAAACAAACGTTGCCGTCTGTTTAATTACGGAGTTTAACGGCTTCATCTAATATTCCATTTAAGAGCAGCTCGAGCTATTTGTAATAAACGGTCATAATAAGAAGAAATTTACGAGCTTAAACTTAATTTGAATGGAAAACATGAATGGACATAAATAATTGTTTATGTTGACTTAAAAAAACGATCATTGCACATTTTGAATAGAATGAAATTGCCCATAACTTGTTTTTAATTGTAATATTCTTCGACAAAGCAAATAAATCGTAACAGTAAATCCAACGTTTCCTGCTTTGATGTAATTTATTGTTAAATAAATACACGTCTTGGGAGATATTACAAGTTCAAACCCGCCCATCACGCGTTTTAATTAATGGGTATTTCACGTTCATAATGTGAAAAAATAAATTGGTTAGATTTTAATTATAGCGTAAAGTTCTGTAATCTTTTTTTCATTTTAACTCAATTAAAGTTATCGCGTTAATGTACTTTTTTTGTTGATTTCAGGTATTAGAATGTCCGTGGACAAATGGACATGCGCTGCATCCTTCTAGTTGTCCTTCTCGAAGCTCTTCACCTGGTAAATTCCGAACTGACGGAATATCAGTCCAGCATATCTTCAATAACCAGGCAAAATCAAGGAGATATCTTTCAAACCGAAGGTAGGTAAACTGTTTATCTAACTTTTTTATCTGAAATGGTATTTCTACTTGAGCTAACTTGGAATTACAAGATTTTAAATACCTAGATAAACACAAATTACACCCGTTCGTCGATAAACACGATACAAGTTAATAATAATAACCTCGTTTATTTTTCGATTAAACTGAAATTACGATCGCAAAGTTTCCTATAAATCAAAATGAACCCGTTATTGGTAGACAAACCGGTAGTTGTAGATCACTTTTTTATATTAATCAATAAACAAGGTGTTTTCAAAGTTGGTTTAAAATATATCGTGCATTAAAATAGCTTTTATTGTTAGCAATATATTAAATTTCCACTTGGGATTAAATCCTACGTATTGAAGGCTCAGTTAGGAATTTAGCCAGCTTAGGCACCAAAGTTAAACAAAGTCTTTGTTAAAAACAGCCACAAACCAATTAAATCTGAACTTTGGAAAAGAACGGATTTGAAACGGATGTATATTTTACAAATTGAATCTTATCTTTAATTTTTCAAGCTTTATTTCTATTAAAAAAAACAATACTTCTCGCAGATTATTCAAAATCTTTCTTGGACTGGACAATCTCGACTTTTCAAGAGAACCAAATCAAATGGAAAAAGCCTAAAAAAGAAAACCTATTTATGAGAGCGTCGATTAAGAAAACGACTTAACATACTTTCAGATATTCGATTATTTATAATCAGCTTTACGAAAATCCGAAAAAAACCGTTGGCTTCTTTAAATTAAAGTGACCAATTAGATACATGTTGAACAAAAGACTTTTTAAACCATCAAGATGATGCGTTACGGCTAACTCACGCCGTGAAATCTCCGTGAAACTACGTGAAAATATTTGTCACGGCCGATGTTCATCGTATTATCACCAAAGAAATTTAACCCAATTTATAGAGATTTATAAGTCTCATCCGCTTTTGTAGAAAAGAAAATTGAAGGATTATGTTAATAGAAATATAGAAAATTTAGGTTAAGATGAGTTCGTGGAACTTTATAGAAAGCTGGACCTAAATGCTGATCGAGTGCTTGTCTCTAAGAAAATGCAATCCATAAGAGGTTTGTTTTGAAAAGCGCTTAAAAAATGGAAAATTTTAAGAGAAGTGGCGCTTTTAGTGACGATCAATACGTGACAAGCCTCTGGTCTTTATATTTACCCAAGACCACAAATACCTACAGAGAGTCTAGATAGTATAACAAATAATTTTTTATTTCTAGAAGAGATATCTACACCTGAAAATATTGACATGGACGTAGAAAACTGCGATATTTCAGTAACAATGATTATTCAGTGTAAATATGGTTTGGTTCGGATAATCTTTTGTTCATTTAGAATAATATAATGTTGAACCAAATTGGTTCCTCCATGTCGATTTGAAATTGATCCAGCAAAATCTCCAATCAAATTCTTCAAATCCTTCCTCTGTTTTTCCATAACTTTTCTTCCTTTGCCTGTTATAAAACTTCTGTAGCCAGTAAAGTTTCTTTTTCATTACGTATTCATATTTACATCTCAACTTTTTCAGGTTTTTCAAAATAAGGTCAATAAATTCACATGCCCATACAAGGAGTTGCTTTCTTTTTCCAGATTTTCTTAGTGTTTAGTTTTCTCTAGTATCTGATATTTTCTTTAATTCTTTCTTTAGAACTGTTCGAGCTTTTAATACCAACATTCCGGGATTCTAAACAACGGGGTTACGGACTAAATATTATTGATATTGAAAACCGATATTGTCTTAGAAATAACTGTATATGTCTTAAAGTTGGTCGAATTAAGTTTTTTGATACAAAAATTCTACCTCAACCTTAATATTCTCTCAAATCCTGCTCCTAATCGTTTTGCATTTACATCTCAAAGTATCATGGGGATTTGAACTGTTTGGATTAGACTGCGAAAAATACAAATCCAATCACAAAGCTTCAAATAGCCACTCCATCATGAACAACAATTTGTATGACTGAAGTGTTGGGTTGTGTTGAAATTTCTAAATCTAACCCAATCCAATTTACTGATTCTTTGGGCGGTCGGCGCCTTCAAAATCGTTCGAGATATGAATGCAAGACGGCTAGGAGGAATATATTCGAGAAAATATTAAGGCTAAGAAAGAATTTTTCTAACAATAGAAATAATCTCGGCCGATTCCGAATACGTCGGCCGCCCCAAGTATCATGAATGACAGTTTGGATGGTCGAAGTGTTAGCTTGGGTTGGAATTTCGAAATCGAACCCAACCCAATCAGTTTTAGTGTTGATTTGGGATGTCAGCTGTGCAAAGCATCACTAAGCTCTTTGCAAAAATTCGTCCTCATCCTTAATATTCTCTTAAATCCACTGCTCCTTATCGTTTTGCATTTACATCTCGAGGTATCTCGGGGTTGTATTAGACTTAGAAATAGAAATCCAGTCACAAAGCATTTTGACCACTTCATCATTAACAACAATTTGGATAACCAAAGTGTTGGGTTTGCTTGGAATTTCTAAATCTAACCCAATCCAATAAATTTAGCGATGCCTTGGGCGGTCGACGTCTTCAAAATCGTTCGAGATATGAATGCAAGACGGCTAGGAGAAGTATATTCGAGAAAATATTAAGGTTGAGAAAGAATTTTTCTATCAAAAGAAATAATCTCGGCTTTGGATGACCGCAGTGTTGGGTTGGGTTGGAATTTCGAAATCTATACCAACCCAATGAGTTTTGGTGATGATTTGGGATATCGGCAGACCAAAGCATCACTAAGCTCTTAGCAAAAATTCTTCTTCTTCATTAATATTCTGTCAAATCTACTGGTTCTAATCGTTTCGCAATTACATCTCAAAGTTCACAAGGTTGGATTGGACTTCGAAATACAAATCGAATCATAAAAGTTTCGAGCACTTTGGCCACTCCATCATGAATAACAATTTGGATGTTCGAAGTGTTAGGTTGGGTTGGGTTGGAATTTCTAAATCTAACCCAATCTAATCCAATTTAGTGATGCTTTGGGCAGTCGACGTCTTTAAAATCATTTGAGATATGAATGCAAAATATTAAAGGTTTAGGAAGAACTTTTATATCAACGAAATAATCTCGGCCGAATTCGAAAATGTCGACCGTCCTAAGTATCATGAATGACACGAAGTGTTGGGTTGGGTTGGAATTTCGAAATCTAACCCAACCCAATCCATCTTAGTGATGATTTGGGATATCGACTGTCTAAAGTATCACTAAGCTGGATTGGGTTGGGTTAGATTTCGAAATATCAACCCAACCTAACACTTCGGATATTCAAATTCAACCTAACCCCATACATCTTAGTGATAGTTTGGACGGCCGACATCGTTTTGAAAAGAACTTAAAAAATTTGATAAATTTAAGAGCTGAGGTGCTTCTAGTGACCATCAATGCGTGACAAGTCTCCGGTATTTTGATTTATTATTGTTTACTCAAGAACATAAAATACCTACAGAGAGTGTTCATAGTATGAGGAAGAGTTTCTTGTTTCTAAAAAAGATACTTGATGGTTAAAGAGTATTAGAATGATGTTGAAAGATATTAATGACAATGAGAAACCAACAACGATAATATTGCAAGATGTCAGAGACGATAAATAAAGCACTATCAAGCATGAAATTGTGATTGTTGAACAACGAGGACGATGATAAATATCATGGCTGATATCGATAATAATTCTTAGGAACAACGTTCTACGTCATGATTAACAGAAGACCAACGTTGATTTGAAGTAGGTGACATGCAAAATAAATTAGACATAATGACCACAAAGTTACTTCGAACCAGTTTCTGATGAAGGTTACACCATGCAATTTTCATCCAAACTAACAACGATAATGGTGAAAATGTTACAGGAAATTATAATTGTTGAAGAGTGAGGATGATGATAAGACTGTATAGCTGATATCGATAATATTTAACACAATGACTAAGAAGGTGCCATGCAAAATGCATTAGACGTAATAATACAGACATTCAGACAGGCAGTTTCTGATGAAGACATCTGAAACCATTGACAATGATATAGAAAATGGTATTGAAAACGGCAATGCTTCTGTCGAAGAAAAATATGCATGTAAATACATGTATTTTATATTATTTCAATATATGCATGTAGTTTTATCGAAACGTGTGTATGAAAATTTGCACGGTGCAAACGATCGGCGACAGTTGCAAATTCTATTCGATAAATCGTTGTCGACCCGATCGACAACGAAACTTTACGCAAAAATTATACTGTAAATGTGACTATAAAGTATAGTAGTGAATGTACGACTATCAAATACCTAGAAATTAAATTAAAATATGTTTAGTATTAAAAGAACACGTCACAAGAAGAACATACCGGACATCGTGAACAATTAGAAGAATTAATTCAGTGCTATAACAATGAAATTGCAGAAGAAAGAATATCATTGTACTTGTGGTGTAAGGACTAAGGGGCGGTGCTTGTAATGGTGAAGCATCCCGAGTCTATGGAGGAACCACCGCCGTGCTTCATCGTGAGAAGCAGGTATTTGGGAATGAAACGACTACTTGTAGGAGAACGTATCCACGATATCTTATCAGTTATCAACAGCAGGAACATGCTCTCCTCCTTCTACAGGATCTTTTCTCACTCCTCTCGGATCCAGTTGAGGTGCACCTTTGCTCATTTTACGTGTACCTTTTTGTTCTTATCTGAAACGAGTGGTTTCTGTACTAGATGTCCACCAATAAATCTTACACTTATCAATCTCCTATTGATCGTCCATATTCAGCACACCACAATTTTCTTACTCTATTCATCGAATTAAGCCTTAAGCCGTTTCGACCTGCTTAACCTAGTGACGGTTTAACCTCTAGTCAGTTCGAGGTCCACCAATCCGTTTCTTTTTCACATTCATTCTTAAAATGCCAATTTTTTGAGGCGAATATCAACTCATTTAATAAATCTATATGAGAGTATGACTTCTGTCTAAATGCCAGCCCTTGCACCATACACTATTTGATCTTCTTTTCCTTTTGCACTAAATAAGCAAGTTACAGCAACATACCATCACGAATGATATGTTCTAGTCCAACTTTGAGGAGGTACTAGAGATTTTCGATAAAACTGTACAGTATAATCGTTAGGATAAATCGTTACGTGTGTAGCCAGCATAACGTACACTCAAATCTAATAAATTACACCTAAAAAGGGAAAATTATTGACTACATGAAGAAATAGTATTGTTTTTACTTACTTGTTACTTTTCCGAACTGCGCGTATAACTAAAAAATATAGTCCTAGGTTATCTCTGGAAACCAACTACTTGATGAAGAAGCGGGACACTTGTTTGTGTAAATCACTTACTTAATTCGACTACTACTTTGAGAGCGTTTCACGCTATTGGTTTGTGTCGTAATAAGGAATATGAAATTCCAGAACCATTGTGCGGAACCGAAGATTTTAATCATCATTTCATTAACTCAATTTCGTAACTACACACCAATAATTTTAATATCGGTGAGAATTTCCTTGGTCCTGTAATAATTACGAATGAATTTTTAAATTTCTTTTTTTAATTTTAATAGTTACGAATGAATTAAATTCTGGTGCAGTGGGCTGCGATGGCATTCCGTTACAAATTCTGAAAATTTCATGTCCATTTCTGCCAAAATTTGTTGCTCATCTGATTAACTTCTCAATTGAGCAATCATCTTTCCATCTTGCTATAAAATTCCGGTAGTTTACCGTATTATTAAAGTTAAAGATCCCAAATCTTTTAATGATCTTCAACCAATTAGCATTTTATTGCCCATGTCCAAATTATTTGAAAAGATATTATGGTTTGAACTAATGCAACATGTGCAAGCTAACAATATTCTACCAGCGGAGCAATCGGGATTTCGTCGGAGGTATGGTTGTGCGACCACCAATATTTTAACAGCTACTGGTTTGAATTTTTTTGAAGTGAGTTTTAGCAAGACTTTCAATACTGTTTGTCACTCATTACTTTGGCCATATTGCGACAATATATTGCTTCGTAGCTACTTATTGGATAGCAAACAATATGTTTGGTTACATAATGAATCGTCTTCATTGATGATACTTTTTTTCTTTTTTTTTTGGTGCAGTGGAGGGGAAAATGCGTTATGCACCCCGGCCTACTGTTGGCGCCTTTCGTAGTCTTCTTGGATGTTTCTGTTTTGGCCGGGAGTGTGGGACTATCTCTAGCCCCAAAATTACCCACTAAAAACCCCCCCACTCTTCCCGGAATCGCCCTTCAGGGTATATCTTCGGAGAAATTAAACTCTCACACCTAATGGTGCGGCTCTTCTTCACTTTTCTTACAATCTTCCTTCTTTCTTTCCTCTCATCTTTTTCACCTTCTTCGATTCTCCATCATCCTCATTTTGCTCGTCTCATTTCTGTCCTGGGTGACGAGAATTCTCCCTCGTTCCTCATCCCATTTTCTGCCTGTCTTTCGTGATTCTTCCATTCAAAAGGTCTCTTCTGTCTTCTCGTTCCTTGCATCCGGTGGCATTATGGATGAAATATAAAGGGATTACTTTTTGAAATGTTATTAAACTATAACATACCTGGGTGCGGGGATTTCCTCCTCGTTCTTCATCCCATGTTCTGCATGTCTTCCTTTATCCTTTCATTCAGATCCCTTTCTGCTCTTCCCTCCAGTCCACTACATCGGAGTCGTTGTAATTGCGGGGGAAAATGAAATATTAACTTTTTGCATTAAATTTTGTTTACATCGTACCTGGATGCGGGGGACATACCCCCTCAGCTCCTCGGCTCCACCTCACTGTCATCCCTTCTCTTCTCTTCAATGTCTTTGGCCATCATAACCTCAGTAAGATAATTGCTTACTTCATTTCCAATCTAATCACCCTCTAAGAGTACTTCAGAGATACTGTCTACGTCTAGTTTCCTCCCAATTTTGCGTTCTACTTCTTTTCTCGATGCTTCAAAGTATCTACATTCGAAGACAGTATGTCTTGGAGTGTCTTCTGCCTCACAACCATACCAACAGGTGTCACTTGTTAACCTTTTTGTCTTCTTTAAATAGCTTCCGAAAATTCCATGGCCAAGTATGGCTTGTGTAGCGTAGTAATTAGTCTGCGGTCCTCGTTTCCGCCACTCCTGCACGTCCTTTATAAAAAATCCATTTTATTTTCAGTATCATTGATGATACTGAAATCAGGAGTTGCTCAGGGATCGATATTATGGCTATTTCAGTTTTCTATTTATACAGCTTGCAGAAAATGTTAACCTTACACTGAACCCCTGTAAGTCAAAGGTTATATCCTTTGGTCAAATAGGAGATTTTCAAAAATACTCTAACTTGGACTCCATTTTGAAGCAGATGTAAAATTTCGCAAACACGTTTCTTATCTTCTCCAAGCGACTTATGCTAAATTGAAGGCTTTTTATCCCTGTCGACACATTCTGGGCTTCACACCAAAGCCACGTTATGCCAGTCCATAGTTCTTGACTTTGTTTGTTGAGGGCCGATCAGCTTCGTGTTCAGCGACTACAAATTGTTTGAGATTCATTTTTGGCATTAGGAAGTATGATAATATATCTCATAAAATGGACATGACAGGGTATGATATCAAACTAATGTACACCTCCAGCGCATAAAACGAAAATTTTCAAAAAAATGTTGAAAAGTTACCAGTTATCAGGTAACCACAGTTTACAATGATATCCATGACGAGATCAAATTGATTCCGCTGTCTCGGTTTCAGAGATCGTTGTTCTTACGTTTACATTCGTAGCAGAATTAACAATAATTTATTCATTCTCTCCAGCGTGGTTCAATTTTTAAAACTTATATTGTTCAAACTAGACTCTACTCTATATAGAATTAGTTTACTTTTATTATTATTAAAGTGATAACTATACAAGCGACATTGGATGTTTTTAACTTGGTACATGGTGATGGATTAGATTAATTTCTTCTTATTTGTTATTGCTATTAAAAATAAACAATAAAAAAAATGTCATGAAATCTAGTTGGGTTGGGTTGGAGTGGTTGAGTTGGGTTGGATAAAGTTGGGTTAAGTTGAGATTAGTAATGCCTTAACATTCTTCCAACGTTAAAAATATGTGAGTTAGCTCACTAAAACTATAATTATGCGCTATTTTAAACAACTATTAGCCACTACGGTACGTTGGGTAATAATTGACAGCACACTAACATTTGCATCACGTTAGAAGAGTGTTTAGGCAAGATAAATCAAACCCAAACCTATTTTCTACCCAGGAGGATAAAATATTTGGAACATCCCTGCCTACTGTTGAAGCTAATCTAGATCTTTGATAATCTACATTAGCTTCTTGCTACCCTTTAAAAATTATCCCTCACTTCCCGGAATCTCTGTTCAGGATTTTTTCTTTGGAGTTTCAGTACACACCTCAACAGGCAATCAACCTTCTCTTGTGTTATCATCTCTCGAATCTTCTGGACTTTTTGTCATCAGCCTCTGTCGATTTAGACTGTCCATCTTTCTTTTTGTTATTTCTTTTATACACGTCCCTTTAACACTGAGATCTGATGTGACAATCCAACCCTACCCACCCCAACCTTATACATCATTAAAATACCAGCAAAATTTTGTGTTTCTAGGACAAACGATATTGAAAATATTTAAGAAACGCTTCAAAAATTTCTTAACTTTGCTCAAACATATCCTAACCATTTATTTTCAGGCGAAACGTAATCATTTTTACTGGTTGAGGCAATTGTTAAAAATTTTTCAATAATCCCATCGTTGGGAAGTTCTTCACACAGAAACAAAGCTTTAGAAACAGTTTAAGATGCGTTGTGGAGTGCATGAGGTGGTGAGACTATGCGCTCAGAAAGTAAATGTTTTGCAGATGGAGTTGATAGAGGAGCGAGAAAAAGATTGCTTTAAATTATCCAATAAATATGTACAAAGAACTTATCTTGTGAAAATGAGTTGACAAAGGGTGACACCCTCTCTACATCTCGAAGGAATGAGAAGCAAAACAATAATAAAAGATTTGTTGAAACCCCTTCATTTTAAAGAAGCTATTAAAAATGATTATAACAACAATAAATTTTATGTCATTTCCAATATCACTGAAACTCTCATCGTAAAACCTCCGAACGCCTCATTGAAAACATTAAATTACTTCATTTACGACCGAACCTGGTAAATGGCCCGTACATAAGAATACTTCCATGAAAATGAATCCCCAACAAAAAATGAAATGAATGGAATTGAAGATGACAAATGCAATTTTAGCTGAAAACTTTTTTTTGTCTGATTACAGTATTTAACGAACCCACTTAATTACAACATTAACTTATGTAATTTTCACACAAAGACAGTTTAACTACTTGAAACGTCGAAGACAACGCGTTGCATGTCAGCGGAACGTTTTGATATTTTGATTACCATAATTGCCATAGTAAGAGCCCGGTCAAGAAGAAGTGGTCACGATCGCACCTAAGTGCCGCGATAATTACAATCGTGCCCGTGCATTTCTTTGACTAGCGCCGAAGAATACGTCTTTAATTGAATACGGTGCGATTAGAGACCCCGTTCGCCGCGCTATCCAAACGAATAGTTATGAATGATTTACGGCCGACTGCGTAATCCGACACTGTTAGTGACCGCAAATGCATTCTGCGCGGAGCAAGAACTCGAAACGACGATATCATGCGAAACCAAAAAAGAAGCGAAAGCGGCACTCGCTTAAGTTAATAGGTAGTGAGCGAATTGAAGAAAAAGTAAGAACTTAATTGAAGCTTTTAGTTTAATCTAAACTTCCTGTATGATTAGCTTAGGTGTGAATTGATTTATATCAAAATAATTTATCTTGAGCACAATTATAAATTTGTTAATTAAAAAAAAAACTTTTATTACAGATAAATTCTGTAACCCGGACGTTTGCATAGGGTTAAGCAGCGGTACAGCAGCTGCCGTCGAAGACTCGAAAGAGCCGTTCTGCACCTGCCAGTGTCATCGACATCTACCAACTTTCAGAGAAGACATCAAGATATGCGTCGATGACATCAACGGTAAGTTGAGTATCGCACATTATCTAATGATTCTGAAAACACGATGATGAGAACTTTTCTCTCTCTCACACTCACATACTTTTTTATGCTTAAGTTGTTCTTTAATCATGTTTCCTCCTCGTCTGTTACATTAACTCCTATAAAGTTAAGCCACGATCACCGAAGACATAAGTTCAAAAACCAATAAAGTGTTAAACCCAACCGAGAACTGGCTTCGTTTTCCAAGAGCAACGCATTTCGCGTTTATGTTAATCGCGAGACCAATTTACGATGAACGTAGCGTGTAACCCCGCGGAGACCACGTGTTTTCTGTAAATTAAAGGGGAAAAAATTGGAATTGTAGCGTTAGATTTTTTTTGCTGGCCATATGGTGTTTTAAAATTTACCTGCTCAATAAAAACACTTGGTGTTGAAAGAAATAAAATTTATAAAAGAAAATAACTTCCTGTGAATATAACGGTAATAACCAAAAATCGAGTTATGCAATTTAATTTTAATTTTATCCCACAATCAATTACAATTAGTAATTACAAACCCTTCTATTAACACTTTTAAGTGCCTTTTCAGAAATAATAAAAGGTAATAACTGTCAAGAATAGAAAGTTAATTTTAAAAGCCCACATCAATTTCAACAAATTTTGTTAGTTACAAGTATATTTATTAACTTGTAACAGAGACGGGCGAGTACCATCACCATTATGGAATCGTAATTCATGTCCTTTACAGTTATTTTGTGTAAGCTTTGGGCGCGTGATGTTCATATGCCCGCAGCTAACGCAGTTGAATCGAATTTTATGATTATGATTTCCGTGCAATATCTTTAAGTCGTAATATTTTCTTATTTCAATTTGGTTTTACATTGGCGCAGATGTGGAATTATCGATGACATCCTTAAAGAGTATTTAAACAAAAAAAAAGTTATACTACTCTTAATAATATTGAGATAAATGCAAAAATATCGAATTTTTGATGATTTGATGTATTTGTTGAAATGAATCATATAAGTTTTAAATGAAAATTGTAGCAAATTTTATATGTAACAATAATGCTCCCTTAACTATTGCTCTCAGATGCGTTGATATCGAAAAAGATGTGAAAATATAGAAATTGGATGAAATTGTTGCTTCTTCAAGAAGCTAATGTAGAACTTCGGAAATGACTCATATTACAAAAAAAGTATTGAAATGAAAGTTCTTTTGTTTGTTTTTGCTCTCAGATGAGGCAATATAAGTACATAAGTACTAAACATGAGTTATCCTGTGATTTTTAAGGAACGTAATGATCGGTGACCATTATTTCTCAATCACCATGATTTTAAACGGTGACACTGATCACCTTTTAAATATAGAAGTATCCACATTTCCCCAGACGTATGACAAAACCACCATTAAAGCTACCTTTTGTGCGACGGAGATACCCAAGTTTCGGTGATTGGAGATTCATTCAAATCGGCTGATAGCGATCACGTGAGAATCCCCGCCACACAAAAGGCAACTTTAAAGTAGCAGACTCAGAATCAAATGATTTAACATATTTTCTAGAGTCGGCTTTCCTTCTGAAATACAAACAGCTATCTATATCATCTAACTATAGAATTTCTGGAACATAGTAGTATTAAAATTATTCACAGGTCTGCATACCACCTCCAATCAAATGTAGTAGATAGCTTTCATGGAATATTCAGAAAGAATACTCAGAGCTTCGAATTACGAATATGGAAAAGAGTGGAACGAGAGTATTGATCAAGCAAATATTTGCTACATGCAGCACATGATTTGAATCTTGTTGAGTTATAAAAATCATGAAAAAGCTTCTAACTTGCATATATTCATTTATAGTCGTACTAGTTTCGGATTACCCAGCATCAGCGACAAAGTCAAAAGAGCTACGACAGATGTAGACTGGAAAAATTCAGTCTCGTCTCTTCTCATCACGTTAACACAACTTTAATACGATCTTAAAGTTTTTTATTTCATTGTTCTAATTAATTTCATTTTATATTCACAACATCGCCATTAAAACTTTTTTGCAATCTTCTTTTTGTTTATCCATCAGATTACAAAATGCTTCACTTTATTAATTTTTCCAGTCTACATCTGTCGTAGCTCTTTTGACTTTGTCGCTGATGATGAGATAACCCGAAACTAGTACGACTATAAATAAATATGCGTAAGTTAGAAGTTTTTTCATGATTTTTATTTGATCATTAATCTTGCAACATGGATCATTCCTTTAATTGTGGAGTTATGTTATGGAAGTCAAATTAGATCTCCGTTAAGTATTCAAAATAAATAAATAAGATTAAATCTCGTTGGTGATGATAAATTATTTATTTTTCATAAGTATTCGGTGTTACACGTGTTTCGGTTATAAACCGTCTTCAGACACAACACGACTAAAAAGAGAAACAAAACGTTCATCAAATTTTATCGAAAAAATAAAAAACATTTACAAAACAATTTAAAAATATAATAATTAAAATCCTTTACCGTCAGAAATACAAATTAACCACTAAACAATCCATTTCAATTCTATTTTGGCGATACACAACTAAAAATGTTAATGTTTGCAATCTGTTTAAAAATTATAAATCTTGATAACTTTAAAAACGAAGTATTAAATATTTAAGATTGAATAATGTGTCGAAAAACTTGATCTTTTCGAGGTTAGGTTCACAGAGTACAGACAAGGACAAAATTCATCTTTTTCTCTTTTCGACACCGGCAACGATAAAACGAAATATATATTCATTATTACATTTTAAGCAAATAAATAGAAAGATAGTAGAAAGAAGATAACATTTAGCAGAGATTATAAGAGATCTTTGAAAAAATTATATGTGTCGAAGTCTGTTATATCGTTTAGTAATAGTTCTGGGTTGTTTTTTCTTTCTTTCAAAATATGATATTCTTCTGTGTAGTCCATTCTTTTTGATTTGCTCATTTGTTTTATCAACTTTATTTCACTATTCCCAAAATGGTTTTCACTATCCAAGTGTTTAAAGAAGTTGGAGCTTTCTTTTGAGATGTGTTCTTTGTATCTCGTTTTGATATTTCTTCCGGTTTGGCCAATGTAGAAGCAATTGCATTTCCCACAGTTAATTTGATATATACCGCTCTTTTCTTTATTATATTTTTAAATTGTTTTGTAAATGTTTTTTATTTTTTCGATAAAATTTGATGAACGTTTTGTTTCTCTTTTTAGTCGTGTTGTGTCTGAAGACGGTTTATAACCGAAACACGTGTAACACCGAATACTTATGAAAAATAAATAATTTATCATCACCAACGAGATTTAATCTTATTTATTTATTTTGAATTCAATAGATGATAAAAAATGGAGAAAACACTAGCTAATCCGTTAAGTATGTTTAAAGGTTTATGGAATGGCAGGGATACGAATAAACAAGTTAGTTATATTTTGAAATTACTGAAAGATTGAATAACATGCAAGAAATTGTGGAAATTAATATGAAAGAAGCACAGATCATATCAAAGAAATATTATGATAAAAGAGCAAACGAAATTATTTACGAAGAAGGGGATAAAGTGATGATATGTCAAAGTGATAATTGAACGAATAAATTCAAATGCAATATGGAGGTCCAAAGAAAGTAGTAAAGAAAACATCAGATATCAACTACATACTAAAAGTACTAACTGGAAAAGAAAACAAATCCTTGTATATATAAATTTGTTGTAACCTTTTTATGAAAAACCTGTAATAGTTGAGATGTATGTAACATCTTTAGGGGAAGCAGAGATAGGAATGAACATATAAATTGGAAAAGGAGAAGAAAGAATCTTTACTGTCTACAGCAGTTTTATAACAAGCAAAGGGAATTTGACAATTCACAGAAGAACAAAGAAGTGATTTGAAAAATTTAATTGCAGAATTTCCTGTATTATTTTCAAATTGATCTGGAAGTACCAATTTGGTTCTTCATGATATTGCTCTGGGAGAAGGAAGAGAAAACATTATCCAACGCAAGCCATATTTACAATCTCCAAAAGTACGAGAGTTTATAGACGAAGAAATAAAGTAATTATAATAATCTTTCGTATTCCAACGGATTACAATTCAGTACAGAGATAATCTCCCAACCCAACCGAAAAAACGAAGTAGTGGATATACTTAATAAATTTTTTGATGGTGAGATATGTGCTTTAAATAAGATAGGGTTCACGCAATACAGCAATATTAAAATTTACTTCGCACCAGCGTAAAATAAAGATCTATAATTGTTTTAAATTTGTAAACTCTAAAGTATTTTGCTGAAAAATGCTGTTAAAAACCAACAGATGTTCTGTCGTATGTTCATTAAGGCATAAAGTACCGTGAAACCACACTCCAAAATCTCTTACTATTGAGATCACATAAAGGAAAAGTGTGGTATTTTGTTTTTGGCTGTATATAATTTTCTGACATTTAAGAGTATTTAGAGTCAACTTGTTATTAAAGTGTTGAATGAGTGTTGAAAATCGTTGGTAAATTATTTATGTAGATGTTGAACAGCAAATGGCCAAGTGCACATCCCTGGAGTACATCACTATTAGTAATATGAATTTGCCTAGATTTCAAACCACTTAATACAACGTATTATCTACGAAACTAGAAGTTGTTTGACAAAGTGATCACATCCAAATCTCTCCAACTTTTCAACCAACAAACTATGCTCCAAGCAACTAAAAGCCGAAAAAATCGGTATATATCCTTCTACAGCATTTGATACGTACTGAGTGAAGTTGAGTAGGTTGGTAGCTGTGGATTTACCTTTGTAAAACCCATATTATTGGTCAGATACGGTCAGATTATTTCTTCTGTAAATTGTAAAAAGTTTGGAAAAATTCTTCAAAATTCAAGTATTCAAAAGTTTTTGACTATAGAGTGTGTCCCGTGATTGCGTTCCCGTCAGATATAATTGATGAATTGATGAAAATTTTTATAACAATTTATACCATTTAAAACAAAAAATTGAAACAAAAAAAATTTTATTAAATTTATTAATCAAAAAAATTAAATTTATAACCAATATCGGAAATGGGCTGAATTATGTGTTGGTATCGGTGGTGGTATCATTTCATAGGCTTTTATGTTAATTTAATTTAGATCGAAAATGTTTTATTGATCTTATCATTTAAAAATCTGCAATTTGCTTTTATATCCTAAATTATTAAAATTCGGTATATGGCTATAATTTAACATAACAAACATTTTATCATAATCAACTGTGGTCACTTTACCTGCAACAATTAACAAAGTTCTTGACTTAACTTTAGTATTTTAATTGCAAAAGATGGAATTTGAGTTCAAAAATGTATCGTCAATTATTCCTTACGGGGACACTCTATACTCTGTACATACATGCGGGGATGTCATTTGGACCAGTTGTAGCTTTTGTTTTAAAACTTCTGAAAAGTTTTCACCATTTCATCATGACCCACTTCTGAAATGCTGAAAGAGATACTCTCCCAGCCATTACCAATTTGGGCATTGTTAAGATTGACATCTGGAGCAGGAAGATACATTCCTTTAAAATGAATGGCGATTCATTCCATCATGCCCATCTCTGAGATGGTAAAAAAGACACTATTCCAGCCATTACCAATTTGGGCATTGTTAAGATTGTCAACTGGAGCAGGAAGATCCATTCTTTCAAAATGATTCGCGAACATGTTAATCACAGTCTGCAGATCAGAAATAATTATGAAATTATGTTTGAGATTATTCACTCTTTCTTGTCACACCAACAAATCTCTAAAAACTCTTTGGGTCTACTTTTATTTTCTGTTCCAAGGACCTTACTTAAGTTCACGGTCATTAATCTCATTAATTATGTCGTCAATGGTGTTCTCTTGAAGTGAGTGACATCTTTACACGCTGCTCATCCCGTAATTCAGCTAACGAATCGGATAACTGTTTCATTTGGGTCATGAAATTATTTATGGCAGCTTTCTCGATGATCTTCTCGTATATATGTTTTACAGTCCCGGCGGAAACAAGCTTATCTTGTTATTGTTTCGTTTAGACAATTTGTGGTAAATAAAATTCTTTCATTTAAGCATTCATTTTAGATTAGGGGAGTACTACAGAGGATATTTAGGTTTCATATGATTACCGTGAGGAGACTTCAACTGATAACAAAGATAGCAAGTAATTCCAATTAATACTCAACATCGCGCTATATAGCTCTTTTGAAGCAATACTGAGTATTTTTATCTCGGTATATATTTCGAACCGTTGAAAATTAAGGTGTAGGTATATTTAGTTCCCAACAATGCTGGATGATGATTGTCTTCGCGAACTAAAGCAAAATCGAAGTGAATCATGTTAAGATTTATGTGCGATGAAGCAAATACCAGATCGAGTGATAGAGTCTATCTGTGCTAAAAGCGACGTTATTCTATTGCATAAAAAAACTAAGTAAGTTATAAAAGCTAGTGGATCATTTATTGTTTATGATAGCAAGGGATGGAATATTAAAGTCGCCTAAGATTACAATATCCAATGTGATGATTTTATATGATCAAATGTATGATCATACATTCCTTCAGGTATGTCAAACGGGATGTAACAAAGAACAACATTCAGAACGTAATTTAGTCGAATCGTACTTTTTAAATTTAATTCTTGTAGTTACCAAAT
The DNA here is from genome assembly GCA_036711965.1 of Onthophagus sagittarius. Taxonomy (NCBI): domain Eukaryota; kingdom Metazoa; phylum Arthropoda; class Insecta; order Coleoptera; family Scarabaeidae; genus Onthophagus; species Onthophagus sagittarius. The sequence continues at coordinate 61,385,642 of JASERS010000002.1, read as the reverse complement.
CAATTATAACTGGGCAAGAGGACAACAGAATCTTTGAGACTACCACATTAGAGTCAATGGCCAACAATAATCCACCACTTCTATGGTGACGTCGATTGCATCTAAAAGCATCGTATCTGATCTGGAAAAACTCGCTATCAAGAACTGTCCCTTTGAGCCATATCTCACTAATATCGATAATGTCGTAACCTAAAACATCAACTGATGTGAAAAAGTTTTTAATTTTGGTGTTTAAAACACGAGTATATTGGTAGTATAGCGCATACTATATCCTTTGGGTTTTAACTAGGTTTTTCTCTTAACAATTTGAGGATATCCATTAAGGAATTGTAAATGTAATTTTTTTTCAACGTTCTCAATAGGAGACATCAATTCGGTGCGCATTTTACACTCTATCTCAGAGGTTCCCAATCATTGTCGGTTGGAATCACTGGTATAACTAATACTAGACCTTTAACCTAGCTTTAGAACTAAAACTAGACTGAGAATTAGGGGTTAACCACCTCTCTCTTAAGACGGCTAACCCTAATGTTTCTAGTTCTAAGTTCAGTGTTGGTTCTAAAGCTAGGTTGGGTTGGGTTCCGTCTTAAGAGAGGCTAAATCTAATTGTTTTTCGTTGTAGGTCTAGTGTTAACTCTAGCGTTAGTGTTGGCTCATGTTTAGTTGTTATTCTGTCTTGAATTGATGTATACTTGTATCGAACTAAAACTAGAACTAACACTATACCTAGTGTTAATTAGGTGTAGTGTTAACACCTAGTGTTAACTACCAAAACTTTCTAGTACTAGATCTAGTGTTAGTTCTAGTTTTAATCCTTATTAAGCTCTAGATTATTGTAAATTCTTTTGGAAATAAAAGTATAACTAATACTAGACCTCTACAACTCACTTTTAGTACTAATATTAGACTTAGAACTAGAAACATTAAGGTGTCTCTTAAGACGGCTAATTAAGAGACATACGGTGAAACCCTAACGTTTCTAGTTCTAGGTCTAGTGCTAGCTCTAAAGTTACGTTGGGTTTCGTTTTAAGAGAGGTACGGCTAAACCCAAATGTTGTTCATTCTAGGTCTAGTATTATCTCTAACGTTAGCTCTATTTTTAGTTGTTATTCAGTCTTAAACTTTAGTGTTGCATACTTGTGTCGAACTAAAACTAGACCTAGTACTAGAAAGTTTTGGTTTAGTCATGCGTCTTTAGACAATATTTAAACCTTAGTCTTTCTAGTACTAAGTCTAGTGTTAGTACTAGTTGTAATTCTTATTTAGCTCTAGATTGTTGTAAATTCTTCTGGAACTAAAAGTATAACTAATACTAAATCTACGACTTAGCTTTAGTACTAATACTAGACCCAGAAACATTAGGGTTTAGCCGTATGTATCTTAAGACTTCTAACTCTTAAAAATAAAATTCCCGGAGGGTTTTACGATGAAGTTTAGTTTATTTCCAAAAACGACTTATCGGTGCTATAGCTATTTCAGTGTAAGATACACCTTCTTCAGGCACGACTGAAAATGTTTGACAAAGTACGAGTAAATGAGTAAATTATAGTAAAATTATGTTGTAGAATTACCGACAAGTAGAAGAGAACAATATTTTAGTAAGATTAACACACCATGCGGGTTCAGAAATTGTAAGATTTGATTTAAATCTATTGTTAAGATGTGATTAAAGCCTGAGGGGCGCGTTATAATTAACAAATTTAAAAGCTTGAAGAGCACGTATTCAATTTCTTTTTGGTTATAAGCTGTAACAAAAACAGAAAGCCGCTTTAATTCAAAATTAATATCCACAGTAAAAAGTTTTATGTTGTCTTATTAATTAAATTCAAACTTTTCTTTTTTTGTAGTTCTAAGTCTAGTGTTAGTTCTGAAGCAAGTTGCGCAACCCCTTGGCTCGTATCCCTTGGCCTTCTTAAGAGCATTTCCGCTTCCGACCTATTTTCAAATACCACCTTAACAAGTATTGGTCGCGATTGTATAGATGAGAGTTCTCCTAATCTAAAAACATTCACAATGTTTGGAAATTTTCCAACAACATCCTTAAGTATGGTTTGAACCGCATCTTTGATTATGCTGTCTTTAGTCATAGAAACGAATTTAGCGCTGTTGTTATAATATATAATATTATAGAGATTATTACATTTTGCGACCTCAGTTCATAGTCATTGATCTCGTTAATGTCGTTAATTGTGTTCTCCTCATGTGTAATCTTTACACGCTGTTTATCTCGTAATTCAGCTAACAAATCGGATTATTACTTCATTTGGGTCATGAGATCGTTTATGGTAGGTGTAGGAGCTTAGAGGGGGTTACGCAACCTGCACAAGCATTGCAAATCCATTTATAAAACGCTTAACTTAAGCATGATAAAACCAAGTGACAGCCCATCTTCTACGCCATACATAAAATCACCATCACAAATAATATTACTCTCTTGGCTTTTGCTCACAAATGCGTCAATATCGAAAAATACATGAAAATATAGTAACTTGTTGAATTTGTGACAAGTTTTCTTGGAAATTTGGTTAGTCACAAGTGTATTTATTAACTTGTTACAAAGACAGAGGCGAATACCATCACCATTATAGAATCATAATTAATGTCCCTTACAGTTATTTTGTGTAAGCTCTGGGCGCGTGATGTTTATATGCCCGCAGCTAGTGTGGTTGAATCGAATTTTACGGTTACGATATCCGCGCAATATTTGCAGTCGTAATATTTTCTTATTTCGAATTGGTTTTGAGTCGGCGCACATTTGGAATTCTCGACGACGAAACGTCCCTAAAGTGTATTCAATCAAAAAAATTTCGTCGATACCTCGTCATTATGCGCGAAATGGAACTCGGAGTGCCAAAATTAATAACAGCTCGTTGCGCGACCCTCGCCTCACTGCCCTAAGTGTTATTGCACATAATAATGAGTAGCTGGTCGAAAATCTTGAAAAGGCAGCCTGTTATTCACTTACTTCTTAACGACGCCGGGTCCTTATTATCGGAAATCACCAACTCCGAATAAGCCGCAAGCACCGAAATTGCCCCTAATTGTTGATTTAGGTACTTGTTGCAATAGGATTGAGACCGTGTAGGTTTTTGCTCCTCCCATTTCTTCTTGCTTTATGATTATTATAATTTTTTATAAAGAGTAAAAAAGTGTGGGTAAAAAGAAAAAGTGATATATTTAGCATTAGCTAGGTCGAGAGGAAAATTAATGAAGTAAAATTTTCAGTCACGACTCTGCCGGTGACCTTCGTTTATGCTCAGGCTCGTTGGGTTCGATGTTTACAATGTAAAGTGGGGCCTTAATGGTTCGGACGCGACGATAAAACGATTCCGAGGTCGGGTGCTTTCCTTCCGCCGGCCGCCGTTGCTTTGTACTTACATTAACTTTGGACGGTTCTCTGCGCCCAGTATAACAACGAGCCGCGATCTTACAATTAGATTCCGCGTACTGCACTAAAATCGGACGAGCTAACGAGCTTTTCGTTTGTTTGCTTTAGTACCCCGGTGACACAATACCCATTGTGCTTTTAACCTGACAATTAAGCTCTATTATGAGTTAGTTACATTATACACCCATCACAAATCCTTTAGAAAAGAAAATTTAAAATTTCGAAACGTACCAAAATTAAAAACGATATTTCAAACGTCAAAAACACGCTTACACCATTCAATTACTGCGGTTTAGGATTGTGTGAAGTCAAATTCCAAGCACCTCGTTCTTATTGACTGCAGAAAATTACACACTTTGCAATCGCCTATCAAATAAATCTAGCAGGTTGAAGATTGCAAGCCCGCAGCTTGAAATAAATCTAAGCCATTACCAACCGAACGGTTATAAAGTCTGTTTGGTACAAGTAAGCGCGGTGCCACAAATGTCTCGGGGCGTTCGTTACATTAGTTCGTTTTGGCACGGGTAATTTCGGGTCATTTCCTTAGATAAACTAAAGGAAGTCGACTCTTGACAAAACAACCAATCCGAACTTGTATACGCCGTCTAAGTGATTATGTCAAGATGGTGTAAAAGATCGTCTGAAAATTGCTAACATATCTTGGTGTTTACGATTCGTGGAGGTTCTTGAATTTACGACGTTATTACTATAAAGTTGGAAAATTTTCTTTTAAGTAAAAAGATCGTTAGAAGTTATAAATTTATCAATTTGAGGTACTTTTGAAAAAACTTGATGGCTAATCAGAATTTAAGTAATCGTTATAACCTCATCCATTACGATTAAGAGACAAATTTAGTATCAAATTAAAGCGGAAATTATCTGCTTTAAGATAGTGTGAAATAATCAACTTGGGTTATTACAAAAAAAATTGAAAAAAATAAAAATTGACATCTCTGCATTTTGAGTTAACTTGAAGAACTTAGGGCCACTTTTACCACCTCTTGATAAATTTATCTAAGAGTTAAAAACCGGCTCATAGCCAATGGGAGCGTTTAAAATCGCTGTAACCACCGTTAGTTAGTTTAACTCGATGTTGGTAAAAGTGGGCCTTAACTAATTATTTCCTCGACAGCTGTGAAGATTAAAAAACAAGACTAGTATCAAATTGAAGGTAATAGGTAGTAAGTTGAAGAAAACTAGAAATAATAAAATTTGACAACTATGCATTTTGAGTTCAATTACAATAACCACGACAAAATTGGTGACTCCCACGTTTATTTGGATAACATACAATTATGACGAAATAAATACAACAGTTCCCCTTTTCTTTGGTTTATATATTCTTATTTTGGTTTATCCAGATCGAGTTGCTATTTTCAGTTTCGCGAATTACATCAGATAAGGTTAAGTACTATCTTGTGGTATCGAATCTTCTTCTTGAGGTCGTTTCGACCTTACATGATATTATTTCGAATCCTCTTGAGGGAGACATGTAGGCTGCCATTAAAAACATCTTAATATCTAGATTACCAAGCGATGAAAAGAAGCGACTCGATCAATTGCTTTCGAGTATCTCCATGGGCGATCAAAACCCCTCTGATTTTTATAAAGACATGTCAACGATTGTTGGAAGCACTAAGATGGTTAGTCAAAATCTCCTTCTAAAATTATGGAACAATTCTTTACTAACTGGCATAAATATTGCACCTTTCCAAATTCAGTATTAAGAATGATAGAAAAGGATGAATTAAAAGAAAGGATGATATTAAATAAATATTAACAATAACAGATAAAATTTGGGACTCTTGTCATCAAAAGTATTTAAATAAAATGTTTGAATTTAGAATAGGAAATAATTTTTTTTCTGTTATACTTCAACGATAAAAATTTATTGTTATGTTTTGGTTTCAACCGGTTTCGGCTACACAGCCATCATCAGGAAACCGCGTTAAAAAATTTCAAACTACAATTTAATATCATCGAGGTTCAGTTACTTTACTATTTTAATAAAAAAATCAGTTGTTTGTTTAATTTCCAGAAGGTCAAAACTATAAAAATTGGATATTCGCAAAAAGATAAATTATGTTGGCGTGAACAACTTAAATAGTGTTCACTTTTGATTAAAGTGTTCACTTTTGATTAAAGTTTAAGTTGTTCGTGTCCAATTTTTATAGTTTTGACCCTCTGGAAATTAAACACCGATTTTTTTATTAAAAAAAGTAAAGTAGCTAAACCTCGATGATATTAAATAGTAGTGTGCAATTTTTTAATGTGGTTTCCTGATGATGGCTGTGTAGCTGAAACCGGTTGAAACCAAAAAATAACAATAAATTTTCATCCTTAAAGTATAACAGAAAAAACATTTTATTTCCTATTCTAAACTTAACATCATGATGACAACAAAGCTATCAAGAGAACAAAGCTATTAAAAAAATTTTGAGGTTCATACAGTTTAGTTTATAGTTACTTAAGCTTCGACAAATAAAATTTCAATAAATACTCACGAACTTATGAAGATATTTTCTGATTTCAAAACTAATACTGAAAATTTATTTAAAAGATTGGAATTTAAAAAATTTGACATAAAAATTCAAATACTTTCCCTTCAAAATAAGGAATTTAATAGACAATATTTTCTAATTAATCTACAGCATATTGTCCAAATTGCCAATAAAATTGGAACAGAGATTGTAATTTTCATTACAATCAAATATTTGTGATTGCCACAAGAATTTTAGAGCTGGAGCTTTAGAATGTGTGAGAAATTTGTGGTTCTACTTTTATAAAGCATTTGGTTCAAAACAAAATGATGAAAGTAAAAACAAACAGTAAAAACTTCCACGTTTTTATTTTAGATCATTGAAATAAAAGAAACTTTGTAATTGACACAGTTTAACATATATTCGATTAAAAACTACCCATAGAAAATGTTATGGGTGCTGAGCATCCATATATAGATATGTGGGCGATTTGAATATAAATATCATCTTAAGAAAGATTTGGTATATCAACCAAGACATGTAATGAACGATTTTGTCTCAAATCGCCGAGGTCGCTTGCGGGCGAGGCATTAGAGTTGATGTGTTAACACAAAATCGACAATTCAAAGGTTGTAGCGCCTCGTTCGAATACGACCTCGGCGATTTGAATATAAATGTCGTCTTATGAAAGATTTGGTACCTCTACCAAAATATGGAATGAACAATTTCACCTTAAATCGCCGAAGTTGCTTGCGGGCGAGGCAATAGAGTTGATTTGTCAACTCGAAATCGACAGTTCAAAGGTTGTAGTGCCTCGCCGTCAAACGACCTCTGCGTTTTGAGTATAAATATATTCTTACGAAGGATTTGATATCTCAACCAAAATATATAATGAACCATTTCACTTCAAATCGCCGAGGTCGCTTGCAGGCGAGGCAATAGAATGAGTTAATACGAAATAGACAATTCAAAGGTTGGAGAGCCTCGCCCACAAGCGACCTCAGCGATTTGATTTCGCCTCAAATGTGTTAACTCAAAATTAATAATTCAAAGGTTGTAGCAACTCGCCTGGAAGCGACTCGGCAATTTGTGTATAAATATCGTGTTATGAAAGATTTGGTATCTCAACCAAGACATGTAGTAAATGATTTTGTTTCAAATCGTCGAGGTCGCATGCGGGCTAAGTGTTAAAATTGATCTGTCAACCCGAACCCCTTAATTCGAAGATTATAGATACGATTAAGATACCAAATCTTTTCAAATAGCTGATGATTTCGTCAATTGTAATTTTTCAAATTAGGTTGGTATTGATAAAGTAACTAGATCTGGTAAATTTGTTAAAGAAGCAACTAAAAAATTTTAAAAAGCGCACAACTTAGCAGCACGTAGTGAGATGAAGTTAGCAGATCTAGTTCCTTTTTCAATACCAACCTAATTTTTTTCCAACTATGCTCATAACATTGAAGGTTGGGGGTGACATTAGACGGTGAAAATGGGGATCTACTTTCGCTCTAAAATCAGCATTTCTTTATTATTCCAATAATTATAAAATAAAATATAAAAATAAAAAGGTTGTTTCATAGGTCCGGCACCCTATGATGGCAACCCAAACATAATTACAACTTCTAATATTTTCTCATCTGTTAAACATACTCTGATAAATTCAAAATCGCCAAATCAGAATTTGAACAGATAATAGCTTATAGTATTTTCCAACCATCCTCATATTCTGTTGCTTCTGCACTTCATATGGTACCAAAACGAGACCTCTTCCACACCTTCAAGATATTAATTTACAAATCCATGGAACTACCACTTTTTCTAAAATTGGTTTAGTTCATCATTTAGTTGGATGCCTAGAACCAGATTCTTGTTGCTGATGAAGATATTCATAAAATTGCGATTACAACACCATTCGGCATTTTTAAATTTGTACAAATTTGTAGCTTTTGCTCTTCGAAATGATCGAACAAACATTCCAAAGATGTATCAATGAAGTAACTTCTGGTTTACAGTTTATTTTCGTTTATCTTAAATAATTATTTGAGTGCCTGAACCAATTTGATATCAGTACTAACCTCTCAAAATGTAAATCTGGAAATATTCAAATACATTTTTTAAATACACTATTTCTTCCAAAGGTATTCTTCCATCAAAGGAAATAGTTTCGATTATTAATGAGTTTAAATATCCCTAAAACGTTGAAACAATCACAAAGATTTCTTGGTATAATAAATTTTTACCACAGATTTATTCCTCATTTTTCAGAACTTCTTATTCCTCTTCTCAATTTTTTAACATCTCATCAAAATCTTAAGCAAAAGAATATTACTTTCTTGACGAAACATTTTCAAAAAACTAAAACATTTCTAGCCAATGTCACTGTTTTAGCTCACCTTTGTTTATCTCCAACGACTGATGTATCAAATTTTTCAGTTGGAACAGCTTTAAAACAAACCATTAATAATATTTCATAACCTATTGCATTCTTTTTAAGAAAACTTTCTGCTGCACATCTTCCCAGCAATTAAATACTTTCGTCACTTTTTAGAAGGTGACAAAAGTCACTTTTTCACAGATCATAAACCATTAACACTATCGTTGTCTTCTAAAAATGAAAAAAGTCCACGTCTAACACATTATTTCGATTTTAGATCAAGCAAATGTTGTTACCAATACATTTTCTAAGTTAGATAATGATGTTGATTCCTTTGAATTACATGACTTAGATATCCGTTCTTTACAAGAAGTTCGATCTTCCTATTAAGAACTTCAACATCTTCTAGAAACTCAAAAACAAATTTATAAACCGAAATTTCATTTCAAATTGTCTTCCACTTTAAAAAATTCCTCTCTTCGATATTTTTATTTGGTGATAAGTTTCTTCTCCTTCCACCCCACGTATATGTACACATTCCAAATAACTTTCGTTATCCTACTTTCACTAAACTGCATCATATTTTACATCTAGGTATTCGAACTTAAAAAAAAATAATTAATTCAAGATATTTTTGGCCTCGTATGAATTCATGCATTAAATCTCTCCTTAAAATTATTGATTTCTTTAAAGAATAAGTCGAGCGTATTCATATCGTCCTTGTCGGTCCTCTTTTTCCTTCTAGTGGTTATTCTTGCATTTTGACTGTAATCAAAAGATTACAATTGCCAGAATGTTATTTAGGAGTTGTTTGTATGTTTTTCAATTTCATATCTCTCGAGGAAATCGAGTTTTTTACTTTTTTCACATATATGCAATAACTTAACATTATCATAATCTATGATATGTTTTATTTCTGCATTCTGTTGATAGATGAGAGCTTCTTAATTTATGTTCGGCTATGCGTCTTCTTAACATTCGTCCCGTTTGGCCAACATACAAACTTTTACAATCTTTGCATGAGATCGAATATACTCCATCCTTTTCCAGTGCAGAATGTTTTTGTTTATAGTTTGCAGGAGATTAAATGTTTGATTTTTATTATTATATGACGGTGTTATTTTATATTTGCCGAGAATATGTTTAATATTCAGGTTAAATACGTTGTATGGTAAGGAGATGTATTTTGTTTCAATTTTTGTTTTAGTAAACAAAGGATCGCATTTAATAAAATTTTGATGTATATGATATGCGAGCTCATAAAGAAAACGGATGTCTTTGATTTTTGAATCGTAGTTTGTAGGATTGTAAATTAGACGATGAACATAACTTTGAAAAGATTATTGGAATCTAATTGGAATACTTTCCTGTTTAACAGCGATTACCATATGGGTAATCGCTGTTTATAATTCGTGGTATATTTATGACGCATAGTTTGGAAATCATTGATTTAGAGAATGTAGAACCTAATCTTCTTGTTCTATTTGGAATCAATCACCGGCTGGTGTAGATAATAAAAGTTGAATAAAACTACTACCTCGTCTACAAACAACCTCGGCATTAACTTATTTGATTGTCACAAAAAGTAGAGGAATATCTGAACATTGTTTGCAAAAGTAATGCCTTGCGTATAAACGACTTCAGTTTTAATATTTTCTGGTTCTCACTTAGAAACGAAAAAAGAAATATGAGTTGAATACAAAACTGTTGCTTCGGCCGCAAGCGACCTCGGTTTTAATCTTCTCTGGTCATCGCTTACAAATGCAAAATGTTGTTAAAGTTGAATACAAAGCTACTGCCTCGGCCACAAGCGACCTCGGCTTTAATACGTTTTGGTCATCACATACAAACGCAAAATGCAGTAAAAATTGTAGAAAAAACTGCTGCCTCGGCCACAAGCGACCTCGGCTTTAATCTTCTCTGGTCATCGCTTACAAATGCAAAATGTTGTTAAAGTTTAATACAAAGCTACTGCCTCGGCCGCAAGCGACCTCGGCTTTAATACTTTTTGGTCATCATTTACAAACACAAAATGTAGTAAAAATTGAAGAAAAAACTGCTGCCTCGGCCGCAAGCGACCTCGGCTTTAATCTTCTCTGATCATCGCTTACAAATGCAAAATGTTGTTAAAGTTGAATATAACGCTACTGCCTCGGCCGCAAGCGACCTCGGCTTTCATCTCTTCTGGTCATCATTTACAAACGCAAAATACAGTACAAGTAGAATATAAAGCTACTGCCTCGGCCGCAAGCGACCTCGGCATTAATACTTTTTGGTCATCACTTACAAACACAAAATGCAGTAAAAATTGAAGAAAAAACTGCTGCCTCGGCCGCAAGCGACCAATAAGATTATAATTTTTGTGATAGTGGATGGTGGGACTTAAAAAAGATACTCACCTAAAATTATCATCACACTCTGCAATATGGACCTTATACAAAAATATTATATGTATACTCATTATTTGTCTCGTTTTGGAATACCTTAATCTATTATACCAGATCAAGGAAAATAATTTGAATCTTATCTATTTAAAGAATTTAATAATTTTTTGGCTCATTTCAAATTCATACATCTACATATCATCCGCAGACTAATGCTGGAAAGATTCCATAGAACTTTATAAACCTCATTAATTGCTGAAGAAACACTTTAAATTGGAAAGATGGAATACGTATAGTACTCCTTGATTTAAGATATCAACCGAATTGGTCTATGCGTTGTCCATAGACCAATTCGGAAGTCCACCAGAAAGTCAATTTAAGACTTCCTGGTAAATGTTGTTCATTATGTCATTTTCTCATGATATTCTTCTTGTTTTGATCGGCAATCATCTTGCTAATCCGAGACCTTCAACAGTGTGTCATCATTCCTTTGCAAAAACATTTATTCATACAGAGTTGGATAAATTAAATATGTTTGTCAGAACAGAAACAAAAATACTTTCACTCAAAAAATGAAAAAAAAAAAGGATATCAGTTAACATCTATGCATATTGCGTTAACCACTTTAGATGCTAAAGATGCACAATCAAGAGTTCGGATTAATGATTTATGAGTACTAAAGCTTTTCCAATATCTATTTAACACGATAAGTATACATAATCTAGCCTTGGCAACGAAAGAAAAAAGTTACTCGATTTTGAATATTTCATCTTAAGGTGTGGACTTTTTTTGGGTCAATATTGATTTCTGAAGTAGTTTAGGTTATACTTTTACTTGCAGAAGAATTCACACAAATCTAGAGTTAAATAAGAATTAAAACTAGAACTAACACTAGACCTCGTACTAGAATGATTAGGTCTGAAGACGGCACAGCTAAACCGAAATTTTCTAGTACTAGGTCTAGTTTTAGTTCGATACAAGTGTACAACAATTTAACACTGAATAACAACTAAAAATAGAGCCAACACTAGGCGCACCTCTCTTAAACCGGAAGCCAAGTCTTAAGAGACGTACTGAAAAGATTGGGAATCTCTTAGTTAACCTGAAGAACTTATCTAATCATGAAATGATAAGTCACATTCGTGAAGATTAAGAAACAAAGTTTGTACTAAATCGAAGAGAAAAGTGTGCATTTTAAAACGAAAAATATTGGAAATATAAATAATAATTAATATCTCTGCATTTGAAGTTATCCTGAAGATGACAAATTAGAACCTGAACATTTATTCCAGCCTGATTTGTGAAGATGACACAAGTTTAGTAATTAAAGCGAAAAGTATCCATTTCATGATAAAAACTAAAAGTGCAAATTAAATTTTTCGGATGAATGAATTTCTATAAAGCAAATCATTGTATTTCTTCGAAAATGACGTTGATAAAGCCATCGCCGTTAACAACAAGCGCCAGTGATTAATGATAACCAATTTCGTTTGAAACGAGTTGAACGATACGGACATGGACGACATGTGGACGACTTTCCAGCAGGAAGGCGCTACGTGCCACAAAGCGAACGTCAGAATAGATATTCCACACGATTTGATGATATGGTTATCTCTCGTGGAGGTAACATCAATTCCCCACAAAAATTTGATTTAACCCATCTAGATTTAGATAGAGAATCTCTGTGGCAGACTGATTCATATATGCTCCATGTACGAAGAACAATAATAAATGGAGAACATTAAAAGTAATGCGTAAACGAAACGATTTTAAAATCGATGAAAACTTGTTACATTTTCCTCGCAATAACAAGAAGTGTAAAAGGTGTTCTGGAAATTACCACATACAAGTGTTTACGACGCGTGGAGCTACCTAAATTTATGATGTCATTACATTAAAGTTATACGTATCGCGAGTACGATGGAAAACAATTTTCTTCGTCTTTAATAACACGTTCGATCCCGTATAAATGAAATATGCCTCTTGTACGTGCTTTTTTTTTGCTGTTGTCGTTTTTTGAAAAAGTTATCGACAGAACCGGAGTGAGTCGGTAGTAAAGTGGCGGTGCAAGGTCCCGCGTTGTCGGGAACGTTTTATTCCCCTTAATGGGTACCTTTTTTTCCGGCACATTTACAAAGAGCGGCATCCGAGGCGATTCCCGGAGACGGTTAATGAAAATAAATTCCTATAAAAACCGGCGCGTTAACGGAGGACGGATCTGGTACTTTTCAAAACAGATCGAACTGGTCTCTGTGCGCGAATCATCAGCGGCGTTACTGCTAAGTAATGGGCAACGGACATAATGAACACAGATTCTGAACAGCTAATGGCACCTCTTAATTGGTTGAGTATGTGAAAATGTTGAGTTCGCGTAACATGTAACGGCGCCTATACTATTGATAGTATCTTGATAAGGAAGAGTCTACTTCGCTCAAAAAAAGAAACCAATTTAAGAGAAGATCTCTCCTTAATCGGAAGTGTTGATATTTACAAGGTTTGACCTTAAAAAAACGAAAACATTTCAACCTGACGAAAGTGTTGTGGAAAATAAGAAATTCTCTCACATGTGTTGACCTTTGCGTGACCACTTAGAGAAGTCGGCAGATGTCGCATTTATCCATTTGGTATCCTGTCGTCTCTAAAACCTATTATGTATATTTTATTGGATCCTCCATGTCGGATCCCACGTCTTCCCCACTCACATACTCACATACCCACCGAGTATCTTTCCGCGATGTAGTAGCTTTATCGGGGTATCGCGAATTCACCGTTCGTTTCGCTCGGATCCAATGAAACTTTCTTCTATCTCCTTTGACCTAGCATCATAAATTCGTTCTTTTTATCTGAAAATACAGGTCGAGGATGTCCACTCGGTTAAAAATCTTTCCCGTTGTCAGTGTGATGTCTCCGGTACCATGTTGGCGAAATCCTCACTGTCGTACCGTTGTTTTCTTTAACGACCCATTATTTGAATGGGTTTCCCGTAATGGAGAACATCGTAAGTTGTTCGTGAAATATCCAATTTAATCGTACAAAAGAAATAATTTTTAATTTTTGATAAAAGTTTATCTCGTGTTACCATGTTGTTGTATCTTCTCATAACGAAATAGTTAAACAAATTGACACCTTCAATTTGCTAACATGAATGTGAAAAACGATTCTTGAGTATCACTTTCAAGTACCATTTATCAAACATAACGAGTGAGTAGGTTTTGTTGGTGGTTAGAAGAGTTATTACGTTGCGTAGGAATTCTTGTTGTGTCTTATTTCTTTTTTGGATTTACACCAATTCGTCTTGGTTATGATTCTTGTGGTTTATATTGTTTTAAATTTGTTTGAGTAGTACTTGTTGTTTCTGTCTTCTTCAATCAGACAGGAATGTAGATACAAAATATTGGATGACGTGTAATAAAACTTTTATGCAAAAGAAGTTCAAACAACCTTAATTTCGATTGATGTAGGTACTTATGAACTTTAAAAAGAAACGTGTATGCTTCAACTTTCGGTTTAAAATTTAATATGATTCATTTTTGGAGTGTTAGCCTTAATTACAGTAAAGCTCCGCTAATTCGTTTATTCCGAAGTCCGAAATCCCTTGTAATCAGAACTAAATTTGTAAAATTAAAAATTAAAAATTAAAAATTAACACATATTTCGTTCTATATTTAAAAGAAGACGATACTTACGAAAATACTGAAGGGCTTCTTTTAAAATTGCCAAGTTAATCCTTCTCAATGTTTGCCAATCCTTGCAATTTATAAGCAAAATGCCAAAGAAATCTATTTGGCTCAGTCAGATGAGGATTAGCGCTGTCTCAAACCTTAGCACTAATAGAGCTACAGCCCAAGGACACCAGCTCCTGGGAGGTATGCAATGAAATATGTGGTATGGCCATTATATATGTGCCTCTTCTATAATGCGAACCCTTTTCTTTTCTTTGGTATTTAGTTTTGTATGAAAAGGGGCGCACTTGCTTCATTCGCCCAATCCAACCCTGCTGAGTTGGTTTAACCGTGTATCTGAAGACATTTCTTAACGAAGACCTCTACAATGAATAGTTTCTCGAATAAAGTACTTTACAAACTGATTTGGCAATCCTGTATATTTCAATTGAAGTAAAATTAGAACTAACACTAGACCTAATAGTGGAAAGACTTGATTCTCTGCTGTATTGCGAAATCTTTTCTTCTCTTTGGTATTTAATTTTGTAAAAAGGGGCGCACTCGTTTAATCGCCCAACCCAGACCTGCTGAGTTGGGTTTAACCGTACATCTGAAAACATTTTTTAACGAAGACCTACAATGAATAGTTTCTGAAATAGAGTACTTTACAGACTGATTTGGCAATCCTGTATATTTCCATTGAAGTAAAACTAGAACTAACACTAGATCTAGAAGTGGAAAGCCTTTGGTTTCTAAAGACGTACGGCTAAACCCGAATCTTTCCACTTCTAGGTCTAGTGTTAGTTCTAGTTTTATATCATTGGATCTAACTCTAGATCTAGAAGTAGAAACATTCGAATTAGATCTAGTGTTAGTTTTAGTATCATTTCAATTCAAATATACAGGGTTAGGTTGGGTTGGTTTTAGCAGTATAGGATTTAAAAGTGAGAATATTAGTTAAATCCATGTTGCGAGATTAAATTATTAAAATAAAAAAGACAAAATAAAACAGTGATGTTTTTTATAAACTTAAGATTACTCGCATTTATTATTATATTTCCTCGGTTTCAACCCTACAATGAGTCATCATCAGCCGAATGGTCAAAAATAAATACTAAAATAAAATTAAAACCGTTTGTATAGTTATTTTAAGTAAATATCACATTTAAAGTATATTTTAAACATAATTTCACGAAAACGACATACGTTTAATTTATTTTAGTCTTTATTCTTGGCCATTCGGCTGATGATGACATATTGTAGGGTCGAAACCGAGGAAATATAATAATAAATGCGAGTATTCTGAAGTTTATAAAAAACATCACTGTTTTATTTTATCCTTTTTATTTTAAAAGCGAGAAGGTTGGTAAAAGCATCAGTGTATAATATTTATTGCCTGAGTATAAGCTACAGATATTATTATCTAATATAATAAATCTATAAATATGTGTTAATAACAGTTTTTGACAACATCTAAATATGACATCAATAATCCGCATGTTTCCATAACCTGAATTACTCCAGTTTTATTTGATTCGAATTAGCGAAGGTTTATAAGGTTTTTTAAAGCAAAAAATTTATGATTTGGCATTTTTTCTCGATATTGACGGGTCTAAGAACAAAAGGTGAATGAGAGCAATATTGTTAAGAATAAAATGTGATACAACTTTTATTTCAAAATATTTACAACATGATTAATTTCCCGAATGTTACCATTAACCACTTGCAAAAGAAAATTTTATTGATTGATATCTGCATATGTTTAGGTTGTATTACACGAATTTTGCTTACAAGAATTTCGAGATTAATTGAAATATGTCATTTATGAAACAATGAGTGAATAATAATAATATGTCGCATGATAAATTAAAAGTGTCCAAAAAGTCGAAGCAAAAATTTTAATTTGTGAATTGACTCTTAGTCAATTGGTTTAATTTCTTGGAGCAAAGAGTCAGAAAATGTATAAAAAATGAAGGCAAAATTCTAGGAGTTATAAAAAATACTCAACTTTTGTATTTTAGCATCATTCGTAAACGTCATGGTATGATGATAATAATAATAATAATAATGAAAAATTGTCCTGTTAATCAGGACACGGTGTGCTCTCAAGCTAAGTTAAATTGTCACTGGTTACGCTACTGTTCATAAAAAACCTAAATTCTTTGAAAAATATAAGCCGAGATACAGAAACTACAACAAATGTTCAAATTGGATACCATTTATATCCAAACAATTTTAAAGGTGACGTCTAAAGCTTTCTACCCTACTCGAAAGAATATCAGTTGAGATATGTTGTATTGTATTATTATCTTACATAACTGACTAAGATTATTAGTAGTATTTCTCATAATTTGTCAAACTATAATTTTTTTGACGTACAATATATGCAATTGGAAAGAAAAAGCTCAATAATACATTAAACTTAATAGAAAATGGTAACTTCAATTCAGATAAAACCATTAACAATTTTGTATTGGAACTCTTTTGGAAGCATTTCAAGTCTACTGGAAGTATTTCTGGTCTTTTAGAACTAACATCAAATCGTTTGGAAGAAATCTAAAGTTTTCTAGAAGTAATATCAAGTTACTTCTAGAATCATTTCAAGTCTTACGGAAGCATGTCACGTCTTCTGGAAATATTTCAAGTCTTCTGGAAGTAGTATCAAGTCTGGTAGAAGCATTTCAAGTGTTATACAAGCATTTCAAGTGTTCTGGAAGCATTTCAAGTCTTCTGGAAGCACATCAAATCTTCTAGAAGCATTTGAAGTCTCGCGGAAAAATTTCAAATCTTATGGAAACATTTCAGGGCTTTTGGAAGCGTTTCAAATGTTTTGGAAGCTGTATCAAGTTTTCTAGAAGCGGTATCAACTCTTCTGGAAGAATTGATGAAGGTGGTTTTGAAAAAAAAATAATATGTATCATCAATCACAGTATTCATCAAATCATTTCATGCTTGGGCATTCTTGTGAATCATCCCTACATACAGGGTTTCTTTTCTTTGCTGAAATTACAATTAACATTGGTATATTGCACATCAATGGATTGAGTATAAAAATCTCTATCCAATAACATGAAGAAACATATACCGAGTAGTTTAGTTGCATTGGACAAGAAATAATTTGTAGCATTAAATATAGTTTATAACTATGATTGGGCACGCATGCAGCTGATGATTATAAACTAAAACCTCAAGAGCTTTAAGGAATCTAAAACTGGGTTGTCCGTCATTTGGAAATCGAATGCTAAAGCTCGGGTGACCGATTCTCTCTTTGAGGACTGATCACTTCATGACTTCATACATGAGGTCGAATGTTATCGCCAATTAAAGCAAATGTCATTTAAGGTGATGTTATTAATCAACAACGCATCATGCCATCCTCCTATAAGTCTAGTTTCGTGTCATTTTCGACCAACGCGTGAAGATTGTATTTTTGTCACCAAACACAATCAGTTTGCTTCAACCAATGGACTACAATGAGTCATTTAAAATAAGTACGAAACTTTTCCGACGTTAATTGAACTAAAATTAGAACTAACACTAATCCTAACACTAGAACTATCACTAGAACTACCACTAGGACTAACACTAGATCTAAAACTAGAAACTTTCGTGTTTTGCCGTGCGTTTTTTGAAAGAATGTTTGAAGTTTCGGATGCCATGTTGCAACATTTTCCAGAAACTGGTTCGAACCAGTTTGTGATGATAGTTCTAGTGTTATTTCTAATTTGAGTCATTTAAAGCTCACGTCATGAGACGACTGTTTGCCCATCTACATGAAGCTATGGGACAAAACAACGAGCTTTCTTCAACGACTACAATTTATTAAACTTTTTTCTTTTAAATCATTATTTTCTGTAGTGTTTGCTCCCAATTGAACATAATTTGCATGTATTTATATAGATGGCTTGTCCCGCCTATCAAGTAAGTCCGAGGTATTTGATAAAATTCAACTCCCCTTTAAATATTAAAAAGTCTGCGCATATGAGCGCATAGCCCTAGGACTAGAACGATTTAGGTTAAACCTAGATCTAGTCTTAGTTCTAGCTTTACTTCAATGGAATATACAGGGTATATCAGGTATGAGTAAAAAAAAATTGAGTAGTTATAAGATTCCTTTTTCTGAATTAAAAATTCTTATAACATAATGTTCCGATCTTCGTCCTTTTTCAAATATGATTTAATAAAGTTTACGGGTCATATGTTTAAGTAATACCGGAAAATATAGTATACTGAAACGTCAACTTGAAATTCTATTAAATTTTTCGAACATAGCTTCTTAATAATGTTGTATACCAACAATGAATACACTGATATGGTTCTGCTGTAATGTTAATGCAATTTCAGTGCTAATGCTGTAAGACTACAATAGAATACAAGTTCTTAATAGCCGGTTGACAAATGTTCAACATTTATGAAACAATGTAATAGATATGTGCGTAATTGATCGAATTGAACAATCCCCGGCCATTGGATTGGACGTCATGATTCTATAAATTGGCTTATGAAAAGTCGAGAATTAAATGGATTTTAGATGGATTTTTTCTTCTGGATTTACGTAATATCTCTAAATTCCATGTAAAAAGTAAAGCTTATTTATAGATTGATATCTTCATAACCGCTCAATGAAACAAATTGCTGTAAAGTTTATTTTAATCAGTAAACATGTGTGTGTATCATATGCTAATAATAAACATATGTTAAAGTAATAAAGACTTAAGATATTGATCTCTAAAGTGAGGGACTTTGACTTTTTGCACGTACCTTAAAGTATATTGAAAAACTAGAGAAGTATGAAAAAGTAAGGAATGAAAGATTTCACGAAATTGCGTTTATGAACCAAAAATGTCTTTGAAAGTGCATGGCAAAATCTGAACAATATCTTTGAAAGTAAAGGAGGATATTTTGAGCAAAATTTGTCAAAAATGGCTTCTCTTTACTTACTGTCATTCATTATACAGCAATGCTCAAACTTTGGAACGCTTACCTTTATCGTATCATATCTTAAGAAGGTCAAACAATGGGACATTGTGCTATAAGTTTTCTTTATTTAGAAAAAGAGGATCTATAATCCCTATAATACAACCAGAAATAATACCAGCACTAAGATTAACACTAGACCTAAAACTAGAAACATTCGAATGAACCCAAATATTTCTATTCCTAGGTCTTAAGTTTAGTTCTACTTTCAGTTTAATGAAAATATACAATCTAAAATTAAATAACAACTACAACCAGAACTAAAACCAGCATTAAAGCTGACACTAGACCTCTATGTTCTATTTTCCTATACAGGGTGTGGCAGAAATATTTAAAATTCTGATGCAATGTGAAGTTTTAAATGAACAAATAAAAATAACATTATCACTTTTTCACCTTTATTTACGACTAATATAAGTTTAGAAGAAAACTTTGGAAATAAGAAAAATCTATAATTTTTGAATTTGAAAGATGGAGTATCTTTATTACTCGGTTATTTTCTTTATACATCCATTATTTAGTTACCCATCACGGATTATGTAGCGATTAGTTTCGGATTACCTTCTAATCGTGTACAACCAAGAAGAAACTTAATACTACATCCAATCGTTTAGTTCTTCGTGAAATAAACAAAAATAGTTAGCTCATTTTTAATTTTTCTAATTTTAAACCAACTTTTTTGGCTTAACGGAAGTCCTCAACGAAAAAAAAAAACATGTTAAAAACGGTAAAGTACGAGACATTTGACACCTGTTTTAACCGTGCGCGTTGTAAACATTAACGTCGCGTAATCTAACAGGTTTTTAAACCGTTCCTCTTCAACGCGCCGTTGTCATTTTAAATTTAACGCTTAATTCGATGAAAATTTACCACTACAAACGAAAAGTAAGGGAAATTCCGCATACCTTTCTCATTGAAAACGCAAAATCGTGACCGACACCAGATGCGTCTAAAATTGGCGGATTATAAAACAATTCGCTTGTTTCATAGAACGGAATAGGCTGTAAATTCTCGCTAATGATCGTGTGCGTAGCTCACAGGTTTCCAATGTCCGTATACTTGCGATTTTTCATTACGAACCGCGTCTATAACGGTAGGTTTGCATGTAGAAAATGCGCCGTGTACGGCGTATGAAGAAAAAGGCTCAGGACGTATTGGGAAAAAGAAAACGTTGTGTATATAAAATAACCAAATAAGAATGATGCGCTGTGTAATTTTCTCGGGAAGGTTTGGGTTAAGAAAAAAGAGGAGTAATTTCATTGCAAATGGCACCGAAGAAAGCCACGATTTCGTCGTTAAGATACCCCATCATGTAATAAATGGGAAGTTGCGATTTTAATCGGTTTATGGTAATTCCTACTTATCGAACAGTTTAAAATAAGTACTTAATAAAATTTTATAACTCAAAAAAAATTTTACCTACATAATTTGTATGGAAGGAAGAAAATTTTGAGATTTCTTGATATTACTAACAATAAGATAATTTTTGACTCGAATTACGAATATTAAACGCGCTCTTTTCCTTTCTTCCTTAATCTTTTCCTGATTATCTTATTTGTAACGTAAAAATATTCCTTATTAATTTCAGCATTTTTCAAGACGTTTTGAACTTTTAAAGGAATCTTATTTATCTTTTAATAAATGACATTGATATTGGCAATATTTCATTTTTTAACGTCGATTTAAAATATACCATCTCATAGAGGGTGGCCAAATGTAAACATTTACTTCAAATTTTTGCAAATATTATTAAACAGGCAAACCAATATTTCTACAAGATATTGAATACCCAATAAATCTAGACCTTTCCCACCTTAAATCAAGCTTGTCAGCTTCAGAGATCTGACTTTAAATTTGCTTTTCAGATATGCTAAAAATATTGAATTGTCATAATGATAAACTAATAATGATAAACTAACTGACCACGACAGGGTTTTGGGTTCAACACAAAAAATTCGAAGTAAAAATTTTTCGCCTGCATCTCAAATGAGACTCTCACTTCTTTGCAGAAATGTTTTTTATTTAATACGCATAGTTTTGATTATTTCTGCCAAAAAAGGAGGACGGGTGATCGCTGAAAAAAGGGGGTTAATTTTTTTCATTTAAGATGTAGGCAAAAAAAAGTTACGCGATTTTTACCCCGATTTTTTTGTATTTATCTAAAACTCTTTCCTTGTGAGCCACTCTTTAGAGGACTCTAGCGTCCTTAGGAAGTATTTTCGGATCGGACTTTATAAAAACTTTTCTTCATGATTTGTATATATAGATGCAATTTCCGGACACCTTTATATATTAAATATCATCTCAGACTACTATAGACGCCAACTTCACAGAATAACCAATTCTAAAGTTTAAACGAGTTTTAGAAGATACTCTAAAATAATTCAGGAAAACAAATTTTTGCAAATAATATTAAATATATTTACAATTACCTAATAACCGTTCATGTAATTCATGAGGTTCAATGCGCTTTTTTCAAGGTAGACAACATGTTTAATAACTAACAATAAGATACGCTGATTTATACGTGACAAAGACTTTGGTTTAGATAATGTTGATAAAATATTACGTACTGAAGCGATGGGTAAAGCCAAAAGATCTAACATAAAAGTTTTTATAGCCGATTTAACGGTTTAACTGCATTAAAAATTATTACCTATTAAAATACACCACGTTATGAGTGATAAATAATAACACTCAACGAACAAGACAAAGTAATAACTATCAAACAAAACAATCAAATTTTATTGTAAAAAGAAGATTAATTGTAGTCGTCCAGAAAATCCGGAATTACAACCCCCAAACACTTTCGCTTCTATACAGTTAAGGGTACTTAACCTGTTGTACTTGAGACGAGACCGAGAACTCCGTATAGTTTAGAAAATCAAGGTGTCCAATAAGTTTCTTTGGCTTCATTACATTTAACATCCACTTAAACATTACAAGAAAAAGGCTTATGTCGGGCTTGATTTGCATGATCACAAACGACACCTCTTTCTTTATAATAACAATAATAATAATAATAATAATGTCTTTATTTATACCCAATAATGATATGCAACATAACAAAAAGTATTACTAGATACATTATAAATAAAAATACACGGCATATAAGGTATAAAAAGGCGAAGTTCAGTGCCTAAGCACTGCTCAACTTAACCTGTAACTTAAAACTAAAAACTCGTAAGATTATGAAACAATGAGAAAGAAACAAAAAAAAGCAGAAGATTCAGATGCAGACATTGTAAATTAAGAACTTAACTCAGCCATTTGTTGATCAAATAAGACACTGAATATATGCTTTCTGAAACTGGAAATGCTTGCCAGCTGGATTGCTTTGGAGGGTAGGTTATTATACACTTTTACAATTTGATAATGATAACTTGTTTTAAATACTTCAGTATGGTGAGCGGGCGATGATAGAGTTCCCCTGAATCTCAAATTCAAATTGTGAATATCGGTACAAGTATTCGGGCTTTTCTCTCCGAATTATATTGTGGTAAAATACACAACAGTGAAAATGTCTCCTATAAAACATATTAAGCCATTTTAATTCCCCTAATTTATGTGAAATTCTTTCAAACCTTCCAACGCCAAAAATGAATCGCAAACAGGCGTTTTGTACTCTCTGAATTTATTATCTCCAAAGTTAAATTTTGATAAAATTACCGTGTTGCAGAGTAAGCTTTTAGTTTTAACATCAAGAAGGTGGCGAGAAGGATAAAGAGATTTTAATTTAGCATAAACTCCTTGTAGCATGGTAGATACGTGTTTCCGAAATCGTAGATTCGTATCCAGTACCACGCCCAAATTGCGCGCTTCCGATACGATAGGAAGTGTAGTATCATTGAGCACAACCTGAAAATTTCCATTATACCGCTGCACGTCCGTTCCACGACCGAATACCATAACTTTTGATTTGTTGGCATTGAATACCAAGCCATGTTGGGTAGCAGCTAATACCAGTTCTCTTAGCTCTTTATTCAATAAGTTTAGATAGTGTTGTTGGTCTTCCGGCTTGTAAGATATGTATACTTGCGTATCATCTGCATAAAAATGCACTTTGCTATGCTTAAATACGTTAAATAATGGTGCTGTAAAGATTGAAAACAAAGTTGGAGAGAGCACTGAACCTTGTGCTACACCCGACTTGAGCTGCCGTACTGTTGATCGATGGTTAGGCAACTGCACGAATTGTTGTCGATTACTCATGTAGCTTTCAAAGAAAGAAATGGCAAAAATGTCCAAACCGTAGTATTTGAGAATTACTAGCAGAAGCTCATGATTCACCGTGTCGAAGGCCTTTGTGTAGTCCAACAGGACGAGAATGGTCATATAGCTGCGATCTGTCACGCTTATTATATCATCAACAACACACGCTAAAGCAGTTATACAGCTATGATCACGCCTAAAACCTGATTGAACATTAGGTAGGATCTTGTTTACTTCGACATGCTGTAGCAGTTGTACATTAACAACTTTTTCTAAAACCTTTGACATTGCAGTTAAGATACTTATTGGGCGCAAGTCTGATGTGAGTACTGGACTCGCAACTTTCGGTATCGGATGCACAACAGCCAGTTTCCAGGCGGAAGGGAAAACACCGTTCTTAATACAAAAATTAATAATGTGAGTGATGTAGGGTAATAAAAATGGCATACAGCACCTTAACAACTTAATTGATATCTGGTCAGAGCCAGATGTATTGGATTTTATTGAATGCAAAATATTGAAAATGTCACCTTCCGATACTGTTGATAATTTAAGAATACTACTAACGTTTTCATTTACGCCCGTGTAAGCATCTCCAAGAATTGTATGATTCGTGTTGGGAATCGAGTCAACAAAGTAATCATTAAGCATCTGCAAAGTGGCTAGGTAATGCCCTGCGCCTGGACTGAACTAGATTAGTCATTCTTAACGCAGACCAGCACCCAGCCACGTTGCCAGTATCTAAAAATCTTTGCAGATATTTTTTTTTACAATTACGAAGCAGATTAGTAACCATGTTACGTGCTAACTTATATTGCTGCCAATGTATAGGACTTCGCAATCCTTTAAAAGTTTGAAAGAATTTATCTTGGGTTCGCATGGCTTCTCTAAGCTCATAGGATAACCAAGACGCACTGGGTTTTGTAATTTTTCTAGATTTGAACGGTGCATGTAGGTCTAAAAGCGTTAATATATTATCATTAAAAAATTGAATTTTCTCATCAATGGAATGTAATTCGTAAAGTATGCGCCAGGGTAAAGATTGTAGATGGTCATAGAAAACCGCCTCATTAAATCTACTGAAATCCCGATATGTTTTAAATACAGGAACCACCCCCTCCCGTTGTATATTCAATTTAGCAAAAACCAATGAGTGATTTGAAAGATCATAATTCAGCACGCCACTATTACGTAATAGATCTTCGTTAGAGATCAAGACCAAATCCAATAAAGTTGCAGATTTAGCTGAAATTCGAGTTGGTTCATTAATTAGAGGTAACAGCCCAAACACCTCTAGTGTACGATTAAACTCAGCTACTGCGGGCTTATTGGGTTTAAGCATATCTATATTAAAGTCACCTACACAAATAGTCTCACTGACTTGTTTCTATTATTAAGGGTCCCTGACAGCCCTGTCGTAATTCCGGATCTTGTTATAGACGACAATAGACAGTATGTCCCCGGAAAAAAAACAGAAAAAAAAATATTACCGAGTATGTGCGAATCACTAAATCACACTAATTTTATACTCTAACTATAGAAGTTAACAAATTATTCCTAATTTTATGTAAAAAACTTAAAATTGAAAATTTTTCAAATTAAAATTTATGATATGTAAGCATAAAATTAAGTTTTTCCATGCGACTTGCGGCTTTAGTGTTGATATTACCTCTACTTTCAGCAGTTATTTGGTTTCAAATGATTGTATACTGGTATCGAATTAAAACTAGAACTAACAGTAGATCTAGGACTAGAAAGTTTCGGTTTATCCGTGCGTCTTCAGACGAAAAAAATCTTTCTAGTACTAGGTGTAGTGTTAGTTCTAGTTTTAATTCCTGTTTAACTCTAGATTGTTTTAAATTCTTCTAGAACTAAAAATATAACTAACATGAGACCTAAAACCCAGCTTCAGAATCAACTCTAGATCTAATAATATGTCACGGTTTAATTTTACATTAGTGTAATTATTTTCGATATTTTGTTTTTCTTTTTGAAATTTATTTTCTTATTTAAAATTTTTGGCAATAGTCTGGGGTGTAGGAAAAAACCCATTTGATATTGGTTGCTCGTGTATAGAGAAAGAATGGATCGTGAACGTTCGAAGCAAAGACAACATGTTCTTTGGAAATTTTCGACAAGGAACTTGTATTCTAATTGTGAGGATCTCTCCCAAAAGTCCTTAAATTAAGCGCATTTTTGGAAAGTCATTTATATCGGGATTATTACACATTACTTTGAATCGACAATTACCTTTTTTTCTTATTTGTTTTAGTTTCTATTATTTTTCGTTTCCGTTTTAAGGATTTTTAATTTTGGAAATAAGATTTTGGAACTTTTGTTTTGACCACTTTATAAATTTAATTATTTTGGTTTGGAAGGGGATTTGGTGACAAATTCTGAGTTACACCCACAAAAAAAGACGAGAACAACAAAAACTCGCTGACAATAACTTAAGGATTATCAAAAAAAAGGTGATTTCCGATACGCTATAAGGTACTAGTTTAATTTTGTTTTATTTCCATTTTTTTTTCTAAAGGATTAAATCCTGTTTCTTCTTTTTTTGTTTATTATTAAATTTAATGTTGTTATTATTTTGTTAACGTCGCAAATATTTATTATTTATTACTTACATAGTGTGTTATTACATAAATTTACATTTAAAACATTTTCAAATTCGTCCCTATACTTTTCACCAAAATAAGTGGTAACTTTTATGGTTTCCATGCTTACATATCACATTAGAAATGTTTTATTTGGAAGAAACAGTTCAATTTTGACATAAGAACTTGAATAATTAGTTAATTTCTACATTTAGAGTATAAAATTCGTGCGATTTAGTGGTTTGAACACATCCGACGCATTATTTATGCTGAGGTAAGTTTGAAAAATCAGTAATAAAATGTTGTTCCCTCTTGTAACTCTTTCCAAGGACATACTGTTTATATTAATCTCTCACTCATCATGTAACAATAAATAAAAAAAAAATTCACCGTGCCGTCCAATACTCTTAACGAACAATAGAGTATAGAAGGCAAATATAAACCACGTAAGAAAATGTCTTGCTCAAATCAAAATTTAGTGAATCCGTAAAATTGCATATTCAATTTATGTTGCACAATTTGGAATTTCTATGACTGGAATGTTAGTACATTCATCATCACTAAACTCAAAACGATTTAAAGGGAATATCCCGATCACTTGAAAAGCCTGTATTAACCTTTCTCCATCCTTGCTCCTCTATTATAAGCATTCTTGAATTATATCGGTTAGCAACATTTTTTCATGTTGCTTGGCTTTAATGTACTTATCACATTCATACCAATGGGCAATCTTTAGTGGACCAAAAACACAAACGTCTAGAGGCTGCAGTGTGGTTTCAGGTTTACGAAAGGATAAAGTTGGATTTCCTTGCATGAAAGAGCAGAGTCAATCTTTTCCACATATACGTTTTTTTTGTTGAAATTGTGGTTGAGCTTATTGTTGAAACTCGTGGGCAACTCGTTCTCAGATTAATTTTGCAGTTAGTCCATAAAATAGTTTAGAAAGACTAATAATGTGATTTGTTAGCTCTGACTCTTGCTCTACACTAAAGATGGGCTTCTTTCCTAGCTTATAATTTCTTACAGAAAAACGACCTCTTAAGCGGTGTTGCAACGTTTCGTAAGGTACGAATGAAAATCTACACAACTGTTACAACAGTTTTTTTTAAATACTAGAAAACTCATTCTCAAAGATATTAAAGTTCCCAAAAAAGGAATACAATTTTTTCTATTGCTCGAATTGAAATGATCATTTAAAAACAAATACTTCGTATTATTAAACATAAAAAGAACAGGGACATAACATCTTATTTATTTCATTTCTAAACTGTACAAATTGAGATTTTGCTGGACTTATGGTAACTTCGGAATATGCAGAACTAGTCACAACACGCGACCTCGGCGGAGTGAGAATAAAGTCATCTTATAGGAGACTATATATATTTATTAAGGTATACAAGGAACGATTTCGTCTCAAATCGTCGAGGTCGCTTACGGACGAGGCGCTGTATATGAAATATTAACACTAAATCATTCATTTTGGAAGATTGTAGCGCCTCGCCTGCAAGCGACCTCGGCAGAGTGAGAATAATCGTCTTATAGGAGACTATATATATTTATTAAGATATACAAGAAACGATTTCATCTCAAATCGTCGAGGTCGCTTATGGATGAGGCGCTGTATATGAAATATTAACACTAAATCATTCATTTTGGAAGATTGTAGTGCCCCGCCCGCAAGCGACCTCGGCGGAGTGAGAATAATCGTCTTATACGAGACTATATATATTTATTAAGATATACAAGGAACGATTTCGTCTCAAATCGTCGAGGTCGCTTATGGACGAGGCGCTGTATATGAAATATTAACACTAAATCATTCATTTTGGAAGATTGTAGTGCCTCGCCCGCAAGCGACCTCGGCGGAGTGAGAATAATCATCTTATACGAGACTATATATATTTATTAAGATATACAAGAAACGATTTCATCTCAAATCGTCGAGGTCGCTTATGGATGAGGCGCTGTATACGAAATATTAACACGAATTCATTCATTTTGGAAGATTGTAACGCCTCGCCCGCAAGCGACCTCGGCGGAGTGAAAGTAAAATCGTCTTATAGGAGACTTTATATATTTAGTAAGATATACAAGAACAATTACATTTCAAATTGCAATTAAAATGCATACTTTTGTGTTGATATTGCCTGATCTTGACACTTTTGCTTTTACATTGTACATCGTTTTAAAGTTATGACTTTAAAATGGTCTTTTTTATGTTATTTTCTCAAACTTTCCCAATATTTCGATGTTATTTCGCCTGCATTAAATCCGTGCATTAACAAAACCACTTATTCACAAGGAAATAGTTGATAAGTTATTATTACGGAACTCCAAGGAACTAGATAGACTCAAACTGGAATTTCTTGAAACAACTCACCTTATGGTTTCGCAGAAGTGTCTTTGCAATGTGAACGCGTACCGTTGCCTTTTATCCCTACAACAAAAATCCAATTGAGCGGCTAAAATATGTTTGAACAACATGTGGCGTGCGGTGCTAAAATAATAATAAATTAGTAATAAGAAAATAAATGTTTCTGTTTTTCGAATCGGACGAGAGTTAAAAGGTTTTATGTTCTTGCGTATGTTTTTTATTGATAAAAATATAAAATCTTGACGTTTTTAAAATTATCGTGAATTTTAATTTACTTAAAATTTCAATGCTAAAATTCTTCGCCGTTGGAATTTACAAAGAAACGGCTCGACGCCGGTTTAACATAACTTGTACCCGCATGAGTTTCCATTTTGCCTTATTAATGAACATAAATTTTCAGTCAACAGAAATCGACGTCGTTCAAATCGGTTATTAAAAAATACCGTCTCTGCTTCGACTTTTTAAGAAAGATTAATCGCATCATTAACTCGCACCATTTTTAAACGGGTTTTTACCCAAAAACATCTCGACAAAATTTTTCTATAATAACCCTTTAATTTATGAAGAAATTATATTGTCTCAATATTATCTCATCCGTTTGATCTCGATCGCTTGCGTTTATGTCTCCATTAGGTAGACTTTCTATAAACGATCGGTTCCTCGAACGTTGGGGAAAAGTAAAAATTGAAATAACCGTTTTGCGACAAAAAGGAAAAGACCGTCGATACTAATGGATATTAAATGGAACCATTGGTATGTTTCCCTCGGGCTGTCGAAAAAGCCTATAACACAAAGCGAACCGCCCACCGCTATTAATAGAATGTAACAATATAACAGTTGATCAATGCAATCATTGGCGTTTATCGCATAATTTTAATTCGTCAGTCGACGTTGGACGACTCGCTATCCGCAGCCTTCGGGCGTTTCAATACGACCAAGACATCCTCTTCTAAAGAGAATTCTATAAGAAATTCCTTGAAGAGGCCGGAAAAGCACCTCTTCTTTTATAATCTAAATATGCATTCACTTTATTAAGTTGTTTCGCGTGGGTTGTTTAGCTCGTTTAAATACTTGTATTTAAAATTTTATGTTACTTTAATAGAATTTCCTTTATTTGTTTTATTATTTAATTAACATAGTAAATTTATATGCTCCAAATAAAAGTTATCAAATATAAATCATCCTCAAAATGGATGTTTTAAATATATTTTTATTCGATCCCTATTTATCCCATCGCCAAATCGATTAAGTTGTCAATATTTAGTTGTCATATATTGTGTTAAATCTGCTAAATCATCAGTACTATAGATGAACACACCTCCTTTGTCTTCCAAAAGTTAGCGAGCTACAGAAAGAAAATAACATCTCCGACTTGTCTACATATACGATATTACCTGGTTGGTAACCAGCAGATTTAACCAAGTATTTCATTCTCAATTTTTATTTATCCTTCATACTTCATCGGCAGTTGATAGTCTTTAATCTGGATAAATGTTTTCAAATAAACATGACCATATAACTTTCGTTGATAACCGTAGAGGCCTTGTGACCTTCTTAGTGACTTCCTTCTACCTATACAATATACATACATACTTTCAACTATTCTGTTGATGAATACCATATATTGTCCGTTCTGTTTCAACCTCCTCAATACCAAACAAAGCCTAACAACGCCTCTACATAAGGCTTAAGGTCCTCTAATATTCAGAAATTGCAGAGAACTCAGCATTACTACATTAGCTTAAGCATCTAATTCTAAATCAAATTCTATTAATCAACTGATGCCAACTGAAGTCAACCCATCCTTCTTTTATGAGGTCGGGGAAAATCTGCCAACAGCCATCCAGGGTTGGAACTTACCGCCGCGACTCACTAAATATGGGGTATTTAGTGAGTCATCGTCGTCTTCTCTGGAGCCGCCGAGAAGGCATTACTTCAGAGATGTTGTTTTTCCATCCATCCTTCGGTCTTTGTTCCTTTTCCCCATATTTCATCCCATCCCACAACGTTGTGTGTCGGTATTTTCAAATAACAAAAGTATTTTATCATACTACATTATCATTACCTAACCTACGCGATCGAGGAGGAGGTGTACTTCTCTTCCTGGTTCTTCTCTCAGTTCTCCTTTGACACTTTCACTTACTAACACCCTACATCTCAATTTTTTTCTCATCTTCCTCCTTTCTCCTTATTATTTCTGTCACCATCCTCCTCACAGCACCATATTAGTCGCTTTAGTTCCTCGCTTTAGTCCTTGTTTTAGTTCCTCCAACGAAACATCCTGGTCATTTCTCTTTCTTTCTCGAGTGAACATTTGTATTTTCTGCGAAGTTCTGCAATCCTTCTATTCCACCAATAGGCGATCGTCTATTGTTTTAGATGGCATATTTTTTCTAAAAACGAAATCACATTTTTCTCTAATAAGTCAACCCATCCTAATCCAAACCAACTTAACTTAACCAACGCTTTGTTTGTGACCCAACATATCTTCTCTCCTATGGTATTATATTAGTCGCATTAATCAATCACCAATATTGTCTTTTACACTCCTCTCTTATTACTAAAACCCTTCACACTGGAAAAGTGTGTGATCCGAAGTGTCTTCCTGACCGCGAAACCTGCACTCGAACGATTCCGCCTTCTCGATCATATGGAGTGATATGGAGATACGTTTTGAAGTTTCCATGACCTGTCAGTACCTGCGTTTAGTAAAAGTCCGTCTCTCCCCATTTTCTACTAATCCATTCTATTATGTTGGGGATCGATGTCCTTGTCCAGCCCCCATATTTATTCCACCTCTGCTGCCAAATCTCCACAGTTCTTTTCTTCAGGTTTGATGGGGACTCCTTCCTTATTTTATATAGTAAACATCCCTCGTCTACTAACAGGTTCACAGGTGGCATCCCCGCAATCATAGTACCAGTTTTCTATTCATTGCGTTTAGCATTGCTACATATCTTTTATATCTGAGGATCTGTCTCCATAGGGGGCTACATAAAGCATCACTGACATGGCTGCCGAGACAATGACCCTTCTCCTACTCGCTCTTGGTCCCTTCAAATGTGGCATCAGTGTCCTTAGTAAGTTTGACATATATGACGCTTTATTTGTAATTTCTCTGACATGGTTCGTCTTTGTCATGATGTATACTCCCCGGTATCTGGCATATACGGTGGTACACTTTGAATTCTTTGGTCTTCTATTTGCTGTGATAAGCATGGAAGTTTCCTTCTACCTTGCAGGAATATCATTTCTATTTTGACTGCAGCGACTTACAAACCCATTTCTGATAGTTTACATGTTATTATCGTTGCAGAATAGCTTGCCTTATCTTCTAATTGTTGTTCATCTTTAATTTTAACTACTATAGCCAGGTCATCGGCATACGCTATCAGTTAAACTCCATCCTCAACCTAAGTATTAAGCTCCTCATTATAGAATAGATTCCACAATGTGGGGCCCAAAATGGACCCCTGCGGAACCCCACTTGATAACGCTATTTTATCTCCGTTTTCACGTTTAACTATCATCACCATGTAACTGCTTACGCTACCTTATTTCATCGTCCTTACTGTTCCTCTTCAGGGAGCAGAATTGAACGCATTCTCCACGTCCACCATCATCATCACGCAACAGTTCTGATGTTGATACGCCGTCAACTTGATCTCCTTCACAATACTCTGTATTTGCTGCATTGCTAGTATTGTCGATATTTCTTCTGATCAACTTCATTGTGTAGTCTCTCTCTCTAATTATAACTTCAAACAATTTGCCCAACGTATTGCACATGCAGATCTACTACGTTCTACTTTAGGTTTTCGATTAACACCAATTTTGCAACCATCGAGG
Source organism: Onthophagus sagittarius (assembly GCA_036711965.1). NCBI lineage: Eukaryota > Metazoa > Arthropoda > Insecta > Coleoptera > Scarabaeidae > Onthophagus > Onthophagus sagittarius. The sequence continues at coordinate 61,353,339 of JASERS010000002.1, read as the reverse complement.
ATGCTGGGAAATAACTTTTTTTTATACATCTGTTCTACAAATCAACCAAAATTTCTTTGTTTCCGACAACTGTTGCAATCAGGATCTCCGATATTATACCATCGTGTTCGGATGCTTTTCTTCTTATGATACAATTTAACACCTTAGTTAGCTCCTTCGATACAATTTGTCTCAACACTGTTCTTTCCTCCATTTTATATCTTCCTTCAATTTCAGTCTCTATTTGTTATCTAATTCTTTTTTTAAATCTCTTAAGTCCACGTTTTTCTTTTACTTTTCTTAATTTCTTCCTTCAAATCTTGTTTACTTGCTTTATATGTATGCTTTAGTTAGTGCTCTAACGAAACATCCTGGTCACTTCTCTTTCTTTCCTGAGTTAACCCATACGTCCTCATCCAATTCTTTTCTTAAATCGTTCCTCTTTTCTCTTTTACTTTTTGTTAATCTATTTCCTCCCCGAGTTAGCTCCCTTCCAAGTTTTTTGCAGTTTCTACGAAGTTATACAATCCTTCTATTCCATCAATATGGAGATGATGTATTGTTTGTTAAAAACTTACTTTTTTCTTTCATTCGCCTGGAAGTCTTGAACGGCCGGATAGTATGGGGTTAGGGCTAAAGACCCTTTTCCCTGCCAGGCATTGCATTACTGGTACCTTCACTAACTCCCTTCGTTAGGTCTTCGCTCATTCGTACTACAAACTCCATTCTTGATGTTCTTCCTACTGGGCTAGCATTTTCCTGTCAATACTTCTCATCTCTTCTTTCGGTTTGGGGGGGATTTCTCTTCTTCCTGACTTAGTCTTCTTCTCTTCACATCGCCGTTGTTTCCTCCTTATTTTGTCATCATTATTTCTGTCAGGTAGCTCACCAGTTCTTCAGTTTTTCTTCCTCCAATCGTTAATATGTTCGCTACTGTGTTCATATTTATCGGTTCGCCTATGGTCACTTCTGCTTGTTTCGTTTCGGATTCAAATCTTACACAACCAAAGTGTGTGGTTCATCCATACCAGCACAAATCAGTATCGATCTTTCTGATCTTTCGTAGATAAGTGGCTACGATAGAAGTCAGTTGTATCTTTAATAAACACACTAGCCCAGCCCGTGTAGTTTTTTCCATCTCTGTTGCCATTTCCGGAGCATCTCATTTCTGTTACTACCCTTGCTATTGTTATTTTCAGTACTTTCCCACACCATTAAATCTAGCGGTGGGCATCCAGCGAGAGTGCTTGCTGTTTCCATTGAAACACAATCCGGTGCACTGCCGTGATGGAGATTGCATACTTTCTGTTAATGCTTGGGAGCATATTTCTATATTTTTGGTACCTGAGTGCTTTCTGCCACGCAGGAGCTGCATAAAGTATAACCGAACTTATCGTTCACGCCAGTATTTTCCTCTTATTTTGCTTGCGATGAGTCTCCTATGTTGGGCATAAGTCTCATTAAGGTATTCTGTTAACCCATCCTTACCTAAACCAACCTAACCTACCCACCCTTTGTTTGTGTCTCAACATTTCCTCTTCCCCTATGATATTTATAGGTTTTCCAATACTTTACTGAATGTTAATGAAGGAGTCTAGGTTTACCATTTTTCTGTTGTTTGGTTCTTTACCCATTATTACATCAAAATTCGCTGCTTTCTCAATCAGATCGTGGCAATTTCATCTTCTTCTACAATTTAATTGTAATAATTTTACTTTTTTTACTGCTGGGACATTGAAGTTTCTTTCAGTTTCTTTCCTTCACACCATAATTCAATTTTTCCTTTCTTTGCTTTTCTTAATTGACCTTGTATTCTTTCGTCTGCGTTTCCTCCAATCTTCATTTTTAATTAGTTATTATTCCTATACCTTCTTCTCTTTTACTTCTTATTGTCATTTTATCTGCTCATTGTCTGTCGTTTCATTTTCTTCTTTTTCCTTATTAAGACTTGATTCCTTTATTAATTCTACGCTCTTTTCTCTTCCACCATGGAATCTGCCTCTATGTTATCAGCAACATCAATCTTGTTAGAACATAACTTTACTCAATCAAACCCAACACAACCCAACTCCAGTTATGTGGTCCGTGCAGCATATGATTTCGTTTGTAAGCAGTCATACCACTGAGCAATCCTGTCCAACCCAACTCAAGTCAACCCAATCCAACTCAAACCAACACAACCTAAGCCTTTCTTTGTGTTCCAACATATCCTTTTCCCCTTGGTTTATTGGTTCTTCAGCACTTTAGTGAATATTAATGAACTACTTTCTTTCTTAGTCTATATGAAGGTTTACAAATTTTGCTGTTATTTGGTTCTTGTCCCATTATTGCACCAACATCCGATGCTTTCTCAATCAGATCATAGCAATTCCATCTTTTTTACAATTTAAATGTTGTAATTTTACTATTTTTACTGTTGGGATATTGAAGTTTCTTGCTCTTCCTTATGATAAGAACAAATAACAATTCTACATTTTTTAAAAGAAAAGAAAATTAATGATCAATTTTTCCGACTGTTTATATCTAAAATATATCACAAAACCGAAAAGGATTATTTTATCATATTAAATGATTATCTCTTTAATAACCAATTTGGAAGTATCAATAAACGTGAAGATCACACACAAAAACGAGTTCTGCTTGGTTAATTCTCATCTTCAAGATTCTCATCGGAAAGAAATTGTTATTTTATGGTACAAATTTTTCGATCATGACTTCCTTTCTCAAACGAAAGCTCCATCGTGAGACATCTCACGAAACCGATTTGTTCACTCTACCTTTCTCGTTTAGATATCTAAATTAATCCGACTAAGTGTTAAAAGTATAAAAAAAGATCAGTGTGGTAAATTCTCCTTTTTTGGTGTCAACAATTTATAATTAACATTTTCGTTCAGTTTATATTAAAAAAATGTACCTAAATGAGCCGATACCAATTTCCATTCATCGATCTTTATTGAGATTTGAAATGGTTTTCAAACAACGCTTGAACGGTTTTTTAGAATCTTTTTTATTTATTGAATCGTTTTAGAGGTAATGCCAGATAAGTTATATACGTGGGACGTCGCTTTAAACCAAATTATTCACACTATCTTTCTCATTAAGATATCCAAAATTAATGTTGCTAAGTGGTTGATTGAAAGTGTAAAATAAAGATATTGGGGTAAATGTCCACACTTTTTATTTTATAATTTGCATTTATTCATAAGAAATCGAACCTAACGAGGCCATTCCATTTCAATCCATCAATCTGAATGTAGATTTGAAATGGTTTTAGAATAACGAATATAAAACTTCATAAAGCTAATCGATTAGGTCCTTCACTAAGCGGTTATACAAAAACCGTTAAAATATTCAAAACCAATACTATTTGTCATTCAATAAATTAAGAAGTGTCATAAATTCGTGACCGGAGGCGCGCTAAATGTGACTGCACAAGTCAAGATACAATGACAAGAAATACGATTTGGCTTTAGGCAACGTCCACCTCCGTACTTACTTATTTATTCGTGTATTAGTTATTACCAGTTCTAAAAACCTCCGCGCGCGCGCCATCACCTCTTCTTCAAAGCCATAAAAGCCATTCGTTATGGGCGATAATCAATGCTGCTCGATCTGCGAACTTCTATTGCGCGTAATTGTGCGAAATCAACGTTGAATTTTTTGCCATACCAAGTTGTCGTCTTTCATTGTCCTCGAACCGATTTGCATGTATGATAAATAATCCTGTAATGAAATAAACCCTATTCATTAAAACGGTGAGTTGGGATTTGTCTTGCCTTGTGCACGCACAATTGAGCATTCGAGATCTGCAAACCACAATAGGCTTCTTATCGGTTCTTTTGTACGGTCAGTCCGCGTGCCTTTTGATTAGATATAAATTGATAGTCGATGACCAGTAGAAGATGTGACTCATTAAGTTGCCATAGGAGGAGGCGAGAGAAATAATCGTGTGTGTTTGTAAGAGTTTCATTGTTCCGGCTACCGTTATGATTGGAATGTTTTATGAATGGAGATAATTAACCTTTGATAAATGGTTCTCATAGGTAAGAAGAATTGCTATTTTTAAGTTTGAAATGTATCGCAATCTATCTATGAGATGAAAAAAATCCTGAAATTAGATGTTTTTGATGTTAGTATAAAAGATGAATCTATGAACTACCAACCCATAAGATAAAAATCGGGTTGTTAAACCTGATTTGATTCTTTTGTACGTCAAATTTAACGTTTTTTTAGTAATGAAAATGAGGTTTAAGTAAATAGTTAGAAACATGGATGAAATTATTTTTGAGATGACAATTAAATTGAGAAATACTGAAGGATTATTTGGTTGCCGAAAATATAAATGTTATAGTACGTTGGGTTTCAAAAGTTTGAATTAAATGGGTTGTGTTGAGTTGGGTTGAGTTTGAATTGGGTTGGGTTGCGCAAAATTTATTGAAATAATAGTCAAAATCATTAACCATATACCATTTTATCCATTCCCCACATTAGTTTCGATGTTTATAAGAGATTGATTTATCTCTTAAACTTGTATTAAATAAAAGTGTTTCGATAAAAGACTATGTACAAAATAATTTAGCAATAATTTTTGATTATTGTCCATAACCCAACCCAACCTAACCCAACCTAACATATAAGATCAAAAATCGAGTTATCATAAATTTCACGTTTCTTATTGATCAAAATTAGTTTTAAGTAAATAATAAAAAAGGTATTCCAATTTATTTCAAGTGAAAAATGTTCTTATTAAATTCAAAAAACATTGTTCTGAAAGGATTTTAACTTATCTCTCATAGTTACCAACTCATATTGTTTAAATGCGAGAATTTGTCTGAATTAGATGTTTTTACGTTTATAGGAGATAAATCGAAAACTAAATGGAATGAAGAAGAATGTTTCGATAAAAGAATATGTTACTGGATCTCATGCACTTAATCAGTAAATTTTGATCTTTGTCCATAACCCAACTCAACCTAACTTATAAGATTCAAAATTAATTTATAATAGTAAAGAGTAAAAAGTTTAGTAAACATTATTCTACCTAAATCCAAAAATCATTTTCCTTAAAGGATTTTAACCCATCTCTCACAGTTACCAACTAGGTCTAGCAAAACAAAACCAAAATCTCAATACCAGTATTCTGTATTTAAAACTTTTTACAACCGGGATACCGGTATTAATATTTGGTATTAACTGTACAATATCTGATTATGAATTATGTATTTTTGAATCAATATAAACAATTTATGTTCAACCTTTCTTGTACCAACACCAACGAAAACCATCAATTTTGATACGCTGTGGATTTTCAGATTCTAGCTAGAACATCCTCATAAATGAACAACCTTCGTAACAAAAACTATCAATCTTGATATATTGTGGATTTCTTGGATCTAGGTAGGACAAAATTAGTTTCTTATTGATCAAAATTAGTTTTAAGTAAATAATAAAAACGATATTCCAATTTATTTCAAGTGGAAAATGTTCTTATTAAATTCGAAAAACATTGTTCTGAAAAGATTTTAACTTATCTCTCATAGTTACCAACTCATATCGTTTAAATGCGAGAATTTGTCTGAATTAGATGTTTTTACGTTTATAGGAGATAAATCGAAAACTAAATGGAATGAAGAAGAATGTTTCGATAAAAGAATATGTTACTGGATCCCATACATTTAATCAGTAAATTTTGATCTTTGCCCATAACCCAACTTATAAGATTCAAAATTAATTTATAATAATTTTAATATCCCAATTGATTTCTAGAAAAATTATTCTTACTAAATCCAAAAATCATTCTCCTTAAAGGATTTTAACCCATCTCTCACAGTTACCAACTAGGTCTTGCAAAACCAAACCAAAATCTCAATACCAGTATTCTTTACTTAAAATTTTTACAACCGGGATACCGGTATTAATATTTGGTATTAACTGTACAATATCTGATTATGAATTATGTATTTTTGAATCAATATAAACAATTTATGTTCAACATTTCTTGTACCAACACCAACGAACACCATCCATTTTAATACGTTGTGGATTTTCAGATTCTAGCTAGAACATCCTCATAAATGAACAATTTTCGTAACAGAAACTATCAATCTTGACATATTGTGGATTTTGTGGTTCTAGCTCGGACAAAATTAGTTTTTTATTGATCAAAATTAGTTTTAAGTAAATGATAAAAAAGGTATTCCAATTTATTTCAAGTGAAAAATGTTCTTATTAAATTGGAAAAACATTGTTCTGAAAGGATTTTAACTTATCTCTCATATAGGCAATACTTTTCTCCAGGTTCATCGTAATATATAACTATATAAATAAAACCAATTGTCTGCATAGAACGATGAAATTATTTATTTGAGTTCGGTGCTACAGTACTGTTTCGGTAACATTCATGTGTACCGTCATCATTCATGTGACGGTACACATGAATGTTACCGAAACAGTACTGTAGCACCGAACTCAAATAAATAATTTCATCGTTCTATGCAGACAATTGGTTTTATTTATATAGTTATCTCTCATAGTTACCAACTCATATTATTTAAATGCGAGAATTTGTCTGAATTAGATGTTTTTACGTTTATAGGAGATAAATCGAAAACTAAATGGAATGAAGAAGAATGTTTCGATAAAAGAATATGTTACTAGATCCCATACACTTAATCAGTAAATTTTGATCTTTGTCCATAACCCAACCCAACATAACTTATAAGATTCAAAATTAATTTATAATAGTAAAGAGTAAAAAGTTTAGTAAAAATTATTCTACCTAAATCCAAAAATCATTCTCCTTAAAGGATTTTAACCCATCTCTCACAGTTACCAACTAGGTCTAGCAAAACCAAACCAAAATCTCAATACCAGTATTCTTTACTTAAAATTTTTACATCCGGGATACCGGTATTAATATTTGGTATTAACTGTACAATATCTGATTATGAATTATGTATTTTTGAATCAATATAAACAATTTATGTTCAACATTTCTTGTACCAACACCAACGAACACCATCAATTTTGATACGTTGTGGATTTTCAGATTCTAGCTAGAACATCCTCATAAATGAACAACTTTCGTAACGAAAACTATCAATCTTGATATATTGTGGATTTCGTGGTTCTAGCTCGGACAAAATTAGTTTTTTATTGATCAAAATTAGTTTTAAGTAAATGATAAAAAAGGTATTCCAATTTACTTCAAGTGAAAAATATTCTTATTAAATTCGAAAAACATTGTTCTGAAAGGATTTTAACTTATCTCTCATAGTTACCAACTCATATCGTTTAAATGCGAGAATTTGTCTGAATTAGATGTTTTTACGTTTATAGGAGATAAATCGAAACCTAAATGGAATGAAGAAGAATGTTTCGATAAAAGAATATGCTACTGGATCTCATGCACTTAATCAGTAAATTTTGATCTTTGCCCATAACCCAACTTATAAGATTCAAAATTAATTTGTAATAATTTTAAGATCCCAATTGATTTCTAGAAAAATTATTCTTACTAAATCCAAAAATCATTCTCCTTAAAGGATTTTAACCCATCTCTCACAGTTACCAACTAGGTCTGGCAAAACCAAACCAAAATCTCAATACCAGTATTCTTTACTTAAAACTTTTACAACCGGGATACCGGTATTAATATTTGGTATTAACTGTACAATATCTGATTATGAATTATGTATTTTTGAATCAATATAAACAATTTATGTTCAACATTTCTTGTACCAACACCAACGAACACCATCAATTTTGATACGTTGTGGATTTTCAGATTCTAGCTAGAACATCCTCATAAATGAACAACCTTCGTAACAAAAACTATCAATCTTGATATATTGTGGATTTCTTGGATCTAGGTAGGACAAAATTAGTTTCTTATTGATCAAAATTAGTTTTAAGTAAATAATAAAAAAGGTATTCCAATTTATTTCAAGTGAAAAATGTTCTTATTAAATTCAAAAAACATTGTTCTGAAAGGATTTTAACTTATCTCTCATAGTTACCAATTCATATTGTTTAAATGCGAGAATTTGTCTGAATTAGATGTTTTTACGTTTATAGGAGATAAATCGAAAACTAAATGGATTGAAGAAGAATGTTTCGATAAAAGAATATGTTACTGGATCCCATACACTTAATCAGTAAATTTTGATCTTTGCCCATAACCCAACCCAACCTAACTTATAAGATTCAAAATTAATTTATAATAATTTTAATAACCCAATTGATTTTTAGTAAAAATTATTCTACCTAAATCCAAAAATCATTTTCCTTAAAGGATTTTAACCCATCTCTCACAGTAACCAACTAGGTCTAGCAAAACAAAACCAAAATCTCAATACCAGTATTCTGTATTTAAAACCTTTTACAACCGGGATACCGGTATTAATATTTGGTATTAACTGTACAATATCTGATTATGAATTATGTATTTTTGAATCAATATAAACAATTTATGTTCAACATTTCTTGTACCAACACCAACGAACACCATCAATTTTGATACGTTGTGGATTTTCAGATTCTAGCTAGAACATCCTCATAAATGAACAACATTCGTAACAAAAACTATCAATCTTGATATATTGTGGATTTCTTGGATCTAGGTAGGACAAAATTAGTTTCTTATTGATCAAAATTAGTTTTAAGTAAATAATTAAAAAGGTATTCTAATTTATTTCAAGTGAAAAATGTTCTTATTAAATTCGAAAAGCATTATTCTGAAAGGATTTTAACTTATCTCTCATAGTCACCAACTCATATTGTTTAAATGCGAGAATTTGTCTGAATTAGATGTTTTTATGTTTATAGGAGATAACTCAAAAACTACATGGATTGAAGAAGAATGTTTCGATAAAAGAATATGTTACTGAATCCCATGCACTTAATCAGTAAATTTTGATCTTTGTCCATAACCCAACCCAATCTAACTTATAAGATTCAAAATTAATTTATAATAATTTTAATAACCCAATTGATTTTTAGTAAAAATTATTCTACCTAAATCCAAAAATCATTTTCCTTAAAGGATTTTAACCCATCTCTCACAGTTACCAACTAGGTCTAGCAAAACAAAACCAAAATCTCAATACCAGTATTCTGTATTTAAAACTTTTTATAACCGGGATACCGGTATTAATATTTGGTATTAACTGTACAATATCTGATTATGAATTATATATTTTTGTATCAATATAAACAATTTATGTTCAACATTTCTTGTTCCAACACCAACGAACACCATCAATTTTGATACGTTGTGGATTTTCAAATTCTAGCTAGAACATCTTCATAAGTGAACAACTTTCGTAACGAAAACTATCAATCTTGATATATTGTGGATTTCTTGGTTCTAGCTAGGATAAAATCATAAATGAGTAATATCTTGTTATGGATTATGTATTTCTCCACCATTACAACAATTTATGTTTAATATTTGATGTTCCAACTCCGTTATTTTTTGAGTTTTGAGTCGACTTTTATAATCAACATCATCAATTTTGATATATTGTGGATGTCCACATTCTAGTTAGAATATAATCATCATTAAGCAACATCTGCATATAATTCTTACTTTATTATAAACAAGTTACATCACATAATTATGCCCTAGCTTTTAGTTGTTGGGTTAGTTATTATATCAAAACCCATCAATTTTGATTGATCTTATCTAACACAAACATTATCATAATTGAGCAATATCTGGTTATGGATTGTGTATTCTTACACCATTACATTCTTTGATCCAAACCCTTTAATTTTTAAGTATAACCAGATATTCCTCAGATTGTTGGCTAATTGTGGTTAATTAACTTAAAGTACGCTGTATAAAACTATTAAATACTGGGATAATCAACGTTGAGGATACCGTTTTTTAAATGGGAACATGACCATTTTTCATTCTACATTTTGAGATATCAAAATTGATTAAAAGATTATTTTCTTAATGGTTATCCGGTATTTTGCTGTCAATAACGGTTTTTTATACCGGACAAAAAATTAGCCGGAATCTCGACATTACAAGCTCTATTACCAACTTGTATTGTTTAAATTCGAAAATTCCCCTAAATTGGATGTTTTGACGTTTATGGATGAATCAAAAACTGAATAAATTAAAAAGATATTTTAGCATAAAAATATTCTAAAGGAGTACTACTCAAAATCTGCCAATTTTGAAATTTTGCATCAACATACGCAGAAAGTTACACAAACAATGTTACTTTCGGTACAAACCATAAGAATGATTATTTCAATTTGACATTATCTTACTTGTACCTGTATTACCTAGCAAATGAACAGTCTGGAGCGATTTGTAATCCTAAATAAGATAAACTAAATAATCATTAATCTTTATTTTAACAGAAAATTATCTAATTAGAAAAAATTTTCCATACATTGTTAAGATGACTAAACCGTAATGTTTCTAGTTCTAAGTCTAGTGTTTACTGTGAAACTGGGTTGGGTTGGTTTCCGTCCCAAGAGAGGTACTGGTAAACAGAAATGTTTTTCATTCTAGGTCTAGTATTAGCTGTAGCGTTAGTGTTGGCACTATTTTTACTTATTATTCAGTCTTAAAGTGTTGTATAATTGTATCAAGCTAAAACTAGAACTAATACTAGACCTAGTACTAGAAAGTGTTAGTATGAAGACGCACGGCTAAACCTAGTTCTAGTTTTAATTCTTATTAAGCTCTAGACTATTGTAAACTCTTCTGGAACTAAAAGTATAACTAATGCCTATAACCTAGTTTTAGTACTAAGATTAGACCTAGAACTAGAACCCAACCCAACTCTAATGTTTGTAGTTCTAAGTCTAGCGTTAGTTCTAAAGCTAGGTTGGATTGGGCTGGGTTGGGTTTCATCTTGAAGGACATACGGCTAAATCCGAATGATTCTAATTCTGGATCTAGTGTTAATACTAGTTTTAATTAGCTCTACTTCTTGTTGATATTCAGTCTTAGATTGTTGTATACTTGTATCGAACTAAAGCTACAATTAAGATATAGAACTAGATATAGAACTAGTAAGTTTCAGTTTACTTCAAACCTGAATTCATCTAGTACTAGGTTTAGAGTTAGTTCTAGTTATAGTTCTTATTAGTAAAACTGTGATTATATGCAGAACGCATCTCTGGTAATATTTAAAGAAAGAATTTTTTATTATATTTAATTTGCATATTTTGATATTTTTTCGTATTCATTCATATTAATTATTACATTGCATATTTGAGCATATCTACGTTTTTCAAAATTTATAAATATGTGTTGACCATGTTTTGAAGTTATTCCAAATGAAAAAATGGTGAAATTAGCACAAAAATTAAAAATGTTTATAAATTATTCATCAAATTTAATGGCTTCACCAGAATTGCGAAGAAATACGAAACACTTTTCTAGACATAAGTATTTTTTTTTACCACAAATATACTTTACCTGGGTTACCTCTTCAACTCCAACCCGTAATAATAAGATGGAGTGGCTCAATGTAGCTGCTTTTCGAGTCTGCAATATTGCCTCAAAATATAGCTTTTGTTAAAGAAATTACTCATTTATTTGTGAACTATTGAACAAACCAGAGATTCAAGTTTTATAAACAACCTAATCCAAACAAATAATTGAGACATTCAAAAAAATAATCAGCAGCATCGAAGTTTATTAAAAATATTTTAAATTTTATGAATTGCTACAAATTTAGGTTGAGTATAAAACGTGATATCTTCATGTGTGATAACAAAGTTTTTCGTGTAAAAGTACATACTTTTCTTTTTTCTAATTATAATGAATTACATGAAGATATTTTAAGAATTCGAGTTTTTACGACTTTTTAAAAAATGATTAAGAATATTTTAAATTTGATGAATTTAAAAGTACTACCAAACAACATCGCAACTAACATCAAGTAGGTTAGCATTATTAAGCCTACTCTATCTTCTAAGCCATAAGAAGTGACGGTTGTAGTATCCATATCTATTCAAATTTTGCTATAGCTATCATTCGTGTCGATTCCAGCATTAAGCTTGAAAAGACTTAGAATGATTTTAGTTTGTAGAAAAGCAGCTAAAGGTAGCAATTGTTGGGATTTTCTAAAGAGCGAATTAGTAGCTATGGGATATTTTGATAGAGACGCACGGCTAAACCGAAACTTTCTAGGTCTAGTGTTAGTTCTAGTTTTAATTCTTGTTTAACTCTAGATTGTTTTAATATTTTCTGGAAGTAAACGTATAAGTAACGTATAAGCTAATACTAGACCTACATCCCAGCTTCAAAACTATCACTAGATCCAGAAACATTAAGGTTTAGCCGTACGTCTCTTAAGATGACTACACCGTAATGTTTCTAGTTCTAGTATTAGTTCTGAAGCTAAGTTAGCTTGGGTTTAGTTCCGTTCTAAGAGACGTATTGCTAAACCCAAGTATTCTTAGTTCTAGGTCTAGTTTTTGCTTTAGTGTACGTATTCTCTACACTCTACCTGTCGATAGTATCAATACCTACCTCGGTATCGATACTCGATACCATAAAGTATCGGTATCGAAAGAATGAAAAATGTCGAAGAATCAAAAATGGTTTTTTTACACAGGAAATCGCGTTTACAGTATATTTAAAGGAGTGATCCCACATAAAACAATATTAAGAAAAATTCATATAGAGATAGATGTGAGCTAAGATACTTTGAGATGATGTCGGTTGACTTCGTATACATCATCCACTCCAGGTAACAAGGAGTTATTTCTTTAAGGGAGCTAAAATACTTTGAGATGACATTCAATATGTGGTTATATTCCTCATTATTTTAAAACCTTTTAGGTTTAAAAGCACGAAATTTTACTTACATGGTTCTATACCACAAGTAAGTACGATAATCGAGGAAAATTCTCAAGAAGATATGGAGTATTGTCTTTTTCACCATTTTAACCTCAAAATTAAAATCTACGAAGAAAAATACATAAAAATTCTCGTCATTCTCAGTCTGGTTTAGAAATAGATAGCTTGGATTGGATTGAATAGGCTCATTTAATTTTGACATTAAATGAGTTGGGTTGGATTGCGATGGGTTGGCTTCATTTTGAAACAAGATGAGTTGAGTTGAGTTCATCTAGATACAAGCTGAGACGGGTTGGATTGGGTTGGCTTCATTTAGAAACAAGATGAGTTGAGTTGGAATGGATTGGGTTCATCTGAAAGCAAGATGAGATGTGTTGGCTTAATTTTGAAACAAGATGAGTTGGGTTGGTTTCGTTTGGATTTATTTTGAAACAAGATGTGTTGGTTCGCACCATCAACTAGCGATGGGCAACCTCGATTGGATTGGCTTCATTTTGAAATAAGATGAATTCACGTTCTGGCGATTATCGCCGAGCATTTCGGTAATCGACCAAATCGATAACCGATCTGTATACGTTCTCTGTGTCACTAATGATGTTAGTAAACAGACCGGATTTTGGCTTCCAGTATTAGTGTTTATAACTGAATTTCGTCACCTATTATGTACTTGCTATATTATTAAAATATTATTTGCAATAATTCGATACTTCGATTCTTCGATAGTTTCGAAACTACAATCCCTTGATACCTACGATACTTTGAATATACTCAATACCTCATTTAAGATATCGCCCAGCCCTATTTGTAGCTGTTATTTGGTTTTAGATTATTATATACTTGTATCGAACTGAAACTAGAACTAACACTAGACCTAGTACTAGAAAGTTTCGGTTTAGCCATGCGTTTTCAGATAATATTTCTAGTTCCAAGTTTAGTGTTAGTTCTGAAGCTACGTTGGGTTGAGTTCGCTTGGTTTCCATCTTAAGAGAACGACTAAGGGTAACGAGTTACGGCTAGGTTGGGTTGGGTTGGCTTGGGTTCCGTCTTAAGAGAGGTACGGCTATTCCTAATTTTTTTTTCGTTCTAACGCTCTAACGTTAGTGTTGGCTCTATTTTTAGTTGTCATTCAGTCTTAAACTGTTGCATACTTGGGTCGAACTAAAACTAGAACTAACACTAGACCTAGTACTAGACCTAGTCTAGTGTTAGTTCTAGTTTTAATTGTTAGTTAGCTCTAGATTCTTGTATTATTTTTCTTGAACTAAAAATATAACCTAAACTACTTTAGAAATCAGTGTTAGCCCAAAAAAATACCCTAATAGCTTAAGAAGATAATTTCGAAATCGAACAAGTTTTTTTTTCATTGCCAAAGATAAATTATGTATACCTATCTTGTTCAATAGACATTGGAAAAGCTTCAACACCCAGTGTTGAGAGTGATCCCACATAAAACAATATTAAGAAAAATTCATATAGAGATAGATGTGAGCTAAGATACTTTGAGATGATGTCGGTTGACTTCGTATACATCATCCACTCCAGGTAACAAGGAGTTATTTCTTTAAGGGAGCTAAAATACTTTGAGATGACATTCAATATGTGGTTATATTCCTCATTATTTTAAAACCTTTTAGGTTTAAAAGCACGAAATTTTACTTACATGGTTCTATGCCACAAGTAAGTACGATAATCGAGGAAAATTCTCAAGAAGATATGGAGTATTGTCTTTTTCACCATTTTAACCTCAAAATTAAAATCTTCGAAGAAAAATACATAAAAATTCTCGTCATCCTCAGTCTGGTTTAGATTAGATATAGATAGCTTGGATTGGATTGAATAGGCTCATTTAATTTTGACATTAAATGAGTTGGGTTAGATTGCGATGGGTTGGCTTCATTTTGAAACAAGATGAGTTGAGTTGAGTTCATCTAGATACAAGCTGAGACGGGTTGGATTGGGTTGGCTTCATTTAGAAACAAGATGAGTTGAGTTGGAATGGATTGGGTTCATCTGAAAGCAAGATGAGATGTGTTGGCTTAATTTTGAAACAAGATGAGTTGGGTTGGTTTCGTTTGGATTTATTTTGAAACAAGATGTGTTGGTTCGCACCATCAACTAGCGACGGGCAACCTCGATTGGATTGGCTTCATTTTGAAACAAGATGAATTCACGTTCGGCCGATTATCGCCGAGCATTTCGGTAATCGACCGAATCGATAACCGATCTGTGCACGTTCTCTGTGTCGCTAATGATGTTAGCAATTAGACCGGATTTTGGCTTCAAGTTTTAGTGTTTATAACTGAATTTCGTCACCTATTATGTACTTGCTATATTATTAAAATATTATTTGCAATAATTCCATACTTCGATTCTTCGATAGTTTCGAAACTACAATACCTTGATACCTACGATACTTTGAATAGTATCGATACCACGAAGATATCGATACTGGTTACCTCATTTAAGATGTCGCCCAGCCCTACTTGTAGCTGTTATTTGGCTTTAGATTATTATATACTTGTATTGTAATATTTCTAGTTCCAAGTTTAGTGTTAGTTCTGAAGCTACGTTGGGTTGAGTTGGCTTGGTTTCCATCTTAAGGGAACAACTAAGGGTTACGAATTACGGCTAGGTTGGGTTGGGTTGGCTTGGGTTCCGTCTTAAGAGAGGTACGGCTATTCCTAATTTTTTTTTCGTTCTAACGCTCTAACGTTAGTGTTGGCTCTATTTTTAGTTGTTATTCAGTCTTAAACTGTTGCATACTTGGGTCGAACTAAAACTAGAACTAACACTAGACCTAGTACTAGACCTAGATAGTGTTAGTTCTAGTGTTAATTGTTAGTTAGCTCTAGATTCTTGTATTATTTTTCTGGAACTAAAAGTATAACCTAAATTACTTTAGAAATCAGTATTAGCCCAAAAAAACCTAATAGCTTAAGAAGATAATTTCGAAATCGAACAAGTTTTTTCTTTCATTGCCAAAGATAAATTATGTATACCTATCTTGTTCAATAGACATTGGAAAAGCTTCAACACCCATAAATCATCAATCTAAAGTCCTTGATTCTACATCTTTATCATCTAATATACTAATCTGACAGCTTAATTGACAGCAATAGATCGAAGACCTCCAACGTCACATCAAAAACCTTTTTAATACTAATTTTATATTTTTAATATTATTTTTATAGAAGTCAATTTAGATTATCAAGATTTATCTTCGAAGAAAATCATATATGCTCGATATAAGACATTAAAATATTGAGGACGTGTAATTAATCGAATGGGATTTATCGTTAATAAACGTCATTTTCTACGATCTCGATTCTTGTTCGCCGTTAGAAAATGTGAGCCGACAAATCGTCTAATAGCGTAATGAAAATAGTCGTTTTAACGGGTAAAGGTTGTGTTTCTCGGCGTTGGCGATCGTATGGTTGAAACATTTCTGTAATTTGATACGGTTACCCAGTTATCTCCTCGATCATTACCATTAGATTATGCGCACTATAGCAATAAGAGTATTGACCGAGAGATCATATGTTTATAAGGAATCACGCGAACAAATCGGAATTATTAATGTTTGTTTTGTCGCGAATAGAAATGGGAGGAATTTGCATGTAATGAGCTTGTATAGGCGCCACACAAAAATAAGTAGCGGGAATTGTAGGATGTTAAAAGGAATTTATTATCTCCAACCTCATAGCAATGTCAAGCTTAATTGAATTTATTTGAAATCGACAATTTACAACTTTCACCATAAAAATTTTTTTATGAACCAAATTTCTCGGTAACTTAAAGTTTATGATCGAAATAGTTTCGTACTAGACAGTGGTCACTAATGAGATGTTACGTAAGATGGTAGAACTAGTTATTAACATCTCGCTATTAAATTCTATTAATTTACAACGCCGACGGAAATTTATAGCGTATTAAAAGCGCGTATCTTCTCTGAAATCTTAGGAAGGAGACCACCGGTCGTTTTGTAACGATTAAAATGCTACGAACGTAAACTAAACACATCGTACGAATTCACTTCTTCTGATCGTGGACTCGAGCCAATGCCAACACGTTTTTCTTCTCCTCGAGAATCGATCGTTTTATTATTTTATTTCTTACTCTATCTCGCCGAGAAACGCACACACTTTTATAGTTCATAAAAGTTTCAAAACTGCTCAAATCAATAGACATTTTATAGCGAGCTTAACCAGCGCAAGCATTTTACAAAACATTTTTTTTCCTTCGAAGTGTCCAAACCATTTGAAGAATCTAACCGATAGTATCTGCGTTATGTCTTGTAACATTCTTAGCTATAAATACTAATTGGTTATCATTTGAAACATATTTTTCATTTTTTCTTGTCCCAGCAAAGAGCGTTTCTTGAATTCCTTCTCCTTACACGGAGTTGGGGCGAATAATATAATATCTATCGAATGAACAAAAGTTGACATTGGTCGTCAACGCGTGTGTCTTGTGTCGTAATTTCGCTCGCATTCAAACGGTTCATGTTAGCCAAACAAATGACCGTCCCAACACAATAACGTTGCATTACATTACCATATGTTAAAGCGGTAGTGCGGCGGCGACGGCGGCGGCATATTTGTTTCAATGTATAATGGCGACGACCGACGAATATAAATACAACAGGACCCCGGTCTTTAACTGTAAAAGCTCACTTGCGGAAAAACTTTCCAACACACGGAGCTTTCAGGTTTGTGTTTCCTTTCAGCGCGAACGATCCGTTACATGTAAATCAGACCGCGTTCGTTCTTGAATTTAGAGATTCAAGAGATTCTGAATTGTGTTTTGTGTTATTCTATACTTACACAACGTAAAACTATTTACTTCAGCCAGTTGAAGAATTCTGTGGGGTAAAGCGAATTAGATGGGTTCGGCTTTCTACTTACATTGACATTATTGTATTATCTTGTTTCGTTTCGAGTTATATTCTAGTTTACATGCAGATAAACTGGTTGATGTTTATAGGTTGGTGGGGAAATACGTGTAGTTGCAATAAATGGTTATCCGTTTAGTAAATGTTTATTATTCAAAGACATTGGACGATACGTATTTATGATAACTGGGGTGGCCCGAGATTATTATATTGATATAAAACATAATCTCGAAGACGTTGGGTATCCTGAATATTTCCTTATACTCATTTTCGATATTTTAATTATTGACTGCTTGTATATGTTGCTTTATTTTGTGTTTTACTTTGTATATGTTGTATATATTATTTTAAGTTGATTAGCTTAAATTGAATTGATTATGATGCGATGGAATGAGTTGGGTTGGGCTGATTAGGTTCAGTTGAGTTCATTGAACAGTAGAAAATACAGATTTTACATCGAGCTTTTTTGACTAATTAGATTCTGTTGAGACGATTAAGTTAGCTTAAATTGATTTGCCAACCCAACCCAAGACTATTGTTGAATTTCTTGGGATGGCCGGCGGAATGTTTGGGTTGGCCGACGTCTTTGAAGTCGGTTGAGATTATTTCTTATATCAATATAAATAATCTCGACCGATTTCGAAGACGTCAGCCGCTCCTAATATTCCCTTATTCTTGTTCTTATTCCAATTCTTCTATTTCATCCCAACCCAGATGATTAAGTTAGTTTAAATTGATTAGGTTGCGTTGAAATAAGATGGATTGGGTTGATTGAGTTGAGTTGACTTCATTGTATTAAGTTTTGATGATTAGGTTGAGTTAATTTGATAAGAAGCCTTAAAAAATTGATAAGGAATTATCGTTTGATTTTCTCAGAAACTGAGTAGACCTCTTCAGCTTAGAGTGAAGCAAAGACATCCACCAGAAGGTGGAGTAGACCAACTTTGATGCTATACCAATACAAATGATTTTTTATACAAATGAAAAAAAAAATCAATAATAAGGGACATGAGCAAACATGATCAATTTTTATGTGGGTGTCCTCTTTCGGAAATTTTTGGGTTTCTTTCTTTGGATATAACATAATTAATTGTAAGTGCACTAAATCCTGATTCCACAAGATATAAGGTAGGGAAAGATATCAATAAATCATATCTAAATTCTAACAGTTCTTCTTGGCAAAGAGTATCGGCTTCTTCAATATCTGCCATAAAATGATTCTTAATACAGTCATACTCGTTCAATTTGAAAATATCTCCAAGTCGTTTTTCCAAGTCTAATTTATATTTGTTGAGGTAGTTACTGAATCCCATTATATTCTGAATTACATCATGTTGTATAAAATTGATGAAATTCTTTGCTGAATATATTATGACGAAGTAGTTGAAGCTTATCAATAAATAATAGCCCAATACTGTGACAACCTATAACAGTTTGATTAGCTCATTGAAAATCTTCAAAAAAACACTGCCACGTAAAAGGCATCTAAAAAGCATATATTCAGCAAAGAATTTCATCAATTTTATACAAGATGATGTAATTCAGAATATAATGATATGTGGGAAATCGTACTCATTTCATTGATATCTTTCCCTACCTTAAATCTTGTGGAATCAGGATTTAGTGTACTTACAATTAATTATGTTATATCCAAAGAAAGAAACCCAAAAATTTCCAGAAGAGAACACCCTCATAAAAATTGATCATGTTTGCTCATGTCCCTTATTATTTATTTTTTTTATTTGTACAAAAAATCATTTGTACTGGTACAGCATCAAAGTTAGTCTACTCCACCTTCTGGTGGATGTCTTTGCTCCACTCTGACCTGAAGAGGTCTACTCAGTTTCTAAGAAAATCAAAAGATGACTTAAGGCTCCTTATCAATTTTCT
Source organism: Onthophagus sagittarius (assembly GCA_036711965.1). Classification (NCBI taxonomy): domain Eukaryota; kingdom Metazoa; phylum Arthropoda; class Insecta; order Coleoptera; family Scarabaeidae; genus Onthophagus; species Onthophagus sagittarius. Next base: position 61,333,744 of record JASERS010000002.1, on the reverse strand, counting down.
AAGGATCTTTATCTAATCAACTCAACCTAATCATCAAAACTCAATACAATGAAGTCAACTCAACTCAATCAACCCAACCAATATAAATAATCTCGACCGATTTCGAAGACGTCAGCCGCTCCAATATTCCCTTATTCTTGTTCTTATTCCAATTCTTCTATTTCATCCCAACCCAGATGATTAAGTTAGTTTAAATTGATTAGGTTGCGTTGAAATAAGATGGGTTGGGTTGATTGAGTTGAGTTGACTTCATTGTATTGAGTTTTGATGATTAGGTTGAGTTAATTTGATAAGGAGCTTTAGAAAATTGATAAGGAGTTTTAAATCATCTTTTGATTTTCTCAGAAACTGAGTAGACCTCTTCAGGTTAGAGTGGCGCAAAGACATCCACCAGAAGGTGGAGTAGACCAACTTTGAGGCTGTATTAAAAACTACCAGTACAAATGATTTTTTGTACAAATCAAAAAAACATCAATAATTTTTGGGTTCCTGTCTTTGAATATAACATAATTAATTGTAAGTGCACTAAATACTGATTCCACAAGATATAAAGTAGGGAAAGATATCAACAAACTAAGTACGATTTTCCATATATTTGAAACTTTTGTCTACTTTCTTCATCATATCTAAATTCTAACAGTTCTTCTCGGCAAAGGATATCGGCTTCTTCAATATCTGTTATAAAATGATTCTTAATTCAGTCATATTCGTTCAATTTGAAAATATCTTCAAATCGTTTTTCCAAGTCTAATTTATGTTTGTTGAGGTAGTTATGAGTTGAATGAATCCCATAATATCCTAAATTATATCACTTTCTATAAAACTGATGAAATTCTTTGCTGAATATATATAATAATAATAATATATATAATACTATGACAACCTATAACAGTTTGGTTAGCTCCTTGAAAATCTTCAAAAAAAAATTGCCATGTAAAAGGCATTATTCTTTACTTCTTTTAATTGTTAACACAGACATACGTATTTTTGATAACTGGGGTGGCGAGATAATTATATTAATATAAAAATAATCTCGAAGACGTTGGGCGTCCTGAAAATTTTCTTATTCTTGTTTTTGCTATTTTAATTATTGACTGCTTGTATTGTTTTTAGAAACAATATTTTTTTTAGATGACCACTAATCTGAGATCTTTACATAATGTTGGGTTGGGCTAATTAGGTTGGTTTGGGATGAATATGTTATTTTAAGTTTATCTGCTTGAATTGGTTGATTGAGTTGAGTTGACTTTATTGTATTGAATTTTGATGATTAGGTTGAGTTAATTTGATAAGGAGTTTTAAATCATCTTTTGATTTTCTCAGAAACTGAGTAGACCTAACTCTTCAGGTCAGAGTGGAGCAAAGACATCCACCAGAAGGTGGAGTAGACCAACTTTGATGCTGTACCAGTACAAATGATTTTTTGTACAAATAAAAAAAAATCAATAATAAGGGACATGAGCAAACATGATCAATTTTTATGAGGGTGTCCTCTTCTGGAAATTTTTGGGTTTCTTTCTTTGGATATAACATAATTAATTGTAAGTGCACTAAATCCTGATTCCACAAGATTTAAGGTAGGGAAAGATATCAATAAACTGAGTACGATTTTCCATATATTTGAAACTTTTGTCTACTTTCTTCATCATATCTAAATTCTAACAGTTCTTTTTGGCAAAGGATATCGGCTTCTTCAATATCTGCTATAAAATGATTCTTAATTCAGTCATATTTGTTCAATTTGAAAATATCTTCAAATCGTTTTTCCAAGTCTAATTTATGTTTGTTGAGGTAGTTATTGAATCCCATAATATCCTAAATTATTGTCTAGTGTTAGTTCTAGTTTTATTCATTAGAAGTAACTCTAGATCTAGAACTAAAATCATTCGGGTTTAGCCGTACATCTCTCAAGACGGCTAATCCCGAATGATTTTAATTCTAAATCTAGGGTTAATTCTAGTTCTAGAGTACTTTACAAACTGGTTCGAAGTGTCCAGACTGTATGTTCTGTGACGTTAGCTGATTCTTGCCTAATAACTTTTACCAGCCAACACAGCCCAACCTAACCCAATACATTTATATTTTACTGATTTATATTTCACGATCAGTATCTTAATGACAAAATGTGATTAGCTTAAGAATGTTGGTGTAATACATTCCATACGTGCTTTATGAACGGTTCATAACAGTTTATCATATTACAACGTTTTGTTCAATATTTGAACGTTCCTATAACTACATCATTAAGCGTCATCAAACCTAATTACGTTGATTGATGGTTATAATACATTCCCTTTTTGTTTTTGCATTGTCATCTAAGATTGCTTACGAACATTTTTTTAACTCTTCACAATAATAGGATATTCATCATCGAATTTTATTAATATGACTAATAAAGAAAGGAATACTCATCAATCATAACGAAGAAGACTCGCGTGCGACGTGTTAAGAAGGAGATGAATAAGTTTTGTTGTTATTATTACAGGTGTTATTGTTATTTAAAAATAGCTCTCTCTTGAAAATGATTTTTTACCGCACGAATTCGAGGGTTCCAACCGCACGATGACGTCGATTCGTCTCGCCGTACGTCGTAATAAACCCAAACCGCAGAACGATCTGTTAACGATCTTCTAACTGCCTCGGGGAAGCACAAAGCACAATTGCCCGAGGTCAGACTGATTAGAATCATTCTCACACTATTTTCCCGGGTATATCTTCTTCACGATACCTGGTTTACTCTCTTCAAATAAGGATCCGTACTTCTTAAATAATCGCTCCGTGAGCAAACGACTAGTTAAACTTTAGAACTTTATAAAAATACTGAATTCGTGTCAGCGATGTAACTGTTTAGTTTATTTTGCTCCGTGAACCGTTTTTGCGTAAAATGTTCGCAATAAATCGCGGTTGATTAATAATAAACTGCGAGTTCCGATCGGCAATCAATTATTTTGTCATAGCGGCGGCAATTTTGTTACGATTCTTACGAGATCCTGCAACGTAAAGTAAATAAATAATAGTGACAATAAATCGAAGGTCGTTTTACTACCGTCATTATTTTGTTATCGTGAGCACAGACAGATGATCAAACCCACTGCCTACGTTATAATTATTTAAATTAGTGCGCACGAGCCTTCGGCTTCACCATGCTCGAGATCGAAATGCTCTCGAGATCGAATTCGATTTGTATCGCCGGAGCACAGATTTCAACCTTTCGGGTTTCAAGCCTTTTAATTGTGTAGCGGAAAGTAGCGCGTCCGTTGCTTTCCATCTTTCCACTTCCTGCTCGAGATAAATAATCAAAACGGGGAATACATAAACTCCGATAATAACACAGATACCAATTACGCGTATCAGATACTCTTAAGATTCGTATTGTTTTAATCTTTCCCGCTATAAAATAAATTGCTAAATTTGAAATTCAAATTTTGTATAATTCGGACGGTATCTCGTTATAAGCTTTAAAAACATCAAGATTACAGCTTGTTTTCGATGTATTCGATGCTTAATTTGAGACAACACGACCTGTCAAAAGTTTGATTAACATGGTCGATTTAAAACTATACGTTAACGAACTTTTAATCGCTGTACCAACCGAAAACGTAATTTATTTTTAAAGTTTCAATTTTCTTTTTACGACAAAATGATTTGTTCACTTTAAAGTTAAACCCGTACACGCAATTAATTACGGTATTATTTGGTGGAGAGTCGTAAAAATAGTCGAAATTATCCGTTGATATTTAGCTCGTATATTAAAATTTAAAATGTTACTACGGTTATAACTCAATTTTAAAAATTAAGTTGTCGAAACGAGGCATTACCATGTTCGAAGGTTATAAGTTCCGCGAAGCGTTTTTCTTCGTGAGTTGTAATGAAGCAATTTGGTGATATTGTCTTGGGATACCTGTAATCGAACCGAAAACAGTTGTTTTCGGATGTCTGATTTCGAGGAAAAACTTTGCGAAAGTGTCGTAATTGCAGTTCGACGAGAGTTCGTGGAAATTTTTTGCCCGTAACCCGATGTTTTGCATTATCTTCGTGTATATGGATCATACAGAAGCAAGAACAAGATTTTTTTAAAAGTAACCATTAAATCACCATATCGTGCCTTCAATAGTTCATTAAAATAATTTGTAATTGGTAAATTTTTTGGGCGTAACCCATTATGTTGCATTATCTTCATATATGCCTCATATAGAAGCAAAAACAAGAATTTTTTAAGTAACTATTAAATCATCATACCATGTGTTCAATGATATATTAAAATAATTTGTAGTTCTTTGGATTTTTCTAAAATATTTATCATTATTTAATCTATCGTTTAACCTAAATTTAGTTTTTAATTTTATATTTATACAGAAATAATTAAAAATAAAATAAATACTAGAAAAAATGCGTAACCTGCAAAAAATTATTGATAATAATTAGAATATTAGAAATTAAAAAAAAAATAGGAAATCATAAAAAGACTATTTAAAAGTTTAAGTTTACATTTTTCTTTTTATTTTAAACCGGCCGAATACGGCCGAATTTCCTTATCTTAAAAATTTTATAAATGCAAAAACCTCTTCAAAATATCATAAGAATTCGATTTTCTACGATTTTTCGAAAATAATTAAGAAAATTGTTATTTTTATGCAACAAATTTAGGTTGAGTTCAAAACTTAATATCTCAAGTACGAGTTGAGATATTCAAGTATTATTTAGTTCTGAGGAAAGTACAAACTTTCCTTTATAAATCGCATAAAATTCATCAAGTTATCTAAAGAACTCGATTTTTACGATTTTACAAAAATAATTAAGAAAATTGTTGCTTTATAAAATGCTACAAATTTAGTCCAACACTTAATATCTCGAATACAAATTAAGATATTTAAAAATCGTTTTGTTCTGAAGAAGGTACATACATTCCTTTATTAATCACAAACAAATATCATCACGGTATCTTAAGAAATCGATTTTTTACGATTTTTCAAAAGTAATTAAGAAATTTTTTCATTTTATGAAATGCTACAAATTTAGGTTGAGTTCAAAACTTAATATCTCGAAAATAAATCGAGATATTTAAAAATCGTTTTCTTCTGAAGAAAGTACATACATTCCTTTATAAATCACAAAAAAATATCATTAAGGTATCTTAAGAAATTGATTTTTTATTGATTTAATTTTTTTATTTAGAAAATTTTTGATTTTATGAAATGCTACAAATTTAGGTTGAGTTTAAAACTTAATATGTCGAAAACGAATTGAGATATTTAAAAATCGTTTTATTCTGAAGAAAGTACATACATTCCTTTATAAATCGCAAAAAATATCATCAACGTATCTTAAGAAATCGATTTTTTTACGATTTTTGAAAAGTAATTAAGAAATTTTTTCATTTTATGAAATGCTACAAATTTAGGTTGAGTTTAAAACTTAATATCTCGAAAACAAATTGAGATATTTAAAAAATCGTTTTGTTCTGAAGAAAGTACATACATTCCTTTATAAATCACAAAAAAATATCATTAAGCTATCTTAAGAAATTGATTTTTTATTGATTTAATTTTTTTATTTAGAAAATTTTTGATTTTATGAAATGCTACAAATTTAGGTTGAGTTTAAAACTTAATATGTCGAAAACGAATTGAGATATTTAAAAATCGTTTTATTCTGAAGAAAGTACATACATTCCTTTATAAATCGCAAAAAATATCATCAACGTATCTTAAGAAATCGATTTTTTTACGATTTTTGAAAAGTAATTAAGAAATTTTTTCATTTTATGAAATGCTACAAATTTAGGTTGAGTTTAAAACTTAATATCTCGAAAACAAATTGAGATATTTAAAAAATCGTTTTGTTCTGAAGAAAGTACATACATTCCTTTATAAATCACAAAAAAATATCATTAAGCTATCTTAAGAAATTGATTTTTTATTGATTTAATTTTTTTATTTAGAAAATTTTTGATTTTATGAAATGCTACAAATTTAGGTTGAGTTTAAAACTTAATATGTCGAAAACGAATTGAGATATTTAAAAATCGTTTTATTCTGAAGAAAGTACATACATTCCTTTATAAATCACAAAAAATATCATCAACGTATCTTAAGAAATCGATTTTTTACGATTTTTCAAAAGTAATTAAGAAATTTTTTCATTTTATGAAATGCTACAAATTTAGGTTGAGTTCAAAACTTTATATCTCGAAAACAAATTGAGATATTTAAAAATCGTTGTGTTCTGAAGAAAGTACATACATTCCTTTATAAATCACAAAAAAATATCATTAAGGTATCTTAAGAAGTTGATTTTTTATTGATTTGATTTTTTTATTTAGAAAATTTTTGATTTTATGAAATGCTACAAATTTAGGTTGAGTTTAAAACTTAATATCTCGAAAACAAATTGAGATATTTAAAAATCGTTTTGTTTTGAAGAAAATACATACATTCCTTTATAAATCACAAAAAATATCATCAACGTATCTTAAGAAATCGATTTTTTACGATTTTTCAAAAGTAATTAAGAAATTTTTTCATTTTATGAAACGCTGCAAATTTAGGTTGAGTTCTAAACTTGACATCTCAAAAACAAATTGGGATATTCAAATATCGTTTTGTTCTGAAAAAAGTACATACTTTCCTTTATAAATCACAAAAAATGTCATGAACGTATCTTAACAAATCGATTTTTTACGATTTTTCAAAAGTAATTAAGGAAATTTTCATTTTATGAAATGTTGTAAATTTAGGTTAAGTTGAAAACTTGATATCTCAAAAACTAATTGAGATATTCAATTATCGTTTTGTTCTAAGGAAAATACAGACTTTGCCTTATAAATCACAAAAAAAATTATCTTAAGAATTATAAGAAAAAAATGATTAAGATAATTATTGCCTTATAAAAAAACTTAATATCACAAAAACAAATTGGGATATTTAAATATCGTTTTATTCTGAGAAATGTACACACTTTCCTTTACAAATCACAAAAAATGTCATAAGGTAACTTAAGAAATAGATTTTTTACGATTTTTCAAAAGTAATTAAAGAAAATTTTCATTTTATGAAATGCTGCAAATTTAGGTTGAGTTCAAAACTTGATATTTCAAAAACTAATTGAGATATTCAATTATTGTTTTGTTCTAACGAAAACACATATTTCCCTTTAAAAAACACAAAAAAAAATTATGAAGGAATTCGATTTTCCACGATTTTTCAAAACTAATTAAGAACTTTGTTATTTTTATAAAATGCCACAAATTTAGGTTGACTTCAAAATTTGATATCTCGAAAACGATGTGAAAACGATCTATAAATCACATAAAATATCATCACAGTATCTTAAGAAATCGATTTTTTACAATTTTTCAAAAGTAATTAAGAAAAATTTTCATTTTATGAAATGCTGCAAATTTAGGTTCAGTTCAAAACTTAATATCTCAAAAACTAATTGAGATATTCAACTATCGTTTGTTCTGAGAAAAGTACCGACTTTCGTCGATATTCGAAGATATCTTAAGAATTCCATTCTTTATGAATTTTAAAAAATGATTAAGACAATTGTAATTTTTATAAAATGTTATAAATTTCGGTTGATTTCAAAACTTGTTATCTCAAAAACGACTTGAGATATTCAGATATCGTTTCGATCTGAAGAAAGTACATACTTTCCTTTATAAATCCCTAACAATTTCATCAAGATATCTTATAAATTGGATTTTTTACGATTTTTTCAAAATGATTAAAAAATTATCATTTTTTAAATTGCTATTAATTTAGGTCGAGTTCAAATCTTGATATCTCAAAAATCAATTGAAATAATCGAATATCATTTCGATCTGAAGAAAGTACATCATTTCCTTTATAAATTTCATCAAGACATCTTAAGAATTGGATTTTTTACGATTTTTCCAAAATGATTAAAAAATTGTCATTTTTTTAAATTGTTTTAAATTTAGGTCGAGTTCAACTCTTGATATCCCAAAAACCAATTGAAATATTCGAATATCGTTTCGATCTGAAGAAAGTATATTTCATGAAGATATCTTAAGAATTCGATTTTTTATGAATTTAAAAAAAAGATTAAGACAATTGTTATTTTTATAAAATGTTATAAATTTAGGTTGAGTTCAAAACTTGATATCTTAAAAACGACTTGAGATATTCAGATATCGTTTCGATCTGAAGAAAGTACATATTTTCCTTTATAAATCCCTAACAAGTTCATCAAGATATCTTAAAAATTGGATTTTTACGAATTTTTAAAAATGATTAAAAAATTGTAATTTTTTAAATTGCTATTAATTTAGGTCGAGTTCAACTCTTGATATCTCAAAAACCAATTGAAATAATCGAATATCTTTTCGATCTGAAGAAAATACATTTCATGAAGATATCTTAAAAAGTGGATTTTTTACGATTTTTTCAAAATGATTAAAAAATTGTCATTTTTTAAATTGCTATTAATTTAGGTGGAGTTCAACTCTTGATATCTCAAAAACCAATTGAAATAATCGAATATCATTTCGATCTGAAGAAAGTACATCATTTCCTTTATAAATTTCATCAAGACATCTTAAGAATTGGATTTTTTACGATTTATCCAAAATGATTAAAAAATTGTCATTTTTTTAAATTGTTTTAAATTTAGGTCGAGTTCAACTCTTGATATCCCAAAAACCAATTGAAACATTCGAATATCGTTTCGATCTGAAGAAAATATATTTCATGAAGATATTTTAAGAATTCGATTTTTTATGAATTTTAAAAAAGATTAAGACAATTGTTATTTTTATAAAATGTTATAAATTTAGGTTGAGTTCAAAACTTGATATCTTAAAAACGACTTGAGATATTCAGATATCGTTTCGATCTGAAGAAAGTACATATTTTCCTTTATAAATCCCTAACAAGTTCATCAAGATATCTTAAAAATTGGATTTTTTACGAATTTTTAAAAATGATTAAAAAATTGTCATTTTTTAAATTGCTATTAATTTAGGTCGAGTTCAACTCTTGATATCTCAAAAACCAATTGAAATAATCGAATATCATTTCGATCTGAAGAAAGTACATTTCATGAAGATCTCTTAAGAATTCGATTCTTTATGAATTTTAAAAAATGATTAAGACAATTGTTATTTTTATAAAATGTTAAAAATTTCGGTTGATTTCAAAACTTGATATCTCAAAAACGACTTGAGATATTCAGATATCGTTTCGATCTAAAGAAAGTACATACTTTTCTTCATAAATCCCTAACAATTTCATCAAGATATCTTAAGAATTGGATTTTTTACGATTTTTCCAAAATGATTAAAAAATTATTATTTTTTTAAAATGCTACTAATTTAAGTTGAGTTCAACTCTTGATATCTCAAAAACGAATTGAAATATTCGAATATCGTTTCGATCCGAAGAAAGTACATTTCATAAAGATATCTTAAGAATTCGATTTTTTATGAATTTTAAAAAATAATTTAGACAATTGTTATTTTTATAAAATATTCTAAATTTAGGTTGAGTTCAAAACGTAATATCTCAAAAACGAATTGAGAAATATCGATCTGAAAAAAGTACATACTTTTCACCGACTAAACTTTTTTGATTTACTTATAAATCACAAAAATCTCATAACGATATTTTAAGTTTTATTTCTACGATTTTTCAAAAAATGATTAAAAAATTGCTATTTTTATGAAATGCTACATGTTTGAGTTCAAGGCTTGATATCTCAAAAACAAAATGAGATATTATAGCAGAGGTTCCCAAACTTTTTCTTAGGTGAGCCAATTTAATATTACGGAAATTTTGGGCGGGCAAACAAATTACATAAGTATTTTGTTTGTAATATTGGATAAAAAAATTTGGGTTGGGTTGAGTAATTCCTACTCCTAAGAATGGAGTAGGAAATTAAGAACTTGCTTTAATAGAACCAAGTTTTCGATTATTTATTATAATCTTCATCATGGTACACTGCAAAATATAGGAAAATAATTAACAAAATTAGCTAACAACAACGAACTTATATTTAGAGGCAAAAAATTTTATGGTAAAAATATGATCACCACAAAAACACATCTACTAAAGTGGTGACAAATTTAACGACTGTGTTTATGGAAAACTTGAGGAGTTTCAAAGATCGCGTTGTAAAATTGAAAAAAAAAATCATCAATCTCTAAAAAGAAATCAATTAAGAACGCAGGATGGAGACATACTTTCGTTTATGGATCACAAACAATTTCATCAAGATATCTTAAGAATTCGATTTTTTATGATTTTTCAGAGATGCATAGGAGATGCTACAAATGTAGGTTGAGTTCAAAACTTAATCTCTCAAAAACGAATCGAGATATTCAAATATTGTTTCGATCTGAAAAAAAGTACATACTTTCTTTTATAAATCACAAAAAATTGCATCATTATATCTTAAGAATTCGAATTTTTACGATTTTTCAAAAATAATTAAGAAAAATGTTATTTTTACAAAAACTTAATATGTCAAAAACGAATTTGTTGCAGCTTAGATTTGCACATAATGGTACCGTATATCCGGTATCTGACTTTTAATAAAATCACTAATCTTCTTTAATCTTCAAATAAACTAAAAGGAATTCAGGCGTCATTAAAAACTTGAAAGTAACCCGATGTTTTGAATTCATACAGTAGCAAAAGCAAAAAGATTTTTTCAAGTAACCATTAAATCACCATATCGTGCCTTTAATAAATGTCATTGGGACTAATGCAAGTTGTTGCTTCGGAAGGTAGAGTACGCATTTCGACCACATGGCGTACTTCGTCGAAGGAATCGTTAAGTGTAATAGGGTAATAAAGCAATTCAGAATGTTGAAGAGCAGATGACGCTTAACTGTTAAAGATGGTTAAAAGTTTCCTCCAATTTTTTCCTCATCTTAACTACCTCTCGTTAAATACTTAATTAAAATCGATAAACAAAACCATTTTTTTAAGCATATATTATTTAATTTTTCTTTCCTTTTTTTCAGAGTGTCCCTTAGCGCCGTTCACCGGGAGTTCATCATCCCAACAAATTCCTTTCGTTTTTTTACCGTTAAAAGGACAAATAATACACCCGAATAAAGAAATATATATTCCCGGTAAGTATTCTTGTATGGTAAATATCATCATCTTTGAGTAAACATTTACGAATAACACGTTGTGTGACGGACGGCGTCGTTTATTTTCAAATTAGCGGAACAATCGGCAGGTTGATAGTACCTATAGAGACAGCTATCTTTCGACCACCTGTCGTTTTCATACAGATGCCAAACAATTCTCTCTTCTAACAAAAGCTCTTTGCCGTAGCAAGTTATACACCAAGTAACAGATGCGACTTTGCTATTTTCGCACACAATTACTTTTATTTAATCGAAAGTAAAAACAGTTAGATAACATTCGTTTAATACTCGCACTAAATCGAAGAAATAAATATTAAAGTTTACGTTACGCCAAATTAATGAATTGAGTGAACGACTTTAATCGCGGGATTAATAAAGACTTGTTTTAAGTTTAATTAAGTTGCAATCGAAAAAAAGCGGCTATCCCTTAGCCACGAATCAGGTTTCGGTCCCGTTAAAACCTTTACTTATCTCCCTAAAATGGGACATATCTTACGTACATCGGAACCGTATTAAGCCATAAAAACTTTCTTACAGTTAAGAAGCAGTATCTTCCGATTAACAAAACATATAAAACGCGATTTATTGTCCCCGAATACTCGGAAAGACCGTGGTTAAATACGTAAAGTTCCTTTGAAAATGCGTTGTTTTGATCCCCAAAACCAATAAAAATAAATTTAAAACAAGCCGTAAAAGGAACTTTTAGAAGAGGATTTTTTTTCTTAATAAAACAGTTTTTTGACCTCTCCAAACTGTTAGAAAACCAGATACGCATATTAATCCCGGTGTTTATGTGTGTGCGCTTAATAATAACCACGAAAGGCTTTGTGGTGCCTAAGGTGTGCAATTACTACGATCATTATCCCCGCGTATTGTTATAATTTCAAACAGCGGCGGAGCGTCTATGCAAATCGGCGAATAAATTTCCGTAATAAAGAGACTCAACGTGCGTCGCGCACGTGTTCGACGCCTATTTGCTAATTACCGCCGCACAGGATGTTACGGTTGCTAGGAATTATGAATTGTAAAGTCCATGCGAAGGCGAAGATTATCGCGGAATCATGACAGATAAGCGAGTAATGATCCCGAGGTACCTTCTTATACCATGCGCTCATTAGATTCTCCTCGCTTCTTGGGCCCGAACACCTGCAATACATGTTAATATTAACACAATATGATGAAAATATAATTATAATTAACTGGAGTAACCAAATTATGTAATTAGAAAAAGCAAAAAGCTGCATTTAAAGGTATGTATGCAGTGCTGGTTTGGTCGAACGAAACAGGTACGCCCCTTTTCATACAAAATTTCAAAATTTAAAAGGTAGATTTCAGTTCTCTGAATTGAAAGAAAGCTATAACTATCTTATAACTAGATCTATAATTATTATTAATAATAATAACTATTTATTGATATTCAATTACAAAATCCATAAATTAACATTATCAAGAAATAAATATAATTTTCAAGAAATAATACACTCTAAACAATAAAAAAAAGAAAACCAAACTTGAAAGGTAGAATAAAAAAAAAGAAAAAAAAAGAAATGCAAATGAATATCAAAAGGGACACTACAGCTAGCTGATTTTATAGGGCCCCTTAAAATGAAAGAAATACAAAACATTTATATATATATATATATATATATATATATATAGGCATTTATATAGACATTTGTTATATATATAATCATTCATAATTCTAAAATAAAACAAATATTCCTTCTCTCTTATCACTAATACAACAGTAAAAGAAAACACTATTCTTCATTTTTCTCTATATCATACAATCTTATTAATCAGTGCCATCGCCAGCCCTCGCACCCAATGAGGCAAGATAGATCTTGTATTTTTTTTAAATGTTTGCATGCTGCAACCGGAATAACTAATAGGAAGGTTGTTGAGAACCGATCCAACGATATAGAAAAAACAACGTTTAAACGTTTGAGTTCGATGCTTGGGAATACTGATTATGTTTTTGCGCCTCAAATTCAAATGATGAGCATCAGTTCTATACGTAATTCTTTCATAAAGGTAAGGCGACTTATAATTCGAAACAATAGATACCATTCGACAAGCAGTATGAAGTCTACGCCGGTCCATCATATTTAACCAATTATCACTAGCCAGCTTATACGATATTCTTTCATGACGGCGTATACCATAAATGTATCTAAGACCTCTGGACCCTCTCTATTCTCTGGACATCACTCATCAACAAACAAGGCCCATAAACAATATCACAATGATTAAATGAGGAATCAAAGAATCACATAGAATCAGCTTGGCATCTTTATTCAACAAATGTCTATTAGGGTAAAGCACTTTTAATTTGCCATATGATCGCCTAACCAAGGTATTAACATGGTCAATATTCGTGTTTAGCCGGGGTCCATGTCCTCTTACCTCGGCATATCAAAATTCTGAAAACATCATTGGTTTGTGCTTCGTTTGTGCTGTTTTGTGTAGGTGGGGCTGGAGACATGCGAACCCTTCACATTTAAAATTTTGTTGACACCTTTTGTTTGTGCTACGTTTGTGCTATTCTGTGCCTTAAACGCGGTTCTTTGTGCTATTTTCGTATTTATAGATATTTAGGTTTTTTGTTGGGGACATGGACCCATTTAGCCATCTTGAGGAGGTACGACAAAATTCGAAGTTGTAGATCTAGTATTAGTTCTAATGATGAAAAAACTATCTACTAGTTTTTATCATTGTCATTTTTTTACATATGTCATAAAATTCAACTTAATCCTACTTAATTTTAACAACCAAAACAGACTTCATTTCTCCATTAAACACCCATCTCCATCACAAATCCCATTCTCATCATTCTCCAAAACCACATCAAATCCATCATTATCAAACACAATCCACTATACACAATCTTTGCACTATCCCACCTAAAATAATGTCATACATAAAAATTTCGCCTTTTTCAAATAGAATAACTAAGAAAATTTATTGTGAAGACATATTATCTCAATTCAATGAACATGTATACAGAATTATATTCGTTGACGTTGATTTCCTGAGGTTGACCAATATAAGGTCGAAACCGGTAGGAATCTAAATTATATTAAAAATAAATTTCATCGTTCGTACGCTGTAGTACAATACAGCGTTTCTTTTATTTTTTAAACAAACCCCACAAAATTGATCTCTAACCCCAAAATAATCTAAATTGCGACAATAAGTTTTGCTGTCCATTGTTTTCTTGGCGACATTGATGGCAGGAAGTGCAATTTTGATAGTAAATATCTTTTGTGGCGCGAGATACGATGTTTTATAAGTAATTTAGGATTATTGATTCAACTGGGATGATTTTAAAAGGGGTTGAATTTGCTGATTGTCGGGTTGGGTTCATTTTAGACATTCGTTTGAAGATGTACATTCGTTTGAATCCTAATCGCTTAAAGAATCGTTTTCCCCGTCTGGATTTTGAGTTTTCATTGATATCATTGCAGAAAAATCGACTATAACTCAAAAAGAAAGAGTTGGAGAAAACCCTATTAATATCAATGGAAAAAGTGTTATGCACTAAAATCATTCGTTATGGTCAGGTGATGCTTCCAATTTGGGTCTATTAAAACTCTTTGGGCGTCCTCCCCATAACGATGTTTTAAACAACGCCACAAAATTTACCTCCAACCCTAAAACAATCTAAATTGCGACAATAAGTTTTGCTGTCCATTGTTTTCTTGGCGACATTGATGGCAGGAAGTGCAATTTTGAGAGTAAATATCTTTTGTGGCGCGAGATACGATGTTTTATAAGTAATTTAGGATTATTGATTCAACTGGGATAATTTTGAAAGGGGTTGAATTTGCTGATTGTCGGGTTGGGTTGGGTTCATTTTAGACATTCGTTTGAAGATGTACATTCGTTTGAATCCTAATCGCTTAAAAAATCGTTTTCCCCGTCTGGATTTTGAGTTTTCATTCATATCATTGCAGAAAAATCGACTATAACTCAAAAAGAAAGAGTTGGAGAAAACCCTATTAATATCAATGGGAAAAGTGTTATGCACTAAAATCATTCGTTATGGTCAGGTGGCACTTCCACTTTGGGTCTATTAAAACTCTTTGGGCGTCCTTCCCATAACGATTTTTTAAACAAACCCCACAAAATTGACCTCCAACCCTAAAACAATCTAAATTGCGACAATAAGTTTTGCTGTCCATTGTTTTTTTGGCGACATTGATGGCAGGAAGTGCAATTTTGAGAGTAAA
The DNA here is from genome assembly GCA_036711965.1 of Onthophagus sagittarius. Taxonomy (NCBI): domain Eukaryota; kingdom Metazoa; phylum Arthropoda; class Insecta; order Coleoptera; family Scarabaeidae; genus Onthophagus; species Onthophagus sagittarius. Next base: position 61,318,390 of record JASERS010000002.1, on the reverse strand, counting down.
TATCTTTTGTGGCGCGAGATACGATGTTTTATAAGTAATTTGGGATTATTGATTCAACAGGGATGATTTTAAAAGGGGTTGAATTTGCTAATTGTCGGGTTGGGTTGGGTTCATTTTAGACATTCGTGTGAAGATGCACATTCGTTTGAATCCCAATCGCTTAAAGAATCGTTTTCCCCGTCTGGATTTTGAGTTTTCATTCATATCATTGCAGAAAAATCGACTATAACTCAAAAAGAAAGAGTTGGAGAAAACCCTATTAATATCAATGGAAAAAATGTTATGCACTAAAATCATTCGTTATGGTCATGTGGCGTTTCCAATTTGGGTCTATTAAAACTCTTTGGGTGTCCTCCCCATAACGATTTTTTAAACAAACCCCACAAGATTGACCTCCAACCCGAAAACAATCTAAATTGCGACAATATGTTTTGCTATCCATTGTTTTTTTTGCGACATTGATGGCTGGAAGTGCCATTTTGAGAGTAAATCTTTTTTGTGGCTCAAGATGCGATGTTTTATAAGTGATTTGGGATGATTTTAAAAGGGGTTGAATTTCAACAGTCAGTCAAGATAAAGATAAAGTCAAAGATAAATATAAATGTATTTTATTGGGTTGGGTTGTGGTGTGTTGTCTGACAAAAGTTAACAGAAAAGTCGTAGTCTGATAGTAGACAGACCGGTGGTAGTCAACCTGGCTCCTATCACCCATTAGTGGAGATTCAAGTTATTATGGTGGGCTAAACCCGAATGTTTCTAGTTCTAGATCTTAGAGTTATATCTAATGATATAAAACTAGAACTAACACTAGACCTATAAGTGGAAAGTTTTCTAGTTTGAAGACCCACGGCTAAACTCGAACCTTTCCATTTCTCTGTCTAGTGTTAGTTCTAGTTTTACTTCAATTCAAATATACATGGTTTATAAAGTACTCTATTTCAGAAACTATTCATTGTAGTTACCAGGGTTTGGTTGGGTTGGATTTATACCCAACCAGCAATAACTACAAAACGTTATAAATATTCAAACTCCGAATCATCTTCCCAATCACTTAAAGAATCCTCCTCCATCTGGATTTTGGGTTTTCATTCATATCATTTCACTAAAATCGACCATAACTCAAAAAACAAGAGTTGGAGAAAACCCTATTAAAATTGATGGAGAAAAGTGTTATGCACTAAAATCATTCGTTATTTCCTGGTTTTGCAGTAGAAACGTCAAAATTTCTAAAATATTATAATTGATGATTTTTATTGCAAAACTGGGAGAGAGAACGGAGGGAAGATGGTGGATGCGGGAAGTTTTGCAAGGAGAAGTCAGGATAGAGAGTAAACAGAATAGTTATTATAATAATTAAGGCATTATTGTAACCTTTTGGGAAAAAATAAATTATTATTATTATTGCAAAACTTTTTCCTAACGCAAAAACTAAATGAATGGGCAAAGACTTTATTTACTAAAATTTTTCATAAAGATGTGACAAAGCATAATCTTTAACTTGAAAAAGAATTTGCAAGAATCCACCAAATATCTTCAAAATATCATAATTTCTAACATTTTTTGTCCGATTTGTCTGTAATATATGATATTAAAGTATGTAGACGATTTTAGAACAAAATTTCTTACATTTTTTTTATCCATTTACACATTGTCCGTAACATCAACCACATTTAAACAACTACAAAAGGTTTTTCTAACGTTTCCTGACATATTCTGATATTATAGACGGCATCAGATGCATTTAGACAATTTCAAAGGATATTTCCAACATTTTCTTTCAGTTTTGACAGTCATACATAATGTTAATGTATTCAGACGATTTCAGAGCAAAATTTCTTAAATTTTTGGCAAATTTAAACATTGTCCGTAACATCAACCACATTTAAACAACTACAAAAAATTCTTCTAACATATCCTGACATTTTCTGACATTATGGACGGTATCAGATGCATTTAGACAATTTCAAAAGATATTTCCAACATTTTCTTTCAGTTTTGACAGTCATACATAATGTTAATGTATTCAGACGATTTCAGAGCAAAATTTCTTAAATTTTTGGCAAATTTAAACATTGTCCGTAACATCAACCACATTTAAACAACTACAAAAAATTCTTCTAACATATCCTGACATTTTCTGACATTATGGACGGTATCAGATGCATTTAGATAATTTCAAAAAATATTTCCAACATTTTCTTTCAGTTTTGACAGTCATGCATAATGTTAATGTATTCAGACGATTTCAGAGCAAAATTTCTTAAATTTTTGGCAAATTTAAACATTGTCCGTAACATCAACCACATTTAAACAACTACAAAAAATTCTTCTAACATATCCTGACATTTTCTGACATTATGGACGGCATCAGATGCATTTAGACAATTTCAAAAGATATTTCCAACATTTTCTTTCAGTTTTAACAGTCATACATAATGTTAATGTATTCAGACGATTTCAGAGCAAAATTTCTTATATTTTTGCAAATTTAGACATTATTCATAACATCAACTACATTCAAACAACTACAAAAGATTATTCTCGATATTTTCTGATATTATGGACTGTATCAGATCCATTTAGATAATTTCAAATGATTTTTCCAACATTTCTTCTCAATTTAGACAGTTGTATATGATACTAAAGCCATGAAGACGATTTCAAAACAAACCTTTTTATATTTTCTGCCAATTTAGGCATAGTCTGTAACATCAACCACATTTAAACATCTTGAAATGAATTTTTCTAACGTTTCTGGACACCTTTTAACATTATCGATAATATTAGATGTATTTAGACAATCTCAAATGATTTTTCCAACATTTCATACCTGTTTTGACAGTTATATATGATATTAAAGTCATGTTTATTTATTTAATATTAAAGTCATGTGTCAACGGTTTCAATGTAAAACTTCTTACATTAGAATATGAATACATGGATTCAAAGTGGCGATAAGATGCCATATGTACAGGCTATCTCCGAAATGCGAGTACACTTATCTATATTCAAGGTTGCTTCGTTTTACCGCTAGAGAACTTCAAACTTAGCCAAAAAAATCTCTTATTCTTTATAACTCGAAAAGCCATTAATCAATCTAGGCCATTTTTGAGATATGAATTACTATGTTTAATTAACCTTTTTGGATATATTTTTAAAAACAGAAGTTATGGAAAAACCATGTGTTAGCAATCACATAATTAAAATTTCTGAATAGCCCATTTAATCGTCTCTTATAAGAATTTGATTACATAAGTGGTTCAGCAAGAAAAAAGGAATTTTTCAATATTTTTAAGTCTTATTTCCATCATGTTGATTACAAAATCTCAACGTAGTTGGTACTTAAATACGAAATTGAATACTAGGAAATTTTTTTTTCGTAATTTCTCTTCGCTTTGACTTCAATAACCCTCAGAAACCCACCAGTAATGGGATTTTGTAATTCCAATGACGTACACGAGGTTTACAGATATTCAAATATTTCAATTTTCTGGCTGAACCAATAATATAATCAAATTCTTATAAGAGGCAAAAAGATTTCACAAATGAATTGGATATTTAGAAATTTTAATTATGTAGCTGTTGTCTAGTCACAGTCTTTCCATAACTTCTGTATTTTTAGAAATGTATCCAAAACCATAAAAAGACCTTAATTGAACGAAAGAAGTTGATTAAGGTATTTTCGAGTTGCACAAAATAAAAATGGCACGTGATGGTGCCCCTTATTTTAAATCAAGGTGAAAATACGAAGTGCTGCCAATATCAAACTTAGCGACATCAGTGTCATTTCTGGTTATTCTGTGGTATACTGTGTGTGTGAAGTACTCTATTTCAGAAACTATTCATTGTAAAATCGTTAAAAAATCTCTTCAGATATACGATTAAACCCAACCCAACCCTGTATATTTCAATTGAAGTAAAACTAGAACTAACACTAGACCTAAAAGTGGAATGTTTTGGATTGATGAAGTCCAAATGTTTTTAGTACTAGATCTAGTAGATGTAATGATACAAAACTAGAACTAACACTAGACCTAGAAGAAAAGTTCGGTCTTCAGACGGACGGCTAATCCCAAACTTTCCGTCTAGGTCTACTGTTAGTTCTAGTTTTACTTCAATTGAAATATACAGGGTTGCCAAATATGTTTATGATGTATTATATTTCAGAAACTATTCATTGTACAGACCTTCGTTAAAAAATGTCTTCATACTATAGCGACAAATATAACAAGAAAGTTTACAATACCTTAATTTGATTGGTTTTATCAGCTTTATCTATTTTGGTGTAAATTTTGTTACGTATTATTTCTCTACCATCGCCCGAATACCAAATGTCATTCGACTTTTGTTGATATTTAATTAACATGCTAGGTTTTAAAAAACTTATATTCGTAGTATCAGATAAATCATAATACTTTTTATTGTTGTTTTATCTGATTATGATTCTGCTATGATAAGTGCTTTGTTAATTAATTTTGGTTGTAATAATTTTTCTTGTATTGATAAATTATCTCTTAGGTAACGTGACAAGTCATTTCATTAGGCTAACAAAGTTTAATTTATGTCGTTATCGCTGTCACTTGTCCTTTTCATTATCTTTTTCACTGTTTATATAGTTATCTCAGCTAAACCGTTACTTGCTTGATGATGTGGAGAAGCTATTTGATGAGAAAAGTTCCATTTCTTTAAAAACTCTTTAAAATTTTCGCTTGTCAATTGTCTACCAGTGTCAGAAACAACATGTGATGAATGCCATGTCGGGCAAAAATTGACTTTGTTTCTTCAATTATGTTTTCAGCTATTAAATCATTGTTTAAATTAATTACTTCAGGGTACTTTGAGAAGCAATCTACTAAATAACATTTAATAATATTAAATAACATTTACTGTGCAATCCATAAATATCAATTCCAATTTTATACCACGGTTTTCTTTCTATAAATTAATTTATGATTGGTTCTTTTATATTGGATGTAGAATATTTTAAGCAAATATTGCATTTATTACAAAAGTTAATATCTTTTGTTATACCAGGTCAGAAATTAAAATTTCTTGTAAACCTTTCGTTACTTACGAAAACCCTTTTCATACAAAATTCACTGCCTGTATGTATTATTATATTACTATTCATGCAATCTTTTTATTAAAAGTTAACAGTAAGATAATTAAATTCATATCAATTAAAGAAAGTGATATCTAAAATTTTTTAGGAAAATGTAATTTCATTAAAATTTCTCAGTTACAATATCGAAAAATGCCATCTACTACCAACATACCAAATTACATTCACCACAAATAAGGTACGATTTGTAATTTAAGAATATACTTATTAGACGGACTTATTTATAAGTCCAGTAGGTAACTTGTAACAGTAAACAAGTCAGATATTACGGACGAAGCGACGTAGTGTATATCTAGAATATCTAGACGAATGCTTACAAGGTCTACCGGACGTGTCTCGTATAAAGCTAGGTGTCCACAAGGAGACTAAAATCTTATGAGATGTTTATTTCATGAGAAGTTTATCTTAGATGCGTTTCCGCAGAACATACATATTTCTGTGAAACACTCGAGTTTAAAAAAATTTTTCTCATGGTATAAGTGTCTCTGAATACGTTATTTCCATAGTTGTCCATGTTTTGTAACTAGAAAGAAACAACAATTTGTGTTGGAGTGATTTTATAGAAACATGTCAATCAAAAGGGCTAAAAAATGCTACTATTAGTATTTTAGCTTCTTTGTTTAGTAAGATATTACCTTTAACATGTAATAGTTTGTTACTCTTACCTTATTATCAGAAAAATGAAAAATTGAATTAAAAGAAGCGAAAATAAGAACAAAATAAGTAGCAAAACAAAATAAGACAAAATAAGTTATGCTTTTACTCTACTTCTTGAGTCGGAATTCCCAACTTGTTGGAAATTTCATCGTCAGCTGATTCCCGAAGATTAACATTATACCATGACTTACAGAAATATCTTATATTGAAAATAGAGTTACAACAAAAAAGTTCGTGTAAAAAGAGAATTTGATGTACTTCACATCTTCTCTAACCATCAAATGAACCAAAAGCAATCTAGGTCTCACTTAAAAGTTATTTTTTTTTATTTTATTATACCAAAAGAAGACATTAATGTTTTCTATTAAATTTTTCAGCAACACCCAACAAAAAATAACCTGTATAATCAGAATCTAACGCCTACAAAGCCATTAAAGTGTAACTACCGTAGCGTTAACGTTCCCAAGCTCGTGGTCGCAAACGAGGACCGTTCCCCTAGACAATGGGCGTTGAATAAAACTGCATGCAACGCGCGCCTTGCGAATCGTTTGCTGAAGACGATTGAGCATCATGACAAATCGAGCCTTTTGCACAGCGCCGTGTATCGGCTCGTAAAAACCGGCGCCGGAGATGGATACCGGCATTAAGCCAGGAGTCATTCTTCTCCCATAGACCCTCTTACAATACGACCGGTTGGAAAAGCGATTTGACTTTGAAAGCGACGTCGCCATGCAAGAACACCACACCACACCGCCAGAATGCGAGAACACATCCACGCGAACCGTTCCAGCAACGTTCCTGACGGCTCCCTCGTTAACGTCGCATTGTCTATCGGTATAATTAAGCGGCAGAGTTTATGCTCGGTATGATCCCGTCGTATTTTAACATTGAACCAGAAAAAAAAAGAAATTCCCGTGCATTATCGCGTATATCACCCACATGTTGTCAGCTTCTACAAGGAAGCTTATGTCAATTTTGAATAAAAGTAATCGTAAGATTCATGTTGGTGTAACCGATACGCGTTAACTTATGCATAACTAATGAACCGATTTCATGTAACATAAGGATGAAGTTAAGGTTAATGCAACAGATGAGCTAGTAATTCGTTATGCAAAGCGAAGCAGATTGTATCTAATGAGAGCGATTCGACCGGTACTAATAAGTTAAAACTGAATAAACACGAATTCGATTCCATATATGAACGGCGTCCGATTCTTTTTTAATTAAGGTTAATGTTAAGGTTCAAAAGTTTTCTTGTTTGGGATTAAGCAGTTTTAATGAGTTTTAAAAAAATTCCGAAGAGTTTCGTTTAATTAAAAACAAGGCAATGAAGAAAATTTCTTCAAACACAATTTCAAAATATACAAGCTGGTACTTTGTGTTACGTGTTTCTAATTATTTGACTAGTGTAAGTTCTTTATCCTTATGTAATTAAAACTAGAATTAACACTTAACCTTGAACTTGAATGTTTCTGAAGCTTCTCTGAAGTTTCTCTTCTCTTGAAAGTTATTATTAGTTATTATTCAGTCTTAAATTGTTACATGCTTGTATCGCAGTAAAACTAGAACTAATAGTAGACCCAGTAGAAAGATTTAGGTATAGCCGTGCGTCTGAAGACGAAATTTTCTAGTACTAGGTCTAATGTTAGTTCTAGTTTTATTCCTTATTTTGCACTAGATTGTTGTAAATTCTTCTAGAACTAATAGTATAACTAATATTAGACCTACAATCTAGCTTTCGTGCTAACACTAGTACTACTAACACTACATTGGATTAGGTTGGGTTGGGTTCCGTCTTGAGAGGCGTGCGGATAAACCCGACTGATTCTAGTTCTAGATATAGTATTAGTTCTAGTTTTACTATTAGATCTAAAAACAATTAAGCATATTTCGCGACCCGCTTATGATGGCACTGCAGCGCACAGTTTGGGAATCACTCCTATATGAGCATATTCATCTATTAAAAGATAAATTGTAAAACTTAACTAGAAATCTATTGTCTGTTTAGCCAATAAGTCAACAACCCATAAAAACAAAATCTCAAAATCTCTTAAAATATTCCAAATGCACCTTTAGTACTATCAGTGGTTGTGGTCGAACTACTACAATTAGAATTTTAAACCAGATAACTGACGAATCAGACGTAAATTTAAACTTAAATTGGTGATGTTACGGATGTGGGTTTAGCGGATTCCGATGCGGAACCGAATTTTTTAATTCTAATTTTGCTGATGCGGATTTTTGGATGCGGATTTAACGGATGCGGAATTATTGAAAAAACTTACATACTAAAATGCTCCTATTTTATATTTATATACATATAACAGCGGCAGTTAAAGTAATAATATTTGTAATTTTCAGATTTTGTAAAGAGTTTGTAATACGTCAAAAGATACAAAAGGTATTTTAAGATGTGCCAATATAGTACCAAATGATTCTATACGTATTTAGGTTGCCTAATCAATGTAAATTAATTAAAAATACTAAATGGTATGTTAAGTACATGGGAGATAAATGGGAGAAAATACAACATTTTTTATTATAAAATATATTAATTGGTCTTCACCAAAGTAGATCTAATGCACTTCAACTAATGTTTAAAATGTTAAAATAATTGATTTTGAGATTGATGAAAGAGCTTTTAAGATGTCAAAAGTTAGAAAAGGCCTCCTAGAGCGTATCAAAATGATAGCAATTGAATCTTACATCTTTAGGTTGCTTTATCCATGCAAAACAATTAGAAAACACTCAATGAGGTGTTGTTCAAAAAATGCAATACAATTTTGATTATGTAATGTCAATTATTTTTGCATTTATAAAATCTTACTTACAAGCATAATAAGCTTTGACAACTTTGAGCCTTTGGTCAACAGCAACTGTAGAACACTTTAACCTACAAGTTTCCTTGCATCCAGATTTCATTTGAATAACTGGTAGTAAACCCTCCTTGTTGAAATGTTTTCTTTGCCTTCACGTCTACATTATCGTCTTATAGTTCTTGGGTGCGTAGCAGGTTGTCTTTTCTCTTGGGAGGTTTCTCAGTTTCTTTCGGATGTTCTTTCATATCAAACAACGCGATTGCATTGTGTCCTCCTGCACTTGATCCTTCAGGCTCCGAAGAACTACTCTGCATTGCCGTATCATTAGGAACATAATCTGATTCATCTAGAGAAAAGATATGGTTTGTATATCAACTTTTTTCTACCGTAAGATATTCTCTATCCAATTTATAGACCACATCGTCATTACATTCAAGTATAAGTATTGGGAAAATCGCCTTTACCTCTGTTAATGTCTCTGGAATGTTCGCATGAACTGCTAATGAATTATTTGCGTATTTTCTTTTCTTTTTCATTTCTGTTTTATGTACATAGTTCATTATCTACTCTTTTTTCTACTGCTTCTCATGCAGAGTCTTTGCTATTCCGATATTTGTCATTGTCAGTTTCAACATCATTTCTGTCTTCCTCTAATGTCTGAAGAATTTATTTCAAGTTTTCCTCGCTAGAAAAAGATTGCTAGGGTCTGTTAAAATAGTACTAATTGGTTAGATACATCTTCAGGTTGTTTAATGTGCGCAAAATAATTATAAATACTACACCAAAACGGATGTAATGCAACAAAAGCAGTTTTCAGATGCACAACTAAACACGGATGTTTTTAGTACTATGTCTAGTGTTAGTTCTAGTGATAGTGCTTTTCATACAATTCAAAAAATATTTATTAATGCCCAGTATTGAACTGATCGAAGCTCCGTTAAAATATATACGGATACGGATACTTAATATAATGCGGATTATCCGCATTTACGGATGCGAATATCCATTACATCACTAACTTAGATTCTACAATAATGTGTGAACTATCGTTAAAATGGCGATAATATAAAAATTAAAAGAAAAAAGGATTTTTCTCAGCTTATGGAATTCCAACAAATAAATTGCTAATGAAACAATAAATAACGATCCTATAGAAGAGAATCCTATCGCGAGAAATCCTATAGAAGACAAGGAAAATGTAACAAAAAAAACAAACTTACCACCAAATGAATGGCAACAATTAAAGAACAGTAAAAGGAGTTATATTAGAACGAAGAGTTTAAAAAGAGCAAACGAAAAATGCTTTCATTTGTCATTTGTAAAAATACAAATACTGCTCTAGAAAGTGCATCTGGAAAAGAGATCATTTATGTCAATACGGTAAACCTCTCAACCAAATCTGAAGATATTATACACCAACCCAAAAGATACCTCTTTATTAATGAATTGTTTGTGTATACCACCATAAAACTATTATCCCTTCTATTGTTAAAGGTCTTTTACAGCCGTATTTCCGGATCTTGCAGAAGACGGCTGTAGATAGGTTAGATTATTAAGTTATTTATGAAGAAATAAATTCAAAATACCCGGAATACTATTCTTCTTTCAAAATTATGTAGGATTTAATGAATTTTGATAAAATTGTATATGCTAAACGTTAGTCCCATGTAACGCGGTTTGGTTTAGTCATCCGCGCAAGACTAGAAAAATAGTAACTAAAGGATTAACTACATTACAGAGTGTGCGATCTTTATCAATTTCTTGATTAGACTTAATCTGCTATATTCTTCTAACAGAATTTATTACACGGTGGAATTACTATTTACACCAAAAAAGGAATACAAGTCCTAAATAACACGAATATTCAAGCGCAAGCAATTGAAAAATATTGTGAAATATTGGGTTGCCATATGCCTTCGTTGAATATAAGTTATTTGTCTGTACAAGTCGAAAATTTAACTTATTTATAAATGTGCCAGAAGACACTTTAAAAGAAATGTCTGCTTATGTTAAACTTGACACCATAAAAATAGCATTCGAGGGTGATTTTAACTAATCTCCGTAAAGATATATGCTTGACTTTTGTGTATCCAGGCCACACATATCAGATCTTCCACTTCTCAAAGGAGAAAAAATCTGTAGAGAGCTATTTATTGGTCAACAAAAAGAACTAGAAGAAACACTTCTCTCGATGTTAACCCCAATTTTAACTCCTAACTCCTTTGATGAGCACACTTTTAAGCACCCTGCCATTTACCAAAACTAAACCTGAAGATTATCTATATAAAATTCCGAAATCACATCGCTCATTCTTTTTTTTTCAAATATTTTTTATAAAATCATTCGAAGACAAAAACAGAGAAGATTGAAATCTTGAATTAGAGAGGTTGTGTTTCTGAATAGATTAAATCTTTGCTAAATTATATCAATACTTAAAAAGGGTGGTTTTGATAATATGAATAATTACATATTATTATATTTATTATATTATTTATTATATTTTAATAGGTTTACCTATTAAATCTCTGAAGAGTCCTGAAGAACATTTACCGTTGATATAGCATTCCGAAACCTATATTGCTCCTGAGTGAAACATTTATTCTGATCAACAAATTTTGTTATTGCATGCCACGATTTTTTTCACAATTTTAGAAAAGGCTAGTATAATAACGATAGGTGGTTATGTAATTATTGATATAATTTTGCGAAGATTTAATCTATTCAGAAACACAACCTCTCTTATTCAAGATTACAATCGCTTTGAAAGTGAAGAAAACTGCCTAGCACAGTTCTATGATATTTCAAAAGCGTTTGACTGACTGTATGGATGTGTGGAGATTTACACTAAATCTTATCAAATTATATCACGAAAGCCCATATAGTGGAATGGAATCGATTGAAGACCAGAGATATAAAAGATATAAATCTTAGGGCATCTATTATTTATATTAATGTCTTACCCATCAATATTGATTGTCTTACTCTGCTTTTTGCACATAATACAGTAACAATGATTTCGGGAACATCTAGATAGATAGTGAAGACTTTAGAACCTACACATCTATCTCTAACTGGATTTCTATCAATAAATTTATTGCAATCAAGTTTAACAACAAAAGTCCACCAATATTTACTTAAGATCTCATTGAATACATCATTCTGGACAGTCGTCTTATTTGTTGACAAATATATGCGATTAGAAGGATGTGACAATTAATTGGTATGGAGGAACCCAAGACAGTTTACTTTTCTTTACTTCATACTTTTATACTATATGGAATTGTGGCATGGAGTAACTCTTCTTATGTTCAAAAGGTTTTCTGCCAGCAAAAATGAGCTGTTTGGACAATTTGAATTACTCAAGCATCAACATGCAAGCCCCTGTTGTCAAACCTAATGTCAAGCAGTCAGTACACAATCAGTTACCAGTACCAATACGAAGCTTGCGGTATTCATTATTTTACAAAAACACCAAATATCTTCTTAACCCTCCATATGGGAGGATTAAAAACTCATGATAATTTTTAAATAATAAAGACGCGTTTCTTGGTAGCTGCAAATGTGACGTCGGTGGATCGATTAAAGCAAGTCATTCAATTCAGTTTCAGCATATGGCACGTGGTTCAAAAAGTTTGTTTGACCATATTTAAAAATAATATTTAAATATATTAATTTGATAAATCTGGCTGGATTAGCGGTATCAGAAATAATAATTCTGACTCAGAATATATAAATGTAGTACTAGTGTTTGATAATAATTCAGATCGTATAAGTATTCAACGAAATACAAATACTAAAGTAGACGCCGATATGCCATTTCATTCAGACAACGACGAAGGAGAAATTGCTCCTGCAAAAAGTGAATACTACAAAGGTGAGGAAGAAAAATCCATACAAAACTGCGATTGGCACCTGGCGTAAAAGCAGTTGCGAGAAATAAAAAGCCAGAAAATATGATTGACGACGTTATGAATTGCACCAATGAATTGTGAAAATTCGCAACTCAACCCAACCCAACTCCACCTAGACACAAAAAGACAAAACCAGCGAGCTGCGAAATAGAATTGAAAAATATTTTCAACAACCTCTTGAGAACGTACAAGTACCACTAGTGAAAATGTCTAATAGAATGCAGTGATGTTTAACGTGCCCTAGAAACAAAGATAAAAAGACTACAGATTTTAGATTTTGTTGTCAAGATTGCGGTAACTGATCTTTATTGATCTCAACTAATATTCTAAACTATTATTATTGTCTTTGCAAAATGAGTTTAGAATAGAATTTAGCACTGCTTTTATCGTTTATCGCAGCTCCAATATAAGCCTAAGGGTACGTTAGCGTTGGAGCTGTGATAAACGATAAGAGCAGCGCTAAATTCGTTTCTATGGATTTGGATACATATTTAGTTTAGCAATTAGATTAGCAATTCATGCTTTGATTGGTCGCTCCAATATTCGCTTCAATATTATTGGCTTTCTTTGGTAGTATCTGCGATAAACAATAAAGGCGTAAACCTACCCTTAGGGTAGGTTTATGTTGGAGCTGCGATAAACGATAAGAGCGACGATACTACCAAAGAAAGCCAATAATATTGAAGCGAATATTGGAGCGACCAATTAAAGCATGAATTGCTGTATCCAAATCCATAGAAACGAATTAGCGCTACTCTTATCATTTATCGCAGCTCCAACGTAAACGTATATTTAGAACAAAACCATGCGTGAGTTTCTAGCTTCGTTTTTGAAATATTAAATATTGAACTTATCCTAAATTTACAGCATTTCATAAAAATAACAATTTTCAAATAATGGTAAAAACTCAACTTAAGATATCCTGATGAAGTGTTATGTGAACAAAACTGTATGTGAGTATCTCAATTCGTTTTTGACATACCAAGTTTTGAACTCAACCTAAATTAATAGCATTTCATAAAATTAAAAATTTCCTTGACCATTTTTCAGAAATCGAAACAATCGTAATCTTAAGATATCTTAATGAATTTATTGTAATTTATAAAGTACATACTTTGCACTTTTCCAAGAACAAAATCATACGCGAGTATTTCCATTCATTTTTGAGATATTATGTTTTGATCACTCAACCTAAATTTCCACATTGGGACATCCAAACTTTCAACAAAAGATTTTGTTTAGTGAAATTGTCATTTAAATCTTTATATGGTTTGCACAAGTACTTTTAGTATATAAAGCCGATAGCATACCTAAAGAACACATCTAGAAAAAACCTTTAAGGACCTGTCTCAATACGTGACCAAAGTCTGATATGCAGCAACTATCCGGTATATGCTCGTATTAACAAATAATGGCCGGATAGGCTGTGTATATTAATTAATAACTTTATTTGTAAAAAACAGTAAAGAAATTTGACTAAATTGATTTAATTTTAATTTCAGAAATATCAACACCAATATGCGCCGTATCCGGAGCGAAATTTTTAGCGACGAACGGTTGGATCGACCTAAGAAATCCATCGGATACGGGCGTTCCGTTTCAATTGTATCGAGACGAGGGCAGAACGTTCCTACAGGTAGGTAGCGACTTAACGAAAGCTCAAGTTTATCCAAACCAGTTTATAACAATTACACCGTTCCCGCTCAATCAATCTTCGACGTATCATAACTGCTAATCGTTATCAACAACCTGCAACCCGCCAAGTGAAAACTACAAACGGTACCATAAAGGGTACCGTTCGATTGTGTCCGATTCGATAAATAAATTGCAACCGCATAAATCAGTTTGTGCTTCCAGGTAGTGAATCATTAATCAATAAATACAAAATCGACAAGTTACGGTCATTAATCGAACAGATTTTGCCGACATCGAAAGTTAACCATTTCATTTATCTCCTCATAGATTATAATATCAATTTTTACTTTATTTTTAGTGGGAAGGTGAACCAGTTCTTAGAAGCAGAATCGGTGGCCGTTTAGTTCTGGTTTATTTGATGTGCAAGGAATTTAATTTATCGAAGAATCAAGATAATATAGAAGGAGAACTTTTTGCAAGATGCGTTTCATTTAGAGTTGCTGGGAAACCTTTAAAATATACGAATAGTAAGCTAACATTAACTCATTTATACTTATTTATTAAGTTTTTTTGTTATTAGATATTAGCGAAGTTGTATTTTCACCAAACATTCAATCATCGGAGGATTCAGATGGAACGGGTTTGAGCGTCTCAGAAATAGTGGCAATTGGAGTATGTTCGGTTCTTCTCGGATTAATTTACGTGGCATCGGTTTTCTTATATCTCCATATAAGAAAGCGAAAGAAAGATACCGAGAAAAAATTGGACGTGCGAGAAAATCCAACGATAACGAACGTAGAAGAAGGAATCGTTAAAAATAATCCTTTATTAGGTCTAGGAAGACACTTCGTGGCGCCCGAAGCGACATACAGCGATACCACCGAATCGGACGCCGAAGTTACGCCGGACATTTTGCAGAACCACGAGGACAGAAAGAAAAACGTAAGCCTAAAAGAATTAACCCTTCACTTTCGAATGACCCTTGTTGCATAACGGAAATTTAAATCCGTTTTTCTCCCGTTTCAGCGATCCTAATTAAAGGTTACGAGTCCCTGTGCTCGCGGTAATATATTATCGGGCGGAACGAAATTTGTAAAAAGTCGAAAGAAAGAAAAAAGTATCTACGAGACGCGATTGTCGAATGGTAAAGAAGAGAAAGGTGCGTTAATCGGTCGCGTTCATCTAAAGGCGGGCCGATTCACGTCCTATTACGGTTATAAATCAAAATTAATGGGAAATTTAAAATCATTTTAACAGTATCGTCGTCATTTTTATTACAAGGCGCTAAATGAACGCGTAATAGCTGCACTTTTCTTTGCCCTCCCTTAAAATATAATTGCTTCAAAAAACTCGTTTATTTACACCTCCATTGTCAGCTTCTTAATACCCTATACTTAGGTTTTTCTTCTTATTCGTCTTTTGATGCCATATCAGATCCCCCACAACGTTGGTATTCACATTTATGAGAAGTTTGTTAATTCCCGCCAATACAATTATAATATTTTGTATCCGTCATCTTTACCGGATAAGTCCTAGATGCAATGCCGTACTAAGATATTTGGCATATTAGGGCTAGATTAGATGAAGGAAATGCGAGCGTCCGATTTCATACAAAATTCAATGCAAAGAAAATCCGTTCCTCAGAAGGGACATTGAGTACATGTATACCGGGTGATTCAGACCATCCATACCAAGGCATTTACAAAAAACGCGAGTACCTAAGGTTGTAATAAAAAATATGATATAAAATATGAAATCGTATATGAAAAATCCAACGCAAAGTTTTTATCAAGCTAGCAACACCGGAAATTGGTGGTAACGACATCAACTGAAAAATTTTCCAAGTAGTCATATGAATTAAGTTTTATCCTGGAATAGATAGTTCATAAGTGTTGGTTGTCAACATATCTCACCCAGTGCGGATTTTCCCTTGCCCAGTTGTGGGTGTTATGAAGATTTACATCTCCATTACTTTTAATAAACGATCCAAAGAACACATCTAGGAAAATCGTCATTTTAATCCAAAATACAAGAACAAAAAGCCAGCCTTCTTTCAAAATCTCGTCCACCAGAGCCTGATGGACACTTAGATGTTATGGATGTAAACGATTTTTTTTAACTTCTCCATACTGATTGGCTCAATATTAAGTGTATCGAAATCTGGCATGTAGAAACGTGTAGATTCAAGTTCACCGCTTGAAGAACTTTTTGCTTCGAGATTTTCATGAATAGCACTTAAATGGTGCATTAAATCAGAGAAGAGTTAAGACCTCTAAAAAAATAAGTCATTTATTTTTATTATAGCTATTCTAAACTAAATTCTTATTAAACTTAATTCATATGGCAACTTAGAAAATTTTTAAGTTGATATCATTACCACCAAGTTTCCGGTGTTACCAGCGTGATAAAAACTGGTGTATTAGATTCTTCATACAGGATTTTATTATCATATTTTTTATTGCAACTTTTTAGGTAGTCGAGCTTTTGAGAGAAATCCCTGGTATGGGTGGTCTGAATCACCCAGTATATGCCCCCAAGAGTTGGCGCCCCAGGGCTGTAACCCTATTAACCTTTAGCTTTAGGACGGCGCTGGCTAGGCATGATATGTTGCTTATAGTGACATTTACTTTTAAATATTTCACGAATTATACAGGATGCAGCATGACATAACTGCCATAGCTTGGGAGTGTGTTATTGGATATTTTGGATGGTGGGTATTACACCATCCAAAACACTATCCTAATCAAGCTATATCCTATTGATTTGGTTATTATTAAAAGGTCCAGGTGGCTTTGAATGATAATTTGTTGTTTATTGTGACAGTTGTTTTATATTGAACGAAAATGTATTGAATGTTGACCATTACGTTCGAATTAAATAACAAACACTCACTACTTGAATCAAATTTAAACTTTATTTTTGATGTTTAGAATTAACTGAGATCTTATTAAAAATAACGTTTTTGTCTGTCTATCATTCTTTTTTCAACTTTGAAACTTGAACTCTAACGAAGAAACTCGCTTTAAAGCGATTACAGAAAAAACTAAACGTGAAAAATATAAATGAATATAAATAAATCCTCCCTTTTTTACAATGATATTACGTAAAATTAACATTGCCTATTGTAGTTCCTCTAGCCCAGTGTTCTTCAATCTGACTTCTCAACCTGACGCTTTAGGTGCTGGGTGCTGAAAAAAAACTGAAACGAGGAGAACTCAAACGACAAATTGGGACTGAAATGGTCTGAAAATATTCAATTTTGCTATTTTCCAAAAAAAAAAAATATTCGCGGCAGTAGAATTCAATTGCTAGGACTAAATTGGGAAGAAAAAGTTCAAGAGTAACCTTTAACAATATTGTATGGGTGCTCTTTTGGAAACTTTTCAAGTCTTTTAGAAGCGGTATTAATTGTGGAATCATTCAACGTGTTCTAGTTTTAGTCGTAGTCATAGTCTTAATCGTTTGCGTTAGCTTTATTTGTAAGGAAAGGCATTGGTTTATGCAATATCTAAGCACATTAAAACAAAATTTTGACTTATAAATAGTGATGCCAAATTAAAAATATAAAAAAGAAATCTGGAGTGAAACCGTTTTGTTTATTAGTAATAACCTTTTACTAAATAAAACAAGGAATAATAAGAGTAAAAGAGACGTACTGGTGTAAGAACCAAGTCAACCATGAAGACAAAGGGGATATTTCGTTTTTTAACCTGCAGAAGAAAGTTGACCAGGAGAAACCGAAGACTTTTAAGACACCCTTGAAACCGTATAAAACAATCCCGAAATCAATCCCGTGATTGATTATCCCAAAATTCCCGGGATTGTGTATTTGCTTAAGGATTGTAATCCCTACCTTGAATGCAACTTTATTAATCGCACAAAGATTGAAGAATAAAAAATAAACATTAATTTAATTTTATGATAGATTTTCTGGAAATATCAATAAAGATGAAAAATAATCTTCTGGAAATATCTCCAGTGTTTTGGAGGTAGTGTTAATTCTTGTGGACACATTTCCAGTCTTCAGAAGTAGTATAAAGTTTTCCAGAGGCAATATCAAGTCTTCTGGCAGCATTTCAAGTCTTCTGATAGCATCTCAAGTCTCTAAAATAAAAGTATCAAGTCTTCTCGTGCGCAATGGCAATTCTTCTGGAAGCAGTTCAAATCTTCTGGAATCATTTCAAATTTTCTGGAAGCATTTCTAGTCTTTTGGAAGCAGTATCAAGCATTGTGGAAACATTTCATGTTTCCTTGAGACATTCATAAAGCAGTTCAACTTTTCTGAAACTAGTTCAAATCTTCTGGAAGTATTTCACGTCTTCTGGAAGTATTTTTATTCTTATGAAACTATTGTGGGAACATTTCAAGTTTTACAAGTTCAAGGAAACCATATGAAGTCTACTAGCTTAGCCATAGCAAGAGCCGTGTCAAGTCTTCCAGAAACTGTATCAAGTCTTTTAGAAGCAGCATCACGTTTATAAAAAATTATCAAAACCCTTGCATAGATTTTTTTATAACGAATATCACGCACCTTCCTAAAATCAAGTCTGGGTGTGTTACTGAAGGAAGGATTCCATAAAAAAATATTTCAAGAAAAGGTTCCGCGCGGTGACAAAGGTTGAAGAACACTGCTCTAGCCAAACCGTTGTTAAGTAATATTGACTTCAAATCTTCCAAAATTGTGCGATAATTTTTTGAGGTACTGCCAATATGGTAAGCAAGACAATACGCTCTAACAGTAATGGCTCTGGTATGACTGATAAAACACCTCCAATGAGGAAATGAGCTGGAGTTAGTACCTCAAAACTGTTTGGATCATGAATAGATGAATTGAGCACATCTTCGATTTGAACTATATATATCATAAATTCTTCGCAAGTAATCTGTACTGCCAACTACTTTCTTTAGATAATTCTTGACACTCTTGATGTTGGATTCCCATTTCCCTCCAAAGTGAGATGCTGAAGGAGGATTAGATTTCAATTCTATTCCATCGTTATCAAGAAGTTGTGCGAGTGCTTTCCATTCTTTTTTTTTCATGTACCTCTTCTACCAGTGAACCGTTTATAGGTTACCATAAAACTACTAGTAGATTAATCGGTAGCATCATCTAAATGAATGGCTCTAAATGAGCTCAAAAAAATAAGAATTAAACATCCTTTGTAGAATTTCCCCCCTTTTCTTCGAATCGTATAAAGTTGAAAAGGACCAGCATAGTTTATGCCAAAATGTAGAAACGGTTTTGAAGATGTTACTCTGGGTGATAGAAGCTTACCCATTAATTATTGATTTGTAATAGCTTGTTGTTTTTCGCACAACATGCATCAATTTATAAATGCTCATATCGAAACTCCACCTCATATAATCCAGAATTTTCGTCGAATGAAAGAAGTGGTCAACTCCTTGTCCCCAATGTAATGCAATGTAATTTGGTGATAATGTTCAATGAGTAAAGATGTAAGAATACCAGATTAATGATGTATTAATCTGGTATTCTTTGGAATGATTAAATTGTGTTTTTCGTCCAAATCAAGATTGAAAAGCGTAGACGACAGCTTTATTTCTTCACAAAAGTGATGCTGTTGACCACATAACCCGATGAATATTTATAGGTCAAATCCCAACCATACTCTTCCTTAGAAACGATGTTGGAATTGATAGGTCTAATCCTCCGTTTAATTCCTCCTTCAGGAAGTGGATCAACACAAGGCCGCAAGGATGATTGTGACTGAGCCAAAGCGGTCCCGACCACCATAATGGCTCGGTTTTCATTCTGGATAAAGTTACACCTTGAGAAACCAAATCAATAGGATTTTCAGCACTTGATACATAACATATTTCAAATGCTTAGTTTGAACGATTAGTTTAGAAACGATCGTTGAGTTTTTAGGAACTAAACGATCGTTTGACGAGCCAGCAAGGTATTTTTATTGTATTAACTTTATCAAAATTCGCGACGAATAAAGTCCACCGATCTTTGAAATAACAAAATAAAGCATCATCGCAGTCTATAATAAGCGGAGAGCCACCCGAATGTATCAAAGAGACGAGCGATAAATAATAATACTTCACGCTTAGTAAAATGTGTGTTGTTTTTTAAATATTCTGACATGAATTTTACATATTCAGTTTTAAAATTGATTTTTGTTTGTGAAACGCATTTCTAAGTGATTAAACATTAGGAGAGCTGGTTGATATGAGCTGTCTATTCTTTTTGAAATTTTTTAAAAGGAAGACGAACCATGAATTGACCATTTGATAGACAAGTTCATACTCATTAAAATAATCCTCACACGTTTGATCTTCAGCAAAAATACATGGAGAATTAATTGTATCGCTTTCTTATTTCCAAAAACTTTTCATCAATTCGAGAAATTAATAATCAATGGGTTAATTTGAAAGTGTTCTTGATACAATTTAACCTAAGTTAGTTTGCTGAACTACCAATGAACCATCACCGCATTTTAAAATTCCGCATTCAAAGATTTTTGAATAAATACTGATGCCCAATATAATTTTAATTGGAGATGGTGAGTTGATTTTAGGATCGGTCAAAGTGATAGAGTTGACAAAAATTTTTTAAAGTTGATATGAAGTAAGTTTAGGCGAGATCAATGCTTCTTCTTCGAACTTAATTCGGTCATTCATTACAGAAACTGAATTCATTGTAACTAACCCGTGATATATGCTCGTTCCTGGTGATCCAACTCCAGAAATTAACTAATATTTTGATATGAATGAAACTTCGGATCCTTGATCTATTACTGCCACAAATTCTGGCCAATGCAGTGGCTATCAGT
Organism: Onthophagus sagittarius; assembly: GCA_036711965.1. Classification (NCBI taxonomy): domain Eukaryota; kingdom Metazoa; phylum Arthropoda; class Insecta; order Coleoptera; family Scarabaeidae; genus Onthophagus; species Onthophagus sagittarius. The sequence goes on along the minus strand of JASERS010000002.1, from coordinate 61,297,446 downwards.
ACAGGAGTGTTGACATGATGTGTATTTATGAGATAGCTGGATGTTGAAGGTGACTTAGGAATGGTTTCATTGGCTGTTGAATGTCTTGTGTGTTTGAGTTTGACTGTTGAAATTGAGCAATATTTGAATTTACTGGTTTAGCATGCAAATTAATCTAATGGTTTTTACTACATATTTTGAATCTCTTAGTAACCCGACATTTTTTTCGTAAGGACCGAAACAATATAAAAACAAAGATGTTTTGAACCTATGTATTTTTATTAGTTACAAAAGAAACTTAATGGTTGAGATTCATTCGGCTCTTCAACTAACTTCTTTAAACACCGTACAGCTAAGTTCTATTTGGAGGTACAATTGAATTAGAGTTGGGGGATCTTCTCTTCAAAGTATTCTTTGATTACTAGAATCATCAGATCATACCCTTATATAGCGGTACCTCTTTTGCAGATTGCCAAAAAAATACCATTTTATAACATCTCCAACGAAGAATAACAACAAGAGTTTTGTTTGAAACTTTGGATCAATGTGAAGAGAATCAATGAGATGTCAAAAGTTTCTTTTGATATTAAAAATAACTCTTAATTTAGTCGTTGTACTGCTTTGACGAATCACTCTATGATGTGAAAGATAAAAAGTGAAGTTAATCGATGGTAATGAAATAAGAATCATGTGTACGAGTTTGTAATATTCAGACATGAATTTTACATATTCAATTTTGAAATTGATTTTTGTTTGTGAAGCGCATTTCTAAGTGATTAAACATTAGGAGAGCTGGTTGATATGAGCTGTCTATTCTTTTTGAGATTTTTTAAAAGGAAGACGAACCATGGATTGACCATTTGATAGACAAGTTCATACTCATTAAAATAATCCTCACACGTTTGATCTTCAGCAAAAACATATGGAGAATTAATTGTATCGCTTTCCTATTTTCAAAAACTTTTCATCAATTCGAGAAATTAATGATCAATGGGTTAATTTGAAAGTGTTCTTGATACAATTTAACCTAAGTTAGTTTGCTGAACTACCAATGAACCATCACCGCATTTTAAAATTCCGCATTCAAAGGTTTTTGAATAAATACTGATTCCCAAGATAATTTCAATTCGAGATGGTGAGTTGATTTTAGGATCGGCCAAAGTGATAGAGTTGACAAAACTTTTTTAAAGTTGATAATAAGTAAGTTTAGGTGTGATCAATGCTTCTTCTTCGAACTTAATTCGGTCATTCATTACAGAAACTGAATTCATTGTAACTAACCCGTGATATATGTTCCTTCCTGGTGATCCAACTCCAGAAATTAACTAATTTTTTGATATGAATGAAACTTCGGATCCTTGATCTATTACTGCCACAAATTCTGGCCAATGCAGTGGCTATCAGTACAGGAGTGTTGACATGATGTGTATTTATGAGATAGCTGGATGTTGAAGGTGACTTAGGAATGGTTTCATTGGCTGTTGAATGTCTTGTGTGTTTGAGTTTGACTGTTGAAATTGAGCAATATTTGAATTTACTGGTTTAGCATGCAAATTAATCTAATGGTTTTTACTACATATTTTGAATCTCTTAGTAACCCGACATTTTCTTCGTAAGGACCGAAACAATATCAAAACAAAGATGTTTTGAACCTATGTATTTTTATTAGTTACAAAAGAAACTTAATGGTTGAGATTCATTCAGTTCTTCAACTTACTTCTTTAAACACCGTACAGCTAAGTTCTATTTGGAGGTACAATTGAATTAGAGTTGGGGGATCTTCTCTTCAAAGTATTCTTTGATTACTAGAATCATCAGAACATACCCTTATATAGCGGTACCTCTTTTGCAGATTGCCAAAAAAATACCATTTTATAACATCTCCAACGAAGAATAATAACAAGAGTTTTGTTTGAAACTTTGGATCAATGTGAAGGGAATCAATGAGATGTCAAAAGTTTCTTTTGATATTAAAAATAACTCTTAATTTAGTCGTTGTACTGCTTTGACGAATCACTCTTCGATGTGAAACATAAAAAGTTAAGTTAATCGATGGTAATGAAATAAGAAGCGCAAGTGATTAAACATTCGGAGAGCTGGTTGATATGAGCTTCCTAATTCTTTTTGAGAATTTTGAAAGGAAGACAAACCATGAGTTGACCATTTGATAGCCGAATAGGAGTTTCATTAAAATGATCTTCACACGTTTGATTTTCAGCAGAAGTACTGAACTGATACTTCTCATCAATTCCAGAAATTAATAATAAATAGGTTAATTTGAATGTGTTGAACCATTGAACCATCGCCGCATTTTAAAATATCGCATTCAAGGATTTTTGAATAAATACTGATTCCCACTATAATTTCAGTTCGAGATGGTGATGATTTTTGGATCGGCCAAAGTGATAGAGTTGCCAAACTTTTTTAAAGTTGATATGAAAGTTAATAAGCTTAGGCAAGATCAATGCTTTTTCTTCGAACTTAATTTAATCATTCATTATAGAAACTAAACTCATTGTAACTAACCCGTGAGATATGCTCGTTCCTGGTGATCCGACTCCAGAATTGAACTAAATTTTTTAATATAAATGAAAAAAGCAATATTTGAATTTACTGGTTTAGCATGCAAATTAATCTAATGGTTTTTACTACATATTTTGAATCTCTTAGTAACCCGACATATTTTTCGTAAATGAGGACCGAGACAATATCAAAACAACCATGTTTTGATATTGTTAGTTTGGATCTTTAAAAATTTTTTGAAAACATAATGATTCAATTGACAAAGAGAACATATTTATTTAGATGGTTATGTGTTATAAGATTTAATAATTATCTATCGTTTTTCACTCGTTATTTATAGATTCAATACTTATTTAACACTTTATAAGAAGATGAATCGCACTTTTTAAAGTCTTTAGCGTAGCCTGAACCCTTTTCAAAAATAACATTTTTGTTCGTCTTTTTCAACTTTGAAACTTGGACTCAAACAAGAAACTCGTTTTACAGCGATTACATAAAGAACTAAACATGAACAAAATATAAATAAAAATAAATACATCTTGCTTTTTAACGATTATCTTTCGTTAATTGTTCTGTGGATTTTTATCTGTCATCTTTAAAATTTTCTCCTAGGTAGCTTTAAATATGACCTCGGCTAAGTTAACAAAAATTTTTGATTATGTTCTTATGTTATTCGGATTCTTTAAATGTAGCTATAAAGTCCAGATTCCAGCTTCATATGACAATACCAACCCAACAGGAAGTATTCCAAAGCTCAACCCCAATTACCCTTTCAACCAAAAGAACGAATCTTCTTGGGGTTGTAAACTTCGCTTCAAAAATTGTTACTTCAAACATTTTAATTCTGATTTAATTGAGCCATTAATTGAGATTTTTTTGTTAGTTGCAGATTACATCAGCTTTAGTTCATTCATACCGACACGAAGTCATTAATCCGTACTCTTCTCTTCACGCCTTAGAATCGTATCATCAAGATTCTTCCTCTATCGAAAGACTTCCCGAAGAAAACGTTTCCATCGTCGAAACTTTAGAAGCTCGCGAAGATCGTCCGGATAATGTAAAAGCCATTGGAACAACAAGAAAGAAATTATATTTTAACCCAGCCTATTTTGACCCTCATTTACTTCAGGTAATGATTTTTTTATTAATAATTTTTAAAATAAATAATTATGTTTTTGTAATTTAGTCCCCTCCGCCAGCTGCAATAGAATTTTTAACAAAAATCCGAGAAGTTATTACAATCGCTAAACAGAAAATGTCCGCAAAGAGATTTACGCCGAATTTGCTAGGAATCCCGGAAGAGGATAACTTTTACTCAATAGAGACATTAAACGAATACCCGCAAAGTTTAACCAGCCGAAGAGGCAGCTTAATCAGCTTAAAACGAGAAAATAGCCGAAGAAAAACTTGCGCGGGATGCCCGGATTGCCAGCCGAGAGATTTTCGCTCATTATGCGGGAAATTACCCGAATACCCTTCAATTATTGCTTGCGAAAGTTGCTCTGGGTCATCGGAAAGTAAACAAAATAGTATCAGGAAATGGTTGGAGGATATTCCTACGTTAAAAATTGATAATAACGAAGATATTTCGAAATCAGTGCAATCTTTGCCGATTATTTCATCGCCAAAGCGGATTCGATCGCCGACGAGGTCATTACCAACTCCAATTTCAATAAATAATTCCATTAAATCGCCCATCTCGGAAAGAAAATCCCCAAAATCGACGACATCCTCGCAAAATTCGAGCAATTCCGGAAAAATTAAAATCATCCGAAAACCTATCATAAAACCAAAAGCTCCTCCACCACCCTTACCCAGTTACGCCCAAGAAAATCAATACGATACTATTAAAGATATCAAAAATATTGAAAAGAAAGATATTTTACCGCCTCCCGATATGATCCACGAAGCTTTAACCGTCGAAGAAGAAACGAGAATCCCGACGATAACCAAGAAGAAAATGAACGCGGTCATAAACGAATTTTTAACAAAAAGTTTAGAAACGAATTCGGAAGTTTCTAAAAATCCCGTTGACTATGAAACTGATAGTTTGGAGAGGTCGTCGAGAAATAAAGGATTTAGCACCCCCACCGAATACGGCGATGTTTCTTCTTCTCACCCAAGTCCAAGTTTAAGCGCGGCTCTTCCGATGGACGAAGAAATGACGATGCAAAACGCGATCATTAACACGAAAACCGGCGCGATGACCATCTCTAAATTAAACATGAATCTGATTAAAAACGAAGAAGAAAACGACTACGAATTGATCGTGCTTAAAAAGGGCGATATTTACAACCTCCCCGAGTTATTGCAAAGGGGTAATCTTGTCAGTGAGGTTTATGTTAATAACGGTTATAATTACGGAAGTGCTGAGTCATCGATTAGCTCGAATTGCTCAACGTTGGAGAGTAAACCCCCTAAAGTTAGATACGAAAATAACAAACCAGGTCATCTTTTAATCGAGGTCGAAGACTGCGCGGATAATTATATAAGAGTTGAGGATTCGGATGAATTCGAGGCCGACACTTTAGACAGAAAATCGAATAAATTAAGTTCTTTGCAAAAAGAAATTCAGATAGACAACGATGATTATATAGACTCATTAGAAAGACCTAAATTTCAATTAAAATCGAAGGGGAGTTTCAAAAACGACAGCTTAATCTCGATTGATATTAGCGAAGGGATTATTATGACGAATTTTAATCGATCGTTCGGGAGTTTAAGGGAAATTTACGAAGCCAAAACAAAAAAGATTCCCGATGAAAACGATCTAAATAATTGGAATGATTTGGATGATTTCGAAGGGCGAATCTTAACGTTAGAAGAGCGACACTCAAGGAGACAAAGAAAAAAAGACATTGAAATAGTTAATGATGTCCCCCCGGATGTGATCCCCCCGAATAATAACGATTATCCCTCCCCCATTTACGAACATCCTAAACCACCAAGAAAAGTCGTAAGAAATAACAGCGTAAAACCACCTCTCCCGCCGAAAACAGTTTTGAAAAAGAAAGAAATCGAACCTAATTACGTGTCCCCGATTAAACAAAACGAAAATAATGGGGATAAATTAAACATTGAAGAAGAACATAAAGAAAAAAATAGCGTTAATAACACCATTCTCGAAAATTTAATGCAAAACGATAATATTTTTTTAAAAAATGGCCTAAACAACCAATTTATCCTCCAAGCACAAACATTCACGAACGTTCCGAATTTGGACGTTTTTAACATTCCAAGTCCAACGTGGAAATTTAAAAATTCGTTGCGGAAATATTTTCAAAAACCCGAAGACTCCGGTTATTTAAGTAACGATTCGGACGAGCAGAAGAAACAGAAACTGCTTCAATCTGAAAGTGAAGGTAGCGCCGGGGCAGGAAGTGAAACCGACGAAAGTTTCGGCGACGGCCAAAGCGAGTCCGGCGCGGAAAGTATCGAGACTCACTCGGTTTTCTTTGATAGCTTTCGTAAGCCGGCTTGTTTTACCGGGTCTTTAGATAGCGGCGTTGATGCCGACGTTAAAATGAATTCGTTTACGAATTTAATGATTGATGATGCTGCTAGTACTGATTCGGAAAATATGAGTTTTAAGACGGTTGTAAACGGGAGAAGGGGATGAATTCGTTTCTCGTTAAGATTTATTTGTTCGTACTGCCAATGAAAGAGGAGAGTGTGAGTATTAAATAAGGGCTTTTTCTGAAATCGCTTTTAAAATTAATATTGAAATTTCTTTAAATTTTCTAATTCTAATTAATGTTAATGTTGTACAATTTTAAGTTGGCAAGTCAATTTGTGATAAAGTAACGTTCGTTATTCACAAAGACGTTTTTTTTAGATAAAATGGAATCAAAAAATGTTTAATTTTAGTTATTTAAATTCTGAAATGTTACTAAAATTTGTTGCAATGACAGGTACATACAGGAAAAGAATAAATTGACATACTGTTTTAGTCATTATTGCAAATTTAACTCCACATAGATATAACAAAAAAAGTAAATCGTACTTTTTTTATCTATTTTGTTCATTTCGATTTTTATTTTATTTATTGTAATTGTTATTAATTACCTGTCAACAATTTTAATACGTTCGTGGACGTGAATGTTATGCATTCATTTTTATAACAATGCAGAATAACATAAATGCTATACCATTTAAATCCTAAAGTCAACTATTTTTACGATTATTACACCTGCCGACGTATGAACTAACTGATTCTTTAGGCATTTTCGTATTATTTTTTCTATTCGTAACGCAAACGAAACACAGAAAGTGTGAAGAATTAACATTTGTTTTATTGTTTATTCTGCACTACCGGTTTCGAAAAAATAGCTTTTCGTCTTCAGGTGCTATTAAAAGATGGAAAATAAGCATACATTGTAATCTAGACAAAAGGATAAAGATAAAAATAATTCGCGTAATTCTCTTCTAATTCTCTCTTCTTCGGAGAGATATATTCCTTTTTCTATTCGTGTTTACAAATTTGCTTAGGCATGCACATTGCGTAAAAAATAACGTAATACCCGACGTGGATGCAACAGAATCTGTATTTGACATTGAATTTACAAAAATTTTGGCTTCTAATATGAGCACAAATTTCAATTTAGAGCATAGATAAGATATAATAAATTCGTTATATAGATAGATAATAATAGATAACTCAAATGTTTGAATAGAATGTAATTATTATCGAATTCAAAAGATTTTACCCCTCACTTTGAAGGCGAATAACAAAGAAACTACACCACAGAAAGAATTGGGACTAGCATTGTTTGACGCGTAATTTAATTCTTTATAATGTGTAGTAATTTCATTTTTTGTCACACACTCGTGTAATAATTATCGCAGGTATAATGAAAAAATGTACCCGATTTTGGTCGATCTGAGAAGGAGCTCGACATTACGATTTTTTTTTAAAAAACTGTTTGAAAAAATTTAAATTTGAACTTGAAATAACTTGATGTGTTCTTAATGAAGGGCATATTTTATTTTATGAATATTTCATATAGTTTCGTGGAAAATCACGGTTTAATAAGTTGAAATTATTTCAAAAACGACCAGGCAGATTTCAATGCGGTTTTAACCAAAAGATGTCAAATATTTTCAGTTATCGGATTCCGGTATTAGATTTTTAAAATTATAGCCCTAATTTGTTATGAGTGATTCGTCATTATTTCTGTCTCTGTTTAATTTATAATTTCATTAAATCGCTCCCTAATAATTACCGCATTATAATATTAATTAATTACCACACATTATAAAGAATAAAATTACCCGTCAAGCAAAGCTAATCCCATTTTTTTTCTATGGAGTAGATTCTTTGTTATTCGCCTTCAAAGGAAGGGTTAAATCTTTTGAATCCGATAATAGTTTTAGATACTGACTTCTACAGCGCTGAATTCAGTGACAGGCGGGAAATAAAAATTGTTATTTGAAAGTTTTATCGTTTTAGAAAACATTGTTCACTACTCAAAATTTTACGTCGAAAAATATAACAAAGTAGTAAAGCATCATTTGGTAAAGGGTTTATTAATAAGTCTTCAAATACGTGCGTCTAATTCTACTTTAATTTCAATTTGATACAGGGTTGCAAATCAGTTTGTAAAGTACTCTCAAAGAGGCCTTCATTTAAAAATTATTCAGGTTTAGCCATCTTGAAAGATGCACGGCTAAACCAGAACGTTTCTAGTTCTAGAGTTAAATTTTATGATATAAAACTAGAACCAACACTAGACCTAGAAGTGGAAAGTTTTGAGTTTAGCCGTGCGTCATTATAGAGGCCTTCATTAAAAAAATGTCTTCAGATGCACGGCCAAACCCAACCTAACACAACCCTGTATATTTCAATTGAAGACTAAACCTAGAACTAGAATCATTCGGATTTAGCCGTCTTGAAAGATGTACGGAAATCCAAATCTTTCTATAGCTAAGGTTAGATCTAATGGTATAAAATTAAAAGAAGAAAAGTTCTAGTTTCACTTCAATTCAAATATACAGAGTTGCCAAAAATAATGTCTTCAAAATTTTTAATGCTAAAGAAAAAGATCGGCTCTTCAGAGGGGACACTGGGTACATATATGATGGGGACATCATGAATTTCATTGCAAAAACAGGCGCCCCTCCAGAAGTTGGCGTCCCAGAGCTGTATCCCTATTATTTACCGACTCTTCTTCCATACGCAACTGTACGCAATCAAAAATACTACTATTTCAAACCTGATCATATCAATCAAACTGACAATTCTGACTTCAAAAATAGTTCTGTTACAGGTTCTTGCATCAGAACTGTCAATGTAGGTTTTGTAATGAAATAAGTGAAGTGTCCAGAATTAAACGCAGCTTCTCCACTTCAATCAGGGCTAAATGGCGTATGATTTCACTTCTTGGCGCTACGGCGCACCAAATATCTTTTCCCTTTCCAATTTTTGAAGCAACAATGGTGAAGCGCAGATTTGAACATTTTTTGTGTTTTAACTGTGAATCCGTAGCAATAAATGACAGACTATCTAAAATTTTCGAATATTAGGGCGTTCTTTTATGATAACCTCTACATACAGGTGTCCTCTCTTTGCCAAAATTACATTCAAAATAGTTGTACAGGGTGGTTCAAATTCCGAATAGGCTATCTCGAAAACTATAAAAGTTAGATAAATAGTAACTTATATGTCATGATTTATCTCTTTTTCGATCTCGTCTCTTGTTTTTCCCCTAGACGCTAAAAGTGAAAATATCGTAACCGCCGCCATCAACTGTTATTTAACGTAGTTTATTAACGAACAGTGTAATAATTTAAGAATATAGCATAATATTATTGCATTTTTATATATTCATATATTTCAAAAGTTTTTGGGAAATAAAATGCTTTGTAAGAAAATAAAATTTAAAAAAACAAATTAAACAACGCCGAAATTTAAGAAAACTGTAAATTTAGTTTCTTGAATGAATTGACTAAGCTATATATAAATCAATTATATATTTGAAAATTGTCATATCTCCAAATAGTAATAATCTCTTTATTGGTCTTATAAATAAAATTACACATTTTACTGTAAAATATACATGTATAATAACTAAACTTACTTAATGTTTGACCAATTGGAACCGCCATCAGGTTTACAATAGTGTGCTTCCTGTTCTTCCTGGCAGCCCGTTGAATATATAAACTAAATTAAACAAAAGGCAAGAAAAGAAAAATAATACAAAAAGATAATTCACTAAGCAGAACAAAACAGCAAACTACTTACTTTAGTACCCATAAACTAGAAACAACAGAATGAAATGACCTAAAATATTATGGAAAATAATAAAATCATGAGTCATGGTACAATTTTGAAACATTGTAGGAAAAACATTGTTAAATATTGCAGATTTGTGCACCGGGATTGTGATAGTATTATGTCTTATATTTAAATTATGAACATCCGTTCGAAATCGAATTTTTTCGTAAAATATAAAATTTGAAAATCTGAAAGCGAAAAAGAATTTGTTACCACTTCATCAAATTCTCCGTAAAAAATATCCATATAATGTCTGAGCTATAATACTCTACCAATAACAATAACTAAGATAACTACAGATATTATATTTACGATATTTCCACTTTTGGCATCTAGGGGAAAAACAAAACGCGATAGCGTTTGAGATTTTCACCATTGGATTTTTTTTCTAAAAACGAGACATGTAAGCTACTTTTTATCTAATTCTAATAGTTTTCGAGACTTCTTTAGTATTCGGACTTTGAATTCGGAATTTGAACCACCACACATCAATGGATCGAGAACAAAAATTCCTATCCATGGAGATGTAGAAAACATTTATTTGCATTATAAATCACAGTATTTATCAAACCATTTCATTTGATACCTGACTCATGAAGAATTAAATGTAAAAATGACTTGGAAAGCTAATAAAAATTAAATTAATCAAGATGTAAAAAAACCTTATTCATTAATAAACGTACATAATGCCATTATAAATCAATGGGTTTTAAAAATTACATTCTTCAATGTGCACGTCCATTGTTGATACACTGATCGAGACTCTCCCAGTAATTTTCCATCACTCTGTGGATCATTTTAATCGTAATGACAGCACTTTTCAGCATTATCATCTCTTTAAGAACTCCCAGAGTTTGGAGACGATGTTGGTACACTTTTTGCTTAAGGTAGCCCCAAAGAAAAAATCATTTCTCTCAGAATTACCATTGTAAGACGAGCTGTGTGAGCTGTTGCCCCATCTCGTTGAAACCACACATGTTCTTGTTCATATTCACTGACAGCATCCACTCTGGGCTGTTGAAAATTTTGTAGCTTCACACAATACCGATCTGCGTTTACCGTAACAGTAGCATCATTTTTTCGAAAAATGGACCCCACACACCAACTTCAGAAATGGCTACAGACTGCAGACTTTACGGCTATAAAATGATCGCTTGTAAAGTTCCCGAGGCTTATAGTCAGAGCACCTACAGTTTTGTTAATTGCTCGAAAGGTAGAAATGTGCCTCCAAATCGGAAATCTTTTTCTGTCCCACTTGTACACACGACACACTATATACAGTACATTCACGATGAAATCAATAAATTCGGTAAATTTTCAGCAATTACTCTTCGACAGAAATGATGCACCAAATCCATTTAATCTTTTGATTTGTGATTTATTCACGGATTTTACGTTAACACTAGACATTAGTTGAAAATCTTAATCCAACATAATTGGCTAATTAGCATTAGGTTAGGTTGCATCATCAACCTTATCTTAATCCAATCCAACCCAACCCAACTATTTAGTTAGCGCTAGATATTAACAGAGTTGGATTGAGCTACTAATCTTAATCCAACCCAAGCCAACATATCTAGCGAGCATTAAACATGTATTAGTTGGGTTGAGCATATCCTTTCCCAGGATATAGCCATAGTTCATCATCAGAATATTTTCAATTATTCAGTTACGCTCCATGTAAAAATTAGGAAGAAGAAAATTAAGAATAAGACCAAACCTTTACTGAAAAACAGTCATTGTTCATGTTTTTGCTAAAATACAGCATACACATAATATTAATAGTCATTTGGACAATATTATGCTTAGCGAGTAGAATCCTATAGCTAATACAATTACATTCCAATGCTTAAAGTATCAAATTGAACAGGTGTTGAATGGCCATCTTCGTTGAAAAAATACCTATTTTACTGATCAAGCTGAGTTGACTACAAATGAAATGTTTAACTTTCATAACAATCACAATTGATGCAACAACCTTTCATCTATTTTTGTGTAAACAGCTGGTTAGACATCGTAATGAATTGTTGACTTACTAATAATTTTAATAAATTTAGAGTAATTGAAAATACTTCATCTGCAATGAACAACACTATTGCATTAAACGTGATGTATAGGGTGGATCAGAAGATATCTCAGCATAGCATCCAAAAGACTAATAACTAAAATTAAGTGGATCATAGATTGGACGAGAAGGTTATACCGCATACAAAGCAGATTCTCAAAACACATTCTCGCAACAAAAAATTAAAATAACATACTTTTAAGACGTTTTTCGCAAATTCTCAAAAGCGGCTTATGATGGATAATACAAGTTTTACAATTACCTCATTTATCTTGCATTATCCCAACTATAATTATAAGAACTCTGATAATTAGGACGCTTTTATATCGAATCCTTCACAATATTGTTAAAAGATGTTCTTAATCCTGTGTGGGAAATCTTTATTATCATAAAGATGTGTAAGATAACAAATTATTAGTTATTTTCACCGAATAATTATCATTTTTATAATACACAGTAATATCTCGGAAATATGGGGTAAAAACAAAAAAAAAATATGTACTTAAATAGGAATGACTTAAATAAGAAGTATTACTAGTGTTGCAAGTAGGAATTTAACAGTCAACAGATCCTGCCTCGTTCCAAAATCCTAACATAATCCGCTTTCTTTCCTTATGTCAACAGAATACGAAAAAAATTTCGCTATCAGTGAGGAAACTCAAAGGAGTCTGATTGAAATATGGTCGAAATGCGCTTTTGTGCAACTACATGCGGTTATACCGAGATATATGGATGACTAAATTTATATGCTGTAAAAATAGAAAATATAAAGTTATATGAAGAATATGCAAAATCATATAAATCCGGTCTCTATTCATTATACACAGTGCGTTCATGATGAAAGTAAAGAAAATAATGCAACTACTACACCTTTTTTTTTAACGAGGTTGAGGAAATCTGCAAACAGACACCCGGCCTTTGGTTCTTGGACGGCCGGGTAGTGTGAGGTTGGAGTCCATCTTTGGATCCCCGACCCACTAAAACCCTTTCCTTGTGTTTCTCCGGAAACCGCCAACTGGCATTACTGCGGAGTGCAAATGGACTGTTTTTCATTTTTTTTTTCTTTTTTTTTCTTTTTTCCTTCTCCACTGATAATTCGCTTACCCCTGTTTCTTGGCACCTAAACGAATGTACTTTCAGCTGGGCTAGTTCTGTCATGTTCTCTATGTTGTGTTTGCAGGTTTCTCTCAAATGCTTTCATTCTAATTATTTCATTTATCATAGTTTGCACGGCTCTCCACTTATCTTCCGAATCCAACATTTGGTCGATTATGTTTTCTTTTCGTAAACTCGCACCAACCTTAAGTTCACATTCACTTCTTTGCGCACTAAATTCATTACAAGGAAAGAGAGTATGCTCCACTGAGTCTGTTTTTTCGCAGAACCAACAGGTCTCGTCATCTGCTTTCCTTATCCGGTGAAGGTAGGTCTTAAAGACACCGCGCCCCGTCAAAGCCTGTGAGAGGCAGTAATCTACCTCTCCCCATGCCCTGTTCACCCATCGTTTAATGTCTTTTATTAGTGACCTCGTCCAGCTTTCGTTTTTTTTTTTCAGCAACTACTACACCTTATCTTAACCGAACCCAACCCAACTTATTAGTTAGCGCTAGATTTTATTGGATTGGGGTGAGCGATTAATTTTAAGCCAATCCAGCAAGCTTGTTATCAATAAATATGAATTGGGTTGGGTTGAACCATCAACCTGATCTGAACCCAACCCAACCCAAGTAGCTAGTTAGTGCTAGATATTGGTTGAGCTGAGTTGAACCATTAAGCTTAACCCAACCCAACCCAACTAACTAGTTGGCACTAAATATTAGTTGGGTTTAGCCATCTAAACCATGATCCCACCATCCATGAGCCATCCATGATCCCACTTAACTAGTTAGTTAGTTTGAAACATTAAAATTAAAAATTGACCATACGAGTATTCAAAATTTTATTGAATTAATTCCTTTCATCATGAACACACTGTATACATATACAGTGTGACATCAAAATTAAAAATTGACAATACCGGTTTTCAAAATTTTATTGAACTTATTCTTTTCATCATGAACACACTGTATATGTATAAAGACCTACTTGTGAATAAATAGTGTACTTAAACCACAAAATTTTTGTCATGTATTCTATTAATGAATGCTATAGCATTCACGTCATCCCAGTTGAAAACTTTGATGAATTTGAAAATACCATGTTTTTAAGCCAATTTGTGATAAAGTGACGTTCATTATTCAAAGATTTTCAAAGTTTTTTCAAATAAAATCAAAGCAATGTTTAATCTCATTTACTGAATTAACTAATATTAGAAAAACATAAACTTTATCAAGGGTATGAGTTATAATGAAAAGTATAAAGAAAATAGATTCATATTAATGATTAATAATGATTTTAATCATTATTGAAAATTAAACGCCAACAAAAAAAATAAATAAATCATTCTCTTGTTTATCTATTTTGCACTTTCTAATCATTATTTTATTTATATTTCTATCATCATATAAATCCGGTCCCTCTTCATTATATACAGTGCGTTCACGATGAAACTAAAGAAAATGATGCAACTACTACACCTTATCTTAACCCAACCCAACCCAACTTATTAGTTAGCGCTAGATTTTATTGGATTGGGGTGAGCGATTTATTTTAAGCCAACCCAGCAAGCTTGTTATCAATAAATATGAATTGGGTTGGGTTGAACCATCAACCTGATCTGAACCCAACCCAACCCAAGTAGCTAGTTAGTGCTAGATATTGGTTGAGCTGAGTTGAACCATTAATCTTAACCCAACCCAACCCAACTAACGAGTTGGCACTAAATATTAGTTGGATTTAGCCATCAACTTGATCCCACTTACCTAGTTAGTTAGGTTGAAACATTAAAATTAAAAATTGACCATACGAGTATTAAAAATTTTATTGAATTAATTTCTTTCATCATGAACACACTGTATACATATACAGAGTGTTCATGAAAAGTATAAAGAAAATAAATTCATATTAATGATTAATAATGATTTTAATCATTATTGAACATTAAACGCCAACAAAAAAAATAAATAATTCGTTCTCTTGTTTATCTATTTTGCACTTTCTAATCATTATTTTATTTATATTTCTATCATCATATAAATCCGGTACCTCTTCTTTATATTCAGTGCGTTCACGATGAAACTGAAGAAAATGATGCAACTACTACACTTTATCTTAACCCAACCAAACCCAACTTATTAGTTAGCGCTAGATTTTATTGGATTGGGGTGGGCGATTAATTTTAAGCCAACCCAGCAAGCTTATTATCAATAAATATGAATTGGGTTGGGTTGAACCATCAACCTGATCTGAACCCAACCCAACCCAAGTAGCTAGTTAGTGCTAGATATTTGTTGAGCTGAGTTGAACCATTAATCTTAACCCAACCCAACCCAACTAACGAGTTGGCACTAAATATTAGTTGGATTTAGCCATCAACTTGATACCACTTACCTAGTTAGTTAGGTTGAAACATTAAAATTAAAAATTGACCATACGAGTATTCAAAATTTTATTGAATTAATTCCTTTCATCATGAACACACTGTATACATATACAGAGTGTTCATGAAAAGTATAAAGAAAATAAATTCATATTAATGATTAATAATGATTTTAATCATTATTGAACATTAAACGCCAACAAAAAAAATAAATAATTCGTTCTCTTGTTTATCTATTTTGCACTTTCTAATCATTATTTTATTTATATTTCTATCATCATATAAATCCGGTCCCTCTTCTTTATATACAGTGCGTTCACGATGAAACTAAAGAAAATGATGCAACTACTACACCTTATCTTAACCCAACCCAACCCAACTTATTAGATAGCGCTAGATTTTATTGGATTGGGGCGAGCGATTAATTTTAAGCCAACCCAGCAAGCTTGTTATCAATAAATATGAATTGGGTTGGGTTGAGCCATCAACCTGATCTGAACCCAACCCAACCCAAGTAGCTAGTTAGTGCTAGATATTGGTTGAGCTGAGTTGAACCATTAATCTTAACCCAACTTAACTCAACTTGATCCCACTTACCTGGTTAGTTAGGTTGAAACATTAAAATCAAAAATTGACCATACGAGTATTAAAAATTTTATTGAATTAATTCCTTTCATCATGAACACACTGTATACATATACAGTGTGACATCAAAATTAAAAATTGATAATACCGGCATTCAAAATTTTATTGAACTTATTCTTTTCATCATGAACACACTGTATATGTATAAAGACCTACTTGTGAAGAAATAGTGTACTTAAACCACAAAATTTTTGTCATGTATTCTATTAATGAATACTATAGCATTCACGTCATCCCAGTTGAAAACTTTGATGAATTTTAAAATACCATGTTTTGAAGCCAATTTGTGATAAAGTGACGTTCATTATTCAAAGATTTTCAAAGTTTTTTCAAATAAAATCAAAGCAATGTTTAATCTCATTTACTTAATTAACTAAAATTAGAAAAACATAATCTTTATCAAGATTATGAGTTATAATGAAAAGTATAAAGAAAATAAATTCATATTAGATTTTAATCATTATTGAAAATTAAACGCCAACAAAAAAAAATAAATCGTTCTCTTGTTTATCTACTTTCTAATCATTAATTTATTTATATTTGTTATTAATCACTTGTCAACAATGTTAAATGATTAAATATGAATCAATTACTCACCAAGAAATGGGATTGTGTCAATTTAAAATTTTTAGAGTTAATATTATCAATATTTATTATTATTAATGTTAATATTTTAATCCGATTTCAGAAAAAGAGAATGTATCGTTGATGTGTAAATATACATCTAGTCAGTGATCAATTCTTTTAACAGTTCGAAAATGTAAAAAAAAAATAATAATTTTTCCCATTTTCTAACTGTTAAAATAAAATTATCGTTAAAATCATATTTGTTTCAAGTTAATAATAATGAATAAAAGACCACTTCTTCCTTTTGTAAATAATTCATTTAAGAATATTTTTATTTAATAAAATAAATTTGTCCACTATTTTGTGATATAATTTAAGGGCCGGATGTGCAATACTACAAACCGATAAAATTTCGGTTTGTACGCAATATTAGAGTTTATAGGTATATTTCCTTATATTATTTTTAAATAACTTTTAATTAAACTGTAGCTTTGCTTTAGTTTTTACGACCAAATAAAAACTCGAGACGAACGATCTTGCCGATAACGTATTATCATCGTATTTCTATGAGACATTGATAAGCAAAACGGCTATCTTGCCAAATAAAATGCATCGATGTGCAATATCTCTTGTGCAATATTTTTTAACACTTCTTTTTATGCTCGATTTTTTTTTTTGCTACTTTAATGATAGAAATAATTTAATTAATCATGTACAGTGCAATATTTTTTTATATACATATTTTAAATACCGATTTAGATTTAAATTAACATTAAGAAACCAAATGCTCAATAATAAATAAATAATAATAATAAACAAAAGTGTTAATGAAAAAAATAGGAAAATTTTGTAGCACATTTCGTTTTATTCGATATATTTTTTTAAATAAATAAATAAATGTAGTCGCATGCTTGTACGTACCTGCAATTGTATAAATAAACGGACTTAGAGGGGTGAGGTGTTTGCAAAAATACAAAAAAAAATGGGGAGGTACTTGAATTTGGGTTGCGGTGAAGGAAATTCGGGGAAAACGCGAAATGTTAAAATATTTCGTTTTCACCCTAAAAAAAATATTATTACCAATTTAATTTCAAATCTCAATTAATTTTAAGCGCACATTATAAACTCATATTTTATATTATCTTTTTATTATTATCTCAATTTTTTTATTTTTTTATATTATTTCGTTTATTTTTTTTAATTCTTTTTATGTTTAAATGGTGTTCAGAGTATTATAAAAAAACGTTTTTCTTATTATTTTTGTAAATATTTAGTTTTTGTTGTAATTTATTTTGTAAGCAATTATGGGAAAAATAAACTATTATTTGTTAAACACTTTGTTCAATATTCTAACAGATTTTTAACAGTTCCTTACCTCATATTCATCATTAGAATTTAATTAATATTAAGTAAATGAAGGTTATATAAAACTTCTTTCTCGCTAATTAATAATTTCATTATTTACTCAATAGCCGGTTTTCGACCATAATCAGGTCATCATCAGTTAGAATCTACAAAAAAGCAATAAAAAACCAAATAATCGAAATTATTTAAAATCTAAAATGTTCCCTATAAATAAATAATAAAAAATAAAAAACTTACAGTCAAATATTAACATATTAAAAGATCGACGAACCATGACAAATTGACAAACATAACTTGCAAAGACCACTAAACAATTAACAATATGCTAAAACAACCGATAAAAAAACTTATCAATATGTTTTACAATATATAACAACAAATAATATATATATATGTATATATAAATATGTTACAGGTAAAGTGTGCATTTCAGTTAATGTATACATTAACTAGTCAATGTATACATTTACGTAACGTTTTAGTGAAAGTATTTACTAATCATAGAGTGTATACATTTACTAGTGAATGTGTACATATACTAGGTAGTGTATACATTTGCTAACAAATATCTGTAAAAGTTGTTCCAAAGGACGGTATAATTTTTTTAATAGACGGATTTGCAAGTGGTAAGTAAGTATAGTAATAAATACATTTTTGACGTAGTATCAAAAAACCGAAAAATAACTGGAAGCTTTGTACTAAGATATGTAATAAACATTTAAATACGGATTTTTTAATACAAATATTTATTCCTTGAAACAAAAATACAAAAATAAACAATATAAAGAACAAATCCGTTCGTCTATTAATGCAAATACAACTTTTATTTGTTACAGCATGGTCAATTTTGGTGGCACTGCGAATTGCACAAATTGTTTTTCTTTACACATGTGCATCTATTACCATTACATTTTGTTTTGCAATTGCATTTCACAAATCCCTGTCCACTTCCTACCGATTGCTCTGTGACCACTGTTCTAAGAGGTAATTGTTGTGGTGGAATATCATCGATGTTTAGCACCTTCTCTGGGTATACACTAAATTGGGATCTAGTGTAAAGACCTTTCAAAATGGCATTCCTTGTTCGTATTTGAAAATAACCATCATCGTTGTTTTTCATTATACATCCTAAGATTGAACGAGAATCTCCTCTTCCCCTGTCTACATCAGGTACTTTAATCCGGACAGTCATTTCACAAATCTCTGTCCACTTCCTACCGATTGCCCTGTGACCACTGTTCTAAGAGGTAATTGTTGTGGTGGAATATCATCGATGTTTAGCACCTTCTCTGGGTATACACTAAATTGGGATCTAGTGTAAAGACCTTTCAAAATGGCATTCCTTTTTCGTATTTGAAAATAACCATCATCGTTGTTTTTCATTATACATCCTAAGATTGAACGAGAATCTCCTCTTCCCCTGTCTACATCAGGTACTTTAATCCGGACAGTCATTTCGTTTTCTGCTGCCATATGAGAAGCATCAGATATTGTTTTCATACGTGTAAGTTAAAGTTTTAAATTTTCTTTGGCCTCATTTCTGTTATTATTAATTTCATGTAGACGCACGCAAACATTACAAATGGAATTATCTTCCGACAATAACAAAACCTCACATTTTCTGCACTTCTTCTCTTTCAATATATCGTTATTTTCTTCTTTATCAACACACGTTGTTGCTATTTCCTCTACTAGCAACATTTCTTCTTGCAAAGCTTCTTCTAAGATTTCCAAAGAACTTTCTGGGATAGATTCCTACAAAATAGCAACATTGCTATGAAAAGTGATTTCATTTTCACCTTGTTCTTCTGTATTAGATGCATTAGAAGTCTTTATTAATATGTCCAAGACGTCCTCAGTATTAATTTCTTTAATAACATCTCGTGGTAGTGAAGAAGAAATTCACTAACTCTCCAAACATTGTTTCATATGGACTTCTTTTGATTCCTGCATGAAGAGCCCTATTATATAGCGCTTTTTATTGTAGAAAAAAAGAAAGATTATCGCGTTCTACACTGCCTTGCGATTGACTATGTCGCGGTTTACCATGAACAATTTTTAATTCAGGTCATAGTTGTTTTAAATCTTTTATTATATTATTTACAAATTCTCGTCCATTATCAAACTGCAGCATGGATTGGGCACCAAATAATAAGAATATATTAAGTAGTTGATCTGCTACTTCCAATCCCTGCTTACTTTTAAGTACACAAGTATCACAAATTTCGTCAGATGATCTTGATAGACCAATATAAATTTAAGTTCTCCGTCAGGTTGTGATTGAAAGTCTATTAAGTCTTCTTGGCATCTAGAGTTATAGTGTGAAAATATCATCAGCTTAACCACCAAACCTTTCTTTTCGTTTTTTCGCTTTTTCAAACATAATTCGCATAAATTTAAAAATAGTTGTATTTCTTGAGTTGTAATATTTTTATACCTTTGTTGTTCCTTCTTCATATCATACGGTCACGTCATAGTCGAGTCTTCGCTTCGTTTTTTATTTAAAACAACTTCTACAACTTTTGTTATATAATACATTTTAAACGTATATTAAACTTTAACTGAGTATCGTTAGTAATTGTATACATCAACTAGTAAAAGTTTACATTTCGTATTTTATATACACATTAACTAAGTAAATTAGTTAATGTATGCATTGTCTAGATAGTGTATGCATTCACGTAATGAATGCTTTAACTGTAACATATATATACGAACAAGGATAGGACGAGGATGTTAAAAATGGATCAAGTTCTTAAGATGGACCCTTTAAATTTTCATGTTTTATGTAAGTGAATAATGGTCTGTAAAATAATTGAACTTGTTCATTAATTAAAGTGACGGAAGGGTTTTTCTTATAGGAAGATATTTCTAGCTATTCAAGCAGATCAAGTCTCATACCTTTGCCACATGAATGAATAAGTTTAACGTTAATTTTGCCAATGTAGATTCAATGTTCATTGTTGTATGTATTGTGTTTAAATTAAAATACTATAGATATATGTAGTTTTTTTCAACAATGATTTTTATTCCTTCATATAAGTGCTATAATTATTTCGAATGCTTAGCATTCATCATCAGGCACGACTACGAGAGAGACAACAAAAGGTTAAAATAAGTTAAAATATATAAAATATAGTTATAATTACCGTCAATAAGAGTAAAATTAAACACTTTTTTGCACATCAACCGTGTTTAAAAGAATAAATATTGGAAAACAATAAACGTCTTGAACATTACATATAATAATAATAATATTTAACATCTGAACAAACTGGATTACAAGAACGAACTGTGTTTTTTAATGGAACGTACGTATTCAAAGCGTAAAAAGTTGTTATAACTTGCTCCGGAAAACGACAACATAATTTATATGAATCTCATAAAAGTTCGGGTAACGTTAAATTCCGTGGTGTCATTTAATAAATTAGGGTTGTTTTTATTTTTATGTATAAATAATTGTTCATAAAGATCCATTTCTTTAGATTTCTTTAATTTTTTTAAAAGGGATATTTTATTTGTAGTAGTTTTATGATTGTGTTCTGTTAGATGTCGATGAAAATTTGATTTAGATTGAGTTATGTGTTCTTTAAACCGTGTATTAAGGCTTCTACCGGTTTGGCCAATATAGTAGCTATCACAGTTTTCGCAGCAAATTTTATATATACCACTTAATTCTAGATAATTAAACTTATGGTTGTTATTTATGTATGTTGTATTGTCAACTTCATTTGTATTGAGGTATCAGACTTTTTCGTTAGCAAATGTTTTCGCATATCACTAACTAAATGATTGATTGTGGCATAATCTGAATTTAACCTCATCTTTGCTGACTGAGATAATCGCGCTTTCAGAACAAAATCTATTAAATGCCGCTTACCGCCATCATCAAGCATAGTTTCATAAAATAAAATGGAATCTATCAATTTATTTGTCATGTCTTCCTTATCATTCATGACCAGAAGGAGACTAATTGCGACTTTCAAATCGAAATATGACATATTGATCTCCTCGTTAGTGGTTAAACTAATTAATTCAAAATAAATAGTATCTACTTTAATAACTAATTTCTTAATAACCTCTAAGTCGTCACCTTTTACTTCTAATTTAACTACCCTATCACTAAACTCATTCTTTAATTCAGTAAAATCTGCATACACTAAATCTGCTTCCCTTCTTTTCTTAACTAATATTTCCCCTTTTCGTCTAGTACTTCCTAATTTTATTAAATATGTTCTTATCTCCTTAAATTTATTATAACATTCTTCAAATGTAGCCATCAATTATATTATATAATTATAATTTTTTTTTTTTGGTAAACTATACTCGAATTATTTTATTTAACAATTTGTAATTTATTTCTTCGCATTGGCACCAATTTGAAATTTGGTTTTATTTATTCGTCATCAAATAATTCATACTCGTCGGGTTCTTCACCTGACCTACTTAAACCATTTCACTTCGGGATTTCGCAAGTTCGTGGCGAGTAATTTCCTGACGCATCATTTTTTGGATATAATTTTTGATTTTTCGTACTACAAAATATATTAAAAATAAAACTAAAACAACTGACCCTATTATCAAAACTAAATCTGAAGACGTCCAATTATTGGTTATTGCATTCCCTGCTGCTGTTTGATTGATTATAATTTCTTCTTTAGCTTTTATTTTTATAATTTCTAAATTATAATTTTTTTTTCTTCTAATCTTTTTTTTTCTTTTCTTCTTCTGCTTTTGTTTTTGAAATTAACATTTTTCTTTTATATTTCATTTGTTCGGTTCGCAGGATCGCCATGGAAAGGTTGGGTCTCGTTGTGTTAAAGAATACTAGTCATAATCGTTATATTTTTTACTACTACTGTATACGTCGGTGGTATTACGTGTTCTTTTCATTGATTACTTAATACTAATTGATGTCTAATTCTAATATCCCCACTTAATACAATATTCCACTACAGATGTCGATAAAAATTTGATTTAGATTGAGTTACGTGTTCTTTAAACCATGTATTAAGGCTTCTACCGGTTTGGCCAATATAGTAGCTATCACAGTTTTCGCAGCAAATTTATATATTTAATTATTATTAATTAAGTGTTAATTAAGTGGTATATATTAATTTATATATACCACTTAATTCTAGATAATTAAACTTATGGTTGTTATTTATGTATGTTGTATATGTTATTTATGGTTGTTGTATATAATGGAACTAAAGCTAATCTTATCGCCATATAAAACATCCTGAACAATATCAGTAAACTACAATTTACAACTGAAATAGAATCGAATCGTAGTATTAACTTTTTAGATTTGAAAATTTCTAGAAATATTGATAACCAATCGCTTAATTTTAAAATATATAGAAAAAATACAACCACAGATAATATCATACCTAAACATTCCTACAATGCGGAACAACATAAAGATGCTACGTTCCATTTTCTCTTTAATCGGCTAAATAATATTCCAATGGATAATGATGATTACATTGAAGAATTGTATAATATATTGAACATCGGATTAAATAATGGATACGATATCTCTAATCTACAATGTATATATAACAAAATACATAAAAACAACATCAACAATATGATATATCCTCGTTTCTACCCCAAATCTAAATATATTACTGTTCCATACAACCGTAGATTTCAAAACCAACTTAAAAGAAATATAGCTAAATATGATACTAAAATAGTTTTTTCCTCCACAAATAACCATCGGAAACATTTTGATAAATAACAACCATAAGTTTAATTATCTAGAATTAAGTGGTATATATAAAATTTGTTGCGAAAACTGTGATAGCTACTATATTGGCCAAACCGGTAGAAGCCTTAATACACGGTTTAAAGAACACATAACTCAATCTAAATCAAATTTTCATCGACATCTAACAGAACACAATCATAAAACTACTACAAATAAAATATCCCTTTTAAAAAAATTAAAGAAATCTAAAGAAATGGATCTTTATGAACAATTATTTATACATAAAAATAAAAACAATCCTAATTTATTAAATGACATCACGGAATTTAACGTTACCCGAACTTTTATGAGATTCATATAAATTATGTTGTCGTTTTCCGGAGCAAGTTATAACAACTTTTTACGCTTTGAATACGTACGTTCCATTAAAAAACACAGTTCGTTCTTGTAATCCAGTTTGTTCAGATGTTAAATATTATTATTATTATGTGTAATGTTCAAGACGTTTATTGTTTTCCACTATTTATTCTTTTAAACACGGTTGATGTGCAAAAAAGTGTTTAATTTTACTCTTATTGACGGTAATTATAACTATATTTTATATATTTTAACTTATTTTAACCTTTTGTTGTCTCTCTCGTAGTCGTGCCTGATGATGAATGCTAAGCATTCGAAATAATTATAGCACTTATATGAAGGAATAAAAATCATTGTTGAAAAAAACTACATATATCTATAGTACTTTAATTTAAACACAATACATACAACAATGAACATTGAATCTACATTGGCAAAATTAACGTTAAACTTATTCATTCATGTGGCAAAGGTATGAGACTTGATCTGCTTGAATAGCTAGAAATATCTTCCTATAAGAAAAACCCTTCCGTCACTTTAATTAATGAACAAGTTTAATTATTTTACAGACCATTATTCACTTACATAAAACATGAAAATTTAAAGGGTCCATCTTAAGAACTTGATCCATTTTTAACATCCTCGTCCTATCCTTGTTCGTATATATGTTACAGTTAAAGCATTCATTACGTGAATGTATACACTATCTAGACAATGCATACATTAACTAATTTACTTAGTTAATGTGTATATAAAATACGAAATGTAAACTTTTACTAGTTGATGTATACAATTACTAACGATACTCAGTTAAAGTTTAATATACGTTTAAAATGTATTATATAACAAAAGTTGTAGAAATTGTTTTAAATAAAAAACGAAGCGAAGACTCGACTATGACGTGACCGTATGAAGAAGGAACAACAAAGGTATAAAAATATTACAACTCAAGAAATACAACTATTTATATAAACGAAAAGAAAGGGTTGGTGGTTAAGCTGATGATATTTTCACACTATAACTCAACACAACCTGACGGAGAACTTAAATTTATATTGGTCTATCAAGATCATCTGACGAAATTTGTGATACTTAGAGCACTTAAAAGTAAGCAGGGATTGGAAGTAGCAGATCATCTACTTAATATATTCTTATTATTTGGTGCCCAATCCATGCTGCAGTTTGATAATGGACGAGAATTTGTAAATAATATAATAAAAGATTTAAAACAACTATGGCCTGAATTAAAAATTGTTCCTGGTAAACCGCGACATAGTCAATCGCAAGGCAGTGTAGAACGCGCCAACCGAGATCTAGAAAATATATTGAACGCTTGAATGCTACAAGAAAGATAAGTAAAGATAAAAACCTTTCAATCAAATCTTTCTTTTTTCTACAATAAAAAGCGCTATATAATAGGGCGCTTCATGCAGGAATCAAAAGAAGTCCATATGAAACAATGTTTAGAGAGCCAGCGAATGTTGGACTTACTTCTTCTTCACTACCACGAGATGTTATTAAAGAAATTAATACTGAGGACGTCTTGGACATATTAATAAAGACTTCTAATGCGTCTAATACAGAAGAACAAGGTGAAAATGATCTCACTTTTCATAGCAATGTTGCTATTTTGTAGGAATCTATCCCAGAAAGTTCTTTGGAAATCTTAGAAGAAGCTTTGCAAGAAGAAATTTTGCTAGTAGAGGAAATAGCAACAACGTGTGTTGATAAAGAAGAAAATAACGATATATTGAAAGAGAAGAAGTGCAGAAAATGTGAGGTTTTGTTATTGTCGGAAGGTAATTCAATTTGTAATGTTTGCGTGCGTCTACATGAAATTAATAATAACAGAAATGAGACCAAAGAAAATTTAAAACTTTAACTTACACGTATGAAAACAATATCTGATGCTTCTCATATGGCAGCAGAAAATGAAATGACTGTCCGGATTAAAGTACCTGATGTAAACAGGGGAAGAGGAGATTCTCGTTCAATCTTAGGATGTATAATGAAAAACAACGATGATGGTTATTTTCAAATAGGAACAAGGAATGCCATTTTGAAAGGTCTTTACGCTAGATCCCAATTTAGTGTATACCCAGAGAAGGTACTAAACATCGATGATATTCCACCACAACAATTACCTCTTAGAACAGTGGTCACAGAGCAATCGGTAGGAAGTGGACAGGGATTTGTGAAATGCAATTGCAAAACAAAATGTAATGGTAATAGATAAATAAATATATTTTGATAAAATTTACCATGCTGTAACAAATAAAAGTTGTATTTGCATTAATAGATGAACGGATTTGTTCTTTATATTGTTTGTTTTTGTATTTTTGTTTAAAGGAATAAAAATTTGTATTAAAAAAATCCGTATTTAAATTTTTATTACATATCTTAGTACAAAGCTTCCAGTTATTTTTCGGTTTTTTGATACTACGTCAGAAATGTATTTATTACTATACTTACTTACCGCTTGCAAAACCGTCTATTAAAAAAATTATACCGTCCTTTGGAACAACTTTTACAGATATTTGTTAGCAAATGTATACACTACCTAGTATATGTACACATTCACTAGTAAATGTATACACTCTATGATTAGTAAATACTTTCACTAAAACGTTACGTAAATGTATACATTGACTAGTTAATGTATACATTAACTGAAATGCACACTTTACCTGTAACATATATATATATATATATATATATATATACAGGGTGTTCCCGTGACTCGGGGCATAAAATTAACCACATATACTAGAGCAAAAATGATGATGATTCGTGAAAAAAAATTATTATAAAAGTCTTCAAATGGCCAAGATATGGGCCATCAAAGTTCAGAAATTTTAACACATTTTTCTAAATATTTTCAAAACCATTAATGGTAGAGGGTTGAAATTTGGTACAGAGTAAACAAACATCATGCAAAATCATTGAACCAATTTTGACTTTGGCCGGATGAC
Source organism: Onthophagus sagittarius (assembly GCA_036711965.1). Taxonomy (NCBI): domain Eukaryota; kingdom Metazoa; phylum Arthropoda; class Insecta; order Coleoptera; family Scarabaeidae; genus Onthophagus; species Onthophagus sagittarius. The sequence goes on along the minus strand of JASERS010000002.1, from coordinate 61,270,506 downwards.
GGCAACCATGTTATACAGGTGTTCCTAAAATTTGTTTGCTCAAAACTTTTTTGTTTGTTCGTAACCCTACATTTATTTTTGTAGTTTTTAATAGAAAATTTATTTTCGAAACTTTTTTCACTCTTTGAAAATTTTGATAACATTAACCGTTTGCGAGTTAAACGCGAAAATATTAAGCTTCGATTTCAATGGTAACACTAAACACAATAATTTTCGAAAAAGTTGGCCATGGCAATTAAAAAAAAAACAAATTGAGCCGTCAACTTGCTTATGTAGTTTAAACATAAAGTTGTTTGTTAATGAAGTTTTTATTAATTTTGCGTGTTCAAAATGGTCAATTACACATTTAGTGAACAAACTGACATGATTTTGACATTGGGAGAATGTCATGGAAACGCCGTAGCAGCCGCTAACCGTTATCGGGAGAAATTTCCGAACCGCAGAGCGCCCAATCGAAAAACATTTTTAAGAATTGAAACCCGTTTAAGGGAAAATGGGACGTTTAAGCCGAATTTTAGTAACAACGGTAAAGTCAGATCAGTCCGAACAACCGAACTAGAAGAAGATATTCTAGACTACGTACAAGAAAATCCTACAGCTAGTACTTTGGATATGGCGAGGCATTTTTTAACGTCAAAAACAACTATCTGGCGTGTTCTTCACGAGCAACAGCTTTATCCATATCATAGTTATAAAGTTCAGGAAGTTCGACAGGCTGATTACCCACTACGACTGCAATATTGTCAAATAATGCAGCACAAAATCCAAATTGATGATCAATTTTTAGAAAAAATACTTTTTGCAGATGAATCGACATTTTCTAAAGATGGAATCATCAATTTGAGAAATTCACATAGTTGGGCGGACGAAAATCCAAGATTTAAGAAAGCTTGGAAATCGCAATGGAGGTTTTCTCTTAACGTTTGGGCTGGCATTGTGGGCGATGTCATTATAGGACCCGTTTTCTTGCCGTCAAGGCTGGATGGCCATACATACAGGGGACATTTAGAGCAATTAAATGATTTTTTAGATGACGTTCCTTTAAACACAAGACAAGAAATGTGGTATATGCATGATGGTGCTCCTGCGCATAGTACACATGCTGTCCAAGAATTTCTATGTGAACGGTTTCCGGAACGGTGGATTGGACGAGGAGTGGATGCACCGATAAGTTGGCCCCCCCGATCGCCGGATCTTACACCTCTAGATTTTTATTTATGGGGACGCATTAAATCGCTTGTGTACTGCGTTGAAATAACTTCAGTTGATCAACTGAGGTTACGAATTGTTGATTCATTTGATCAACTTCGAACTGAAATCAACGTCCTCAGCAGAGTGCGCTTTAATTTAAGACGGCGATATCAGGCGTGCATTGAAGCCGGCGGGAGTGTTTTTGAACATCTGCTTTAGTATTTTTTTTTGTTCTGTTTTATTTATTACCATTTGTTTATAATTTTATTGTTCTTGTTCATATTTTTGTTAGAATTTTTATTATGTTCTTGTTTGTTGTTACCGCGAAAATTAAATTTATTGTTTTGGAAATTACATTCTTTTATTCAATTAAAATAAATTAACACTGGATTTAACTAAATCTACACTGAGAAATTTATGCAAATAATGGTTATTAGATCAGTTCGTTTTTCAATTGTCATCGCCTTCTCAGATCTTGCGGAATATGTTTTATTTGTTACGATTGAAATCAAAGCTTAACAGTTTCGCGTATAACTCGAAAACAGTCAATGTTATCAAAATTTTCAAAGAGTGAAAAAAGTTTCGAAAATAAATTTTCTATTAAAAACTACAAAAATAAATGTAGAGTTACGAACAAACAAAAAAGTTCTGAGCAAACAAATTTTAGGAACACCCTGTATAACATGGTTGCCGTCATCCGGCCAAAGTCAAAATTGGTTCAATGATTTTGCATGATGTTTGTTTACTCTGTACCAAATTTCAACCCTCTACCATTAATGGTTTTGAAAATATTTAGAAAAATGTGTTAAAATTTCTGAACTTTGATGGCCCATATCTTGGCCATTTGAAGACTTTTATAATAATTTTTTTTCACGAATCATCATCATTTTTGCTCTAGTATATGTGGTTAATTTTATGCCCCGAGTCACGCGAACACCCTGTATATATATATATTGTTTGTTGTTATATATTGTAAAACATATTGATAAGTTCTTTTATCGGTTGTTTTAGCATATTGTTAATTGTTTAGTGGTCTTTGCAAGTTATATTTGTCAATTTGTCATGGTTCGTCGATCTTTTAATATGTTAATATTTGACTGTAAGTTTTTTATTTTTTATTATTTATTTATAGGGAACATTTTAGATTTTAAATTATTTCGATTATTTGGTTTTTTATTGCTTTTTTGTAGATTCTAACTGATGATGACCTGATTATGGTCGAAAACCGGTTATTGAGTAAATAATAAAATTATTAATTAGCGAGAAAGAAGTTTTATATAACCTTCATTTATTTAATTAAATTTACTCGCAATATGGATACACACTATTATTTAATTAATATTATTTTAGTATCGCAAACTTTGTGACAACATCGAATTATTTTCCATATTTTCATTCATTTCCATCTCCAAACTCGATTTCCACACAGTTTGGTGATTATCAATAATAATATTAAACTCCTTTTTAAAATGGACAACATTCTTTTTAGAGCATTTAATAACATTTAACAGCATCCTCCCAAAAATCTTATCATCACAAAAAGTTGCCGACACACCACTTAATAAATGCATCATCTGCTTAAGAGTTTCAATTTGAATATCATTATGTAATAAAGCCTCCATTATCAATAACTGATTTCCATGCAACATTGAAACATTCAAAACGATCGCCCTAAAAATAATCATTTTATTTTTATCTTTCCGATACCAAAAATTTACCTTAATAAATTCTTTTTATTTTGTAGATTTAAATCTTGTAAGAAACGTATTAACCCGGGAGGGTAATTTTTGTGTTTATTAAGATAATGTGAAAATTCATCACAAGTTAAACTCGAATTTGAAGACTCCAAGTATTTTTTGAACATCAATAATAATTGTTTATTGCTATCGATGAATACTTTAGGTAGTAATAGATGTTTTAAATAAAATGAGGTTATTTCCAATGTTTTATCATAACTTGCATTGAATATTGAGTCTCCTATAATCAACGTTTGTTCCATATTTGCCATATCGGATAAGATTAAAAAAATTTGTTCCATATCATTCTTATTATAACTTAATGAGATTTTGTTTAGTGCTTCATTAAATTCTTCGATAGATGTTAATTCTATTAAAGGACCCACTATATCTCTAATTTCATCTAATTCGGCATCTGGAGCACAATTTGAGATATTTTTTGTTATATCTTCTTTTATAAAAGTACTATCATTAGTTAAATCTATCGTTGATTTCTTCTCGATAATTCTTGCATCCAATTCATTAATTAATTCCTTATTCTAAAAACAAATCCTTTTCACAACATCTTTGCAATTTTATTTTATACCTGCGGTAAAACTTTCTCCCAAACTTTATCATGTCGGGTTTCCGAATTCTCACGGATTACATTTAAAAAATCGGCTAAATCATCTTTTACTTCATTGCTAAACGAATATCTCTCAAAATTACACATTTTAAAGTTTTTAAATTATTACAAATTGAGGTTATGCACAAAAATGAAAATAAATTGACAACTTAGTGGCGCCATCTATGTAATATTATCATAACATTAGTAAAAACATTATTTTAAAGTAAAATTTTTATTAAATTTAAACAAATCAGCATTCTTAGTTTAAATTGTATTAATAATGTTCTATTTATATTATTAATAATAAAATGAAAATAATTGTTGGAGCCATCTATTGGAGATATATAAAACTTCATTTATTTAAATTAAATCAATTTTATTAGAACAAAATAAGTTTCATTAAATAATCTTTCAAAAGTAAACATTTAAAGTTATTAAATTAGTATAAATTGAAGTAAAATGTAGATGAATTGACTTCCTTAGATACATACCCACAAATGTCGTTTCCTTTTTCTTGTAGAATTAATTAATCGCCGTTTTTCAACAGTTTTTGTACACAAAAAATCAATGTGTTCTCCAAGAATTGTACCGAATTGTTGGAAACTTTTTGTTGGTAAAATATCAATTTGTAGACGGCAAATTTTTACTAAATTTCAATGTAATTGTTAAGGTCACACACCGCTATTTTTTCTTCTATTATAAGTATATAATAATAATAATAATAATAAATGAGGGCTCCCCAGGGCTCCACCCTGAGTGTGACGCTGTTCCTGATCGCCATGGATACGATCGTTGCGGATCTCGACCCCGACATCGGAAGGTCGCTCTATGTCGACGACCTGGCAATTTTCTGCAAAGGTGCTGATATGACCGCGATTGAATATACTCTACTATCCGGCATAAATAAAATAGCCAGTAACGCTCTCTCCAGAGAATTTAAAATCTCCAAGGAGAAAACGAAATGCGTGCATTTCTGTAGGCTCCGTCGTCCTCATGCCGACCCTACGTTAAAGCTGGGGGAACTGAGAATCGAAACGGTTCCCTCCATGCGATTCCTGGGAGTAATTTTCGACAAAGGGCTTAGATGGATCCAACACGTGGAGGACGTACTATCTAGGGCAAAGAAAGCCCTAAATGTAATCAGAATGGTGGCGAATGTCAGGTGGGGGGCGGATTCTTCCGTTCTCCTAAAGTTACATAGAGCCCTCGTGTTGTCGATTCTCGACTACGGGGCTTTAGTTTATTCATCCGCGAGAAAATCCTTGCTGGAAAAACTGGATGTTGTCCATAATCTGGGATTAAGATACGCCATCGGGGCATTCCCTACGACGCCGGTACAAAGCCTGCTGTGGGAATGCGGATCCCGTCTCTCTGGAAAAGAAGGGAAAGGATGATGCTCTCCTACTCCTTAAAAATTAAATCAAGAAGTCCATATCATCCCGTATACGGCTGTCTGTTCGATGTACGATTGCCATATTCCGCGAGACCCAGCGTAACCCGTCCCTGTGGGGTCAGGCTGCAAGAGTTGCTCGACCGGATCGGGTGGGTTATTCCCCCCGTGAGAGTAACCTCCGCAGAAAAGGTTGAGCCCTGGGTAGATCCGACAGACTTCGATTCATCAGACGAAGATGATGAGCTCCCGTTGCGGGATGATGTCTTAAAGGACATAAGAAAAGGAGTTATGGTGAGGTGGCAGAGAGAGTGGGACGACGTCGGGCATCCCTACTTCCGCGCAGTCAAGCCCAGAATGGAGAACTGGAAGTTCCCCATCACGCTGACTCGTGTGGAAAGGGTTCGGTTTCACCGGCTGAGGCTCGGCCACACGGCCCTAACCTCCGCTCATCTTTTGAGCGGAGGAGAGCAGCCCCGATGTAACGACTGCGATCGAGCACTTACCGTTACGCATATCCTCGTGGAGTGTGAACGGTATAACCTGCTAAGACAGGAATATAATATCCAAAGTGATAATCCCTTAAACCACGATAGGGACAACATCCATAACGTCCTTGACTTTATGAAGGACGCGGAGTTGTTCAATCGGTTGTGAAGAATTATTGTATTATGTTCAGAGCTTATTTACTTGCTTGTGTGTTTGTTTATTTATGTACTTATGTCTTGTGAAGTCCAGAGATCATTTATTTACTTACATGTATAGTGATCGTCCAGAGTTTATTCATATACATACCTGTATTGTGAAGTCCAGAGAGATCATATTATTTATTTACTTACCTGTATAGTGATTGTCCAGAGTTTATTTATTTATTTATTCGTATACTTACCTGTACAGTGATCGTCCAGAGTTTATTCATATACTTATTTGTATTGTGAAGTCCAGAGATTTATTTATTTATTTACTTACCTGTATAGTGAGCGTCCAGAGTTTATTCATATACATACCTGTATTGTGAAGTCCAGAGAGGTCATATTATTTATTTACTTACCTGTATAGTGATTGTCCAGGGTTTATTTATTTATTTATTCGTATACTTACCTGTACAGTGATCGTCCAGAGTTTTATTTATTTATTTACTTACCTGTTTAGTGATCGTCCAGAATTTATTCATACACTTATTTGTATCGTGAAGTCCATAGATTATATATATACATATACAGATTCGAGATCGAGATGTTCGATGCGTGAGGTGTACGTTTATTTCGCTCCGCATGAAGAAGATTAGTTTACAAGGTTTACTGTTGATTTGTAGAGTGATTAGTGAATAATTGGAGAAATGGCAGGTGATAGAACTCGATTCGCTTCTGAGAAAAGGGATATTGTTAAATCCTGCATTGTAGAGCTTGTAAAAGATGAAACATTTTTGCGTTTATTAAGCGAAAATATTGCTCGAGAGGTCGATCGAGTTTTCAAAGAAAAAATAGTGAAACTTGAAGAGTGTGTAACTGAGTTAAAGGAGGACAACAAGAGACTGGAGCGATTGGTTGTCGAGCTGGAGGATCGGAACGAGGAAACAGTCGAACGCTGCGATGCCTTGGAGCAGTACTCCCGTCGTACGTCGGTAAGGATTAGCGGTATGGACCATTGCCCGAATACTGAGGTGGAAATCAGTGTTTTACGTCTTTTCAATGAAAAGTTGGAAGTTCCTATTGATGCTAACAAAATTGATAGATGCCATCATATCGGAAAACCGGTTAATGATAAACAGGGCGTAATTGTGCGTTTTGTGTCTTACAAAGATAGACGATTAATTCTTCAAAAGCGGAAACTGCTGAAGGGGTCTCGTATCCGTATTTCTGAAGACCTCACGGCGACTCGATATAAATTATATCAAAAAGCTGTGGCCAAATTCGGTATGAAGTCTGTATGGACCTCCGATGGCAGAATCTTTGTTCGGGTTAAGGACAAAAAGGTTAAAATATTGAATTTTGATGATTTGGATAAATTATAACATTTAATCTAATTATTTCTTCTTGTACACACTTATATTAAACCTAATGTAGGCATTATGTTTCGTAAGTCAATTGAATCTTATTATTCTGTTAATTTTTTTTTAATTTTTAATTTTTTTTTTCTTTTCTTTCTTTTTGCGGAGTGAATACCGTACGACTTATTATTTTCACATAGTATTTCTTTTTGTTATAAAAAGCGAGTTTATTATCGAATTTGTTAAATTTCAGTTCACATTCTTTTCTCTTCTTTTACTTTTTTACTTCTTGCTCTGTCTCTTCTTTCTTTTCTTGTTCTTGTGGTCTTGCTGTTAAATGAGGATCGGCCATTTGAATGTTAGGTCGTTGCCAGCTCACTTCGCTGCTGTTAGGGATCTAGTTGTTGAGGAGGCTTTTGATGTATTTACTTGTACCGAGACATGGTTGTATCCTCGTGATGATCTTTCCATTTTTTCTATCGATGGATATGCTCACTACTTTGTTGGTCGTACGGGTCGTGTGGGGGGAGGAGTGGGTGTCTACATCCGTAACGCGTATAAATTTGAGGTTATTGTTGAAGAAATGTTAAGCTTTATTGAGCAGTTATGGATTCGTCTCCAGTTCGGTAGTTCTACCGTTATAATCGGTACTGTATATAGACCAGGTCCGCAAGCGGATCTTTTCTTCAATAGCTTGGATAGCACTCTGTCTACCGTTTTCCCTCTCACAGATGATATTGTCTGTGTTGGTGACTTCAATATTGACGCGCACAACAACTCCGGAATATATTACACTCACTATTTGCCTCTCCTTGCATCTTTTGGGCTTACTCAAATAATAGATTCTCCCACTCGCATTACTCCTACGTCTTCTAGCTTAATTGACCACATAATTGTTCCTGTCGATACTCACATTGATGACAAAGGTGTGGTTCCCGTCCACAATATTGCCGACCAGTCCCTTATATTTGTTAAATTTGATTTTTCTAAGTCTCAATATCAACCACCTCGTTCTATTCGTTACAGAGATTTTAATCATTTTTGTCTTGCTGATTTTGAGCGAGACTTGGCTGCTACTCCGTGGGCTGATATCTTATATCTGAATGATATTGATGATAAGGTTTCACTCTTCAACTACTACATGTTACTTCTCTTCGATTTACATGCACCTGTTAAAACTATTTCATCCAGGCGAGGATACCGTCCTTGGGTGACCGATAATCTTAAATTCCTGATGAAATATAGGGATGAGGCTTATCTAAAATTTAAAAAATCCAAACTTCCTGCGGACTTTTCGTACTATAAAGAGTTACGCAATTTTACAAATTCTTGTATTCGGAGAGAGAAAAGGGCATATATAGAGTCCGTTTTGAACTCTAATAATAGTCGTGAACTGTGGAAGTCTTTTAATAGGATGGGAATCATTAAATCTAAACAGCGGTCAGTACCAGTAGCTTTATCCGATGTTGAAGCTATTAATATTTCTTTTCTGTCTTCACAAGTTGATTCTCCCGGTGATCCTGATGTCATTTCTCATTTTCTCTCCAATACCCACCCGTCTGTCAGCAATGAATTTGTCTTTTCTCTTTCCACTGAGGAAGAGATTGGTGAAATTTTACTGTCTTTTAAAACTGCTGCTATTGGGTCTGATGGCATTGGTATTAAAATGTTAACTATGTGCTGCCCTTTTATTCTACCCTACTTGTGTCATATTATCAATGTTTGCTTGGAGTATGCTGTGTTTCCTTCCGCTTGGAAGACTGCCCTTGTTATGCCTCTTCCTAAAACCAGCAACCCTGCAAGTTACAGTGACCTTAGACCTATTAGCATTCTCTCGGTTCTCTCCAAGGTTCTGGAGAAAATCATCAGTTTACGTCTACGCAGTCATTTAGATACGTTCAAGATTCTACCATGCACTCAATCTGGTTTCAGATCCGGTTTCAGTTGTAGCACAGCACTTTTGGAAGTTTGCGATAACATTATCCGGAAAATTGATCGCAAATCTGCTTCTGTTCTTGTTTTACTTGACTTTTCAAAAGCTTTTGACACTGTGCATCATGAGATACTTCTTGCCATTCTTCATTACATTGGATGTTCTCGCAATGTGTGTTCTTTCTTTAAGCACTATTTATGTAATCGCAAGCAGATTGTCACACTCAATGGCCTGCAATCAGTGGAAGCATCCGTTACGTCTGGGGTGCCTCAGGGATCGGTTCTTGGTCCTTTACTTTATTTAATTTATACTTTTAATCTAACTGATGTTCTGAGGCACTGCTCTGTGCATATGTACGCCGACGACACGCAACTGTATTTTTCTTTTACTCCGGATCAACTTTGCGTTGCTCAGGAATGTATTAACGATGATTTGTAAAGGTTAATCACTCGTGCGTCTCAGCTATGTTTAAATATTAATGCTAAGAAATCCTCCGTTATGCTGTTTGGGTGTCCATCCTTCCGTGATTCTATGCGAAAGTCTCTATCTATTAAGATTGGTGATGTTTCACTTAACTTTCTTCTTTTAGATTTCGATCTCATGTTTCAAACCTTATTCGTAGTGCTTACTCTACCCTTCGACTCCTTTACAGTAATCGTTGCTTACTTAATTTACGTTTAAAAATACAGTTGTGTGAATCTTTGGTTTTGTCTCTCTTTAATTTCGGTGATGTCTTATACGGCTCTTGTATAGATAACTTTACTTCCACTCGTATTCAACGTGTTCAAAACGCTTGCTTGCGTTTCATTTTTGGTTTGAGAAGGAGAGATCATGTCTCGAGTGCTCAAGGTCGGGTCAACTGGCTTAATATGGCGAATCGGAGGTCTCTACACGCTGCTTGTCTCTTTCACCGAGTCATTTTATATAAAACCCCTCCTTATTTATGGAACAAAATTTGCTTTCGCTGTGATGTTCATAATTTGAACATTCGTCATCGTTTCACGCTTACGATACCAGCTCACCGTACTGAACTTTTCAAAAGGTCCTTTTCGTATTCTGTTTGCAAAGTTCTCAACAACATCCCAGAGCAAATTAAGCAGCGGAGTGAGCAATCCTTTAGATCAGCTTACAGATCTCATTTGCTTCAGCAGCAGCGCCAATAGACTCTTATCGTTTTTTTTTGTTCTTTTTGTTTTCTTTCTTTCTCTTTCCTTCTTTTCTTGTACATGTTTCTCTTATGCTGCTTTCCTTCCTTTTTGTTGTTTTTCTCTTTCTTTTCTCTTCTCTTTCGTCTCGTAAGTCTTCTTAGATCAATGTCATTGTTATTATTATTATAAATTAATTCTTAATTTTGTTATTTTGGGGTTGATGAAAAACAGTTATTCCTGGTTTGACCTGGTGCGCTGACTCAATCCCCTTTGGAAGGATACAGTATCGGTTGTTTTCTTTGCTAGTAATAGTATTCGAAGTTTTGTATTATAATATTCTGTAATTGTGTCTTTTCAAATAAATATTATTATTATTATTATACTTATCTGTACTGTGAGTGTAAATGTCTGGTTGGTCGAAAAAGATTCTTTTAATTATACACTAAGTAAATGCCCTAATAGCCGCAGTAGCTGATGGGTTAAAAAAAAATAAATGATTTATTGAGTTACAGTTAAAAAAAAAAGATACAAATCAAACCTACTTTTTTAAAACGAAAAATATATATATATATATATATGTAATTATAACTCAAATGGTACAAGAACAGCATAGGCAGCAGAACTGCCACTGATTTTACTTGCACCATACAGAAGAAAAAAAAGAGCAAAATATTAAACTGAGTAACAGAAATATAAATGTTTACAATTCGAATAAGTTTGCAACTGATAATAATAATTATAACAAAAAACAAATCAAAATTAAAAATAAAGATTCACACACTCTCGAAACACAAATCCTCTGAACGGAACCGCCGTGCTTGCACATCTAGCCATAACAGACATAGAATTCCATAGCCGAGCCATTTGATAAGAATACGAGAGGCAAAATTTTGCAGACCGATGAGATGGTATAGTCATTGTAAATTTATGTGTTATGTTCAAGTTGTGAACGTCTGTTCTAAACCTTATTTTATTTGCAAGATAAGCAGGTTTCCCAGAATGAACAATCCTGTAAATTAAACATAAATATTGTGTAAGAAACCTCTGCCTCATATTCAACCATCCGCTAGACTGCAACACAGGTGAAATATGGTCCCTACGCCTAACGCCATAAACGCAAGCAAGAATTCTGAACAACCTGCACCCTTCGCCTATATTCATACGATAAACACGAACTATAGACTATACCACAATAATTGAAATTCGATAAGACCAGAGTGTCACATAGTAAACGCCTGAGTCTAACAGACAAAACTTGTCGGAATGAGTGCAGACGTTTTAAAACACCATAAGCACGACCACATAGAATACCCACATGATAACCAAAGTTCAATTGATCATCTATAATAACCCCAAGACTCTTAACCATACTACACATCTGTATTGGCTTATCCATAATAGAAACATTGACTCGAGCTTTATCCACAAAGCAACCACCCCTCTTTGTAAATACAATACCTTGTGTCTTACCAGAATTAATTTTCAGACCATGATTTGCAATTTCGGTGCACAGAACACCCAATTCATCAGCAATTATACGGCATGCCGATTGGAGATCATCTGATTTAAAACTATAATACAATTGCGTATCGTCGGCATAGAGATGGCAAGAGCAATGCATTCATTTAGAGAATAAATTGCAAGTGTAAATAGTAAAGAGAACTGGTCCAAGAATAGACCCTTGGATAACACCTAATGAACAGATTGTAGGGCTGGACATCACTGAATTTAATTTAACAGACTGCACTCTATTAGAAAGATAGTTAACAAACAGTTTAATCACATGTGTATCCAATCCGATAAACCTCAATATATTTAGTAATAAGGTGTGATTAATTACATCAAAGGCCTTACTGAAGTCAAGCAGTATCAATAAAGTTGACTTGTCCTGATTCAAAGCCCGAAACGCAGTAAAAAAAAGCGCAGTAGTACAACTAAACTGTTTTCTATAACCAGACTGCTTAAGTGGAAGTATACACTGCGCCTCCAAAAAAGACTGAAGCTGTTCAGCCATAAGTGTCTCCAATAACTTTGATAAAACCGGCAATAAGGTTATAGGCCTCAGATCCTTATATGTCTTAACTGGAACCAATTTGAGAATAGGTATAACTTAACCATGCTTCCAGGAGTCTAGGAATACTGATTGAGTCAAACAGAAATTGCAGATATGCACAAGTACATCAAGAACACGGGGACAACAAAAACGTATCATATCTAAGCTGATCCCATCTGAACCTACACTAGTGGACTTCATATTCAGAAGTATTCTCAGAATACAACCTAAAGAAACCTCACGAAATGTCATTGTTGGGATGTCCGGGTGCATTCTATTATTGTAATAATAAGATTGGAGACTAATATCAGGCTCAACCAGAGGGTTTTTTACGGAATTGCTAAAAAAGGTGTTAATATTATTAGGATCAGCCAAATGAGATGGAATAGCAGTAGCGGATGATTTTAAAATATTAAATTTTTTGAGATTATTCCACATATTTTTAGAGTCATTGACAATCAAATTTTGTTCAAAAAATGTTTTTTTCTCCCGACGAATCGCACCCGTGACATAATTACGCAAGGTTTTATAGTATTGAAAATTTATAGCTAGATTTTATAGCATTATTCCTTAACTTGACCATCTGTCTAATATTCCACGTGATCCAAGGTAATGGACCTTTCTTTAAGATTTTTGCTACAACCGGAGCATGGACATCGAACAAAGACAACAATATATCATTAAAACAACCAACTTTATCGTCGATGGTTTCACAATCAAAAACAGCTTCCCAATTCATTAGATCAAGATCTCTATTAAAGGCATTCAAATCAATGCTGCGCAAACTTCGACAAGTAATTTGTCTGATTTCACGTTTACATACAGAAATTCCCAATTGACAATAAACCAGCAAGTGATCAGCAAACCCCACGTCTGCAGTGTTACAGTTACTAATTGTCAAATCATTGGATATAATAACTATATCAATGAGTGACTGAGAGTTTTCAGTTATTCTTGTAGGTTGTTCAATCGCCTGCCTCAAATTAAACGCTTCCAAAGTGGCTACAAGAGAATTTGTCAAAAGGTCATTAACCATAAGATTAATATTAAAGTCGCCGAAGATTAAGACTTCATCTACAGTATAACAAATCTGAGCCAAAGATTCTTCAAATAATTGTAGAAATGACCTTGGCTCATAGGAGGGAGGCCTATAGATGACGCCAATAGCGAAACTTTTACCATTCACTGCAACTCTAAAGGTGCATGTCCACTAGCAACAAAATTGCGACACTGGTCTCAGAAATAACTTTCAAAAGTGTATCCACTAGATGCAACTTTTTCCGAAAGTTACTCTCCGCAATTAAGTTCTGAAATTGATCTCGGGAGTTATTGCTTGTAAAGTGTAGGATGTGTTTACATTATAAAAAAAATTATCAGAACTATAATAACGTAAAGTAGACTTCTTGATTATTTAGATTTATACTAAAGTTATACTAAAATGGCATATCAAATTAAATGTAGTGCTGCATATATTGTAATTCATTTATTACAACAAAAGAAGAAAAAAAGAAAAATGTGGGTGAGGAACTGGATATTACGGAGATGCGATCTTGGAATTTATGAAACGCTGTTGTCGGAATTAAAATCGGAAGATCCTTGCCAACTTGATAATTTCTTTCGAATGACAGCTACTGATTTTGAGCATCTTTTGGAAATTGTAGGACCCACCATTACGAAGCAAGATACCAAAATGCGTTGTGCCGTCACTGCGCGAGAGCGTCTGTGTGTGACACTGAGGTTCTTAGCAACAGGTAGGTTTTCAATTAAAACAACAGTTATACGTAATTATTTATTAAAGATTACTTAAATAAGAATAACATTATAATATTTGTAGGAGATTCATATCATTCGTTGATGTATCTGTTTCGGATACCAGTGTGTACGATTGCTCGTATAATACCTGAGTGTTGTGAGGCGCTCGTTGAGGGTCTAAAAAATACATATATGAAGGTAAATAGTATGACATGACATGACATTTTTTTAGATTATTCATACCTTGATCAGTAGGACTAGAGACAAAACTTGAATAATAAGATGCAGCCGAGGAAGGGCGAGAAGTATCTTGTTCAGCTACTTTTAGTATTGCTCGTTGAATCATACGTTTTAACCTTTGTTGATTTTCTCGATTCTGTAAATTTCTTAATTCACAAGCCACAAAATCTCCAAATATTTGAAATTCATCGGCTGGTTTATCGATTATTTTCATTGCTTTATTTAAATGATCATCCTCCTTTAATTGACTGTTATCCTTTCGTTTTACCCTTTTCTCTTTCATGTTGTCAGGATTCTCGTTTACATTAACAATCGCCTCAGCATTTTTTGATTTGTCCTCTTCTTCCTAGAAATATACAGCCAGTTCGCATTTAGTTTTATCTCTAAACCAATACTTTATATGTACATATAAATAAGTATAACTTTAAAAATGTTTTTGATTTGCTAACTATATTTCAGACCCCAAAGACACCCCAAGAATGGCTTCAACACGCAGAACTTTTTGAAAAGTTATGGAATTTTCCGCATTGTGTAGGAGCAATAGACGGGAAGCACATAATGATGCAAGCTCCTTCAAATAGTGGCAGCAATTTCTATAATTACAAAGGATTTCACAGCATCGTATTAATGGCATTAGTTGACGCAACTTATAAATTTTTGTATGTGGATATTGGATGTAACGGAAGGGTATCAGATGGAGGTGTATTTAATAACTGCAATTTGTCACGTGCTTTGAAAAATAACACTTTAAATTTTCCAATTGTCCAAAGTTTACCTGGACGGGAAATGTCGGTACCTTACATCATAGTGGGTGATGATGCCTTTGCGATGAAACCTTATTTATTAAAACCATATCCATTTCGAGGTCAACCGGCGCATAACCGACTATTTAACTATCGCCTATCCCGGGCAAAACGAGTAGTGGAGAACGCTTTCGGCCTTACTGCTAATAGATTCCGTATATTAAGAAAACCAATTGAACTTTGCCCTGAGAAAACCACAGTAATTGTCTCAGCAATATGTGTACGACATAATTTTCTGCTGTCGCATGGTAGTAAATTTTATGCACCACCAGGTACTTTTGATACAGATAACATACCGGGTGAATGGAGAACCGCAGGGATGTCGCAATCTAATCTTTTAGATTTAGAACATGGAAATGCTCATAACTGTGCAGCAAATGCTAAAGAGATACGTGACGAATTTAGAGATTATTTTATTTCCCCACAAGGAGAAATACATTGGCAGTATCAAAACATCTAAATTAAATTAACTTCTTTTAGTTAATGTTAGGAACTAATAAATATATTATTTAACTCATTGTGTTAAGTGTTTTAAACGGTTATTTAGTATAAAAATTCATAAATCATTATACGTTTTATTTAAAATGATAGTTAATAAAAGTACTTACAAGATTATCAATAGTCTGTTTATTGGAATGATCAGCTTGAATAAACTTTATAGCTTCAAAAAACTCCCAATTGGTTTCATATTTATCTTCCGTTCCGTCTCCACTATGGTTGGCTTTTATTTTTCTTAATTCGCTATGAAATTGAGTTCGTAAATTATGCAATTTACGACCGATTTCATTCTCATTTGTATTTAGCGCAGCTCCTATGGTTCTCAATGCATTTTGTTTTTTTATTCGATTTCTGTAATTTTTATTTTTCACATCCCATAATACGGGATGTAATTCCCAATGAGAAATTAAAGATAATGTCTCTTCTTTAGACCACGACTTCTTATCAGCCATTTTTTTTTCTCTCGTTTCTTTCCAGATCGTTTGGAAAGTCTTACAAAGTGTCAGCAACAAACGAAACAGTCTACACTAGTAAACACAAACACTCTCGAGAGTAAATTGTTCAACTAAATTTCGCTTGCAAGTTCACTCTCAGATGTGTATACACAAGTGTCTGTGTTCGATCTCGCAATAAATGTCGCAATTTTGTTGCTAGTGGACATGCACCTTAACCCACAATTGCTCCACTCCCGGAATTTTGTCAACATTTATCACTTAACACCTGTAACAGTTCCGAACATAAAGATCAACCCCACCACCTCTAGATAATCTATCCGCTCTGAAGAATTGCAAATGCTCAACTTGAGCTAAAGAATCATCAATGTCGGCGCTAAGCCATGTTTGAGATACTGCAAATATATCACAGTTAGAACGATCTAAATATTCCCGTAAATCACTAAAGTGTGCAAGCAACGACCTTACGTTCAAATGTTCCACGCGAAAATTGTACATTTAAAAGACAGGAAAATGTATATTATGTATTATAAATAAAGAAATGAAAATCAAACAGTAAGTAACTTTAACAAATATATCAGTCAGCAACAGCTAGCATAAATAAAGTTTGGGGAATCTTACAGTAAATATACTAATTTATATGATCTACAGTATATGTGCGGTTATAAAATCGATCAAAAGTAAAAATATAATGTGTAAATTATGATAATAATAGTAGTAAATGAATTTATAAACAAAATTAATATATCTAAATTTGCAAACAGTATAACAACGAATTGAAGGGAGAAAAACATCTTGATAATATAAATCTAAATTAAGCGAATAACAGCCCAAAAATTAAGATATTAACTCATCATTAAGTAACGTACGTCAACCTCTATTTTCCAAAATACCAATATCTGAAGAATTTTTTATTAACATAATTGATCCATTTACTTTAGCATAAATTCTCCCATCACTTGTCCAGCAATTCCTGTAATTATACTTCTCCCGAACAGCTGTGAAGTGGTGATATGTAGAAGCAGTCAAGTCTTCTTGTATAGATATTTTTGAATTTTTAAATTTACTTCTTGCTTTTATTGTAGTATTCCGGGTTTTGTAACTAACAAATTTGACGATGATCGTATGGGGTGTTCACTTAATAGAACTGATCTCGACCCTGGTTTACAACTGTGTTTTTAATTGGAGACTATTTAAATAGATAGCGTGTTCATCGGAATACAGTAACCTTTTCGTAATCGTAAACAACTATAGGGAAATAACAAAGATATAACCTACAATTATTATACGTGTAAGTGACGTTTAGCTTTTTATACACTTAGGCCCTCTGCACACGGAGCTGCTCGTCATAGACGCGTACAATAAGCGTCATGCAGCTACGCTTCTTAAGGCGCGTACACATACAGCGAACGAAGGTGAACGAACGGTCGCGAACGAATTCGTTCGGTTGATGTGTACGTATCAACGAACACGTTTGAACGTGTTTGTTCGCATTCGTTGCGGTTCCCTTGCGAGGCGGTAAACTGGTAAACATAAAAGGATATTTGCCATAAAATTCGTACGAATTTGTTTTAATATATACGTGATTTTGTGGCGATTGGCCGAATATTCATTTCAGTTCATAGTACACTTTCTGATACTCGTAGTTTAAAATGGAATGGAGTAATTCTAAAGCTCTAGAACTCATTAATGAGTACCGCAGTAATGAATGCCTATGGAATCCGGCTGACGATAATCATAAAGATAGAATTAAAAAAATGGACGCTTGGAATAAAATTGCTAAGCAGTTTAATTGTGAAGCAGATGCAGCAAAAAAAAATGGAGTCCCTTTTAAGTTCATTCAGGCGAGAACGAATGAAACACGAACAAACCATGAAAACTGGCTCTGGCACCAGTGATGTGTATACATCAACTGTATACACATCAATAACACAATATGTTATTTTTAATGGATAAGTTTATTCCGAAAAAAACAAAAAATACCGAGGTAAGTGAAGACATTGTTATATTTTAGTACACAAGAATACAGTAGATAAGTATAGCTAGTAACGTACATATTGTTGAAGTTTAGGCAATATTTTATTAAATGTTATAGAGTAATTACAGAATATTTAAGCGTAATTGTTTTGCCAGTCAACTCTCCCTTCGTTCATAAAATAATCTGCAAACTCGTTTCTTATTGCTTCACAATTAGCTGAAGTTTTTCTTCCAACTTTTGCCATTGGAACAAACGATTGTGACGTCATATCTGTGACTTTGTGCCAACTTCCAGGCATAACGGTACCGTCTTTATCATCATCAAACGTTCCGGGCGGTGTATAAAGGTTTTGGGAATGTCTGCTTTTTCTTAAGAAATTATGTAAATAGACACAAGTCAAAACTACTGTCGTAGCCTTTTCTGGGGATAATAACATTACTTTTCTTAACACTCTGAACACAGCTGACATTATCCCAAACACGTTTTCGATTACTCGTCGGGCACGACATAATCTGTAATTGAAAATTCGTTTTTTTGATCCCTTTTTTTGTTCTACTGGATATGCTTTCAGAAGATGTTCATGAAGGCTGAAAGCATCATCGTCGTTGACGTTGACACATACGGAACTTTTGTCTGCCTATTAGCTAGAACTTCTTCAGGCGGTAAATTTAAGTCACTGGTTTGTAGTTTTTTCCAGAAAACTGAATTTTTTAACACACCCCCATCTGAAATTCTACCCTGGCAACCGACGTCGGCAAACAAAAACGAGTAAGAGAGAATAATTTGAGTCGGCAATACCCATTAAAACAATACTAAAATTCTGTTTATAATTAAAATAGTCACTTCCGCTGTGTATTGGTGCTTGTAGTATGCAATGTCTGCCATCTACAGCTCCAAGGCAGTGAGGAAAATTCCATTGACTATTAAAGTTTTCAGCTACACTCCGCCACTCTTCTGCATTACTAGGCATCTGAAAAAATTAATACTATTATAATATCTAATCAGTCACCAATATATACAATATTTGAGTTTATACAATATTCATATGCACATAAAATATGCGGTCAGATCGAATTTATAATCGGGTGACTTTGGCAACGTATTAAGCACTCAATTGTTTTAATTAAATTATTTTTTTAAGGAGTTATCCGTGCTTAAAAGGAAAACCCAAGAACAAAAGGTGATGTATTTTGATGTATTTTGATGATGTATTTTGTTTTGCCATTTTTGGGCCAATACGATTCAGTAGCCATTCAAAATCTACAGATTTCATTCTACAGAAATTTTCAAAGAGCCCATATTCTACTTCGGTCGTTAAATCTTTCAATAAATCCATTCCCCTATATCTACTTCTGCTTTTAAATAAAGATGTCATCCACCAGCGTCGCCTTCGTTTCTGCCTTTTCTCTTCGTCACTTATAATTATGCATGCTGCACTTGCAACAATAATTAAGTCATCATTTGTTGCCATTATTACTTCCACTAATTACCGAAAACAAGCGAATGAGCGCGAAACAATTCGTTTGCTACACATTCGTTTTTATGTGGACGCAAGCCGATATTTTCAGCAAACAGCGAACGAATTCGTCCAAATCTGTTCGATTGAATTCGTTCGCCTTCGTTCGCTGTATGTGTACGCGCCTTTACACGACTGTAGATCCGCACACGAAGACACTCATCATAGACGCGTATAATATGCGTCATGCAGCTATGTATCTTGTACGCTTAAGATCCGCACACGGAAACAATCGTTGTAGGCGTGTTCATAAGCGTCAAGCAGTTATGCTTTTTATACGCCGATGCAAAGATCCGATAGAAAGATCCGCAAAAGAATCAATTTTAAAGCATATTTTATTAAGTACTTGCAAACATGTCAAGTGATGAAGAGGAGTTACTTTTGTTAAATTATCTGCGTTTTCGTAAGAGAAAACAAAAGTGTAAAAGAAAATTTTGGGTACATCCTTATATCCGTAAAAATTCAGGCAAGAGATTATTTATTGCCACCAAAGAGCTATCACAGAACGATTCTAAATTTCAAAGCTTTTATAGAATGTCGAAAAATACCTTTAAAGAACTGGTGTTTATTGTAGATTCCACCATTCAAAAACAAAACACTAACATGCGTGAATGTGTTAGTGCAGAAGAGAGAATTATGATAACTCTAAGGTAAGTAAAGTACTAATTTATTTATTTATTCTAGAAATAATAATACAAATACAATTATTGAATGTTATTGAATGTAATATTACTAGTAGAAGGCGGCAAATTATCCAAATTATGTATTGTGAACCCATCGGTGGTATCAAAAATAGTGGAAACTGATGATGCATGATGAAGACTAGTCGGTGAGGGAGCGTGAGTGATTGGTGAGCAGTCATGCATTTGAAAATTCTCACCACTTTGCTCTTGCTGAGTTAATAGTTGTTCTATTAATAAAAGTGTTTTAATTTTAAATTGTCGCATATTTTTCTCAGATAAACTTTTTACATCGTTTAATAAGCTTAAAAGAAACATTTTTCGATCGTCATCTGAAGGTTTATTTTTCTTTTCTTTAATATATTGTAAAATTGCTAGCTCAATTTCATCTTTTTCCTGTGGATGTTTTCTTTTTCTTTTCTTTGCTTCAAGATGTTTACTCATTCCATCGTCATTGTTGTTTTCTTCAAGTACGTTAATTAGTTCAGGAGGTTCTGCATCGTGTTCATCGGCCTCTGTCGTTTGATTACTTTCTGGTAACGAAATATTGCTTGTTTTTTGTAAATGTTGAATAGGCCTTACGTATGGCAGGACGAACTGCATAATGTCATGCCAATAGTAAGGCTTTTTTGCTTTGGATGATGATCCACTGGCAGGTGGTTTCAGACTACCTACAAAGCCGTTCCGAATATTTTTCCACTTGTCTTTACCATCTTGCGCTATAAAGAATTCACGTGTTTACAAGGAAATATAGTATACTATTTTTGTTTTAGATATTTAGCTACTGGATGTACATTTAGTGCTCTCTCTTTATATTTTCAACGAGGTGAACGTACTATTGGAATTATTGTAGAAGAAACTACGAAAGCTATATGGAATGTGTTGAAGGAGCCATATATGACGTTACCAAATACGGAAAGATGGAAACAAATAGCAAATAGATTTTATGAGCTATGGCAGTTGCCAAACTGTTTGGGAGCAATTGACGGCAAACATATCCGCATTCAAAAATATCCAAATTCTGGATCCACCAATTTTAATTACAAAAGTTATCATTCTGTTGTTTTGTTTGGTTGTTGTGATGCTGAAGGTTTGTTCACAACAATAGAATGTGGATATGCCGGACGAAATAGTAATGGCGGTGTCTTTCGGGTTTCCACATTTGGTCATTGGTTGGAAAACAATAATACTTTGCCACCTTCAACTGAACTTCCCAACGACGAAAGTAGAAATAAATTTCCATATTATTTTGCAGCTGATAACGCATTTCCCTTAAGAAAAAATATTATGAGACCATACCCAGAAAGAAATAGTCGAGGTAGAAAAACAATAGAATGTACGTTTGGAATGATGACTCAAAAGTTTCAAATTTTTTTAACGCCTATACGAGTACGAAAATATGAAACTATTATATCAATAATACAATGTGCATGCGTATTGCACAATTTTATTAGAAAAAAAGATGGCACATTATACACAGTTCCAGTAATAGAAAAGAATCAGCAAAATCCGAGAAATTTGCCAGATGTTGAAAATATAAATATCAATGAAACTTCCTCACCTCAACATCTCCGAAAGTACTTAGCTAATTATTTTCTATCACCAAATGCAGCTTTACCGTGGCAATGGAATTATTGTTTATAAAATCTAATATAATAAATACTCTTTAAATTACCTGACCATTTCATTTTTTGGCTTATTGCATTCCAAGCTTTTTCAGTTAAATCTTTTCTACAATGTTCCGGTAATGTATGGTTATACAAACATGGGTACTTTTCAACTAATAGCACAAATTTCATTATTTCATTATTATTGACGTCCATGTTTATATTATGGATAGTAGTTATTTGCAAACGTTGTCTTGGCGCTAAGCGACTAACACTGCTGTACGCCGTGCGCTATGTAGCTTGCATGTTTAGACGAAATCGCGACGCTATGTCGCCATGTACAGGTTTCCATTTGAAAACACGTGAGGTGCGCTAAAGCGTACGTCTTCCTACAGTCGCGTCTAATACGCGTCTATGACGAACAACTCCGTGTGCAGAGGGCCTAAGCAATCCACCCTTTTGTACGGCTGGCACTACGCAGCTTGCATGTTTAGACGAAATCGCGACGCTGCGTCGACGCTGCGTCCCCGTGTACAGTTTTCTATATGAAAACACGTGAGACGCACTAAAGCGTATATCTTCCGACTGATGCGCATAGTCGGAAGATATACGCGCGTCTATGCTGGAGCTGCGCGTCTATGACGAGCAGCTCCGTGTGCAGAGGGCCTTAGCAGCAGAAGTCTGCGTACAAAAAACTTCTAACACTTTAACTGAAAAAATAAGGGTCATGATCTAATGTGCTAAACTTCAATTTTTTTTTTATTTTGTGTATTAACTACATATAATTCTATTAACAAAATATGCATCAATAAAACAGAAATATTAGTTACAAAAAAAATTAAAATTCAAAATTCTTCAAATAATGCGTATGCAAAAATCTGCATACAAATAAAGACGCCTTCTCCAAAATATACACTCAGCAGCAGAAGTCTGCGTACAAAAAACTTGTAATACTTTAATTGAAAAAATAAGAGTCATAATCTAATGTGATAAACTTGATTTTTTTTTATTTTGTATATTAACTACATATAATTCTATTAACAAAATATGCTTCAACAAAACAGAAACAGTAGTTACAGAAAAAAATCAAAACTAAAAATTCTACAAATAACGAGTATGCAAAAATCTGCGTACAAGTCAGGACAGTATTTATAAAAAATTCATAAATGAGATCATTGTTTCTATATTAATATGAGGTCGGATAACCTTTACGTTTAATGACCTCCCTTAAACGTTTAGGCATGGAGTGCACTAATTTCTTCGTTTCCTCCGAACTGATTTTGGCCCATTCCTCAATCATAACATTTTTTAACGTTTCCTTCGACGGTATGTTGTGTTGCCGAATCCTGCGTTCCAGTAAATCCCAGAGGTGTTCGATGGGATTCAAGTCCGGCGATTGTGGAGGTGTTTTAAGTTGCTTTGGGGTATTGTATAGTAGCCAAAGCTTAGTGTTGTGGGCGCAATGTTTGGGATCATTATCTTGTTGAAAAAAGTATTCGGCCCCAAGCCCAACTTTTTCGATGCTAGGCTTCAAATTTTCTTTTAAAATGTCTATATACATTTTATGGTCCATTGTCGATGTTATGAAAACCAACCTTCCCACCCCTTTGGTGCACATACACCCCCAAACCATAACTCCACCATCTCCGTGTTTTACAGTCGCTTTCAAATTTTCGGGATTAAGGGCAGTATTAGGTTTTCTCCATACAAGTTGTTTACCCTTAATGCCGAAAATGCAAAATTTGCTCTCATCTGTAAAGAGAACTTTCCCCAGAACTCAATGGGCTTGTCTAAGAGTTTTTTTGCAAAGACGATCCGCTTCTGACGATTGACCTGGCTTTTTTTCTGGCTCTTTTTCTGGCTTTTTTGACCTGAACTGGCTTTTTTCGTGCAACGCGACTGTGATAGTTAGCTTTTTTTAACGTCCTTCTCACCGTATCTTTGCTGATAGTTTTATGAAATTCTTCTTGTACATTTTCTACTATTTTTTTGCCGTCAGCCTAGGTTCTTTTCTAACCTGCTGTACAATTTTTCGCTTCTCTCGGTTTGTTAAAAGGGGTGGTCTACCAGATTGCGGACGTGAGAGGTAATCTTCAGTGTCTTTATAATTATTAATTACTCTTTGAGTGGAAGAGTGTGACCTGCCGACAGTTTCTCCTATTTTTCGAAAAGATTTTCCCTCTTTCCATAACTTTACAATAATTTTTGTCTCTCCCAATTCAATTTCCTTTCCTTTCGTGTCCATTCTAACTTTTAGCTTCTAAGCCTCTGCTAATATAATTGACACCGATTATCTTTTATTTAAATCGGAAAGCGTACATCGCCAACTACGTATTTAAGTAAATAAGTTTATTTTGGAGAAGGCGTCTTTATTTGTACGCAGATTTTTGCATACGCATTATTTGGAGAATTTTTAATTTTAATTTTTTTGTAACTAATATTTCTGTTTTATTGATGCATATTTTGTTAATAGAATTATATGTAGTTAATACACAAAATAAAAAAAAATTGAAGTTTTTTCACATTAGATCATGACCCTTATTTTTTCAGTTAAAGTGTAAGAAGTTTTTTGTACGCAGACTTCTGCTGCTATGTGTACTTATTTACTTAAATACGTAGTTGGCGATGTACGCTTTCCGATTTAAATAAAAGATAATCGGTGTCAATTATATTAGCAGAGGCTTAGAAGCTAAAAGTTAGAATGGACACGAAAGGAAAGGAAATTGAATTGGGAGAGAGAAAAATTATTGTAAAGTTATGGAAAGAGGGAAAATCTTTTCGAAAAATAGGAGAAACTATCGGCAGGTCACACTCTTCCATTCAAAGAGTAATTAATAATTATAAAGATACTGAAGATTACCTCTCACGTCCGCGATCTGGTAGACCACCCCTTTTAACAAACCGAGAGAAGCGAAAAATTGTACAGCAGGTTAGAAAAGAACCTAGGCTGACGGCAAAAAAATAGTAGAAAATGTACAAGAAGAATTTCATAAAACTATCAGCAAAGATACGGTGAGAAGGACGTTAAAAAAAGTCAGAGGTCAATCGTCGGAAGCGGAGCGCCTTTGCAAAAAAAACTCTTAGACAAGCCCATTGAATTCTGGGAGAAAATTCTCTTTACAGATGAGAGCAAATTTTGCATTTTCGACATTAAGGGTAAACAACTTGTATGGAGAAAACCTAATACTGCCCTTAATCCCGAAAATTTGAAAGCGACTGTAAAACACGGAGGTGGTGGAGTTATGGTTTGGGGGTGTATGTGCACCAAAGGGGTGGGAAGGTTGGTTTTCATAACATCGACAATGGACCATAAAATGTATATAGACATTTTAAAAGAAAATTTGAAGCCTAGCATCGAAAACTTGGGCTTGGGGCCCGAATACTTTTTTCAACAAGATAATGACCCCAAACATTGCGCCCACAACACTAAGCTTTGGCTACTATACAATACCCCAAAGCAACTTAAAACACCTCCACAATCGCCGGACTTGAATCCCATCGAACACCTCTGGGATTTACTGGAACGCAGGATTCGGCAACACAACATAACGTCGAAGGAAACGTTAAAAAATATTATGATTGAGGAATGGGCCAAAATCAGTTCGGACGAAACGAAGAAATTAGTGCACTCCATGCCTAAACGTTTAAGGGAGGTCATTAAATGTAAAGGTTATCCGACCTCATATTAATATAGAAACAATGATCTCATTTATGAATTTTTTATAAATACTGTCCTGACTTGTACGCAGATTTTTGCATACCCGTTATTTGTAGAATTTTTAGTTTTGATTTTTTCTGTAACTACTGTTTCTGTTTTGTTGAAGCATATTTTGTTAATAGAATTATGTGTAGTTAATATACAAAATAAAAAAAAATCAAGTTTATCACATTAGATTATGACTCTTATTTTTTCAATTAAAGTATTACAAGTTTTTTGTACGCAGACTTCTGCTGCTGAGCGTACGTGTAGTGACGTTTAGAAACAGGTATGTAAAGGTATCTAAAGAAGTGTTAAATTTTTTATTCCTTTGCTGTCTGCTGTTTGAATTGTTGCTGATTCTTAGTTTAAGGTAATATTTTTTACTTTTAAAGACATACAAATTTTTTCATTTTTGCTTGAAATGGGTGAATTAGAATATTATTAAACCAAAATTTGTATATATAAAAATTTATAAACAAGCATTTCTTAAAGATATAATCAAACAATTGTCTAGGAATTTTTATATCTAGATATTGATAAGCAATAGCATGGGTTCGCAATCGAAAAAGAATATGGTCTCGATATTCTAAATCGATTAAAATACAGTGCACTCTGCTTAATTGGGACACATCCAGTCTCATTCAATCTGTCCCAATTATCCGATAGTAAAAAAACGGTTATAGAAAACAATATAGAATATACTACGTATTTTTATCTACACGATAAAAAGTAATTATTGTTGAAAATAAAAAGTGAAAATATTAAAATAAACGTTTATTATATATAAGAAAACATTAAATAAATAAACAACAAAAATAATAATAAAGAAAACCACATGTTTTACTTAGGTAAAAATACTTGTCCAAAGTACTTTGGTTTCCACGGTTCATAATTTTTTTATTTATATACTCTGCACATTTATCTAAAGATTCAATTGGAGAATCTTCATTGTCTGTTTGCATAAAAAAAACGTCTTAAAACTTCTATACTTTTCTTAGCTTCTAGAATACGTATAGGATTATAGATTTCTTCGTCGCTACTTTCTTGAACTTCATTATATCAGTTTTGTGGATACAATTTCATCAACAATATCAGTCTCGTAGTCTTCGGTATTATTGCAACACTCCAAATTTGCGTCTATTTCTAGAAAATCATTAACGTTGTTGACTTGCCGAAGTACAGCGTCATTTATGATTTCACTTGAAGTGACCATTTATTCAGAAAATTGCATGTCACTGGGATCTTTGAAGCCACAATGGTTAAAACAATTGCGTATACATTCACTGCTAACATTTTTCCAACTGTCTGCTGCAAATTGTATAGAGTTTAGTATGTTCACTTTCGAGCTAACCTCTTTGGAGCTAGATGATGATGTGAAGGAAAATTCTTCTATTTTTTCAATGATGTGATGCACTAAAGCTTTACGATAGTGGAATTTAAAATTTTTGATAACACCCATGACCATAGCTTGTATTAATGAAATTGTGTTAGAAGGCAGGAATTCTGATTGTATATTTTTCAAATTGTTTATATGAGGATGAGCAGGGCAGTTATCGAGTAACAATACAATTCTTCTACATTTTTTTTTTCAGTTGTTGGTCCCATTTAGTCAACCATTGTTCAAAAATATTTGCAGTCATCCAGGCACTTTTATTTGAATGATACTCTACTGGCAGACTATTTATTGATATCCCCTTGAAACATCGAGGCTTTGCCGTTTTACCGATAACCAGATGTTTTCTCTTTTCAGTGCCATATTGGCAGTATCAGGCTCTTTTAAACCCGACTAATCTCTCATTCCTGTAACACAGGTATCCATCCGGTGCTGCACGGTAGAACATACCAGTTTCATGGACATTGAAGATTTTATCTGAACTGAACAACTTTTGCAGTTTTGGAAGTTTTTCCTTCTTCCATTTATCAGCGGCGACCACATTTGCGCTACCCTTCTCCCCATGTGCTTTTTTAAATTTTATGTTGCATCTTATCTTCCACCGTGAAAACCAACCTTCCGTTGCTTTAAAATCATGATGATCTAATTTTTTCGCCAATTCTCCTGCTTTTAATTTCAACGTTGGGCCACTAACACTAACCCCTTTTTGGGTTATCGCAGAAAACCAACGATTGAGAGCATCATCAACTTCTGGTTCTTTTCCCTCTCGCTTCCTTTTACGCGATTCCGCTTGGTTTTCAGCATTAATCCATTGTTTTTCAAGTTCATCTTTTTGTTTTATTAGTCGGCTGATCGTTGACTTTGGAAGGCCCACTGTTTTCTCTAATTGGCGTAGACGCGTATTGAGTGGCTGGTTTTCAATTTGTCGGAGCACATTGATTTTTTCTTTTAATGTTAGGTCTTTGCGTGGCATTTTAGTGCTTAAGTCACTAGGTGTTCACAATAAGAAGTGTAACGTTGAACTGAGTCGAAAACACGAGGCGAAAACAGAAGCGTTACTTAGGTGTCTAGACATAGTCGGGCGGCTCAAAGACGCGACAAACTGGACCGATTAACTACTAATACTCTATTGGCAGACTATTTATTGATATCCCCTTGAAACATCGAGGCTTTGCCGTTTTACCGATAACCAGATGTTTTCTCTTTTCAGTGCCATATTGGCAGTGTCGGGCTCTTTTAAACCCGACTAATCTCTCATTCCTGTAACACAGGTATCCATCCGGTGCTGCACGGTAGAACATACCAGTTTCATGGGCATTGAAGATGTTATCTGAACTGAACAGCTTTTGCAGTTTTGGAAGTTTTTCCTTTTTCCATTTATCAGCGGCGACCACATTTGCGCTACCCTTCTCCCCATGTGCTTTTTTAAATTTTATGTTGCATCTTACCTTCCACCGTGAAAACCAACCTTCCGTTGCTTTAAAATCATGATGATCTAATTGTTTCGCCAATTCTCCTGCTTTTAATTTCAACGTTGGGCCACTAACACTAACCCCTTTTTGGGTTATCGCAGAAAACCAACGATTGAGAGCATCATCAACTTCTGGTTCTTTTCCCTCTCGCTTCCTTTTACGCGATTCCGCTTGGTTTTCAGCATTAATTCATTGTTTTTCAAGTTCACCTTTTTGTTTTATTAGTCGGCTGATCGTTGACTTTGGAAGGCCCACTGTTTTCTCTAATTGGCGTAGAGGCGTATTGAGTGGCTGCTTTTCAATTTGTCGGAGCACATTGATTATTTTTTTTAATGTTAGGTCTTTGCGTGGCATTTTAGTGCTTAAGTCACTAGGTGTTCACAATAAGAAGTGTAACGTTGAACTTGAACAAAATAAGACTCTAGAAACTCTAAAAGAGAATAAAAACTCTAAAGGACGCCAACGTTGTGCGAACGAGTGCTAATTTCTCATAAATATGTTTCATATGATGCTTGTACTATATAATAGCCTAATACAGGGGCAATTTTCCCTGGTTGGTGCTCTGGAATAATCTCCTCTTCAATACCTGAGAGCCTCAAGGCAGAAGTACGCACAGTTTTGGTCAAGTGCTTATCAACGGCTCTTCTTTGCATGTTATTTTTCACTAACTCCATACCAAGATTTTTTTGAAACAGCCTGCGAGTTTTAGCAAATTCACCATCTGGTATGTTGCCTTTGTAGATAAGAAAAGCGTTAATTGCTGCTATATTGAGGAGGTTATAGAAAATTACCATTGGCCAACGCTTTGTGTTTCTTGCAACATTGTATGATGTGATCATTCGATCAACAACATCTACTCCACTTTTTGTGCTATTATAGAAAGTAATTATTTCGGGCTTTTTCCGATCACCGGTAGCTTCATCGATATGATCGTCTCGGTGCATTGTTGAAACTACAAGCACATTCTTTCTTTTTTTGAGTATATATGAAACTGCAGTCATATCATTACTAAATGCGAATAACAAAAACTTCGACTTTGGTGTCTAGACGTAATCGGGCTAGGCGTTCATGTGCGGATTGTCTCTTTAAATTGGACTTTATTTACGTTTTTTATTATAAATTTCTCAACTTTCTCTCAACTCCAATTTAAAAGGTTCGATCAGGGCTCAATACAGACACCAGAACTGAAGGTTGCTGAAACGCCGATAAAAAATAGCAAAGGTTCCGCAAAGCTGACGCTTCTATATATAGCGCCAGGCGTAGCACCTCAAAGACGCGAGGAACTGGACCGATTAACCGGAGGATTGTCCCAAATAACCGGATTAAAATTATATATGAAAAGTTTGGGTCTTTTAAATTTTGTCCCGATTAAACGGTTGTCCCTATTAACCGGTGTACCAATTAAGCGGAGTGCACTGTAGGTATGTTTATTTTGGTAAGTCATTATGGAACATGTTATATACAGTCATGCTCATATGTATTAGACACCCCTGCGAGAACTCAATATTATTATATCTACTAAAGCTGTAAAATTTTAGGCATAATGATACGTTGGCCTGGGTTGTTTTAACAAGATTTTTGTGGTTTGTTGGGTAATATAAACCATGAACAAGTAAAGATGAAATTATTTTGTATTTACCACTTTAGTCCTTTTCGAGCGGTCCGCCAAGAAAGTGTCATTGTATTCATTTGTGAGCATTAGTCGGTGCGTTTTTATTTTTTGTGTTATCATACAACTGGAGTGTTTTAAATAATGCCAAAAACACGTGAATTAACGGAAGCAGAACGTGCTCAAGTCGTATTGTTGCATTCGCAGAAAATGACTTTAAGTGCTATTGCTAGACGAATGAAATGTTCGCGGTGTGTAGTTCGCACTGCTATTAAACGATACCAGGAAACGGGATTGTACGCTAACAAATCAAAAAGCGGCCGAAAACGGACAACGATGACTCGGGAAGATCGACTCTTGCAGAGGATCTCTCTTCGCGACAGACGAAAAACGTCCAAAGAATTGTCCAGCGAACTCCACATTGAACACAACATATGCATTTCGGCACAAACGGTGAGAAGACGATTTGCCAATGTGGGTTTACATGGACGTATAGCACGCCGCAAACCTCGCTTGACAGAAAACCATAAAAAGATGCGTTTATTGTGGGCTAAAAAGTACAGGCATTGCACAATTGATGATGGGCCAAAGTCATGTGGTCAGATGAAAGTAATATAGGGGTATGTATAAATGAAATGTCTACTATTATAATAAATCTAAATATGTTAGAGGAGGTTTTGGAGCCATCGGCTTTAAAATTATTTGACGAAGAAGTGCCGGATTATTATTTCCAACAAGACAACGCACCCTGCCATAAATCACGCGAAGCAATGAGCTGGTTTACTAAAAACCGTGTAAGGATGTTAGATTGGCCAGCCCAGTCCCCTGACCTCTCACCAATAGAACATCTATGATATAAATTAAAGCTTAAAGTAGCAAAATTCAAATGCACATCAAAAACAACTTTAAAAAATAAAATTCTTGAAGCTTGGGATACTTTATCCCAAGAAGAATGTCATAATCTTGTAGCAAGCATGCCAAGAAGGGTGCTTGCTGTAATTAAAGCAAGGGGTGGTATAACTAAATATTAAAATTCTTTAAATAAAGAGTTTTAAACCCGTTTCCATTTTAAGGTATTAAATTTATTTAATACCTTTTATTTTACTTGAAACCGATAAACAGGGAGGTGTCTAATACATATGAGCATGACTGTATTTAAAAATATTAAAATAAGAATTAAAATAAAAGCTTAAAGATGTTCAGAAATTGTTTGTTTATTTAAAAACCATGAATTACATAAATTTAATAAGAAATATTTATTTTATTGCATTTACAGTTACATTACTACAGCCCAAAAATTTTAATTGGCATCAAATTAAACAACACCAAATTATTTACTCTATATACTTAAATAGTCGTATTTCAATTTTAAATTATTTTAACGAATACTCTATTTATTTATACGATACATAGAAAATTAATACAAGCTTAAGATATGGAAGGGATCAATATACTTTATACGGTAACGGACATTACCGATAAAGTATACCT
This sequence comes from Onthophagus sagittarius, assembly GCA_036711965.1. Classification (NCBI taxonomy): domain Eukaryota; kingdom Metazoa; phylum Arthropoda; class Insecta; order Coleoptera; family Scarabaeidae; genus Onthophagus; species Onthophagus sagittarius. The sequence goes on along the minus strand of JASERS010000002.1, from coordinate 61,239,267 downwards.
AGGTATTTATGGATAAATAACCACCATGTGATTATTCTCACACTTCGTAGACACCCAGGAGAGGTTGTAAGCCTCGCTAACAAAGTGTCTCCATGCGATTATAATCAGCACCATGATTATTTCCCACGTGGAGTAATAAGGTTGATATATGGTATGCACTAATAGAACGATTCTCATTCTATCAGTGAATAGACCCCATATCAAAAATAGATAGGACAAACAATTAATACTAATTTAATATAAATTATTTCGAACGAATATCCTATGTATACATATCTATTAATATGGAAACCTAGTGTGGTATCGTTGAAGATTCTTAGGCTTTTTAATAAAAGACTGAAATTCTTCCCAACTACATGTGAATGTATTTTACCCAAACGTTTGTACAATTCTGTCGTTTACAAAAGAGTTATCAATTTTAAGTATTACGGCAATAATGCTTACCACGGTAATACGGTTCAACGGACGACCTAATACTTGTTAAGTAATTTGCTGAGCATACATTTTATAATTTAAACGTTTTATACTTTATTTAAATAATTATGAAATCGATACACTACACTAGCAAGATGAGGTATAGAAGGGATCTGTATACTTTACACAGTAACCGACATTACCGATAAAGTATACTTAGGTATTTGTGGATAAATAACCACCATGCGATTATCCCCACACTTCGTAAACACCCAGGAGGGGTTGTAAGCCTCGCTAACAAAGTGTCTCCATGCGATTATAATCAGCACCATGATTACATCCCACGTGGAGTAATAAGGTTGATATATGGTATGCACTAATAGAACGATTCTCATTCTATCAGTGAATAGACCCCATATCAAAAATAGGTTGGACAAGCAATTAATACTACTTTAATATAAAATTATTTCGAATGAATAAATGAAAAAAAATTATCTATTAACATGAAAACCTAGCAATTTGAGGTATGGAAGGAATGTATATACTTTACACGGTAACGGAATTACCGATAAAGTATATACTTAGGTATTTGTGGATAAATAACCAACATGCGGCTATTCCCGCACTTCGCAGACACCCCGGAGGGGTTGTAAGCCTCGCTAACAAAGTGTCTCCATGAAAGCATAACCAACATCATGATTATCTCCCACGTGGAATAACAGGGTTGATATGTGGTGTCCACTGACAGAACGATTCTCATTCTATCAGTGAATAGACCCCATATCAAAAATAGGTTGGACTAACAATTAACATTATTTTAATATAAAATTATTTCGAACGAATATCCTATGTATACATATCTATTAATATGGAAACCTAGCAAGATGAGGTATGGAAGGGATCTGTATACTTTACACAGTAACGGACATTACCGATAAAGTATACTTAGGTATTTGTGGATAAATAACCACAATGCGACTATCCCCACACTTCGTAAACACACAGGAGGGGTTGTAAGCCTCGCTAACAGAATGTCTCCATGCGAGTTTAACCAACACAATGATTATTCCCCACGTGGAATAATAGGGTTGATATGTGGTATGTAGTAATAGAACGATCCTCATTCTATCAGTACAAGAACCTCATATCAAAAATAGGTTGGACAAACAATTAATACTAATTTAATATAAACTTATTTCGAAGGAATATCCTATTTATACAAATCTATTATATGAAAACTTAGCAACTTGAGATATGGAAGGAATCAATATACTTTACACGGTAACGGACATTACCGATAAAGTATTTACACATTAGTGGTAAATAGCAACTTGCATATCGGCTGACTATTGGTATCGACCCCACTATCGACAATGTCTTGAAAATAATACCCCGCATGGAGTATGCATATCACCATGATTATTTCTTGCGTGGAATGATAGGAGTTATATGTGGTATGCTGATATTTGGGTAGATTTAGTTTTTTCCTAATCTTCCTAGTTTTTAATTTAGACCTACAAATCTACGGTTTTTTAGTTAATATTGTAATGCCATATATTTCACGTATTAAATATCGTCTGTACACTAATTCTACTTCAGATAAACTTGCCATCTAGAATTTAGGAGACCAAACTATGTAAGTGATAATCAATTTAATAGATAACGTTAGTCGATAGAAAACAGAGACAAAACAGAGTTCTTGTTTTGTATTGTTTGAGTGTTTTTATAATAATAAGTGCTTTAAAAGCAATGAAAAAGTTAGGAGTATGGTTAGTAGCAGTGATAATGAGTCACTTTTTGATAAATCACCACCTAAAAAGAAGGAAGTACTCAGATGCGAGCAAAAACATATTTAAATTTGGCTCAAAAATGAAAAATTTAGTGGATGGTTTGCAAAAAGTAAAAGAGGTAATACGTATTTTTGCTGTTCCGCATACGACAGTGATAGGAAATGCGGCATAACAATTCGTCTAAGCATGAAGGGAATTGTAAGAGATTGCAAATTCGCAACGGATGGTAACAACCGGTGAAATTAAGCTAGCTTGTTTTATTGCAGAACATCAACATGTTACCTCACATCTCACTAATTTACTAAAATCTGTATGTCCAGATTCAAAAATTGCAGAAAAATTGCCTATGAGTAAAACAGAAGCTCTCGCACTATTGTAGTAAATATAACAGAAAAAACAGCTAAAGAAAACTTATATAGAATAGAAAATTAGAGATTATCCAATACGAGATTATTCAACCCAAATTATGAAGTACAAGATAAATTTCTAACGTTAATACCAGTTACGACGGTTCAGCTGATGGTTTATACAATAAAACTATCGAATATTTTATTAAGAAACAAATCTCGTACAAGAAAAATATGTTAGGGTTTGCGTTTGATGGTGCTAATGTAATGTTTGGTGGCAATAACTCGAATTGGATTCGTTTTGCGCATCCAATTCATGTGCTGGAATCGACAACTGAATTATACTTGGAGTTTTTACGATTTAAAGATCTGATTTAAAGAAAGAAATGCAAGCAGAGAAACTAAATTAGTACTTACTATGTAATCAAATTTACACCGCTTTATACAGATATTTCAACTGCCAAAGAACAGAAATTATTAAGTATTGACGGAATGATACTAAATTTGACTCGGTTATTACAGGACACTAAAAAGTTGGATAACGATAAACTAACAAATTTTTGTAGAAAATATAGAGTTTTACATTGAGGCAGCAACCCAAATCAGACGCAGATTTTCTTTCGATGACAAAGATGATAAAGATGTTGAACCCACAAGCGATTTTAGATCATAGTTTGAACAAAAAGCTAACAATTGCTGAACTATTATATTATTTTCCAAGTATTTCCCTGGAAAATATAACGAAATTGGATAGGGAATGGCGAACTCTTCGCAACACCAATTTAAATTTGGACGGAGATTAGAAAAATCGATGGATCAACAACATTTCCACCGTTATCTAATTTAACAATAACACTTTTGTGTCTACGGAAGAATGTTTGTTTTCAACTATTAATATTATGATGACGAAACTTAAAAATAAGGTTTCTACGACCGTAATAAAAGGTACTTTGCACACGAAATCAGAAATTAAAGACCGTTTTGAGTTTGAAGCCGAACGACTCTCATTCTATCAGTGGAGGTATACTTAGACAAACAATTAAGATATGGAAGGGATCAAAAAATTTGTGGATAAATAACCAACATGTGAAATACCCACTGCTGGAAGGCGTTAATTTTCAGTAACGACAAGGTCTTCGTGGTTAATACTCACGAGTGTCTAACACCATGCTTATTTACCACGTGTAAGTTGATATGTGGATGGACTCCATATAAAAAAAAATAAAAAATATTTTAATGTTAAATTATGTTAATATTAATTTACGACTAATCTATCCCACGCGAATTTATGGATGGTGTGTCCACATTTCATCTGGTTCCAACTGGGACATACTGGAAGAATTAAAAACAAATTCTTTATTATCTTAATACATTTAATCGAAACCTGTTATTAAAAGGTAACTTTTTCATACAGCCAAGAACCTAAGGTAACTGGATTTAGCAATTTAAATGGATTTATTTTTAGCAAACCATCAAATGATCGACTAAGAACGACGATCTTCGTACCAAGGAGTATAATAATAATAATAATAATAATAATTTCCTTCTAACAGGATTTACAGCGTCTAATAGAAAAAACGAGAGGAGGGTTGGAGTCTTATAATTGGGTGCGACTTTTTTATTATTTCACGCGGCCAAAGTGACATTACATTGGCGAAAATCTCGAAAAATATTAATATTTGGTCCGTATCCAATGAACCGTCCCTTTCGGATCAGAGATAAATAATTTATGAAATTGGTGAAATTAAGGCAAAAATCAATATATAGAGAGATCCAAAGCAGACCATTCATATAAGTTCATATAAGAAATCGTGTCCATTAAGAAGGAGACCAGATAAGTGCTACACCAATTCGTGATGGAATATTAAACTCTCGTACACCTTAAGTGGGAGGTAGTAAAAACATTTAACCAAGCAAAATAATCAAGAAAAGGAGTGGACTGCGAAGTTTATTAACTGCAGTGGTCCAATTATAAAAAAACGCTAAGACAAAGGAAAAGATAAACTTGGTAAAAATTCTGTGAAGATATGGAAGACGCACCGTCTACTACGAGGACTCACAGAATGTTATGACGGCAATTACACCGCTAATCCTATAGAAAGTATGCGATTACTAATGTCCTCTCATTTTTCAGGCTGTATGGGACCTGTATGGAATCAAATGGTGGAATTAATCTTGTGGTGACTGAAACCAAAGTTGACTGGGCCATATTACCTGCGCTACATCAATAATTTGTGGCGAATTTAGTACCGCATCTGTTAAATATATATATAGAGGTTGCTTAGCATTCCGCTATTTTCCCTTAACCTAGGGAGAAGTAAAGGTAATCTTCATCCCCAAATCTGGAAGTAAATAGCAACTTGCGTATCGGCTGACTATTGGTATAAGCCCCACTATCGACAATGTCTTGAAAATAATACCCCGCATGGAGTATGCATATCACCATGATTATTTCTTACGTGGAATGATAGGAGTTATAACTGTTCTGCATACGACAGTGATAGGAAGTACAGCATAACAATTCGTCTAAGCATGAAGGGAATTGTAAGAGATTGCAAATTCACAATGGATGGTAAAAACCGGTAAAATTAAGCTAGCTTGTTTTATTGCAGAACGTCAACATATTACCTCACATCTCACTAATTTACTAAAATCTGTATGTCCAGATTCAAAAATTGCTGAAAAATTGTCTATGAGTAAAACAGAAGCTCTCGCGCTATTGTAGTAAATATAACAGGAAAAACAGCTGAAGAAAATTTGATAGAAATAAGACAAAACCATTTTTCATTGGTAGATGAGAGCATTTATAATTCGATCATCATTTAGCTTTGATCGCGAGATTAGTCAACCCAAATTATGAAGTACAAGATAAATTTCTAACGTTAATACCAGTTATCGACTTTTATACAATAAAACTGTCGAATATTTTATTAAGAAACAAATCTCGTACAAAAGAAATATATTAGGGTTTGCGTTTGATGGCGCCAATGTAATGTTTGAAGGCAATAACTTGATAGTTACTTATTTAAAGGACATATTCATGCCCTGGAATCGACAACTGAATTATACTTGGAGTTTTTACGATTTGCGTTACCTATATTCATTGATTTAAAGAAAGAAATGCACGCAGAGAAACTGAAATAGTACTTACTATATAATCAAATTTATACTGTTTTATACAACCAATTTATTTGGAATTAACAGAAGAAGAGAAAAACAATGCCAAAGATATTTCAACTGCCAAAGAACAGAAATTATTAAGTATTGACGTAAACGTTAGGACCCATTTACCGTTATTTGAAATAGGTATATATAGGTATAGTTAGAAAATTTGTGGATAAATAACCAACATGTGAATATACCCACTGCTGGAAGGCGTTAATTTTCACTAACGACAAGGTCTTCGTGGTTAATACTCACGAGCGTCTACCACCATGATTCTTTACCACGTGTAAGTTGATATGTGGATGGACTCCATATAAAAAAAATAAAAGATATTTTAACGTTAAATTATGTTAATATTAATTTACGACTAATCTATCCCACGCGAATTTATGGATGGTGTGTCCACATTTCATCTGGTTCCAACTGGGACATACTGGAAGAATTAAAAACAAATTCTTTATTATCATAATACATTTAATCGAAACCTGTTATTAAAAGTTAACTTTTTCATACAGCCAAGAACCTAAGGTAACTGGATTTAGCAATTGAAATGGATTTATTTTTAGCAAACCATCAAATGATCGACTAAGAACGATGATCTTCGTACCAAGGAGCATAATAATAATAATAATTTCCTTCTATCTGAGGATTTACAAGGTCTAATAGAAGAAACGAGAGGAGGGTTGGAGTCTCATAATTGGGTGCGACTTTTTTATTATTTCACGCGGCCAAAGTGACATTACATTGGCGAAAATCTCGAAAAATATTGATATTTGGTCCGTATCCAATTAACCGTCCCTTTCGGATCAGAGATGAATAATTTATGAAATTGGTGAAATTAAGGCAAAAATCAATATATAGAGAGATCCAAAGCAGACCATTCATATAAGTTCATATAAGAAATCGTGTCCATTAAGAAGGAGACCAGATAAGTGCTACACCAATTCGTGATGGAATATTAAACTCTCGTACACCTTAAATGGGAGGTAGTAAAAACATTTAACCAAGCAAAATAATCAAGAAAAGGAGAGGACTGCGAAGTTTGTTAACTGTATCGGCCCAATTATAAAAAAACGCTAAGACAAAGGAAAAGATAAGCTTGGTAAAAATTCTGTGAAGATATGGAAGGCGCACCGTCTACTACGAGGACTCACAGAATGTTATGACGGCAATTATACCGCTAATCCTATAGAAAGTATGCGATTACTAATGACCTCTCATTTTTCAGGCTGTATCGAACCTGTATGGAATCAAATGGTGGAATTAATCTTGTGGTGACTGAAACCAAAGTTGACTGGGTCATACTACCTGCGCTACATCAATAATTTGTGGCAAATTTAGTACCGCATCTGTTAAATATATATATAGAGGTTGCTTAGCATTCCGCTATTTTCCCTTAACCTAGGGAAAAGTAAAGGTAATCTTCATCCCCAAATCTGGAAGGAAAGATTACACTGAAACAAGATCATAAAGACCAATCAGTCTTTCCTCGTTCATCGGGAAAGCACTTGAAAGGCTACGCGAAAGTTAAAGGGAAACGACACTGGAAAGGTTTCCTCTGCACTCAAACCACCATTCATACACTCCGGGAAAATTAAAAGAAATGGTCCTACAAGAAATTGTAGGAGCTATCGATAGATCTTTTGACTACAAAGAGTCCACTCTCGGAGTTTTTATAGATATCGAAGGAGCTTTTGACAGGACAGCGTTTCATATAATCAATAAAGCCCTCAGAGATAAAGAAGTTCAGCCTGCAATAGCGGGCTGGATTCTAAATATACTCTCAAAGAGGGCCATACATACTATAATTGATGACAACAACAGTAGTTAAAATATGTATATATAAATATATAAAATAAGATTGATTGTTGACATGTCTACGGTTATGCTAACGATCTAGCCATTCTGGCCCACAAGAAGTAGGATAACGTCTACGTGACCGAATTCAGGCTGGATTGAGAATAATTGAACGTTGGTGTCGAGACAAAATAAGACAAAGATGGTGCTCTTCATAAGGAAAAAAAGGCTGGGTACCTGTAGAGCGCCCTGGCTTTGCAAATTTCCTTTGCACTTTTCCAATGAAGTGAAGTATTTGGGGTTAACCCTAGATAAAATGCTGACATAGAGACTGCACATTGAAAGTAAGATAAGAGAGAATGTACTATGCCTGCCTCCTCTCAATTATCACGTTGAGGACGTGGTGATAGCAACAATGATCGGGCTACGAGTGGTTAATGATAAATGGCTTTATAAATGTAGAAAATTTACTAGCCAGGTAAAGGATGAGACATGTAATAAACAACTGCTCTTAAATGGCAGAATAGATACGATTCCAATACGTCTTAACTTCGAACGACCATATGAAATAAAATGTATGTACGTAAATTTATGAACAAGGACCATATAGGAAATGTTGGTCATTTTTCTGGCGGCTGAACAAATTTCCAATAAAAATTGTGAGAGAAAAAATATGATATATTCTAATTCCTCGTTGCTTGAAGACTGCCATAACAATTTTGTTGAGGCGGCCGCTCGTAATAAGATCACGATTTTCTGATCAAAGGGTCATTCTGCAAATAAACTTCATAACATGATGGACAAATTAGCGATTAAAGCTGTAGGTGCACCTCCTGGATCATCAGAACCATTCATCGCCCCAAAAATAGTTTTTAATAGAGTTTCAATATGTTTCTAAATTACTGGGACAAGACACCAGGATATCGCCAAGTTAATATCTGATATACCAAATTAACAGATTTATTTATGGAGCTATCCAGGAAGAACCTACATTTGATAATAGGTTTAATCACTGGACATTGGTATCTACAGAGGCACCCTACGGAATATGGGAATAAGTGACACCGACATCTGCAGACGATGTGATGAGGAGGAAGCTCTCCAAGCATTAAAATTTTCCATTTTTGAAGATATCAACAAATTCTAGCCTTTCTCTCCAGGGTGAAATGGCCGAAAGGACCCTAGAGTTGGCAAAAGAAGGAAGTAAGTACAAGGGATCTGCAAAGGTCAAAGTAATAAAAGCCTGCCTTCCCGCAAATACAGAATATAGACATTGTCGTGCTCTTAATTGAATGATAAGCAACCAGTTTCGTCAAATTGTGACACTTTTTGATATTGTGATGCTCTCAATTGATTGATAAATAACCAACTGTTAATTATCATCATTATGCATAAAATTAATAAATTATACAAGTGAAATACTTAATTTTAACTTTCTGTTTAAACAAAGAGTTGTTCCTTGAAAATTTTTGTATTTAACCGACAGTAGTTGATAAAAATTAGATCATTAGAATCGTTCCTATGATTATCATCAGAATTAGTGCAAATAATAAGTTTCATCTCTCGTATCTACGCTAGAAACTGACAATTTCGAAGATAAGATTGAACAAAAGGCTTTTATCTAACGCCATTTACCAATAGAATTGACACTTGAAGACACACTTCTCATAGAAAAATGTTTCGAAATTGAATTTTATATTTCAAATAACAGAGTAACGTATCTTCTAGATAAGAATTTAATTTTTTTTTTTTTTTTTTTTTTTTGATAAATTTGATTCTATGTTCATCGTAGGGTATTAAATTAACTCCTATGTTTTCAATTATTGCTTCAATGAGAGCAAAGTTTTTTAAAAACAAATTTTCATAACGTCGATAGAAAACTTATAGGTTTTATTTATTATATTATTTGTGAGAAAATCAAGTCACGATCAAAATTAGTCACGATCGTGACTCTACAATGAAACGTGAGACCTTGGGCACCTTTAGATAACATACGTGATTATTGAAAATACATATAACGCTTACATGTTATTTAGCCCGCTAACGATAGACGTTGATGTCCAATTGAACGATTTTGCTGCTCTTTGATCCTTTTTCTCCTTCAATACTTTATTTCATTTCCACTCACGTCAACCTGAAACAATTAAAAAAAGAAAATGCGTGAGACTCGTGTAAAAATTCAAAAAAGAATTAAATTACCGTCGATGTTGAACGGTTTAATGATAAATGAAATGAAAGTTAAATGGGGGTTAAACGTATTTCCAATGATTGAACGTCTTCGGAACGTAACACCTGTTTACTCGAGAAAAATCAAAAATAAAAGAGGAAAATTTCTTGTCGATTTATACCTGCTCGTCCATAAAAAAACTCGTAACCGGCCGACTCCTCTTCCCCCTTCTTGTTTAGTAAATTATTTCATCCCCACTCACGTCAACCTGAAACAATTAAAAAAAAATGCATGAGATTCGTATAAAAATTAAAAAGAAATAAATTACCTTCAATGTTGAACGGCCTTATGATAAATGAAATGAAAATTAAATCGGCGTTGAACGTATTTCTAATGATTGAACGTCTTCGGAATGTAACACGTGTTTACTCGAGGAAGATCAAAAATCAAAGAGGAAAATTTCTTGTCGATTTATACCTGTTCGTTTACCAAAAAACTCGAAACCGGCCGACTTGATATGTCACGTGAAAATTCATCGCCAACCGAAATAAAAACAAATTAAAAATAAAATTCAGTTAAACAAAATTGATAAAACTTAAAAATGTTTAAATGATTTTGAATTCGAATTAATTATTTTAGTTCGAGTCTCACTTTAACCCTCCGTCTGTCGGGCGCGCTTTCTTAACACTTTCGATCGGGTGTGGTCTGTGGAGTCCAAAATAGAAAAAACTCTAAAGAACGCCAACGTGTGCGAACGAGTGCTAATTTCCCATAAATATGTTTTATATGATGCTTGCACTATATAATAGCCTAATACAGGGCCAATTCCAAACTCACGTTTTATGTTAATTTGATTTTAAAAAAATGCTTACAATTTAATCACATATTTTTCAAAATTTGGAAACAACGCCTAAATAAAGGAAAAGAAAATCGATCTGTAATAATATTTATTTAAAAATGTATAAAGTGTTATAAAAAAAATGTCTTAACTAAAGAATAATATTCTATGCACAAACTGGAGGGCTTCAAACTGTGGTCTCAACATTTCCCAAACAATCGTTGCAGCACGCTGTTATGTGCTCCATGCACAACCAACATTTACAAATTTTGCAAAAATAACGAGTTTTTCGTCTTTTGCAATATTTACAGTTTCCTCTTTTCCCTGGTTGTGGCTCTGGAATAATCTCCTCTTCAATACCCGAGAGCCTCAAGGCAGAAGTACGCACACTTTTGGTCAAGTGCTTATCAACGGCTCTTCTTTGCATGTTATTTTTCACTAACTCCATACCAAGATTTTTTTGAAACAGTCTACGAGTTTTAGCAAATTCACCATCTGGTATGTTGCCTTTGTATATAACAAAAGCGTTAATTGCTGCTGTATTGAGGAGGTTATAGAAAATTACCATTGGCCAACGCTTTGTGTTTCTTACAACATTGTATGATGTGATCATTCGATCAACAACATCTACTCCACTTTTTGTGCTATTATAGAAAGTAATTATTTCGGGCTTTTTCCGATCACCGGTAGCTTCATCGATATGATCGTCTCGGTGCATTGTTAAAACTACAAGCACATTCTTTCCTTTTTTGGGTATATATGAAACTGCAGTCATATCATTACTAAATGCGAATAACGAAGAATATAATTTCCTGTTTTTAACTTGTGTTATTTCAAGAGGTAGTTCTCTTCTATTGGCTCTAATTGTACCAACCACAGTAAGGCGGTACTCTCTTAGCAGTTTCTTTACAAATGAATATCCTGTGAACCAACGATCTATTGTAACATTTCTTCCTGATCCTAATAAATGTGAACACATTCTTTCAGTTACTGCAGCGGTAGAGTTGTCAGTTTTATATGGACCATTGGGTTGAACACCAGCGTAAATTTCTATGTGTGAAGTGAAAAATGTTTTGGCATCAACAACGGCGAAGACTTTCAATCCGTATTTGTTTGGTTTACTTGGAATGTACATTCGGAAACTGCACCTACCCCTAAAGGCAAGCAGCATTTCATCTAATGTTACATACTCGCCCACAGAATAAGTTTTCTTACAATTGTCGTTGAACTTGTCAACAATAGTACGAACTGCTGCTAGTTTGTCCATTTCTTTTCTTTGACCTCTAGTTGTGGTATCGTCTAAGCGAATGCATTTCAATAAGAAGACGAACCTCCGTTTTGCCATTGTAGCAGGAAATATCTCATATCCTACACCGTCTGATGACCAATACTCTGCTAGATGTGTCCTTGATCCATGATGGAGCCCAGCTAAATAAAGCAAACCCATCAGCGCTTGGATTTCTACAGAGTCGGTAGGTTTACACTCAGTCTTATCTTGGTATTTAACAGAAATTTTATCAATAAATAAATTAGTGTTTTCAACTACAATATCAATGCAGTTTCCAAACATGTACATCCAGCATTGAATGGGAGATAGTGCGTCACGTGCTTCACCGATGACCCCCGGCAGGTGTGACACTATGTTTTCGTTGCGAGTTCTAATATTTCTAGGTGGGACAGCCTTTTTTCATTTAGTTCCATCTTTACCAAAAAAATACGAGCATCTATCACGAATCACGGGTTGTTCATCTTCAGTCTTCCTCGCCGTCATCCTGATGCATAATATCTTACTGAAAAATTTGGTAAAGCAACAAATGCTTCACCGATGACCCCCGGCAGTCGAATTGGCATTGTTGAACAGTTTTGTATCTTATGTGCGCATAATTGTACAGTAGGCTTAAATAGAATCTTAAATAATAAAGATATTCATATAAAGGAAATGATTGTTGAAATTAATTTATTCTTGTGGTTTACTTATATTATTAATTAATTCTTGTTATGTATTATCATTTTAAGGCCAGGCACGCACATGCGATTTTCTGTCGCGCGACTGTTTGGTCGCAAAAATAACGCACAGCATTAAATACAAATGCGCGCATATGCGACTAAATAATAGCAGCGATTAAAAAGATGTAACCTGCTCCATTTTTGTAACGACGCGATTGTCGCGTCTTTAAATATATCACATGAACAAGAATGAACATGCACGCACATGCGACTGTTCAGTCGTAGTCGAAGCACAGGTCGAAGTTGGTGTATAGGATAATTATTACAACAAATTTATTAAAAATGACTGAATCTTCAGAAGTGTCTGATAATAGTGACAATGACTTGACATCTAGTGTCTTAGACACAGAAACTATTATTATCGAGGTAGAAAAAAGACCAGCTCTTTACAACAAACATTTGAAAGAGTATAGTGACCGAAATTTAAAGGAAAAATTGTGGGGAGAAGTGTATAGCAAAGTTATATCCACTCGGAACAAGTTATCGGCCGAAGAAAAACACAAGAGAGGTACGTGATGTTGTTTTTATTTAATAGTTTTTAATAATCTTATGTAATAAATGTTGTGCAGATAAATATTTAAATTTTATCATATTACCACGGAACTGAACCTTCGGGGGATGTAAAGTAATTTGCCATATAGTCTCTTATATTAAGACCAACTCTGTTAGGTCTTATTCCAGCTGGAGGACAGCTCTGTAATAAACACTCATAAAATTCGTCCTCCATTTGCACACCGTCTTTCTTTCGCACGAAGTTATGTAGAATGCAACATGTTTTAATGATAAGGTCGGCAAATTCGACTCGCACGTCTAATGATCGATGCAAAATACGCCATTTGTTCGCTAAAATACCAAAGGTACACTCTACCATACGCCGTGCACGAGTCAGTCTATAATTAAAGACTCTTTGTTTCATTGTTAAGTTTCTTCGAGGATAAGACCGTAAAACATTTTGTGATAACGCGAATGCTTCGTCTCCTACTATCATGAAAGGTATGGGTTCTCCCATCTCGTTGTTTGGTAATTTTTGTGGAGTAGGAACATTTAATTGGTTATTATGTAATCTTTGACCAAAATTCGAATTCTTAAAAACACTGGAATCGCTTCAATACGAGCAATAGATGCTCCTACATCTATTGCTGTAAAACAGTAGTCGGCGTCTACTATACCCAAAAGAATAGTCGAATAAAAGTTTTTATAATTATAAAATTCGGAACCAGTATTATTTGGTTTCTAATGTGCTTGCCGTCGACTGCACCGATACAGTTCGGAAAATTTGTCCTATCGTAAAACTCTTTGGCAATATTTATCCAATCTTCTTCAGACTTTTCTGGCATGTATAAAGGCTGTAAATAGTTCCATAATTGGTTACACGTGTCTTCAACAATTTCCCTTATCGTGGTAGCCCCAAGTAAAAATTCAAAGTGTAAAGAATTGAAACTATTGCCGGTAGGGTAAGGTATCTGAAAAATAAATAATAACTGTTTTTTATTGCAGGAAAAATTATTCAAAAAAAATGGAAAAATTTAAAAGATTGTTTCGCTAGGGAATTAGCAGCCCAGCGTAAAGCAGTGTCTGGGCAAGCAACAAAAAAAAAAGAAGATATATTTATTTCGACCAATTGCAATTCCTTTTCCCAATAATGAAAGATAGACCAACTACCAGCAACACCGGACCTTCTCAATCAATTGAGATTGATCAAGAAAATCAAGAAATGATATCTTCTCCTTCTTTAGCAACCAATACAGAAAATTCGGAAAGTACATCCATATCTAAAAGAAGGGCTGCAAGAAAAACTGTGCTTAAAACAATTCCATATGAAGAAAAGTTACTGAAAATATTGGAGGATAAGCAATGTGAAACAATCGACGAAGATAAAAATTTTTCACTTATGCTTGTTCCAATGTTCAAAAAATTAACTGATGACTAGAGTCCGGAATTTTATGCACAAAATTTATGCAAAATATGCGCATATATATGTACTAAATATAAGAAAATATGCAAATTTCATATAAAAATATGCAAAATGTATGTAAAAATATGCATGCATTTTATACTACTGTTAAAATAGTATATTAATTTTATTATAAAGGGTTTTTCATTAAGAGCGACGCATTTTGTTTTTAACATTTCTCGATTAGGAGTGAAGATGGCTTCGCAATTCTGTTACATTTTGAAACGTCAGTCTATGCCATTTAATCATGGAAAGATACTCATCATGGAAAGCTCTTAATGAAGAACCCTTTATATAAAGTTGGTATTTTAATAGGTTCAATTCAAACTAACATCTCAAGATTTAAAAGCTCTATTTTATTAAAAAAAAACAACTAAATAAAATATATTTATAGACAGGCGATTACAAACTTCAGCATACTTAAAAATCGATATATATATAAAAATAATTAAATGCCTGCAGTAATGTTATAGTTTACAATTATATATTTTTCAATATTTTCAACTAAGAAGTTACGTCGTCTATCAGACAGTATCTGTTTGTACCTTGAGAAACTCCTCTCCACATCTACAGATGTTATGGGTGCATATTTAAATTTACTAATTAAATTTGGTTCAATATTAATCTGATCGCTTAAATATCCACCAATTATTTTAGCAGTCTTTGATAACAATATATAACCATGATTTTTTTCTAATACTTCATAAAACTTTTTATTAATAATTTGGCCTACTTTACCATTTACTTTTTTTAACGCCAGTCTGAAATTCCTCTATTAATCCAACAGACTCATTTAATGGCATTCCTTGCGTTTCTAAATTTAAAATAATTCTACTTACAAACTCATAATTACTTTGAATAAACGCTAATTCAGCACCTAATGTCTCTTTTTTAAATAGTGCTTGACATTTTTTAATCGCTTGATTATTTACCTCTTCCAAATCCATGATTAATTCCTTTATAGATGTAAAATGTAGGGCATAAAATGTTGCAGCATTTAACCAAGTACCCCACCTTGTAATGACAGGCTCTGGTGGTAGATTAACATTAGGCAATTTTTCCTTATATAATTGGATTCTGAGGGGAGACTTCAAAAATATTTTTTTTACATTGCCAATTAACGCATTTACGTCTGGAAATTGATTCCTAATTTCCTCTGCTACTCTATTCAAACCATGAGCTAAGCACGTCACATGAATTAAATTGGGGTACAACATTTTAAGTTGTTGACCTGCTTTAACCATATATGTGGCAGCATCCGAAAGCAAAAGCAAAATTTTTTCAGTTGGTACAATTTCCGGACGAAAAAAATTCATTAACGCTTCATTTACGAAACGTAAAATTGTAAGATGGTTAGTTTTGTCTAATTGTTTGCAAGCAATTAAATATGATTTGCCACCAAATGAACTACTTAAAACACCTATAAGCAAGTTCGCAATATATCTTCCACAGCAATCGGTAGTTTCGTCAACTATTAAATATACGTAGTGGTTTTTGACTACTTCTTTGATAGACCTAATTATTTTAATATACTCCTCATTTACGTAGCCCTTGCGCAAAGTACTTTCGTCCGGTACAGTACGCCCACAATACAGTTCTAAAAATTTTTTTAATTCAGGATTTTGTAATTTTTGAAATGAAATGTTGGCCGCCAAGAAGGCTTTGCATAATCCTGCATTAAATATTTGCTGCTCATTTTTGGTTGTTTCCGGTTGAATAGCTTGCTTAAAAGATTGTTGAGCCATTTTAGTTTGACTCAGTTGGTGAGTTTTTTTCTTATGTAAATCGGTAGCAACGTGTTGCGTGATCTGAGATTTGCGGTCACAAGCAACCTGCAACAAGAGCTTAAGAGTAAGAAACAAATATTTTGGAATCGACTTTAGCCATACAAAGTTAATTTAATATAAGACCCATGGAATAAAACAGATTAAGAAAAGTATTAAAAATTATAACAACAATCTTAAGGATGACTTAAATAAAAGTGTCATTGGTGTAAATAATGGAAACGTTCTTCAGCTCTTTAATTGGTCGGTGGTTATAGCAGCACGTTTCCATTATTTACTCCCGTAACTGCAATTCAAACTTGTAGAACAGATTATTATTTCAATCTAGACTCTATAAGGTGTAATTATTAGTTTAAATTGATAATTTTTAAATTTACATTGAAAAATATGACAAACATAAACTTACCGTTTTACCGCATGCTTTACAAAACACATTTTCTTCTTGTAGAATAAGTTCAGGAATTGCTTTTATCCAAGACAACACCAAATAATTTTTCACCTTCGGCATATTTGAAATACTTAAAAATTTGTACGTAAAGCAAAAACACATAAGAGATCTGAACAGCTTCAGAACGACTCTTAGAATAATGTGTTTTCAAATAAATTTAACTTCGTGGATACCACTTTTTATTTTAGACGCTAACTACATCCAGATCCGCGTCGGGCCTAAGTCGCCGACAACGACGGTCGGCCTGTCTACCTCTGGCGAATATCAGAACAAAAAGTTGACCATAATATGAATTACACCTCAAATAATAAATAAGAAATCGACGTTGCACTTTAAAAACTTATAATACTGTAAAATATATGAAAATATGTGAAAATATTCAAAATATGCAAAAATATGCGAAAAACTTAGAAATATGCAAAATATGTAATAATTAATAGGTGTCAATCAATTCCTATTCACGCAATTCGTCTAGATCCGAAAGCATTTAATCGTACTATCAGCGGTAAATAATATGCAATTTGCATAAATTCCGGACTCTACTGATGACCAAAAACATTATGCGAAAATTGAAATCTTAAATATCATGAAAAATGCAAAAAACGTCGGAAATCCTCCAGTTTTTTACAGTTCAATGCAACAATCTTATTCTCATCTTTATCCTAACCGTCCGGTAGACCAAGTGCAATTTCCAAGATCAAATTTTCAACAACAGCAACAAGGACGCAATGAAAGTATTTACTCCGCGCCATCGACATCAACGGTCAACTCTGCACAGTCCACACCATCAGCAACCATTTTTTCTGATGGTGACAATGCATATTTTGACTTGTCAAATCAATAAATTAATTAAATTAAACAAATAGAACATATATTTATTATTTAACCTTATTTTTAATATCTACTTCTATATATCTAGTCTAATAGTAGTTTGCAGAAAATATCTAGTTAATTTGGCAGAACGACGACACAAAACAAAAGCTGGTAAGTACCTTCTTACCTTATTGTTACTGCAAGACATTCCTCAGGTGGTATACATTTTCTCCATTTACTATTTTGGTACGATATTTTCGGTCCTATTATTTTTAATAATTCAAGAAAAGATTTTTCACTCATTCTGTAATAGTTAAAGAATTTACGAGGATGCTTTCTTAAATCTTCATGAAGAATGTAAAATTGACCCCGATGTTCTCTGTCAGATAAAATTGGATGCACCCAAAATTTTCTTTTCCGTTGCTTTCTTAATTTCTTTCGTAATAACAGAGCCACTATACAAGCGGTTTCTATGAAGTCCATGTTGATACTAGGCTCTAGTCACGATTAATCAGTCGCAAATGCGCGACCATCAGGGTTGCCAGATTTAAATTATGCCATTATGGTAGTGGAAATTACAAAATATGGTATAATATGTGAAAATATGGTATATATTATTTATAAAAGGTTTCTCAATTTAATAATTAAACAAAAATAGATTCTTTGTCGTCCTCCATATTTTCATTATTTATCGATTTATCAGTAGTGGTAGTTGCAGTGCGAGGATATAAGTTGGCTGATGTCATTTTATTAATAAGGGTTTTATCTGGCGTGCAGTTATAGCATCCATTATTTTTTTTTAGTTCGTCCGATGTAATTATAATTGAATTTATTGTTTTTGTGGCTAAACGTGACCTGATTTTCGTGACGTTTAAATTTGCTTTTGAAAAAACACGTTCACAAGCTGCGTTAGAATGCGGCAGAGTAAATAATTCAAAAATAAATTTTACTAAATCTTTGTATAGATAATTACCGTCCAAGTCTTGCATGTTATAAACATTAGCCCAGTAAGCACAAAAGTCTGTGATAGCAGGTTTTTCAGCATAAAGCACAAAATGTTTCCACTGATCATTAATAGTATCAGCCCTACAGGTTTCATTTCTAGTAACAATGCGTGGTACTAAGCTAATTACATCCAGAATGCTGCACGGCTTATTTATAAAACATGTAGCAAATATGTGTAGCTTACTTAATAATGGGTGATCAAAATCATATCGTTTTTTTAGTTCTTCGCAAGTCGTAATAAGGAATTTTCGTACATGTATCAAAAATTTGTCTAGCTCTTGTTTACTCAACTTGGATTTATGATTCAACACATTAGCACCTAGGTGTATATTAATGGGATTGATAAAATATCTACTATTGTTTGGGTTTATTACATTTAGTGGTGTTCTGTTGACATAATCTTGATTAAGATATATTGACAGTATTTCTTTATAGGATTCACACATCTTTTTATGCAAACCTACTACTACAACTTGGTCACTTTGAAATTTTTCATTTAAGGTTGTTAGTTTTGGAAGTATCCATTCTAAAAAGTAATAATACAACCGTAATGAAATGTCGTTTAAATAACAATAATTTTTTCGAGCAGATGGTAATTTATACTCTAACCATTGTGAAGTGAAAAATAAATTTAGAGCATCCCATTGCTCGTTTATCCTTTTCACAACGTTCAAAAGAGATAACCACCTTGTTTGGGATAACTTAAGTATTTTATGCGGTTCTGCATTGCAAAATTCTTGAAATTGTCTAAACGAAATTATTCTTTTTGAACTTTGTTTAAAAAACCCATAAATATCTTTCGCCAAATCTTCACACTCCTGCGGCAACTGTTTGCAAGCCTCACTTGCACATAAGTGGATCGAATGGCAAATACATTTTAAAATAACAACTCCTGGAAAATCAGCTTGCAGTTTTGTTATTACTGAATTATGTGCCCCCATCATCGTATTACATCCATCGGATGCAAACCCAACCATATTTTGTAGAGGAATGTTCTGATTTTTAAACGTTGTCTTGATGAGATCATACAATTTTTGAGCTAGAGAAGAAATACATCATTATTATAACTATTATTATATAACTATTTTTTAAAAAACATACCAGTAGCACCCTGATTTGCACCTTCAGGACTGTTTTCAGAAAAAACCTCGATAAATTTTAATGTACGAGTATCTATTTCTTTCAAAGAATCATTAAAAAACCGAACACAAATACATAAATGCTTTACAGCGGCTATGCTTGTTGACTCATCGATAATAATGCTAAACTTGTTCCTTCGTAAATGTTCAGCGAGTAAATGTTCATAATGGGGGGTTAAAACATTATTTAAAATATTTGTAGTTTTCGTACGGTTAAAACTTATAGTTTGTGCAATTTTGGAATCGGGAAAAGCTCGTTTGACTATTTTACTTAAGTGGTCTGCTGTACGGAGAGCAATGTTATGTTCCGTAAAAAAATTCGTAAATAAAATTTCAGCCGTTTTTTTACTATTATTAAGATTTTCCTGTTCATTACTCATTGTTAATGTCTCAGTTATAGATTTTTGAGATCTTCCAGGTATCAATTTAATATTCTGCGCGTGTTTTTTGGATATACTATGGTTTTTAATTACTGAAACATCACATTTTAACGACACATTACATACGATGCATTTAGCTTTATTTTTATAATTGATATCTCGTTTTAACCATGGTTTAAATTGCTGTTCCCATTCAATTCGATAATTCTGGGTTATTTTTCTTTTTTTTAATATTGGTTTGTCACCGCCACCACCATCACTGCCGCTACTCATTGTTTTATAATGCAAAACGAAAAGCAATTTAATTAACAACACTGACCAATTTAATCGTCTCACGTCTGTGACCGTTTGTCGTTTTAATGGGAATTTGGGAAATCCCCAGTTCTATTTCAACATCATTTTATTTGGGATCTTCAAATCTAGATGACGCTAGTTCCTCTACTAAACAGTTTCCTGTATAAATCAGTATCACAGTTATTATTAAATAAAAATTACATTTTTATAAAAATAATGTAATTATAAATATGTAATAGTGAATATAGTATAAAAAATGTTAAAATTATGGTATTTTCTTGCTGCGAATTGGATAATGGTATTAGCTATAATATTATGGTAGAAATACCATAATTATGGTACATCTGGCAACGCTGGCGATCATACAACTTTTTTGCGACTACTACTTTTATGTCGCTGCGACAAATAATCGCATGAAAATCGCATGTGCGCGCCTGGCCTAAGAGAAGAAATTTGAATTATGTTCAAGCCAAAAAGGAATAATTTTTTTAGCTTTCACGATCGACAAAACATAAACAAGTCATTTATTTATGTTTTATTAGTGGCAGAAAGCTTTAAAAATTACTATTTCAATTATCCCGCCACTAGAAAATTAGTTGGAGACTATTTCAATAGATGGGGCTATTAAGGTTAGGTTTCTGATATGCATGTTGCCTATCTCTATTCTTCCATTATCTCTGGTCAAAACCACTAAAACAAATTTTAAATACGGAAAAACGTGTTTGTGAAACGAGATTATACAAATTACAAAAAAAAGTTTCTCCCTCTTTAAATATTTGGGGTATATAAACACATCCATGCCAGCAGTTTTCTGTAATATCTCTAACAACATATGCGCCATCTACCTATAGCGCCCCTTAAAAGTGACAAAGACAAAATATCGGAATTATAATACGATAAAAAGAGATAGAAAATTGAATATCATTTTCCCGGTAATTTGAGTCTCTGGTTACTATGTGGCGCCATCTATCGTATATATATTGCAATCGCTTAAAGTTTTTTTATTAAGATTAAAATCAATTTCATTAAAATAAAGTAATTATTAATAAATAATTTCAATTTTAAAGCATATTTAAACATAAACGATTTAATAATTAAAAATCGGTTAGTCTATTTTAATTTGGGTCACATTTGACACAAATAAATAAGGTTATGTTCATACCTGTCAAAATACAAAACACCTTCATTTTAATAAAGAAAACAATCTAAATATTTACAAAATAAATATGGAATCATATTTAACAGAAAAACTATGCTAATAGAAACGTATCAAGAAAAATCGTTGCATTCCAAGGATTCAACGTTACATGAATGAAAGTATTTTGAAAAGGATGGTTAAATCAGAAAAACTTATGTCTCATTCCAGTAGTACAGGCACGGTTACCAGGTTTCATTCATTCCACGGCGAAAATATAGTGCTTTCTGAAGATAACACCGTCGCTTATCGTAAGAAAAGTTTTGCAAACGCAGTCACTTTCAGCGAAAAACCTTTACAACCTTGCGAAATATTCTTGCTTGAAATTGAGCAAAATGAAAGTGGTTGGAGTGGACATATGCGTTTGGGACTTACTCAATTGGATCCACACACTATATGCCAAACTGGTATTATTCCGCCCTATGCTTTGCCTGATTTAGCCAATATCGGATTATCTTGGATTTATGGTATTACAAAAGCAAGTAATCAGATGTACAGTGTTTCTTATAAACGTACAACAAGTTTAAAATCGATAACAAGTGATAATGGGGTTATAAGAACCGGCCGCGGTTTAGTACCCCTAAGTATGTTAAAACCAACAAAACATAGTGTTAGCATTTTACCTACAGATACATTTAGTCGTATTGGTGTTATGTATATTCCTACAAATGAAAGAGAGGCTAATATGCATTATATTATTAACGGGGAAGATCAAGGAATTTGCGTTCGACATATTCCGTTTACAGATGCGCCATTGCATGTTGTTGTAGATGTTTATGGTACAACCAAGAAGATTCGAATTATCCAATTATATGGAGGTATGATTATTTTTATTTTTTTTAAATTTATTTAATATTTGTTTATTTTTTTTTAGTTCCAACTCTTCAATCAGCTTGTCGTGATGCTATTTTACAACACATAACTAAAAAAGGTGTCTCATCTCTTCCCCTACCAAAAGTATTGAAAGAATATCTCTTATATAAAACATAAAAAATAGGCGTGAAGAAAAAAATGACAACAAATTTAAAATAAGACTGTTTAGAAAAAAATCTTTCTAAAAAAATATTAATTATTTAATTTGTAATTAATGTTAGCAATTAAGAAATTAATCTATAACCTATAATGTTGTCCTTGATGATAAAAATATTTCTGTAATATTTCCGATTTATAAAATAATTAATTCTCTTTTTTTTCTTATAACCGCGCGAATTAATTTTTAGATTTAGTTTTATACGGAATCAATGCAAATTTGGTTTCACACATTAAAAAAAGAATCTCATTATATTCCATGATTGCACAATCATTGTAAAAAAATTTTTTTCTCCTTACATCAATCTTTTTATGGTTTCATTTTCTATTAAGGAGCACTATGTGCAATTAAATGTACATTCACATTTCTCAAATTGTTAAAAAAAAACAATAAATTTTAATTAAGTTAAAGTAATTTTTTTTGTATATAAAATAACTTAAATGATTAGTTAAGACCATTGATTAGAATTGACTCCAGAGGATGAATTAAATTTGATTGGGATTTAGATTTAGGAGGAAGATAAGAAGAATGTAAGTATTTATTTATATCAGTGTTTCCCAAAGTCTTTTGGCCCACGGACCCCTTTTCTTAGTCAAACCTTGCCTAAGAGAAAGAAATCATTCTTTTTTGTAAGGCACATCGGGCAAGAAGACTATCTAAAACATCTACAAAATATGAAACTATACTAGAGACATTTAATAGAAAAATAGAACAAATCACCTGAAAAGGAATTTTCTAAAATATTTTCGGTTATTGACGAAATTTTGCCACTTTGTTTCAAATTATTTAACAGTGCCTTGCCGTTAAATATTTCTTTTTCCTGACGCCTCAACTTTTGCTGAAGCAAATGAATTTTTTTCTTATAAAAAACATTTTTTTTTCTTAACATCTGAACTTCTTTATATATTTTTTCATCATTAATACAGTAGGTATGGTCTAAAGCGACTCTTCGCCTTTTCTCTGAAACCTAAATCATGCAGTTGTGACTATGTGGTTATTGTCTGTAGATCTAAATAACTTTCTTACATCAAGTTCGTTATCGAATGATACCATAAGATTCCTTTTTAATCGGAATCTGATATTTTTAACCCTAGAACTTTTAGGTGTATGCCAATTGCCCTATATAATAACAAGTTATTGAAGATGTGTGAAACGCATTGTGGTCTTCTATATATATATCATAAATATAATATATAATTAATGGTGAAACGTATTAGATTATACTCGACATGCTGTAGAGTATACTTACACAAATGTACAAACATTCACATAAACACAGTTAAAAATAATTGATCTACTTACGTTTAAGCCAAAACACTGCTAAGTACTTATTTAACTACCTACCAAATGTATATATAATAACATTAAAATACCTACACACTTTATTGTCAAGCGCTCTTGATTGTAAATTAAAACATATTTAAACATACTTAGCCCCTAAGTATGTTAAAACCAACAAAACATAGTGTTAGCATTTTACCTAGAGATACATTTAGTCGTATTGGTGTTATGTATATTCCTACAAATGAAAGAGAGGCTAATATGCATTATATTATTAACGGGGAATATCAAGGAATTTGCGTTCGACATATTCCTTTTACAGATGCGCCATTGCATGTTGTAGATGTTTATGGTACAACCAAGAAGATTCGAATTATCCAATTATATGGAGGTATGATTATTTGAATTTATTTTTTTAAATCCATTTAATATTTATTTATTTTAGTTCCAACTCTTCAATCAGCTTGTCGTGATGCTATTTTACAACACATAACTAAAAAAGGTGTCTCATCGCTTCCCCTAATAAAAGTATTGAAAGAATATCTCTTATATAAAACATAAAAAATAGGCGTGAAGAAAAAATGGCAACAAATTTATTTTAAATTTGTTGACTGTTTAGAAAAAAATCTTTCTAAAAAAATATTAATTATTTAATTTGTAATTGATGTTAGTAATTATGAAATTAATCTATAACCTATAATGTTGTCCTTGATGATAAAAATATTTCTGTAATATTTCCGATTTATAATATAATTAATTCTCTTTTTTTTTCTTATAACCGCGCGAATTAATTTTTAGATTTAGTTTTATACGGAATCAATGCAAATTTGGTTTCACACATTAAAAAAAAATCTCATTATATTCCATGATTGCACAATCTTTGTAAAAAAATTTTTCTCTCCTTACATCAATTATTTTATGGTTTCATTTTCTATTAAGGAGCACTATGTGCAATTACATGTACATTCAAATTTCTCAAATTGTTAAAAAAAAACAATAAATTTTAATTAAGTTAAAGTAATTTTTTTTGTATATAAAATAACTTAAATGAATAGTTAAGACCATTGATTAGAATTGACTGCAGGGGATGAATTAAAATTGATTGGGATTTAGGAGGAAGATAA
Source organism: Onthophagus sagittarius (assembly GCA_036711965.1). Taxonomy (NCBI): domain Eukaryota; kingdom Metazoa; phylum Arthropoda; class Insecta; order Coleoptera; family Scarabaeidae; genus Onthophagus; species Onthophagus sagittarius. The sequence continues at coordinate 61,214,295 of JASERS010000002.1, read as the reverse complement.
GAAGAATGTAAGTATTTATTTATACCAGTGTTTCCCAAAGTCTGTTGGCCCACTGACTCCTTTTCTTAGTCAAACCTTGCCTAAGAGAAAGAAATCATTCTTTTTTGTAAGGCACATCGGGCAAGAAGACTATCTAAAGCATCTACAAAATATGAAACTATACTAGAAACATTTAATAGAAAAATAGAACAAATCACCTGAAAAGGAATTTTCTAAAATATTTTCGGTTATTGACGAAATTTTGCCACTTTGTTTCAAATTATTTAACAGTGCCTTGCCGTTAAATATTTCTTTTTCCTGACGCCTCCACTTTTGCTGAAGCAAATGAATTTTTTTCTTATAAAAAACTTTTTTTTCTTAACATCTCAACTTCTTTATATATTTTTTCATCATTAATCCTCTGAAACCTAAATCATGCAGTTGTGACTATGTGGTTATTGTCTGTAGATCTAAACAACTTTCTTACATCAAGTTCGTTATCGAATGATACCATAACATTCCTTTTTAAGCGGAATCTGACATTTTTAACCCTAGAACTTTTAGGTGTATGCCAATTGCCCTATATAATAACAAGTTACTGAAGATGTGTGAAACGCATTGAGGTCTTCTGTATATATCATAAATATAATATATATATATATTAATGGTTAAACGTAATAGATTATACTCGACATGCTGTAGAGTATACTTACACAAATGTACAAACATTCACATAAACACAGTTAAAAATAATTGATCTACTTACGTTTAAGCCAAAGCACTGCTAAGAATTTATTTAACTACCTACCAAATGTATATTAATAACATTATAATACCTACACACTTTATTGTCAAGCGCTCTTGATTGTAAATTAAAACTTATTAAAACATACTTAGCCCCTAACTATGTTAAAACCAACAAAACATAGTGTTAGCATTTTACCTACAGATACATTTAGTCGTATTGGTGTTATGTATATTCCTACAAATGAAAGAGAGGCTAATATGCATTATATTATTAACGGGGAAGATCAAATAATTTGCGTTCGACATATTCCTTTTACAGATGCGCCATTGCAGCTGTAGTTGTAGATGTTTATGGTACAACCAAGAAGATTCGGATTATGCAATTATATGGAGGTATGATAATTTTTATTGTTTTAAATCCATTTAATATTTCTTTATTTTAGTTCCAACTCTTCAATCAGCTTGTCGTGATGCTATTTTACAACACATAACTAAAAAAAGTGTCTCATCTCTTACCCTACCAAAAGTATTGAAAGAATATCTCTTATATAAAACATAAATAATAGGCGTGAAGAAAAAAATGACAACAAATTTAAAATAAGACTGTTTAGAAAAAAATCTTTCTAAAAAAATATTAATTATTTAATTTGTAATTAATGTTAGCAATTAAGAAATTAATCTATAACCTATAATGTTGTCCTTGATGATAAAAATATTTCTGTAATATTTCCGATTTATAAAATAATTAATTCTCTTTTTTTTCTTATAACCGCGCGAATTAATTTTTAGATTTAGTTTTATACGGAATCAATGCAAATTTGGTTTCACACATTAAAAAAAGAATCTCATTATATTCCATGATTGCACAATCATTGTAAAAAAATTTTTTTCTCCTTACATCAATCTTTTTATGGTTTCATTTTCTATTAAGGAGCACTATGTGCAATTAAATGTACATTCACATTTCTCAAATTGTTAAAAAAAAACAATAAATTTTAATTAAGTTAAAGTAATTTTTTTTGTATATAAAATAACTTAAATGATTAGTTAAGACCATTGATTAGAATTGACTCCAGAGGATGAATTAAATTTGATTGGGATTTAGATTTAGGAGGAAGATAAGAAGAATGTAAGTATTTATTTATATCAGTGTTTCCCAAAGTCTTTTGGCTCACGGACCCCTTTTCTTAGTCAAACCTTGCCTAAGAGAAAGAAATCATTCTTTTTTGTAAGGCACATCGGGCAAGAAGACTATCTAAAACATCTACAAAATATGAAACTATACTAGAGACATTTAATAGAAAAATAGAACAAATCACCTGAAAAGGAATTTTCTAAAATATTTTCGGTTATTGACGAAATTTTGCCACTTTGTTTCAAATTATTTAACAGTGCCTTGCCGTTAAATATTTCTTTTTCCTGACGCCTCAACTTTTGCTGAAGCAAATGAATTTTTTTCTTATAAAAAACATTTTTTTTTCTTAACATCTGAACTTCTTTATATATTTTTTCATCATTAATACAGTAGGTATGGTCTAAAGCGACTCTTCGCCTTTTCTCTGAAACCTAAATCATGCAGTTGTGACTATGTGGTTATTGTCTGTAGATCTAAATAACTTTCTTACATCAAGTTCGTTATCGAATGATACCATAAGATTCCTTTTTAATCGGAATCTGATATTTTTAACCCTAGAACTTTTAGGTGTATGCCAATTGCCCTATATAATAACAAGTTATTGAAGATGTGTGAAACGCATTGTGGTCTTCTATATATATATCATAAATATAATATATAATTAATGGTGAAACGTATTAGATTATACTCGACATGCTGTAGAGTATACTTACACAAATGTACAAACATTCACATAAACACAGTTAAAAATAATTGATCTACTTACGTTTAAGCCAAAACACTGCTAAGTACTTATTTAACTACCTACCAAATGTATATATAATAACATTAAAATACCTACACACTTTATTGTCAAGCGCTCTTGATTGTAAATTAAAACATATTTAAACATACTTAGCCCCTAAGTATGTTAAAACCAACAAAACATAGTGTTAGCATTTTACCTAGAGATACATTTAGTCGTATTGGTGTTATGTATATTCCTACAAATGAAAGAGAGGCTAATATGCATTATATTATTAACGGGGAATATCAAGGAATTTGCGTTCGACATATTCCTTTTACAGATGCGCCATTGCATGTTGTAGATGTTTATGGTACAACCAAGAAGATTCGAATTATCCAATTATATGGAGGTATGATTATTTGAATTTATTTTTTTAAATCCATTTAATATTTATTTATTTTAGTTCCAACTCTTCAATCAGCTTGTCGTGATGCTATTTTACAACACATAACTAAAAAAGGTGTCTCATCGCTTCCCCTAATAAAAGTATTGAAAGAATATCTCTTATATAAAACATAAAAAATAGGCGTGAAGAAAAAATGGCAACAAATTTATTTTAAATTTGTTGACTGTTTAGAAAAAAATCTTTCTAAAAAAATATTAATTATTTAATTTGTAATTGATGTTAGTAATTATGAAATTAATCTATAACCTATAATGTTGTCCTTGATGATAAAAATATTTCTGTAATATTTCCGATTTATAATATAATTAATTCTCTTTTTTTTTCTTATAACCGCGCGAATTAATTTTTAGATTTAGTTTTATACGGAATCAATGCAAATTTGGTTTCACACATTAAAAAAAAATCTCATTATATTCCATGATTGCACAATCTTTGTAAAAAAATTTTTCTCTCCTTACATCAATTATTTTATGGTTTCATTTTCTATTAAGGAGCACTATGTGCAATTACATGTACATTCAAATTTCTCAAATTGTTAAAAAAAAACAATAAATTTTAATTAAGTTAAAGTAATTTTTTTTGTATATAAAATAACTTAAATGAATAGTTAAGACCATTGATTAGAATTGACTGCAGGGGATGAATTAAAATTGATTGGGATTTAGGAGGAAGATAAGAAGAATGTAAGTATTTATTTATACCAGTGTTTCCCAAAGTCTGTTGGCCCACTGACTCCTTTTCTTAGTCAAACCTTGCCTAAGAGAAAGAAATCATTCTTTTTTGTAAGGCACATCGGGCAAGAAGACTATCTAAAGCATCTACAAAATATGAAACTATACTAGAAACATTTAATAGAAAAATAGAACAAATCACCTGAAAAGGAATTTTCTAAAATATTTTCGGTTATTGACGAAATTTTGCCACTTTGTTTCAAATTATTTAACAGTGCCTTGCCGTTAAATATTTCTTTTTCCTGACGCCTCCACTTTTGCTGAAGCAAATGAATTTTTTTCTTATAAAAAACTTTTTTTTCTTAACATCTCAACTTCTTTATATATTTTTTCATCATTAATCCTCTGAAACCTAAATCATGCAGTTGTGACTATGTGGTTATTGTCTGTAGATCTAAACAACTTTCTTACATCAAGTTCGTTATCGAATGATACCATAACATTCCTTTTTAAGCGGAATCTGACATTTTTAACCCTAGAACTTTTAGGTGTATGCCAATTGCCCTATATAATAACAAGTTACTGAAGATGTGTGAAACGCATTGAGGTCTTCTGTATATATCATAAATATAATATATATATATATTAATGGTTAAACGTAATAGATTATACTCGACATGCTGTAGAGTATACTTACACAAATGTACAAACATTCACATAAACACAGTTAAAAATAATTGATCTACTTACGTTTAAGCCAAAGCACTGCTAAGAATTTATTTAACTACCTACCAAATGTATATTAATAACATTATAATACCTACACACTTTATTGTCAAGCGCTCTTGATTGTAAATTAAAACTTATTAAAACATACTTAGCCCCTAACTATGTTAAAACCAACAAAACATAGTGTTAGCATTTTACCTACAGATACATTTAGTCGTATTGGTGTTATGTATATTCCTACAAATGAAAGAGAGGCTAATATGCATTATATTATTAACGGGGAAGATCAAATAATTTGCGTTCGACATATTCCTTTTACAGATGCGCCATTGCAGCTGTAGTTGTAGATGTTTATGGTACAACCAAGAAGATTCGGATTATGCAATTATATGGAGGTATGATAATTTTTATTGTTTTAAATCCATTTAATATTTCTTTATTTTAGTTCCAACTCTTCAATCAGCTTGTCGTGATGCTATTTTACAACACATAACTAAAAAAAGTGTCTCATCTCTTACCCTACCAAAAGTATTGAAAGAATATCTCTTATATAAAACATAAATAATAGGCGTGAAGAAAAAATGACAACAAATTTAAAATAAGACTGTTTAGAAAAAAATCTTTCTAAAAAAATATTAATTATTTAATTTGTAATTAATGTTAGTAATTAAGAAATTAATCTATAACCTATAATGTTGTCCTTGATGATAAAAATATTTCTGTAATATTTCCGATTTATAATATAATTAATTCTCTTTTTTTTTTCTTATAACCGCGCGAATTAATTTTTAGATTTAGTTTTATACGGAATCAATGCAAATTTGGTTTCACACATTAAAAAAAGAATCTCATTATATTCCATGATTGCACAATCATTGTAAAAAAAAATTTTTCTCCTTACATCAATCTTTTTATGGTTTCATTTTCTATTAAGGACCACTATGTGCAATTAAATGTACATTCACATTTCTCAAATTGTTGAAAAAAAACAATAAATTTTAATTAAGTTAAAGTAATTTTTTTGTATATAAAATAACTTAAATGATTAGTTAAGACCATTGATTAGAATAGACTCCAGATGATGAATTAAATTTAATTGGGATTTAGGAGGAAGATTTGAAGAATGTAAGTATTTATCTATACCAGTGTTTCCCAAAGTCTTTTGGCCCACGACCCCTTTTCTTAGTCAAACCTTGCCGATGGACCCCCAGTGTTAAAAAGTACATTAAATACATAATAGAAAAATGATTTTAACTTTGTTTTCTTAATGGTAAATGGTGACGTAAAAATAAAATATACAGTGGAACCTCGGGTTACGAGTTTAATTCATTCTGGCAGGTTGCTCCTAACCCGAAATACTCGTAATCCGAAACGAGTTTTCACATAAGAAACAATGTACAGATGTAAATGCAATTAATTTGATCCAGACTAAAAAAATGACCAATAATAATCAAATTTATTTAGTTATAACTACTAACTAACTAGTAATAACTACTATTAATAAACTAAATATATATATTTATAAACTAAAATTTCTGTGTTTTTTTCTTGATAAAAAGACACATTTGATAACTGATTCTTTATTCACCTCTAATTATATGAAATCAATTTTCTCAGTATAACGTTTCGGAATCATCCTTCCATTTTCAAATACACATAAAAATCAACTATAATCTACAAAAATATCAAGGACACCGGTTAAAACACGTAAAATCGAAACTATAACATCAATGAGTCAAAACAATTCATGTTTGTAACTTACCAAACTTAAAAAGTTATTGTTATTAATTTCTAAACTTAAGTTAAAAAGGAAATCACAAACATTCATCATTCGTTAACGAATTCTGTCATTTCATAACATACGACTACGCTTAACAAGAGTAAGAATTTAGAAGCGTGGCTACGCTGTAAAAACTGGTCATCTAATGGTGTGAAATGCACTTATTTTATATCTTCAAGGTGTTGATTATGCCTGCATAATGCGCACCTATTTTACCTACATCCGTTTTGAAATTCACTATGTTATTAATATTTTTAGTGATGTGTATGCTTTCAAGTTGTTTTCTAAATTTAGTATTTCTACCTCTGTCAATAACTGATGGCTTCTCAAAATTGAATGTACATATGTTTCAAGATGTGAGCGTGATGACACAACGCTGTCTTACTCTTATTATTTTCCTGTTTTACGTCGTATTTATGTTGTGACAATCTATTCTTTAAATTCTGTTTAGTTTCACCTATATATGCCTTCTTACAATCAAGACATTCCAACTTATAAACCACGCTCTTTCTATCTTCTGTTTGTATTCTATCTTTGGTTTGTGTAAGAAAGATGTTCAGCTTATTATTGTTGTATTTCGCAAATTTAATTTCCGAATGTTCATATTTTTTAAACGTTTTTGTTATTTTGTTAGTCAAATTAGGAATATGACATATTTTGCTATACATTTTATTAGTAGATTGTTCTACATTAAGATCTGTATGTCTATTTATTACATTCTGATCTGTGATTGTATTGTTGTCAGCGTTTATTCTTACCATGTTGCTATACCATGCCCTATTGATCAATGATTTAGGGTAGAAGTTCTTTAAAAGAATATTATAAATTTCTTTCTTAGTATTGTTCAGCTGTGGTTCGTCAGTTAACTTCAACGCTCTATTAATTAAATTATTCATTGTATTCAAGATTTGTGGACGAGGATGGTTAGAGTAAAAGTTTAAGATTCTGTCACTTGTGTTTTCTTTCTTATACCAACAAGTTGTTATTTTATTGGTATTCCTGTTTAATATTACTTTTACATCCAGGAATGGTAATGTGCCATCTATCTCCCTCTCGATTGTAAAATTGATTTTATTTTCATGACTATTCAAGTATCTTAATAAGATTTCTGTCTTATCTTTTGGTATCAATACGAAGATATCATCAATATATTTAGCAATAAATAATTGTGGTATTGTTACCTTTTTTAATTGTGTATCCAATAAGTTGTTTAAATAGATGCCACTCATATTGACGCTCAAACTAAATACCATGGGCAGACCGTATATTTGTTTGTAGAATTATCCCTCAAATGTAAAAAAGGTGTTGTACAAACACAATTTCAAACCCTGGATAAACAATTTTTTTTTATAGGTGTATGCTCTTCAATTTTTGCCCAATTTTCTTTTATTAAATCAAGCGTCTTTTTAATAGGAGCATTGGTGAATTTGGATTGTACATCGTAACTCACCATTTCATATGTACTTGTATCTTCCAAATTCAAAGAGTGTAATTTATTTTTCAACTCAACGGAGTTTTTTATATCATAATTATTATAATTATTCAGAGTATTTAAACTGTTATTTAGGAACTTCGAAATTGATATGTTGAACCATCAATGTTATTAACAATAGGCCGTAGAGGTAGATTTTCTTTGTGTATTTTAATTAATCCATGTATCCTTGGGTTAATAAAATTAGTTGGTGCCAGTTTTAATCTTGTGAAATTATCAATATACTTATGTTTCTCTAACTCTTTTAGGTAATTGTTAATATTCTTAGACAAGTCTGGGCAAGGGTCATATATCATTTTTTTATATGTTGAATTGTCGTCGAGCAATTCATTCATTTTATCTCTATACAAATCTTTCGTCATGAACACTAATTGTTTGGTTTTATCAGACTTCACTATACATAATTCTTTATTTAATTTGAGGAATTCTTTTAAGCATTGATACACAATTCAGGATTTGTAACTACATTTTTTGGCGGTCATTGCTTATTTTATTTATTTTCCTCTTTTTTAAGGATTTCTGTTTATAAATAAAATGTGTGATATCATTTATAATACTATTTCTTGTTACATTAATGTGATTATCTGTTGTTTTTAAATCCTTGAAAATGTTTTCAACATCTGCTATTAAGTAAACAATGTCTTTATGTAATGTTTTGTCATTAACTTTCGTACTAATTATAAAATTTTCCCCTAATGAGAGGACATTTCGTATTTGTACCGGAATGGTAAAATCTGTCAGATTAATCACTCTTCCATCTTTATGGAGTTTATTATAGTGTTCGAGAATTCTGCTAGCAGAGCAATTTATGCTGTCTAATTTGCTTTTATTGGGTTTTGATAATAAAAATTTAGGGAGTTTTATTCTGTTATTCTTTAGTATTCTTTTACCCTTTGGAATAACAATTTTGTTATTGTAAATATGTTCAAGTTTCTCCCTCACCATCCTACTTATAAGGTTATATAGCTTATGCTTAACCTTAATTCTAATGTTAGTAGTAATTAATACATTTATTGTTTTTACTAAATATTTATCTAATTTGTTAACTAACCAATATGATTGCTTCAACTCTAAATTTATCAATTTCCAACCAATCAACTTTAACCAATTATTATTAAATTTAAATTCTTCATAAAACAAATCTTCAACTTTGGTTATGATATTCTGAACGTGGTTTGCAAATTTATTAAATTTTTTACAGTAATTTAAGACACTGTCCACAAATATTGAATACAATAAATAATTTAATTAATAGAGCGTTGAAGTTAACTGACGAACCACAGCTGAACAATACTAAGAAAGAAATTTATAATATTCTTTTAAAGAACTTCTACCCTAAATCATTGATCAATAGGGCATGGTATAGCAACATGGTAAGAATAAACGCTGACAACAATACAATCACAGATCAGAATGTAATAAATAGACATACAGATCTTAATGTAGAACAATCTACTAATAAAATGTAGAGCAAAATATGTCATATTCCTAATTTGACTAACAAAATAACAAAAACGTTTAAAAAATATGAACATTCGGAAATTAAATTTGCGAAATACAACAATAATAAGCTGAACATCTTTCTTACACAAACCAAAGATAGAATACAAACAGAAAATAGAAAGAACGTGGTTTATAAGTTGGAATGTCTTGATTGTAAGAAGACATATATAGGTGAAACTAAACAGAATTTAAAGAATAGATTGTCACAACATAAATACGACGTAAAACAGGAAAATAATAAGAGTAAGACAGCGTTGTGTCATCACGCTCATATCTTGAAACATATGTACATTCAATTTTGAGAAGCCATCAGTTATTGACAGAGGTAGAAATACTAAATTTAGAAAACAACTTGAAAGCATACACATCACTAAAAATATTAATAACATAGTGAATTTCAAAACGGATGTAGGTAAAATAGGTGCGTATTATGCAGGCATAATCAACACCTTGAAGATATAAAATAAGTGCATTTCACACCATTAGATGACCAGTTTTTACAGCGTGGCTATCTTTATCTAAATTCTTACTCTTGTTAAGCGTAGTCGTATGTTATGAAATGACAGAATTCGTTAACGAATGATGAATATTTGTGATTTCCTTTTTAACTTAAGTTTAGAAATTAATAACAACAACTTTTTAAGTTTGGTAAGTTACAAACATATGAATTGTTTTGACTCATTGATGTTATAGTTTCGATTTTACGTGTTTTAACCGGTGTCCTTGATGTTTTTGTAGATTATAGTTGATTTTTATGTGTATTTGAAAATGGAAAGATGATTCCGAAACGTTATACTGAGAAAATTGATTCCATATAATAAGAGGTGAATAAAGAATCAGTTGTCAAATGTGTCTTTTTATCAAGAAAAAGACACATAGAAATTTTAGTTTATAAACTAAAATTGCATTAAAGATAATACCTCTAAAAAAACAAACGAATATAATAAAATTAATATTCTTTAAATTTTTTTTTTATTTTGATGGTCGTGTAGTGGTTTTATTCGCTGATTAGTACTCTTCTTCAGTTTTCTTCGCCTTTTTAGCTAATGTGTAGCCGGTTTCTTCCACTTACCTCTTAAAAAAAATCATTGATAGACGTTTGTTTTTGGCGGCTTCTCAATACGTTATTAAAATAAGCCATAGCAACATCATCGAATAAATCGATTGCCCTAAAAGCTGCTGCTTTATCTGGATGATGATCCTCTACAAACGTCTTTAATTTTAGCCACATTGAAGTATGATCTTTAATCTCAGCCAATGTCAGTCTTTTTTTCTCACTTTCTACTTCTTGGTCTTCGTCTACCTCTTCCAGTTCATATTGTTGCATATGCAAGTCCTTCAACTCACCAATGCTGAGTTCCTCACTATGTTCTGCAATGAGTTCATTAATATCCGACTCATTTACTTCAAGTCCAATAGATCTTCCCAGAGACATGATTTCTTCATAATGCTGTGTTTCGTTTGAAATTGGTTCCATTTCATGATTTTGAACCATATCAGGCCACAACTTCTTCCAAGCAGAGATTAGCGTTCTTATTGTTACCCCCTTCCAAGCTTCGTCAATTAATTTCAAACATGCAACAATATCAAAGTGGTGCTTCCAAAACTCTTTCAAAGCTTGAAAAGGCCCTTTGTATACAATTTTTTATAGTTCGAAATAACCTGTTGGTCCATTGGCTGCAAGAGCGAAGTAGTGTTGGGGGAAAAAAAGTTACTTTTATGAAACTAATTCTTCCTTAATATTATCCTGAATTCTTTTTGTATGACCAGGCGCATTATCCATAAGCAACATTGCTTTTAACAGAAGGTTATTATTAAGCAGATATTGTCTTATTTCAGGACCAACAGTAGAGTTTATCCATTCTATAAAAACCACTTCATCGACCCATGCTCTCCTTTTTGACCTCCACATTATGGGTAATCTATTTTTTGGAAGTTTGCATCTCTTAAACGCTCTCGGGTTTTCCGAAGAGTAAACTAAGAGCGGCTTTATTTTCTTGTCGCCGCTCGCATTTGCACAAAGGAGCAGTGTCAAACGGTCTTTCATTGGTATATGACCTGGTAACTTGGTCTCCTCCTGTGTGACAAACGTCTTATTTGGCATTTTTTTCCAGAAGAGCCTTGTTTCATCGCAATTAAAGACTTGTTCAGGAATGTACTGCTCCGTCTTAATAAGTGTTTTGAATTCACTTATGAATTTCTCTGCTGATATTACATCGGCATTGACTGCTTCTCCGTGACGGAAGATGCTATGTATTCGTGTTCTTCTCTTAAATTTTTCAAACCATCCTCGACTTACTTTAAATTCAGCAGAATCAGTTGAAGAACCTGGCAAATCTTTTAATAAATTGGCATGCAACATCTTGGCCTTTTCGCAGATAATGCCTTCGGTAATGCTATCGCCTGCTATTTGTTTTTCGTTTATCCACACTAATAACAATTTTTTAACTGTGAGACCCTTTGCTGCATCTATGCTTTTAATTTTCTCTTTGTTTTTAAGAATGGTACAGATGCTCGATGTTATCACGCATACCTTCTTCATAATTTTTAATGATTTTCATTTTCACTTCCAGAGTGATAGCTTCTTTCTTCATTCCATCAACACCAGATTTTTTTTTCATGGGCTATTTTTCTGTTAACCTGTAAAACATGGTGTTCAAAATTTCTTCTCTTTTTGAAATTGTTCTCTTTTTGAAATTGAAATTGAAAACCACCAGAAATACAAAATTTCTAAACATACTTACAATAAATAAAATTTAATAGAATAATAAAATTTTCCAAAAGCTCCTCCGCTAACGAATGCTTCGCTGCGACTACAATCAAACCACGCGCCAAGGTTGCAACGTATACTAGACTCTAGACTATGTATATCTTGCGGCGTGTCGTAGCTTACCTCCCGTCAAGCAGGTCGTAAACCGAAAATTTGCTCATAAGCCGAGGAAAAATTTTGCCGGTTCAAAATTCGTAAACAGAGACGCTCGTAACTCGAGGTACCACTGTAAACATTTTGTTGAAGAACTAGTTATTGATTATAACTTTTGTACTAAAATACAATAAAATATTAATGGTTTGTATGAACCTGATGGGATGAGTTTATTTATGTCCGGCTCGATGTTTGTTAGTAGCAACCGCAAATCCCCCTGATTACTAATTTCCAGTCTGTTTCTTTTCTTTGTGACGAGGCTTATAACGGCATTGAGTCCACGTTCTACTAAATACGAAGACGGAAAAACAATCAACAACTTCTGTACAATAACCCATAATGCTGGATATAAAATTGGGATCTGTTTTTATAACCAGAAATTTTCGTATCCTTGCTTAAACATTGGTTTCAGCTTCTCATTTGTAGATAATTCAATAAGTTGCTCCTGTACTGGCATGTACTCATCTGCGTTTGTGCTCTGAGTTTGATTACTTACAAAAGGGTTCAACATCCAGTCGGGAATATCCAAGTGAAGAATATCTTCAAATCTTTGAGTAAGGTTCGAACGGAGTGCCGTTAAGTAATAATAATAATAATAATGTATATTTATTTCCAACAGGTTCCACACCCAATTACAGGAAAACAAAATTAATAACTTAAATTAAGGTTGAACGGTATCAAATGAAACAAAAAAAAATAGTAAAAATGGATATAGTCCACAAACTGGTCTGTCAAGTCTCAAAGTGGTTGACAAGTCGATCATCCAGAAACGACCAAGAATCAAAAAAATATCGCATTCATCAGAAATTTGATTAAAAAAGTTACACATCAGTGTCACAGGCGCACGCTGACCCACCGTTGTTCTGTTAGAATTACAATAGAACACACGCGTAGACCTATTATTTAATCTGGGCACGTTAAAATTAATGTTACACAGAATCTGCAAGCAATCAATAGTACCATGCAACAATCCATATAAAAATTTGACAGCGATCACTACTCTACGTGTAGATAGAGATACCATAGCAAATCGGTTCAGTAATGAGCGGTAATCAATACCTCTAGGCGGGTAAGTTGCATCAATACGATATGACAAAAATTTTAAATATAATCTTTGTATGCGCTCTACGAAATTAATATGAGTATTAAAGTAAGGTTGCCAAATCAATGCGGCATACTCAAGACGCGAACGAATTAAGGCATTAAAAACAGTAAGAAGCCCTACGGTCGAAAATTCTTTACAATTGCGATAAATAAATCCATACGTTCGGTAGCATTTCGGGCAAAGATCAGAAATATGATTTACAAATGTTAGCTTAGAATCAAAGGTTACTCCTAAGTCTATGATAGTACTCGTTCTACGCAAGTGAACATCGCCAATATAGTATTCGCAGGATATCAAAGAACTTCTAGTGTAAGACATGACGGCGCACTTAGACACATTTAGGCTCAAACGGTTACTCACACACCACTCAACGACACTGTCCAAACCACTCTGAAGAACCGCAACATCCGCCGGTGACCGAACCGAAGTGAAAATCTTCATGTCATCTGCAAACAGCAGCTTCTCACAATGAATGGCGTCCGTGATGTCATTGATGAAAATGAGAAAGAGAAGCGGTCCGAGGTTCGATCCCTGAGGCACTCCCGACGTCAGGCGAATAGACTGTGATGTGCAGTTGGCGTATCTAACGCGCTGCTCTCTTCCGCGAAGATAAGACTCCATAAGTCTAAGTAGATAACATCAACTTGACCTCTATCGTCAAGAACATCGCATAGATACTGCGTAAAGCACGCCAAGTTCGATACCGTAGAACGGTTTCTCACGAAACCATGTTGAAAGGGTACTATATAAGGCTTCACGTAGGTATAGATATATCTGTATAAGATTGATTCAAATATCTTCGAGAAATTGCATAATAAGAAAATGGGTCGATAGTTTTCGATATTGGTGGCATCATCTTTCTTATGAACGGGACAAACACTTCTTCCCGGCTTTATTCAAAAATTTCATTTTAGGCACGGCGATATCAAGAGCTTTATAAATTAGTTCATAAAATGTTGCGCATCCGGCCTCGACGTCCGTTGCATTGTCCACCAATGACCAATCAGTGGCAGTTAATAAGCCATAGAGCAACGGAAAATCTGCTCGCTTGAAATTGTAACCAGCTACACCAGACGATGCCCGGAAGTTAGGAGAAGAAGATTCCATACATGAAAATGCAACACGAAGTGCCGGATGGTGACCATCTTCGTCCACAATAGGATCTAAATTATTGTCAACCGAGCACGGAAAATTACTAAACACCAGGTCCAGTAATCGGTTGTTGAAATTCATGACGGCATTCGCTTGGGTAAAGTTGTTGAATTTCTCATAATTTTCAAGTGCAGAAGCAAAGCGATCACATCTGGCAGGATACGAGTAAGAAGTAAGTGTTGACAATAAGCAAGCAAATCTTCGTCTCTATTTTGCAATTTGAAAGATTTGGAAACTGAGAAAATTCTCCTCTTCCCAAGTTTTGTTTGTATAGCAAAAGTTTTGCAACAAAAGCAGATATTACACTTTTAGTTTTGATTAAATTTAGTGTGTCACCTTGTAGTTTCAAATTAGTCTCGTTGAATCTGGCAAATAAATCAGTCATATAAGGGATGTCATTTTTCGAGATAATTAAATTATGACTCAAATAATTATCGTTACACTCCAGGAATTCCAACACTGAATCAAAAAGCGAATAGAAGCGATTCAAACACGCACATTTAGACAACCATCGTACTTCTGTGTTAAGTAGTAAACGATTATAGTCATCATCATTTTCCAAACAAAGTTGAGCAAACAATCTCTCATTTAAGGCATTCCTTTTGATTTTATTAACTGCTCTAATGACATACTGTAATGATTCATGCAAGCGTCCACTAAGGTTTTTTCCCACCAAATGATGTCGGTGAATAACACAAAGTACCGATAGGCTACTTTACCGTGCGATTCGGCAAATTACAAAAAACATACATTATTTATTAAAATAATTCAATGAAATTTTGTAAATAGCTTTTTCTAATAATTCTACATAACGGATGGTGGAAAGTTTTTTAATTTTCCAAAGAAAAGCCTTTTTTCTTCTATATTACACAATTTTGTCGTTTCTTTTTTAGTTTAGTTGATGGTATACTTGAAAATAGTAATATTTTTCAAATGAAATATTTTGGAGTTTTTAGTAATATAGGAATAGTTTGTAATTTGCTAAAATTGCAGGAACGTAAGGTAAAACTGAATATTTTGAAAATGCCTTTAATTCGGCGCCATGGAGGGGAATTGTGGATGCGCTTCAAGATGGAGGCGTCAGCAAATATTTAGTACAGATGGTGCAATCATATCTGTCGGAAAGGAAAATAATAACCGCAAATGGGAGTTGTCATGAAGTCACGAGTGGGGTCCCACAGGGTTCGCTTTTGGGGCCTTTTTATGGGTTTTGTATAACGACCGGATACTGCGAGCAGATTTGGAGAGCGACGTAGACCTAATCGCATACGCTGACGATTTGGCGTTGGTGGTTAAAGGTAAAAGTCCAGCGGAGCTGAAAGATAAAACGTCGTATGCTGTTAGAAGGGTGATGATAGAATTAGGAGAGATGGGCCTGAAAGTGGCAGTCCATAAAACCGAAATGGTCCTACTTCAGGGACGGAGACAGATGAGAGAAATGAGGATCAGGATAGGGGAAATGGATAAAGCCAAATATTTGGGGGTGGACATGAACAAAGATATGTCCATGACTAAACATGTTGTAGAATATACGAAAAAGGCGGCCAAAATGTCTAATATTTTGAGGAGAATAATGCCAAACGAAGGAAGTCCCACAGCAGGAAAGAGAAGACTGCTAGCATCTGCGGTTACGTCGGTCGTACTTTATGCGGCACCGACCTGAAAAAGATGCATACAATTCAAAAAATATAAAGCTATGCTGACGATCGTAAATAGAAGATTGGCCATGAGTATCGCCTCGGCGTATCGGACGGTGTCAGCGGCAGCGATTGAGGTAATCGCGAGCGAATGGATCTTCTAGTGGAAGAAAGAACAGGGACCTTTATGAATGGAAGGGAATATAAGACTGAAGGAAGAAGGAAGTTAATGGAGTGGTGGCAGGCAAGATGGAATAAAGAGGAGGGATGGACTAGAAAATTGATCCCAGAGAAGAGTGGACTAGCTGGGGAGAGCTAGATTATCACCTTACACAACTGCTGGCTGGACATGGAGTTTTTAAGATATATTTGTACAAAATCTAAAAGCAAAATTCTGATAGATACCGGTTTTGTGATCTGGAGGATATTGCGGAGCACACGTTATTCATCTGCGAGGAGTTTAGAGAGGAGAGAGGAGTTTGTGAGCAGAAATGTGGAGGGGTCCTAAGTCCGGAAAATCTAGTTCAACACATGCTAGATAAAAAGTATAAATGGATGGCTGTTAAAACCATGGTCACTTCAATAATGAAGAAAGGGAAAGGAGAGGGGACTAGAGCCCCCCTCCATCCAGGAGGTAGAAGACGAGTAACGGTCGAAAAAAAGGACGGAAGGAAGAAGAGCCACGGAAGCGGAACCCCTTCCCGTTCACCAGGTACGTTGTAATATAAAGGCTTTTCAAAAAGTGACATGATTTTTGTTTTACTGGTTCTTTTTCCTCGTTGGGTTGGTTTGAGTTCTGGGTGAACTCTTTCCGGAGGGAAGGATAGAGGTTTGGGAAAGAAAAAACGTTAGAAATGACTCGGAAAAATTTGATAAAACAACAGAGGAAGAAGTAGTAGAAATAATAAAGAATTTAAAAATCGGCAAAGCTCCTGGGCCAGATGGCGTGACTTCGTAAAGAGATATTGTAAAGGACACCATGAAAATTGCTTACGCGAAATTTACGCCTATGTACGATGAATTGTTAAAAGAGGGGTGCTTTCCAGAAGCATGGAAGCCAAGCAGACTGGTATTGATTGAAAAACCGGGAAATAGTGAGGTTAAAAAGTACCGATCTTTGTGTTTACTAAACAACTATGGCAAGATCTTTGTGTCACTGATCAAAGGCAGAATAACAGCGAAACTGGAAGAACTAGGAGGACTATCAAAGGACCAATTTGGTTTCACAAAGGGAAGGTCTACGACACATGCCATCGAAGAGGTTATGAAAGAAGCAAGAAGCTGCGACAAGTACAGAAGAGGCAAGAGAAAGAAATGTCTTATGATAACTGTGGTTGTTCGAAATGCCTTTGGCACGGCACCTTGGAACAGGATTATTGAGGTACTAGAAAGGAAACATATACCATTATACCTGGTCAATGCTATTAAGTGTTACTTGACCGAAAGGTTCGTAGAATATGAAGGTTTTCGACACAAACTGACGAGAGGAGTGCCGCATGGCTCCGTTCTGGGCCCACTGCTTTGGAATGTTTTCTTTGACGACTTATTGGAGAGAAAACATGCTGATGAGGATATACGTTTCATTGCATATGCAGCCGATTTGACCATTGTGATTTCGGGATGGGACTTTGAAGAAATGACACGGATAGCGCAGAAAACAATGGATGAGGTTGTGGATAAGATGGAGGAGATGGGCCTGCAAATTGTCCCAGAGAAGACTGAGATGGTACTTTTAAAAGGTCGACGTAGCAAAATGAGTGTTAGTATCACACTAAAAGAAAAAAATAAAAAACAAACAGACACTTAAGTATCTGGGAGTAACGCTTTCGGAGGAGTTAAGTTGGGTTAAACATGTAGACGGAGCCGCTAAGAAAGCCGAAAAAACGGTACATGCTCTGCATAGAGTTATGAGTTCTACCCACGGTGCGAGCCCAGCAAAAATAAAGCTGATTGGAGCAACTATATACGCCCAACTGCTCTATGCATGTGACGTATGGAAAGATGCGTGCAAGGTTAAGAAAAATGTTATCAGACTAACAAAGATACAAAGAGGAATTATTATACGAACAATAAATGCATATAGGACCAGTTCCACAGAGGCTTTGCAGGTAGTGGGAGATTCCTTGCCCATGGACCTCATGATTAAGTACAAAGCGGCAACCAGGGAAGTAGAAAAAGACGCTAGTACAGCAAAAGCTGAAATGCTGAAGGAGTGGGATCGTAGATGGCGAGTTGACACGGGAAAGACTAAGTGGACGAAAAGGTTAATTACCAACTTAGGGGCCAGATGGGATAACCACCGAAATAATCAAAGATGTTATTGCCGTGGGATCAAAATCGCTAGCAAAATTATATAATAAATGACTGAAGGAATGCTGCTTCCCGGAGAACTGGAAGGAAGGAAGGTTGGTTTCTGATAGAGAAACCGGAGAAGGAAAAAGAGAGGAAATGTAGACCTCTATGTATGTTAAACTTTTATGGGAAGCTATATGTAGCGATAATTATGAGAAGAAATAAAAAGGGCAAAGAAGAATGCATGGAAACAATTATGTGACGACCAGGAAAATGATATCTGGGGAGATGCCAATAAGATTTCCCTGAAGAAAACCAAAAATATTAGCAAAACGGTCTTGGAGGAGGAAAGGTTAGTAAAACCAATTAGGGAACTGTTTCCGGATGGAGATGATAGTACCGGAAAGGCGGTAAGACCGACAAAAATAGATAGGGAATTCACGGAAGAGAAAGTTAAAACGATCGCATGTGGAATGAACAACAAAAGGGCACCCGGTCCGGACGGTATAACAACCGAAATTATGAAAGATGTGGTTAAAATCGAAATCAAAGAAATCACCAAGATGTACAATAAACTACTGATGGAAAACAGATGTCCCAAAATTTGGAAAGGAGGGCACACTTGTTTTGATCGAGAAGGGCGATCAAAAAAAAAGCAATTCAGACCATTATGCCTGTTGAACTGCTGTGACAAGTTGTACGAGGGTATCATTAGAGCAAGAGTGATTGAGGAACTAGAGAAAGGTGAAGGAATCTCACAGCACCAGTACGGATTTACAAAAGGGAAATCAACGGTGAACGCTATAGAGGAAGTCCTGAGATGCGCGGAAGAAACAGAGAAATTCAACAGGGGGAAAAAGAAGATGATTACCATTGATGTGAGAAACGCGTTTGGAACTGCAACGTGGAGCGGAATAGTAGAAGAAATGAGGGAGGAGGGCTTAACAGAACGCCTGACAAATAAAATCAGGGAGTACTTGTCAGATAGAGAGGTTGTGTATGAAGGCAGAAGGGTGAAAACAACAAGGGGTATCCCGCAAGGATCAGTACTCGGACCGACCTTCTGGAACATATACTTCGATAGGAGCATCAGATCGCAGGAAGGAAATGACGACGTTAAAGTAATCGCATATGCAGATGACTTGGCTTTAATGATAATGGGATGGTGTGAGGAGGAGATGAGGGACCTGGTACACCGGAAGATCCCGCAAATAGAAATTATGATGAGGGCACAAGGTTTGGAAATGGCACCAGAAAAAACTGAGGAGGTACTGCTGAAAAGTAGGAAAATAAAACGGGAATTAGAGCTGAAGGTGGGAAACTGCAGCATAAAAACAGGACAAGCAATTAAATACCTGGGGGTGATGGTTGGAAAGGATGGAAGATGGGACCAATACATCAAATATGTTGCAGAAAAGACCCAGAAATCAACAAGAGCCTTGTACAGGATTATGCAAGCAACGTACGGACCCAGTCAACAAAAACGTAAAATGATCGGCATTGTCATATGGTCGCAAATTTTATACGCCTGCAGAAGTGGGAAGGAAGGTCAAAATAAAGGTCAAACAAAATATTAAAGAACTAACGAAAGCACAAAGAAGAGTTCTGATAAGAATCACCAGCGCTTACAAAACCACGTCAAATGTTGCGCTGCAGCTAATGGGAGACATTCCCCCAGTAGACTTGTATATTAAAAAAAGGCTGGGCCAAAATCAAAATGAGAATGGGGACAGTATAGAAGAGCAATGGCAAAGGAGGTAGGAAGCCAATACAGAGGTGGCAGGCTGGACCAAGAGATTAGTTCCAAATATGTCGGTGTGGTTGAATTAAAAATAGGACGAGGCAAACTACCACATAAGCCAATT
The DNA here is from genome assembly GCA_036711965.1 of Onthophagus sagittarius. Lineage (NCBI taxonomy): Eukaryota > Metazoa > Arthropoda > Insecta > Coleoptera > Scarabaeidae > Onthophagus > Onthophagus sagittarius. The sequence continues at coordinate 61,194,092 of JASERS010000002.1, read as the reverse complement.
TATGGGTAGACATGGATGCTATAAAAGCTACCTTCACAAGCATAAACGAACCGTAGACGACAAATGCAGATATTGCGGAAGAACCGATGACGCCGAGCATACTTTCTTCCAATGTGACAGATGGGAAACCACAAGAACAATAATGGAGTGGAAGGTTGGCAGACGAATAACACCAGACAACTATGTGATGATGATAGTAGAAAGCGAGGAATACTGGGTGGCGATGGAACCCTGGAAGAAAGCAAGATTGTCTTCTGAGTGTCTTTGGTAAGGTCTTTGAGACCAAAAGGAAATCGTCGAGTCAGTTAAGAGTAAAATTTTTTCTTCGTACCTGGTCAAAATAATAAAAGCCTATCTAAGCGACCGATTCATTGAATATGAAGGGACTAGTTATAAGATGACGAGGGGGGTTCCACAGGGGTTGGTCCTTGGGCCGGTTCTGTGGCATATATTTTTCGATAAACTGCTGCAGAACAGGGATGTGAGGGGTGACGCAAGATTTATTGCCTACGCGGATGATCTAGCTATTATTGTCTCTGGATGGGGTGAGAGTGAGATTCACACGAAAGCACAGTGCGATATAGATGGAATAATGAAGTGTATGGGGGACATGGACTTGGAGAGCCTGAAAAGGCATTATGAGGACGTTATTAAGACGTTATGCTAAGAAGCAGAATGGGGGCCTGGGGAAATATCCCTGACAGTTGGAAACACGGTGGTCTACACAAAGGAGTCCTTGAAGTACCTGGGGGTTATGATGATGAGAGACATGAGACGGAGTGCATATATGGAGTACGTAGTTAAAAAGGCCGGAAAAACAGTGCACGCGCTAAATACGGTTATGAGGTCAACCTATGGACCGAGAGAGGCGAAGCGAAGGTTGATTGGAGCGACGATATACTCGCAGATTTTGTACGCGTGTAGAGAATTAAAAGAAATGTCTGTAAGTTAACCAGAATGCAGAGGGCCATCATAATGAGATGTGTGAGCGCGTTTTACGGAGGCGCTGCAGGTGGTGGGCAGTTCCCTGCCTATCGAATTAATGCAAAAGAAAAGAGGAACCGCCTGGAAGGAATGCTTACAAGGAAGCATGTTAAGCAATTTGTTGATGATGTTCTCATAAGGAAGGAAAAGGAAGAGAGACTGTGGCAAGGGGAGGAGCGGTCCCTGGTAGAGAGGACACTAGAAGAGAGGGGTGGCCTAGTAGGGCCCCATCGCCATGATGAGTTTGAAATGATTTCAGTTTAAAAAGTCTGTTTTTAAGTCCAGAGTTAAAAGACTGTCTGGTGTGTATGTTTTGTTCTGGTTTTCCTGGCCCATATGGATCCGGGGATCGAGGGTGAAGGGGAAGGAGGAGAGGGGATGGTCACCTGAGACCTCCCCCGTCTTGGTATGAGATTCTTAAGTCCAGTTTCAAAAGACTGTCTGGTGTTTATGTTTTGTTCGGTCTTCCTGGCCCAAATGACTCTGAGGATCGAGATGTGTGACTGATGTGGGTGATTGCCTTTCGCACGTCTCCCCTGTCTCACGCCATCAGAACTTGGGGGCAAGTTCTGATGACCCCACTGCTCTCCTTTCCTCTTCACAAGGTTTCTTGCTAGTCATACATCTCGATCCTCAGAGTCATTTGGGCCAGGAAGACCGAACAAAACATAAACACCAGACAGTCTTTTCTGGAAGCATTTAAAGTATTTCAGATGTAATGTCTAGTCTTCCGGAGGCAATATTAAATCTTCTAGATGCAGTATCTAGATGTAGTCTTCGGGACACGTCACAAGTCTTCTGGAAGCATTTCAAGTCTTCTACAAACAATATTAAGTTTTCTAGAAGCAATAGTTCCTAGGGACAATAGTAACTCTTCTGGAAACGGTTCAAATCTTCTGGAATCATTTCAACTCTTCTAAAAGCAGTATCAAGCCTTCCAGAGGCAAAATGGAGTTTTCTGAAAGCTGTTGTGGGATAATTATAAAAATGAAATGGTGAAAAAAAATGAATAAGTGCGCAGTTTCCTTGTGATTTTTATACATCTGTACATTTGCTACATGGCCTCATTCTTTCGCCTTTAGCTTTTACTTTTTATTTTCAGCTTTCTTTTTGATGAACGATGAGGTGCAATTTACGGACTGTTTTTCATTACGTTCGAGGTTCCGATAGCTTGTTTCTCAATCTTTTTTCATATGATACACTTTTCTCTTAATAACTTCATGACCATTTTTCTTTATCTGACGCTGTATGTATCTGAAGACGTTCTAAAAAGCGAAACAAGTTTAGTGCTCACTTTTAGTGTCACTTTTTCACTGACATTAGGAATTTTTTAATTTTTCGTAAAGCATAAGTTGTCAATCCAAAAATGCGTCTTTTCAAGACCTCACCTAAAGATCCGGTTTAAATAAGTAGTACAGTCGTAAAAAACCAAATTTATGTAACAACACAAAACAAGCTGTTTATTATTCATTGCAAGAATTGAGTATGAATGGCAAACTTAAACAAGGCTCTATTAAGATTACAGCGAGTAAATTTAACATTTCCGTAAAAACTGTAAGCCGAATTTAGCATCAATTGTCGATTTATAATATAGTACTTCATCATGGTTATCAGGTTTACCTTCCCAGAGGCGTTTCATCTTGTCTTTCGCTCTATCGTAGCAGCTAGGGTGGAATTTATATCCAATGATTGGACATTTCACCCCTTATTGCAATTTTCTTTTGCAATAACCACAATAAATTTGTTTATTTTCAATATTTTCACTTGCACTAGAACTCGTATGCCCGCCATGTTTTTCAGTTATTTAGAAGCAGTATCAAGTCTTCCGAACGCAGATCAAATCTTCTAGAAGTATTTCAACTTTTCTGGAAACATTACACGTCTGCAAGCATTTCAGGTCTTATAAAATGCTTCCTTCTAAATATCAAGTTTTTTAGAAGCAGTATCAAGTCTTCCAGTGGTGGTATTGAATGTTCTGGAAACAGATCAAATCCCCTGGAAGCAGTTTAAGACATCTGGAAGCAGTTCAAGTTTTCTAGAAACAGTATCAAGTCTACTTTATGTCTAATGGAAGCAGCATTAAGTCTCAATTCAAAATATATGGGACTAAATGGGCAAGAAAAAGCTCAATAGAAATATTAAAATATTAAATAAAAATTGAAAATGGCAACTTCAATCCAAATAAAATCATTAATAAATTGTGTATGGTGTTAGTTCACACGCAATGCTAGACCACAGTATTTTTGAAATATTCTTTAGGATGTATAATGGGTTAAACAATTCTTTATGATAGCATTGCACTAACAGCCCAATTTTATCTTTTTAGGACAAACCGTATTGAAAATAATTAATGGAATATCTAAAATTTTCTTAACTTTGAAGGTCCATATCTTAGCCATTTCTAGGTTAGGACCAAAAATTGTTACACTAAGTTACACAAGGAATATATTGAAAAAAGTAATTCGTGCAAAAAAAGAATTAGGTGCAAAATTTAATTTAAAATATTTATTTTTAACAACATAATCTCAATCTTATCTAATTTTCTATTTAAAGGTATATAGGCGTTGGTAAAGTGTAATAACCAATTTTACCATCATTTTCAATTTCGTGGTAATCAATTTCCCCGCCTGGTTCGGCATGTTCAGTCCAAAAATCAGTTAAGATCGAAGATAAAGAATTCGTCCAAGCTTTTTCGGAATGATCGCACCACAACTCCTCCAGCACATTCTCCAATTTAACACTCAATATTCTCGCTTTGTGTAGAAGAGTGAAAGCCGCGTTTTCTTGATACCTGATATACTTATAAAACGCTTTTAAATGGTAGAATCTCGGCGCTATAACCGAAACGACCCGGCTGCTTCGTTCTAGATTATTTAAAAGGATTTTGATTTCTTGAAAGGCTTGCGAAACGGCGCGGATGTTTCTGCTATTTAATTTTCCTACCATAAAAATTAATAATCCTTCCAAAAAGTATAAAGCGGTGTAAATGTTTGCTAAGGAATCGTACGACTTTCCGCCGATTGAAAATTCTTGAAGTTTCGTTTGCCAAAGTAAAGCTTTCTCATAATCACCAATTCTTATTGCCCAAAGCCATAACACCGTAAAATATCTCGTAACCGCTTCCATATCCCGTACGGTTGACATCACTTCGCCTTCGATATGATAAAGTTTCTCACATTCCATGTAAGGTATCACGCAATATCCGGTTTCTATTTGCACGCCGAGGCATAAAGCATAATACCAAACTCTCCCTGAATTATCTATATCCTCATCGGCGTAATATTCCATTTCAAACAAAATCGTAACAGCTTCCATTAATCTTTTTCTCATAAGTAGCGCTTGAACCAATAGAACCATCACTTTCAACGAATAAGGCGCCGCGTTTAAAGTGCTGCTTATTCTCAACATAATGAAAGCTAAATCAATCGAATGTTCCAATTCAGATCTTAAAAATCTCGAACAAAAAATCACCCCGTATAATTTGCAAACGCCTTTTAATTCTTGCGGTTCAACGTTGGATTTTTTTCGATGACACATCCTTAATGCGTGAACTTCCAAAGCGATACTAACCGTTTTGTTACCTTTATGATTCGCGATTTGTAGCATATTCGCGTAAGCGTTACAAAGAATATAAAAGTCCATGTTTGATTCTAACGCTTTTTGCAGACTCATTAGTGCGGCTAATTCGGCGTGTTCCCACATGTTTAAATCCATGTAAAGATTACACATAATGGCCAAACAATTAGAAACGTCATCGCAAAATTCAGCCTCGTACCCTTGCTTAACGACGAACGGTCGCAATATACAAAAAAGAGAAAAATTTTGTTTCAAATTTAATCGTTGCGTTTTCATGCGGATTTCACTTTTTCTAACGGGAAACGGTATGCCGAAATCTTTCATTGCTTTTAGAAATTGGTCTTTAGCCTCGTTTGTATTTCCCAAATCTAATTGGCATTTTGCGTATAAAGTACCGATACGGGCTCTGGTTAATGGTATCTGCCACCCTGCGCCTTCTTCGGTGCACTCTTTGTAGGTGGTTTCTAAGAAGTTCGTTGCTCGTTTTAATATTTTTAAAGCTTGCGGAACGTTGAACGATATAATACAAAGATAGGCGTATTCTAAAAGAGCGTCCATCAATTTACTTCTAATATCGGCTCCTTCGCAATGCTGAATTAATTGGTAGTACATTGCGCTCAAAATTTGCGGACATTGGCAATGAGTGAAATCGGCGTAAGAAAACGTTTTTGTTAGCGATGGACGATAACGTAAAATTTTTATTATTTTCGTTCCTAATTTATTGCGTCTTAGGATTTCTTAAAAAGATTGTGTGTTAGTTTTAAAATTATAGATATATGTGATGATTCAGTTAAGTAATTAAGATCTGTTTTATTTAAATATTTCTTTTCTTTTTTCAGAATATTATTTTATACGTTTAAGCCTAAAATCACTAGTCAAAGATAAAACCAAAGGGTAAATCTCCAATTATTCTACTTATAGAATGTTTTACGTTTTGTTGTATCTCGGATTATGTCTCAAGATACAATATTGTAGGGGAATAAAACCTTCTACTCTATACTGTAACCGTTTTCAATTTTTTTCGTAATAAACTATATTTTACTTAGTTTGATTAAAGAAAATTATAATATTAAATTAAAGTCCCTAGATTACTAAAGTACCGCGGTATATAAAGCTTAATATAGCTATTATTAGAGAGAAAAATGGCGAGTTCTGTGTAGCGCGTTAAATTATCCCTCTGTGAAGTTTTTCTAAGTTAAGGCTATAAAATGCGACTAAGTGCGGAAGACCTCAACAAAATTAGGCAAATGTTCTCTACCTCTATGGAAGAGTTAATAGTAAATGAAGATTTTTGTGCTAAAGTTGCGTATTTGGTTTCTAAAGAAATTAAGTCTCTTTGTGAACAAGTGTCAACACTCACGGCGGAAAACCGGTCCTTGAAGGATAAGTTGGACGGTTTAGAGCAATATACACGTCGTTCAAGTGTTCGATTTTACGGAATTCCCGAGGAAAAGAATGAGAACATAGAGGAGAAGGTAATGGGGATTATTAATGGGAAGTTGCAAGTTCCGATTACTACTGATAGCATAGACCGTTGTCACCGAGTGGGTTCCTACGAGGGTAAAGGAAGGAAGCTCCCGAGGTCTGTTATTGTCAAATTCGTCAGTTACAAGTCTCGGGCCAATGTTATGAAGGTAAAATCAAAGCTAAAGGGTTCTCGTATGGCGGTGTGTGAGGATTTAACATCATCTCGGTTTGCGTTGTTAAAAAAGGCTCGCGAGAAGTTCGGTAACAAGTACGCATGGTCCCATGACGGTAAAATATTTGTTAATTATAAAAATTCTACTATTTGTATAAATTCAACGGCGGAAATTGATAACATGGACATAAATTTAGCGAACCCTTCTTTAAAATAATGTAACATGATGTAAAAGTTTCCTTTTCTAATTTAGCATTCTTGTTTTTTTTTCTTGTTTGTAGTTGTTAGTTTCTTTTTCTTCTCTTCTCATTTTTCTTCCTTTCTCTCTTCTTTTTCCTTTGTGTCTTATAGTTTGTCGCATTTGCTTTTATAGCGCGTTTTCTTTTTGCTTTTATTATTATTATCATTATTTGTACTGTTGTTGTTATAAATGCTACCGTCTCTTTGATTTTGATTTGTTATCACAGAGCGATTTGCTTAGCGTAAATCTACACTTTAATTTAATCATCTCGCAAGTTTAATTTTAATTTTAGCAGTATTTAGTATACTTATTTACCAATGCACAGCCTTACTTTGGCTCATTTGAACGTGCGATCTTTGTTGCCCTGCTTTAGCGATTTGAAGGACTTGTTATTGGGGTCCAGTTTTTCTATTCTGGGCCTTACTGAAACCTGGTTAAACGTCACTCATGATAGTACCTATTTAAATATTGATTCATATTCTATCTTGCGGCAAGATAGATGTTGCCGTGGCGGTGGAGTGGCGATGTATATAAGAAACAACATGAAATTTAGTATAATCCCAACTAATAATAAAATTGAACAACTATGGATTCTGGTTCGGCTCAATGGAACGACAATGGCTGTCGGTGTTGTGTATAGACCCCCTAATATAAATCTTGTCAGTTTCATAGAGGAACTTGAGAATAGTCTGACCACTATTGTACCTGAATGTGATGATTTGGTATTACTTGGCGATTTTAATGTAAATCTATTGAAGTGCGATAATCAAACGTCGGCTTTGCTCGATTTGACGTCTTCTTTTGGTTTGGTTCAAATTATAGATTCCCCTACACGTGTGACTGGTCTGTCGGTCAGTCTAATTGATTTAATATTCCTTTCGAATCAGACTTCATTGCTTAATCAAAATACTGAACATGTAAACATATCTGATCATGATTTAGTTTGCTGTGAACTTAGTATTGCGACTAAAGTGTCTCTCCCGAGTTACCGTACTTACAGTAATCTTAATGATTTCAACTATGACAACTTTCTATCTGATCTCCGTAATTTACCGCTTGCTAATATTTACGATACAGATGATGTGGATTGGATGGCAGAATTCTTAAATGACGCATTAATGCACCTAATGAATTGTCATATGCCACTAGTAACTTCACGCTTTACTAAGCCTCCTGCACCTTGGTTGACGAGTACAGTCAGACAAATGCAGTGTCTTCGCGACAAGGCTTATAGGAAATTTAAAAAGAATGGGTCGCATTCCTCTTGGGATTATTATAAGTCGCTGCGAAATCTTACCAATGAATCGATACGGAGAGAGAAACGTGCGTTTTTTGAATACAAAATTGGTCGTTGTGGGGTAAATAGTAGAGAGGTTTGGAGGTTGTTAAGGGGATTCGGGTTGGCTCCGAAGCGATCGTTTTGCGTTCCGGACAATCTTGCTGACCCCGATATCATAAATAGATTCTTTATAGACTCGTTACCCAATTTGCCACGCGACAATGAAATGTATGATTTTTATATGACTCATAGGATAATCGTAAATAAATTCTCGTTTAAGCGGGTTGATGAGGACCAAGTGATGCGCGTTATATACAGTATTAAAAATAACTCGGCGGGTTTCGATGGTTTAAACATTAAATTTATTCAACTATGTTGTCCTCACATTCTGTCTTTTGTCACATACTTGATAAATCGGTGTTTCTCTGCAGGTCATTTCCCCACTTGTTGGAAAAGATCCATGGTTCTACCCCTACCAAAGAAAGCGAATGTCAATCACCTGAAAGACTTTCGTCCAATTAGTATTTTACCGATATTAGCAAAAATTACGGAAAGAATAATCGAATCATAACTAAGGGATTATGTTACGGAATATAACCTTTCACCCCCTACACAGTCAGGCTTTAGAAAACATTATGGTTGTAATACAGCTCTATCGAATATTGTGGATGATATCATTAGAAGTACGGACCAAGGGAGATTGACTTTGATGTGTCTCTTAGATTACTCAAAGGCTTTCGATACTATAAATCATGACTTGGTATATGCCGTGCTTCGCTATATTGGGTTTGATGATCTTGCATCGGGGTTCTTGTACAATTACTTGATGGGCAGAGTGCAGTGCGTAAAGGTGAACGGTCACGTTTCATCGTTTCTTCCGACGGCATCCGGTGTTCCTCAGGGTTCAATTTTGGGTCCACTGCTATACTCACTTTACACATCGCATTTTAACAAATACATAAATAATTGTAATCATCATTTCTATGCAGATGACACCCAATTATATATATCTTTTCTGCCATCGGATGTCGATGATGCTTGTCTTGGTATGACTTCGGATATAGAGGCCTTGAAGCAGATTTCTAGGCGTCACTGCCTTTGTCTGAATGCTGCTAAAACTGAGCTGATTTTGTTCGGCCCAAGGAAGTTGATAAGTGATAATTCTGTTCGGGATAGGGTCAGGATAGTTGTCGACAATCAGGTATTGCCGCTGAGGGATTGTGTGAGAAACTTGGGTGTCTTATTGGATGATAATTTGAATTTTGATAGCCACATAAACAAGAGCACTGCATCCGCATACGCTGCTCTTAAGCTAATTTATGGTCGGTCTTTCCTTAATCGCAAAACACGGGTGCTCTTGTGCGAGGCCTTGGTGTTGTCGCATTTTAACTATTGTGATACATTGTATGATCCGTGTATCTCGTATAATAATACGAGAAAGATTCAAAAAGTTCAAAATTCTTGCTTGCGTTTGATATTTGGTTTGCGGGGGCGTCAGCATGTTTCGCATAAACTGAAGAATTTGGGTTGGCTTAACATGAAAAACAGGCGAATACTTCATTCGGCAGTTTTCTTCTTTAATATAATTACTTTGAAGAGACCTCCATACTTGTTCAATAAAATAAAATTTCGTACCGATGTTCACACCTTGAATATTCGATTCAAGGGCACTCTTACACCGCCGATCCATCATCACCAGCTGTTTAAGAAATGCTTTTCATACCAGATAACACATATTTTTAATGATTTGCCGTCATCTATAAAACGTAGCACTTCTTTAAGGTTATTTCGTCATAGAGTGAGGAGCCGCTTGTTTCAGATTCAGGATGCATTGTAGGGCGACAGAGAGCGGGCAGTTTACATTTAATAATTTATTATGATCTCAGTATCGGTTCTTTTTGTTTCTCTTTTCCTGCTTCTTTTTGTTTTTCTTATCTTTGTCTCTCTTATATTTAGAATTAGTTTTATTAGGTTTGAGTGGAAGAGCAGGTGCAGTTACGGCTGTTCCTGAACTCCGCCTAATTTGTCCTAAGTTTAACTTATATTCTTTATTTTATATATACTAAATCAATGTATATCTAATGGGACAAATAAAGTCATATTATTATTATTATTATTATTATGCATTCATTCTATTCGAGCCAAAATGGCGATTTGATAGCTTGTCAGTGCATGTCACTGCTTGCACATGCATCTTTGTAACAATGCCGTTTATTTTATTATCAGTCAACTCTGAATGAAACCAACATGAAGAGTTTAAAATTAATTAATGTACAAGTAGTACTCGACTTACGATGGGGTTACGTTCCAAAGACTTTGTAAAGCCATAGTTTATTTTAATTATTAACACTTTCGCTGCGGACGACGCTCATGTGCGTCCCACTGAGCCCTTCCCATGTGCAAATGATACTCATACGAGTTCTCTGCTTATCTACCCAACTCAACCCAATTAAGAGTACGGTGCAAGTATTCATGAAGGGCTGTTTTTTTGTATTAAGTGTGGTGGTTAGCGACTTTTGACAAATTTTCGTTCTGTGTTTACAATTATAAAATGGATAATAACCAACCGGACCTTCAGGCCTCAAACGCCGTAGAGCAGTTTCTTTTACCGATTCTAATAGCTGTACAGACGAAGAAATCGAAAGTTTTTTATCTGAATCCTATAGTGAAGATTACGGTCCAAGATCGGAAGAAGAAACGGAGTCCAAGAATGAAGAATCTGCAGAAGAAAACGTGCAAAACGATGCATGGCAGAATGAGTATAACGACATGACAGAAATTTCTTTCTTGAATGAAAGTAAATTATTATTGAGACCAGAAAACAAAGAACCATACGATTATTTTCGCCTGTTACTTGACGATAATTTACTAAATCAAATTGTCGCCGAAACCAATCAGTATGCGGAAGATTATTTTTTGAATATAAATTTAATACCAAAAAGTAGAATATCCCACTGGAAGCCTTTATCCAAGGCGGTGCTGTTGGTATTTATTGGTTTGACATTCCACATGGAGACCATCAAAATGAATCGAGTCCAAGATTATTGGAAAAAGCATTGGCTTTATAATTTATCGTGCTTTTCGAATTGTATGGGCTGAGTACGTTGCCTAATAATACGTTGCCTGCATTTTGCCAGAAACCCTGAAATTGGTGAACCTGAACCACAGGACCGTCTTTATAAAATTAGACCACTCCTAACTTATTTCAACGAGAAAATGAACAATCTTTATTGTCCAGATAAAAACTTTTCACTAGACGAGTCTATGGTGTTATGGAAGGGAAGACTTGTGTTTTGCCAGTATATTCAGAACAAAAGGTATACATAGGTATAAATACTAAAGTTTACGGAATATACCGGTCGACACGATATAACAGGAGGCAAAGGCCATACTCAAAAGGTCGTTTTAGAGCTGTTGGGGGGTAAACTTGGGCAAGGGCATTCGGTTTATATGGATAGTTTTTACAGCTCCATTGGCATATTTATTATTACTCTAGCAAAGAACTTTTTGTACGAGTACCTTAAGTGTGAATAGAAAGGGACTACCTACAGAGGTAATTACTTCAAAATTAAAAAAAGGGCAAAGCGTTGCTAAATATAAGAGAGGCGTCATGATTGGGAAGTGGAAGGATAACAGGGATGCCATATTCTATGCAAAATGTTGCAAATAGAAAAGGCGAAGAAAAAGAAAAGCCTTTGCCGATTATAAAATATACTGAGTTTATGAGCGGCATTGATCGTCAAGATCAACTTATGTCCTACTACCCACCTCAACGTAAGACTGTACGGTGGTGCCAGAAGCTGGGAGTACATATTTTTTACCTTTTGTTTCAAAATTTTTATCTGCTATATAATAAATATAGTGGCAAGCAATTGTCACTGTATGAATATTAGCAAAACATTTTAGAAAGGATACTTCCTGAGAAGAAAGTTTTACGTGGTACGAACAAAAGAACACAACATTTGCCGACCAAAATCGACGCAACGAAGGAGAAAGGGAAAACCCAAAGAAAAGGATGCAGAGTAGCTTCCCAACAAAAAAAAAGGAAGGACACCACTTACCATTGTAAAGCATGTAAAGATATGCCGGCTCTATGTTTGGGAGAGTGCTTCAAAACTTACCATAAAAATAATATATATCAAAAATATATCGTTGATTTTATTATTTATCTTTTTTTGTTCTGCAATCAATCAATTGTACATAAAATAAGTTATAGTTACCCGAACTATATATTTTTCAAAATATACATTTTTTTATGTTTTCTTTTTCAATTTTTATTTGTTTTTTTACTTTTGTTGCGTCAAAAATCATGAATTATTGTTTTTGTTTTGAAAGAAAAAATCAGGTTTTTTTTACGGACTGAAAATTTCATTTAAGAAAATATCTTAATTTCAGCTTCCGGCGAACGCCTATTTATGTTCGTCCGCAGCGAAAGTGTTAATTTCTTTAAAGAAAGTAAATGGTATAACTGTTATGAAATGGTTTCACATATCTAAAAATCAATAAAATACTTAAGAGAATCTTTAAAAACATTAATAAAAACATGTACAGGATGACCAAATAAGCGCGCAAATAAGTGCCCTTCCTCGGAAACTACTCATTGTAAATATTTGTAGAAAAAACATTTATGACTAAAGTGGCTAAGAGAAAATACTGGAAATTATCTTCAGGTTTCCAATTATGAATTTTTCAATTCATATCAATCGAGAAAAATATTTTATTTTAAAGATTTGAGAAAAATGGTAAAACAAAATGATCGTAAACCATCAAAATTTCTTATAAATTGTTCCTATTTACGAATGTCAACTTAGGAATGGTATCTCAATTTTGAGATACACCCAACTATTTTTTTACACGGTCTTTTTTAACGCGATTTTGAAATAACACGGTTCACCAACAAATTTTTTACACGAATTTTTTGTTATAGCACGAATCCCAAAAAAAGTCTTAATTCTAATTTTGATAGCGTCTTACAGAAACTTATGTATACAGAAACAAAGTATAATGGGGGAATACCGTGGCCAGAAGTTGGTCGGTTTATGCCCACATGTTTATTAAGGTTTATTATATATTAAAGGTTGTCTAAGTTTGTACGTAACCATACTGCGCATTACGTCACAAGAGGATTGCGGGAAATAATTCAAAATTTTAAAATGAAGTAATTGAAACATCTAATTTAACATTTAACACATAAAAACATCAAACTATTACAACATAAGAACTTGGACAGCCTTTAATATATAAACCTTACATGTTTATGACTTGGTCTACTACGGGGAATACCAGAATTTTATGATCACTTTTTTTCTTTATCTCGTTATGCTTCAACTTGAATACATGATTTCATAATTCAGTATTTATTTTGTGTTGAGAGTGGTCAGTTTGTGAGACGTAATAAATAATTTCGGTAAAGTTCTAAAAGTGGATGTTTCAATTAAAGTTTTTTTGATTTGATGGTGAAATTTCCCGTGTATTATTTGTAATTATGATAATTCTTTGCTACTAAAAAAGGTAATATTGTATTAGATTGTCGCTTTAGAAAAATTCTATGAGCAATATTATTTTAGATTCTTTTTATAGTACCCTTATTGTTTAATAAAATGCCTAAACAACAACTTCCGAAGAGACGAGCAATTTCCTTAGAAACTAAAATAAAAATCTTAGACTGTCTAAAGAAAGGCGAGTGTCCCACATCTGTTGGCAAAGTTTTTAGTTTAAACTAAAAAAAGCGACTATAAGAACAATTAGAAAACGCATTTCACAATGTAAAAATAAAGTGAGAAAAGTAGCATCAGCAGACGAAAATACTGCAGAAATCTTTCCGGCTAAACTAGCAAAAATCATTGAAGAGGGCGGTTATACTCCAGAACAAATATTTAATGCCGACGACGATTGTTTTGGGAGAAAATGGCCAAAAGGACTTATATAGCAAAATCTGAAAAATCAACTGGTGGTTTTAAAGCGGCCAAAGATGAGTGACGTTCTTATTATGTACTAACGCATCTGGTGATAAAATGTTAAAGCCTTTATTAATCAACAAATCTCTTATGCCACGAGCATTAAGAAGTAAGAACATTAAAAAACTTCCAGTCCATTTCATGGCGAATAAAAATGCATGGATGACGGCTGCTCTGTTTACAAATTGGTTCAACAACTGCTTTGTTCCTGAAGTCCAGAAATATGTGGAAGAAAAAGGTTTGGTATTCAAAATATTTTTGTTCGTTGATAATGCGCCCAGCCACCCAATGTTGGATCACTCAAATATTCAATTGCTATTTTTACCGCGTAATACTACCTCGGTGATTCAGCCACTCGATCAGGAATAAAATGTACTACATAAAGCAAACGTTTAAATATATTTTAGATTCAGTGGAAGAAATAAATTTGACTGTTTTGGAAGCATGGAGAAAGTTTACGATTATGGATTGCATTACTCTTGCTTCTGTTGTCATTAAACAATTGCGCCAATCAACCTTAAATGCTTGTTGGAAAAAAATATTGCCAGCATCTGAAATTATAACTCTATCAAATACAATTGGTCGCAACTGTTTTAACAACATTCAAACGGCTGATATTGATGAATTGATGCGAGAAAGCCCTTTGGATGAAGATGATTTGATCGAATTTATGACAATTTGTGAAAATAAAGAAATCGATAATGACAAGGTAGAAGATGAAGTTCAGCTATTAACGGCTGATTTAATTCGCGATGGCTTGAAATTTGCTACAAGTATGGAACAACATTTTCTTACTCATGATCCTGACATGGAACGAGTGGTGTACTTGCACATTTCAGATATGGGTGTCCGTATTTAGTCCCGGGTTCATCTCGGGATTTCATGAAAAGAATGACAAGCCTGGGAGCATTAAGACCTCTCGAAATTAAGAAAAATTTAAAATATCCGAAACCATTTTTCTATCGCTTATTGATTTGCAATGAAAATACGCTCGGTACCAAATAAATTAGTTTTCTGGTAGCATTTCAAGTCTTACAGAGGCAATGTCAAGTCTTCTAGAAGCAGTATCAAGTTTTCTGTTTCCGCCACAGCGGTAAAAAGGTGCTGATTCGAAAGATCAAATTCAACAAAAAAGAAGCGTTTATTTTACTCACCACAAAATGAATAAATAATTAAAGAAACGAGATGAGCGCGGGCTAAACATTCTACCCACCAAAAAAAAGTACTTGCGGTTTTTCTTTTTACAAAATTAAATTTGTGAATATCTGGAAATGCGATAGTAAGTGCGATAAATGCGGTAAATATAATTACAAAATGCGGCAAGTAAATTAAAAAATAAATACGAAATTCGGTAAATATATTAACAATACATCCAAAATGAGGTAATAAATGATCAATGAATGCGAAATGCGGTAATTGAATTAAAGTAGTAACTTCGGTTGAAGAATCCGACACCAACTCTGAGTGTAAAGCGTTTGTAGCGGAGCAGACGAAAACTGCTATATATACCTTCGTTGTCTTTGCACCTCTGTGTTTATTTAAAATGATATCTCTGTGATGTTTTGGCAAGTCTGCCATCAGAGGATTATATGACTTAGGTTTTGTTCTAAAACAACGAATGCATTTTGATAATACAGCATAGATGGCAGAACGAGGAGACAAAATCCAGAATTGTTGAGATAAAAGAGTATGTAAAGTGCGATAACCAGGGTGCAAATATCGACGATGGGCATCCTCAATAAGCTATTCATCATAGCATCAAAATCCAGATCGGAATATTTCAAACGATCACCCACCTGAGCAGTCCTTCTCGGCTTATAAATAAGACCAATTTACGGAATGGATGTGGTAGAACCTTGTTCTCTCGAATACGTTGAAAAAGCGTGTCAAACTCTGCTTTCTGAACTGGGTTAATTAATTTATGCAATACATGTTGTAACTCTAATGTAGATAATTGCAATGAATAATGCTAGTTGCGAAGCTGACATATAGAAATAAATCGTAATATGTAAGCAATAATTCTCTTTTTTTGAGTTAATAAACCCAATGGCTCATACACTTTCGTAATTTCAGATAAAATTGATCTTTTTGTACAGGATGTATTATGATCAGTATAAGAATAACACAATTCATCTGTGTTAGGATCCCACTGTAAAC
Organism: Onthophagus sagittarius; assembly: GCA_036711965.1. Taxonomy (NCBI): domain Eukaryota; kingdom Metazoa; phylum Arthropoda; class Insecta; order Coleoptera; family Scarabaeidae; genus Onthophagus; species Onthophagus sagittarius. The sequence continues at coordinate 61,178,259 of JASERS010000002.1, read as the reverse complement.
CAAGTACTTTGACAAAAGATGGCTCTTCATTGTCGAAAGAAACAGGTTGTTGAACAGTAAAAGACTCCAGCTCGGCCAATTCTCTTCAAATTCTCAATGCTAAGAACGGGGCCGATGAAATACCGTATGTAACAGTGTTAAGGCGATAATGTTGAACAGACTCCTTCTCATAAAATCTCCACAAAATTCTTTCATAATCTCTGTCTGAAAGTCTAATCAGGATTTAGTGGTACATTTGTTTTATATCGTAAAAGAATGCAATTGCATGGCAGCGAAATCGGAGCAATATTTGAACGATATCCTGTTGAAGCTTCTGACCGACCGACATAATGTCGTTCAAAGAAACACTCGTAGATGTTTTGGCAGATGCAGCGAAGACAACTCGAAGTTTCGTCGACGGACCATTTGGCCGCAAGACACAATAATGGGGCAAATAATAATAGGTGGTTTTGTTGGAGAAAGGAGATATGAGTGTCAGATTTAAGATAATCGTGCATGAATTCAGAATAAGCGGATTTTAATTCGGAATTTCGAGAAAGTCGATTTTCAAGGAGCAAAAAGTGCTTGATTATAAGAGTTGCCCAAACTAGAGGGATCATCTTCAAACGGTAAAGTTAGATAAAGAAAGTGATGTTTGAACATTTTCTACTTCCCAAATACGCTGCAAACACATATCCAATGAAGATTCAACGGCAGCGCAACAGGCGGTGACCGCTGAGGAAGCAGAAAACCCTGCGTTCCATCAATAACCAGCCAAACACCGATCCCATAGCTATAGGTTCACCAGGCCTGTCAATCACTCGCTGACCATTCAATACATAAGGCACTAATTCAGCACCCAAAAGCAAATCGATAGGCGCGCACAGAGAATACTGATCCTCATCGAAACGCAAATCTATAGATGCGCATACGAATCCATCAACAAACGTCGTTGTAGTTGCTGGGCACAAATAGTCTTTGTAACAATGGCATTTAGATCAAAAGAAGGACCAGATATGGCAAAAGGTTTGATCAGGCAATAAACGGAACCCTTATTGCAGATGAATGACATGAATGTATGACTTGATTTGTTGTCGTTTTAATTTAAATTAAATTCGAAAATCGCAAAATGTTTCATGAAGAAGCGAAAACTGCTTGATCTTGGTGCCTTCAGGTCATTTAGTTTTTCAACATTCCTCAAAAATGACTTTACAATAATAATAAAAGAAAACAAAACAAATTTAGAATTGTCACTTTTTTTGTTTTTTCGAAGCCATCTTGATATCATGTAATAAATTAATTTCTTAATTGTAAAAAAACATAAAAAGTTCAGTTTAGAATTCTTCAAAGAGCTCTTTATGAAGCATTTTCTGATAAAGATAATTTAGATTAAATCGTTTTAAAATCAAGTCTAATATCTCGAGTTTTAGTTTGCTAGGTAAGTGGTGGGACAACTGTATGATTTTACACAAATATTGTTTATATAAATACAAGTACACCTGTATATACCTAGGCGTACATTTTGGTGTAAAAATGTTAGATTATAACGCTCCAAAATATCGTTCTCAAATACCGTACCATCTTGTAGCGATGGTATATATAGGTATATACGTAACTCGTTACGTTTTGTAACAGGTATTTTCAAATCGCGTGGAATCGGTACGCTCCTCGAAAATACCGTTCCAAAATACCGTTCCTCAAATACCCTCCCATCACTAAAAACTAGTCCTACACAACATTCAACATAAGGAATTAGTAAGTTTCGGTTTAGCCGTTTAGTCTTCAGCCTCAGCGCACAGTTTGAGATTTCGATAAAACAGAAAAATAACTTTACTTAACTGAATCTCTTTGTATATTAAAAATACAAACCAGATGATCGTCTTGCTAATCCCGACCTAATAGAAGATCCATCGCTAAAATTCGACCAATTTAAGCTTCTAACTTCCCCCGTTGTACTACTTCCGGGTGACATTGACACTTTTCTTGCCATCACTGCATCCACTGCTCGAACATCTCTTTTTACTTTAACTTGTTTAGTCTTCTTTTTCATACCCTAAAAATGTGGAATGAGTAAATCGATGTGAATTAGAATAAATGTGGATTTAAAAAAATGAGTTTTGCTTACATCATCATATCGGACTCCCAAAACCCGTATAAAGAATGAATTTCCACAACTCTTACACTTTCTCGTCTCTTTTTCCAAATAACGCGCGGCTCTCGCGTGAAATTCTTTTCGCTGACAATCCGTTAACAAATTATAAGTCGACTCGCGGAATGCGTCCAACGAAAACTTAAACATCCCGCAAGACGCGTATTTGGGTAAATCTTTGCATACCTCTAAAACAACAATTTTAATTAAAGCTTAAATTCATTAAAATTTTCTCACCATAAGGACGTATCCCTTTACAATCGCATTTAACAGTTGTAAATCTCGACGGTGGTAATAACCGAGCTTCGAACGCCATCATCATATCACCTTGGGTAAAATCCCCGCGCGCGCAGTAAAGAACTTTAATCTCAAAAAGAGCTTTAACGGCTATTTGATTCGAAATATTTTAATTAATTAATATTAAATTGTTTTTAAAGTTTACCTAAAGCTGCAGTTCTCATGTCGATACAATTCATAACGTAATTTAGCATTTCCCGTGGGATGGTATCTCCGATGACGGCGCTACATTTTAATAATAATTGCTGATAAGAAGATAAGGCGTCGTAAGTTTTTAAAATCAATACTAAAAAGGAATTAAAATTATTTTGTTAAATATGAGATTAATTTTGTACCATCTAACGACCACTCCGCATCGACATCATAAATATTTTCGTTTTTGTTGATAACGCAGATTTGCCAAATATTGCTCATTAAATCAAGTGAGGAGGCGTATAATTTATCTTTTTCTTCAGCTTCCTTAAAATGTTTATTCAATATTGTCTTAATCAAGAAAATCATTTACCTCGTAATTAAAATCGTACATTCTCCATTTTGCCCCAGCTGCCCCGGTTCGATTATCCATAGATAATAATTCTGTTCTTAATTCGCCTGGAGTTTTCCTTGTAAAAACAAAGTTAGGAGGTACGATCAACCCCAAATCTTTTACATCGATAAAGGTAGCGTCGACAATCACAATTCCTCCACCTTGAACTAAGCTGACCAAGAAGCTTTCGATCCAACCTGGATTCCCATTACTTTTCGTTTGAATTACTCTAAATAAAAAAAAATAAATTTGTTTTATATCGTAAATGTTTATGATGGAAATGGAAACTTTTCTAAATCGACTGGAATTGCTTGTACATCTAAAATTTGGCATGCTAATCCGGCATGAAACCATTTATCGATGGGGCCAAGGTTGATCAATCGACTGTAATGGTTATTAAGGACTTTATGAGCCGACTCGGTTAAACCATTAATGCATGGTTTATAAATGGTGAGAACTGTAAATGAGACGTCGGTTTCGATAATTTCTTGAAGGTAAGCCCAAGACTCGTTGTCCATGTATTGAACTTTTTTAAGTGCAACTACCCAAAAAGAAGAGAAACACTACAAAAAAAATGTAAATATAATCGCAAATATTATTATAATGTAGTACGTGTTAAAATAACACAATTTTTGTTGTATGATCTTTGGATCGCAACTGTTTTGGTTTTGAGCTATGAGCAAAGTTGGATAAAATATTAAAATTTTATTTTATATTTCATCTATAAGTAAATCATAGAATTTGAAACTTGACATGCATTTACTACTGAAAGACTATTTTCAAGCATACCTAGTTTGCCTGAAGCATAGTTTCAAGCATACATTTACGCCATTGAATATTAAAATCAAAAAATATTGGTTGTAAAGCTTATTAATTTTTGATCCGAATTATTGAGACTTATCCACGAATTATTCGTGGATAAGCTCAACGTTGAGTACAGATGGAGAGGTTTTGTTTGCTGTGGCAAAACATCATTAAGATTAAGTAATTGATTTTACAGATATTCAGTCTTTAGTACCACTTATTGATGCGTTGAATTGCAAATGCTCTTTATGGACCTTATACAGGGTGTTTGGTAGGTAGTGTAGGATACTGAATAGGGTATGTGAGTATGCTGCACTATCTACCAAACATCCTGTATGTGTAAATGCAATTGTATACATATCGATTATTTTCCTTGTGGTTATCAGTTTCGCTTGTTGTTTGGAGACTAACATTGAAAAACTTTTCTCTTTTCAAGTCCTTGTAGCAACTTACAACTGCGGTATTAGCGTGGAAAATATGGCGCCGCGCTTTTTTAAACAGATCATTTTGAAGAAAGATGGATGTTACCTGTTCAAAATGGATAAGTGTATTGAATAGAAGAACAACAGCTGATAATCCTATATGGATATCCAATGAAAACATAAATCGAAGGCAGAACATTGTTGAAATATTAAGTATTCTTGCGAACAATCTGAAAATTGAAGAGTCGTATAGAATTTACAATAAATACAAAAAAGAACTTAGAGATCACCTTCAGCAAGAAAAACGTGATCATTATTTGTCTTTACTGAACACGACAAAAAATAAACAAAAGGTTATATGGCAAATAATAAATAAAGAGACCAGAGGGAATAAAAGTGCGAAGTCAGAAAAAATTATAGATCCTCACTCTTTTGCGAGTCACTTAAATGATCTACAGCGCACTTCTAATGCAACAATAGATCAAGCTATCAAACTTGATGTTCAAAATAGCTCTTCGTGTTTTTTTAGGGCGGTTGACAAACATGAGTTGATTAGCATTGGCAGAAAGCTAAGATCAAAAAGAACCGAAGATGTTTATGGAATGTCAACAATTTTTTGCAAAAAAATAATTCATGGACTAGCCGATCATCTTGTTTGTGTTATCAATACGTGTTCGGAGAATGGTGTATTTCCTGAAGAGTTAAAAATAGCTAGAGTGATTCCCATTTATAAAAAGGGAGGTTGATGAATTTTTTCCAAAAACGGAAACTACTCTCTAAGTACCAACATGGTTATATCTGTGGACGATCTATTGAGAGTGGTATAGCAGAAATTTGTATTAACCATTATGGAAGCTATAGATAAAAAGAATTATGTAGAATTAATCAGTGTAGATCTGAGTAAAGCGTTCGATAATGTGAGGCACTGCTGCCTACTCCATAAATTGGAGACTTATGGAATTAGAGGAATTGCCTATGATTTATAGGCCTCATATCTGTGTGATCGGAAACAGATGGTAGATGTAGAAGGAATCAGGGCGAAGTCGGGTGATGTTACGATAGGAGTACCACAAGGCTCCATCCTGGTGCCCCTTCTCTTCGTTATATATATAAATGACTTGCCTGATGCAATTCCTACTAATAAATTGTGCCTTTATGCAGACGACTCAACTTTTGTGTCGGTAAGTAAATCTCCTGAGAATCTAGATCAAAACTCATGCTGTGTATTGGAAAATGCTGAAACTTGGTATAAAAATAATGGGCTTCAAATGAATAATGAGAAGACACAAACAATCAACTTTCAAAAAAGACAAAAAAATAAAGAGCAGGGAAATCCCTTAAATTCCTCGGCATTTATCTTGATGAAGATCTTAAATGGACAAGTCAAATAAAGGATATCTGCAAGAAATTAAACAGTGCTATCTTTTGTATCAGGAGAATAAGAGCTGTGGCAACAATGAGTGCAGCGAAGTTGACTTACTATGCAAGTTTTCATAGTCATGCATCGTACGGTATAATTTTCTGGGGTGCTTCTGCACAAGCCGATAGAATATTTTTACTGCATAAGAGGGCGATAAGAGCATTATGTCAATTAAAAGTAAGTTGTAAGCAACATTTTAAAGAGCAAAATATTATGACAATTTACGCAGTATATATCTTCAATTGCATAAGATATATATTAAAAAATATTAACAAGTTCCCCTCCCAAACTTAAACATTCCGAAACACCGAACAAAGAAAACCCAAGACAATGTGGTGTACTGGGGTATAAAATTTTATAATTATCTACCGGAAATGATAAGAACCCTTCCACGAAAACGTTTAGAGAACATTGTCAAACAAAAGTTAATAGAAGCAACACCTTACAATATAGATGCATCTTTTGGTATAAACTTTTAAATGCAGATAAACTCGAATTACATACACTATGTCTTTTTTTTGTTTTGTTTTCTTGACGATGTAAATTATTTGTTAATTTTTACAGAAAATAAATGAACTGAAATGAAATGAATAGCTGTTTTAAAGTCAATTGTGGGATTGTGGTGTCAACTAATTTTTCTCCTGTCTGAAGTATTTCGTTCTGCACAAGTTCAATTAACTCGTTATTCAAAGATCTCTAGCGATCAAGTAGGTAATCAAACCAACTTCTTTTGCTAACATAGTATGTTTTGTCTAACTTTAGGAAGCAGATCAGTTGCAAAACTAATAAAATCGGAAAAATGGTACTATACTCGGTTTATGTTGGTTTCAGTTCATCCCATGATTCGCAAATATTATCTACAGCATCTTTTATGTTTCATAATTTCAAAACTAATCAATTGATAATTTGCTATCGGTTTCATTATAAGTTTTCAAAACTCTTTCTTCAGTAATAAACTTTGAATGTTGCTATTACTGCCTAATCCATTGGCTGAATCGGAGCAGTTGTAGTTTTCGGAGCAGTTGTAGTTTTCGGAGCAGTTAATATTACATTTTCATATCTTTAGACCGGTCCGATATATTGGTGGGATGTTTGAGAGCATTGTCTATAGAAGCAATATTATATGAGTTTAAGACACAAGTGGTTAAAGAAGTTTGAGCGTAGATCAATTACTGAGGTTAAGCCGTAAATCGAAATATGGTAGGCCGGAAACCGAAATAGTATGAGGTATGAGTGTATAATCTTCTCTAAGGAGTATGTAGTCTTTCCAGCAATATTTGGTCTTTGGCAGAAATCAGTAATCTTCCATCAGTAATAGTTAACCGTTTGTTGGAAATATGTAATCTTTTATTAACAGCATTTAACCGTTTGTGAGACATTCATAATCTTTTGCCAATAGTAACTAATTATTTGTTAGAAGTATGTCATCTCCTGATATATTGCTAAGAGTATATGTATAGTCCAATGCCAGAGGACTTCAGAATTTTGTCAGAAATATCTACCTAATCGTCTGCGAGCAGTATTTATATTCTTTCCAAATCTATGTAATCTTTTGTAAAGAATAAGTAGTCTTGTTCCCGCAATATTCAGCCTTTTATGAAAAATCCATAATCTTCCACGTGTAGGAGTTAACCTTTTCTCAGAAATAATAATCTTCTGATAGGAGTATGCAGTCTTATTCCAAAAATATGTCATCTATTCACATATTTCTTAGAGTATATGTATAGTGCTATGAGTTTGTGTATTTGAAGTTTGCTATTTTGATTTTTATTCCACAAATTATGTAATCTTCTGTAAGGTGTATGTAGTTTTGTTCTAACAGTATTTACTCTTTTCTGAGAAATCCATAATCTTCTGCCAATATTAGTTAACCTTCTGTTAAAATTATGTCATCTCCCTTAGACTACCTCCTCCAGAAAATAGTATTTAAACTTTTGTCAGAAATATACACCTTTCTTTAAGGAGTACATAATATTCTACCATTAATATCTGCATTTTATCAACAATATTGTTATTATCTATTACACATCTCTAAGAATCTTTCATCTCTTCTTTCCTAAACATTAAATTAATATAACTACAATTTGTTAAAAAAACAGTTTTCTGTAGAGATGACCAACCTTATATACTTGAAATCAGAAAAAAATAATGAATCTAATAAGCTAACAATCAATGTTAGATTCTAAAGTTAGAGGGGAAACAAAAGAGTATTAGAATTTATTTAAAAAATAGATTATGACATAGCCTATTCGGACATCGAATTTAAATCTGCCTGTACATACCTCCTGACAATCCGCAACCTGATTTACTATGTCTTTTTGACGCCTTAGAACATAAAATTATGAATTATCTTATCCTTATAATTAGTAATTTTTCAGAATATATTAAGGCACCTGTCCATATTATTCAATTATGGAAAAACGAAGTTATTTCGTTGTTTTTGTGACTTTCTAAACCTTCGTCAACTCAATCATGTCTTAAACTGTGACAATCGTTGGATTGTTATATTGGATTTTGTTCTGAGGAATACTGATTGGTTTAATCTGATTTTTGATGACTGTTCTCTTTACTACGAGACCACCTTGTCTTACAATTAGATATTACAATAAATTTAGTATCGGCAAATGATGGTTTGTCTTACTGATATAGTTTTCGAAAAGAAAAATTTCCTAGCTTGTATGATAAACTGCTTTATTAGATAGATTGGTCTTTACTAAATGTGCAGGTTGATGTGGAATGAATTGAGAACTGTATGAACTTTTGGATTTATTTGTTCCTAAGAGATTATCGTAGATCCTCATACAATATTTGGTTTTCCCAATGGGCTAAAAAAAGACTGACATGTTTCACTAAACAGAAAATCTCGAGAAGATCTTACTTCCCTTACTACTAGTGCTGAACAATCGCTTCGTTTTGAACCCTGTAACTTTTGGAGTTCAGTCAGAGTACATACAGAACATACACTCTAAAGCAGTGATGGCAAACCTTTTCAACTGGACGTGTCAACATTTTCAAAACTTAGTAAAGAATATGCTGCCGTGTCAGATAAAAAAGTTTAAGACATAAAAATGAGAAACAAAATAATTTAAACGGACCTCCTATTATATGCACTATATAATTTATTACCATTGTGACCTGGTTTATGAATAGGGAGCTTATGTATGAAGAAAAGTGATTCCACTTTTTTACCGATTCAGTGTGGCTTTGAGACGCTCTTTTACAGGAGGTGAAAACCAAAAACCTATAGCTTATTTAAAAGATTCCTAAAATGTTAATGACATGCTTCCAGAAGACTCGTTACGGCCTCTGGAAGACTTAGTATTGATTTTAATAGACTGGAAATGCTTCCAGAAAACTTGGTACTGCTTCTAGAAGACTTGATACTGCTTCCAGAAGACTTGATACTGCTTCTAGAAGACTTGATATTGTATCGAGAAAATTTGAACTGCTTCCAGAACACTCTATACTGTTTCGGGAAGATTTGATACTGCTGGAGACGTAAAATACTTTGAAAAGTTTTGAACTGCTTCCAAAAGATTTGATAATGCCCTTGAAAGACTTACAACACTTCTAAAAGCCTTGGTATTGCTTCAAATAGACTTAAAACGTTTCCACAAAACTTGTAATGCTACAGAAAACTTGAAATACTTCTAGAAGACTGAATATTGCCTCTGGAAGACTTGATATTGCTTCGAGAATACTTGCACTGTTTCTAGAACACTCTATACTGCTTCGGGTAGACTTGATTCTGCTGAAGACGTGAAATGCTTTCAGAAGCCTTGAACTGCGTCCAAAAGATTTGATAATGTCCCTGAAAAACTTAATACTACTTCTAGAAGCCTTGGTATTGCTTCCAGTAGACTTAAAATGTTTTCAAAAAGATTGCAATGTCCCAAACAACCTGATTTTGCTTCTAGAAAACTTGAAAACTTCCACAAGACTTGATATTACCTCTGGAAGACTTGAAACGTTAGATTGTGGGTGGTTGTTTTATCGGAGCATTTGCGCACTGCCTAAGCCTACAACACATAGTCGATGAGTTTTATCTGAGGAATTGTAGATCCAATATTTTATCCAACTCCTCAGTGCAAAAGATATTTGAACTAACTAACAACAATAATAGATAATAATACAGTTTTGTAGCATGTATTATTTCTCTTGTTTTCTTGTAATTAAAAAATATATGTAATATTTTTTTTCTAACTAAGCGACAATTACATAATAATAATTTCTGAATACCTCATTTAGATCTGAAACTTTTTTATTTCTTATAAGATTTTAAGCCTTGTATGTATATATGTAAAAGAAGGGGAGGACATGTATACACACTTATGTGCACACTTATATATATGCACTTAGGCCCCAATGGGCCTCTTGTAGATCCTGCCAGCACCTTATATCAATCACCCAAGGGACGTGCCGAAGGCTAGGCCACAGGTTAGGATAAGATACGACGGCTCTCTGATGCCATCAGTAGTAGGCCATTCTTCTCCTAAATCTATCAATCTCATACCTTGAAGTATAGAACGGTCACATAAGATGTGATTTACCATCTCATAATCCTGTTCACAAGCACGACAGAGAGGATTGTCTACACACTTTAAGCTATAATGGTGTTTATTAATCTTACAGAGACCTGTTATAAGTCCAGTAATTACATAGATACACGCAAGTCTCTCTATTCTATTTAGCGCACACAGCCGGTCACCTATACGGTTTTTGACCATCAGATTACTGCACCATACCTAAGCATAGGTCTTATTACAGCCAAGTAAATCCAGAGGGCAGATTTGGAGGAAAGCCCCATATCTTCCGTCCTACGGCATTGACCGAAAACGACACTACCCTTCTTTACTCAATTGTCTAGGTCTGATTTCCACGCTACTTTGCTATCTAAAGTCATACCTAGATATCTAACTTCTTTAGAAAAACTCAATAAATATTTGGGGAATAAGTGTAGTAGGAAATTACCAATTTTTCGCAACCTTGTTTACCGACAACTTCTACCTTGAAAGTTACAAGTGCAAGTGCTAGCAGTGATTTCTCTGAGCGCATTCAATTGAAAAGTCTTTCATCCATAAATGCTCCCTTCTGCTTGTATTAAACAATAGGAAGATTTCCTATAGCCGTTCCTTTAAACAACCTATGTTTCTTTGCTTTTCCAATCACCAAAACATTCATTTTGTGTGTTCGAGAAGCTTTGCCGCATTACATAACTTTAATACGTTCTTTTGATCATTTATAACTAGGAGTAGACATTCATACGACTTTAACTTACTAGACAAATACTTTCAGGAAAGGGTGGTATTCCGTTGTATACACATTTCGGAGACACCTATAAATAATAAGTTAAATCATATTCTTAAGTAATGCAGTGAGAAATAAAAAATTTATGCACTCTTTTTGCTCTCCATCACCCTAAATTGCGACCCAACCTTAGCCCTAAAACTTGTGTTATTTTAGCAAGTACTACATCGTAGTAAAATTTCCCAATTAAAATCTAAACTACCCCGTAAAAATATTTTTACCCCATAACATAATTGTTTAATCATCTTTTTCGTGGCCAATTTTTTCTGCGCAGCGGTCAAAGAGTTAAAAAGTGCGGTTTTTTCAAAATCAACATGAAAAATTGGATTTAAAAGGCACAAAAGTTCGGGTACTTTCATATTCCTCAAACGACTCATCAAGCGAATTTCTCGCTCTTTAGCCGAACATTTCGAGGTAATCCCCAAAGGCCCGGAAAAATATAACTGAATCCCTCTAAAAGGAACTTTATGATCGCTCGTTTGCAATCTAATAACCGTCATCGGGATATTTTTCGGGTTCAAATAAACCAACTCATCTAAAACGCGACTTTTCCCTTGACGAGCATCGCCGGATATAATCAAAGTGTTGTGATGACTATACGTTCTTAAACCGTCGTGATACCCTGTTTGACGTCGCTTGTAAAGTTCTTCGGCGCTTTGTATCATTTTTATGTAAAGTAAGAGGTGTTCGTCTCGGCCCAAAAGCGGGTATTTATTAATTTCTTCACCGTCGGATTTAACACTTAAATCATAATTTTAATAAAATAATTAAGCAACAAAAAAAATTAAACTTACTAATGGGTTTCTCTAAATTCATAAACAGGCCCGGTTTTTGTAATTCCCTTCAACGCTTTATGTTCTTGCAAAATAAAATTGGAAGCTTGTAATTTACTATGCAAGAAAGTTTCTCGGTCGCAAGTTACTTTATTGGTGTAAGCACACATTAAACGCGCCGCTTTATTTACTGTTAAACTAATAACGGTATACTCTCTTCTTAAGGTATGGCCAACAACGCCGCAATAAGTTATTCCCGTGGTAACCCCAATTGATGTCGTTTTCACGTCGGGGAGGGAATTAATTTTCTCAAACATTAAAGTTGCACATCGCAACCCAACTTGGCAATTTAATTCATGTTTAAATCCTCTCAATCCAAATATAACAACAAACATCAAATCTTTATCGAATAATGAGACTTTGTTTACACAACCTTCCATCGAATTCGAAATTCTAAAAAAATATTTAAAAGAAAGAAAATATAAAAAGAATGTTGTAATTTTAAGCTATTTGGGCTTACTTGCAAACGTATTTATAACAGGTATCCACCAAATCAACAAAATCATCAATTTTTATTTTTGTTATCACAACATTCATAAATAAAATCGTTATTTGCCTCATTTCCGTTAAATATTCCAACGGCTCGTTCATATCAATCCCTCGCATGACCGGCTTTATTATGTATTTTTTTAAATGCTCTTTTAAATTCATTTTTACAGCCTCATTGACCATCGGGCGTACTAAAATGAGAGACAATAGAAAAAGGTTGTAACGACTATAACTTAATAATTATATTATTACTCGAGAATGTATCATTTCCAACTTCATTTTTTGTACTAGTTTCATCTTCATCCACTAAAAATGTAATAATTAGTAATAATAATTGTAATCTTTTATGAAAATTACGTTGCTTTTGATGTTTATATGATTTTTGAGTACTTCTCCAGTTCGCACCTAAACCCATAACCTATCTCAAAAAAGAGTTACATATTAATGGAGTATTTTGAAAAAGTTTAATCTCGATTAATTGTGATTGATTCTAAAAAGGTTTGTCAAGAATTATTAACCATTCTTTGCAAAATCGCGAACGTGTACACATCGAACTATCGTTTTGTTCAAAAATTGATATCTCAAGAACAAATTGAAATACTCAAGTATAATAATAATAATAATAATAATAATAAAGGACTTTATTCAGCACAGAAATACATACATAGCAAAAATAAACATAGAAAGAGCATAAGGCGAGGTTCAGTCTGAAGACTGCTCTACCACCTAACCTAATTATACTACTTATAATTAATAAATAAATGAAAAGTGAAATGTGGGCTGAGCGGGGAGCAAAAAAAGAAAAAAAAGGAAGAAAAATCAAATAAAGCAAAACAAAAATAATAATAAAAACAATAATAACAAATGGTTACAATACAGCGGTAGAAACGTGGATAGACAAACGTGATTATGAGTGCTGCCGAGCAAAGAGATATGACCAGAGTTCCCGTTTGAACATATGAGGAGTCAACATAGCCACCCTCTCTAATATTTTATTCCACAGATTTGGCAGGTAATAACTAAACGACTTCTTAAAGGATTCTGTGCGGTGTTTGGGAATCGTGAGTCGACCGCGAAATCTGACATTAATATTATGAATATCAGTTCTAAAGGTAATTCTATTATATAGATACGGTGGCGTAGCGTTGTGCAGAATCCTGTAAAACAGCGAAGCTGCGTGTAATTCCCTTCTGTTACTCATATTAAGCCATTTGGCATCTTTTAATTTGTGCGATATTTAATGAGTCGTGCGTGGGACCCGATAAATCAAGCGCAAACATGCATTCTGCAACCTCTGCACTCTCTGCCTATCACGGAGTCCGAGATGGGTACCGTAGACAACATCGCAATAATTTAATCGTGATAGCACAGTTACCTCACAAAGTTGTTTTTTTATGTGAGTAGAAAGAATGTAGAAAGAATGTCGCGATTTTGAAAAATTAGCCCGAGCTTAAAGTAGCATGATTTCAAACAAGCATTTATGTGAGATGTGAAATTCATATTACTGTCTAACATCAGCCCCAAGGTCTTCACCTCATTTTTTACGCTATTGCGATATTATCAATTTCTAGATTCATGCGACACGAGACTTCATTATAATATGAATTATTGCATAGCAAAATGAACTGTGATTTACGAGGGTTAATTTTCAGACAGTGGGATTTAGCGAACCGCGATAAACTTTGAAGGTCACGATTTATTTTCAGACACGCTAGGATAACCTCTGAAGGAGCAAAGGATAGATACAGTTGAGTATCATCGGCATAAAGATGACTTTGAACGCTATTAAGATGTGTAATGAGTTTGGATGTGTATAACGAAAAGAGAAGTGGACTAATAACCGATCCCTGCGGAATACCGCAATGTACCGCAAGCGGATCGGACTCATTACTATTATGCACAACTAACTGATGCCTACCCCGCAGGAAACTACCGATCAGTTCGACTGCCGATGTTGACAGTCCACACGACTTTAAAATACCCAACATAATTTCGTGATTTATTGAGTCGAACGCTTTAGAGAAATCTAACAAAACAAGAGCTACGCATTCTTTTCTATCTATAGCTTCATGTACGTCGTCTAATGTCTTTAGCAAAGCAGTGCTGCAGCCATAACCCGCCCTGAATCCCGACTGACATTCAGGCAGCAAATTATTATGATTTACAAAGTCACGCAGTTGTTTATCAATAATCTTCTCCAAAATTTTTGACAATATTGGAAGAAGAGCTATAGATCTAAGATCATCCAGTCTGTCTGGGTTGGGCTTCTTTTTAAGAGGAATTATTTGAGCCGTCTTCCAGTTATGGGGAAATACAGAGTGTACTAAAGAGAAATTTATTGTATGTGTTATATAATCTAACAAAAGTGGGAAACACAACGACAGCATTTCCTTGTTGATGCCATCACAACCAGAGGCATTGCTACTAATTGACTGGAAAACCGTAAACACCTCCCATTCGGAGACTTTTTTAAAACTCATTGGCTCATTTAAAACTCATTGGTTTTATTCGTGAAAAAGGATATTGTTTTCTTTATAAACTGCAAATAGTTTCATCAAGATATCTTAAGAATTCGATTTTCTCAAAACATTTAATGAAATCGTAAGTTTCACGAAATGCTACAAATTTAGGTCAAATTTAAAAGTTGATATCTCGTAAACGAAGTAAGATTTTCAAATATGGTTTTATTCTCGGAAAATTACATGTTTTCCTTTATAAATGCCGGTAACATTCTTAAAGATATCTTAATAATTCGATTTTTTTAAAATGATTAAGGAAAAATTACAAATTTAAGTTGTGTTCAAAAAATGATGCCTTAAGAATGAATTGAGATAGTCCAGTATAATTTTATTTGCCAAAAAGTGTATAGTTTCTTTTATAAATTACAAATAATGACATAAAAATATCTTGAGAAATCGATTTTTTACAATTTTGTTTTCGAAATGATTAAAAAAATCGTTAATTGTATGAAACGGAATTTATTTAGGAAATCTCAAGAACAATTTATTTAGATTTGTTTAGATTTCTATCAATTTATAATAATGTTCAGGCTTGTACAAGTAATTTGATTTTTTTACTTTCATTTCTATCAACCCAAAATTACGATCATTTGGTAGAAAGCAATGACCTGATACCAAAAATTTTGGGTGTATCGTCTCAATATTACTATTTGATGGCAAGTTTTATCCATGTCAATGCTATGACTTTGACCTGAATGAGCATTACTGTAAGCTATTACGTGTTTTTCAGTAGTTACTTCCAATGCACCTCTGAAAGCTGTAGTTTTTTATCCTACAGATACGTTTTGACATTGCTACCATGAAAATTATGGAAATTTATTAGGATATGGAAGTGCTTTTTGCAAATCAGATAAGAATTCATTACAAACCCTGGATTTTTTTTGCTTTTTTTCTGGTCCTTTGCAGGACGGTACCTAGCTTGTTTAGCATTGTGTAAATGTACAGTCAGAAAAAAAAGATGCGCCGCTAAAGAAATTAGCAGGTGTTAGTTGCTGCCGACGTTACCTCTCGTTGGAGTGTGAAACGAAATCTCTTCCTTATTATTACATGCTCCGATATTTCTCTTCAGAAAAACGTATTTTTGGCATGTGCTTTTTCGAGAAAAACTATTTTCCTGTAGATCCGTTCCTCAACAAAGGGTTGGTTATTTTCCACACATTTCTCTACATACAGGCTATATATTTTACGAATATCTATATCATGACTCAAAAATTTTTGTCCAGGAGTATGATGAGTTCTGGTGTAGTGCTTTCATACGCTGGGATACTTAAAATACACTGTTGGAAATAATTCACGAGCACATCCTGTATAATCAACCCAAGTATAAAGTAGTATAACATATTCTCACATGGAGAACGGCGTAACCCTGCTGGAAGGAAGTCTCCGAACCAGCCTATTCCAAACATGTTCGATCGAACTTACATCCGCAGGACGAGTTGGCCATGGAAGCATGCTTATGCCGGCTACACACGTGACGATTTATCATAGCGATTAAACTGTATAATCCAGTTGCACAGTTTTATGAAACATGCATATTTGAGCAGTTATTTTTGGTCTGTTTTCGTTGTTAATAACAGGAACAAGCTTTCGTATTTCTACAGAATCTTCTCTCACTGCTCTCGGACCTTTTTACCGCCATAAGCTGTGGGTTCGATTTGCTTAACCTCGAGACGGTTTGTCCTCTAGTCAGTTCGAGGTGTACCAGTCTGTTCCCTCATCCTTAACATTCATCCTTAAATATATATGCCAATTTTTTGAGGCCTATCTCAACTCATTTAATAAATTTTTATGAGAGTCTGACTTTCTTTTTAGAAGTCTAACAATAAGACCGCATATGCGTCATCGTCTTCCATTGCGGATGATACAGACGGTACGATATCTGTTGAGCCAAAATTCGTAGAAAGGAAAAGATCAATACGATTTAAACAATAATCCATGTTAACCAATAAATAATAATTAAATTAAAAAGTATTTCTTATCTGTACTTGTATTGGTAATTTATTTTAATTCTTTAACAAAGCTTCTGAAGATGACCATAATAGGTTGAAACATCAGTGGGGGCGCGATGGCTCAGCGTGTTAACTCTCGAGTTAACACGCAGACGTCCCGGGTTCGTATCCCGGTGTAATCACGTTGGGTCGCCCCCCGTCCTTCGGAGGGGACGTTAAGCCGTCGGTCCCGGCAACCAGTCGTACATCTCTGGCTGTCGTTATCACTATGTGTGTAAGGGGTTTGAACAAAAATGGCTGAATGCGCGTTAGCGCCCTGGAGGCCACCGGCACCTCGTAGGACCCCACGAGGATGTGGTGGTATCCTGGAGCGGCACCTGACAGGGGCGCGAACCCACACTGGGCCTGTGCCATAGCACGCCCGGTTTGGTGGGGGGTCGGTCAGGAAGCAGAATCAGCCAAAAATCGAGTTATATACTCGCATTTAACATCTCAAACCTCTTAGAGGGAGCCAGTGTACAAGGGGCCCGTTGTGGCCTAGGTGCCGCGTATAGAATACGCACTCCTCACTCCATACATACACATAGGTCGAAACATGTAAAGCTGCCATTTATAATAAATTACCAATACAAGTACAGATAAAAAATAATTTTTAATTAATGAAAAAATCAATAACGTTCTATTCTCTGAAAGCAATGCTTAATATTTGCAAGCACCTTTAAATGGTGTACCTTTAAATTTTCCACGCTATTTCTCGAATCTGCAACAAATAAATCTACTTTCCATGTCGCTGCCAATGATTTTCGGAGTTTCTGGTATTATCGATTCCAAGAACTTCACATAATGGTCTTCTAAGAAATTTGTCTCAACAAATATCATACCGACTGTATGTATCGTCCAAGTTGCTGAGAAGAATTAAAAATCGACACAGATATCGCAGACGTGTAGGGGCAACAGGCAACAACTTTCTACTAACCTATGATGAGCAACCTTGATCTGCTGTATACGCTGAAGGCGTGTATGCCTATCGTGGGTAATTGCACCGAATATCAAAATGCCAGTTATCCACCACCAATCTACTTCCAATCTACTATCATTTTTTATCACCAATCTACTATCCACTTTGTGGAAAAGTACCGTATAAGAATGCTTCCATGACCAGCTACTTCTCAGTATATGATCAAATTGAATGATAAGAACCTCTTTCACCTCTCCCATGCTATTACAATATAACCACATATCAACTTCATACCACCTCGTGTAACGACGGTACTCACCGCTCACAAATTATACTTTTGCCATTGCTGCATCACCTTCCAGCAGAGTTGTACCGCTTACCATGCGAGGATAAGTTATACTACTTTAGTACTACTACCATACCAAATTTCATTGTGCGAGACACACGCGTTCAGATTCTATAGGGTGTGCTCGTGAATTATTTACGACATTGTTCTTACACAGCTTTTATTTTAATTTCATCTGTTTTTCGCGAAGATCCAAACCTTTCCTCGACCATCAGTTCCTAGTGTTACGGTATTCAGAGCACGAGTTATTCACTTTACAGAAATTTTATAGGCGTTTAAAAAAGGTTTCTCCATGTTGACTATTTCTAACTTATTATTTCTAGACAGAAAATACTTGTAGCTGCATTTTCTTCTAGGTCCTTCAAAAGTTCTCTTCAAGGTCTTACGCAGCTACAGATTCTGTGTTTCAAAATCTTTTAGTTTTTAAAAGTTATTAAAATTTTTTTTTGTTATATTCCACGCGATCTAAATATTTTTTGAACAATCTTTATTTTAAACAATTTTGGCTCTCACAAGTTTTGATTTCTTTGTCGTATGTTTTTCTCTCTTATTTTTTTTTTTTGATATTTTGAGCGTAATTACATCTAATAGTTCATTTTTGACAATATCACAAAAATTGTATTGAACAAATTTTATTTAGAATAATGTGGTGTGAAATAACTTATTTTAAAATGAGATTATATTTTTAAAAATTTTGAGTTGGATGACTTTTATAGTTATGGGCACAAAGATATCTCAAAAACTAAGTGAAATTTTAAAATATTATTTTATTCTCGGAAAAGAACACACAAGAATTCGATTTTTCAAATATATAGAAATTGTAGATTTTAGAAAATGCTACAAATATAGGTTGAGTTCAAAACTTGATATTCCAAGAATGCAGTGAGATTTTCAAATATGATTTTTTTCAACGAAATGGAAAAACTTTTTTTATAATCAAGAAAATTATTAATTTTGTGAAGTGCTACAAACTTTTGAGTTCAAAACTTGATATCTCAAAAACGAAGTGATATATTCATATCGTTATATCGCTTTATTCTTGGAAAAATGCATTCTTTCATTTATAAATGACAAAAAAAATCATCAAGATACCCTAATAATTCGAAACTGATTAAGCAAATCGTTAATATCATGAAATGATACAAATTTCGGTTGAGTTCTTCGGAAACATTTGAAGTGTTCAAAATAAAGAACTTAACACAAAAAGAAAAGTTGGTTGCCTTCAACATACCTTTATATGAATTCCGTCTTCCATATATTCATATAAATACTCGCTAGGATTCAAATAATTCCAAGCAGTATGACAGATCATAACATCACCAGCAATGCTTTTCTTTTCGGCAGATTTAACATCAAATATCGGTTGGCCAATAACGATATAATGGGAATCGTGTTGATCACCGATAATCGAGAACACAACGAAGCCAGCCGAAATTGCTAACTTAACTCTTAAAAAAACTCCAACGTCTGTTTCGTATTTTCCATGCGTTTTCTGGATAACCAAAGCACAATCGACCGCTTGGTGAATACAATCTTGCATAGAATCATTAACGCCGCTTTTCCACATAGCGAGAAAAGCGTCTCCGGAAAATTTTAAAACGTCTCCGTTGTACGACATTATTTCTTGGACCATTGTGCCGATGTAAGCGTTTAAAACGTGCGTTAATCTTGAGGGACCACCTTTGCCGGTTTTGTTGTATTTCTCGCATAAATCAGTAAATCCGGAGACATCTCCGAAAAGTAAACAAACATCGTAATTTCTGTGAGTGTAGTCGTTGCAATTTGCAATTATTTCGTCGGGTACTAAAGAAGCCATCACTTTTATGTTGTGTTCTTCGCCTGAGATCGACTCCGATTTATTACTTGTCATTGAAAGTTTGGATTCTTCACTAAATCTACGATCTTTCCAATCGTCGTTATCATCAATGTAAGTTCTGGTACGCATTGCCCAGATGTATTCTTCTTGACCAACATAATCCACTACAATTTAAAATATTTTGTTAGATTATGTAAATAAATAATTATTTAATCTTACGTTGTTCCATCATCTTGTTAAAATTAATATTTTAAAATTGTCGTTAAAATGAATTTGATGTTTAATTTTATATTTATATTCGTTACCATGATTAATTATTTTTGTATTTGATCTGCATCTTATTTGTTAAATTATTTATAAATTATTCATGTTATAAAAAGATGGGAAATAAAGCATCTTGAAGGAAAGTTTTCAATTATTTTGGTATTTGATCTGCGTCCTCTTGTTAAATTATTTATAAATTATTCATATTATAAGATGGGAAATAAAACATCTTGAAGGAAAATATACGCTTATCGTATAAAATCATATTTTATTCAAAATTTAATTTAAATTAAAGCGAATTTAATTTTCTTGTCTTAGTCGATCCAAGAAAGGAGTAATTAGACTAAATTGATGGGCGTTTATCTTTCGGATGTGCAGATATATAAAGACACTTCTTTTCCTAATTGATACTTGCGTCTTGAATTCGTTATAAAAATGGACGAAGAAAATGTTACAGAAACGCATCGCATGAAAGCGTTTAAAATTCCGTTAATATTTTTATCCGTAATCGGTTCGAACCCAACTAAAATCAAAAAGGATTTTTACACACGTTTTATGATTGGATTTTTTACGGTTGTGCAAACACACAATACCATACTTTTGGTAACAATGATCTGTATGAGCTTAAATAATATGGATGATCTTGGTGAGGTTTTGACTTGTTTTGCTGGGATGTACCAGGTGGGTGTTTTAAAATTTATTTCTAAAAAAATTTTTTTATTACTAAAATTATTTCAATGAAAGAAGTGATAAAGCGATGAACTTCTTTTGTGTATGACTTTTTTTGTGGCTTTTGTGTATTGTACTTATGTTTAAGTACATTGTGATGATGCGAAGAGAAACAATAATTTTCAGGAGTAGGATCTTGGACAAAATTAAAACAACTATTTCAACATGCCAATATTTCGATTAAATTTTTAATCTTCCTCAGGGCGTGTTTCTACAACGATACATCAAACAATTAAAAAAATATAAGATAAAATAATTCTTAAACATACCTAAGTTTATGAAACTGGCAAAAATTTTTTCATTAAAACGTCGACAACATTAACATTACTGAAGTATTTATTTATTTTTTAATAGACAATGTTTCGTAAAGTGGATGAAACGCACGTGTTTAAGGCGACTAATGAACGATCGATATCGACGTTTTAATGAAAATTTTTTGCCAGTTTCATAAACTTAGGTATGTTTAAGAATTATTTTATCTTATATTTTTTTTAATTGTTTGATGTATCGTTGTAGAAACACGCTCTGAAGAAGATTAAAAATTTAATCGAAATATTGGCATGTTGAAATAGTTGTTTTAATTTTGTCCAAGATCCTACTCCTGAAAATT
This sequence comes from Onthophagus sagittarius, assembly GCA_036711965.1. Lineage (NCBI taxonomy): Eukaryota > Metazoa > Arthropoda > Insecta > Coleoptera > Scarabaeidae > Onthophagus > Onthophagus sagittarius. Next base: position 61,156,842 of record JASERS010000002.1, on the reverse strand, counting down.
ATTGTTTCTCTTCGCATTGCTAACGGGATCAAGAAAAAAATATATATATATAAAGACAACTTACCATTGTGATGACGTTTTTTCATCACTACAATATAGTCCTCTTTCAAATAGTATTTAAGTTTCTCAGATCTAAGTTTCTATCAACACTATCTAGACATTTAGTCCTCTTTTAACATTATTGTATTTGCTGCAAAAAGCTACATTTTTCCAGCAGCAACTCATATTTAGAATTATATTAGCGGTAATCTTTTGACAGTAGTATCTAATTTGCTATAAGAAGAACCTACATGTCCAGCAGTACCTATCTAGTCACTGTAACCAGATTTAAAACTATATTGTCAACTACATAGCCTTCCACAGTAAAATTTAGTTTCCTGCCTCATTTTTGAACAAAGATCTGGAACTGTATCACCGATATTTAATCTTTTTCAGCAGTAGTTAACCTTCCATAAGTATAATCTGTTCCAGCGACAACATCTATTAATTTCTTCACAGTTTATCGATTTCAAAATCATTCTGACAGCTGATCTACAACAGTAAGAGCATTATTTAGTTTTCCGACAGCAATATCCAGGTGTCTATAAATAGAATCCTCTCTTCCAAGAGCAGCACCTATTAATTTATCAACAGGACACAGCAAGATTTAGTATTTTGAGATCAATAACTGATTTCTGAAAGCAGATGTGGAGCTATTAGAGCAGTATATAAGTAAGCTATAAATAGATTATACTGTTCCAATATAAGATGTACTTTTTTACCTGCAGTACCTCCATGAGTCTCTCAGGCAATGGGTACGAAGTTATGATCATCACACAACAAAGTAATCCTGACTCCATAAATCAGATAATGAAACCTTTACACGCAAAGTCTATGGCCAACGTCTCCTTTTCAATCTGGGCATAATTTGCTGCACTCTTGCTTAAATTTTTTTAACAAAATGCAATGAGATGTCCATGCTGAAGCAAACACGCACCAAGGCCATTCTGCGCAGCATCAGTCTCAATCTCAATACTTTTTGACAGATCAAAAAAGATCATGCTCTTCTTGCATCAATTGCAACAACGCGTTATCGTGCTCTGTGGACCAATTCCAAGCAACATCTGACTTTGCTAAATTTCTTAAAAGAAAAGAGCAGCGACTTTAGATAAATTGGTAACTTGTAGCATTTTGCAAGTCCCAGCAATCTTAAAACATCTTTCTTCTGCTCTGGCTTTGGCATATTTACAATTGCTTCAAAATGAGCTTGATTAGGTATAATTCAATTCTTAGAAAATATCTGGCCCATAAATTTGCCTTGTCTCTCTTTAAACTTTATGCTATACTTTATAGCATTCTCCAATACCAGATTCAAATTTCTATCATGCTCCTCCTCGGTTGCTCCAGTTATTATAGAATCATCGAAATAACTCCAAACAGTTATATCAAGTTCCTGACTTCATAAATCAGATAATGAAACCTTTACACGCAAAGTCTATGGCCAACGTCTCCTTTTCAATCTGGGCATAATTTGCTGCACTCTTGCTTAATTTTTTTTAACAAAATGTCCATCCTGAAGCAAACACGCACAAAGGCCATCCTTCGCAGCATCAGTCTCAATCTCAATACTTTTGGACAGATCAAAAAGGTTCATGCTCTTCTTGCATCAATTGCATTAACGCGTTATCGTGCTCTGTGGACCAATTCCAAGCAACATCTGACTTTGCTAAATTTCTTAAAAGAAAAGAGCAGCAACTTTAGATAAATTGGTAACTTGTAGCATTTTGCAAGTCCCAGCAATCTTAAAACATCAATCTTCTGCTCTGGCTTTGGCATATTTACAATTCCTTCAAAATGAGCTTGATTAGGTATTATTCAATTCTTAGAAAATATCTGGCCCATAAATTTGCCTTGTCTCTCTTTAAACTTTATGCTATACTTTATAGCATTCTCCAATACCAGATTCAAATTTCTATCATGCTCCTCCTCGGTTGCTCCAGTTATTATAGAATCATCGAAATAACTCCAAACAGTTATATCAAGTTCCTGACATCATAGATCAGATAATGAAACCTTTACACGCAAAGTCTATAGCCAACGTCTCCTTTTCAATCTGGGCATAATTTGCTGCACTCTTGCTTAAGTTTTTTTAACAAAATGCAATGAAATGTCCATTCTGAAGCAAACACGCACCAAGGCCATCCTTCGCAGCATCAGTCTCAATCTCAATACTTTTTGACAGATCAAAAAAGATCATGCTCTTCTTGCATCAATTGCATCAACGCGTTATCGTGCTCTGTGGACCAATTCCAAGCAACATCTGACTTTGCTAAATTTCTTAAAAGAAAAGAGCAGCGACTTCAGATAAATTGGTAGCTTGTAGCATTTTGCAAGTCCCAGCAATCTTAAAACATCAATCTTCTGCTCTGGCTTTGGCATATTTACAATTGCTTCAAAATGAGCTTGATTAGGTATAATTCAATTCTTAGAAAATATCTGGCCCATAAATTTGCCTTGTCTCTCTTTAAACTTTATGCTATACTTTATAGCATTCTCCAATACCAGATTCAAATTTCTATCATGCTCCTCCTCGGTTGCTCCAATTATTATAGAATCATCGAAATAACTCCAAACAGTTATATCAAGTTCCTGACTTCATAAATCAGATAATGAAGCCTTTACACGCAAAGTCTATGGCCAACGTCTCCTTCTCAATCTGGGCATAATTTGCTGCACTCTTGCTTAAATTTTTTTAACAAAATGCAATGAGATGTCCATCCTGAAGCAAACACACACCTAGGCCATCCTTCGCAGCATCAGTCTCAATCTCAATACTTTTTGACAGATCAAAAAAGATCATGCTCTTCTTGCATCAATTGCATCAACGCGTTATCGTGCTCTGTGGACCAATTCCAAGCAACATCTGACTTTGCTAAATTTCTTAAAAGAAAAGAGCAGTGACTTTAGATAAATTGGTAACTTGTAGCATTTTGCAAGTCCCAGCAATCTTAAAATATCAATCTTCTGCTCTGGCTTTGGCATATTTACAATTCCTTCAAAATGAGCTTGATTAGGTATTATTCAATTCTTAGAAAATATCTGGCCCATAAATTTGCTTTGTCTCTCTTTAAACTTTATGCTATACTTTCTCCAATACCAGCTTCAAATTTCTATCATGCTCCTCCTCGGTTGCTTCAGTTATTATAGAATCATCGAAATAACTCCAAACAGTTATATCAAGTTCCTGACTTCATAAATCAGATAATGAAACCTTTACACGCAAAGTCTATGGCCAACGTCTCCTTTTCAATCTGGGCATAATTTGCTGCACTCTTGCTTAAGTTTTTTTAACAAAATGCAATGAAATGTCCATTCTGAAGCAAACACGCACCAAGGCCATCCTTCGCAGCATCAGTCTCAATCTCAATACTTTTTGACAGATCAAAAAAGATCATGCTCTTCTTGCATCAATTGCATCAACGCGTTATCGTGCTCTGTGGACCAATTCCAAGCAACATCTGACTTTGCTAAATTTCTTAAAAGAAAAGAGCAGCGACTTCAGATAAATTGGTAGCTTGTAGCATTTTGCAAGTCCCAGCAATCTTAAAACATCAATCTTCTGCTCTGGCTTTGGCATATTTACAATTCCTTCAAAATGAGCTTGATTAGGTATTATTCAATTCTTAGAAAATATCTGGACGATAAATTTGCCTTGTCTCTCTTTAAACTTTATGGTATACTTTATAGCATTCTCCAATACCAGCTTCAAATTTCTATCATGCTCTTCCTCAGTCGCTCCAGTTATTATAGAATCATCGAAATAACTCCAAACAGTTATATCAAGTTTCTGACTTCATAAATCAGATAATGAAGCCTTTACACGCAAAGTCTATGGCCAACGTCTCCTTTTCAATCTGGGCATAATTTGCTGCACTCTTGCTTAAATTTTTTTAACAAAATGCAATGAGATATCCATCCTGAAGCAAACACGCACCAAGGCCATCCTTCGCAGCATCAGTCTCAATCTCAATACTTTTTCACAGATCAAAAAAGATCATGCTGTTCTTGCATCAATTGCATCAACGCGTTATCGTGCTCTGTGGACCAATTCCAAGCAACATCTGACTTTGCTAAATTTCTTAGAAGAAAAGAGCAGCGACTTTAGGTAAATTTGTAACTTGTAGCATTTTGCAAGTTCCAGCAATCTTAAAAATCAATCTTCTGCTCTGGCTTTGGCATATTTACCAATTCCTTCAAAATGAGCTTGATTAAGTTTTATTCAATTCTTAGAAAATAACTGGCCCATAAATTTGCCTTGTCTCTCTTTAAACTTTATGCTATACTTTATAGCATTTTCCAATACCAGCTTCAAATTTCTATCATGCTCCTCCTCGGTTGCTCCAGTTATTATAGAATCATCGAAATAACTCCAAACAGTTATATCAAGTTCCTGACTTCATAAATCAGATAATGAAGCCTTTACACGCAAAGTCTATGGCCAACGTCTCCTTTTCAATCTGGGCATAATTTGCTGCACTCTTGCTTAAATTTTTTTAACAAAATGCAATGAGATGTCCATCCTGAAGCAAACACGCACCAAGGCCATCCTTCGCAGCATCAGTCTCAATCTCAATACTTTTTCACAGATCAAAAAAGATCATGCTCTTCTTGCATCAATTGCATTAACGCGTTATCGTGCTCTGTGGACCAATTCCAAGCATCATCTGACTTTGCTAAATTTCTTAAAAGAAAAAAGCAGCGTCTTTAGATAAATTGGTAGCTTGTAGCATTTTGCAAGTCCCAGCAATCTAAAAACATCAATCTTCTGCTCTAGCTTTGGCATATTTACAATTGCTTCAAAATGAGCTTGATTAGGTATTATTCAATTCTTAGAAAATATTTGGCCCATAAATTTGCTTTGTCTCTCTTTAAACTTTATGCTATACTTTATAGCATTCTCCAATACCAGCTTCAAATTTCTATCATGCTCCTCCTCGGTCGCTCCAGTTATTATAGAATCATCGAAATAACTCCAAACAGTTATATCAAGTTAAGTTGAAATAATTCCAACTCCCTCTATGTCACCAAAAAATTGATAATTTTTCTTTTGTAAAACTTCTGGCGCCGATCGAATACCGAACGGCATTTTTAAAAAGTGAAATTTGCTAAATGGTATTCCAAATGTGAACATTCTTAATCAAATTTCACTTGCAAATAACCATCCTTCGCATCCAATACACTAAAGAATGCTTTATTTGACAATTTACTAGCAATTTCTTTCACAGTGGGTATTAAAAATGTTTTCTCCTGATGGCTTCATTTAAATATTTTAAGTCTAGACATAATCTTAGATCACCATTTTTCTTTTCTACTATAACCAAAGGATTAAGCCATTCAGTTGGCTTAACTATGTTACAAATAATACCTTGACGTTCCATGCTATCTAATTTGCTTCTAAGTCTTTCATGTTATGACTGTGGAATTCATCAAATAAGCTGAATGTAAGGAATTACAACTTTTACAATACAATTTTATGAAATTAATAAAATTGTGTCCTCAACTTGCTTTATTTATTTAATTTTTCTCAATTTCTCAGTACATGTTTCGGACTTTATAAGTCCATCTTCAGCTGAACCTATCGTACGCTTTAATTAATAACTTAACAGATATACAAAATGAAAAACTTTCGTCAATATAAGCTACGGGAAAGAACACGTGGAATTTCACAAAATATGTCAATGAGAAGACACAACTACAAAAGAGAGTTAAAAGACATAATCATATAACATATTTAAAGAAAAATATATGTAAAATATGTAAAAAATATATAAAATATATATATATTTTTTTTTCCTTTAGATATTTTATACGATTATGTCTTTTAACTCTCTCTTGCAAGTTTTGCAAGCAAGTTAAAAACACAATGTTATTAATTTAATAATTACTTGCAACATGGATCTTTTAAAATTTTATTAAACTCCCAACCCTTCAAATGCCAGGGGAAATTTATCCACAAATATCAGTTACAGTTTTAAAACTTAAAGTATTGACAGCAGCTAATTGCTTGACTAAATTTAACTTGATGAGAGTGTGTATTTCGCCTCGGCTTCACTCTATCCAATATCGGTTTTGGCATGAGTCAAAGGTCTTGCCGAATAACGCCTCGATGCAAAAATAACCCTCGATGCAAAAAATACTCTCAGTTTCGCCTCGGGATCACGACGAACGCTCTTGTTGAGAGTGTAAATCAATGTGGAGCTAGCATAACACAGTACTACTAAGCCTAACAAAGGCATTTGAATACCCATTACGATTCTATCACGAATCATATCACCGCAATTTCTTACATCGAGTGATTTTGAAGATATCGATTACTAAAGTGAGGGAGGGGCCTTCACTTCTGGCATGGATAATAGATGCGAATAGTCCAGAAGTATAGTTCTTATACTTCTTATTTTTACTGTTAAAGACAAAGCTTTCAAAGATGATGTTACATTTTGGAGAACAACATTCTTTTTTACTGCTAATATCCAAAAGTATTAAACAATTCCTTATGGCGGTAATGAAGGAACCTACCTATATAATACACTAACAGCAGTATCTATTATTCTGTACGTAAAATTGTCTTTTCCAGTAGTAGTCTTCTGTAGCAACCTCTAGTTTTTGCAGTAGTAATTCATCTATGAAAGCATATCTATAACCGTATTAACAATATTTAACCTTTTGACAGCAGTATTCAGTCTTCTAAAAGTGTAGTCCACATTTCCAGTAGCTCTTTCTAGTAATGTATCAACAGAACATGGTCTTTCACATCGACATTTAGTATTTTGCCAGAAGTAAGTGATTTTTAAAAGCAGATATGGAACTACTAAAGTAGTCTTTGATAGCAGTATCCAAACTTTTATCAGTAGAATCTACTATTCCAGTAACATTATCTATTTAATAAGATTATATATAATAAATATATATAATAAGATTATCAAAAACGCCTTTCATTATAAGATATTCTTTTATAGTAACTGATTCTGAAAATAGTTACTAATACTGTAATTAATAATACTGCTCCTATTAGAGCAGTATTTAGTCTCTAGCAGCAATGCCAAGCCATGGAAGTAAAATATACTATTCCAGTGACACTATCTAGCAAAAATACCAAAAGCACATAGTCTTCCGTTACAAGATCTACTTTTTACCTGCAGTGCCTTACTTCTGAGAGTTGAACTGCAACTTTAAAAGCGTTACGTAATCATCTGGCAGCAGCATCTTATCTTCTATGAAGATAGTCCTCTTGTCCAGTAGCAGTATTTAATTATAAACAGTACATAGTCTTCCATGACAAGATTTAGTATTTTGCCAACAGTAATTAATTTCTGAAAACTGATCAATCACCTGGCAGCAACATTCAATTTTCTATAAGTAGAACCCTTTTTTCCAATAACAGTATTTAGTGATCTATCAGCAGTATATAGCAAGATCTTTTATTACAAGACCTAGTTTTTGTCCAGCAGCAACTCATATCTGAAAACACACCTATAAACATATTAACACTATTTAGTCTTATGACAAGAATATCCAGTCTTTTAAAAGTAAAATCCACATTTCCAATGACTGTATGTAGTAATTTATCAACAGTACATAGTCTTCCACGGCAAAATTTAGTTTTTTGCCATCAGTAGCTAATTTCTGAAAACTGATCTAGAGCAACTAGAGCAGTATTTAATCTTTGGCAACAGGATCCAGACTTCTATAAGTAGAATATACTGTTCTAATGATAGTATTTGGTAATCTAATAACAACACATGGTCTTCCATTACAAGATATACTTTTTCCAGCAGTACACACTTCTCAAAACAGATTTGCAACTTTAAGAGCGGTATTTAGTTATCTGACACTAGTTAGTAATTTATCCTCTTTACACAGTCTTCCATTGCAAAATTAATATTTTCCAGCAATAACTCATATCTGAAAACACACCTAGAACCGTATTAATACGATTTAGTCTTATGACAACAATATCCAGTCTTCTAAATGTAAAATCCACATTTCCAGTGGCTGTATCTAGTAATTTGTCAACAGTACATAGACTTCCACGGCAAGATTTAGTATTTTTCCAACAGTAACTAATTTCTAAAAGCTAATATGGAGCAAATAGAGCCGTAGTTCATCTTTGGCAACAGTATCCAGACTTTTATAAGTAGAATGTACCGTTCCAGCGTTAGTAGCTAGTAATCTAATAACAGCACATGGTCTTCCATTACAAGATGTGCTTTTTTGCCTTCAGTACCTACGCTCTGAAAGTAGATCTGTAATCTTAAGAGCGATATTTAGTCTTCTAGAAACAGTATCTAGCCTTTAGAAATAAAATGCTTTTTTCTAGTGGCAGTGTTTAATAATTTATCAACAGTGCATAGTCTTTCATAGCAAGATCTACTTTTTTGTCTGCAGTAAGTCATCTCTAACATCAGATGCAACCTTACGAGCAGTATTTAGTCATTTAGCCACTCTTCAATCTTCTATAAGCAAATTGACTATTACAATAACAGGATCTCCCTATTTATTAAGAGCCCATAGTCTTCTATAGCAAGATTAAGTTTTTGTTAGAAATATCCACTATTCTATATCTAGACGTAAAATTTCAACTTGTCCAGTGGCAGTATTTAGTCACTTGTCAACACTTCTCAATCTTAGGTGTACTGCTAGATCTAGTTTGTTGCCAGTAACATCTCATTTCTAGAAGCACATTGGGAGTTATTTTTTGTGAGAGAATCTAATCATTTTCACAGATAATTAGTCTCTATAACAAGATCTACTTTTTTAGCAACATCTAATCTTTGCAAAAAAATCATCAATACTATTAATCTACTTTCAGCAAGAACTCCTTAAAGATGTTTTAGTCTTCTATCAGCAATATAAACCATATACAGGATGTCTGGTATCTTCCGGATCAGATATAGCGATGTAGAACACATCGTTTTGAGACGATTTTTTTAAAAAAGGTTTTTCATATTGTTTATAATAATTGCATGGGAATTTTTTAAAGTTGCCCAACAGCGATTCTGGGACATTCTGTACATAGAGGATATCAGTGCTTCCTAAAAGTAAAATCGATAACTGATTATTTTATCGAATTTATCCGTTACTGTTGGGAAGCACTATATAACAACGATTTCTTGTTAATTTTCAGTTTTAACAATAACTTTTGTAATTTTAGATTATCATAAAATACATTGTAACCGTAATAAATCAAAAAGATATTTACAAAAATCTAATATATACATTAGATTATTTTCCAACATCAGGAAAATTGGAAAAAATAGTATCACCGATCTACATTTACATGAACAAAGGGCTAACGTTTTTCGCCATTTCTTTGGGCGTTTGCATCAGTTTGTACGTTTTAAAGCCACTTTTGTATTTCGAGAAAATGCTTCCGGTTATCTGGTACTCGAAGCATTGCCCTTTGGCGAACAACGGTTGTTACATTTACCATTACATCCTACAAATTTTTGGGGCGAGTTTAATGTACTTTAACATAATCGGATTCGATGGTTTCACACTTGCTTTGATCGCTGTCGCTTATTGCGAACTGGAAAAGATTAAGATTGCTTTAAACGATATGAAAGAAGACGCGAACAAAAGCGACGAAGAAAATATGCGAAAAATAGCGGAGTTAGTTAAAAAGCACTGCATAGTTTTGGAGTACATCAAGAACATTAACAGTGAATTTTCGACGATTTTAATGCACCAATTAGCGGCCACCTTAACCGGAGTTTGTACTGGAATTTATTTTTTAATGTTATTCCAAAACGATTTAGGCGTCATTTTGAGATTTGTTCCTTATTTATTAAGCATTGTGGTACAAATGTTTCTTTATAGCATCGCCGGGGAACTAATCGCAACTCAAGTAACAACATTACTTTACTCTTAATGAAATTCTATAAATAATCGTATTTTTATTTTAGACTCAAAGCATTCATTTCTCCGCTTACGATACAAATTGGCACTTAAAGCACCAACCGAAAACCGGCAAAGCGTTATGCATGATGATGCTCCGTTCCCAACGACCGGACGAGATCATCGCGGGAATGTGGACGTGGAATATGAGGATTTTTCTTTCCGTAAATACGAAATGTGTGTGAAATTAATAAGTTAAATGATTAACGAATGTTGTTTTAGTTGTTGCAAACGGGGTTTTCGATGTTTACGTTCATGAAGACGGTCCAATCCAAATAAGCACTTTTAATAATAATTAATGTTGAAGTTGGAGCAATATTTCAAGTTAATTTGTTAAAATGCACTAAAAACGCTTTGTTGTGTATTACATTGTTAGGAGGATTAATAAATTATTGCTGATGTTACACAACCTCAAAAATATCTTTATTCTGATTTTGACAAAGTTTTGTTGCATTCCTGGAATTACATGGAATACCCTAATTTTATTATTATTCTTTTCTTTATCTCCTCAATTAAACAGCATATCGTAATTTTTGTTGTTCATCAATCAATCACAATAGGCATATTTTTAATGCCTTCTAGTTTTAAAATTGTTCACATAAATGTTAGATCGTTGCTACCCAAATTAAGAGAAATTGAAGATTTGTTGATTCGTCGCCATATTGATATATTAGGGATTTCAGAGACTTGGTTAAGTAATATTATTGATGACACAATTATTAGTATCAATGATTATAGTGTGCTTAGACGTGACTGTGATGGTCGGGGTGGAGGTGTTTGTTTTCATATCCACAATGAATCTTTAATCTTTCCTTGAGTCGATGAATGCTTGCCAGTTGACCACTCTGATTAACTTGATCATCACTTTAGATACGTCTGTAGTTAATGGATCCTGGGTTGAGCCCTGTGATCTGCCTGATTATGATTTGGTCTTTTGTGATGTGGCTGTAAGTAAAATTTCTGATACACCTAGGATAATCTATAGACGTAGTATTAAAAATATTAACTTAGAACAATTTTACCTTGATTTGGAAACTTTGCCTTTGCGTTATATATGTTACAGGTAAAGTTAGATAAGCGATTGAACCTAGGTTTACCCGGGTAAACTGCGTAATACCCAAGAAACATGGGTAAAGTCCAGAATATGATTGAAATTGTTCATGTTTCGGGCTTTACCCAGGTAAACCGCGTTCTATCCATTTTTCTTTGGCTAAAGTTGGATGTATCATAAATGACAAGGCCATTAAGGTTTAAAAAACATATTTAATTTAGAAAACACATTTTACAAATAAAAATTATAATTCTAAAGCTGCATTCTCTTAAAGGTACTTATTTGTTCAAACAAGACAAGCTGCTGTGACATTTCGAGTTGCAAAGATTTCCCATAGCTTTACATTTACATTTATTGGTCATGCATTTAGTTTTACAGTTATATCGTTTATAACCTTTGTTTCCAGAGCTACAAGTTTTTCACTGCACACAGAAAATTGGTTCCTCGAAAACATTTCCTCGATTGTTCCTTTCTCGTTTGCTAGCTTATAAAAATCGTCATCAGTTTTCTCGATAACTGTCAAGAGAATGTTTCTAAAATCGCCCCTTCCTTGATTAACGTCTAGAACAGGGGTCGGCAAGTAGTTTTCAGTGGGGTCCGGATTCGGTATAAAATTTTTTATGGAGGTCCAGAAAAAAAGTAATAATTAAAAGGTACTGTTTTTTTATTTTGTTTTCAAGTCGAGTAAACCAAGTAGTTCTCAGTTAATATTGTAATATATTCAACGTGAGAAATTACATCGACGGTCTTGAGCCAGTTTTTTAAAGTTCGGTGTACGAGGGGTACAGCAAATGCGAAGTATGTCTTCGAGGTGGGCGTCCGTCAACCTTGACCGATATGTGTTCTTCGAAAAATTCATTTTCGAGAACGACGATTCGCATATATATGTCGAACCAAACATAGTGGCCAGATTGATAGCTACTTTCTTACAATTTTCATATTTTTCTGAAACATGTTTACCCCAAAATTCTTCAGTGGATACAGTTTTATACATTTGCAAAGAAATATCTTCTTGCAAGTCGATTATCTCCACTTGAAGTGAAGACTTTGAAACGCTAAACAACTTAGCAGCCACATCAGTCCATTCTGCCGATGCATCAACTTCATAAGGAAATTTTAGAAATTGAGACAGCTTTCCAAATTCTGCAAAGTCTTGAAATCTTGTAGCAAATTCGTCCCTTAAATCGGACAGAAATCTTACAAACACTGCAATGTCTTCTTTAGAGTTCTCTTTTTTATACTCAAGAATTGTTGGGAAATGAATAAATTCCTGCCTTGCAATATCTTTTTCAAAAATATCCAACTTACGACGAAAAGCAGACACGCTTTGTATCAGATCACAAATTAATTTCCCATTCCCTTGTAACTCTATGTTGAGCGCATTTAAATATTTCAAAATATCCTTCAGAAAAGCCACAGCTAGCATATTGCGCTCGTTTGTTATGAACTCTAAGTGCTTCTTTACTCCCTGCGTATTCAAGATTTGTAAGAAGGAGGTTACTTCTTCCTTTATTAGCCAGAAACGTTCAACAACTTGACCTTTACTTAACCAACGAACATTGTTGTATTGCAATAAGTCTGAATACGCCGCATCACATTCTGAAAGAAACTTCTTGAACTTTCGGTGTTGAAGAGAAGAATGAGATCTCATAAAATTAATCAACTGCACCAAGCTGTCCATTACTTCTTTCAGTGTAGCACTGAGTTTTCCACAAAGGGCAGTCTGATGAATTATGCACTGATACGATATTAGACCTGGATTCTGATCCCTGATTTTCTTTACTACACTTTTTTCTTTGCCAATCATCGCTGGAGCGCCGTCAGTTGAAAGCGACACTATTTTATCATAACGAATGTTGAAATTATTAATAAATTCGTCAATAGCTTTGAATAAATCTTCTCCTCGAGTGTTACCTTTCAAAGGCAATATTGCGAGCAATTCTTCCCTGAATATCTTATTTTCAATGTCGAAAAATCTCACGAAAATAGATATTTGTTCATCATCAACAATGTCACATGATTCGTCAAGTGCAATGGCGTTGCATGGTGCCTTTTACAAAAGTTCAAGCAGAGTGCTTTTAATATCAGTGGCTAACATTTCCGTTCTTCTTGTATTACTTCTTGCCGACATTGGAATACTTTGAATTGCAGCGACAACATCCCTTTTTTCTTCAAAAAGTGCCGAAGCTACTTCCAACATACATTCTTTCATTATTTCAGAATCTGAAAATGGTTTTTGGTGTTTACTAAGTGTCCAGCACACACGTAACGCTGCTTCTGCCGATTTTTCTTGCTCACTCACGCAGCAAACCAGCAATTTCGTGCTTTTTTCGTAAGAAGTGAGATATTTCTGTAATTTAAATTTTATCGTGATAAGTTTACAAAGCAGTTATACGTATCAGTTTTATACATTATCTAATAGAATTATATTACCTGTAGTTTTTCTTTACGAGCCTCACTGCCAAGATGAAAGTTTTTGTGGAATTGCTGATGAGTTGTTTCATAGTGTAGCTTTAAATTGCCACTTTTAATAACGGCGACAGTTTTATTACATATTAAGCAAACTGGAACCGCTTGAGGCCTATCAGGCAGCGTAAAACAATATTGTTCAGTCCATTCAGTCAAAAATCTCCTATTTTCAGTGTCCACTTTTCGTTTTTTAGGATCCATTATTAATGTAGGTATGTATGTACGAAAAGGTTTTTCACACGACAAATTGTAAAACAAGTGAATAATTGTTCTGCGGCCTACGTGCGATTGACGAAACGAAATAAAGACCGACCGCCCACTGTGCTCTCTTTGACTAAAACGACAGGTTCGGACTTGTTTAACAAATGAACGAGTTAGCAGTTACGCGTGGTGGGAGGCGCTACTCGCCAAGAAAAATAGAATGAAATGGATCGATGCTAATCTACTCGACTACATTTTTTTTTCAGACACGTTTAGTTATTAACCCTCGCAGTACTGACGTTTCGCCAACCGTTGCGGACGGTGCCTGGGTCAACCGAGACCCGAACAGTTTTTGTTTACGTAGAATATAAAAAATGAAGCTTTTGCCATTATGATTTTGACTTATTTTATTTTAAAGGTGAACTATTATTAGGGATATAAAATAATACATAAAAATAAAATTTTAAAAAAATTACATAAAAAATATTTATTCTAAATCATTACAATTTGTACACAAAATATTTTTTGTACATGTTGAATGTATATTACATACATATTTATGACAAACATCACATTTTGATTTATATTTATTGTCATTTCCAATACACAAGCTACATCTTGAGCGTTTTTCTAATGTTGTACTCATTTGTTTATTTATTTTTCGGCCTGTACTTTCGATGGCGTCCACAATGTGTCTCGAAAATACTACTGCATTGGTTTCAAATGCTCTAGCTCTAGAATCTATGTTTGCAGCAACTAACTGTTCAGACGAATTTTCTATAAATTGTTTTCTTCTTGATTTTATGTTACCAGTTGCCCAATCCGGATTTTTGAGTTGCCATAGTACAAATGCATTATAGGCTGCAATATCTATATAATGTAAAAAAAGCGACAGAGGCCAACGTCGTGTACATCTCCGGCAAGTGTATTCTCTTAGAATTTTATCTAAAACATCCACTCCACTTTTTGTTGAATTGTAATAATTGATAATATTAGGTTTGTAATTATTATTTTCGTCAGAAATAGCATGTTCTCGATGAACGCTCGAAAGTAAAACTACGCATTTTCTTGGTTTTGGGATATACGACACAAGTGTTAGATTTTCAGAAAATATAAAATCGGAAGAGAATTGAGCTCTTCCGGATATTGTTATCAAAGATTTTGGTAAATCCTTTCTATTTTTCCGCATTGTTCCCACTATAAATATGTTATCTTTGAGTAAATCCTCTGCAAGTGAGATATCCGTAAAAAAATTGTCGGTTGTGATAGTTCGATTAGATCCCTTCCAAAACTCTGAAAGAACTCTAACTACTCGTTGTCCTTGTCCTTTCTCCGGTGTGTTTCCGCATTTTCCTAAATACACTTCAAAATTACAACAATAATATGTAGTAGCGTCACATAGGGCCCATAATTTCAGCCCATATTTCCCCGGCTTGCTCGGCATATACACCTTGAATGGACATCTTCCTCGAAATGTTACTAATTGTTCATCAATAGTGCCTACATTAGACGCTCGGTAATTATCTCTGCAATTTCTTGTTAAAATATTTGTAATGGTTCTCAAAGCTGCCAACTTATCGGTCATTTTTCTTTCTTCTCGTGTCTGAAAGTCGTCAAAACGCAAAAATCGTAAAATGTTTGTAAATCTATCACGAGACATAGATGCTCGATAAATTTGTCGACTATAAGCAATCTTTTTCTTCCATAGATCTTTTTTACTTTCACGAGATTCCCGAAAACGGCCACTAATTAGTAAAATCCCAAAAAATGCCTTCAATTCAACACGGTCTACCGGCTTCCATATATTATTTGAAAACATTTCATAATATTTAACCGCTTTTTCATTTGTATAAGTAATTATAATGTCCATGATTTCATCATTTATAAATAAATCAAAACATTGTTCCATGGTTTCTACACCCTCAGAATTTGCTGTGAGTGTAGCATCATATTTACCAAATTCTGCATCTCTGTTTGTGGGGGAAATATATCTCCATGTTCGTCCACAAACATTTTGGTCTTTACAGTGTGACATATTATTACTATTTTCACCACTAAACTCATCACTTTCATAATCCTCTTCTTCTGGTACTGCATCACTAAAAGTCAATGACGCACATTCATCATCAGAAGACACTTCATTGTTATAATCATCATTATTATTTACAAAATTAGCAAACATTTTATTTTTCGATGTAGATCGTTGCTTTAAAATACACCTTCTGTGAACTAAATCAAGAATTTAATGGCAATTGAATTGTCGCTATAGCCTCTTACACAGACAGACGCCTGGCGCTGTAAAGAAACGGTCGAGACATATTTTTCGTCGTTTTTTCGTCGGGACGTCCGTTTGACGCCGATCTAACTTAACGCACTCCTTGAGTAACGACAAATCTATTTATTACAATTTCTCGCAAAAATTTATTTGGGTCCAAATAGACCCAGGCACCGGAATACGAGGGTTAAATTACTCAGTACTCGACTAAATTAGTAGCCTAGTGCGAACGAGGCGCCGGGATACTTAGTAGAACGTCGGACTGTATTTAAGAATATTTGGCGGTCCGAGGTTCGACCTTCCGCGGTCCGTATACGGATCCGCCTGTTGCCGATCTCTGGTCTAGAATTTTCACCCTCACTGAATCTCCAACAGAACGTGGAGGAAGCTTTGAATTAGATAAAGCTTTCATCTTCTTTGCTTGATTTTTTAAATTTATTTTTGAGTCTTTTCTGTTTGACTGTATATTGTTTCTGGCACAAGCAAAATTCACACATTATATTCTCTGATGTACTTGGCTTATCACATTCTGCACATTTTGTCTGATTTTCTGAAATTTCTTTATTATTACCGTTTTCTTTATAATTATTATCGCCGTCTTCCATATTATCACCTTCAGCAACATCTTCTTGCGGATTGTCTGTTTTTGGACCACTATCCATAGACTGGTCTTCGTTTTTTCCTGTTGACGCTGTTCTTCTACACCAAATTCCCTGCCCAATACATAAGCAAATCCTGCTCTATACATAAGGAACTGTCATCGCTCGACTTAATCTGGTAATGATTTATGTATTTTGGGATAATTATGAACAATTTTTGCTAATGACGTTTAGTTCTATCTCTTTTGGTTCTCGAGATACAACCTATGCTTTTAACCAAAATTGTCGATTTTGACATTTTGATACTTCCTGCTCTATACATAAGGAGCTGCCATCGCTCGACTTAATCTGGTAATGATTTATATATTTTGGGATAATTATGAACAATTTTTGCTAATGACACTTAGTTCTATCTCTTTTGGTTCTCGAGATACAACCTATGCTTTTAACCAAAATTGTCGATTTTGACATTTTGATACTTCCTGCTCTATTCATAAGGAGCTGCTATCGCTCGACTTAATCTGGTAATGATTTATATATTTTGGGATAATTATGAATAATTTTTGCTAATGACATTTAGTTCTATCTCTTTTGGTTCTTGAGATACAACCTATGATTTTAACCAAAATTGTCAATTTTGACATTTTCACACTTCCTGCTTTATACATAAGGAACTGTCATCGCTCGACTTAATCTGGTAATGATTTATATATTCTGGGATAATTATGAACAATTTTTGCTAATGACATTTTGTTCTATCTCTTTTGGTTCTCGAGATACAACCTATACTTTTAACCAAAATTGTCGATTTTGACATTTTGATACTTCCTGCTCCATACATTAGGAACTGTCACCGCTCGACTTAATCTGGTAATGATTTATGTATTTTGGGATAATTATGAACAATTTTTGCTAACGAAGTTTAGTTCCATCTATTTTGGTTCTCGAGATACAACCTATATTTATAACCAAAATTGTCGATTTTGGCATTTTGATATTTCCTGCTCCATACATTAAGAACTGTCATCGCTCGACTTAATCTGGTAATGATTTATGTATTTTGGGATAATTATGAACAATTTTTGCTAACGAAGTTTAGTTCCATCTATTTTGGTTCTCGAGATACAACCTATGTTTATAACCAAAATTGTCGATTTTGGCATTTTTGATATTTCCTGCTCCATACATTAAGAACTGGCATCGCTCGACTTAATCTGGTAATGATTTATGTATTTTGGGATAATTATGAACAATTTTTGCTAACGAAGTTTAGTTCCATCTATTTTGGTTCTCGAGATACAACCTATGTTTATAACCAAAATTTTCGATTTTGGCATTTTGATATTTCCTGCTCCATACATTAAGAACTGTCATCGCTCGACTTAATCTGGTAATGATTTATGTATTTTGGGATAATTATGAACAATTTTTGCTAACGAAGTTTAGTTCCATCTATTTTGGTTCTCGAGATACACCCTATGTTCATAACCAAAATTGTCGATTTTGGCATTTTGATATTTCCTGCTCCATACATTAAGAACTGTCATCGCTCGACTTAATCTGGTAATGATTTATGTATTTTGGGATAATTATGAACAATTTTTGCTAACGAAGTTTAGTTCCATCTATTTTGGTTCTCGAGATACAACCTATGTTTATAACCAAAATTGTCGATTTTGGCATTTTTGATATTTCCTGCTCTATACATTAAGAACTGTCATCGCTCGACTTAATCTGGTAATGATTTATGTATTTTGGGATAATTATGAACAATTTTTGCTAACGAAGTTTAGTTCCATCTATTTTGGTTCTCGAGATACAACCTATGTTTATAAACAAAATTGTCGATTTTGGCATTTTGATATTTCCTGCTCCATACATTAAGAACTGTCATCGCTCGACTTAATCTGGTAATGATTTATGTATTTTGGGATAATTATGAACAATTTTTGCTAACGAAGTTTAGTTCCATCTATTTTGGTTCTCGAGATACAACCTATGTTTATAACCAAAATTGTCGATTTTGGCATTTTGATATTTCCTGCTCCATACATTAAGAACTATCATCGCTCGACTTAATCTGGTAATGATTTATGTATTTTGGGATAATTATGAACAATTTTTGCTAACGAAGTTTAGTTCCATCTATTTTGGTTCTCGAGATACAACCTATGTTTATAACCAAAATTGTCGATTTTGGCATTTTGATATTTCCTGCTCCATACATTAAGAACTGTCATCGCTCGACTTAATCTGGTAATGATTTATGTATTTTGGGATAATTATGAACAATTTTTGCTAACGAAGTTTAGTTCCATCTATTTTGGTTCTCGAGATACAACCTATGTTTATAACCAAAATTGTCGATTTTGGCATTTTGATATTTCCTGCTCCATACATTAAGAACTGTCATCGCTCGACTTAATCTGGTAATGATTTATGTATTTTGGGATAATTATGAACAATTTTTGCTAACGAAGTTTAGTTCCATCTATTTTGGTTCTCGAGATACAACCTATGTTTATAACCAAAATTGTCGATTTTGGCATTTTGATATTTCCTGCTCCATACATTAAGAACTGTCATCGCTCGACTTAATCTGGTAATGATTTATGTATTTTGGGATAATTATGAACAATTTTTGCTAACGAAGTTTAGTTCCATCTATTTTGGTTCTCGAGATACAACCTATGTTTATAACCAAAATTGTCGATTTTGGCATTTTGATATTTCCTGCTCCATACATTAAGAACTGTCATCGCTCGACTTAATCTGGTAATGATTTATGTATTTTGGGATAATTATGAACAATTTTTGCTAACGAAGTTTAGTTCCATCTATTTTGGTTCTCGAGATACAACCTATGTTTATAACCAAAATTGTCGATTTTGGCATTTTGATATTTCCTGCTCCATACATTAAGAACTGTCATCGCTCGACTTAATCTGGTAATGATTTATGTATTTTGGGATAATTATGAACAATTTTTGCTAACGAAGTTTAGTTCCATCTATTTTGGTTCTCGAGATACAACCTATGTTTATAACCAAAATTGTCGATTTTGGCATTTTGATATTTCCTGCTCCATACATTAAGAACTATCATCGCTCGACTTAATCTGGTAATGATTTATGTATTTTGGGATAATTATGAACAATTTTTGCTAACGCAGTTTAGTTCCATCTATTTTGGTTCTCGAGATACAACCTATGTTTATAACCAAAATTGTCGATTTTGGCATTTTGATATTTCCTGCTCCATACATTAAGAACTGTCATCGCTCGACTTAATCTGGTAATGATTTATGTATTTTGGGATAATTATGAACAATTTTTGCTAACGAAGTTTAGTTCCATCTATTTTGGTTCTCGAGATACAACCTATGTTTATAACCAAAATTGTCGATTTTGGCATTTTGATATTTCCTGCTCCATACATTAAGAACTGTCATCGCTCGACTTAATCTGGTAATGATTTATGTATTTTGGGATAATTATAAAAAATTTTTGCTAACGATGTTTAGTTCTATCTATTTTCGTTTTCATCTTCTTTGCTTGATTTTTTAAATTTTTTTTTGAGTCTTTCCTGTTTGACTGTATATTGTTTCTGGCACAAGCAAAATTCACACATTATATTCTCTGATGTACTTGGCTTATCACATTCTGCACATTTTGTCTGATTTTCTGAAATTTCTTTATTATTGCCGTTTTCTTTATAATTATTGTCGCCGTCTTCCATATCATCACCTTCAGTAACATCTTCTTGTGGATTGTCTGTTTTTGGACCACTATCCATAGACTGGTCTTCGTTTTGTTCCTGTTGACGCTGTTCTTCTACACCAAATTCCCTGACGATTTTCTCAAGCTCTTCTTCGGTTCGTAGATTCTCAATAGTTTCTTTGGGAAAAGCTGATGTGGTAGGTCAACTTTAATATCATACCAAAACATGGCGGCGTAAGGAGAAGGTTTTATTCCATCATGGTATGCCCTGTTTTTCATTAATTGGACAAATCGCAGACCTTCTGACCATCGCCTGCAGTTTTCATCATCCATCCACGTCATGAGCATATTTTGTATATCTTGATTTGCTCTTTCCACGCTGCCTTGTGACTGACTATGACGCGGTTTGCCATGTACTATTTTAAAGCCACCCCACATGGAACATAACTCTTCAATGACACGGTTCGCGAACTCCCGCCCGTTGTCCGATTATAGTATAGATGGGGCGCCAAAAATACAAAATATGTCTATAAGGATCTTAGCAACTTCCTCAGCTTTTTTCGATTTTAATGCACGTATCTGAACAAACTTCGTTAAGTGGTCCTGATATACCATGATAAATTTATATTCTCCATCTGGATGGGATTGCATGTCAATAAGATACACATCTCCGAAAAAAACCATTGGTTTAACCACAAGTCCTTTTTTGACAGCTTTCAGTTTTTTTGACACCCTTCACACAAGCGCAGATATAGCTTAATAACATCTTGAGTTATATTCTTGTACTTTTTCTTACATTCACTTTCCATACGATGTTTACCACTGTGACCAATAGCCAAATGTGTATCATGCAAAATATCAAACATTTCGTCGTTTGTAACGTAATATTTAATGCTGGATTCACCTGATGATACACAAGCAATAAGCTTTTCGACACTTCGAACAGAACATATGTCGAACCTCTTCAAACGTCGATATTGTAAAGTGGATTTGGTTTTAGCATTTTTTGCTAACTTAACTGATTCCAACATTTCTTGGTATTGTTCATTACTAAAATAGAAACTGTTTGTACTTTTTGAAGGTACTAACTCATTGAAAACTTCACGGAAACGCTGTTTTAAACGAGCACGTTCACTCCCTTTGGTTGCCATTTTCGAACTGCACGTGGCGGTAGCCTGGTGAAAGATGATGCAATAATAAAATTGTACACCAAACTTTAGCCAAGGTAAAACGGATAGAACGCGGTTTACACGGGTAAAGCCCGAAACGTGAACAATTTCAATCATATTCTGGACTTTACTCATGTTTCTTGGGTATTACGCAGTTTACCCGGGTAAACCTAGGTTTAATCGCTTATCTAACTTTACCCGTAACATATATACTATATGGACAATGTCAACGACAAGGTTGATTTTTTAAATAATACTTTATTATCTCTGCTTGATTTGCATGCTCCTGTTAAAAAGTATACACTTAACATGTCACAACCCCCATGGCTAACGGATAATCTCCGCTTACTCATGTCGCTTAGGGATGCTGCTAAAAAATAGTACAGACATACAAGGTTACCTAGCCATTGGGATTATTATAAATCGTTACAAGATTTTACGTCGCAGGTACTTTTGTCAGAGAAGAGGGGTTACTTCAGATATATATCTAGGTTGAGTGATGGCAGAGAGAAATGGCGTGCTCCAAATTCTCTTAATTATCGTAAAAATAAAACCGTGAATCTTCCGAAAGATCTGAAACAGGTTGAAGAACTGAATAGTTATTTTATTGATGACATACAGGATATAATTAATGGTTTTACTTCTTCCAGGGGTTCTGGTCTTAATATGTATGATGTTGAAAATCACGTTAATGCTGATGAATTTGCTTTTCATGTTGTTGAACCTTACACGGTTCTTAGAATTATAAAATCATTGAAATCAGCATCTGCGGTTGCCGATAAAATTAGTCCTGAAATGATAAAACTGTATTGCCCTTGCATTATACCAGTCGTTACACATATTATAAATTTTTGAATTTTTGGAAATACTTTTCCAGATTGGTGGAAGAAGGCATTAATTAAACCAATTCCTAAATGAAGTGACCCGAAAGACCTCAAAGACTTGAGACCCATTAGTACCTTGCCTACACTTTCGAAGGTTCTGGAAAGAATATTAAAAGATCAATTAACGGTATTCATTACAGATAATTGTATTCTGCCATCTACTCAGTCCGGCTTCCGACAGGGACATGACTGTTGTTCTGCGTTGCTAACGGTGACTGATGATATACTTTTAGAAACTGACAAGGGTAACATTACAGCGCTTACTTTGTTAGATTTTAGCAAAGCATTTGACACACTTCAAGACACTTCATTGGTCTTGGTCTTTCGGCGCTTTCTTTGCTTGAAAGTTCAGATTGAAGAGAGTGCTTCTTCTTTTAGATTGACAGATTATGGCGTGCCCCAGGGATCCATTCTTGGTCCCACCTTGTTTTCGTTGTACACGTCACAAATTTTTAGAAGTCTTAAACATGTTAGACATAATTATGCAGACGATACTCAAGTGTATATTTGCTTCAGTCCTTCTCAGTGGCGAGATGCGTTGTCTAAACTTCGAGCTGGAAGAAGTTACTAAAATATCAACTACACATTCTTTAAAAATTAATCCTAAAAAATCTGTTGTTTTGCTGCTTGGTGAGAAAAATATTTGTGAGAAATTCCTTTAAAGTTTTCTTTAACGGATCTGAGTTGTCTTTGGTGGATAAAGTTAAGAGTCTTGGTGTATCTATTGATAATACATTCAGATATCAGATATCAGTTGTGTGATTTATTAGTGTTAGTTACTTTCTCAATTCAATTACATGATTCCTCTATATCATACAGATATTTGCTCATACGACTTGGATAGAGTTCAGAAAGTTCAAAACAGTTGTTTATATTTTGTTTTTGGAATTAGTAAATATTGTCATATATCTCACAAACTTATTGTGCCGGGCTGGTTATCGATGCATTCAAGAAGAGAACTTTTACACTTACATTTTACCACAAATTAATGACAGCCAAAATTTCTCCTTATTTATACAACAAAATTGTTTTTAGACGGGATATTCACAGTCCGAAACTAGATCTAAGCAGAGTATAAACCCACCCCGACATAGAACTTCACATTTTCAGAGATCATTTTCTTATCATATATATATCATATGTATGTCGCTGCGGTTTTGTCGTTAACTTTTTTTTCAAGGCTTGGATTGAAAATCAGTTTTTTGTATCCTAACTGAATTCAAACCTTCCGGTTCTACTGCTACTAGAATTTTATTATTATTAATTAAATATTATTAAGTATTATTAACTATAATTCATTTCATGTTTCTATTTTTTAAGTGTAACTTTTATTTTCTTTTATTATATTTAAATTTGTTTTAAAAACTATTATTATTATTATTATATTTTGGGTTGAAGTGGTTAAAAAATGGTCTAAAACTTTTATTAACTACATTTTAGTTTACTTTGGATTGAGTTGGTACCACTGACCGATGGATCAAATTAACTTATTGGATATATTTTCCGGATTCATTCTAAACCTTTTTTGAATGAAATACTTTTTACTATCAATTATAATTACTAAGGTATAGAAGAAAAATTTTACAAACGTAAAATTTCTTAATTACTTTTCTTAAGTTTAGTTGATAACTCCGGGTGATACCATAAATATTGTGATGTTTATTTAATTATTAAAATATACAACACATACAAATTCAAATTTTTTCAAATTCTATTTTCTTTCTATTTATTAAATTCTTCCGTTTTTCAGACCACGCACCACGTCTTAATTATTTTTTATTTATTAATAATCAATATTCATTCTTTATTTTTTTCTTTCTATGACTTTTTTGTTATTTTTTAATAAACTATTTTATTTTTATTATTATTGTTTTTTTAAAAACTAACTTTGCAAAATCTAAAAAAGTAAATATTATTACAACTTCCCCATATTTAAAAATTGAAAAATTTGCAAACATAAGTATAAGAAATTTTACAATTCCACGTTCTTTAAATTATTAATCAAATTTTTTTATCTATCTTTTATGTTAGATTCGTTAAATTGACCCTTGCCTAAAACTATTTGTTTTAAATTTTCTATAGTTATATCTTCCATTTAATAGTTTTAATTTTTGACTATTCGACAATTTGATGACTATACGAAAATTGTTTTCCAAATTCATTCTATAAATCATCCATGTTGTATTTCTCCGTTACCATTTCGTGCCATTCTAAAGCTTGTCCATCTCATGTAATGTTACATTTTTCTTCCACTCTTTTCTCCACATACAACGGTAAATTTGTATACTGATCTTTAATAATATTGATTTCGCGTTGTAAAACGTCGTTACTATTTTCCAGTTGAATAATAATTTTTTTCTTAAACCTGTGACGTTCTTTTCCCGGTTCGGTCCTGGGATCAGAGTCTTGGCACTTGTTCTTAAGTTTCGGGATGTTCTTTAATGTTCTCGGGCGCCACCTTTTTAGAGAGGGAAGGTCCTCTTTCGCCTCTCGGGTAACTTTTTGGGGTTACAGCCGGAGATTTCAGGGATTTCGGATAAATGGTGATGTTTGTAAAAATAATATTACAGGAATGGGGAATAACCAGAGAAATTGATTACAAAAATACGGTATTAAAAAAAATTGTCAAAGGTTGTCTATTATTATTATTTTTTTTTATTAGTAATTTACGACGTATCCTACCCCTACAGAACCTCAATTAAAGTCTTGAACCCTGGAGCTTGTACGGAAAACAATGAAAAAACGGGATGCGTCTAGGATTCGCTCCTCTAAAAGGACAAGGACTGAACGGGATGCACCTAGGATTCGCTCCTCTAAAAGTGCAAGGACTTAACGGGATGCACCTAGGATTCGCTCCTCTAAAAGTGCAAGGAGTGAACGGGATGCACCTAGGATTCGCTCCTCTAAAAGTGCAAGGACTTAACGGGATGCACCTAGGATTCGCTCCTCTAAAAGTGCAAGGACGGAACGGGATGCACCTAGGATTCGCTCCTCTAAAAGTGCAAGGACTTAACGGGATGCACCTAGGATTCGCTTCTCTAAAAGTGCAAGGACGGAACGGGATGCACCTAGGATTCGCTCCTCTAAAAGTGCAAGGACGGAACGGGATGCACCTAGGATTCGCTCCTCTAAAAGTGCAAGGACGGAACGGGATGCACCTAGGATTCGCTCCTCTAAAAGTGCAAGGACGGAACGGGATTTAGTACAAGGCACAGGTTCAAGAAAATACCAAAGCTCCACAAAAATAAATTTAATATGTATCGAAAAAATTACTTACAATATATCTTTTCGGTTTTTTTAAGCGGCTTGTAGCTCTTCAGCTCGGATTCGGATTTGCGTTTCGGAGTTAAGTCTCGGAGTTAACTTTTACGTTTCGGAGTTACTTTTCCAAGTCCCCGTTGTGGCGATTTACGCCCCTATTTATACCAATTCGGCGTTGAACTGGTTATGACAGGGTGGGAGTTATGACAAAAACTGGTCAAAAATTTAACAATATTCTTAATTTCTCCAGAAAACGCTTAATTAACGAAATTGTCTCAATTTTAACTACGGGAAACGATTCAGGACCTTAATTTTACCTATATACAGTTTTTGATTTACAAAAATCGGTCTATAAACGGCTTATAAATAATTATTTTCCCTTTTTTTATTTATTAACAATTAAAATTGTTTATAATAAAAATATCTTGTATTTAATAACTAAGCATACCCAAAAATCAAAACCGAAATCGGAACAATGGTTTTACTTCAAAAGAACAAAACACTTTTCACAAACACCTGTTTTCATTAATTAACGTTTTTCACTCACTTATTGGACACGGGGGGTTTTATTTCGGCACTTGTGCATTGATGTCATCTCGGGCGTCCTGATTCCTGTTATTTTTTCCTTCGGATGGTTAAAGAGGTTGATTATTTCTTTCATTTTATTGTTTAATTTTTATTTAATCAATTCTCCTTTACGTATTGGCGGATCTTCTTAAAACTTGCTCAACGTTTATTCGGTAAAGTTATTAATTTTTTTTAATAGTTTTTATTTTCCTCTGTTTCTTAATTCCGCACCACAAAACACGTGCTTCTCTGTAGTAGCTGAACGGTAGCGGTACGGTGGTTCGTATCTACATACAAATCTCGCGGCGGACTGCGGATGAACTTCGGTGAACAACACTGGTTTAATTTCAGTTGATTTTGGTGTTTTATTTTACCAAAATTAATAAAAATTTTTCACGGACACGAGTTCTTGACACTATCAGTTTTAAAGTTAAAATGAGATTTATTGCTTTCTCGGTTAAAATAGATTTTCGGTGATTGAGTTAAATCATTTCCATCGGAAAACTTGAAAAATTTAACTTTAATTAGTGATATTTTATTAATTACTTACTTACTGCTTATGTTAATAATTTAAAATTTAGAAATGAATATCCTTTTTATTAATTAAATGAAATTAAATTAATGAGAAAAAAAAATAAATAAAAAAAATGTAACTTCGTTACAAGCCTTGAAATTGTTTCATTAAATTCTTTTCCTATTTTCAATTAGATTGTTTCCTAATTTTTCTTCTAAATTTTTATCCTTTCATTTTTATGTTGTTCCAATTTCGCTTCTAAATTTTGATTCATGCTTTCTAAATTTTTATTCATTTCCATTTCATTTTATTTCAATTTCTCTTCTAAATTCTGATTCATTTTCTTCATATATGCCATCAATTGTTTCACCATGTTCATCATCGACATTTCTTCCTTTTTTTTTTGCTTTTCATCCTCAAAACTAGTTGTAGCAATTATTCTTGATTCCATCTCTCCTTTTCCTTTTTCAGTTGAAGCTTTGGATCTGGTTCTACTTTCTGACATTTTGTTTTCTTTGTTTGTGGGCTTAAGCGTTCTTTGTTTTTCCTGTCCCACGTTGAACGTCAAAAATTGTGATGATTATTTAATTATTATTAAAATATGCAATACAGGGCAAGCAGGTTCCAACAGATGATTCGAGTGTATACAAATTCAAATTCCTTTCTTCTATTATTTCTTCTCAACAAATTCATTTATTTTTAATAATTCACTTTATTTGATTTGTTTATTTTTTTAAATTAAATTCTTCCGTTTTTCAGACCACGCACCACGTTTTAATTTTTTTTTATTTATTAATTATCAATATTCATTTCTTTTCTTTTTGTTTCTATGTCTTTCTTGTCATTTTTTTAGTAATCTATTTTATTTATTTTTTATTATTATTTTTTTATAAACTATTTTTTTTAACTTTGTAAAATCTAAAAGAGTGAATATTATTACAATATGCTTGTTCTATATATTTTTTAATTAATTCTATAGGTTTTCTGTTTAAAAATTAATTATCCGTCTTGCGTAATTAATAAGTTATAATCGAAAAATTAAATTATCTTTGTTATTATTAGCGGTAGAGTATTATAACTAAGACATTATATGGACACTTTTTAACCAAGTATTTGATGATGTAGTTGAAAATTTTCTTTCGCTTTTAGATTTTGAGATATTATGATAATTTTCAATTTTACTAATAACTATTTTAGTTATTTTTTTTGATTTCAAAAATATAAGGTTCGATAGCTATATTCTTTATTATTTCAGAATAAAGCTAAAAATAAGCTTCTTTATAAAATTTTCAAACACCGCAATCTACTGTTATTTAATGTAAATAATTTATTAACGAAAAAATAGTAATTTACTAATAAAAACAAATAATTTTGAGATGGTCAATTTAAGCATTTTTTATAACACTATATCAATATTTTTTGGGAAATAAAATGGTTCGTAAAAAAAATAAAATTTAAAAAAATTAAATTAAACAACTCAAAAATCAGGCGATGTTCAAAGAATCGTATTTCAAAAACTTATTGAGATAGCGCAATGAAATAAGAAGCAATTTGAAACAAATTTATATAGAATATCACATGCCAAAGATCATTTCTTCAAAACTTCAAATCTCTGAGTTATGATTTTTTAACACAATCTCTCTGAAAGTCTAAAAAAATCTAAAGCATTATAGTTATGTATGTTAGATAAAAATCAGGCGATCTTCAAAGAATTGCATCTCAACTAATTGAAATATTGCAATCAAATAAAAAAAATGAAACAAATATATATAACATATGTTTTGCTAAAGATCGTTTCTTCCAATTTTCAAATCACCGAATAATGATTTTTTGAATTAGATTGATTTTTTTATATGTGTTAGGTGAAAAATCAACCCATCTTCAAAGAATCACATCTCAACAACTAATTGAGGTACAACAATGAAATAAGAAGCAATTTAAAGCAAATTTATTAAATATGTAATATGCCAAATATCGAGTTATGATTTTTAAATTAGAAATCAACAAATATGTAAATATATAAATATGTATAATACATGTAGTATTAATTGAAAATTTAGCAATTTTCAAAGAATCATATCTCAAAAACTTATTGAGATAGCGCAATGATAGAAGAAGCATTTTCAAGCAAATTTATATAGTATATAAATTTGCCAACAATCGTTGCTTCAAATCTTCAAATCACCGAGTCATGATTTTTAAATTAGAAATTTACAAAAATGTAATGATATCTATTATGTGATACTCGAGCAATTTTCAAAGAATCATATCTCAATAACTAATTATGATATCGCATTAAAATAGGAAGTAATTTGAAGCAAATTTATATAGTATAAAATGTGCTAAGGATCGTTACTTCAAATCTTCAAATCAGAGTGTTATGATTTTTAAGTTAGAACTCTGTAAAAACGTAATTAAAATCAAGCAATTTTCAAAGAATCGTATCTCAACAGTTTCATGAGATATCTCAATGAAATAAAAAACAATTTGAAGCAAATTTATTAAATATATAATGTGCTAAAAATCGCTCTTCAAATCTTCAGATCAATGAGTTATGATTTTTAAATTAGAACTCTACAAATATGTAACTATATGTCTTAGGTGAAAATTAAGCAATCTTCAAAGAATCATTCCTCAAAAACATATTGAGACAGCGCAATGAAAGAAGAAGCATTTTGAAGCAAATGTATATAGTATATAATGTGCCAAAAATCGTTGCTTCAAATCTTCAAATCACCGAGTCATGATTTTTAAATTAGAAATTTACAAAAATGTAATATCTATTATGTGATACACGAGCAATTTTCAAAGAATCATATCTCAATAACTAATTATGATATGGCAATAAAATAGGAGGTAATTTGAAGCAAATTTATATAGTATAAAATGTGCTAAGGATCGTTACTCCAAATCTTCAAATCAGACTATTATGATTTTTAAATTAAAACTCTGTAAAAACGTAATTAAAATCAAGCAATTTTCAAAGAATCGTATCTCAACAGTTTCATGAGATATCTCAATGAAATAAAAAACATTTTGAAGCAAATTTATTAAATATATAATGTGCTAAAAATCGTTCTTCAAATCTTCAGATCACTGAGTTATGATTTTTAAATTAGAACTCTACAAATATGTAACTGTATGTATTAGGTGAAAATTAAGCAATCTTCAAAGAATCATTCCTCAAAAACTTATTGAGATAGCGCAATGAAAGAAGAAGCATTTTGAAGCAAATTTATATAGTATATAATATGCCAAAAATCGTTGCTTCTAATCTTCAAATCACCGAATCATGATTTTTAAATTAGAAATTTACAAAAATGTAATGATATCTATTATGTGATACACGAGCAATTTTCAAAGAATCATATCTCAATAACTAATTATGATATGGCAATAAAATAGGAAGTAATTTGAAGCAAATTTATATAGTACAAAATGTGCTAAGGATCGTTACTTCAAATCTTCAAATCAGAGTGTTATGATTTTTAAATTAGAACTCTGTAACAACGTATTTAAAATCAAGCAATCTTCAAAGAATCGTATCTCAACAGTTTCATGAGATATCTCAATGAAATAAAAAACAATTTGAAGCAAATTTATTAAATATATAATGTGCTAAAAATCGTTCTTCAAATCTTCAGATCACTGAGTCATGATTTTTAAATTAGAAATTTACAAAAATGTAATGATATCTATTATGTGATACACGAGCAATTTTCAAAGAATCATATCTCAATAACTAATTATGATATGGCAATAAAATAGGAAGTAATTTGAAGCAAATTTATATAGTATAAAATGTGCTAAGGATCGTTACTTCAAATCTTCAAATCAGACTATTATGATTTTTAAATTAGAACTCTGTAAAAACGTAATTAAAATCAAGCAATCTTCAAAGAATCGTATCTCAACAGTTTCATGAGATATCTCAATGAAATAAAAAACATTTTGAAGCAAATTTATTAAATATATAATGTGCTAAAAATCGTTCTTCAAATCTTCAGATCACTGAGTTATGATTTTTAAATTAGAACTCTACAAATATGTAACTATATGTATTAGGTGAAAATTAAGCAATCTTCAAAGAATCATTCCTCAAAAACTTATTGAGATAGCGCAATTAAAGAAGAAGCATTTTGAAGCAAATTTATATAGTATATAATGTGCCAAAAATCGTTGCTTCAAATCTTCAAATCACCGAGTCATGATTTTTAAATTAGAAATTTACAAAAATGTAATGATATCTATTATGTGATACACGAGCAATTTTCAAAGAATCATATCTCAATAACTAATTATGATATGGCAATAAAATAGGAAGTAATTTGAAGCAAATTTATATAGTATAAAATGTGCTAAGGATCGTTACTTCAAATCTTCAAATCAGACTATTATGATTTTTAAATTAGAACTCTGTAAAAACGTAATTAAAATCAAGCAATTTTCAAAGAATCGTATCTCAACAGTTTCATGAGATATCTCAATGAAATAAAAAACAATTTGAAGCAAATTTATGAAATATATAATGTGCTAAAAATCGTTCTTCAAATCTTCAGATCACTGAGTTATGATTTTTAAATTAGAACTCTACAAATATGTAACTGTATGTATTAGGTGAAAATTAAGCAATCTTCAAAGAATCATTCCTCAAAAACTTATTGAGATAGCGCAATGAAAGAAGAAGCATTTTGAAGCAAATTTATATAGTATATAATGTGCAAAAAATCGTTGCTTCAAATCTTCAAATCACCGAGTCATGATTTTTAAATTAGAAATTTACAAAAATGTAATATCTATTATGTGATACACGAGCAATTTTCAAAGAATCATATCTCAATAACTAATTATGATATCGCAATAAAATAGGAAGTAATTTGAAGCAAATTTATATAGTATAAAATGTGCTAAGGATCGTTACTTCAAATCTTCAAATCAGACTATTATGATTTTTAAATTAGAACTCTGTAAAAACGTAATTAAAATCAAGCAATTTTCAAAGAATCGTATCTCAACAGTTTCATGAGATATCTCAATGAAATAAAAAACAATTTGAAGCAAATTTATTAAATATATAATGTGCTAAAAATCGTTCTTCAAATCTTCAGATCACTGAGTTATGATTTTTAAATTAGTACTCTACAAATATGTAACTATATGTATTAGGTGAAAATTAAGCAATCTTCAAAGAATCATTCCTCAAAAACTTATTGAGATAGCGCAATTAAAGAAGAAGGATTTTGAAGCAAATTTATATAGTATATAACGTGCCAAAAATCGTTGCTTCAAATCTTCAAATCACCGAGTCATGATTTTTAAATTAGAAATTTACAAAAATGTAATGATATCTATTATGTGATACACGAGCAATTTTCAAAGAATCATATCTCAATAACTAATTATGATATCGCAATCAAAAATAGGAAGTAATTTGAAGCAAATTTATATAGTACAAAATTTGCTAAGGATCGTTACTTCAAATCTTCAAATCAGAGTGTTATGATTTTTAAATTAGAACTTTGTAAAAACGTAATTAAAATCAAGCAATTTTCAAAGAATCGTATCTCAACAGTTTCATGAGATATCTCAATGAAATAAAAAACAATTTGAAGTAAATTTATGTAGTATATAATGTGCTAAAGATCTTTACTTCAAATCTTCAAATCATCGAGTTATGATTTTAAAATTAGAACTCTACAAGTGCGTATCTACAGTGTGTCCCTGGATTGTGTCCCCATAATTTTCGAATTCAAATTCCATCTTTTGCAATTAAGGTCTGGATATCATAAGACGAAATGTAACCAACTTTTAAGTCAAACGTCCTCAAAGTACCTCAGTTAACAGAAGAAGATTGTTATCCGTTGCAGATAAAGTGGTCTTTCTGAGCAATGTACAACAAAAGTTGATTAAGATAAAATGTTTGTTATGTTAAATTATAGCGATATGCAGAATTTTATTAATTTAGAATATAACAGCAAAATGCGGATTTTTAAATCACCACTAACATTAACACATAATAATAATAATACATAATAATTATGTGTTAACGTTAGTGGTGATTTAAAAATCCGCATTTTTAATATTTTAAAGCTTAGATTAACTTGAAAATAAGATAAAAAGATTATTGGAAACAAACAAAAAATTACATGACGTTTTATTGAGGAGATTTTAATAAATGTACCTGGAGGAACTTGGAGATATCATTAACAACATTTCGTAAAACACAAACTCTTCCTTATGCATATCGAACCAGCCGAGTTTGGTTAACTGAGCGAAAAGAGTGACCAATGTTTGAATAACAAAATTGGATAGTTTTGGTCTGGTCGCCAAATAATTGAGGATATAACTACGAATGTCAACTCGCTGTTGAAGACTTAAGCCTTGAGCACTCCTCGAAAGTAACTTTGTAAGGGTTGTTGCAGCCAATAACTGGGCATACCCAAAATCTCCTCGATCCAGCAAAACCTGGCATTTTGTGGGTGTATCGGGGCCGTCTTGAAATACAACCAACGTTTTTCCAGCTTCAGCTCGAGCCACACTATCCTGGGACTCGTATAATTGTTTGCAAAGTAACTCAAGTTGCCGAATTTCCTGCCAAACAAAAAAAAAACAAGTTTAAGAATTATTCTTATGGAAACCACCTAATTTATCAATTACATTAATATGTTACATGATTTATTCTTTTAAACTTACGCTATAAACTTACGTTATTTCGATTTCTGTTTTTTTAAGATCGTATTGTTTCTCATTAGGTTCTTGAAAACTCTCATAAGTTCTTGAAAACTCTTCATTGTTTTTTATCTACTAAAAATCCAATTTTTTCTCAAATTGCCTTAAAACTGCATTGTAAGTAATGTTCCCCAATCCATGATTAATTAGTATTTGACAATAGGCTAAAGCTAAACTATCAAATGATAATTGTTAGTTCTATTTACTCTGGTCATTTGTTTTTATTGTAAAACAGAATATTAGAAAGAAATTTTCAAGAAAAATACACATTTTTTGTTGTATAATTTAACATAACAAGTATCTTAATCAACTTTTGTTGAACATGGCTCAGAAAGACCACTTTACCTGCAACGGTTCACAAACTTCTTGCGTTAACTTCGGTACTTTGAGGATATTTGACTGAAAACTTGCTTACATGTCGTTTTATGACATCTAGACTTTAAATACAAAAGATGGAATTTGAATTCAAAAATTTGTTATCAATTATATCTTACTAGAACACAATCCAGAGACACACTGTATATATGTTAGCTAAAAATCAGGCGATGTTCAAAGAGTCGTATCTCAAGAACTTATTGAGATGTAATGAAATAAGAAAGAATTTGAAGCAAAGTTATATAGTATGTGATCGCTTTTTCAACTCTTCAAATCTTCGAGTTATGATATAGATAAAAATTAAGCGATCTTCAAAGAATCGTATCTCAAGAATTAATTGAGATATCGCAATGAAATAAGAAGCAATTTGAAGCAAATGTATATAGTATATGACGTTCCAAAAATCGTTTCTTTAAATTTTCAAATCATCGAGTTATAATTTTGAAATTATTACTCCACAAGTATCTAGATGTGTTAGACAAAAATCAGGCTGAACGTCATTATTCGCTATGTTCTTCCAAGTGATATAGAAGAAATTTTCTGGTAAACTAGTATACTCAAGTCGTTTGAAAGGTGCTCTATGTTTGTATTGTATGTTATTTCCTCCAAGAATTGCTACAGCTAAAGGAGTTTTGGAATCATTTATGGTAAGGTCTTACATGAAGTTTAAGAGTGTAATGAAGATTGTTAAAAGCACGCTGGCAACCGTTACCACAAATCTTCAACTGCTGCTTAAAAAGCATTTCTTGAAAAGGCTCCTGTTGATGTCCAGTTGCAAATAGATTTTCCGAAGGCTAGGATACAGCTCAGAGGTGTGTTCCTGATGTCATCTGTGCTCGGCTATTCCTCTCCAAAGTCTCTCATTCTGAGGTCTTGTAGAGTGGGCATTCACACAAGATGTGTCGAACAGTCTCCTCGCTCTCTTGACAAAAGCGACAGAGGGGATTGGTAGCAAGCTTAAGGTTGTAGAGATGCTTGTTTACCTTACAGTGACCCGTGATGAGTCCCGTTAAAATACGTAGGGCGCTTCTATCGAGTTTTACGAAAGACAAGGCTGTCTTAGCTGAAGGATAACACAACAGTTCTTTAGACAAATAGCAGCCGTTTGTCCTATCCTACCAGTCTGTGAATTTCCTGTGGGTAAAATCTTTAATAAGCTCAATTTGAGTTGATACGGACGGAGCGATTAACGGTTCAGGTGAACAGATAGCTCGCTTGGCAGCTCTTTTGACAAGCCTATCAGCGTGTTTATTACCTGAACAGATCGAGTGTCCTTTTATCCATTGAAGTGAAACACAGTTGTGTGCTGCGGCCTTCTCCAATGTTAGGTGACAGTCCATGACAAGTACTGAGGTAATAGTTATTCTACTCATTGCTGAAATGGATTCTCTACTGTCGGTATAAATTGTGAAAGACTTACCTTGCAAGTTGGATCTGACAATAAAGTCAGCGACAAGTAGAATGGCGATTAATTCTGCCTGTATGACGGTGGTACCTTTACCTAAAGGAGTAGATATGTGAAGTTGGAGATCGTACGAGAAAACTCCAGCTCCAGCTCCTTCCCGACTAACCGAACCATCAGTGTAGATTTTGTTACTTTTATTTACTTCTACTTCTGTGGAACTTGGGTAGGTGAGATAACTTTTAGTAAAAATGTGTTGTAGGGGTATGAAGTCCGCCTTACGTTCCAGAATTGGCGAGTAACCGACCATTTCATTCCAGAGTACGGCATTTTTACTGTTTCTCTCACCCATACAGATTCCTGCTGTACGCAGTCGAAACATGGTCACCAGTGCCACTTCTTGTATGAACAAATGAAGTGGCGGTAGGTTCAACATGTTTTCCATGGCTGCGGTGGGGGTAGATCGCAGCGCACCTGTAACATACAAACACGCAAGTCTCTGTACTTTATTTAGTGCAGCAGTGGAAATAAATTTTAAGGTTTTTGACCACCAGACTACTGCACCATATGTAAGCATAGGTCGAATTGCAGCTGTGTAGATCCAGAGGGCAGTTTTAGATGACAGCCCCCATGTCTTACCTATAGTCCTCCGGCACTGGCTGAATGCAACATACGCTTTCTTTACTCTATTGTCTAGGTGAGCCTTCCATGTCATTTTGTTGTCAAGTATAATGCCCAGATATTTGACTTCTTTTGACAAAACTAATGGAGTATTAGCAAGGGATGGCAAAATGGGCTTGCCAACCTTCCTCAATCGTGTGAAAAGAGTCAACTCTGTCTTCCGAGGATTCACAGAGAGCCTTTGTCGGTCACACATCATACAGTTATGCGATGAATTTATCAAAGAAAAAATAATCGAAGACTGTAAACGGGCAATAGCTTATGCTGTAATATCTGATGATACAACAGATATCGCTGGAAAAGTACAGCTTACTTTGGATTAAGGTTCTTTGATGAAAGCCAAAAAATAATCAAGGAAGAATTTATAGACTATATTGAGTTAAAATGTCGAGATGCTTCTACAATTGCTAGCGCCATTAAAAGTTTATTAGAACATAATAATTTTTCCGCCGATAATTCTGTGGGATTCGGATTTGACGGGTGTTCCACGATGGCCGGCAAAGAAGGTGATGTACAGGCCATTTTTTAAAAAGTACGCAAAATCTTTATTTTTAGCAAGCTACCAGAAATAAGAAACACAATTACAACGGTTAAAGATACAATAACTTTCTTTCGTCAATCGCCAGCCCGTAGGAAATCGGTTCCAAATGTTTCAAGGCTCTGTGAGACCAGATTTTCGGAATAATCTGAAAACATAAAAAAATTTTCAGAAAGCTTCACTAACATTGTTAAAGCACTAAGCAACAAGAAAATCTGCCTCCCAATTGCATTGTGCAGTTACTAAACCAGTCAATATTCATCTTAGGCTTAAATATAATTGCAAGACACTCTGCAATTTTGAAACCCCTTGTAAACGTTTTGCAAGGTAAAAGTATGGATTTGGTTATGGTGAAGAAACATATTGATAATATTCTAGATGTAATCACAGATGATCGAAAGCACTCAAAAGTCACTCAAAAGCAAGCACAAAGAAGTAATCCACCATCTGAGTCTGCAGTTGAATACTGGAAGCGGTCAATAATCTTTCCCTATCTTGATTCTTTTACTTCGTCTTTGGATGCTAGATTCTCCAACGAAAATACACATGCTTTTGCTTTAACTTATCTTCATCCTTCAAGGATGCTCAAAATGCCTTCAAAAGATTTCGAAAATAATGCAGAATCTTCATAGAATTTTATAAGTTAGGTGATGTCTCTGCAGAATTAGATTTGTGCTACAATATGTAGAAGCAAAAAAAAAATAACAGAAGACAAATTAAAAGACATTGAAGTGGCTGCACTTTTGGAGGAAGCTAATGGGCTACAATGGGTGATGACAGGTTCACTGGGTTGTATTTGATGAGTATGCATCAAAAATTTTTGAAGAAAAAATCAGGATTGGATAGTGAAGAAAGTTTTGGATAATGTTGTATGTTCCGAGTCTCGTGAGTAACTGACTTTATTCGCACATGTTATACAGGTTTATACCAACCTCCCAACATCCCCCTTTCTAAGTACATTTCAAAACTTAAAATCTAATAAAGTCTTTTAATCTTCTGGGTTCCCTTGCTCTGCGTTCGCTTCTCCTTGGGCCGTTTTCTTCATCATTGTTTTTCTCTGAGATTGCTGTATCTTCGTGTGTCACATGTTCTTGTTCTTCGTTAGTATTTTCTGTATTTACATGACCTTTGTCCCTGTCTTGTGTTGGAAGTGGTTGTAAATGTTTCCTGTTCCTACGAATATCCTCTTTTTCCGTTTCTACTATATATGATCTCGGTTCCGTTGTCATCTCTTTCACTATTCCCTCTCTTTGCATGTTCACTATCCATACTCTTTCACCAATTTCCAAGTGTTCGTTTGTTCTCACTCTAGGTCTTCGGTTATATTGTTCTTTCTGCTTTTCTCTTTCGGTTTCAAATTCTTTTCTCAGTCTATTATGGTTTGCTGTTCTAGGGTCTAATTTTGATTTAAGTATTGGAATTTTATCCCTTAATCTTCTGCCAAAAAGCAATTGGGCTGGAGAAAACCCGAATTTTAAAGGGGTATTTCTATCGATTAATAGTGCAATGTGACAATCTTTATTCTTGGTTTACTTTATTACTGGTTGTACTTTTGAACCCATAATCTTTAGCAAATTGCTTAAATTCATAGCTGACAAATTGTTTACCATTGTCTGATCTTATTTCTTTTGGAATTCCATGGTGAGATATGATATCTTTTAACTGCTCTATGATAGTTTCGCTACGGATGTTTTCTAATTTTCGAATCTCGGGGTATTTAGAATAATAATCCTGCGCATATCCATTCCCAACATTTCCCATGGTCTGTGTGGTACTTTGCTCGGAATCATTGGTTCCGTTGAAGGTATCTTATTTTTTAAACAAATTTCACAGGTCTCTATTTTATCAATGATTTGTCTTATTCCTGGCCACCAAATAGTCTCTTTTGCTCTCGCTAAGCATTTGTTTATTCCAAAATGCCTCTCGTGAATAGCTTTGAGGCAGTATTTTCTACACTCTCTGGGAATAACTATTCGATCACCATATGTTAGTACACCATCAACTATTCTAAGATTATTTGCGTATTTTGCGTATTCTCTCTCTAAGTCGTTTATTTTTTTCTTCCTCGGCCATCCGTTTCTTACATACCTCTTCACGAGTTCGATTCCAGTGTCCGAGTCTTGTTTTTTCTTAACGATTTCTTCCGTAATTATCTCTTGCCCCACTTCTTTTATAATCACATTTATGTAAATGTCCGTATCTTCTAATATTGTATTTACTTCTGATAAGTCCGCACTAATTGGCGCTCGCGATAGTGCATCCGCCACTACTAGTTCTTTTCCCGGCACATATATTATGTCATAATTAAATTTTGATAACCGCATTCGAAAGCGTTGTAGTCTATTTGATAATTTATTTAGTTCTTTAGTTTTAAGTATCGCGGTAAGCGGTTTATGATCGGTAACAATTTGAAATTTTTTTCCCAACAAAAATTGTTCTAGTCTCTCGCACGCCCATGTTATCGCGAATGCTTCTTTTTCGATCTGTGCGTAACATCTTTGAGTGTCATTTAACGTCTTCGAACAGAAATATACCGGTTTCCAAATGTCTTTTTCGTATTCTTGCTCTAACACGGCTCCCACTCCGTACGATGACGCATCTGTCGTTATTCGTGTTCGTTTTCGCGTATCAAATTTTGTTAAAACTGGCGTGTTCGCGATAATTTGTTTTAAGTTCCCGAATTCTTTGTTATGGTCGTCACTCCACCTAAACTCCCTATCCTTTTTCATTAATTCACGTAAATTTTTAGTTTTTTCCGCTAGGTTATTTATGAATCGTCCCATATAGTTCACCATACCTAAGAATCTTCTTACTTCTGTCATTTCTTGTAGCTTTGGATATTTTATTATGGCTTCTATACTTTTAGGATCTGGACATATTCCTTTATTCCTTTTTCACCAACTACATATCCCAAATATGTTGTTTCGTCTTGTCTAAATACACATTTTTCCTTGTTCAATGTGAGACCGTTCTTTATTAAAACTTTTATTACTTTTTCCAACAGATCATCGTGCTCTTTTATATTTTTAGACATTATCAATATATCGTCTGCATGCACCACAATTCTATCTGAATTTACTTCTTCTAAAATTTTGTTGATCGTACGTTGAAAAATTTCAGGTGTAGATGATATTCCAAATGGTATTCTTTTATAGTTAAATCTGCCAAACGGTGTTAGAAAAGTTGTCAGTTTTTCAGATTCTTCGTCCAATTCTAGTTGCCAAAAGCCTCTAGAAAAATCCAATTTCGTAAAAATAGTTGAATCTTGAAGTTTAGCCAAAGTCTCATCCACTGACGGTAATTGGAATACTTCTCTTTTCACAAATTTATTGAGTTCGGTAAAATCTGAACAAATTCTTAATTCTCCATTTTTATTTTGTGCTATCACTATTGGTGCACACCATTCTGTTGGTTCCTCTATCTTTTGTATGACGTCATCTTTCACCATTTTATTTAACTGTTTTTCAACTTCTTTTCGAAGAGGAATTGGAATCCGTCTTGGTACTGTAACTGCAAATGGAGTTGCATCATCCTTCAATCGTACTTTGTATTCAAATTTTTTTAGTTTTCCGATACCCGTAAATACATCTTGATATTTGCTTTTCATTTTCTGATCGTAATCTTCTTTATTTATCTTATTAATATTTCCAATTGTTAATTCAAGATCGTTCCATTTAACTATTTTTAATTTGCTTAAAGCTGGTCTACCCAATAAATTCTCGTTTGTATCGGCCACGAAACATTTAATTAATTTTGTTTGATTTTTCCACAGAACTGGTAACTTAACTTTACCGTAAACTTTCAGCTGGGTCCCGTCTTTTGAACTTCCAGGTCCCACCAGTGTTGCATTTGTCGGTTTTAACTCATGTTCTGTGCTGAATTTATTTATATATGTTTTATGGCTTAAAATCGTCTCGTCCGCCCCTTCTTGAAAATAGCCGATTTATTACTTACTCTTAATTCTACTTCCCACGGCTTATTTCTTTCGATTCTATTGACGCGAATAACACGCCTTAAATCTCGTCTTACTTCATATTCGCTATCTGAACTTTCTTCATCGTCTGTACTTTTCTTTGAACGCTCTTTCTTTACTTCTTTAATTTGTCTACCTTTTTTCGTTTTACACTGTGCCGCCAAATGTCCCATCATTTTACATTTATGACACGTTTATTTGCTAGACAATCTTCCCTTTGGCCAGGCGCGCACATGCGATTTTCATGCGATTATTTGTCGCAGCGACATAAAAGTAGTAGTCGCAAAAAATTTTTATGGTCGCGCATTTGCGACTGATTAATCGTGACTAGAGCCTAGTATCAACATGGACTTCATAGAA
This sequence comes from Onthophagus sagittarius, assembly GCA_036711965.1. NCBI lineage: Eukaryota > Metazoa > Arthropoda > Insecta > Coleoptera > Scarabaeidae > Onthophagus > Onthophagus sagittarius. The sequence continues at coordinate 61,116,142 of JASERS010000002.1, read as the reverse complement.
ACCGCTTCTATAGTGGCTCTGTTATTACGAAAGAAATTAAGAAAGCAACAGAAAAGAAAATTTTGGGTGCATCCAATTTTATCTGACAGAGAACATCGGGGTCAATTTTACATTCTTCATGAAGATTTAAGAAAGCATCCTCGTAAATTCTTTAACTATTACAGAATGAGTGAAAAATCTTTTCTTGAATTATTAAAAATAATAGGACCGAAAATATCGTACCAAAATAGTAAATGGAGAAAATGTATACCACCTGAGGAATGTCTTGCAGTAACAATAAGGTAAGAAGGTACTTACCAGCTTTTGTTTTGTGTCGTCGTTCTGCCAAATTAACTAGATATTTTCTGCAAACTACTATTAGACTAGATATATAGAAGTAGATATTAAAAATAAGATTAAATAATAAATATATGTTCTATTTGTTTAATTTAATTAATTTATTGATTTGACAAGTCAAAATATGCATTGTCACCATCAGAAAAAATGGTTGCTGATGGTGTGGACTGTGCAGAGTTGACCGTTGATGTCGATGGCGCGGAGTAAATACTTTCATTGCCTCCTTGTTGCTGTTGTTGAAAATTTGATCTTGGAAATTGCACTTGGTCTACCGGACGGTTAGGATAAAGATGAGAATAAGATTGTTGCATTGAACTGTAAAAAACTGGAGGATTTCCGACGTTTTTTGCATTTTTCATGATATTTAAGATTTCAATTTTCGCATAATGTTTTTGGTCATCAGTTAATTTTTTGAACATTGGAACAAGCATAAGTGAAAAATTTTTATCTTCGTCAATTGTTTCACATTGCTTATCCTCCAATATTTTCAGTAACTTTTCTTCATATGGAATTGCTTTAAACACAGTTTTTCTTGCAGCCCTTCTTTTAGATATGGATGTACTTTCCGAATTTGAAATAAATATATCTTCTTTTTTTTTGCTGCTTGCCCAGACACTGCTTTACGCTGGGCTGCTAATTCCCTAGCGAAACAATCTTTTAAATTTTTCCATTTTTTTTGAATAATTTTTCCTGCAATAAAAAACAGTTATTATTTATTTTTCAGATACCTTGCTACCGGCAATAGTTTCAATTCTTTACACTTTGAATTTTTACTTGGGGCTACCACGATAAGGGAAATTGTTGAAGACACGTGTAACCAATTATGGAACTATTTACAGCCTTTATACATGCCAGAAAAGTCTGAAGAAGATTGGATAAATATTGCCAAAGAGTTTTACGATAGGACAAATTTTCCGAACTGTATCGGTGCGGTCGACGGCAAGCACATTAGATTACAGAAACCAAATAGTACTGGTTCCGAATTTTATAATTATAAAAACTTTTATTCGACTATTCTTTTGGGTATAGTAGACGCCGACTACTGTTTTACAGCAATAGATGTAGGAGCATATGGTGCTGGAAGCGATTCCAGTGTTTTTAAGAATTCGAATTTTGGTCAAAGATTATATAATAACCAATTAAATGTTCCTACTCCACAAAAATTACCAAACAACGAGATGGGAGAACCCATACCTTTCATGATAGTAGGAGACGAAGCATTCGCGTTATCACAAAATGTTTTACGGCCTTATCCTCGAAGAAACTTAACAATGAAACAAAGAGTCTTTAATTATAGACTGACTCGTGCACGGCGTATGGTAGAGTGTACCTTTGGTATTTTAGCGAACAAATGGCGTATTTTGCATCGATCATTAGACGTGCGAGTCGAATTTGCCGACCTTATCATTAAAACATGTTGCATTCTACATAACTTCGTGCGAAAGAAAGACGTTGTGCAAATGGAGGACGAATTTTATGAGTGTTTATTACAGAGCTGTCCTCCAGCTGGAATAAGACCTAACAGAGTTGGTCTTAATATAAGAGACTATATGGCAAATTACTTTACATCCCCCGAAGGTTCAGTTCCGTGGCAATATGATAAAATTTAAATACTTATCTGCACAACATTTATTACATAAGATTATTAAAAACTATTAAATAAAAACAATATCACGTACCTCTCTTGTGTTTTTCTTCGGCCGATAACTTGTTCCAAGTGAGAACTCAAAAAGAGGAGTTTTCTCTTTTTTAAATTGAGTTTGTGTAAGAGCATGTGTAAACATAGAGAATTAACTTGAGTTTTTTTGTCGGTTTGATTTAGTTGCTATTAGTTGCTATTCGGTACCTTTCGTAATGAGTAATCCATGATTGCCACTCTTCTTTTACAAAGGAAAACTTTTCTGGCGCTGGTACGTGCGTTGTTACCACTGACGGCTCTTTTATTGTTTGCTTCTGCAGGTTTGGAAACCAAGGAAAATGTTATAAGTGTAAGTATAATTAAACTCTCAAAGTTTTGGTTTCATTCGCCTGTTCTTTTTATCCTAAAATTTTACATTTTGAAAGACCGTGGACCATGGTTTGACATTTTAACTGATCAATCTGAATATATTTGTTGATGTATTATTGTTTGTTTGAACTCCCAAATATTTTTTGTTTAAAACGCAATTTTCTACCATTCATAATTATCAGACATTTATAACCAAAAATTTTCAAAATCATAGACATTTGCTTTTATTTTTGCGTTGGTTTGGCACTACTGATCAATGGATTAATATAACTTTGAATACTTTTTATTGGTTTATTTTAATTCTTTTTTATGCAAAATATTGAATCATCAATATTTTCATTCTTTTTTGGTTTGTAACAATAAAACAATAAATTTGGTATATTTTTTTTTATTTGTTAGCTGTACAGGATTTAGAAATAAAATTTGCTTTCCTAGTTAACATCCACGAAATAATGAAAAAAAAAACTTAAGTTACATTACAGTTTTTCAAACCGTGCATTAAAAGAATCAATCACAAAGAAATTGACACAAAAACTCACGCTAATGTGTAAATGAATTATAAACTATAAATAATTTTTATAAATTTACGTTATTAATTGCCATACTCATATCAACTCTAATGGTAAACTTAAATTTAATCGATTAAAAAATAATAATAAATTTTTTTATAAATATTTTTTCTCGAATTTTGCTAATAAAATCCTTAAAATAACCCCAAATTAAATAAATTCTTACTAATTAAGAATCATTATTTGCAAGGATTTAATTTAAATAATTAATAAAATAAATTTCTTTATAAATAAAAAAATCTTAAATAAAAAAAATTAATATAACGAGATCAAACCACTCAAAAACATTAAAAATAAACCTATAATAATAAAGAAAAATAATCAATTTTTCAACATTTCAAATTTTCACCAGCTTAACCACTAACACTACATAATTTAATTTATCTTTTTCTTAATTAAATTCATTTTAGGCGTATATAAAAAAGGTGAGACTCATTCAAAGTGTTACACAGATCTCTTCAAAGTGACACAAACAAAATTAACCAGAAAGAAAAAGTATTAGAAGAAATACTGTCTTCGAAAGCGAAATTAATCAATTAATCAATAATAATATCGAGACGCGATTACATTTAATTAATTAAATTTTCATCTTTCATCGAATTTCAATTTCGACACAATCATTTTATTTCGACGCCAAAAACATAATCAATCGAAAATTGATCGTCTTAGCGGAAAGAAGACGATTACACTCGGCCGTATCCGGCAAAGAAAGCGGGACATACGGACTCTCATTTTCCTGCTCTGAGAAATCGAAACGATGAATTCTCGGATTTATTTTCATATCGCCGAAAGGTCCTCGCAAGATCACGTAGTGTATACTTAACGGTGAAGTTGTTTTCGTTTTCAAAATCAACTATAATTAAAAATAATTAATTAAATATATATTTATTTGTCTTTTTGATTTAATAACGCACCTGATAACTAATATCTCTTTCTGTACTTTGAGTTGGGTCCTTTTGGCTGTTGTTTATTCGCGCCTTAACAACCCATTGATTGTTAAAAGCCGAAAAGCGTGATGTCTCGTAAAAGAGGCGATGCACGAATTCGTCTGTGCGATACGGTTTTAATTGAAGATCGTTAAACGTGATTTTTTCATATCCAAGAAGATCGAAAATATTTTCGTACAACCTCCTCTCATCGGCTACTTGCTGATCGATTACTTGAAGGGCCTCCATGACTTCAGCACCGCTGCGATGGGGGTGGGTACATTCCAATTCGTGTTGACGAGTTTCGTGGAGAGGTCCTCTCCAAGGGCACCCAATTCGACTGAATTTACACCCGGATATTCTATAAATTTAATAAAAATTGTTATTAAAACCTATTTATGGATACGACTACAAATATATATTTTAATTTTTAAATGTTGTGTGTAATTCATCAGATATTTTTAAAATATTATATTATTTTTAAAAACATGTTTTTCGCTTTTAGATTTTGAGATGTTATGAGAATACAACATTTGAACAATTAGAACTCTGCAACAACGTAACTCTATGTGCTAGATAAAAATAAATCAATCTTTAAAGGATTACACCTCAAGAACTGATTGAGATATCACCATAAAATAAGAAACAATTTGAAGCATATTTATTTAGCAAGTAACGTGCGAAAGATCGTTTCTTCAAATCATCAAATCTCTGAATTATGATTTATAAAGAAGATCTCTGCAAAAACGTAATTTTATGTGTTAGATAAAAATCAAACGATCGTCAAAGATTCGTATCTCAAGAACTAATTAAGATGTTGCGATGAAATAAGAAATAGTTGGACACAAATTTATAAAGTACGTAATGTGCCAAGATCGTTTCTTCAAGAGTTATGATTTTCAACATAAAACTTTGCAAAAATGTTGTTATATATTAGATAAAAAACAAGGAAATTCCAAAGAATCGTATCTCATGAAGTACTTTAGATACCGAATTGAAATAACAAGCAATTTGAAGCAAATGTATACAGTACATAATGTGCCAAAGATCATTTCTTCAAAACCCCAACTCACCGAGTTAAGGTTATTAAATTAAAACTGTGCAAAAACGTTTTAATAAAAATCAAGCGATCTTCAAAGAATTGTATCTCAAGAACTAATTGAGATATCGTAATATATCGTAATTAAATAGGAAGCATTTTGAAGCAATTTTATATAGTATTTAATGCACTGAAGATTGTTTCTTCAAATGTTCAAATCACCGAGTTATGATTTTTAAACAAAAGCTCTACAAATACGTACCTATAATGTGCTTGATAAAAATCAAGCAAAGTTTAAAGAATCGTATCTCAAGAAAAAAATGAGAAATCGCAATGATACAGGAAGCAATTTGAAACAAATTTCTATAGCATATAATGTGCTAAAGATCATTTCTTCAAATTTCCATATCACCGAATTAAGGTTTTTAAATTAAAACTGTGCAAAAACGTTGTAATAAAAATCAAGCGATCTTCAAAGAAGTGTATCTCAAGAACTAATTGACATATCGTAATTAAATAAGAAGCAATTTGAAGCAAATTTATATAGTGTGTAATGTACCAAAAAACGTTTCTTCAAATTTTCAAATCAAGGAGTTATGATTTTTAAATTAAAACTCTACCAAATCCTATCCATATGTATTAGGAAAAAATAAAGGTATATTCAATGAATCGTATCTTAAAAACTAATTGAGATATCGCAATGAAATAAGAAGCAAATTGAAGCAATAATAATTTAATTTAATAAAGATTGTTTCTTCAAATCTTCAAATTTCCGAGTAGTGATTTTTAAACAAAATCTCTGCAAAAATGTAACTATATGTGTTTGATAAAAATCAAACGATCTTCAATAAATCGTATCTCAAGAGCTAATTGAGAGTGTGTTAAGTGATGTGCGAAAGATCGTTTCTTCAAATCATCAAATCTCTGAGTTACGATTTTTAAAGGAGATCTCTGCAAAAACGTAATTATGTTAGATAAATATCAAACGATCTTCAAAGATTCGTATCTCAAGAACTTATTAAGATGTTGTGATGAAATAAGAAGCAGTTTGAAACAAATTTATTAAGTAGGTATTGGGCCAAATTTCGTTTCTTCAAATCATCACATCTACGAGTTATTATTATAAACTTAGAACTTTGCAGAAACGTAATTATACAGTACATTTCAAAAGTAAAAATAGCAGTAAATGCGTAACCACGACAACCAATTGTTTTGATTTGACATTTCCGAGTGTCAAAATTCAATTTGAATTAAATTGTTTATATAAATTAATTATTATTACTATTGTATTTGAGCTACAAATGCAGCAATAGTAATAATAATATATTTTAAGTACAATAGTAATAATAATTTAAATAAACAATTCAATTCAAATTGAACTTTGACACTTAGAAATGTCAAATCAAAACAATTGGTTGCTATGGTTACGCACTGCTATTGCTATTTTTGTATCAAATAATGAAACTTTAAAAGAGCCTTTCTCGAAAATTTTCTTATGTAACCGATATTAATATTTATTGTACATAATTCAGAAAAAAATCCTTTTTCATATGCCGATATAAAAATGGGGTGTTTTATTTAAAAAAACATCGACGACGTCATAACTCGTTTAAAAATAACGGAAAAAATTTTAAATATGCATCAAAAACTTGCAAAAAAACTTAAATCTTTAGACCAGTTTCAGCGATTTTTTCGTAAATTGTTTGTATTGATTTTATCGAATTTATCCATTACTTTTGAAACGCACTGTATATTAGATAAAAATCAGACAAACCTCAAAGAATCGTATCTCATGAAGTAATTGTGATATCGAACTGAAATAACAAGCAATTTGTAGTAAATTTATACAGTACATAATGTGCCAAAGATCATTTCTTCAAAACTCCAACTCACCGAGTTAAGGTTATTAAATTAAATCTGTGCAAAAACGTTTTACTAAAATCTTAGAAAATCCATGATTTAGAGATATAATTTAATATTGACGTAATAATAAAGTAAAAAAGGCCTCTTCTTCTCTAAATATTTATAATTTATACACTTGAAACCGGTTTCGACATGTCAAAATGTCATCATCAGCCAAATGGTCATAAAACATCACACTATAAGGACATACAAATCACACATTAAAAATTAGTAAAAAAATTATAAAATCTTTACAATATTACAAACAAATTAAACCTTTAATAAGCTAAGATAAACATTTATGAAAACACAATCGACACGACCGACGGCTGATGATGATCTTTTAACATGTCGAAACCGGATCCAAGTATATAAAATATAAATATTTAGTGAAGAAGAGGCCTTTTGAATTTTATTTTTAATGTCAGTTATAATAAAAATCAAGCGATCTTCAAAGAATTGTATCTCAAGAACAAATTGAGATATCGTAATTAAATAAGACGCAATTTGAAGTAAATTTATATAGTATTTAATGTACTGAAGTTTGTTTCTTCAAATGTTCAAATCACCGAGTTATGATTTTTAAACAAAAGCTCTACAAATACGTACCTATATGTGCTAGATAAAAATCAAGCAAACTTTAACGAATCGTATCTCAAGAAAAAAATGAGATAACGCAATTAAACAAGAAGGAATTTGAAGCAAATTTCTATAGTATATAACGTGCCAAAGATCGTTATTTCAAATCTTCAAATCACCGAGTTATGATTTCTAAATTATAACTTTTCGAAAACGTAATTATGTATTAGATAAAAAATCAAGCAAACTTCAAAGAATCATATCTCAAGAACTAATTGAGATATCGCAATGAAATAACAAGCAGTTTGAAGCAAATTTATATATTACAAATTGTGCCAAAGATCATTTCTTCAAATCTTCAAAACACCGAATTAAGGTTTTTAAATTAAAACTGTGCAAAAACGTTGTAATAAAAATCAACCGATATTCAAAGAAGTGTATCTCAAGAACTAATTGAGGTATCGTAGTTAAATAAGAAGCAATTTGAAGCAAATTTATGTAGTGTATAATATACCAAAGACTGTTTCTTCAAATTTTCAAATCAAGGAGTTATGCTTTTTAAATTAGAACTCTACCAAAACCTATCTATACGAATATAAAAATCTTCAACGAATCGTATCTTAAAAACCAATTAAGATATCGCAATGAAATAAGAAGCAAATTGATGCAGCTGTATATAGTATATAATTTACTAAAGATTGTTTCTTCAAATCTTCAAATTACCGAGTAGCGATTTTTAAACAAAATCTCTGCAAAAATGTAACTATATGTGTTTGGTAAAAATCAAACAATCTTCAATAAACCGTATCTCAAGAACTAATTGAGATATAGCAATGGAATAAGAAGCAAATCATCAAATCTCTGAGTTACGATTTTTAAAGAAGATCTCTGAAAAAACGTAACTATATGTATTAGATAAAAATCAAGCGATCTCCAAAGAATCGTATGTAAAGAACTAATTCAGATATTGCGATGAAATAAGAAGCATTTCGAAATATATTTATTAAGTATGTAATGTGCCAAAGATCACTTCTTCAAATCATCAAATCTCCGAGTTATTATTTTTAACTTAAAACTTTGCAGAAACGTAGTTATACAGTGCGTTTCAAAAGTAAACATAGCAGCAGCAATGCGTAACCATGGCAACCAATTGTTTTGATTTGACATTTCCAAGTGTCAAAATTCAATTTGAATTGAATTGTTTGTCTAAATTAATTATTATTACTATTGTATTTGAGCTACAAAAGCAGCAATAGTAATAATAATATATTTCAAGTACAATAGTAATAATAATTTAAATAAACAATTCAGTTCAAATTGAACTTTGACACTTAGAAATATCAAATCAAAACAATTGGTTGCCATGGTTACGCACTGCTACTGCTATTTTTGTATCAAATAACCGATATTAATATTTATTATACATAATTCAGAAAAAAATCCTTTTTCATATTCCGATATAAAAATGGAGTGTTCTATTTAAAAAAACTTCGACGACGTCATAACTCGTTTAAAAATAACGGAAAATATTCTAAATATGCATCAAAAGCTTGCAAAAAACTTAAATCTAATAACAAGCAATTTGTAGTAAATTTATACAGTACATAATGTGGAAAGATCATTTCTTCAAATCTTCAAAACACGAACGAATTAAGGTTTTTAAATTAAAACGGTGCAAAAACGTTGTAATAAAAATTAAGCGATCTTCAAAGAAGTGTATCTCAAGAACTAATTGAAGTATCGTAGTTAAATAGAAGCAATTTGAAGCAAATTTATGTAGTGTATAATATACCAAAGAATGTTTCTTCAAATTTTCAAATCAAGGAGTTATGCTTTTTAAATTAGAACTCTACCAAAACCTATCTATATTAATATAAAAATCTTCAACGAATCGTATCTTAAAAACCAATTAAGATATCGCAATGAAATAAGAAGCAAATTGAAGCAGCTGTATATAGTACATAATTTACTAAAGATTGTTTCTTCAAATCTTCAAATTTGCGAGTAGCGATTTTTAAACAAAATCTCTGCAAAAATGTAACTGTATGCGTTTGATAAAAATTAAACGATCTTCAATGAACCGTATCTCAAGAACTAATTGCGATATCGCAAGGAAACAAAAAGCAATTTGAAGATAATTTATTTAGTATGTAATCTGACGAAAATTTCTTTAAATCATCAAATCTTCGAGTGAAGATTTTTAAATTAGAACTCTTAAGAACTTAACTATATGTATTAAGTGAAAATTGCTTGATTTTCACGATACGATACTTCAAAGAATCGTATCTCAAAAAATTATTAAGATATCGAAATGAAATTAGAAGCAATTTGAAGCAAATTTATATGGCATATAATGTATTGAAGATTGTTTCTTATATTTAATTATTATTTTATTGAATTGATTATTTATTGAAGAAGGTTTTTTCTTCAAATCTTCAAAACACCAAGTTATGATTTTTAAACAAGATCTCTGCAAAAACATAACTATATGTTTTAAATGATTAAACAAATCGATTTTGTACTTTTTTTTCGATGTTATGTTATTTTTTATTTCTCTTCGACATGTTTCGGGATCTTATGATCCCATCTTCAGGAAGTATCATCAAATGAATATAAAAATGTGTCTTTATTATCGTTATTGTTGTCTATCCTGTTGTAGTCTATTTTTAGGTCTTCTTTAAGTGTTATTATTGTATTTGTCACCAATAAAGATTGACCTCCACGCACGTGCAATAAGAATTTTTAAAAATAAAAACAAATACAACAATAACATTTAAAGAAGGCAAAATAATAGATTACAACAGGATAGATAACAATAACAATAATAAGGACACATTTTTATATTCATTTGACGATACTTAAATAAAAAAAAGAATAACATCGAAAAAAAGTACAAAATCGATTTGTTTAATCATTTAAATCCTGTACGATGTTAAAAAGAATACTAAACAATCATAATAACTATATGTGTTAGATAAAAATCAAGAGATTTTCAAAGAATCATATCTCAAGAACTGATTAAGATCTCACAATAAAATGAGAAACAATTTGAAGCAAATTTATGTAGTATATAATGTGCCAAAGATCATTTCTTCAAATCACCAAGTTAAGATTTTTAAATTCTTCATTACATTACGTAAACTACATGTAACTACATGTACAGACTACAACGTAACTACATGTATCAGACAAAAATCAAGCGATCTTCTAAGAATCGTGTCTCAAGAACTAATTAAGATATGGTAATCAAATAAGAAGCAATTTGAAGCAAATTTATATAGAATGTAATGTACCAAAGATCGTTTCTTCAACTCATTAAATCCCCGAGTTAAGATTTTTAAACTAGAACTCTACAAAAATATAACTATATGTATTAGACAAAATCAAGCCATTTTCAAAGAATCATATCTCAAGAACTAATTCAGATATCGTAATGAAATAAGAAGTAATTTAAAGATGATCTATTTAATATGTAATGAGACAAAGATCGTTTCTTCAAATCATCAAATCTTCGAGTTAAAATTTTTAAATTAGAACTCAGCAAAAACGCAATTACATATATCAGATAAGAATCAAGCGATCTTCAAAGAATCATTTCTCAAGAACGATTCTTCGAATCAGTTTCTGAAGAAGTTTGCAACATGGCATCCGAAACGTCAAACATTTTTTCAAAAAAAGGAACTACATATATCAGATAAGAATCAAACGATCTTCAAAGAATTGTTTCTCAAGAACTAATTAAGAGATCAATATTATTATTTCTTTCTCTTTCCATTGTATTATGTAAATAAAATGAAAAAATGTTTGCACTTTATTTACAATAGATACAATTTAATTATCTGTCTTTATTAGTTTCGCTTAATTGTCTTCTGACGATGCCAGTAAAATAATTTATGAATATAATATTTAATTTTTTTTTATAAATATTTAATATTTATTTATGGATATAACTTAATTATCTGTCGTTACTACTTTCGCCAGATAATTAAATTATATCAATTGTAAAAAGTGCAAACATTTTTTACATTTTATTTAATTGAGGAATGGTAATGAAATAAGAAGTAATTTGAAGCAAATTTATATAGTAAGTAATGTAATGAAGACTGTTTTTTCAAATCTTCACATCACCGAGTTATGAATTTTAAACAATCTCTGCAAAAGCGTAACTATATGTGTTACATAAAAATCAAGCGATTGTATCTCAAGAATTAATTGAGATCTCGCAATGAAATAAGAAGCAATTTGAAGATAGTCTATTTTATATGTAATAAGACAAAGATCGTTTCTTCAAATCATTAAATCTTTGAGTTAAGATTTTTGAATTAGAACTCTGCAAAAACGCAACTACATATATCAGACAAAAATCAAGTGATCTTTTTTTCTTCAAATCTTCAAAACATCAACTTATGATTTTTAAACTAGATCTCTGCAAAAGCGTAACTATATGTGTAATTGAAATCTCGCAATGAAATAAGAAGCAATTTGAAGGAAATTTATATAGCATGTAACATACAGAAAATTTTTTTCTTCTAATCTTCAAAACACCAAGTTATGATTTTTAAACAAGATCTCTGTAAAAACGTAATTATATGTGTTATATAAAAATCAAGCGATCTTCATAGAATCGTATCTCAAGAATTAATTGAGATCTCGCAATGAAATAGAAGTGATTTGAAGCAAATTTATATAGCATGTAACATACTGAAGATTGTTTCTTCAAATCTTCAAAACGCCAAGTTATGACTTTTAAACAAGATCTCTGTAAAAACGTAATTATATGTGTTATATAAAAATCAAGCGATCTTCAAAGAATCGTTTCTCAAGAACTAATTCAGATAACGAAATGAAATAAGAAGCAAATTGAAGCACATTTATATAATGTATAATATGCCAAAGATTGTTTCTTCAAATCCTCAAATAACCGAGTTAAGATTTTAAAATTAAAACTCTTAATAACGTACTATATGTATTAGGTGAAAATCAAACAATTTTCAAACAATCATATCTCAAAAATTAATTAAGATATCGAAAAGAAGTATGAAGCAATTTGAAGCAAATTTATATAGCATGTAACATACTGAAGATTGTTTCTTTAAATCTTCAAAACGCCAAGTTCTAATTTTTAAACAAGATCTCTGCAAAAACATAACCTTATGTGTTATATAAAAACAATGCTGTGTTCAAAAAATCATATCTCTAGAACTAATTGAGATATCGCAATGAAATAAGAAGCAACTTGAAGTAAATTTATATAGCATGTAACATACTGAAGATTGTTTCTTCAAATCTTCAAAACGCCAAGTTCTAATTTTTAAACAAGATCTCCGCAAAAACGTAACCTTATGTGTTATATAAAAACGATGCGATGTTCAAAAAATCATATCTCTAGAATTAATTGAGATATCGCAATGAAATAAGAAGCAACTTGAAGTAAATTTATATAGCATGCAACATACTGAAGATTGTTTCTTCAAATCTTCAAAACGCCAAATTATGACTTTTAAACAAGATCTCTGTAAAAACGTAATTATATGTGTTATATAAAAATCAAGCGGTCTTCAAAGAATCGTTTCTCAAGAACTAATTTAGATAACGAAATGAAATAAGAAGCAAATTGAAGCACATTTATATAATGTATAATATGCCAAAGATTGTTTCTTCAAATCCTCAAATAACCGAGTTAAGATTTTAAAATTAAAACTCTTAATAACGTAACTATATGTATTAGGTGAAAATCAAACAATTTTCAAACAATCATATCTCAAAAATTAATTAAGATATCGAAATGAAGTAAGAAGCAATTTGAAGCAAATTTATATAGCACGTAACATACTGAAGATTCTTTCTTCAAATCTTCAAAACGCCAAGTTCTAATTTTTAAACAAGATCTCTGCAAAAACGTAACCTGATGTGTTATATAAAAACAATGCTGTGTTCAAAAAATCATATCTCTAGAATTAATTGAGATATCGCAATGAAATAAGAAGCAACTTGAAGTAAATTTATATAGCATGGAACATGCTGAAGATTGTTTCTTCATATCTTCAAAACGCCAAGTTATGATTTTTAAACAAGATCTCTGCAAATATGTAACTATATGTGTTATATGAAAAAAAGCGATTTTCAAAGAAGCGTATCTCAAGAACTAATTGAGATATCATAATGAAATAAGAACCAATTTGAAGTAGATTTATGTAGTATTTAATGTACGAAAGGTTATTTCTTCTAATCTTCAAAACACCAAGTTATGATTTTTAAACAAGATCTCTGCAAAAGCGTAACTATATGTGTTATATAAAAATCAAGCGATCTTCAAAGAATCGTATCTCAAGAATTAATTGAGATCTCGCAATGAAATAGAAGCAATTTGAAGCAAATTTATATAGCATGTAACATACTGAAGATTGTTTCTTCAAATCTTCAAAACGCCAAGTTATGATTTTTAAACAAGATCTTTGTAAAAACGTAATTATATGTGTTATATAAAAATCAAGCGTTTTTCAAAGAATCGTTTCTCAAGAACTGATTCAGATATCGAAATGAAATAAGAAGCAAATTGAAGCACATTTATATAATGTATAATATGCCAAAGATTGTTTCTTCAAATCCTCAAATAACCGAGTTAAGATTTTAAAATTAAAACTCTTAATAACGTCATATCTCAAAAATTAATTAAGATATCGAAATGAAGTAAGAAGCAATTTGAAGCAAATTTATATAGCATGTAACATACTGAAGATTCTTTCTTCAAATCTTCAAAACGCCAAGTTCTAATTTTTAAACAAGATATCTGCAAAAACGTAACCTGATGTGTTATATAAAAACAATGCTGTGTTCAAAAAATCATATAAGATTTTAAAATTAAAACTCTTAATAACGTAACTATATGTATTAGGTGAAAATCAAACAATTTTCAAACAATCATATCTCAAATATTAATTAAGATATCGAAATGAAGTAAGAAGCAATTTGAAGCAAATTTATATAGCATGTAACATACTGAAGATTGTTTCTTTAAATCTTCAAAACGCCAAGTTCTAATTTTTAAACAAGATCTCTGCAAAAACGTAACCTTATGCGTTATATAAAAGCAATGCGATGTTCACAAAATCATATCTCTAGAATTAATTGAGATATAGCAATGAAATAAGAAACAGCTTGAAGCAAATGTGTATAGCATGGAACATGCTGAAGATTGTTTCTTCATATCTTCAAAACGCCAAGTTATGATTTTTAAACAAGATCTCTGCAAAAATGAGTTACATTTTTGCAGAGATCTTGTTTAAACCTTATGTGTTATATGAAAAAAAGCGATTTTCAAAGAAGCGTATCTCAAGAACTAATTGAAATATCATAATGAAATAAGAACCAATTTGAAGTAGATTTATGTAGTATTTAATGTACGAAACATTATTTCTTCTAATCTTCAAAACACCAAGTTATGATTTTTAAACAAGATCTCTGCAAAAGCGTAACTATATGTGTTATATAAAAATCAAGCGATCTTCAAAGAATCGTATCTCAAGAATTAATTGAGATCTCGCAATGAAATAGAAGCAATTTGAAGCAAATTTATATAGCATGGAACATGCTGAAGATTGTTTCTTCATATCTTCAAAACGCCAAGTTATGATTTTTAAACAAGATCTCTGCAAAAATGTAACTATATGTGTTATATGAAAAAAAGCGATTTTCAAAGAAGCGTATCTCAAGAACTAATTGAGATATCATAATGAAATAAGAACCAATTTGAAGTAGATTTATGTAGTATTTAATGTAGGAAAGGTTATTTCTTCAAATATTCAAATCACCGAGATAAGATTATAAAATTAAAACTCTGCAAAAACGTAACTATACATGATGTCTCATGTAACTGGTTCATTGGAACTTTTTAGATTCCGCTATTCTTGGCTTGAAATTTTGGTAACATAGGTTATTCATCCAGATCTTTCAATCTAAAATATTTTCAAGATGGCCGCCATTTCCGATCGACCGGAACCTCAACTTTGTTACTTTAAATAGAATGTTATAGTCTATTACACCTTTTAATTTTTTGTTAGTACCTAGCGTTTTCTGTTTTCGAGTTATTTTGACTTTAAGTGTTTTTGACAAATATCACCATGCACTTTTTTTTTTAATTGTGGTGTACTACCGGTAGACCGGAAGTAGCGACCATCATGCAAACATTTTAGATTAAAAGATCGTAATGAACAACCATGTTACCAAAATTTCAAGCCTCTACGAATAGTGAACCTAAAAAAGTTTTAATGAACCAGTTACGTGAGACACCCTGTATGTACTAAATAAAAATCAAGGGATCAAAGAACCGGATTTCAAAAACTAATCGCAACGAAAAAACAATTTGAAACAAACTTATATAATGTATAATATACTAAAGATTGTTTCCTCAAATTACCGAGATAAAATCTTTAAATTAGAACTTTGCAAAAACGTAACAATATACAGTATACAACCATGAAAAAATCTTTGTAACGGCTTGATTAACTTGGACAAAAATTTTAGAAATTATGATATTCAATTTTTGTGTCCTCAACCTATGAGAGAACGATAAATGTGAAACAAATGACTGTGAAAAACAAATAACATGTGATCATAAGTTGCACAAACACAACAAAACAAAGATTGAAGAAAATTTTCAATATGAGTTCCTTGTCTTTGAAAACAAAAATCAATTTTGAGTGAAAACTCATTTAAAACATTTCGAATGGTTTGTGATTGCTATTCTTTCTGTAATTCAATCCTTTAGTTCTTGAATGCTTGTGGCACACTTTTTAAATATCCTCATACGAAATAATTCAATGGTGTTGTCTTCTTCAAAATTTTGAGTCCTCATTTAATCGATCCAAAATTCTCTCGCAAAATTGCATCCTCCGATCTCGAACATCTTCGTTCAATTCTTGAAGTAATTGTACTTTATAAGGATGCCATTTTTCTTTCTTAATTATCTTGAGTATGAAACTTTGGCTAATTTCATTTTCTGTGCCAAATGTTCTAGAAGGCATATGAGGGTCTTCAATCACAGATAATAAAACGTTTGCTCTTGTTTCATAAGGTACAGGACATTGGCCACATTTTTGACGATAACATATAGGTCCAATTTCCTCAATTTTTTTAAAATCTTCGTTGACATGTGCTATAAATATAATGTTTTCATACTTATACTTACTGTTCTGTTATATCACTAGTTTTTCAAGATTCTTTGAAGATTGCTTGATTTTTTAAGTTAAAGTTATGTTTTTGAGAATTCTACTTTAGATTCTTAATCTCAATTCAGTGATTTGAAGAATTGAAAAAAAGATTTCTGGCGCAAAAAAAATATTGCCACAATATCTTAAAGTCAAAAAGCGAAAAAAAAATGTTGTATCGCGCCTTTAATGGTTAATGGGTTAATAAGATGAAATTATTAATATGTTAAAACAAACCTTTCTTCGCAGAAAACATCTTCATGCCTTTCCAATGAATTCCTTGGAAACTCTTTCCCACAATACTGGCACTCGGATGGCAATTCAGAAACGGCTTTTTCCACGGCTAAATTTCTAGTAGCAACCGTTTTACTGATTTCAACCCGACAATTCGGACAGGTTGCCATTTCATCGCGAAGTCGAGCATCAGCCAGAAGATGAGTGAAGCAACCAGCGCACATCAAATGCCCATTGTTACACTGTAATAATACGCACATATATATTTAGATTATGTGTGGAAAAATATAAATATTTATTTAAAAAAAAGTGATGATACATCTATAATAAAAGAACCTAAATAAAAGGAATACACAAAAATGTGATGTATCTTCCATTTTTCTCGTCTTCCGATTTCTTCGAGTTCTCTTCATTTGTAATATTTAAAAATAGATTAAATAAAATGTTTCTTAAAATACTCACCAATCTTCTTAAAATACCCTGTAAATATGAATAAGCCATCAATTAAAAAAAATTATAAAATTTTATATCAACAAAAATTATAATAATAATAATAATAATAAATAACAATGAGAAAATGTATTTTTTCACAATTTTGTGTTAACATTTTATTGATTTTTAAGGTTTAAGCTTACCTTTATAATTAAAATTATTTCTTTCAATAAATAATTTTATCAACAATTATTTCTTGCAGAGCTAACTTCAGTTAACTTAAAGTTCCCTTAAAATATTATGTGAGAAATATATATAAAAAATATTAAGTTTTATAATAATAATAATAAAATTTGTAGTAAGTAATAAATATAATACGAAATTAATGTTATAATCAATAAATTTAAAATTATTACTTATTTAAATAATAAAAAATAAATTAAACAGAATTTATTATATACTAAGGAACATTTTGATTAACGTCAAATTTGACGTTAAGCTGTCAGATTGTTTAAAGAGGTTATGAGCGATATTTATATTTATTTCTCGGGAAGAAATAATTGTTGATTTATAAGAAATTTAAAAATAGGAATGAATTAAAATGTCTACAGTCGCCATTTTCATCAACCTACCTTTCTGTTGAAGGCGTTAATATCTCATGATTTATGATGAAATCATGCGAGGTTAGATATTTTTTTTCGAAAAGAAAATGATAAAGTTGAACGAAAAAAATAAAAAAATCGGGAAACAGGGAGGTAAAAACTACTTAGCTAAATAATGAATCACTAAATTATACGGTTAAAAAACGTTTATTGAAAAAACCTTCTAAGTTTTAAATATAAAAATATTTAATACGGAAATAAACGTAGATTAATTACACTATAAATAGTAAATAAATAACTTTTAAAGATAATATTACTTAAAAATCTATACAATTTCGTATTGCCGTTTGTAATTTTTGGTTTACACATACTTTTTTATATTATACCCTTTTTTCGTTTTTTGTTTTTAGGAAAAAGAGAATGAAAGTAAATTTGAGATTAATCAGACCGCGACGAACCGAAAAATCAATAAAATCAATTTGTTGCTATCATAATATACAAAGAATAATAAAATATTTACAACAAATCTCTGTGTACACATTGGATGATATGCGAAGAACAAAGAAAAGCTAACACACGTTTAAACTCTTATAAAAGAGCATCTTTACGCCTGTTTAGAAATCAATAAAATCCTGCAGCCACACTGCAGTAACAACAAAGAAAATAACGATTACGTAACTCAAAAAAAATCGTTTCCAAAACTCGGAATGTTGATTTTTTTTGAGTTCCTTTAATCCCCGTCGAATAACTCGAATGGTTAACCCAAAGAAATAAAATGTACCCAATTAAAAAAAACATCAATGTATTTATAGATAGAGTAAAAAAGAAAATTTCTTACCTGATAAACGGCGGCCCTTGGTAAATCTAAGCAAACTGCGCAGCACAAAATGCCGCCTAATCGTTCCTCGAGTTTATCCTTTTTCTCGTCTTGCTGCAATTCGTTTTTGCCCAATTTTCGGCGTTTCGCCTCGGGCTCGGCGAACTCTTCCATCTTTTCGACGATTTCCGCGGACTCCACCACGCCCTCGGTACTAGAGCTGGCTGCCTCAGATTCTGACATAATTCGCTTTTTTTGGTGTATTACTTGGTGTGTGGATGGGTTCGTTTGCTGCTGTTGACTGGCCTCGATTTGGCCGTGTGTCGCACACAGAGACCGTCAAAACACCAACAGCTGAGAGCTCTACTCCCCCCGGCTCTCGGAACGACGGAAACCAGAAAACAGCTGTCGTGACGTAGCCCGTTTGACAGCCTCTCTCTATACGCCGTGATACGCCGTCGTGGTCGTCCCCGTCCTCGTCCTCTTCGTCGCTTTTCGTTCTATTACAATTCGTTGTTGCCCCACCACATCCGTCTGGATGAAATTTGTTACAAAAACAAACTAAATCCCCGTTAAATTCTGCCTTGGATTTATATTTGTATAAATAAAAATAATTATGTTATAAATAGATTCATCTTGAGTCATTGGGTTTATCTCCTCGCAGACTGATCGTCTCCAAAAGATTAAAAAAATTTATTAAATTTATTAATAAATTTTTTTAGAAATTTTATTTTATTTATTAAATTTACTTTTATTGTCCTAATTTGCATAATCACTGTATTATCGACTTTGTTTTTACGTTTATATTTGAGATTATGAATCGGTGCAACAAATTTATTCGAACAACCGGCCCAACTCGTCGTGTACACGCCAAATACAATCGCCCATGTTAAGTTATGCAATGAAATTCGATTAATTGCGACGATATTACTTGGCATGTGCGATTACATTCGATGGATACACGACGAGTCGGTCGACAGTTAATAATTGTACAAAATGCCTAATGATATCAACAATTAAGGTATGAGGACATTAAACGCATTAACGGCAAGAAGTATCCAACGACCGTACGTGGGCAATAAGTATAAAAATGATTTATTCAGGATAAACGGTCCACAAAATAATTAATGAAACAACTTTATAAAATTGCTAATATATTTCGAATGTATTTTTCATTCTTCTTCAGAGCATTTATGTTGCTAAAATGGAGATTTTTTTATTACAATTAATGAAAAAGTTTTTTAAAGGCGCGTACACATACAGCGAACGAAGGCGAACGAATTCAATCGAACAGATTTGGACGAATTCGTTCGCTGTTTGCTGAAAATATCGGCTTGCGTCCACATAAAAACGAATGTGTAGCAAACGAATTGTTTCGCGCTCATTCGCTTGTTTTCGGTAATTAGTGAAAGTAATAATGGCAACAAATGATGACTTAATTATTGTTGCAAGTGCAGCATGCATAATTATAAGTGACGAAGAGAAAAGGCAGAAACGAAGACGACGCTGGTGGATGACATCGTTATTTAAAAGCAGAAGTAGATATAGGGGAATGGAATTATTGAAAAATTTAACGACCGAAGTAGAATATGGGCTCTTTGAAAATTTCTGTAGAATGAAATCTGTAGATTTTGAATGGCTACTGAATCGTATTGGCCCAAAAATAGCAAAACAAAATACATCATTCAGAGAAGCGATACCACCAACGGAAAGATTCTCAGAAGAACGGAAAGAACTCATTCACTAGTTTAATGTACACCTTTAAAATTTCCAAACAACTAATTTCTTACATCATACCGGAAGTTTGTTCAGCAATAATTGAAAGCCTCGATGATTATGTGAAGGTAAGTGAAAAAAATAAGTAAAAATAATATATTTTCTTAATACAAGTTTATTACCAAAAATACAAAAACCAGTCATTATTATTTGAATTAAATTAAATTAATTTTCGACATCGTTAAAAGTATTAATGTAATCTACTAAAGGCGCCAAAGAAGTTGTAGTATCAGTTTGAGGTTGTTGATAGGGAGTGTTAATATATGAGGGTTGGTTGTATGTCGTTGATGCGTTTGAGGGTGATGGAGCAGAAGAACAAATACTTCGTGGGTATGATAAATTTTGATCATATTGTGAGCATGATGAATCTGTGGGTGAAGGTGAAGGAATGGGTACTGTAGCAGGGGCATTGTATTTACCCATATCAGCATCAAATAAAATATTACCAATTAGGTGTTCAATTACATTTCTAGTGTACTGACTATAAGTTCTATGTTTTGAGGCTATGTGCTCCCCGTAAATTGTGCTGGCATCTCTGAAACTGCGATTTTTGACTGTGTCTTTTAATATTTCATAGGCTTCTTCTGCACGAGAATCTTTCGTTTTGATAGCCGACCGTTTTATCTTCCTTGGTGAACAGAAATCAGATTTTCGTTTCGGTGTTTCAACTGATGTTCTTATATTTTCTGCGTGCTCAGTATAATCACTGGGTTCTTCAACAATTTTTTCGAGATCGTCCACCTTTTGTTCTTGGGTTTTCCTTTTAAGCACGGATAACTCCTTAAAAAAATAATTTAATTAAAACAATTGAGTGCTTAATACGTTGCCAAAGTCACCCGATTATAAATTCGATCTGACCGCATATTTTATGTACATATGAATATTGTATAAACTCAAATATTGTATATATTGGTGACTGATTAGATATTATAATAGTATTAATTTTTTCAGATGCCTAGTAATGCAGAAGAGTGGCGGAGTGTAGCTGAAAACTTTAATAGTCAAGGGAATTTTCCTCACTGCCTTGGAGCTGTAGATGGCAGACATTGCATACTACAAGCACCAATACACAGCGGAAGTGACTATTTTAATTATAAACAGAATTTTAGTATTGTTTTAATGGGTATTGCCGACTCAAATTATTCGTTTTTGTTTGCCGACGTCGGTTAAAAAATTCAGTTTTCTGGAAAAAACTACAAACCAGTGACTTAAATTTACCGCCTGAAGAAGTTCTAGCTAATAGGCAGGCAAAAGTTCCGTATGTGTTCGTTGGCGATGATGCTTTCAGCCTTCATGAACATCTTCTGAAAGCATATCCAGTAGAACAAAAAAAGGGATCAAAAAAACGAATTTTCAATTACAGATTATGTCGTGCCCGACGAGTAATCGAAAACGTGTTTGAGATAATGTCAGCTGTGTTCAGAGTGTTAAGAAAAGTAATGTTATTATCCCCAGAAAAGGGGATAATACTTGTGTACTAAAATATAACAATGTCTTCACTTACCTCGGTATTTTTTGTTTTTTTCGGAATAAACTTATCCATTAAAAATAACATAGGTTTGAAAGCAAACCAAGTTGATGTATACACATCACTGGTGCCAGAGCCAGTTTTCATGGTTTGTTCGTGTTTCATTCGTTCTCGCCTGAATGAACTTAAAAGGGACTCCATTTTTTTTTTGCTGCGTCTGCTTCACAGTTAAACTGCTTAGCAATTTTATTCCAAGCGTCCATTTTTTTTATTCTATCTTTATGATTATCGTCAGCCGGATTCCACAGGCATTCATTACTGCGGTACTCATTAATGAGTTCTAGAGCTTTAGAATTACTCCATTCCATTTTAAACTACCAGTATCAGAAAGTGTACTATGAACTGAAATGAATATTCGGCCAATCGCCACAAAATCACGTATATATTAAAACAAATTCGTACGAATTTTATGGCAAATATCCTTTTATGTTTACCAGTTTACCGCCTCGCAAGGGAACCGCAACGAATGCGAACAAACACGTTCAAACGCGTTCGGTTGATGTACGTACACATCAACCGAACGAATTCGTTCGCGACCGTTCGTTCGCCTTCGTTCGCTGTATGTGTACGCGCCTTAACATGAGCATCCAACATATGTTGAAGACGCCAAAGAACAAAATAAGATGAAATTAAACTTACTTGTTTTAAAAAGCATGAAATATAAAAATCGTCTTGGTCATAGTAGAAAACACATTAAAACTGAGTATCGGTAAATTAAAATAACAAATTAAAAATTCTGCAAGAACGTGTAAAATTTAACAATACAAAATGGACTCTATGAGAACGTTCGCAAACACAACCCCGAAAAACGAAACTGCGCACAAACCGAAATTTACCAAAAACAAAGCGGAAACTTTAAAAATTTAAATTTCAAAAATTCAAACCAAAGAAACGATTTATCAAATAAAAACAATAAAACGTAATCAGAATAATTAATAACTAATATTTAACATCTGTAGATGTCCCTGAGGAGGTTGTAAACTTACTTTCGCTTGGTCCGAAATTTAACTTACCAGTGGAAGCTCATAATTTCGATCTAAAAAGGTTGTTGATGTACTTAGAGAACATCATTAACGAACTGAAAACAGACACCAAGAATGTGGTGAGGGGCAAAATCACTAATATTATCACTAACTATATGGGTACCGGCGTGATGGGTTGCACAGTATTTTACGTAATTATTTAAAAAAAACAAAAATTTTTCTAAAGGATAACCCTTCCGTAATGATTACCAAGGCAGATAAAGGTTCAACAACAGTTATTATTGATAAAACTGACTACATAAACAAATCAAAAGGTATGCTCGACGATATAAATGTTTACAAGGTGTTAAATTCTAATCCGTTATTAACGGTTCAAAACAACATTAACAGTTTTATCAAACTACTACAGGAAAAAAATTACATAACTTTTTCTGAAAAGAAAAAGTTAACAACTAATAATTCTATTTTAGCCAAAGCATACTTTCTGCCAAAAAATCATAAGGAAGGAGTACCTTTAAGACCTATCATCTCTTCCATTGGTGCGGCATCGTACGATTTGTCGGGTCACATTTCTGATATATTAAGTCGGACTTTTAGTAACAGAACTAATTATAACATCACTAACACTTTTCAATTTGTTGAAGAGTTTAGAGGTTACAGCCTCCCTGAAAATCACATCTTAATTTGTTTAGATGTTGTTAGTTTGTTCACCGTTATCCCTTTGGATTTGGTTAATGAGATAATTAAGGAAAAATGGAATTTAATTGCTGAACATTGCTCATGGGATAGGGATACCTTTTTAACAGGTTTAAAGTTGATTTTTGACACTTCAATTTTTACATTTGATAATGTTATTTATCATCAAGTCGAAGGTACACCTATGGGATCTAAAATATCACCTGTCTTGGCTTTGATTGTCATGGACTATGCGTTGGACGAGATTTTGATTAATAATGGTTCAGTTTTTCGTATAAATTTCATTAAGAAATATGTTGATGATTTGGTTTTGGGGGTACACAAGGATGATGTCAATACAGTGTTAAATTGTTTTAATGATTTTCATCCAAGCATTCAGTTTACAATGGAGTTGGAAAGTAATAATAGCATTCCTTTTTTGGATACTAAAATAATCAGAGACGGTTTCAATAAGATTAAGTTTGATTGGTACGTTAAACCGACTTACTCAGGACGTTATCTTAATTATTTCTCAAGTCATAGCTTTAAGCACAAACTTTCAACTGTACGTTGCATGAAGCACAGAGTCTCCAACATTTGTGATAAAGAATTTCTTCGTGAAAACTTAGAATTTCTACAAAAAACTTTTGTTAATAATGGTTACCCAAGTAAATTAATTAATAAAATTTTATTTTGAACACCGTTAATTAATAATAACATAAACCAGGTCAGTTTAACTAACCCATCTTTACTTACAACTGAACCTATCATTTGTAAAAAACTACCTTATATCGAGAAGTTAAATGATTCTTTGAAAAAAACATTATCAGTGATTGACAATTTAAAAGTAGTTGAGCGCTACGATAACAAACTTGGTAACCATTTCACAAAACTTAAAGACGCTGCAGAAAACAAATTTAAATCCAATTTAATTTACTGCATTTCATGCAACGATTGTAGTGGAAAATATGTTGGTCAGACTTCTCAATGGCTTAAAAGTAGAATTTCTAAACATAAAAGTAACTGCCGGTTGAATAAGACCGTTTGTGCATTATCCCAACATGTTCAGGATTGCAAACACACCTTCGATTTTGATAACGTTAAAATTTTGGATGTTGAATCTAATTACTACAATAGAATTTTCTTAGAGATGGTCCATATAAATTACACTAGTAATACTGTTAACTATAGAACGGATACTCAGAATTTAAATAACATATATGCTTACTTGTTTACTAGGGACAAGACTATAATCCACCAACCCAACATAATCATGATATTAATAATGTTTCTACTTTCTCTAATGATATGGTTTTCTAGTTTTTAAGTTAGTAGGTTCATTTTTGATTGTTAATTGCATTTTCTTATCTACTTATTCTGATTACGTTTTATTGTTTTTATTTGATAAATCGTTTCTTTGGTTTGAATTTTTGAAATTTAAATTTTTAAAGTTTCCGCTTTGTTTTTGGTAAATTTCGGTTTGTGGTGTGGTGGTTGTGTTTGCGATCGAAAACAGGTTTTTTTTTTCATAGCAATTTTTACATTTTAACGTTCTCATAGAGTCCATTTTGTATTGTTAAATTTTACACGTTCTTTTAATTTGTTATTTTAATTTACCGATACTCAGTTTTAATGTGTTTTCTACTATGACCAAGACGATTTTTATATTTCATGCTTTTTAAAACAAGTAAGTTTAATTTCATCTTATTTTGTTCTTTGGCGTCTTCAACATATGTTGGATGCTCATGTTAAAAAACCTTTTCATTAATTGTAATAAAAAAATCTCCATTTTAGCAACATAAATGCTCTGAAGAAGAATGAAAAATACATTCGAAATATATTAGCAATTTTATAAAGTTGTTTCATTAATTACTTTATGGACCGTTTATCCTGAATAAATCATTTTTATACTTATTAAACGCATTTACCTAACACCGCTAGGAAATGTCAGGTTTTACATGTTACGTTTTGTAACGTCACATTTTACACAGCTAGTGGTGTAAAAAAATATTATTTTATTTTAAAATAATATTTTATTATTTAATAAAATATTATATTATTTTATTACACCACTAGTGGTGTAATGAAATATTACCTAACTGATAATTCATTTGTTTTGGATGTTACTATAGATATTTGTAGCAACGGAACGCAATTCTTTCAATTTAATAGTTATTTACGTAACCAGTTATGAAAAGATCTACTTATTTTGTTTAACGAACGTAATATTTGGAGCGAACGCATTGAAAAATGTATTGAATTTATTAATAAATTTTATTTTATTTATTAAATTTCCCTTTATTAAATTTCCCAAAAAATATTATTTTATTTTAAAATAATATTTTATTATTTAATAAAATATTATTAACTGATAATTCATTTGTTTTGGATGTTGCTATAGATATTTGTAGTAACGCAACGCAATTCTTTCAATTTAATAGTTCAACTAAAATTAGAACTAACACTAGCACTAACACTAGAACTATCACTAGAACTATCACTAGGACTAACACTAGATCTAAAACTAGAAACTTTCGGGTTTCGCCGTGCGTTTTTTGAAAAAATGTTTGACGTTTCGGATGCCATGTTGCAACCTTTTTCAGAAACTGGTTCTAACTGACAAAATCGGGGATCGTAAAACAATATATAGATCGAAAAACTAATTAATAATTAATTTATATTAATTACAAGCTAATTACTAACTAATTACTGCGTCGCGTCCGGTTTGGGAGTCGTGTTCGTCTTCACCACCATCTTCCATGTTCTGCTGAGTTCCCAGCCATCTTCTCTGTTGACGTTGTTTTTATGTCGGTGAATTTCTATGGCTTCTCTTGTCAGCCGTTGATGATATTTATTATTTCTAGCCAGAACCTTTGTTTTGTCGAAGTTTATTCAGTGTCCCCCCGAATGGCAATGTTCCGCAACAGCCGACTGTTGAACCTTCCTCAGCCTCACATCCCTCTCGTGCTCCTTGATACGGCATTCGATGTTTTGTCCGCTTTGGCCAACATAAAACTTCCCACAACTGCATGACAACCGATAGACACCCGCTCCTTTTAATAGAGGTAGCTTGTCCTTGGCTACCGGGAGTGTATTCCGAATTTTGGTGACCGTTCCGTATCGCACCACGATGTCGTTTTTCTTGAGGTGTTTTGCAATTCGTTCAGTTACACCGGAAACGTAAGGACGACAGATGAAACCAGCTGGTTCTGTACTTGCTGCAGCTTCTTCTCCCTGCTTCCGCTACTTGGTGGCTGGGTTGATGTCCTTTAAACTATATCCATTTTCCTGTAGTACGTTCCATAGAAACCGTTCTTCCTTCTTTAGGTTATCTCCGTTACATATTCTTGCTGCTCTCTGAAACAAAGTGCGAATTACGGACCTCTTCTGTTGGGGATGATGGTGTGATGTTGCCTCTAACCTTTTTAGGATTGCTCATCTAAATATTAGATCTTTATTACCCAAACTCAATCAAATTCATAATGTTATTAAAAATGAAGCTTTTGATGTTACTTTTCTTCTCAGTAGCTTAAAAAGCTACTGAGTCGTTGAAGATTAATGGGTAGAATGTGGAAAGAGTAGATCGAATTAGTAGGGGTGGTGGTGTCTGTTTTTTTATTAGAGACAACATTAAATATTCCAGACATAATACGTCGGTTAATATTGAGCAACTATGGTTGTTACTTTATTTTAATAAACGAAATGTTATTTTGGGGGTAGTTTATCGTCCTCCAAGTTTTCCTTGTCGAGCGTTTTTGCAGGAACTTGAAGGAACTTTATCTGCGTGTTTGCCCATCACTGATGAGACTCTTATCTGTGGCGATTTTAATATTGATTTTTTAGATCCAGTGAATTTAAACACAGAGGCATTAATGACCTTATTTTCAACTTTTGATGCCACGCAGCTGATCAATGTTCCAACGAGAATTACTAGCACCTCGACTAAGCTCATTGATCTGATCTTTGCTTTTTCATCGGTTAGGATGGTTAAGAAGCGTGCGGGGGTTATTGTTTCTCAGTTATCCGATCATAACATTATTTTTTGTAATTTAATCCGCACTGCATCTTTCTCTTTACCGACTTCCTTTTTTGGAAGAAATTTGGGATGTATTGACATTGCGGGTTTTCATGAGTTCTTGAAGGGAATTCCGTTTAACCTCTTGTTTTTTATTGATAATACTGACGATAAACTTATTTTTCTTAATGATCAGCTTATTTCCGCTGTAACGGTTCAATTTTTGTTTAAAATTTAATGTTCATTTTTCGTATTTGAATCTATATATTTTCCTTTCCAATTTCGTTGCGAGGGGTTTCTAAACCGGTTTCGGCCGTTTTCGGGAAGAACGATCCGTCGAGTTTTAGAGAGTAGAGCGTGCGAGCGAGTGGGTGACACCAAGAAAATTGTTTCGGCGAGTTAATAATTTTCCTAAAATTGAGGGATTTCTCCCGAAATAATATAAACTGGGACGTTTATTGGGAAGCACAAGGTGCTAAATTGGGAAAACGGACCCATTTTTACCGGATTCCGGGATTTTAAGCTCGTAATAGCTCTGAATTTAGTCTTTTTGGTTTGGTCGTACTTTTCGTTTTTTTTTGAGAATAAGCCCTGACATCAATCAGGTACGTGTCGCCATCATGGTTAAACATTTAGTTTATTGTTTCTTTTGTTTTTGTTTTCGTTTTAAGGGTTTTTAGTATAGATAATTAAATTTGGTTATTGAATTGGGGGAATAAACGAAATTTTATTTTATTGGAAAGGCGACAATTCTTCGGCGGACCTCGTACATTGGAAAGGGAAAAATAGAATAAAGCAAACAAAGAATTTGGGAAAAATTAAAGAGAAAAGAAAGAAATAGTGTAAGTAGTTTTAAGTTTTTTTTGTTTGTCGGATTTCTCCTGTTTTCGAACAAGTTTTTGTTTTTTTTTTATTTATAAGTTCTAAAGATTATTTTTTTTGTTGTTGTTTGTATTATATCATAATACCGTTGATTTCTTTTTGTATTAAATTCATTTTTTTTGTTATTTTCACCAACCGTCCAACCACGTTAAATACGTATAAAACTGAGTATTGTTGGTTTTGTGTTTGGAAATCAGGACACGCCCTAAGATCGGCGAAGTATTCTTATTTGTACTTTTTTCAAATAAGTGGCGCCCACCCCTTTTCCGGGAATAATTTTTTTGTGACGTTTCCTCTCCTGATTGCCAGACGCAAGATTTTGGTTTTTTTTTTTC
This sequence comes from Onthophagus sagittarius, assembly GCA_036711965.1. Classification (NCBI taxonomy): domain Eukaryota; kingdom Metazoa; phylum Arthropoda; class Insecta; order Coleoptera; family Scarabaeidae; genus Onthophagus; species Onthophagus sagittarius. Next base: position 61,087,298 of record JASERS010000002.1, on the reverse strand, counting down.
TACGTCACACCGCTTTTAATATATTTGCTCCTACTGTCAAGTTAAAAGAAAGAAACAAGCCTCGTCCGCCTTGGCTTACTGATAATTTAAAACTTATGATATCCTTGAGAAATATGGCAAAAGTAGATTTTAGAGCGAACCAGACTCCTGGTAAGTGGGAATATTTCAAGTCTCTTAGGAATTTGACGGCAATCACCCTTAAAACTGATAAGCGAGCTTATTTTCGTCACGTTGGAAATACCCGTAACAGAAAACTAATATGGTTTTCATTAAGGTCTGTCAATTTGAAAAAAAAGTCCAACTACGATATTCCGAATGACTTGAAGAAAGTTAATGATCTAAACGACTTTTTTCTTACAAGCATATCAGATATTCATCCGGAATGGTGTGCCGGTTGATTCCTCGATTTTGGATTTCTATTCAGGTTTGTCTAGTAGAGGCAGAGTGTTCAAATTTTGTAGTGTTCAACCTAGTTTAGTAGAGAAACTGGTACATGATTTGAAGTCGTCTTCTGAAGGTAGTTATGGAATTAGTGCCGATATGATAAAGCTATCCTGTCCTATTGTTTTACCTTACCTAACTCATATCCTTAATTATTCTATTGTGGAGGGTTGGTTTCCGGATGTTTGGAAGCATGCTTTCAACAGCATTCGGTAAAATAAAACCAAACAAAATTAATATAGAAATGAATAATCAAATCGCAAAAAAAAATTAATGTAGCATGGTTGGAAAAAGTAGTAAAAACTTTTTTTTGATTACCCTGTATAAATTTGTATCATAGAACTTTGTTAACAAAACTACTAGACCTTGCTAAATAAGTTTGTCATGAAATTTTATTCATGAGACTTTGTTTCTAATTTTAATTACTTTTTAAAGCCAGCGACGCAAATGCGATTTTTTTCGTTTTTATTTTTTGTGCTGCTCATATTCAGCCGATTTCAATAAAATTTTAATTAATAACTGAACTATAGAAGACGGCAGCTAATCTGAAGCCCCTGTATACAGAATGTTCCATAACGACGTACCGATTTTAAATTGAATAATACAGTTTTTATTGCATATTCTGATTTTACTTACACAAGTATGTTGACTTTGATTAGATATGTTCATGCCTAGTGATTTTGGTTTTTGAGTTATTCTGGTTTAGTGTTTCCCAAAGTCTTTTGGCCCACGGACCCCTTTTCTTAGTCAAACCTTGCCGACGAACCCCCAGGGTGAAAAACTACATTAAATACCTAATAGAAAAATGAAGACTTTAACTTTGTTGTCTTAATGGTAAATGGTGACGTAAAAATAAAATATAAACTAAACATTTTGTTGAAGAAGTATTTATTAATTATAACTTTTGTACTAAAATACAATAAAATATAAATGGCTTGTATGAATCTGATGGGATGTTATGAGTTTATTTACGTCCGGCTCGATGTTTGTCAGCAGCAACCGCAAATCCCCCCGATTACTAATTTCCAGTCTGTGTCTTTTCTTTATGACGAGGCTCATAACGGCACTGAATCCACTTTCTACCAAATACGAAGACGGAAAAGCAATCAACAGCTTCTGTACAATAAGCCATAATGCTGGATATAAAATTGGGATCTGTTTTTGTAACCAGAAATTTTCGTATCCTTGCTTAAACATTGGTTTCAGCTCCTCATTTGTAGATAATTCAATAAGTTGCTCCTGTACTGGCATGTACTCATCTGCATTTGTGCTCTGAGTTTGACTACTTACAAAAGGATTCAACACCCAGTCGGGAATATTCAAGTGAAGAATGTCTTCAAATCTTTGAGTATGGTCCGAATGGAGTGCCGTTAAGTGCTTATTGTCAAATAAGCAACCAAATCTTCGTCTCTATTTTGCAATTTTGAAAGATTTGGAAACTGAGAACGTTCTCCTCTTCTCAAGTTTTGTTTGTATAGCAAAAGTTTTGCAACAAAGGCAGGTATTACACTTTTAGTTTTGATTAAATTTAGTGTGTCACCTTGTAGTTTCAAATTAGTCTCGTTGAATCTGGTCATTTTTGGAGATAATTAAATTATGACGCAAATCATTGTCTTTACTCTCCAGGAATTCCAAGACTGAATCAAAAACCGAATAGAAGCGATTCAAACACGCAACTTTAGACAACCTGTAACTACAATCTGTGTTAAGTAGTAAACGATTATAGTCATCATCATCTCTAATGACATAATGTAGTGATTCATGCAAACGTCCACTAAGGTTTTTTGCCACTAAATGATGTTGATGAATAACACAATGTACCGATAGTACATTCGGTATGACTTGTTTTAAGTACGCCAGAAAGCCTCGGTGTCGTCCTACCATTGCCGGAGCATCATCAGTAGCAACGGAGATGATATTAGTCAAGGGTATAGCTTTTACATCAAGAAATCTTTTTAATTCAGTAAATAATGTTTCACCTTTCGTATCAGTCTCCAAACATTTAGCAAATAACAATTTTTGGGAAATTTTTTCTTCTTTCACAAATCTCACATAAGCTAAAAGTAAAGCCTCATTTCCAGGTAATGTTGACTCGTCAAGCTGTAGCTGTAGAGAATTGAGATGAGGCCTCTAGAATGATTTCTAGAGGCGTAAAATCTGGAGATCTTGGCAGCCACACCACTGTACTTCCTTTGCCAATCCATCTATTAGGAAATAGTAAATTCTGCTGAAACCACATTCTTGCTCGCATTAAAAGAGGGACAATTTCTAGTAAATCGATTAAGTCGTTACCTAAACACTCGGCATATCCAAGAATACCACACCACGTATTAACACTCCAAAAGTGTTGATTGTCAATAGTTTGTGGCCAGTGAGGATTTGTTTGTGACCAGTAATGCGTATTGTGAATATTGACTTCGCCAGTGTTTTTAAAACTAGCTTCGTCAGTCCATAAAACTTTCCTAGAAAAGTGGGGACTTTTATTTAGTAACCAATTACAAAAATTGACTCGACTTTGAATGTCGAGATATGGATGGAATTTGTGATCCTTCAAAATTCTGCAAACGGAGTATTAGATAATTCCAGAATCTCTTGCAAGTTCTCTTGTTGAAATAAGTGGATCAACAATTACTACAGCAAGAATATTAGGTTCCTTGTCATTACGTACATGTCTTGTATTTCTATTTCTGCGATTGTAGGTTGGTTGCACCTGCCCTATGGTACAAATACGTGCTGCCAATCTCCGAAAAACATTGAAAGATTGATGGGCACGTTGAAGATATCTTTCAGCATACATCCTTTCAGCTGCTCTGTAATTTTGTCTGCATTCTCCTAAAACCATTAATATATCGAAAGCTTCTAAATTTGAAAAAGGCGTAATTTCACTAATTTAAGTTAATTCACTTTCTACCGAAATTCACTTTTAACTGCGTATAATCTGTCCATAAACAGATATCACTAACCGGCAACAAATTATTAGTTTAAACAATGGATGATTTGACGATAGATTAATACATTAAATGGAAATAATGACATTATAACGCGTGTGTAACATTGTTTAATTTGGTAACTAGGTTTTAAAAGCCGACTTTTCAATATTGTTTGTTAACAACGAGTTTCAAATGTAATAACTTTAATCGAATATTACTTGAACTACCATCCCTGTAGTAGTAAAATAAATTTTCCTATAAAACTTTCTTCTTTTCTGACGATCTTTTCAACAATACGTTTTTCCATTTATGGTGCCAAAACTACTCGGGGTGTTGATTTTTTTCAAGAAATAATAATATTACCATTAAATTCTCTAGTATGAATTTAGTGTATGACTTAGTATAAAGGCTAGGAATAAATTTATTAATGTGCAAAGAGTTTTAGGTTGCTAAAGCCTATAGTACAGTTTCGAACGATGCTTTTAGTGTCATATCAAGTATTTTACCAGCTGACTTGAGGTTTAGAGAATTGGCACTGTTACAAAATTTAGACTACTTGGACGCTGACGAATTAAAATCAATTACGGGTTTAAACTTGAATAAAGAACTCACTTTCTTTTTCTAAGTGAGTTTTTGTCAATTGTTCATTCGGCTAAACGGGTAGCAATGGATTTTAAAGTCTGTAGGAGTATTATTAAAGATAGTGGTGTTCAGATATAAAAGTGGCTCTTAGAGAGATTAAAAAACATGAACAGACCAACTAATCTGCAAAAAGAGACGTGGGATCTGATTGGAAATTTAAAGAACAGGATCAATTTTTATTGAATCAAAGGAAATGAGAGAGCAGACCAACTGGCAAAAGAAATATCTTTGCTGGGGAATTCTCATATTGAGTTTAATTTTATATCGAGACGATGTGTGATAGATGGGATAAGATAATGTGTGATAATGCCGAAAGTTGGTAAAGTTAATAATTTGCTATTTTCAGAAACAATACAGTTGATTACTGGTCATGGTAATTTTGAAGAACATCTAAATAAAATTGGAAAACGATGTGACGTCACATTACAAGCCACATCGGAATTTTAAAACAATTTTTCGGTAAGTTTAACGCTTTTACGCACTTTTTTTTTATTTTAACGTCTTTTTTAAATTATTTTATTTTAGGTTATCAAATAAAAAAAGAGTTATCGCAACATCTTTCTGGGTGCTGTAGTAAATATATTCCAAAAATGTATTATCTGTATTAATAAACGTTTTTAAATTTTTTTTTTTATTTATTAAATTTCACTTTATTGTCCTAATTTGCATAATCACTGTATTACCGACATTGCTTTTACGTTTACATTTGAGATTATAAATCGGTGCAACAAATTTGTTCGAACAAACGGCCCGACTCGTCGTGTAAAAGAGGGAAAATCCGTAACAATAGTTTTAGCACAAAATAAAGAGACAGAAAAGACAATATGGTTATAAGAAATTGGTTATAAAAAGGTAAGTTAAATGATTTCAGTAGAAATACCAAATAAAACACCAAATAAAACAAAACTATCATGTAATGATAACTTATAATGTAGATATGTTATATCCAATATTAATTTTTGTTTAAAATTATTTTTTTAATTGTCGGTCGTTTATGTATATATATATATATGTTTTGGTTGATCCGAGGTATCATCCGTTCATCTTCTTGGTTGTTCCCTGTGGACAGGGGCAGACGTTTCGTCAAGATCTCACTTGGCATCTTCAGTGCTTTGTCGTAGTCTCCTGTTGACAGACTGTCAAGGAGGACAGTTCAGGAGGACAGGTTGACAGACTGTCGAGGATCAACCAAAACACACACACACACATATATATATATATATATATATATATATAAATAAAGTCAATTAATGATATTTTCCTGAGGTACTGCAGTGCTTTTTATAGTAGGTCGTCTTGGTCGCAGGTGATAGCGATTGGTCGGGGGTGAGGTGGTAGGGGTGTTTATGTCCGACGTGACGTGAGTCGTGGGTGGTGGGGGGAGGTCATTGACCTGTCGTACGGCGATTAACGGTCCTGGGGATTTTCCACCGGATATGGCTTTGGTGACGTCATCCATGGGCGAGAAGAGGCCACTGACCCGCTGTCCGGTGATTGCCGGACCTGGGCTGCTCCTTCTGGACGCCTCAAGAATGATAGGCAGCTCGGCGTCCTGCCGTTCCGAATTGGACGGTCCCTGCCTCAGGAAAGCAGCCCTGGGCCTGGAGTGCTCCAGGACCGTTCTCCACGCTGCTGACAAGTGTAGGGCATCATCCCTCTTGTTGAGGGTGCCGTTCATCCCTATTTCAATGGATTCCCGGATCAATCTGGTTTTCCAATGCGGAACGTTGGCTACCTGCTTGCAACCCTCGAAATTGATGGTATGGCCTGTGTCCAGATGGTGGCGGAAGAGAGCAGAAGTGAGCTGTTTGTTTCGGATGCTCAGCTTGTGTTCTTCTACTGGCAGCTATTCTTCTGTTGGTCTGTCCCACGTAGTTTCTGTTGCATGAGCCGCAGGGGATGGAATAAACTCCTAGATTTTCCAATTTTATTTGGTCTTTTGGATTCCTGAGAGAAGCTCCTATAGTCTTGCCGGGTCTGTAGGTGGTACTAATGTCGTGTTTCCGTAGTAGTCTTCCTATGCGATCCGTTGTTCCTTTGATGTAGGGTAGTACGACGTTGGGTCTTCTGGTCTCTTCTTGTGGATGTGGGTCCTTCGGCTTGAATTGTCCATCGATGGCTTTCTTAACCATGTATTTGGAGTAGCCGTTTTGAGCAAGAGCCAAGGTGACTTTCGTCATTTCTTCTGATCTGTTATCGTTATCTGTAAGTCGAATGGATTACCATATATATATATATATATATATTGCAGTCCTTTACAAAATTGCCAATTGCTCTTTACTCTTTGCCAATTGCATTATCTTTGTGAAACAATTTTTATTAGCTTTGGCAAAAGATTCTGTGTTATTATGATGCCGACTTTTTTGCCTTCTAATTATAACAAAAATTACAATAATGCGCCGATTTTGTCAGCTGATATTTCAAATCAAAAAAAAGGGACTAAATATAAAAACTTAAAATTCTCACATATTAAAGATCAAACAGTACTTTATACGTGCTTTTAATTTTATTTTGTGTTTTTAATCTAAAAAAACATTAACATCAGATTTAGTATATTAACACCACATTATAAGCTATCATTACATTGTAGTTTTGTTTTATACTAATTCTTATACTAGGGACTAAGAACAAGAATGATATTAGATTATTACTTTTAGGTCAAAAATCTCTAAAACGGAAAAATGTTCATGATGACAGTAGTGGAAATAGAAGCAATGATTGTTATGAAGATGAAAATAAAATGGTCGGAACATCAAAATCGGAATCTATTTTTGAAGGAGAATCAAGTAGTTCTTCAAATATACATGAAGCTGTCTCTGAAGCTGAGACCTCTAAACAAACTGACGAATGCGATGGCTACCATGGTAATGGTATTGGTCGTTATGTTAGTTGTGCCAACAATTTGAATTCTGAAAGAAAGAAGGAATTATTGACAAACCCTTTTGTTCCATCATCCAATTACGACTTTGCTTCTGATGCCATTCATTTGAAAAGAAAATTTAACCATCGCTAGTTAGATCAATATACTCCATGGCTGGTGTACTCAAGTCGTTTGAAAGGTGATCTGTTTGTATTGTGTTTTATTTCCACTAAGAATTGCTACAGTTAAAGGAGTTTTGGGGTCATTTATGGTAAGGCCTTACATAAAATTTAAGGATGTACATGAAGATTGTAGAAAGCACAAAAGCATTTCTTGAAAATGCTCCTGTTGATATCCAGTTGCAAATAGGGCACCATAAGACGATTAAAGAAAATAAACAAATATTGTCAGCAATTATTGAGCATGATTTGCCACTTAGAGAGAAAAAAGAAAATGAGGGAATTATTTTTAATCTTTTAAATATGAGGATTGACTCTGGTGATGAGAAGCTAAAGAACCACTTGGATAAAAATGATATCATACAATTATGCGGTGAAGTTATCAAAGGAAAAAATAATCGAAGACTATAAACGGGCAAAAGCTTATGCTGTAATGGCCGATGAAACAGCAGATATCGCTGGAAAGAGCAGCTTTCTCTTGGGTTAAGGTTCTATGATGAAAGCAAAAAAAATAATCAGGGAGGAATTTGTAGGCTACATTGAGTTAAAATGTCAAGATGCTTCTACAATCGCCAGCGTAATTCAAAATTTTTTAGAAAATAATAATTTTTCCGCCGATAATTGTATGGGATTTGGATTTGACGGGTTTTCCACGATGGTTGGCAAAGAAGGTGATAATTTTATGGTCAATGATACTAGCAAGCTACCGAAATAAGAAACACAATTGCAACGGTTAAATTCACAATAAAGCTTAAGGACCAAATGGTCGGAAAACCATAAAAGCATAATCTAGAAGCAGCTATCTCTCGAACGTAAACGTTTTACGAGGTAAAAGTCCCTACTTTTATTTGATTTGGTTATGGTGAAAATAGGGGTTGAGTTATCAGTACTACTAGCCACTTAAAAAGCAAGTACACAGAAGTAATCCACAATATGAGTTTGCAGTTGAATACTGGAAGCGGTAAATAATCATCTCCTATCTTGATTCGTTAACTTCGTCTGTGGATGTTAGATTTTCCAACGAAAATACACCTGCTTTTACTTTAACTTATCTTCATCCTTCATGTTCAAAATGGTTTCAAAAGATTTCAAAAATAATGCAGAATCTTTCATGGAATTTTATAAGTTGGGTGATGTCTCTGCAGAATTAGATTTGTGGTATAATATGTGAAGAAAAAGAATTTAGCAGAAAACAACTTAAAGGACATTGAAGTGGCTGCACTTTTGGAAGAAGGTAATATTTTTTTTTTTGAAGGGATACACTCAGATGGTAGGGCAAGCGAAGAAAGAAGCAAACAAAAACTTCATTGATCACGCTGAGAACAAATAAAAGGCAATATGAGGTAATAATAAAGGTATCAGTTGATTCTGAAAAAATAAATGAATACTTCGTTAAAGCAGGTATTTACATACCAGGCAAAAGAATTCCAACTACAATTACCGAAGAGAAAGTAAGGAAGACAATAAGACACATGAAAAACATAAAGACAATAGATATACAACAAATAGTATCGCAACTTGGGAATATTAAAAGGTATTGCAAAAGTTGACGACTCGTACTGTAATTGCTGAGAAATGAGCTTACTTTGAATTTGTCACAAATAACGCTGATAGCAAGGACTGAATGACTTTTTGTTGATGGTGTTGCGGAGATAGTTAGTATATGGTCGAACTCCTTCCGCCAACAGTAATTTTGAGTTTTTAACGGTTACTGTCTTTTAGGCCTAGTTTATTCACCTTTAGTTAAATTTAACTAGCAGATATTTACCATAGTTACTGTTAATATAGCCAATCATGGCAAGTGAAACTACAGTAACCATGGAAAATATCCAGTAGTTAAATTTAACCAAAGGTGAATAAACCGGCCCTGAGTTAGGCATTAGGCATTTTCCGAATTGCGACTTTTGCTTTCGTCGAAGTCTACTAGTGTTGGCTCGGATAGAATTTCTATAGATATGGTTAGATTGTGTTGTCCCAGAATTTTGGATGTTCTTTGTCACATTTTCAATTTCTGTTTGCGAATGGCAGTTTACCCCAAAGTATGGAAGTTGGGTTTGGTGACACCTGTTCCTAAAGCTAAACCAATTAAAGAGTTCAAAGAGTTGAGGCCTATTACTATTCTTCCAGTTCTATCTAAGGTATCGGAGAAGATCATAGCTATTCAATTAAATTCCTTCTTAGATATAAATAATATATTACCCGCCAAACAATCTGGCTTTAGGAGTCAGTACAGTTGCGCCACGGCGCTTCTTGACTTAACAGATGATGTATTTAGATCTCTTGATATGGATAGGTCAACTATTCTTGTGTTGCTTGACTTCAGTAAAGCGTTTGACATATTGAATCATAACCTTCTATTGGCTATTCTTAAGTTTGTTGGTGTATCAGATGGTGCTGTTTCCTTGTTTAGAAGCTACCTTTCTGACAGATCGCAGGTGGTTAAGGTGAAGTCGTTGTGTTCTAGCCCTACAAAAGTTGATTCTGGCGTGCCGCAGGGTTCGATTCTTGGTCCAATTTTGTTTACCATCTACACTAGTAATCTGTTTTCAAAATTAAGTTATTGTTCCTATCATCTATATGCCGATGATTCCCAGTTTTATCTCGATTTCCTGCCTGGAGAGTTGGTTGAGGCTTGTGATAGGATGACGGAGGACTTATGTAACTTATGTGTGGAGATGCATGCTCTTGTTGTTAACCCCGATAAGACCCAATGTATTTTATTTACAAAGAAGGAGATAGATTATCTGTTAATAAAAATGATATTAATATTAACATGCTTGGTGTACAGTTAAAATCTTCGAGTTTGGTTAAAAGTTTGGGTCTTCTCATTGATGATCAACTTGCCTTTGCTGATCATGTTAATTTATTGTGTAGGCGTGCGTATGGTTTATTAAGAATGCTCTACTTCAGTAAAATGCTATTATCAAGGAGTATGAAGAGGCTTTTGTGCGATTCTCTGGTTTTGTCTCATTTTAATTATTGTAATGTTGTGTTTGGTTCATGTTTGTCTTATGAGAGTTTGCGAAAGATTCAGGTTGTGCAGAATTCGTGTCTTCGCTTCGTTTATAATCTTCGTAGGGGTGATCATGTCTCTCAGGCTTTATTAGATAGTGGTTGGTTGACTATGAGGCAGAGATTTGTTTTTCATGATTTGTTTTTTATCTATGGGATTATCTCAACGGGTAAGCCACCTTACCTCTGCCGTAAGATTACTTTCCGGACGGATGTTCATCATCTGAATCTCAGGCATAGATTTTGTGTTAACGTCCCTCTTCATTCATCTGCCAGGTTTCAGCGTTCGTTTTCCTATCAGGTGTCTCGTCTTTGGAATTTGATTCCCGTTTCTGCGAGGTGTGCCGGCTCGGCTCGTGTTTTCAGACATATTGTTTTGCGTGAGAGGATTTTTGACTTATTTTTATAATGCGCTATTTGTTTTGAGTTTTATGTTAGTTTTACTTTATTTTATGTATTAATTAGTTTAAATCTATTTTTTATTTGCTGTAGAGTGATATTTGCTGTTCTCATTGGGTGTAGGTAAAATCAGTGGCATTTTGTCTTTTCTGCTCCTGCACCCTTTGGGCTTGGAATAAGAATTAGTATTATAGTGTTTTTTTTTGTTCTTTTTTGGATTTATTGTATATTTTTCTTTTCTGTTTATTCTTGGCTCAATAAAGTTATTATTATTATTAGTTTCTTAGGGTGACTATGGGAGTCTCTTAGGGTGACTGGTAACTATGGTATATTATGATTTGTATAACCACAAATCATAATCAGTGGGTGTTGACGGTGTAATCTCCCGAATATTGCAATTATCATCCCCTTTACATCATCCCCTTTGCAACACATATTATTAACTAGTGCTTATCACTGAATACTGTTCCGGATTACTGGAAGTGTGCTTTAGTAAAATTTATACCTAAGAAGTCAAATCCCCTTTCCTTTAATGACGTTCGACCTATCCGCATCATTCCGGGTTATGTGTAAGGTGTTTGAGAGAGTGATTCAGCTCGGCGCTAATTCTCTTTGCTGCCCTACAACATATTTCCCCCTCCTCAGTTGGAACTTTGGAAGGATTACAGTTGTACGTCGGCAATGATGGCAGTCACAGACGATATTATGATGATTTCTGACAGAGGCGATATTGCTGTAGTAACGTTGTTCGACTACAGTAGGGCATCTGATACAGTCAATCACTCAAAGTTGTTAAAATATTGTATTATTTTGGTCTCAATGCATCTGCCTTGCCATTACTTGCTTTTTTTAACTAATCGATATCAGATAGTGTAAGATTTACTGCGGGATTAATTGAGCCTAACGTTTCTCAAGGTTCATTTATTGCTCCCATTTAAAAAAAAATTCTCAAATTCATTTGTATGCTGATGGTATTCTGCTTTATTTCAGTTTTAAACCTGATGACTAATGAATTTTACTACGCAGGAAAAAATTAATTCTGATCTCCAAACATTATGGATCACATAATGTAATCGACGGGTATATTAGGAATTGAAGAACTTGACTAACATAAACATTAATGGAAGTACTCTACCTTTTGTTGAGGAGGCTAAGAGGCTTGATCTTTCACTATTGAATGACTTTAAGTATGGTACGCGATACTCTTGTATTATCACTACCTTAGATGTTAAAAGAATTCAGTTAGTACAAAATAACTGTCACAAATATATTTGCAATAAAATTAAACTCGATTCAATAACTTATAAATTGACCGAAACGGATAGAGTATATAAGCTCTTCAGTACTTGGATAATGAACAATAAGACTAATTTTGAATCAAAGAACGCAACCTTTGATATATGTTATTATATATTATCCTATATTGAAAAGGATATAATTGGAGACTAATGTAGACTGTCAAGTCAAATCCATTTAATACGAGTAAAAGATTAAATAACGAGATATCTTTCATCCTGCAATCTATTCATTCTTACCTTATCAGGTAGGCTAGCTTTTATTCGGCATTACTGAGCTCCTGGGGACATAAACAGAATAAAGCTAAAAATAAACTTTGTTTGTGATGGTTCATAAAATTTCCAAACACTGTCATATAGTGTTATTGAGTGTAAGTACAATTTTTATCTCGCAAACGTGATTAATTATTATTTTGTTTGTTAAAATTTTTTTTACGTTAATAAGGTATTTACATTAGATAGCACTACATAACGACCTTTGGTTAATACAAGCTTAAGTTCGTCAATCTATTAAGATGTATTTATGGAAAAAACAAACAGCGGATGACAAAAGCTTAGTTTCTAACAGAAAATTATTTTCACGATAATTTAAAGTTGTTTTGTAGTTAGTAACAGTTCATAATATTAATACATCACTTTGAATTTTGATGATTCAGATAACTCACATTAATATTTTTTTTAAAATAATTCCTTAAATTTATTATCATAATTAATTAAATTAGTTATTTTTTTCTGATTTCAATAATGTAGAGTTCGAAATTAAATTAAAAAATTTATATTTTTTTATCAAATTTCCTAACGGAAAACATATTAATTTAACCCCAAAAACTAATAATCTTCTTTATAAAGTATTATAAAAACAATGTATTATTACAACAAACGCTTAAATTGATTATTTTGAAGTTATTAATTTTTGTTGTTAAATTATTATTTCTTTGGCCGTTTGTTAATTTAATAAAACAAGTTTATTTTTAGATTTATTCTAAAAGTGTCTAAAACAATAAGAAATAGACGTGTACAATTTTATATTTTTGAAATCAGAAAAAATAACGAATCAATTTTGGCTTCTGGGCTAAAACGAAAAGACTATAGCGTTTATAGGTTTTCAAAATTAGAAATTATTTAAAAAAAGAAATCGACTTGTCAGTTACTTTTATTCTAAATGTTATTCTCAAAATAAGCCATTTTCAGGGATGTCCTAAGATATGCGGCGCGTCAGGGTTGGGTTGGATGAAGGCCCTCACTTTAGAGATCAGTTTGTTGTATCAGTTGTTGTATCTGTATAATTAAATGACGTATTTACGTATAATAAAAGTGAGAAGAAAATAATTTTCGATTATAAATTTATGTTAGACTAAACATTTTTTTGTTTTAAAAGCCCATTGTATGCAATAACGATTGTGTACCAAATTGAACTAACATCCATTCAGGAAAGAAAATAATTCCTTTGTGAAAAGAAATAAGCTAGTAGTCCAAGTTTCTGGTAGTAATGAACCGGTTGACTGACTATTTTCGTCTGATTTTTGACCATGAACTAGTTAACTTATTGTATTTCGCAAAAACCTAGAATTACGCGATAGATACTGCTAAAGAAATTATAAAATTTATAATTCTTCGTATGAGAACAATAATACTAAACATGCTTTAAGATTACTGAAAGCTTCATCCGCTGCTTAAACTGAATGCTTTTTTGTTCATATGAGCCGGGATCGTTTTTTACTAATCATGAGGTGTTTACATTTGACGAAAAATCCAAATGACGGAAAAATTCGAAATGATCGTTTGTACAGAATTCGAGCTATTGTAGATTTTTTTAATAACAGGATGAGAAAAATATATTATCCTGGCAAGGAATGATCTCCCCATGAATCTATGGTGTTATGCGTCTTTCAACAATATATCAGAAATAAACGCCACAAGTACAGAATCAAATTGTATATATTGCAAAACTAAATGGCATTAGATGACAGAGGCGGAAAAGACAATGCTATAAAAATTATATTAGACTTATTAGTTGACTATCTGGATTCAGGCCGTTCAATTTAGATGGATAGTTTTTATAATTCTTTTGAGTTGGCTAGACAGATAAATGTACGTGATACATACTGTTTTGGCACGCTCAATTCTAGAAGAAGGCATACTCCCGAAGACGTACTTGCAAAAAAAATTAAAAAAGGGAGACTGTAGTAAGAGATAAACGTGAAGTTTTGTATATATCGAATGAACATGGACCGAAATGGTTGAATATGTAGATAAAAGGAACTGAAGTCGAAAGAAATCTGCTACAATTTTCAATTATAATGTAAATTAAGGGTGGATTACACGGAGCTAGTTTACACGCCATAGGCACGCTTTTTTACTATCCGGGTAGTTAGATAGTTGGCGAGTGAAAAGCGCGCATGACTATACGTAGCTAGTAAATAAGTTTGAACTCGCACACTCGCAACCACCGGATTATTGTGTGACTTGTATTTATTCGTACCTACAACATGAAGTGGAATTCGAATGACATCGTAAAATTTTTGGAAGTTTATGAAAATTTTCCAATATTATGGAACGTAAAATTAAAAAACTATCACTATACAAAATTAAGGGACTCGGCTTTCGAGAAATTAACTGAAGAATTGAAAAGTGAAGGTTTGCTTGGGGATATGACAGCGAAGCAGGTCAAATCAAAAATAAAAGATAGCCTACCGATTCTTAGTAGATGCCTACCGCCAAGAATTGGTCAAAATTGAAAAGTCGAAAAAAAATAGTACGGGAACCAATGATATATACACTCCTAAATTGGTTTGATTTGATAAAGCTGAGTTTCTACGGGAAGTTACATCAACAAATCAAATCAAAATCAAATCTAGTAAGTATCGTTCATATTTATTCAATAAAAAAAACATAATAATTATTATTTATTATTGTTAAATCCGTTAAATTTCAATACCAGCTTTTCGCCATTGCCATGGAACAGAACCTTCTATCATAAAATATTGGGTATACGAACGAAATTATTGCTGCCCAAGTGGCTCACTGACTGTAGTCCATTAGTATGTTTTCGCCACAGTCCCGATGTTACTTCAAAAGTATTTAGATTCTCACTGTCAACTGATTGTGAGGTAAGATAAGTATTGGAAGTCATTCGTAACCAATTGTGTAAACTATAAGCAGCCCAAATTACTTTATCAATAGTATCTGTTTTTAATTCTATTGGTCTCTGAAATACTCGAAATCGCCAGATAAGTATGCCAAATACATTTTCTACTACTCGCCTCACTCTGGAAAGCCTATAATTAAAAATTTTTTCTTCATTTGATAAATTGTTTTTACTATACGGCTTCATTAAATTTGCTCTTAAAGGAAATGCATCGTCAGCAGTAATAACAGATTTGTCAGGGAAGCCTAACAACTTATTCTGAATGGCTATATTTAAAGTTGAATCTCTGAATATAGCATTATCGCTTGCACGTCCATTGCCTCCCACATCTATGTATCTGAAGCAGTAAGTTGCATCCACTATAGCGAATAAAATTATGCTGTACGTGCCTTTATAATTATAAAATGATGAACCGCTGTTTGGTGGACATTTAATTTGAACGTGCTTACCATCAATTGCACCACAACATCTAGGAAAATGTCAATATGCCATGAATTTATTTTCTATTTCTTTCCATTCATCAATTGCTGAAAGCACGTGAAAATATAATCAAAAGGCTTGCACTTGTTTCTTATCTCAAAGCATTATCTATTATTTTTAGGATATACAGCCCACATTAGAAACGCAAGACAATGCAGAAGAAGGAGAAAGAGAATTAAATACTATCAGGAAAACATCGGGCGAAAAGTCCTATTCATCAAAGAAAAGAGCTCTCCATGAACCAATCACCAAACCACCTCCCAAAAGAACGCAAGGTAAAGAAAAACGATCATGCGTAGAGAGTGCCCTTGAAGAATTCAATCAAATTGTTTCTAAAGTGAACAAATAAGACGCATTTGATGTTTTTGGGCAGTATGTTGCCATAGAATTAGGGGCAATAATACTGCAACAACAAATTCAAAATCTGATTGTTAACGCAAAACTTTCATGTCTGCCGTCTTCATCATCTATGCCATCATGTTCACCTTCCACATACGCTCAATCAGTACTTTGCCCCACTTCACAACCATCACCCGATCCTGAGAGTATTATTACTGAAAATCATTCATCTACTGCAAATATCAACACAAATACTAACCACGCCAGTGTATTTCCAAATACTGGTTGGAACAATAAGAGTTCTGATGTTCTACAGGAAGCCATGCAGAATACTTTCCTTAACAATACCGACAATGCAATTTATATGTCATTATAATTTGTTTAAGAAAGAAGAGAAAAATAAACTTATTTCATGCTCATGTCTAGTTCTATTTATCTGCTATTTCTCCAGGTTTAACGTTATTGTGTTAACTAACTACTAACCTTTAGGTAGGGTTTAAGAACTTCTGATATTGCAGTCAGGACTTCTGGTAAAAATTTCGAAACTGTGCATTCCGGAACGCGAAATAGATATTCCAAGGATTTAAAGCTATCGCCAAGGCTAAATAGCGTAGCGTTATTTCAAGTTTAACTCTTGAGGGAATAGCCATTCTCATTACGGTATTCCTTTTTATAATCTTCTACCATTTGCAGCAAATTATTAAAATTTGTAGTACTTATTCTTAGGCTATTCCTGTAAGCTGTCGGATTTTCTTCGGCTAATACTTTTAAAAGGGTGCAAGAAGCACCCAACTTATCTCTGCGAGAAATCCATTCCCTCACCCATTTCCTTTTCCGTTTCTCGCAAATCATGTTTTTTTAATTCTTGCTGTAAAATAGCTCCAAGAACCAAGGTACGTCCACGTAACACTTCTTTGGATATTTTATTAGGTGCCATTTTGACTATATTGCAACTGAACTAACCTTGATAGTACAACCGGCAGTGTTGTAAAATCTTCTCCTTTGTAGCTAATTTACTAGCCGATATAATTACACGATTCTTTTTTAATATCTAGATAGTAAGAAAGCCAGCTAGTGGCTAGTGAAGTTGACCGGTCTCCAACTTTACTCGCTCACGTATTTACTAGCAAATTATCTAGATAGTTTACACGCTACCATAATTACACAGAGCTAATTTACTAGCAGCAAGCAAAAAAACGCGCAAGCCGCGTGTAAACTAGCTCCGTGTAATCCACCCTTAAGGATGGTGTTGACAGACAGGACCAAATAATACAGTTGATGTTACTAAATGCCTTCTTCCTGCCAAGCAATATTCTGGAGAGAAAATGTTTTTATAGGATTTTAGAATTTCTATTTTGAACAATCTTTTGCGAGTAGAGAATTTCTAAAAAATTAGATTGGTCAAGGTACACTCTGACGAATATAACGTCCATAGCAAAAGATCGACGAACAAATCGTTGGTAAGTGTTTTGAAAGTGCACATGCCAGTTTGTTTTATTTATCCGTTTATTTATCTGCAAATGAAATATTCACCGCTATACATTTTTTTCTTTAGTTATTTTCGTATTATTGTTTATTTTATAAAAAAAATTTGCTTTTTTTCTCTTAGTTAACACTGAGATTGCATTTTGTTGATTTCTAGAAGAAAAAGAAGAGATAGAAGAGACAGAATTTTATTTTAGTTTTCTTGTCAAATTTGCCACATACAGTAAAGGTTTGTAAATCCGAATCAATTAAAACCAGCTAATTGAATTTAAATGTCGTCAAAATGTCTTATAAACACGCATTTATAAATTTATTGTACTAGATTATAATAATATCTGTAATAAGTCTTGCAGTACATGATACACTGAAGCTTTTACTAGCTTCCTCATTTTTATAATTGTTACTTCCAGCGTCTTCCTGAAGAGAACTGTATAATTTGCTGCAGCAGAACACCGATTTCTTTTAATTGTTGAATGGACAATGTGCTGGCGTGATCAGGTTCCTCTTCACTGCCGTCCTAAGATATTTGGCGCCCCAAGGCTGGGTTGGAATGTAACGAGTGCGCCCTTTTCATACAATATTAAAAAAAGATCTAGGTGTAGCTGCAGGGCCACCCTAACCACAGGGCTAACTGGGCTTTGGCCCTAGGGCGCCAGACCTTAGGGGGCGGCAATTTTTGACACGAAATGTATGTAGCCCCACTTATATTTAATTCTTTTGCGGAATAAGGGCGCATTGATATGTGTAGCCTACGGACGCGAAATTTCTTAGGACGGCCCTGGTCTAGTGTTAGTTCCTCTGTACTAGTTTTATAGTACTGCTAAACACAACCCAACTCAATCCTATATATTTGAATTGAAGTAAAACTGGACATAGAATCATTTGAGTTTTTTAATAATAATAATAACTTTATTGACCTGAAAACAACAGAATCCTAATACATTAAGAAAATCTAAAAAGAATAAAAGCAAAAAAATGAAAAATATACATTCATTATAATTAGCAATTTGCGGTCAAAGGCGAAGTCCAGATTGACGACTAATAATCAGTGTTGTCTTCTGTTCAACTCAACCTAAAGTTGGGAATAGTGAAAAGGAAAAAAATATCTAAATAAGAGAAATACAAAAAAAAAACAGAATTATTGTTCAATTCTCCAAGTATGCTTTCAAAACATGATCTCAATGTAAGAGCACCGAGGCAGCAAAAATGTCACGTTGTGTATGTACTTTTAATTTTATAAAGACAGGAGTTATACTCTCTCGCAATATTGTAAGAGAAAGAATGCACGGCAAAACCCAAAACTTTCTACTTCTAGGTCTTACTTCAATTGAAATATACAGGTTGCTAAATCAGTTTGTAAAGTACTCTATTATAGAAACTATACATTGTAGAGGCCTTGGTCAAAAAATGTCTTCTCTTCTGAAAAAAGAAGCGGCTAAACCCAACTCAACCCAACCCTGTATATTTGAACCAGAGCCGTCTTAAGATATTCGGCGTCCTAAGGCAGGGTTGGACGATTGAAACCAATGCGCCCCGTTTCATACAATTTAATGTCAAAAAAAAATCAAAAAGGTCAAGAAGAAATACAAAAACTAAGCGGCTCCAAACGGCGACAGTCAACATTACAGAAAGAATTCTTTACCAAGTACTTCTTTAGAATAATTGTAAATATTAATTGTCTAATAACTACAAAATCAGCAATAATTTATCAAAGAAAACTTGCCGGTCCTACGAAATCCTATCTTATAAAAAGAAATTACGAACAAATTTGTGAAAATTTATTACCATCCAAGTATCTAAAGCGTTCTGAAGGTACACTTATTAAAAAATTCGATTTCATTTGAAAGAATAATCTTCGTTAATTTGAACGATTTTTATTATTTTTCTAGGACAATAATGAATGTTAAGTTCCGTCGTGAAGGGAAGTTATAATAAACGAAGAATATGCCCAACTTACGATACGTGTAACTATGAATGTAATTGCAACTTACGAGACAGATAGTAGGAAAATATCATTAATTGACTTTATATATATATATATATATATATATGTGTGTTTTGGTTGATCCTCGACAGTCTGTCAACCTGTCCTCCTGAACTGTCCTCCTTGACAGTCTGTCAACAGGAGACTACGACAAAACACTGAAGATGCCAAGTGAGATCTTGGCGAAACGTCTGCCTCTGGAACAACCAAGAAGATGAACGGATGATACCTCGGATCAACTAAAACACATACTTCTCCATCCGTAAAGCATTACGAATTACCATATAAAATTAACACAATCCATCATCTACAAAATCGGCAGCGCGCATGATTCTATTGAGAAGCGAATGTAGGCCCCAATTGGTGTTACCCCTATGCGGTAAGAAAGTCTTAATGTTCCTGGACTCAATCCTTGGTACTTGAAAATTTAATCGCCATAGAACTTCACGGCCAAGCAATATGTTTATTATAAACGAAGCGCATAGTTGCTGTCGTCTTGATTCGAGTGAACTAAGATCATATCGCTGAAGTAATTCATGATAATAATCACTTCCTCTACGAGGATAATGTCCGAACTCTAGGAAATGTATATATTTGACATATTTCCTCTGCATCCTTTCTATTGCGGAGATGTTATTCTGAGTTGTTGGTGACCACACAATTGCACAATTGCTGTTTCGAGTGATAAATCCGAGGACTTTCAGGGCATCAGAAGACAGCTTACTTATGTGGCCGCTGAATAGTAGTTTACTGTCGAACCAAACCTCCAGATCCTTAACTTCCGATACTCGTTCAAGACTTGTATCTTCTAGCCGATAATCATAATGAATAACTTCTGTTTTATTTGTATAAGTCATGACTTGACATGCAACGTTCAACAACAACCCATTTAATTGGCACCATGAACACAATTTGGTCAAGTCCTTCTGCAAGCTGGTACAATCATTGTCCGATTCCATTGTTCTGAAAAGCTTCAGATCGTCGGCATACATTAATGTTGAACTCTTGAACAAATTTGGTAATTTATTCACAAACATCGTAAATAGTAAAGGTAGTAAAACATGAACCCTGTGGCACACCACTTGTGACCATTAATTGCTTTGACTTGATTCCGGACATCTAGACATATTGCGTTCGAGTTGATAGGTACGATTTCAGAAGCAGCAAAAGACTTAAATCGCAGCCAAATTCCTTAATTTTTCGAAACAGAATTGATATTGATTGGTCGAGTTGATCGAAAGCACGTGAAAAATCAGTGTAAATAACGTCCGCCTGTAAATGGCAATCTAAAGCTTCGCCAACGTTTTATGTGAAAACTGTTAAATTGGTGGTAGTTGAACGACCTTTGCAGAATCCGTGTTGTGTTGTCGATATTCGGGAATTTAGGTTAAATTCCATTTTCTTTACAATGGTTTGCTCAAACAACTTAGCAAAGTTATTTATAATAGCAATGGGTCGCTAATTAGCTGCACAAAGTCTATCACCCTTTTTAAAAACTGGACAAATTCTGCTCTGTTTCAAGACCGGCGAAAAGTATGATGCCTTGATAATTAAATTGAAGACCTGTTATGGATTTCGACTTAAAACTCTTGAGTGACGTCCATAATTCATCTTTACTGATCTCAGATATTCCAAAGGTGATTGCATTATCAAAACTTTCGAAATTCATAACATTTCCTGGTAAATTGTAAGAACTACCAAAATGAGAGGCAAACAAATCTACAATGTCTTTGGTAGCGGTCGCTATATTATCGCCATTCGATAATGTAATGAGAAGGTGATGATTTTTGCTCGATGAATTTACAAATGACCAAACATCTTTGGATCGGCATTTACGGTTTTTCTATACATTTTATGATAATGTTTTTTCTTGTTAACAGGCGCCTCAGACCTAGACTAAACCATGTTGGATGTTTAAATTCAATTGTTCTACCACGTTGTTTGGGGATGTACTCCCCTCTAATCCAGTAGTTCATAAAGAACTCTGTAAAAATGCTCACAACATAGATCGATTGAATGCAGTGTCAATAATTCACTC
Organism: Onthophagus sagittarius; assembly: GCA_036711965.1. NCBI lineage: Eukaryota > Metazoa > Arthropoda > Insecta > Coleoptera > Scarabaeidae > Onthophagus > Onthophagus sagittarius. Next base: position 61,066,066 of record JASERS010000002.1, on the reverse strand, counting down.
CAATCAAACCTGGAAACCGCCGAATACAGTCTAATCAAGTATTGACAATATCATAGTTGGAAAATGGAGAGATAAGCGTGCAATTTTGTATACCTCCTTTGAACACGGAAACGAAATGGTTGAACAAGTGGATAAATTTGCTGATGATTCCACGTGTGTGGTAACTGGAAGAAACGTAGAAGATGTCTCAAGAAAAGCAGAAGACATCTTAAAAAAATTGAAGCAATGGTTTACAGGGAATAACTTACATCTCAATATTGACAAAACAAGTTTCATGACCTTTGGAAACAATCCACCAGAAATAAAGATTAACTTACTAGAGGAAATACTTAATTTTGACCGAGAAATTAAGTTCCTGGGGCTAATGCTTGATTCCCGTTTGTCATGGAAACAACACATCGAAGGGTTAGCTTTCGGGTTATCAAGATCTTGTTATGCGCTTCGTACTGTGGCAAGAGGTGTAAATGTGAGTGCCACTTTAAGTGTTTATTATGCATGCGTCGAGTCACGTTTACGATATGGGGTCATTTTCTGGGGAAATGTTCCAAGTGCTGAACGCGTTTTCATCCTACAGAAACAATGTATACAATTTTTTACCAATGAATTTAAAAATGTTACCTACAAAGCAATTCAAAAAATGTTTAAGAGCTTAATTAATTGAAGGGACCTTCTATAGAGTAGATGATTTCTTTTCTAAACCTGTTTATATTAAACATTGAGTCTGTATTTTTTGTTACGACATTGTATATTTTTCTTTTTTTTTTGTTCTGACTTTTTTCCCTGCAGATAGCATTATGGAAATAAAGATTTATTATTATTATTATTATTAAAAAGAACCTGCAATATTCCATTAGAATGTAAATATGGGCGATATTGACAGGCAGGACCAATAAGTGCCACTACCCTTGTGATAGGAAAATAGTCAGATTGTGTAAAAATATTAGGCATGCACAATATGCAGTTGATGTTACTAAATGCATACTTCCTGCACAAGCAATATTTGGGAAAGAAAATGTCTATATGATTTTAGAATTTATTTTGAGCAGTCTTTTGCAAGTAAAGAATGTTAGAATTCTCAAAAGATTAGATTTGTTAAGGTACACTCTGATGAAAATAAGGTCGAAAGCAAAGGATGTGTGTACAAATAGAAAGCAGTGTACAAGTTACTCCATGCAAAACATGAGGAAACATACAATTTATCAATGTGAGAAGTGTCCAGATAAGCCTGGATATTGCGTTGGTAAGTGCGCTTTAAAAGTGCACATTCCTAGGATTTACAGTAGGGTTGTACCGATTAATCAGCGACTAATCGGGAGGGCCGATTAATCGGCCACTTTTTGGTCTACGATTAGTCGGCGATTAATCGGCGATTCAACAATAAAGGCCCCGATTAGTCGGCATTTATTATAATGTTGTAAATATATACCAAAGAAAAGTAAAATAAAAATAATTTTAATTATTCCAAACAAATATATTTCTAAACAATCACAAAACAAACAAACAAAAATAATAAAATCAAACAGGCTATTAAACAAAAAGTAAAGGTTTTAAGTTGTTAAGGGAATATTGTGATGTAAAATAACTAAAATTTCGACTCTGTCAGGATGCAACCGATTTCTTTTGGTTTCATAAACGTTTTCCATTTCAGAAAAAAGTTTTTCACTATATATACTACTAGCAGGACAACACAAATAAGTTTTAGCTATAGCAGCCATTTATAACTGGTATTGCACAGCATTCGTACTGCAGTTCGTCAGCTGCTGCAGATTTGTCGTCTTCAACAGGTGTAACTTTCCTGGTTACCAGTTGTTGATAACAATCCCAAAAATTATAATGGATTGTTGATTCTCTGTCAATATTTACATTATCATATCCTTCATGTGCTATTTCTAAGAATTTCTAACGATTGCGACCGTATCGTTCCTATATTGTCCACTTCAAAAAATTGTTGCTTATGCCTGGGATTAACCAATGTTGCGATCGTGAATAGTTTAATCTGCTCCATGTCAAATCTGTTCTTCAAAATTCACATTCCAACACCCTTTTCATTTGCATTATTTCATCGTTTTCGTCAATAAAATATTCTATATATTTTTGTAATGTTTTTAAGTGTGGTATAACATCAGATATTGAAGAGCAAGACAAACTTATGATTTTTGTGATTCTTCAAATGGTTTTAGTAATGCAATACTCTTGTGAAGTAATTGTTATTGTTATTACCATTTATTACCACAAATAAAAATAATAAACCACATAAAATACACAAGAAGAGAAAAAAAAATAATAATAAGAACAAAATATATGTATACATAATCCCATTGTCGATTGTTAGTCGAACAATGAATAAACTTGAACTTAAACAGTATAAGCAAATGGATCATTTTATCGCACAAGCGATATCTGCCAAATGACCCAACAGAACAAACAAAAATAATATTTACTAAAGCAGAATTATCCTAGGATTAATATGGCAAGTAGTGATAATTAGATATCAATAACATTTATCACCAAATAAGATTAATCAAGAAGAAAAGTAACGAAAAAGATACGACAAGAGAGACAGAAGCTAAAAAAACCCAAAAGAATTTGCCGGATATCAGTTGCCAACAAGTGAGAGCAGTTGAAGAGAGGAAAAAGAGAAAGACAAAGAACAAAGAATCAGGAAACAGACAATTGAAGGGCAAGCAAGTGGCTCTTTAAAACACATCTAAAATTAGCAATATTAGAAATATTACGAATTTCAGAAGGCAGTCCATTCCACAGCGCAATCGACCGTACTGTAAATGATCTGTGATAAATTTCAGTGCTATGAACGGGAAATGTAAGAATAGCATCAGAACACGAACGAGTAGCAAACTCATGAGATGATAATTGCTGGAACCTATCTGATAAGTACTTTGGGGTGCAATTATGAAGAATTTTAAATAAAATGTTTAATAAACGAAAGGATCTACGTTTCTCACAAGTTAACATCTGAATGTAATTGCGATACGGCGTTACATGCTCAAATCTATTTATGTCAAATATGAACCGGATGCAATTATTTTGTAGCCACTGCAATTTATCCAGGAGAGTTACCGAGAGATCGGGATAAACCGCGTCCGCATAGTCGAAGTGAGGAAATATAAGTGAATAGCAAAGATTACGACGGACCAGAGGAGGAAGAGAGCAACGAAGTCTCTTTAAAGAGTGGAAGCAAGCATAAACTTTTCTGCAAACATGTTGAATTTGCGGTCTCCAAGACAGTGAAGAATCCATAAAGACTCCGAGATTCTTAACTGTGTCAGCAAACCATATGACAGTACCATCCAGCATCAGATCACTGCAGCTAGATGGATTGATTTTACCAAGTAATTGACGAGTACCAAACACAATAGCTTGCGTTTTAACTGCGTTCAACTTAAGTCCGTATCTCCGAAACCAGTTCAAGACGTTAGACAGATCATTATTAAGTCGCACAATAGCTTCCGGAAATTCAGCAACAGTTGTAGTAGTGTATATTTGGAGGTCGTCAGCATACAAATGATAATTACACGAGATATGATTAAGTAACACTATAAATGAACAAAGAAAAAAGTAACGGTCCCAATACACTGCCCTGAGGCACACCACATTTGATTACACAAGCAGAAGAAACTGAAGAATTAGCGCGTACGCACAAGGATCGATGGGAAAGATAGGAATGAAACCAAGAAACACAGGAAGGAGTGAATCCGTAGGCAGAAAGAGATGCTAAAAGTAGGTTGTGGTCGACAGAATCAAAAGCCTTGCTGAAATCGAGTAGAACTAGCACAGTAACACATCTGTTGTCACAGGCATACCTAATATCATCAGTAACTTTAATGAGGGCAGTAGTCGTACTATGCCCACTGCGAAAACCCGATTGCAACTCATAGTGTAAATTAAACCTCTCGAGATATCCTTGGACTTGTAAATAAACTAAACGTTCAAGAGCTTTTGATAGTACGGATAAAATTGAAATCGGACGGAAATCAGTGTTACATGAAGGGGACTTGGATTTAGGTATGGGGACGACATGAGCTACTTTCCAGACAGAGGGAAATAAAGACCGTTCAAAAGAAAAGTTGAGGATATGTGTTAATGGTGGAAGCACTATATCCAGTATAGGAAGAAGAAGGTTGAGACCGATACCATCCGAACCCACGCAAGGGGACTTTGAATATGCCATAGCATCACCCACTTCGGCCGCGGTTACAAGCGTAAAAGAGAAGAAACACGATTTAGGAGCAGTAAGAATTTCATTAATTTGTAGCCGCCTTAGTTACGTCATCAATGATCAGGGGAGGCTCTTAAAAAAATTTGCCAGCCACTCACAATCAAGATCCATCTGGTCAGACGGAGAGTTTATCGCTCCGAGAGTCCTCATAGTCCTCCAAAATGTTCTCGGCGCGACTCCAGACAGCCTCTGGTAGAAATAAGATCTCTTAGCATACTTGCATTTATGATTACAGCGGTTGCGTAGAATTCGATAGTTTTCCCGATTAGTACTAGAGGGTGTACGTTTAAATACCAACTTTGCATGGTTACGCAGTCGCATAAGAGATCTTATCTCATCACTCAGCCAAGGTGCAGGCGGATGCCTCATCTTGCGTTGCCTAAGCGGGGCATGTCTATCATAGAGCTTAATAATTTTAGAATTAAAGTAGTCCACTTTAGCATCAATATCTGCTAAACGATATAGTGGAAGCCAATCAATCATCAGTGCATCTGACAAGAGCAAATTAGTATCAACTCGCCATAGATCACGGTAAGTCACAACGCGCCGAGAACGACTCAGATGCTGCACCTGTAGAGCACAATAGATTAAATCATGGTTGGAAAATTGATAGGCAGGTAGCCGACCGTGTGTAAGTATACTGTCTGGACAGAAAGTAATAATAAGATCAAGAAGAGAATGTGAGGTAGGAAGATGATGAGTAGGCAGAGAGGGTAAGATAGATAAGTTTAAAGAAGAAGTAACGAATTGAAGTTTCTCATTTTTTTAACGGATTGTAATTCCCACTCATTACTTGATAGATTTTCAAAATTGACCGTTGTATTAGCGAGGTATAATGACACTGCTCTCTTTTGTTCTAAAAGACGGGACAAGTTTATAATATGTTGAATTCCATCTTATCGATACATCTTGAACCAGTTGACGTTGTGGTAAATTGAGTTCTGACTGCAAATTATTAAATTTTTGTTTGAGCCAGTCCTGAATGGTTAAAATGAGTGACAATACGTCTTGATTTTGTGAGAATGTGTGCAACATTTTTCCTCTTTAGTGCATTATTGATTACTAATTGTAACGTGTGTATAAAACAGGGAACTCCTTTAAATATGGAGTCATTAATGGCTTTCACCACGTTTCTGTCGTTATCACGCACAATTGCATGAATTTTTTTCGTATTTATATCCCATAAAGTTGGAATTTCTTCTAAACATTCTTTTATGTTATCAGCGGTATGAGATTCGAGAAAATGTTTCATATGAAGCACTGCGTGTCGAAATTTGAAATTATCATCCAACCAGTGGGTAGTAAAACTTTGCAAATTATTGGTGTTTGTCCATAAATCAGTAGTAACAGAAACAGCAACAGCGGTGGTTATTGCACTCTGAAGTTTAGATTTTACGTTTTCGTAAATAAAGAGGATGATGTTTTCTGCAAAATACTTCCCACTTGGGATTTTGTATTTCAGTTTTAGTTGTTTCATAAATTTTTTAAAACCTACATTTTCCACTGTAGATAAGGGTTGATTATCTAAAGCTATCATCTCACCAATAGATATATTTATATCTCTCGCTCGTAGATCTTCTATTGGCTACTGTACAACAAAACAATTTTCTATATTTTGTTGGTGTCTTTTTGAGTCACCAGACTATGTAATTAGAGATGGTGAGGGCGGCAGTTTCTCTGTTTGTAAATTTGAAGAAACTCCCGATGATGAAGGAGTTGAAATGCTCTTAATCACAGTGCACACTTGAGGTAACAATTTGTTGTGCTTATGTTTAATGTGATTTGTCAAACTCGTGGTATTTGCCATTTTACCTTGCCCACCGCGCGAAATTGATGCCTGGCACTGGTTGCACTTTACTTTTATTGAATCGCCTTCGATATCATCAAAAAATACCCATACACGCGATTTCTTTCTTGACATTGCTTGCGATTGCATTGCGAAAGAAAATAGAATACATCTAAACGTGTTACAACAAGATTATGTGGTATATAAGCGCTTCCAAAAGTATCCAACGAAAGTATTCGAACTTCTTTTGAAATGATCGACATTGGCCGATTAGTCGGCCGATTAATCGTCCCTTTTAACACGTTCAGTGCCATATGAGATCGCGTTGGTCTCATGTTGTATTGGAACGTAGAGACTGAGCGAGTCCACCCTGGTCTCATATTAAACAATTTTACATTTGGCCGTGTGTGACCACGGTGGTATCACGTAATGCATTGAAATACATGTGGTAGCAGAGTAGACGGCCAGAAGAAACGATTTATGTCATTGGCCTGTTATTGTGAGACCAATATGTCACCACGTGGCATAGGGAACTGTAATATGTAAATAATGCAATAAAGTTAGAAAAAAACAAATAGAAATAGAAAAATAAATAGATCAACTAGGCTATCTATCTAGTCTATCTATTTATTTTACCTTTTATAATAATACAAAAAAAAAATATAATTCTTAATACATTAATACAACATAGATATAATCCATAAGAAAACAAATATCATTCGAAAACATGGATATAAATCTTAAAAAAAACAGAAAATATGGTGTGTGTATACTAAATTTTAGAAGCTGTATGTGCTTTAAAAAAACAGTTCAAACAAAAATATTGATCGCAAGCACTACATTTCAACGTGGTTTGGGGAGTTTTCCTCGATGCTTGTTCTCTTCCAGATTCGTTTGAAATTTTCTTGTAGCATATTACACACCGACGTCTTTTAGAACGACCAACATCTTCTAATTTATGCTCTATTTCGGTCATGTTTTCAGATATTTCTTCCTGTCTCGCTGTTTTCAACAGACCACTTATGACTTCTTCTTTGAACGCAGTTATTGATATTTTATTATTGGTTATTTCTTTATACGCAATGTAGGCATTTACTATTGCACTTCCAGTTAATAACTCGAACGCCAATTTCCTATACCATTTCATACTACGGCGAAGGCAGATATTATAAGATTTTAACTGATCAGATATATCAATATATGATTTATATTTATTGTATTCAACCACATTTTTGGGCTTTTGTATTTCTTTACCTCTTTTGATTAAAGTAACCATTTCATTTCCATATCTAGTGCTCAACACTAATACGTCCCTTTTATCTCTCCATTTTTCAACTACTATTCTTTGCTTACATTCTTCAGCTATTACTTCTCCAACTTTCAACTTTTTATCTACAACCCTTTTGGGGTTATATTTTCTATTAGATCGTAATGTTCCAATAAGATGTGTTTTTCTATGTAATGGTGCATTAGCTAAACTCACTGATGTGTAATAGTTGTCAGTGCATAAAGTACGTCCGCTGTCTAAAAGATTTGTCATCAAATCCATTACAACTTTTGTAGGCACTGATACATGACCATCCTTCGATTTGCCGCAGTATACTTGGAAATCATATGTGTACCCATCTTTTAGGCACAGCTTAAATAATTTGATTCCGAACTTATGTCGCTTATTGGATATATATTGAAATTTCAGTCTTCCTCTAAAAGGTACAAGAGTCTCATCTATACAAACATACTCGGAGGGTGTCATTTGGCAGTGAAATGATGTCCGAAGCTTGTTCACAAGTGGTGTTATCTTGTGTAATTTATCATCACTAATTTCCTCATTATTACTAAAAAGTATCATTTTCAGAAGTAACTGAAAACGATTTCTGGACATTACACTTGGGATTGCATTTTTGTACAATCGTTTCGTTGACCAGTATGAAGAAAGTTCTGGGAAAGAACACAACCCCATCCACAAAATAATACCAATGAAATGTTCTATTTCTGTAGGGTCTGTGGGAGTCCATTTCAGAATACGTGCGTTTGGTAGAATATTACTTCGTTTACACTGTTCAGCGTATCTGTTTGTTTCTTCTACCTAAAATATATATTATTATTATTATGTTATTTTAATAGAAGATTTTTTGACTCACGATTAAGCTTATGATGTCATTCACAAAAACTTTGAAAAAATCATATGGCAGTTTGTCGTATTGTTCATACAGAGCAATACCAAAACCAGAGTTTGGGACACTAAACTGTAAGTTTTTTAGATTTTTCCCAGTTGCATGAGCCCACTCAAACTCATTACTCTGGTTATTTGCTTCTTTTTCAATATCATTATTATTTTCTTCATCACCCAAGTCGTCATAACGCATGTTTCTTATAACTTCTTCTATTATTTCATCCATGTAATTGGGGCTTTCTATAATTTTTTGTGAGGTAGACGGTTCTGGTTTTTGCGAAGATGGTGTACAATTATTTTTTTTGAACCGTTTAGATTTAGACCGATAATCGTCCTCGGATTCAGAACTTTCTGTAACCGGTTCGTATATTTTGTCACCGTCAAAAATATTTGCCTCACTTTCTTCATCAGAAAGCAACTCTTTCCATAACTTCTTCAAACGTGCTTGTTCTTTTTCGTATGACATATTCACATTCACAATTACACTCACAACATCCAAACAAAGACTGCGAAAGGTAATACTCGATTGCCGTAAACACGTGTATGAGAGATTTTACAAGTTCAGACAGGAATTACGTGATGACACATTGGACTCACATGGCTACTCGAGATGTACGCGTCTATTGTAGGCCGCGCCAGACCAACGTGTCACCATAAAATAAAAGTTTAAAATAAATAACAAAAAAAAAATTATAATATTAATTTATGTTAATTCCTGAATCTGTAGAGCAAGATTCTAAAATAAAAAACTATTGGCCAGTGGGACCCCATTTGTCGAATATATGGTGGCATTCAACGTGTTAAGACCTAATAGTCGGATAGTCGTTAGTCGGCCCAACATTAATTTACAGTTTGTTTTACTAATCCGTTTATTTACCTGTAAATGAAATATTTATCACTACACATTTTTTTCTTTAGTTATTTTGACCTTATTTAAAATTATATCTTATTCGTTTTATAGAAAAACAGTTTTATACATGTAATATACTTTTAGTTTTGTATAACCTTGATTGTATTTTCCCGAATGCGATATGTTAAGAAAAAATAGAAAGTATAGCAGAATTAGAATTCTTTTTTTCATAGAATTCTTTACCAGGTGCGCATGACTCTTTTAGGAGCCAACTGCATAGATAATATTGACCACATGTTAAATATTAACAAAAACCGTATATATAGAATAATTATAAGCATTTGTCCTTTTATTAATTTTCCCTTTAATTAGATTAGAAATTTCCTTTTATTAACATAGATGACAAAGGCATTTAAGACGTTTACTTGATGAAGATTTGGAAAACTTAAAAACTAATTCAAACCATGAAGTAAACATTTTTATGTTAGCTTAGTAACAAATTTAATTCATTATTACAAAACTTGTTTAACTTTCGTCAGGCGGACAAGGTACAACTGTAACTTTTACGATAGTAAGGGTTAATATTTATTTTTGTACAATACCTGTGATGTTGAGCTTTGGTGACATCTCTACATATATGTTTGTAGTTAAGTACATAAAGATCTATAAAAATATTTTCACTTATTTTCTTATTATGTGATGAAATAGATTTTACACCCTCAATTGACGTCAAAGGTACAATTGTACCTTTAACGATATTGTATGAAAACAGTATAAAGAACAAAAGTTTATGGAAAGAATACTTATTTTGTTACGTAAAAGAGTGAATACAAACAGAATATTACTACCATATTGATATAATACTTAAAATAAATAGTTACTTTTGATTAATTTCATTGCAATTTATGCATGTTGTCTTCGCTTTTGAATGCTCATCGCAAACCGGCTTCAAGCAAACTGTGCACGATTTTCTCGTTTTCCGTTGTTTTCGGTTCATCTCTCGACAGATTTGACAACTACCAACGATAGGGGAAGCTCCACGACTGCCATGAGGTACTTTAGGTTCTTCTGATGATGTTATTGAAATTCGTTTTCCAATTACCATTTCAATTGCACTTCGGAGAAAATGATTTCTCATCATAAGTGGATTGCTACTTCGAGCTTCAATTGCAGGCAAGCATAGCTGATAAACAAGATCTTTTAAAAATTTTCTTCGTTGATCCTTTCTTCGTAAATGTGGGTTGTGTTCTCTATAAATGATATAGGACGCTAAACCACCGATATCAACCATATTATAAAAAAATGCAAGAGGCCAACGCGTCGTCCTTCTTTTCACGGTGTACTCTCCCAACATTTTGTCCATAACATCAACTCCTCCTTTCGTTTTATTGTAATACTGGATTATTTCAGGCTTCTTTGTTTGCGTGTCTTCACTTCTCCAGTCATGTGCATGGACTGGAGAAGTGAAGACAGAAGTGTACTGCTCTGCATATTGTTCGGTAGGAATGTTTTATTTTTTCTTACTGTACCAACTAGTGTCATGTTCCAGGAATTCAAAACCTTTGCCAATTTTAAAGTTGTAAATAAATTGTCAGTAGTGACGTTTCTTCCAGATTTCTTGTACGGGCCAACTAAGTCTAATACTGTTTGTTCACCAACATTCACTTGTCGAGGACCATCTAGTCGTTTGCCAGTGTAAAGCTGACCTCGTAGCGGATAACTAGAAGATGCATCACAAGCCCAGAAAACTTTTATCCCATATGTTGCTGGTTTGGATGGTATATACTGTGTAAATTTAGTACGACCTCTGTAGGGAAATAATTGTTCGTCGATAGTAACGCATTCATGCGGTTTATATTCTTTTTCTAAATTTTTGTTTAGTATTGACCAAATATCCCTAATCGGTGCTGCTTTATCAGTTTTAGCCCGTTCTTCACGAGTATTTGCATTGTCAAATCTGATAAATCGCAACATCATTTTGAACCGGTCACGAGACATTGCTGCACGGACTAGAGGCAGGGTATCAATTTTCCACATGTCGTCCAAATTTTGCTTGTTATCTCTGTGGACGCCACTAATAATCAATGCACCTAAAATTGCGTCAAATTCTATTTCAGTGAAGTTCTTGAATGTCTTTGGTAATGGCCGCTTCGAAATATTGGTAAATTTGTTTACCAACTCAGTGTTATAAGCTTCGCAACTTTTGTTAGCTTTTCTATTTGTTTCTTCTAATATAATGGTACAGATCTCTGGAGATATTATTGATTTGGAAATTTCTTTAGGTGTATACGTTTTACTCTTCACCGAAGATCCACCTTTTTGGCGTAAAATATTCCTCGACTTTGTTTGAGTTTTCTGATACGGTGTCATAGTACGCCACTTTGTTCCATCTTTAGCAGTAACACTTTGTAACATTTATATTCAATACTGTCGTCAGAATCGTATTCACTTTGTTCTTCTATAACTATTTGTTGTTCACTGTCTGATTCCTCAATTGTGGATACATCTAATGGCAAATAGTTTTCTTCAAATTACTCAAGGCGGAATTGTCTCCTTATTCATGGAATAAAGGAGCAGGAAGGAGAAGATACTGATAACATTGCTGTCCAATTTTTCGAAGAACACCTAAAGATACCGGGATTTTCTTTCAAACTTGTCTTCCTTGACCGCTCCCATCGACTTGGTCCTAAGATTAAAACCAAAACGGACACTGCTTCCCGGCCTCGCCCTATAATAATTGAGTTTGTTTCTTATAGAGTCAGAAAGTTAATTTGGAATAATAAAAGACTGCTTAAAGGGACTAAATTTCTGCTCACTGAGTCCCTTACTAAAAAGAGAATGAAGCTCTTTGCGGCTGCGAAAGAGGCAGTTGGTCGCAGGAATTGTTGGACCTCGGATGGTAGAATTTTTGTCGCCCTTCCTAACAATAGGGTCAAGGGAATCTCTTCTTATGTAGACCTTGCCGATGTGACTGCTGAGAAGACTGTAAAGAGTCAACGAGAGCTCAGAACCAGGCGACAAGCTAACAGGAATTAACGATTTCAGATTTCACTTTTGTTTTTTGATTATTATTATTATTATTTTTTTTGCGCCTAATTATCACTTTCAATTTTTTTATTTGCGCTAGTTACTTTATCTAACTATAAACATTATTTCCCTTTGCATTATATATTATAGTTTTAGTTTCATTCTCGTTTAGAAACCCATTCTTTGTGCCACCTACCATTTATTTTAATTCTTTTTTTTTTGAAGTTTAGATATAAGTTTAGATTATTCTTTTTTTTTACTCTTTGTGTCTTGCCAATTTGACATTCTTTACTTTGTCGCTATTATTTCTATTTTATATTGCTTACTGATTTCTCCGTTTATTTATTAATTATTAATTATTTATTTATTGTTACCTTGTTTACTCTTGCTGTCATGTGCTTCTCTAGATCTGCCTTTTTCACATGAAATTCGGTCATTTAAACGTTCGTTCATTGCCTGCGCATTTTTCAGCCATTAGGGATCAGATTATTGATGGAGATTTTGATATATTTGCTATTGCTGAAACTTGGATTTATACAAATACAGATGTTTCGTCATATTCAGTCAACGGCTATCGATGCTTTTTTGCCAGTCGTGCTCGCCTTCATAACCACACCAATGCGGGTGGTGGTGGTGGAGTTGGCTTTTATATTAGATTGACTTTAAAATTCAATGTTTTACTTCAGGAGATATCTCCGGTTATCGAGCACCTGTGGTTAGAAGTTATTAATGCTCCTGTTACCATGATTATTGGCGTTGTTTACCGGCCTCACAATGGCTTCAGTGAATTTCTCTCCATTTTTGAGGATATTCTGTCTTCTCTTGCTCCGACTACGGAGGAACTTGTCTGCATGGGTGATTTTAACATTAATGGATTGGATATTAATGGCTGGTATGGCAGTCGATTCATCCCAACAATTGAACAGTTTAGCCTTCAACAAATTATCTCTAGCCCGACTCGTATCACTGTCTCCTCCGCCACTTTGATTGACTTTGTGATTTTGAATATGGATGCTCCTATTTTTGAATCGGGTGTGATTAGTATTCATAACGTTGCTGATCACTCGCTTGTCTTCGTTACCTTGTCTTTTGATTTGCCTATTTCTACGGTTAAAAGCATTACTTACAGAGATTTCAGAAACTTTAATCCTGAAATTTTTCTGGATGAGCTGAAAGCACTTCCTTGGCAAGAATTTCTCCTCTTGTCGAATATTAACGAAAAAGTTGATTTTTTCAATTATCATATTATTAATCTTTTTAATGTTTATGCACCCATCAAGACATCGGTTTTACATAAGCATTATCGCCCTTGGGTTACGGACAACATTAAACTTCTTATGAGACTGAGAGATACAGCTTATAGGAGGTTTAAGTCCACTAAAACATCCTCTGATTTTACTTATTACAAGCAACTACGTAACTATACCAATATTGCACTGCATCATGAAAAGAAAGCCTTTTTATCTCACATATTTGGGCATAATAACTCAAAAAAACTTTGGAGTGCCTTTAGGTCATTGGGAGTCTGTACGAATAAGAATGGTGACGTTCCTGGTGACGTTGGCGACGCTAATTCTATCAACAATTTTTTCTTGTCTTCTCAGGTTAACAGCCCTGGTGACGCGGATCTTATACAGTTTTATAATAATAACATACTGCCGCAGGTCTCTAGTAGGCTATACTTTTCGCTCGCCTCGGAAGAGGAGGTCCTTGGTACGTTAAAATCTATTAAAACGAATGCAGTTGGGTGCGATGGTATCAGCGTAAAAATGTTGTTGTTCCTTATATGTGTCATATTATCAATTGTTGTTTGGAATTTGGGGTCTATCCTGATAAATGGAAAACTGCATTGGTTTCTCCAATTCCAAAAAAAAAGAATCCGAATACTTGCGTTGATCTACGGCCTATCAGTATTTTAAATGTTACGTCGAAAGTTTTGGAAAGGATTGTGGCGGCGAGAATGTGGAACCATCTTAATACATTCAATATATTACCATCCAATCAGTCTGGGTTTCGCCCTGGTTTTAGTTGCAGCACGGCTCTTCTTGATGTTGCCGATGATATCTTGCGTGGGATGGATGATGGATGTGTCACTGCACTAGTTCTGATCGATTTCTCTAAGGCTTTTGACACGATCCATCATTTAACACTCCTATCAGTGCTCCATTATATCGGTCTCTCCCCGTTGGCTGAGAGAGTGGCCTTATTACTTCCGGAGTACCTCAAGGATCAATTTTGGGACCTATACTTTATCTTATTTATACGATTAATTTGTGTTCTAACCTCAAACACTGTAAAACCCACATGTATGCTGACGATACACAAGTGTATTTCCACTTTAGTGGGGATAACTTTGGCGAGTCGCAATCTTTAATTAACAATGATTTGAAATTACTCGTTCACAACGCCACTCGCCATTGCTTGTCCATTAATGCTTCGAAATCGTCTATTATTATTTTTGGTACTGGTGCTCTTGCCGCTGAGGCTAGGCTATCTTTCAAAATTTTTATCAATGATGAACAAATAAAATTTACCCCTGTTGCACGCAATTTGGGTATTGCCATGGACGCTGACTTGAGATTCAGGGGACATGTCAGTAATCTCCTTCAGAGAGCCTATTCCACCCTTAAGCTATTATATTCTAACAAAAATATTTTGCCTCAACAATTAAGAATTCATTTATGCGAATCACTTGTGTTATCTATCTTTAATTACGGGGATGCCCTTTACCACTCTTGTATCGACGCCGCGAATCGATCTCGTATTCAGCGCGTGCAGAATTCCTGTCTTCGCTTTATGTTTGGTATCAGGGGACGTGAGAAAATATCTCATACGCTCGATTGGGTCGGTTGGCTGAATATGTCACGACGTAGAATATTACACTCCGCTTGTCTGTATCACAAAATTCTTACTTTCAAAACTCCTCCGTATTTATACAACAAAATTAGCTATCGTACAGATATTCATAATATTAATGTTAAGCACCGTTATACATTAACAATACCGAAGCACCGACTTGAAGTATTCAAGCGATCCTACTCCTACTGTGTGCCTAACATTTATAACAATATCCCACTTTGTATAAAGCTGGAGAATGTACGTGGCTTTAGCAAAAAACTAAAAATTGAACTACTGAGACAGCAGGTGGAGGCGAGCAATCATCATCACTAAGCATGTTATGAATATCAGGTTTGTAAATTGGCAATGCACTTGGGGTTGGTTTTGGAATGGGTTTTATGTTTAATTTCATTTATAATATTCGAGGGCCAATGAAAAACAGTTTGCGATTTCGCTAATTGACTTGGCTCTCTTTAACTCTTTAATTTCATTAATTACAATTATTTTTATTTATTATTTTTATTATTGTCCCACAGGGTTCTATACTTGGACCAATCCTATTTTCAATATATACGTCCCAGTTGTGCTTGGTATTGAAGCACTGTACTCCGCATATGTATGCTGATGACATCCAACTCTACTACACATTTCCTACTACTAATATTGTTGTGGCTGAAAATAATATAAATGCTGATTTACAGGCTTTAGTTGATGTTGCCGCCAATCACTGTTTGACAATCAATCCCTCTAAATCTTCGGTAGTAGTTTTTGGAGGCCGGAGTGTGCTGCGCAGGGTTGGAACTGCATTGAGACTGCGAATTAATTGAGATATTTTGCAAACTGCTGAGTGTGCAAGGAATCTAGGTTTCAGCATAGATAGTAAGTTAAGATTTAATTCGCATATAGCTAGTCTTCTGCGTCGGGCCTACTCAGCTCTAAAACTGCTTTATAATAGTAGACACTTATTGGATCAGTGACTCCGAATACATTTATGCGACGCTCTAGTTCTTTCGATTTTTAATTACGGTGATGTATTGTACGGCCCTTGTATTGATAACATGCAGAAGGTGAGGTATTCGTAAGCATGAAAATATATCATACACGTTGAAATGGGTGGGCTGGTTGAATATGTCATATCGGAGGGCCCTTCACTCTGCCAGCCTTTACCATAAGATTTTAACTACCAAATGTCCACCGTACTTATTTAACAAAATTCGTTTTCGAACAGACGTCC
Organism: Onthophagus sagittarius; assembly: GCA_036711965.1. Taxonomy (NCBI): domain Eukaryota; kingdom Metazoa; phylum Arthropoda; class Insecta; order Coleoptera; family Scarabaeidae; genus Onthophagus; species Onthophagus sagittarius. Next base: position 61,049,921 of record JASERS010000002.1, on the reverse strand, counting down.
ACAATATTAATATTAGGCATAAGCACACTTTAACAATACCTCAGCATAGACTGGAAAGTTTCAAAACATCATTTTCTTATTGTATGCCTAAATTATTAAATGAATTTACTGTTTCGGAGCTGTCGGAGAGTGGACGGGTTTTTAGAGCGAAATTCAGGTTTGAGTTGCTTGGAAGACAAGGTAGAGACCAAGTATAAACTGGTATGATTTATTTGTTATTACAACTAGCTTTTGTTTTCTTGTTCTTTCTTTTCTATTCTTTCGGTCTTTCACTTTTTTTTTCTTTTCTAGTTTTCTTGCTAGCATATGTACATGTATTTTTGTTATAATTAATAAATAATACTATAATAGCGTAACAGAGAGGACCAATGAAAAACAGCAGACCGTTGGGAATGCTGACTTGGCCCTCTTTAACCCATAACATTTTAATTAAGTTTCTCTTATATTGCACTGTATGTTTGGTTGGGTTAATAAACATTATTACTATTATTATTATTTTATTATTAATGCAAATTTTTCGTTTCTTTGTATCTTTTATGTTTTTTGGATATATGGGTTAATAAATATATATTATTATTATTATTATCAAGTAGCAACCAAAAAGCAGACATTTTTGCAAGCCATTTGGCACAAACGTTCACGCCTATTGAAGATCAGGAACGAGAGACAACATGGGAAGAACGATGCCAGGAAGAAGAAAGCATTAGACCGACATCGCCCAATGAAGTGTACGCCGAGATAAAAGAAAATATGAAGTCGAGAAAAGCTCCTGGTTTTGACTTAATAACCGGTGAAGTGCTCAAACAGCTTCCAAGAAAAGCACTAGTCAAACTAACACACTTATTTAATGCTGCCTTTAGATTGAGATATGGGCCTAGATTTTGGAAAGTGGCTGAAGTCATAATGGTACCCAAACCAGGAAAGCCCCTTCATGAAATAACATCCTACAGACCGATATCATTGCTGCCTGTAATAGCAAAATATTCGAAAAACTTCTACTAAAAAGATTAAAACCTATAATTGACACCAAGGCATTGTTTCCATATCATCAATTTGGATTTAGAAATAAACATGCCACGATTGAGCAAGTACATAGAATAACGGACATTATAGAAAAACACTAGAAGAGAAGATGATATGCTCTGCAGTATTTTTGGATGTTTCGCAGGCATTTGATAGAGTGTGGCATGAAGGCCTAAATTATAAACTCAGAACGTATTTACCGAAACAATTTTCTAAAATTTTGGAATCATATATTTCTGAAAGATATTTTAGAGTTAAACAAGAAGACGCCTATTCTGAACTACAATTGATTAAGGCTGGGGTTCCGCAGGGAAGTGTCTTAGGGCCGATTCTCTACCTTCTTTACACTTGCGATATACCACAACCAGAAAACAGCACTATTGCAACTTTTGCTGACGACACTGCTACTCTATCAGTAGGTAGAAGCAATGAAGAAGCGACTGAAAAACTGCAACTTGCAGTCAATAGTATATATAGTTGGACTGTTAAATGAAGAATCAGATTAAATGAAACGAAATCTATACATGTCAACTTTACCAACAAAGTTTGTCAACAGATGCCTGTTAATATCAAGAATACACCAGTTCCGTATTCAAACACTGCGAAATATCTTGGTATAACACTAGATGCAAAGCTGCACTGGAAAGCTCATGTTAAAAAAAAAGACAAGAACTTGAAATAAAATATAGAAAAATGTACTGGCTAATAGGGCGAAATTCAACCCTAGCGTTACATAATAAATTAATACTGTACAAACAAATATTAAAACCAGTATGGACTTATGGTATCCAGCTATGGGGCTGCACAAAACAAAGCAATAAAGATATAATTCAAAGATTTCAAAACAAAGTGCTAAGAAACATTGACAATGCACCCTGGTATATAAGAAATAAAGATCTCCATAAGGACTTAGAGATAGAAACAGTAGAAGAGAGTATCAAGAAATTTGCCAGCAGACATGAAGAAAGATTGCATAAACACGCCAACGTTGAGGCCATCCAGCTCCTTGACAATACTGGACTAAAGAGAAGACTCCAGAGAAAAAAGCCGTTCGAACTGGTGTAGTTTCTGTGAGTGATTGTGTATAAAGCAGAGCATGTGATATGTGAGGCAAAATAGGTGCATGTCAAGAATACTGTGCGGACGGATCGGAATCAGAAGGTCACTGAAGAGTCGAACCACTGAATCGTTTATTAATTATTAAGTTAAGTTAGAAACAAATTCCTAATTGGTCTCTCTGACCAGATTGTAATTACTTTAATAAAAAAAAATTATTTAGTTTAACTGAATCAGTTTATTTAACTATAACAAAATAAAAAGAATCAAAATCTATAATTTCTTGATCTTAATTAGTTACCAAAACTAGGATAATCCATTAGAATAATCATCTTTTTCCAAATTCCAAAGATCTAAAGTGCCCCCTTCACCGCCAGTCACCAAAAAATTATCCTAAAATACAAAATAACATCAAAATTAATTGAAAAAATTGAAATAAATCAAACTTACATTATGATTAAACCAAGAACATCTCACAATTTGTTTATTTCCAATAAAATTATAAGTAGGTACAAGTTTATTGTGCTGAAATCGAAACCCTCGTAAATTATTTTCTTTATTACTATCTTGTCCAATTAGAACATTGATAAAATCATTTTTAGGGTTTCGAAAAACATCAGCAACATAAAAATAATCTTCTTCGCTATTTCTTTCTTTTAATAAAAAGGGAAGTTCACTTTTATTAAAACTTTTATAAGGATTAGCATCATCCATCTTCCAAAATTGTAAATCATCTGATTGTGTTATGCAACAAATACAATCAGTGTTTTTATCTTTATACCAATTTAATTTAGAAATCGATAACATGGTGTTTAGTGAATCTATTAATGCATCATCTTCACATGATTGTGATAAATCGTAAATGTTTATTAAACCATCTGTTGAACCAGAAATTAATTGATTCATATCGTCGGGATTAAAAAGAACTTGTGTGATGTCTTCCGTGTGTGATTCCCAATAAGCTCCCATTAATTTGCAATTTCTTATATCCCAAAATAAGATGTAAGCATCTGTTGCGACCAATTCAGTCCCGCCAGATAATAATAAGTTGTTTGATGATACATCAAAGGAGTTTAAAATTTTCGAAGGACTATCATTTTCCACTGTAGTATCAGTAAAAACGTTTGCCACATTCGTTTTTGATCTACTATCCCAAACACTTATTTTACAATCGTTTGTACCTACATAAAATATTTTTTCATTTTCTGGACTTACTTTAACACCAACAATATCGTAATCACTTTGAAAACTGTTAAGTAAATAAATATTGCTATTTGATACGTCGTATAGTTCCAAAATATGATCCGAACGCGCTACGGCGACGTTTGAATTAATTCTAGAGTTTAAAATAGACGATTATTTTCGTTAGTTTAAAAAAAAAATTAACTTACGTTGATCCAGAAATATTTGTTATGTAGCATTTATTATCTATTTCTTTGTGAAATACGTGCGAAGTTTTTAGATTAAAAAGACGAGTTATTTCTTCTTTTGAGGCATAATTACAACTTTCTTCAACGGACATAATTTAAAAAGTTTAAAATATTTAGTTAGGTTATAAACACAAAAACACGTGTTGTTGACGTTTACCATAACCTAAAAATTTGTAATCTATTAACGTACAGGATGTGTCAAATGTTTGGAATATAGCTAATAACTTCAATATTCGTAGATTTGAAGGAAAATGCTTCAATTAAAAGTTTTTTTATTGAATGTGGTGCGAAATTTGCGAAATACAGGTTTTTTTTTACATATTTTATAAGGAGTAAATGTTTCTATGCGATGAACATTCAAACCATATACAGTGGCTCACATAAGTAATCGGGCGCTTATGGTATTATACATTGAGGTCTTATATTATATATATAGATATATATATATATATATATAAGACCTCAATGGTATTATATGCAATTATAGGCGACAGGTAAATACCCGGTGGGTAGGTAAGAACAAATAAATTGTGTACTTAACACGTTGACGGACAGTAGAAACAAGTGAAATTCGAAAATTGACACTATATGTTTTTGTAATTTTTAGAATATTAGAAGTATAGTTTTACTCTTTCTGCTTAAATACACTTAATTTTGATTAATTCAGCACCTTTAATTAGGTTGCGGCTACAACCGTCATGGCGCCAGCGGACTCTAGACACTATGTAATGGGACGATGGCGGCTATAACAGCAAAAATTTAAAAACGTAAATGACAGGTTTAATGACTGAAATAAGCAATTTTTTGTGAACAACAAAGTATTTTTGGGAGTTTTACACGAAATGTTAGTTCATGATCAAACAAAAATAAATAAATGACAAATAAATTTATTATAATTTTATAATTATTATACATTATTTTCAGTATGCCATGTTTCAAAGCATGGTGCAGGACACAGTGCAGGTTTTGATATGCAATTCTTGCAGCAATATGATGTTTCCTTCCTTACTCCCTGTTTATAACATTGTTTACAACGCTGAAAATATGTTTTTCGCTGATAATTTTCGCTTTCCTCTCTGGTACAAACCTTCAACCATTCGCGTTATTCGTGAAAAATTGCGTTGTCATAGAAAATGGAAATGTACTGGCAGCGGTAGCGATTACTTGGCTTTCTCTATCTTGCGTTCGAGATCTAAGCGGCTAATCGCGGCCGATTATAAGGCTTACTTGTATTCGATACAGGCGGGAATTGCGGAGAGGGCCAAGGGAATTTGGTCCTTTGTGAACACTAAAAAGGGTTCGGCGTCTGGCATGCCAGCCACTATGATTACCACTGATGGGTTATATGTTCACACGGGTCCTAATATTTCTTGTGCGTTTGCGGAGTATTTTGCGTCGGTATTTGTTGATGGAGCCATTGACCGCGCAATGATTTCTAGTGGCTCTGGTATCTCACCATGGTTTTCTGCTGATACTGTTCTTAACGTTTTGAAACATCTTGATCAGTCCTCTAGCCCTGGTCCTGACGGCATTCCATCTTTTTTCCTAAAAGAATTTGCCGCCGAACTGTCGACTCCACTGTTTCTTATTTTTTCTAAGTCTTTGCGTGATGGTATGTTTCCAAGCATGTGGAAAACAGCTTTTGTCGTCCCAATATTTAAATCTGGGAATAGACAGTTAGTATCTAATTATCGTCCGATTTCTATTCTTTCGGCTATTCCCAAAGTTTTTGAAAAAATTGTTCATGAATATTTTAGCCACACGATCGGTAACTTTCTTATTACTGAACAACATGGTTTTTTGTCGGGGAGATCGGTGGAGTCCAATCTGGTGTCCTACGTTAATTTTATCCATTCTGCGTTAAACGAGGACTCTCAGGTTGACGCTATTTATACCGATTATTCTAAAGCCTTCGACAAAATTGACCATACTATTCTTATTCAAAAGCTTTCGTCTTTTAATATTCCAGGCGGCATTGTCCACTGGATTGAGTCGTACCTATCTGATAGAAGCCAGGCGGTCAAGATGGGCAGCTTTGTTTCCGATTATAAATCTATCTCGTCCGGCGTGCCGCAAGGAAGCCATCTTGGGCCTATATTATTCTTAATTTATATTAATGATATTTCTTCTTGTTTTAAATTTTCTAAATTTCTTCTATACGCCGATGACAATAAAATCTTTACAAAGATTGGTTCTAGTCTTGACTGCCTACGGCTCCAGGAGGATCTCGACCGTTTGCATGACTACTGTCGCGCTAACAAACTTTACCTTAACTATGACAAATGCCAAAAAATTACGTTTACATGGAAACGTTATCCTACTAACTTCGACTATAATTTTAATGGTACAGCTATTACCTCCACCGACAGAGTTAAGGATCTTGGTATTATACTTGATACCAAATTGCGATATCATCTTCATATCGATTTTATGGTGCGGAAAGCTCTGCGTAATCTGGGCTTTGTTATTAGAATTAGTCAAAATTTTACTAATTTTCTCTGTATTAAGTCCCTTTATTTGGCATTTGTCAATAGTGTGTTGTCCTACGGTTCTGTAGTTTGGAATCCTTGGTACGCCGTCTATCGTGACCGCATCGAAAGCATTCAAAAGCGCTTTTTACGTTATTTGTCACATAAATTTCATCTTCCCTATTGCGATTACGATGGGCGTTGTGCGGTTTTTGGCCTCTTGCCCTTGCAGCGGCGTAGAGTTGTATCCGATTTGATCTTTCTCTTTAAGCTGGTTAATGGCTTGCTATACGCTCCGGAGCTTTTGGTTGAAGTGGGCTTGAATGTACCACAGCGGTTCACTCGAAATAATTTCACATTCCGTTTACGTTTATTCCATACGAATGTTTACCAAAACTCTCCCATCTTACGTCTTCTTAATACTTATAATCAAGGCTTCAACCATGTGTCTTTGTATGGACTCTCGTTGCGCGTGTTTAAAGGGCTCGTGTTGCACTGTGTTTAGTTGCGTATTACATTATTATTATATTGTAATTATTATATTGTATGTTTAATTGTTTATTTCTAGTTTTTTATGCTTGATTTTAATTGTCATCTCACATCGTGCGTGCGTCTTTAAATTTATTGTTTTGATTTGTTATGAGGGTGCTTTGCTGGGGATATTCTCCCTGTTTGCATCCCCTAATTAAGTAAATAAATAAATAAATAAATAAATAAATAATTTTCAGGAGGAGAAATATTCTCAGGAAAATGCTGTGTTCCATTGTTGTTGATTTCATTGGTTTGGATTCGTGCACGTTTAAATTGAACCAAAGACCTTCCATCCTGTTTATAATCTATGCCAGTTAGAGATCGTATAATTGCTTCCCTGAATTCTATAAACTTCATTTGAGAACCTGTCTTTTCTTTAAAGATGTAGTAAGAATTCTACACTGCTACATCCAGTAGATGAAAGATTATCTTTTTATACCATCTAATTGTTTTTCGTGGACAGGAATAATAGGACATCATCTGATCTGCTCTGTCGACACCTGACATATTCTAATTATAATTCACTATTTCAATTGGTTTTCTCTTTTCCTGTTGTCGACGGTTAGCTGTGTTTATCATACTTGGGTGGTAAGCTGTTGTTAGACATAGCACATCCCGTTTATCTTTCCATTTGGACACGTATGTCTGATTTTGGCGTCGCCATACATGTTCTCCTTTTCTAAGCTTACGACCTGATATTTCTTGCGGCAGACCCTTCCTATTTACACGAAGAGTTCCTGTCACATGTGTCTTTTTGCTCAGTAATTTGTTAGCCAATGGTACACTGTTGTAATAGTTATCCATGAACAAATGATGCCCTTTGTTTAAATATGACTGCATCAATCGCATCACAAGACTTTCAATAGTTGTCATGTTTTCTTCGTTTTCTCGATGGCCTTTGTATATTTCTATGTTCAAAACATAACCTTGGGCAGAACAAAGTTCGTACAATTTAATTCCGTATTTTGCCTTTTTGCCTTTCATGTACGTGCGAAAAGAAAGCCTTCCTCGAAATAATAACAAAGATTCGTCTAATGATAATGCCTCATTTGGTGCATATGCATTCGCAAACTTTTTTATGAGCAAATCAAGAAATATTTTTATTTTCCTCAAACGGTCGTTTGAATTTTCTTCTTCTACACAAAAGCATCTCAATATTTGCTCAAACCTCCTTCCAGACATTTGTGAAGGAAAAGCTGGGTGGTAATGTAATGCATCAATGGAAAAGAGTTTTCTAATACTGGAGAATTTTAGCTGGGACTGAAGCAAACACAAACCCAAAAACTTTCTCATTTCAATCGTATCAGTATTTTTGAAATTTGCCTTCCTACTATGCCTTGTATGTGGCCGTGTTTGATTGCAAAGTTTTAGGCCGTAATCATTCGTAGATTTTATAATCATTTCCATTACTTGGTCATCCCAAATTTTTTCAAAAACCTGAATTGGAGACACATTTTCGTCTATATCCAAAAGAATCCCAGCCGCATCTGCATCAAAAGAAAAGTTTCTTATAGGTGTTGTATTGATATGCCATGTCTCATCATTTTCTGGTTCTTCTGGTGCTTCATATTCCTCATCTGTAGTTGATTCATTTTCTTCACTACCCGAACTGTTATTTTCAGCACAGTCAGCATCAGGTTCAGATTCACTGTTGCTTGACCCACTACCTGTTTCCTCAAAGAACTTCAGCAGCCTAGCCTGTTCTTTTTCCCAACTGGCCATTTTCTATAAATATTGAATAAAACATTCAATTTTATTTTATATTATTATTTATTGTATATTATTTATACATTTATTATTTACATTATTGTTTTTATATTTCAAATGTAATATCATAAAAAACAAAAAGTAAACAGTATAACTATAAATATCGCTAAATGAATCAAAAAATGCTAAATTTAAATTTTTTTATTTCTATTTAAAGTGTAAAATCAATCATAAACAAATACTTACCAGTATAAACAAAAAATATCGTTAAATGTATCAATAGCAACTGTAAATTGAAGAGAAAACAAGATCGCACTACTCCCAGGGTGTGGGCACGTTACTATCCTAAACAAAACCGCTGATTTTCAAGGCGAAGATCTCACTAGATGTCGCTGATGGCTAATGTAATAGCACTTATAATTCATTATGTCATTCATCAAAACTTCAAAATGAAAAGATGCATTCAGAGGTATCGCAATTGTGCGGTTTTTGGGTGTACCGACACTACTTCTAGCCGACATACGTTTCCAAATCCACAAAAGAACGAACATTTGTTTGATGAATGGGTGACAAGATGTGGTAATCAGAAAATTTCCAATCTACCATCACAGATTGTGTATAGATCACATCGTGTTTGTCATCGTCATTTCAAGGAAAGTGATCGAAGCAGCAACATGTATTTGAAACCAAACAGCATACCTAGTCTTTATTTGCCAACAAAAGGTATAAATTACATTAGACACCTGTTGGTTGCCTGTTAATTAAAAGTAATATTATATAGGTATTTAAATTAGTTATTTTTTTTTAGATGCTGATATCTTTGCTGATGCTTTAAAGCAGTCATTACTGTTTCATGATTACATATGCCAACCATCTGAAGATGAAATGAAATCACAGAAACCTGATGAAACACGGGATATATCTGAACCATCATCATCAAACCACACTTCCCTAAGAGGTTTGTACTATACATTTATAACCATATTGAGCCTTAACATAATATATTTTGTATTATTCCTTTAAAGCTGCTAAAAGATGCATAATATAAATTAGAAAGTGATTTCTTTGTGGGGAAAGTTTGTCTTATTGGCATGGTTTTTATAATATCATTTTATTTCTATTATTTTTGTATTATTTCATAGTCTTTATTATTTTATTATTTTTTAGCACCAGAATCAGGATTATTAGCAACAGTTGGTGTTCAAAAATCAAAGCAATTGTCACCAAAAGCCAAACAATTATACAAAACTAGTACATACCTCAAGAAGAAAGTTTCTACATATAGACAACGTAATCGTATGTTGAAAGAACGGTTGAAAAGTGCAAGAACGCAGATTAATGTGAAAAACACTGGCCTGAGAAAAGAAGCAATTGATTTTTGTTTGGCACAATTGAACAGTAAATCAAAGAAACCTCGTGGACGACGGTATTCTTATGAAGAAAAATTAATGTGTCTTGCACTCTATAAACATTCTGGCACATCATACAAATTCTTGTCAAAAATGTTTCATTTACCGTCAAGACGGACCATTATGCGGTTGCTTTCCAATATTCCAATAAGTAGTGGGATAAACGAAAATTTATTTGAGAATTTAAAAAAGGCCGCACTAAAATTGAACTCATTACAACGCCATTGCGTTCTAATGTTTGACGAAGTGGCATTAAAACCAAATTTAGAATTCAGCAAATATGCTGATCAAATTTATGGTTTAGAGAATGGGAGAATAGTAGATCATGCATTAGTTTTTATGATCAGGGGAATTACAAAGGAACAAATAAACAAGCTGATTTAAAAAGAATTTTGAAAGAAATAATATGTAAAATACAAGCAGCAAATTTTACTGTGGCTGTTACAATATGCGATCAGGCTACCACAAATCGCACTGTAATAGAAGGTAAGAGAGTTAATAGAAAATTATCACGTAACATGTTATATTGTTTTATTATTTTTTTAATTGTTGTAGGTTTGGTTCAAGATAACTATATATATTACTTAAAAAATGATTTATTGATAAAAAGGAGGTTAATCGTTCAACATAAAGAGATTATTCCTCTATATGACACGCCCCACATTTTAAAAGGACTTAGAAATAACCTTTTAAAAAAAATTTAGTATGGCAAAAAGATAATAAAATTATTGTTGCCAAATGGGAAGATTTGGAGAAAGCGTACGAAATCGATTGTGGTAGTGGCGATTTTCGATTAATGCCAAAGATCACAGATTTCCATGTAAAGAAAATTAAAATAAAAAAAATGAAAGTAGCTTGTGCAGCACAAATTTTCAGCCATACTACTGCAGCTGCAATATCTTACATGGCCAAAACAAGTATGCATAAAAAAACAAATTTTGTATGTGAATTCTCAATAGGTTTTCATAATAAATATTGATTTTTTTAGGCGCTACTGATATTAGCGGTTCCATCAAAATTACTTCGCGAGCCCAGCAAACAGCAACAGTTTTAAAATTTTTTGATCAACTATTTGATAGTGTCAATGGGGGAAGCTGTAGGCCAACTCCTGGAAAACCGTTACGTGCTGCAGTAACGCAAAGATCGAAATATATAACATTTTGGAAGAATGCAAAAGGTGATTATAACGCATTAATATATGAAACAAACTATATAACAATAAGATTAGAATATTATGTTATATAATTTAAATGAATTTCCAAGTTAAAATGAAAAATGCAAGTTTTAATCAAAGTTTTTTTTTGTTTTAGAGAAAATGAAGAACATGTTCTTCCAAGGAGAAGGAAGTACCGAGAAAATAGTCCCTCCTAGTTTAAAGAACTTCATTTTAAATTTGGAGGGTTTCATTGACGTAAGTCAGTTATTATTTTCTCATGGGGCGTCCTATTATTTGCCACGCAGCCTCAACCAGGACCCCCTGGAGAACTTTTTCGGTCAAGTGCGTCAGCATAGAGGCCGAAATACTAACCCAACGCCAAAGCAATTTACTGAAACATTTGAAAGTTTATTAATAAGAAAAATGGTTAGCACCCATTCAGTGGGTGCTAACTGTGAAGAAGACTTCGATTCTTCTCTCTTCCAATTAAGGGAATATACAAAAACAATACAAAATACTGTCGAGGAAGAAATTATAGAAAATGATAATGTCTATATTTTTATAAATAAAATAGAAAAATGTAAAGAAAGACAAATAGATTCCGCAACAATTGGATATGTAAGCGGATTTATATCAAAAAGATTATTGCAAACAATATCATGCCAGTTTTGCAAACAACACATTATTATAAGCCAATACAGTACAAATACAAACATGTACCATGAATTTATAAAAGAAAAAGAATTTTGTAAATACCGCACATTACAATATTGCCAATCATCGTTTGTTGAGGATTTGGAGAAATGTTATCAGATTACGAAATATATCATTATGAATTCAATATTTAATAATAATATTAAGAAAAACATTATCTTTTATTTAAAAAAATATGTGCACTTCACTTTTATATGTACACATAAAGATGACGTTAAAAATTTAATTTTAAACAATATTATTATAATAACAATACACTGCCTTTGTACTGGAATAAACCGCATTATGGCCGGTAAGGATACAAGGCAGTGTATTTCTAAGTCTGATTTGTATAAACAAGCGCATCATATATATAGATGCAACAGAAATAGATATAAGTTATGTAATGAGTAATAATTACAATTTGCATAAATATACAATATATACATTATTAAATTGTTAATTTTAATTATTTTATTACCTGATTGCTCTATATTATCGTAAAATGTGTAACTTCTTATTTTTTTGTTATGCTTATTTTTTTGAATGTATAACAAAAATAATATGAAGTTGCGGATTTAGCAAATTAAACCGGCAATAAAATATTAATTATATCAAATCAAGATGGCTACCAATAGTTTCAAATCGACGGCGAAGATCTCGTTAGATGGCGCTGACATGGTAACAATAAATTGTTAGTGGGTTGCATATCTATTATACCTTTATCTATGACTACTCCGTTCACAACCACGTGCATACTCAATGTGTTAACCTTGCATACTAAATTTTTTTTCGAAAACATGACACTAGGCTTCTACTTGTACGCTGGTAAATGCACATTTGTGCTGCTACAGCCGCAGTGTCTAAAAACGACCGTTTCGTATTGGACGGCTATTGCCGTCATGTCACATAGTGAACTTGAACTTGACGGCTATAGACGCAACTGTCCGTCAACGTGTTAAGAACAAACAGTGGGTAGTTAATCAATTAAAAATGTATAGTAATACCTACATGAATATATTTTTTTATTAGAATGTATTAATTTATTCACAAAGAAATAAAAATATCAGTTTATGTAATTAGCAAAGAAAAGTAGGGGAGAGGCTGCTACAGTGGCCAGGCTGCAACAGTGGCCACTATAACTTACCTCGGCAAAAAAAACTTCTTAGAAAAATGCCATCTAGTATATAAATATAGTAACACTCCCAGTATAGTTATTTTGCAGAAATCTGCCTCGTTACTTATGTCTTCTAGTGAAAATTAAACAGTTGTGTTTTTCTGATGCTTGAACTAAATTTTACAGGTAGGTTTACGTGTGTATTACGAACTCCTCAGCAACTAAATATTAAATGCACTGTGGTATTATTACCTCGAGTTCTATTATGTATATGTCAGTGTATCAATAAGCAACAAATATTTAACTTTTTATTGTATAGGTTATGTGTTTATCTGAATGCAGTTTTTGCTACAGTGGCCACATAAATGAAATATACAGTGGCCACTACTTTCGGTTTACAACAACGGGTGGCCACTGTTGTTTCTTTATAAGTTATGTAAAATTTTATCAATTATGGTATATTTATCACTGTAGCAATCTATAATTATTACAGAAAATAATGTCTAATGCACGGCGCATTGGAAACACATCAGCAGAAATAATGGGACGTGCTATTTACGACCATGTAAAAGGTGGTTTGTCAGTTAAAGCCGCTGCTTTAAAATACGATATACCCCGTACTACCTTAAGAAGATATTTAAACAAATGCAAGGATAAAAATATTGACTGGTCTTCACCTATATTGGAAGGGGCTCCAAAGTTGACGCCAAACTATACCGTTAATCAGATCTTCTCTTACGACGAACAGAAAATTCTGTGTGAATATCTTCAGACAATGAGTAGATTACATCATGGACTTAGTCCAAAGAATGTTCGTAAACTTGCGTATGATTTGGCTGTTGCAAACAAAAAGAAGATACCAAATTCGTGGAAGAAAAACCAAACAGCGGGAAAATTTTGGTTTACAATTTTTTTGAAGAGGAATAAAGAGTTATCCATACGCTCTGCAGAATCGACATCTCTTGGCCGAGCAATGGGCTTTAATAGACCAGTAGTTGAAAGATTTTTCAATAATCTTAAAACATTATTTACAAAGCATAACTTCAATGCTAGTCAAATATATAACGTAGACGAAACGGCCTTAACAACCGTACAAAGTACTAGGAAAGTTGTATCCACGAGAGGTCAAAAACAGGTAGGACAAATTGTCTCAAGTGAACGTGGAACGTTGGTAACAATGTGCGGAGCAATCAACGCTATCGGAAATTCAATTCCACCTCTTTTAGTTTTTCCTAGAAAATTCTTTAAAGATCATATGATTAAAAATGCTCCACCTGGAGCTATAGGAGCTGCTTCTCCTTCTGGATGGATGAACAATGAAATTTTTATACAGTGGCTTCAACATTTTATACAACATGTCAAACCAACCACAGATTCTCCAGTACTGTTAATAATGGACAATCACGAAAGTCATGTTTCTCTTGAAGTAATAAGACTAGCAAAGAAAACTGGAATTATATTGCTTACCTTACCACCCCATACTAGCCATCGTTTACAGCCTTTAGATAGGTGTGTATATGGACCTTTGAAAACCTACTACAATGAGGCCTGCAACACATGGCTATTGAACAACCCCGGAAAAAGGATCTCTATTTATGACATAGCCGAAATACTGGGTAGCGCATACCCACGTGCATTTTCTCTTCAAAACTGCATCTCTGCTTTTAAAGCAACCGGGATATTTCCCTATAACGATAACATTTTTGACGACAGTGATTTCTTAGCTGCTTCAGTTACAGATGTTCCAAATGAGAGTGAAGAACTAGATGGAAATAATATGCCGTCAACAAGTTTTAGAGTATCACCTACAAGATTTGACAAAACACCAGAACGAGAATTTTTCAGTCCAGAAGTTATAAAACCCTTTCCTAAAGTTACGTCTGCTTCTGAAAAGAAAAATCAACGCAAGAAAAAAACTACAGAGATCCTAACTAACACACCAGTTTACAAACGACTTGAAGAAGAAGACCAAGCAAAAAGAAAAAGAAAAGTTAATGTAACGAAACGAAAAACCGTACGCAAGGTCATAGATGGTTCTAGTGATATACAAAATCTGAATAGAAAGAATCACTCAAGCGATGAAAGTGAAAGTGATGTAGAAATGAGTGACTTGACTGATGATTCTCATGATATGGCTATTTTTTATGAATCAGAGAAAGAGGAGACTGACCTCCAAAATATTAAAAAGGGATCTTTTGTTCTTGTAAAATTTGTTACAAAGAAAACATGTAAATATTACGTGGGTAATATTACAGAAGAAATCCCTGGAAATGAATATAATATAAATTTTTTGAGAAGAAGAGGAAACAAATTTTCTTATCCTATTGTTCCTGACTGTGCAACAGTGGCGGCACAAGATATTATAATGCATTTACCCGCGCCTATAACCGTTGGGGGGACATCCCGAGCTTCAAGTGTGTTTTCATTTCCTGTAAACTTGTCCAGTTACAGCGTAGGATAGGTGACTATTACATGGTTTTTAATTTCTAAAGTTTCCGTTTACTATGTTTCTTAATAATTCATATACTAATAGCTTTAGAAAAATATTGTTCATTTATACATCTACTGTGTAAGTCTTAAGTTAGTTACAGTGCAGATTAAGTTTCATTATAATTTTCAACTTATAGATATTGTATTGTTTTTAAAATATATATCAAAACTGAATTTAGAAAAATAATGTTCTTCACTATTACCTTTAAATATTTATCTGCAATAATAATAAAGTGTTATTCATATTTAATGCGTGTATTATTAACCATGGAGTAGTAATATCCACCGGCTTATTAGTTACAATCAGTGGCCACTGTACCTTATGTCACTGGCCACTGTAGCAACCCCGTATGAACAGTGGCCACATGGGTGAAATATTTTTTGATGCTTTGTATTTATATTAGGAATTATGAAAATGTTTATTGTGAATTATAAATTTATCGGCTAACTACGTTACCTTCATATATTAGAACACACATTTCAAAATGTTCATATTCAGGCCAGTTACAGAACCTTTTATGAAAATGTGGCCACTGTAGCAGCCTCTCCCCTATAACAATGCTAAAAGTGTTTAGGTCTTGTATTAGTTATCCTTGTAGTTCCAGAAGAATTTACAACAATAAATCACTGAATGGGAATTACAACTAGAACTAAAACTAGACCTAGTACTAGAAACTTTCAGTTTAGCCGTGCGTCTGAAGACTACTACTAGGTCTAGTGTTAGTTCTAGTTTTAGTTCCATACAATAATACAACAATTTAAATTGAAAAGAGGTAAATTTTGAACCTGGATCTTTTTAGTACTAGGTCTAGTGTTAGTTCTAGTTTTATTTGTCATTCAGTGCTTGATTGTTGTGAATTCTTCTGCAACTTAAAGGATAACTAATACAAAACCTAGGTATTTTTGGCGTTTACCTGTCGCCCATTACTGATTATATGTGAAATAAATATATATTTTCATAATTCGTATATTATCGCCTCTTTACTCTCTATATCTTTAGTATATTCTTAGAGACATTTTCATTAATACTTTAGTAAAAATGTTTGTAAACCTACTTTCATTTTCAAAATAAATAAAATAAAGTCGGATAGTGTGTGGATGTATTCTCACATAAATGATCGGACGGGAAATTTTTAAAATTGTAAAGATTAGTCGATTAATAATTTTGATAGATGAAGGTAGAGTAACAAATAATAATGGACCAATATGGCCATTAATATAAAATTGTCCTCAAATAAAATGGGTCTTCTAAACAACTTTCAATTTTATCAGGATAACGATCCGAAGCATAAGTCCCATAATGGAACACCAGGGCCAGATGGTATTATACCAGCCCTTTTACAATAGGGTTTGGAGGATTTAGTACCTTACCTAGTAGAAACCTTCCAGGCATGCCTAGCGCTACACGAAGTCGTTTAGACCTATCAGCCTCTCCCTATATTAGGGATTTCTGTCTTCCAAATAAACCAGTAAATTCTAATCAACATGCCTACACTCAGGGCAAATCTACACTAACGGCTCTTCACTCGGTGATTAGCGTTGTTGGTGGGACGCTGGACTTGAAGGAGTCCGCCCTGGGTGTTTTCATAGATATAGAGGGAGCTTTTGGTAAAACAACATTCTGTGGTATTAACGATGTTTTGCTAGAGCATAAAGTTCCACCGACTCTTTATGGTTGAATTGAGAACGCTCTGAAACATAGGATAGTTAAGCTTAGAGCTGGCGATGTCAGTCTTCAACTATTTACCCCATTGTTGCGGAATCTCACCCTGGACAGCCCCTTGAAATGCCTCGCTAAAGCCAACTTTGCAACAGTTGGTTATGCATATGATCTAACGATCCTTGTCAAAGGTAAGCACATAAAGTACTTTTTGATTGGATGCAAGTGGCTCTCAAATTGATTGAGTATTGGTGTGACCGACAAGGCCTCTGCGAATCTTAAGAAGATACAGTTGATTCTGGGCATTATACTTGACAACAAAATGATATGGAAAGCTCACCTAGACAATATAATAAAGAAAGCGTACGTTGCATTCAGCCAGTTCCTTAGGACTATATGTAAGACATGGGGATTGCCAGTAAACATGCCGTACTCTGGAATTAAATGGTGAGTTATTCGCCAATTCTGGAACGTAGAACATAGACTTCATACCCCTACAACACATTTTTACTAAAAGTTATCTCAGATTTTCACAAATTATACTGACAGTAGCGAACCTATTTTAGCCCTGTGTGGAATAACTATTACCTCAGGACTTGTTATGGATTTCCGCCTGGCATTAGAGAAGGCCGCAAGACACAACTGCATTTTATTTCAATGAATAAGAGGGCACTCGACCTCTTCAGGTAAGCATGCTGATAGACTTGCCAAAAGAGCTACCAGGCGAGCGACCTGTTTACCTGAATCGTAAAGAGAGGGAGGAGACTGTTTGACACATCTTGTGTGATTGCCCTACTCTACAAGATCTCAGAATGAGAAACTTTGGAGTGGAATGGCTGAGAACGGATGGCATCAGGAACACAACTATGAGCTGTATCCTAACCTTCAGAAATTCCTTAGACTAGTTGTTGTAGCCGTAGAGAGTGCAGGAGGATGTACAAGGAACCGTTGTCACCTAGGTGTTATATGCCGAAGCATACCCTCCCCTTTCCTAAATACATAAGTACAAGGTCCATAATGTTCATAATGGCTCTTCAAGAAGAAAGTCTGAAAAAACAAAATACATCACTTCAATCCATATAAAATCATTAACAATTGCTATCTTTAGAGTTCAAGTAGTATTTAGTCTTTAATTGGCAGTTTGTGAACTAACATAAAGATTTGATATTCTGCCAATAATATTCGATGTTTGTAACGAAAATAAGAACTAACACTAGCACTAACACTACAACTATCAATACTACAACTACTACAACTTTTCCAGAAACTTCACTTCGAACCAATTTCTGGAGAAAGTTGCAACACGACATCCGAAACGTCAAACATTTTTTCAAAACACCAGTCGTGAAAATCTCAGTAGTTATAGTATTCGGTATTTTGTGTTACCTCTCGAGCTCAGGGTTGATAAAAGGGTTTGAGCATATTCAGGGGTTCCTTGGTTCCCACGGGTTCGCTCTTTCTAAACCCTTGTAATTTGGTAATATTATATATTTTTAGGGATTAAATCAAACGATAAAGAAAGAAAAAAGTTATACCTGCTAGAATAACTTAATTTATTATACTAATTACAATAAACCTAAATTTAGCGAAAATAAATAAACAAAATTAAAATGGAACTATATAAAAATACTAAATTAGCAAAATCAATATTAAGAATTATAAAACCCACTTACTTATAAACTTTACTGCTAAACACAATTAAAATCCCGCTCTCGTACCCCTCGTCTACACCCGGCTCACCTTAAGACACCCACACACTACGCTGTCCACTCTCTACTCTCTACCGTTTTTTCCTGGTTGACTCCCGGCTCATTCTGAAGTGGAGAGTCATTTTATGAATTTTAAAATATTAAAATTTAGTATTCCTGCTTACTACAGTTGGAAGCAACATTAAATTATATGCACAATACCATTTCTAACCTTTCGCGATAAAAATCTCTTCTGCCAGCAGTTTTTAGCCTATCATTAGCAGTTTTTCAAATCCTCACGTCAAGAAATTGCATTTTATCCAATACTATTTAATAGTTTCGAAGCAAACTCAAATAGTTTATGAACAGTATCTAGTGTTTTGCTATAAAATTGTTTTCTAATAATAGTCTGGAAGCATTTCAGGTCTTCTAGAAGCTGTATCAAATCTTCTGTAAATATTGGAAGTTTTCTGGAAGCAGTTTTCAAGTTTTTCGGGAGTAGTTTAAACATTCTCGAAGCATTTTAAATCTTCTGGAAGCAGTACCAAGTCTCCTTGAAGTAGTAGCAAGTCTTCTAGAAGTATTACAGGTTTTTTGGACGTAACATCAAGTCTTCTGGAAGCAGTATCAAGCTTTCTAGAACCAATATTAAGTCTTCTAGAAGCAGTATCAAGTCTTCTTGAAGCATTTCAAGGTTTCTTGAAACAGTATAAAGTATCTTAGAAGTAATATCAAATCATATGGAAACATTTCAAGTCTTTCTGACACAATATCAAGCTTTTTAGAAGAATCTTTTCACAACATCAAGTTTTTTGGAATGAGTGTCAAGTCTTCTAGAGTCCTTTCAAATCTTGTGGAGGCATTTCAAGTTTTCTGAAAGCATTTTTAGTCTTCTAGATGCGGATAAAATTGTTTTGAAGCGGTATCAAGCTTCTGGAAGCATTTCAAGTCTTCTGAAAGCATTTAAAGTCTTCTGGAAGCTTTTCAAGTCTTTTGGAAGCAATATCAAGTCTTGTTGAAGCATTTCAAGGTTTCTTGAAACAGTATAAAGTATCTTAGAAGTAATATCAAATCATCTGGAAACATTTCAAGCCTTTCTGACACAATATCAAGCTTTTTAGAAGAATTTTTTCACAACATCAAGTTTTTTGGAATAAGTGTCAAGTCTTCTAGAGTCCTTTCAAATCTTGTGGAGGCATTTCAAGTTTTCTGAAAGGAATTTTAGTCTTCTGGATGCGGATAAAATTGTTTTGAAGCGGTATCAAGCTTCTGGAAGCATTTCAAGTCTTCTGGAAGCATTTAAAGTCTTCTGGAAGCTTTTCAAGTCTTTTGGAAGCAATATCAAGTCTTGTTGAAGCATTTCAAGGTTTCTTGAAACAGTATAAAGTATCTTAGAAGTAATATCGAATCATCTAGAAACATTTCATGTCTTTCTGACACAATATCAAGCTTTTTAGAAGAATTTTTTCACAATATCAAGTTTTTTGGAATAAGTGTCAAGTCTTCTAGAGTCCTTTCAAATCTTGTGGAGGCATTTCAAGTTTTCTGAAAGGAATTTTAGTTTTCTGGATGCGGATAAAATTGTTTTGAAGCGGTATCAAGCTACTGGAAGCCTTTCAAGTCTTCTGGAAGCATTTAAAGTCTTCTGGAAGCTTTTCAAGTCTTTTGGAAGCAATATCAAGTCTTCTTGAAGCATTTCAAGGTTTCTTGAAACAGTATAAAGTATCTTAGAAGTAATATCAAATCATCTGGAAACATTTCAAGTCTTTCTGACACAATATCAAGCTTTTTAGAAGAATTTTTTCACAACATCAAGTTTTTTGGAATAAGTGTCAAGTCTTCTAGAGTCCTTTCAAATCTTGTGGAGGCATTTCAAGTTTTCTGAAAGGAATTTTAGTCTTCTGGATGCGGATAAAATTGTTTTGAAGCGGTATCAAGCTTCTGGAAGCATTTCAAGTCTTCTGAAAGCATTTAAAGTCTTCTGGAAGCTTTTCAAGTCTTTTGGAAGCAATATCAAGTCTTCTTGAAGCATTTCAAGGTTTCTTGAAACAGTATAAAGTATCTTAGAAGTAATATCAAATCATCTGGAAACATTTCAAGACTTTCTGATACAATATCAAGCTTTTTAGAACAACTTTTTCAGAACATCAAGTTTTTTGGAATAAGTGTCAAGACTTCTAGAGTCCTTTCAAATCTTGTGGAGGCATTTCAAGTTTTCTGAAAGCATTCTTAGTCTTCTAGATGCGGATAAAATTGTTTTGAAGCGGTATCAAGCTACTGGAAGCATTTCAAGTCTTCTAGAAGCATTTAATGTCTTCTGGAAGCTTTTCAAGTCTTTTGGAAGCAATATCAAGTCTTCTTGAAGCATTTCAGGGTTTCTTGAAACAGTATAAAGTATCTTAGAAGTAATATCAAATCATCTGTAAACATTTCAAGTCTTTCTGACACAATATCAAGCTTTTTAGAAGAACTTTTTCACAACATCAAGTTTTTTGGAATAAGTGTCAAGTCTTCTAGAGTCCTTTCAAATATTGTGGAGGCATTTCAAGTTTTTTGAAAGCATTTTTAGTCTTCTGGATGCAGATAAAATTGTTTTGAAGTGGTATCAAGCTACTGGAAGACTTTCAAGTCTTCTGGAAGCATTTAAAGTCTTCTGGAAGCTTTTCAAGTCTTTTGGAAGCAATATCAAGTCTTCTTGAAGCATTTCAAGGTTTCTTGAAACAGTATAAAGTATCTCAGAAGTAATATCAAATCATCTGGAAACATTTCAAGACTTTCTGATACAATATCAAGCTTTTTAGAAGAACTTTTTCACAACATCAAGTTTTTTGGAATAAGTGTCAAGACTTCTAGAGTCCTTTCAAATCTTTTGGAGGCATTTCAAGTTTTCTGAAAGCATTTTTAGTCTTCTGGATGCGGATAAAATTGTTTTGAAGCGGTATCAAGCTTCTGGAAACATTTCAAGTCTTCTGGAAGCATTTAAAGTTTTCTGGAAGCTTTTCAAGTCTTTTGGAAGCAATATCAAGTCTTCTTGAAGCATTTCAAGGTTTCTTGAAACAGTATAAAGTATCTTAGAAGTAATATCAAATCATCTGAAAACATTTCAAGACTTTCTGATACAATATCAAGCTTTTTAGAAGAACTTTTTCACAACATCAAGTTTTTTGGAATAAGTGTCAAGTCTTCTAGAGTCCTTTCAAATCTTGTGGAGGCATTTCAAGTTTTCTGAAAGCATTTTTAGTCTTCTGGATGCGGATAAAATTGTTTTGAAGCGGTATCAAGCTTTTGGAAGCATTTCAAGTCTTCTGGAAGCATTTAAAGTCTTCTGGAAGCTTTTCAAGTCTTTTGGAAGCAATATCAAGTCTTGTTGAAGCATTTCAAGGTTTCTTGAAACAGTATAAAGTATCTTAGAAGTAATATCAAATCATCTGGAAACATTTCAAGCCTTTCTGACACAATATCAAGCTTTTTAGAAGAATTTTTTCACAACATCAAGTTTTTTGGAATAAGTGTCAAGTCTTCTAGAGTCCTTTCAAATCTTGTGGAGGCATTTCAAGTTTTCTGAAAGGAATTTTAGTCTTGTGGATGCGGATAAAATTGTTTTGAAGCGGTATCAAGCTTCTGGAAGCATTTCAAGTCTTCTGGAAGCATTTAAAGTCTTCTGGAAGCTTTTCAAGTCTTTTGGAAGCAATATCAAGTCTTCTTGAAGCATTTCAAGGTTTCTTGAAACAGTATAAAGTATCTTAGAAGTAATATCAAATCATCTGGAAACATTTCAAGCCTTTCTGACACAATATCAAGCTTTTTAGAAGAATTTTTTCACAACATCAAGTTTTTTGGAATAAGTGTCAAGTCTTCTAGAGTCCTTTCAAATCTTGTGGAGGCATTTCAAGTTTTCTGAAAGGAATTTTAGTCTTGTGGATGCAGATAAAATTGTTTTGAAGCGGTATCAAGCTTCTGGAAGCATTTCAAGTCTTCTGGAAGCATTTAAAGTCTTCTGGAAGCTTTTCAAGTCTTTTGGAAGCATTTAAAGTCTTCTTGAAGCATTTCAAGGTTTCTTGAAACAGTATAAAGTATCTTAGAAGTAATATCAAATCATCTGGAAACATTTCAAGACTTTCTGATACAATATCAAGCTTTTTAGAAGAACTTTTTCACAACATCAAGTTTTTTGGAATAAGTGTCAAGTCTTCTAGAGTCCTTTCAAATCTTGTGGAGGCATTTCAAGTTTTCTGAAAGCATTTTTAGTCTTCTGTATGCGGATAAAATTGTTTTGAAGCGGTATCAAGCTTCTGGAAGCATTTCAAGTCTTCTGGAAGCATTTAAAGTCTTCTGGAAGCTTTTCAAGTCTTTTGGAAGCAATATCAAGTCTTCTTGAAACATTTCAAGGTTTCTTGAAACAGTATAAAGTATCTTAGAAGTAATATTAAATCATCTGGAAACATTTCAAGCCTTTCTGACACAATATCAAGCTTTTTAGAAGAATTTTTTCACAACATCAAGTTTTTTGGAATAAGTGTCAAGTCTTCTAGAGTCCTTTCAAATATTGTGGAGGCATTTCAAGTTTTTTGAAAGCATTTTTAGTCTTCTGGATGCAGATAAAATTGTTTTGAAGCGGTATCAAGCTACTGGAAGACTTTCAAGTCTTCTGGAAGCATTTAAAGTCTTCTGGAAGCATTTAAAGTCTTCTGGAAGCATTTAAAGTCTTCTGGAAGCTTTTCAAGTCTTTTGGAAGCAATATCAAGTCTTCTAGAAGCAGTATCAAGTTTTCTAGAACCAATATTAAGTTTCCTAGAAGCAGTATCAAGGTTTCTAGAACCAATATTAAGTCTTTTAAAAGCAGTATCAAGTCTTCTTGAAGCATTTCAAGGTTTCTTGAAACAATATAAAGTATCTTAGAAGCAATATCAAATCATCTGGAAGCATTTCAAGTCTTTCTGAGACAATATCAAGCTTTTTGAAAGAATTTCTTTCAGGGGCAACATCAAGTTTTTTGAAAGCAGTATCAAGCCTTTTTGAGTCCTTTCAAATCTTATGGAGGCATTTCCAGTTTTCTGAAAGCATTTTAAGTCTTTTGGAAGCAGATAAAATTGTTTTGAAGCGTTATCAAGCTTCTGGAAGCATTTCAAGTCTTCTGAAAGCAATATGAAGTGTTTTAGAAGCAAAATCAAGTCTTCACGAATCACTTAATGTCTCCCAGATGCATTATTAAGTCTTCTGAAAACATTTTAAATCTTTCAGAATCAGTATCAAGTTTCCTAGAAACAGTATCATATCTACATTCAAAATATATGTTCTTCAAAAAACATTTGCAACGATGCTAGAACTGAATTGAGAAGAAAAAGTTCAATAGTACATTAAAATCAATAGAAAATGATCAATTGAGACTAATTCAGCGAAAGCAGAAGAATGCGGTTTCTGTAAATATTAAATCGGCAAATGGAATCACAGTAGGCGATGAAATGACGTCATTGACAGCTTTAAATTTGAAAATTGTTGAAATTATCAATTTTTTGACATATAAAACTGTTAACAACGTCATTTTAACTCCTACTGTGGCCATAATTCGCTGATTTAGTGCTTTAAGATTGTATTTGATATTGTTAATCGATAAATGCAATCATAGTAGGCGCTGAAATAACGTTGTTGATAACTTTAAATATCAAAATTGTTGAAACTAGTAATCTTTTGACATTTAATACTGCCAACGACGTGAATTTAATGCCTATTTTGTTTGTAATTAGATGATTTAATATTTTAAGATGATGTTTGATATTATTAATCGACAAATACAATTGTAGTAGGCGTTGAAATGAGCTTTAAATGTCAAAATTCATATTTAAAACGCATTTTTCTCGATTTTTTCTTATACAACTACATGATTTAAAATGTTTATCACGTAGTGATTTATCCTCCATCAAAATAAGCATTTAAATGATTTTTTTTTAATATTTTTTTTTTTAAACCAGTAATGGTGAAGTTTTTGACCACATTCTTTTGATACATTCTGTATAACAAAAATGACTGCATTTAATTTATTTAAAATTGTTAATTATTTTGTTGTAAATTATAAATCTGTGTTTATGCTGATAAATGAATTTTAATAATCTTCATTTTAATTAATCAATTAAGAAACAATTTAATAATAATTTAAACATTTAGGGATTTTTGAATTTCAAAGTTGGTAGCGAACTGTCAAAATTTCGCTGTCAAACGTGAAGTTTTGATCTCTAACCCCAAAACAATTGTTTTGTGAAAGAAAACCGTATTTTATAACTAAAAAGATCGTTAAAACATAAAATTTGATTAAAACTTTCTATTTGTGGTAACATAAATACTTTAATAAAATGTCGCAAAGTATGGCTTTGGCGTCTCTAACGGCTACGTATACAGATTCAGAAGGAGAAGATGAAGCAAACGATGATAACGAAAATACTGGGTCAGTTACAGTTCATTCTAATTCGCCTGATACTAAGTCAACCCCAACATCTCGTCCTGGATCGCCTGTGCAGGCGAAAATAACCAGCAAAGTGTCTAGATTGGTGTCTTATCATGATGACACAATCGTTTCCGATGATGATGCAGAGCCAAACACAGAAAGAGAACCCGAAACGATGGTGATAATCGAAAACGAAACTGCTCCCATAGTTGAAACGGAAATCATAGATGAAGAAGGAGTTAATATTCCACCCGAACCGCCCGGACATTGTTCAGCCGAGATACAAGAAAAAATTTTAAGGTTACACGACCGAATGCAAAGTGAGGGGTTGGATATGAATATGATTATACAACAGAAAAAAAATTTTAGAAATCCTAGTATTTATGAAAAGTTAATTCAATTTTGCTCGATAAACGAATTAGGTACTAATTATCCCCCGGTCATTTACGATCCATCAAAGTGGAGCAAAGAAAGTTATTATGAGGAATTATCGAAAGTACAAAAAACGGAGATGGAAAAACGCGAAAAAGAAAGAAAAACCAAAGTTGAAGTCGTTTCTGGAACGAAAAAGCAAGAAGAAGAAGCGAAAAAGAGAAAAAGTAAATGGGACCAACCCGGTGGGAATTCTATTAATTCGCATATAAAACCCGCTGGGTTAGTACAACCTTCTTTGACTAATACAGCAACTGGTACTAAAGCAACGGTTATATCAGCGTTTGGATCTTTACCTAAAAAACCTAGAGCATAATTTTTTAAGTCTCATTAATTTAAGTAAAATGTAAATAAATTAATATGCTGATGCAAAATTATAATTTTAATTATTTTTTGTGGTTTTATTTAGCTTAATTAAAATAAAAATGACAAATTTAAAATAAATCAGTAAATCCTGCATAGTCAAGTGTTGTGTACACGTGTCGTGTTGGTTGCTATAGAAACGTATTAAACACCATCACAGAGGTCGGTGTTGTCAGTTAAGATCTGACATCTATCAGCTGATCGAGTAACTTTGGTAAAGGAGACGAGTGTGCGCTCTTGTTGTGTATTTCGTCAAAGGGAAAGGGAGTTTAGAAATGGCCGCTGCGTGTAGTGGTCGGAGTGCGATGGATCAACAGCAAACGGGGCCCCAAAAGGCGGACACCGTCGACCGTTTGAAATCGTTGTACCCGGCGGTGAATGACGACAAAACCCCTTTACCCAGGACGTGGAATGCCGCCAAGAACTATACCTACATCGGCCTGTCCCAGAATAATCTGCGTGTCCACTACAAAGGTAAGATAAAAAAATTTTTCAAGGTTTTAGTTTTTTCTTTTTCGAAACGCAATCCGCGCGATACGAACCGTGGGTTAATCTTTAAACGATTTCTTTTAACCGATTGAACTGTCAAGTGCTAAATCGATCTTTGTTAAAAAAAGAAACCAAAAAAATAACCATGCAAACAAAGAAATCAGCTGATCGTGTTGGTTTTTATTAAAAAGCGACTTTTTTTAAACAAACCCTATAAATACTCAAACATTTATATAAGCTTTGTTTACACAAAAAAAAATTGACAGAACAATTGACAGTTAAATAACAACTTGTCATTTTTTTGACGTTTAAACGTCACAAAATAAATCAACATCCGTGTTCCTTTCGTTTTTCCTCGGCTCTCGCAATTTTACAATCCCCGTGGTCGTCTTGGTTGTGTTAGAATTTTCTAATTGGAAGCTCTCTTGCTTCATACAACTTTCACTGGATACGAATAATATTTACAAAATCCTTATTTATAACGTTTTGTTGTCTATTTCGTTGTCTTACCTTGAAAGTGGAACATGTGCGTCTACGTCATAAAGGCAACAAAAATAATTGTTTCCTTGATATGACTCTAAAAATAAAAATAAAAATTGATTCAAAAATTTAACGCAAATTTATTTATATGCATAAAATGATGCATGTTCAATTCATGGCCACAAAACATGGCATTGTTTTAAAAGGTGATTGTAAACAAATTCTTCGTTGTAAACAACTAAAAGATTTCATTTACATTATCTTTTCAATAACAATGATTTATCGTATGGATGATTCCGTCGTTTATGCGGAGAATTATATTAACTAATTTGATTTGTTGATTTTAGGAGGTTGAAATAGATTGTGTTGATGTGAGAAAATGAAAAGTGTTGTATTGTTTATAGAAAAATGGTGTGGTCATTAATAGTGTTTACTTCTCGTTCATGGCTCATGGCCGATTACGTAGCAGTTTTTAACGGTTTATAATTGCGTATTCAGGAGACCAACTGCTACCTGTACCTACCTGGACAATACCCCAACGACTTTGTAACAGGACCGATCCGGTCCAAACTCCCAGACAGAATCCGCGCTCCACCAACAAACAGAACTTGTCCGTTGGCCCCTGAGCACCAGCAGCTTCAAGCCAATGACCCTTTCGATACGATGTAAACAACACACGAAGCTTATTTTTTTTCAAAAGATTTTATAACTTTAATCGAGAAATAATTTTTTAAAAATTATTAACGTTGTTAAGTGAAAATATTATTTGCTTATTAATTAAAATATCTATTCTTTTCTATTAAAAATGATCTTAATTACATTTTGTAACGGTTCATAAATCATCTAGTTCTATTATTCAGTTTCCTTATTACTGGGATGGAATTTTTTTGACTTAAGCAACTCAAGATTGATTATAAAGTTACTTTGACGCGTTGTTTTAATCGAGTTGTAGCAATTTTTGATAATCTATTCGCATGATTATTTTTGGAACAACTTTAATATGGTAGTGTGCCTACATTAATAGGTAATTTAAAGTCAAGATCAAAACTTATGACTTACGGAAAATTTTGAATCTAATCTCATTCTGTTCCACGTAGCAGTCCTTTCATTCGATCCCTTTATTTTATCAAGTTGCGACAGGATGACTTTTCATCGTACTTGAGGAAGACATAAAGGATTCTAAATGAATATTTAGATTCACAGATGACTATGCTTTATTGTTATCTAAGTGGAGGATAACTCAATACCTTTAACAGCATTACTTGCAGAGGAATGTTTTGTAATAAATCAGGATGGCGGAGGATTTGAGAATAGGCCCACACTCCCAAAGGATGTGGGATTGATGATGATTCAACACAGCCCAGGTTTAATGTAACTTCCTTGTCCAACTTCGTCTTAATTATAATAAAACGTATCATGTTACTCTTACCATGTTACACATTTGGTATTATTTTGATAATACTTCGATCGCAAACTAATTGGCTTAGTTAGGTTACTTTCAACCCAGGCGCTTCTTTTGACATCACTTTACACAACGTATATTGATTAATTAAAGTGAAAAGTATTATTTTATTGTATTAAACGGTGGACTCTTACAGTGCTACATTTGATATTAATTGATTGATAGGATGTGTGAATGTTGCCAATTTCTGCAACTCGAAACCAAAATTAAAATTCAGATTTGAGTTTAGCACTCTTAGAACAACCTTATGGGAATATGGACGCCCTTAAAATAAAAATTTAAGTTAAAAATTTTTAAAAATTATTAACGTTGTTAAGTGAAAATATTATTTGCTTTTTAATTAAAATATCTATTCTTTTCTATTAAGGAATTATCTTAATTACATTTTGTAAGGGTTCATAAATCAACCAGTATTATTATTCAGTTTCCTTATTACTGGGATGCAATTTTTTTGACTTAAGCAACTCAAGATTGATTATAAAGTTACTTTGACGCGTTGTTTTAATTGAGTTGTATCAATTTTTGATAATCTATTCGCATGATTATTTTTGGTACAACTTTAATATGGTAGTGTGCCTACATTAATAGGTAATTTAAAGTTAAGATAAAAACTTATGACTTACGGGAAATTTCGAATCTAATCTCATACTGTTCCACGTTGCAGTCCTTTAATTCAACCCCTTTATCCTACCAAGTTGCGACAGGATGACTTTCCATCGTACTTGAGGAAATCATAAAGGATTCTAAATGAATATTTTTACCTTCACAGATGACTGTGCTTTATTGTTATCTAAGTGGAGGATAACTCAATACTTTTAACATCATTAATTGCAGAAGAATGTTTTGTAATAAATCAGAATGGCGGAGGATTTGGGAATAGGCCCACACTCACAAAGGATGTGGGATTGATGATGATTCAACCCAGCCCAGCTTTAATACAACTTCCTTGTCCAACTTCGTCTTAATTAAAATAAAACCTATCTTGTTACTCTTACCATGTTACACATTTGGTATTATTTTGATAATACTTCGATCGCAAACTAATTGGCTTAGTTAGGTTACTTTCAACCGAGGCGCTTCTTTTGACATCACATTACACAACGTATATTGATTAATTAAAGTGAAAAGTACTATTTTATTGTACTAAACGATGGACTCTGACAGTGTTACATTTGATATTAATTGATTGACAGGATGTGTAAATGATCTAGGCTGTGAATTGTGATGTCCTAGACGCTTGTGAAGTTACCCATGGATTCCAGCTATAGATTTCAAAACTTATGACTTACGGAAAATTTTGAATCTAATCTCATTCTGTTCCACGTTGCAGTCCTTTAATTCAACCCCTTTATTTTACCAAGTTGCGACAGAATGACTTTCCATTGTACTTGAGGAAATCATAAAGGATTCTAAATGTAATTTTTACTTTCACAGATGACTATGCTTTATTGTCACACTCACAAAAGATGTGGGATTGATGATGATTCAACCCAGCCCAGCTTTAATACAACTTCCTTGCCCAACTTCGCCCTAATTAAAATAAAACGTATCCTGTTACTCTTCCCATGTTACACATTTAGTATTATTTTGATAATACTTCGATAGCAAACTAATTGGCTAAGTTAGGTTATTTTCAACTGAGGCGCTTCTTTTGACATCACTTTACACAACGTATATTGATTAATTAAAGTGAAAAGTACTATTTTATTGTATTAAACGATGGACTCTTACAGTGTTACATTTGATATTAATTGATTGACAGGATGTGTGAATGATCTAAGCTGTGAATTGTGATGTCCTAGACGCTTGTGAAGTTACCCATGGATTCCAGCTATAGATTTTAAAAAATGACCAATTTTTGCAACTCGAAACTATAATTAAAATTCATGTTTGAGTTTAGCACTCTTAGAACAACCCCTATCCAAAAATTTACGAGGGATGTTTTCATTTAAGGGAGAAAAAATTTTCCAAAGTTTTGAATATCACGTGCGCCATATAGTGTTCCGTTAAAATCGAAAAATGACCAATTTCTGCAACTCGAAACCAAAATTAAAATTCAGATTTGAGTTTAGCACTCTTAGAACAACCTTATGGGAATATGGACGCTCTTAAAATAAAAATTTAACTTAAAAATTTTTAAAAATAATTAACGTTGTTAAGTGAAAATATTATTTGCTTTTTAATTAAAGTATCTATTCTTTTCTATTAAGGAATTATCTTAATTACATTTTGTATTTTGTTCGGTTCATAAATCAACCAGTTCTATTATTCAGTTTCCTTATTACTGGGATGCAATTTTTTTGACTTAAGCAACTCAAGATTGATTATAAAGTTACTTTGACGCGTTGTTTTAATCCAGTTGTAGCAATTTTTGATAATCTAATCCCATGATTATTTTTGGTACAACTTTAATATGGTAATGTGCCTACATTAATAGGTAATTTAAAGTCAAGATCAAAACTTATGACTCACGGAAAATTTTTAATCTAATCTCATTCTGTTCCACGTAACAGTCCTTTAATTCGATCCCTTTATCCTACCAAGTTGCGACAGGATCGTGTGATCTTTCCATCGTACTTGAGGAAGCCGTAAAGGCTTCTAAATGAATATCTTTACCTTCACGGATGACTATGCTTTATTGTTACCTAATTGTAAGTGAAGAACAAAATCAATACGTTTAACAGCATTACTTGGAGAGAAATGTTTTGTAATAAATCAGAATGGTGGAGAATTTGAGAATAGGCCCACACTCCCAAAGGATGTGGGATTGATGATGATTTAACACATCCCAGCTTTAATGTAACTTCCTTGTCCAACTTCGTCTTAATTATAATAAAACGTATTATGTTACTCTTACCATGTTACACATTTGGTATTATTTTGATAATACTTCGATCGCAAACTAATTGGCTTAGATTACTTGCAGCCGAGGCGCTTCTTTTGACATCACATTAGACAACGCATATTGTTTATTTAAAGTGAAAAGTACTCTTTTATTGTATTAAACGGTGCACTCTTACAGTGCTCTTACAGTGTTTTCATTTAAGGGAGAAGAAATTTTCTAAAGTTTTGAATATCACGTACGCCATACAGTGTTCCGTTAAAATCGGAAAATGACCAATTTCTGCAATTCGAAACCAAAATTAAAATTCAGATTTGAGTTTAGCACTCTTAGAACAACCTTATGGGAATATGGACGTTCTTAAAATAAAAATTTAACTTAAAAATTTTTAAAAATTATTAACGTTGTTAAGTGAAATTATTATTTGCTTTTTAATTAAAATATCTATTCTTTTCTATTAAGGAATTATCCTAATTACATTTTGTAATGGTTCATAAATCATCTAGTTCTATTATTCAGTTTCCTTATTACTGGGATGGAATTTTTTTGACTTAAGCAATTCAAGTTTGATTATAAAGTTACTTTGACGCGTTGCTTTAATCCAGTTGTAGCAATTTTTGATAATCTAATCCCTTGATTATTTTTGGTACAACTTTAATATGGTAGTGTGCCTACATTAATAGGTAATTTAAAGTCAAGATCAAAACTTATGACTCACGGAAAATTTTGAATCTAATCTCATTCTGTTCCAAGTAGCAGTCCTTTAATTCAATCCCTTTATCTTACCAAGTTGCGACAGGATGACTTTTCATCGTACTTGAGGAAGACATAAAGGATTCTAAATGAATATTTTTATCTTCACAGATGACTATGTTTTATTGTTATCTAAATGGAGGCCAACTCAATACCTTTAACATCATTACTTGCGGAGGAATGTTTTGTAATAAATCAGAATGGCGGAGGATTTGAGAATAGGCCCACACTCACAAAGGATGTGGAATTGATGATGATTCAACCCAGCCCAGCTTTAATACAACTTCCTTGTCCAACTTCGTCTTAATTAAAATAAAACCTATCTTGTTACTCTTACCATGTTACACATTTGGTATTATTTTGATAATACTTTGATCGCAAACTATTTGGCTTAGTTAGGTTACTTTCAACCGAGGCGCTTCTTTTGACATCACTTTACACAACATATATTGATTAATTAAAGTGAAAAGTATTATTTTATTGTATTAAACGGTGGACTCTTACAGTGCTACATTTGATATTAATTGATTGATAGGATGTGTGAATGATCTAGGCTGTGAATTGTGATGTCCTAGACGTTTGTGAAGTTACCAATGGATTCCTGCTATAGATTTTAAAAAATGACCAATTTCTGCAACTCGACACTATAATTAAAATTCATGTTTGAGTTTAGCACTCTTAGAACAACCCCTATACAAAAATTTACGAGGGGATGTTTTCATTTAAGGGAGAAAAAATTTTCCAAAGTTTTGAATATCACGTGCGCCATATAATGTTCCGTTAAAATCTAAAAATGACCACTTTCTGCAACTCGAAACCAAAATTAAAATTCAGATTTGAGTTTAGCACTCTTAGAACAACCTTATGGGAATATGGACGCTCTTAAAATAAAAATTTAACTTAAAAATTTTTTAAAAAGTATTAATGTTAAGTGAAATTATTATTTGCTTTTTAATTATAATATCTATTCTTTTCTATTAAAAATTATCTTAATTACATTTTGTAACGGTTCATAAATCATCTAGTTCTATTATTCAGTTTCCTTATTACTGGAATGGATTTTTTTTTTAACTTAAGCAACTCAAGATTGATTATAAAGTTACTTTGACGCGTTGTTTTAATCGAGTTGTATCAATTTTTGATAATCTATTCGCATGATTATTTTTGGAACAACTTTAATATGGTAGTGTGCCTACATTAATCGGTAATTTAAAGTCAAGATCAAAACTTATGACTTACGGGAAATTTTGAATCTAATCTCATTCTGTTCCACGTTGCAGTCCTTTAATTCAACCCCTTTGTCCTACCAAGTTGCGACAGCAAGCAATTCAAATTTGGAAATACTGCAAAGATTTCAGAACAAGGTGTTACGAATAATAACTAATGCACCATGGTATGTCACTAATAGTATACTTGGAAATGATCTACAAATACCTACAGTAAAAATGGAAGCTAAAAAATATTCTGTAAGGTACAAAGGGAAAATAACTAACCATTCAAACACGGTGGTGCGAGATTTATATAATACCGAAAACGAAGTGCGACGACTGAAACGCTACAAACCTACAGATCTAACCACAAGATTTAACTGAAGACATCATATAATAAAATAAAATAATTAAATTATAAATTAAATGACAAAAAAAATAATATGGGCGGGAAACTCTCATTGGAGAATTTCCTACACGAGACGGAATTGTAAATATATATATATATATAACTAAAGACCAGATTAAAAGGCACAAAAAAGACGGAAAAAGGCACTTAAAAAGGCATGAAATTTTGGCAACAAAAGCATTAAAAAGGCATAAAAATTAGAAATCGAAAAAATTGCTATACCTAATTAATAATGTATTTTAATAACGTTTTCATTAAAAAATACATCGTTAAACTAAACATTCATATATAATTATTAAACCACTAATCACGAAAACAACTAATTATTAAATGCTGTTCTAAATGTTCCATTGTGAAGTTGTGTCTTCTCTCACTTAACATATTCTTGTAAGCCGAAAAACTTCTCTCCACGTCCACACTTGTAATTGGTGCATACTTGAATTTGTAATTAATGCGGGATCCATAATAAATCCAGTAACAATTTCACCACTTAAAATTGATGCAATTTTTTGTAATGTGGCAAAGCCTTCATTTTTACACAGAACGTCATTAAATTTATTCGTAATTATTTGACCAATATGTCCTGGTACGCTATACGTGCTGTCTTGAAACTTTTTAATCATTTCTACTGCAGTCACTAAAGGTAAATCCTGTTTTTCAAGTGATTTTATAGATTCACTTATATAACTGGAATTGCTTTTTATAAATGCCAAATTATTTTGTAGCTCCACTTCTTTTAGGACGGCCTGGCAATCTTGTGTTGCTTTACTACTTGTTTAAAATGATCTAAGGCGTTTGTGAAAAACTTATGACTTACGGGAAATTTTGAATCTAATCTCATTCTGTTCCACGTTGCAGTCCTTTAATTCAACCCCTTTATCCTACCAAGTTGCGACAGGATTACTTTCCATCGTACTTGAGGAAATCATAAAGGATTCTAAATGAATATTTTTACCTTCACAGATGACTATGCTTTATTGTTATCTAAATGGAGGACAACTCAATACCTTTAACATCATTACTTGCAGAGGAATGTTTTGTAATAAATCAGAATGGCGGAGGATTCGAGAATAGGTCCACACTCACAAAGGATGTGGGATTGATGATGATTCAACCCAGCCCAGCTTTAATACAACTTCCTTGTCCAACTTCGCCTTAATTAAAATAAAACCTATCTTGTTACTCTTACCATGTTACACATTTGGTATTATTTTGATAATACTTCGATCGCCAACTGATTGGCTTAGTTAGGTTACTTATAGCCAAGGCGCTTCTTTTGACATATTAGACAACGTATATTGTTTAATTAAAGTGGAAAGTACCATTATATTGTATTAAACGGTGGACTCTTACAGTGCTACATTTGATATTAATTGATTGATAGGATGTGTGAATGATCTAGGATATGAAGGGTGATGTCCTGGCGTGGCACAGTGGTCCGAACGGCATGAAAACCCGATCGAAAATATTATTTTGCTGTTAGTAATTAGATATCATTATGAAACGTGGCGTTCCATTACGTTTTAATGGTATAAAAGACCAAAAGGGCAATGTAGTGTAAAAATATGAATTAAATTCGTCAACCGAAATTAGTACTATGGATGTAGTGTTTTACTTAAATACATATGTGTGAATAGAAAACACGTCGTGTTTGAAGGATTATAATAATGCGTGTAACTTAACATTGATGAACAAAGTACAGAAGATACATGTCACTAAAAATATAACACTTAATCGTTTTTCTGTATTTTAAGAATTATTATACGTGGAAAAATGTAAACTGTTAAAAGTCGTTATGTAGGAAGAGGGATGTTATTTTGATCATCAGGAGGAACAGGTATTTCTTCATGTATAAAATTCAAGAAGAAACGAGTATGTCCGAAGTCGGTGATTTCGTTTATTAATATATTGTCGGACTCATTCAAATGTTTTATGATTTCAAATTCCTCAAAGCAAGTCTAACTTTTTTAATTTAGGGCAATGGTGTAACAGTATTAAATTATCACTGTTGGTATGATGGTTGTGTCCATTTAACTGCGGATTTATTGTTTCCTAAATGTTCTTTGTATTTTATACCGAGGTTTGTTCCAGTTTGTCCGATATAAACAGCCCCACAGTCTTCGCATTTTGTTTTGTATATTCTGTTTAGTTGAGTTTTTTCAAATTTCTGTTTGCAGTTAATGAGGATATTTAATATTTTATTGTTATTTTTATTAGCGATATAATTATATCTTGTTGTTATTTTTTGAAATGTATTTAGATGCAGAAACACGATGGGGGTATATTTTCCAAAATATACCCCATTTTGGAGATTATTAGTTTGTTACGGATCTTGTAGAATATCCTCTGTAAATCTTCAATTTTATAATTATTGCTAATGCCTATGTTGATTATTATTTTAAATTCATTGGTAAGGTCTTTTATATTCATAGGGATTCTAGTGGCTCTATTAAAAAGATTTCTGAAAGATGCATCTTTATACTTGAAAGGACAGAAGGAATCTTTTGGAATAATGACATCCGTGGTGGATGGTTTTCTATATATTTTATAGTTTAAAGTGTTATTAATCAAATCTTTAGATATGGTTGAGTCAAGGAAGTTAATTTGATTACTTATTTCTCTTTCTACGGTGAGTGGTCTAAATTAGCTTTGGAACCATTAAAAATTATTAAGATGTCAACTTCTCTAAGTGATCCACATAAAAGTCAGCTAGAAGACCCGATAACGGAGAACCCATTGGTAGGCCATCCGGCACATAGTAATATTAATTGTGAAAAATAAAAAAAAATGTTCTGTAATTAGTTTTCAGGATTTATTAATGTTTTACAACGTCTTGGTAATTAAATTTGTTAGAGTGATTGATCTTGCTGATTAGAAATTCTTCTACTATTTATAGTGTCGTGTTGATAGGTATATTGGCATATAAATTCTTTATGTCGAAAGATATTAATATAGATTTATTATCGATTTTAACATTGTTAAGTCTGGAGATCAGTTCTCAAGTATTTTTGAGAACTGCTCTCTTTGTTCATCAATATTAAGTTACACGCATTATGCCACTTATCCATTAATTTCCAATAGACGGTAAGACTTTTTATATAAAAAATAATTTTTATTGTACGTTCTATTTTACTTTTTAACATATGTAGCTGCACCTGAAGACGGATAAGATTATATATTCGATACCGGTAGTGCTAACCACAATAAAGATTATTATTAATAAGATTTTTATTAATCCTTCAAACACGACGTGTTTTCTATTTAGACATATTTATATAGAAGGAAGGATTATGGAGGAAATACATCTATTTTACTTAAATACATGTTCATTTGCTTTTCTTATAGATTAGTCCCTCAAAGAAGATAATTACCAAAAAATTTTGTATAAAATGTTAAATATATATTGTTTCAAATATTTTCGTGAATTTACGTGACCAGAAATTCCTAAAGACATAACTAAATTGTTTTATTATTGTTATAGTTATTACTATTAAAAAACTGTATAGTAGTGAAAAATTTCTTTTGAGTGTAGTAGCCTTCCGGTTATACGGGAAATGACAACTTTCATTGTCAATCAAATTTCTTGTACTACGAAAGTTTAACGCAAAAAATCTGTTGTATCGTTTACAATTCTAGGAAAAAATTTGAAATGTCAGATCAACTTCTGTATACTATGCTGTATTATCTTCGCCATTATTCGTTGGTTTGAAGCTTATATGACTTGATAATCCTTGCATAAGAATTGATATTGCTTCCAAAAGACTTGAAAAACGAAAGATAGAAAACTTGATATTGCCTCTAGAAAACTGGAAATGCATCCGAAGACTCTTGATATTGCTTCTAGAAGACTTAATATTGCTTCTAGAAGACTTGATACTGCTTCCAAAAGACTTAATACTGCTTCCAGAAGATTTGAAATGCTTTTAGAAGATAAGTACGAAGGCTTTCACGACCGGTGTTAATTGAACTAACACTAGAACTATCACTAGATCTAAAACTAGAAACTTTCGGGTTTTGCCGTGCGTTTTTTGAAAAAATGTTTGACGTTTCGGATGCCATGTTGCAACCTTTTTCAGAAACTGGTTCTAACTGACAAAATCGGGGATCATAAAACTAAATAATATATAGGTCAAAAAACTAATTAATAATTAATTTATATTAATTACAAGCTAATTACTAACTAATTACTGCGTCGCGTCCGGTTTGGGAGTCGTGTTCGTCTTCACCACCATCTTCCATGTTCTGCTGAGTTCCCAGCCATCGTCTCTTTTGACGTTGTTTTTATGTCGGTGAATTTCTATGGCTTCTCTTGTCAGCCGTTGATGATATTTATTATTCCTAGCCAGAACCTTTGTTTTGTCGAAGTTTATTCGGTGTCATTCCGAATGGCAATGTTCCGCAACCGCCGACTGTTGAATCTTCCTCAGCCTCACATCCCTCTCGTGAACCCTCTTGCTTTTAGAAGACTTGATATTGTTTCCAAAAGTTTTGAAACTGCATGTAAAACAGCTGACAAAAGAAATTTTTATTATAAAAGACAAGAAACTATTAACAGCATTGGATTTTGCTTCCAAAATATCTAATACAGTTGGCAAAATATAATATCTTCATGGCAGGAGAAATAAAACTCCGAGTTAAAGACTTCTGGCAGAAGATTTTAGAGCAGTTTCTTCAGATCTTTTTTAAGAAGAAGTTTCGTCATTCGTCATTTGAGTCTTTAACCCAACCCAACCCAGCATCCAAAAGTACTTTCCAAAACCGGAGCCTACCTATGTTAACACGTAAAGTTCGGTGTGGTATAACATCAGTACCTTACAGGCCTCAAAATAGTACTGCGAAAAAATTAGCCGTCCTTGACGTGTCAATAAAAGTGAATAGTACAATATCATTGGATTAAACCGAGATCGCTTGCGGCCGAGACTTTACGTTTGATTTTATTTGATATTAATAACACCAAAATGTTTGAGATCGTCAATAGGAGAAGGATGTCTTGAAACAAATTAGAATGGCAGAGATTGATAGAGCAGGCTAACACTCATAGAGGGTTGTGGCGCTGATGATTATGGTGATGGTCGTCCTAATTCTTTTTCGATTAATGCAACATAGTGTAATGCCTCACCCACAAGCGATGTTGGCTTAATTAATACAACATAATGCTTAATTAGGATGAAAAGTATGATATTACTGTATTATGCCGAGGCTTGCAGCGGAGGTGCTACATTTGATATTGCTAATACCAAAGTCTTTGACATCATACTTCTCAAAGTAATGGCTACATTTGATATTATTTTAGACAATATTTAATGTAATTTTATTGTTATCTTATATATTATCTTATTATCTTTTTTCATAATGTAAAGTTTATTGGAATAACGATTTCATTTCGATTTTCATCATCATTCAGGAACATAAAAATACACAAATTCCAACTTGTTAACAAGATGCCTGACTCGTCCATCTTTCGTTAGTAACCTCGGTTTAGTTACAACGAAACGTAGGATTTTATTGTATTAAGCCTAGATTACGATCGAAACCCTACATTGGATATAATTTTTGATAACACAATGTAATGCCTTGGCTATAAGCGACCTTGACTTAATGAAAGCGAAAAATATAATGCTTCTTATTAAGCCGTGATTTGAGAAGCTACATTTGACACAATTTTTAATAACACGAAAAAAATGCGATTACATCAAATATAAGTGTTGTATTCGTACGGAAGACTTGCGTTGAGTG
The DNA here is from genome assembly GCA_036711965.1 of Onthophagus sagittarius. NCBI lineage: Eukaryota > Metazoa > Arthropoda > Insecta > Coleoptera > Scarabaeidae > Onthophagus > Onthophagus sagittarius. The sequence goes on along the minus strand of JASERS010000002.1, from coordinate 61,010,880 downwards.
ACGCACACTGTCGATCTTGGTGTAACACTCAACCAGAAGCTGATATTTGACAGACATATTAATGGATTGCAGTGTAAAGTATTAAAGAATGTTAGACTTTATAAAACGATCTACCAAGCATTTTGCGAACTCAAATTCAATTGAAAGCTTATAAGGTAATGCTTATATTAGCAACACCTTAAACTTTGGAAGTATTGAAAAGGTTCAAAAATCTGTAATTAAATATCTTTGCTACAAAACCAGGCGTGCAAATGTGGATTATCCCGCAAGCTGTGAGATGTTGGGATTTCTGACTAACCGTCAACGTCGAGCATATTTTGACGTACCTTTTCTGCTTAAGGTTGTCAATGGTCTTTCTGATTCACCGTCTTTACTGGCTAAGATCGACTTTCAGAACCGTCATTATATCTTTACCTTCCGTATTACTATGATTGCAAAACCCTAATGCTCTATTTTGGAAATTAATATTTCTTCTTGGTAGCATACTTTTTCTATAAATGTATGATGTTGAACAACTTTATTGGGTTCTTCCTGTTATTGTTTTCTTACTCAATAAATAAAAATAAATAACTAACACAGTGTACGAGTTCGGATATGTAATTCTATGTTTTTACACCAAGGTCATTTACGACCGAGGTGCTACTTTTAGCACCACTTTATAAATATATAGTGTAGATTTCGGCTTAGTTAGTATAAAAAGTATCATTTTACTAATTTACTTTTTAATATCTTATTTCAAACCAAAAAATTAAAAATTAACTTAGAAATTTATCGACTAAAAAATGGAGTTTACATAAATTTTATGTTCTCTCTATCGTTCTTATTTTCTCCATCTCTTTTCTGTGCTTGTATAGTATTGAAATACAACAGGGGGAAGATGCACCGAACGGCCGTTGACTCACGGTTTGATGTCCGACCTTCATTAACTTCGGCTGGTTTTAGTTGTGTGTAACAGACAGCGTCGCGACGCTTCTTTTACGAGTACTCCGAAATTCTAAACGCCGTCGTCTCGGAGATGCTCTTTAGTGACCCTTCGATGACAGTGTCGATGACTCACACCCAAAATCCCTATTAAAACCATAATTTTCTTAATAACTCGATTAATAATAATAATATCATTGTCCAATTCTAAATAAATCAGTAAGGAGTGGTTATTTTCACGTTGACCTGTGTTATTTATTCATTATGTGGCACAAATTACAAAGAATCTAAACAAAAGAGAGGAGAGAGAGTTAAGTTTGTATTTTATGGTTGATTAAGCATGGACAATAGCTGATTATGATTTGGTTCAACGAAGAATAATTAACTGACGAGTATTTTTTTTTTTGTTTTAGTTGGGATGACGTTTATAAAAACCTCCTACTTAAAAATTAAAAATTATCTCGAAATCCTTAGATAAAAGATGTCTTTGTTGTAAATGCGTTTTATTTCAGAGAAGATACTAGATTAGCTTAATGATTCATTTGTGTAGCAAACACAAAAAGATAAAAGTGTTTGTTGGAAAAAATAAGAGAAAAAGGTTATCAAAAAAATTAAATATTAAGTTTGTTTATTTTAAAATTATCATTAAATGTAGTTATAAATAATGTAATGAAATAAATGCAATATTCCAGAACGCGCAAACGATTTTTGCAATGTTTGTGTAAATATCGTTCGATATTTTGAAACGTTATACTCCGTCAAGTGCAAAGTCGATTGTCTTTCCTTTTTGCCGTAATATAAATTGCGCTGAATCGGGGAAGGGGAAAACGGATTCGTTAGAAATGGCACTTTGAAAGTGTTAAACATCGGCAGCGCTTTCACGGAAATTTTAAATCATCCTTTATGAGATTTTGGAATAAAATTGGAATCGAAGGACGAAGTGATTGCTTATAAAAAGGATCAATAAATAATTATATTAAAAAAATAAATAATTATAACACGTGCTTTAAATGAATATTTAGGTGCAGTCACTCAATGCGATTAGCTTTAACCTAATTAAATGTTGAGAATCAATAAACTTTTCCCCACTAAATTGCAGCAACGAAGGAGCCGAATTAAAATCGTGTTAATGTATGGTTTAAAATTTATTTTTTAGGATTGCTCGAAATTTAAAAGCGTTCTGAATTATATATTTTTCAGTAAAAATCTTTCATATAACTTTTTGTTCAAAGATCTTTTCCCATCGAGTTACAGCCGTCTAAAGTTAGGGGGGAAATTTTTTTTATTTAATAAATCCACTATGGAGGAATTTACAAGAATGAAATTTGGCAGATAACTATCACTAATAAAAAAGGTTTTACTGTATCCACATTTTTCTATTTTAAAACTTGATTTAAATGGAGGAATATGAAATATTTGTACCTATTAACAGTTTCTCATACAGTCATTAGTTTCATCATAAAACTGCATGACTATAGAGGGGTGGATATAACTCGGTGGGGAAAGGTTTAAAAAGTTATATGAAAAACGCCTCTTAATATTTGCCAAAAAATTAATTTTTTGCATCAATTTAAAAACACCTTTATATGCATTGATTTGATTTATTAAGGCTTACTTTTACCAACTTCTAGTTAAACTATCTAGAGGATAGTTGCCATGGTTACAGCGAATCTAAGTGCTCTCATTAGCTATCAGTCAGTTTTTAACCATTAGATAAATTTATCAAGAGGTGGTAAAAGTGGCCCTAAACCTCCATTATTCTTACCAAACTTTGGTTAAATGTTTAATCTATTTGTATCTTCCAAGTTGAACATTGTTTCTATTAGATACAGTATCTAGATTTCTGAAAACAATATGTGTTCATCATTATTATAAATGAAACAGAAGGAAGATTATCATTATTCTCATCATCATCATCATTATTCTTCTTAAAATCTGTTTTTTCTAGAAGCAGGGTCTGGTCATCTGCAACATCATGAAGTCTGCTTACAACAATATTTAGTCTTCTTATTGTAATATCATTTTCAGGAATAAGTAATATTTAGTTTATTAAAGCAGTATCTAGCCTTCGGGTAGGAATATCATCTGCAACAGCATGTGGTCTAATGTAATTAAGTAAGAACCATTTTAAAATTCGGTCGCTGTGCTTTACCACTATATAAATTAAGTCACAGACATCATTTGAAAAACATTCGCCTACTGTGAAGTACGCGCTGTAATTCGTTTTCTTAATGCTAAAGACGTGATAGCGGCTGACATTCATCGTCAGATAATGCTTCATGACAATGCCCGTTCACACACGATCAATCGAACTCAAGACCTGATCAGATCATTCAAAGGTTGGGAACAATTTGATCATCCTGCGTACAGTCCTGATCTAGCACCCAGTATTTGAGTGCTCAGCGGATCAAAAATGGTGACGATGTCAAAATGATCATGATGCAGTCGCTGTCTAATCAGGTGGCAGATTACTACCTTAATATTGTGGTGGGAATCATGTAAAAAAGTACCTGGAAATACAGACATTTATGTAAAAAAATTCTTAAGAATACTGGTTTCATGTTTATTTCAAAATACACACCTCGTAATATCTATCTTCTATTTTCGAAGCAGTATTTGGATATCCGTAATAGAATATAGCTTCTAACAGCAATATTTAGTCTTCTGATAAAAATATTTATATGTATCGGTATCTACTCATCGTTGGGTTGCGTTGGGATAGCAATCAATATTTAACAATGTTTGCTATTTGCTTTGAGAAGTTACCTTGCAGGAAAGACCAGTAATTCTAAGGCTTAGGTTGTCAAATTTTCTTCTAAAATACGTTAGTACTAATATCTGAGTACAGCTCCTTAAATCTCTATCTCTCCTGTTTTCTACACAAAGTAGCAAACTTTTTGGTTCCGCTGTGATGTTTCATCTCGTTTCTTGGATCATAACTTTAATTCATCAATACACAAAATCATGGATCACAAAATCCATTCTTTGATCAACATAAGATTGAGCAAATTCTAGGTGAAGACTTTTTTAGAGGTATTCTGCATAAAATTTCATTATCGTGATGTGATCAGTCAACTAACATCTTCTCTAAACTTGTTTGACATTAGATTTACAATTTTAACAATTTTGTTCAAAGCAATACTGTTCTGGAATCTCCTGATAATAATATCATCTTCTGGAAGTAATATTTAGCTTTTTTAGAAATAGTATCATGGCTTCCATAGTAAATCTATTATAACATTTAGCAAAATAGGTTTCCAAACTTTTTTTGTGTTAAGCGGCCTCTGGCTACGCATTTGCACAGTAAATGTTCAGCTGTTAGAAGATGGCATAAAACGTCTTGGGGTTTGTTTTGAGGAAGGGTCTATCTTTGTCGTACGGCTATGTTTGAGGTCACCCATCTGTTGATTACCTCTTTTATGTGGCTTTATTACCGGGTTGAGGTGCAACGAAGGGCATTTGCTTGCCTCTTTGGCCAGCTCATCGTTACTCTGAATGTCCTTGTGACCTGGAACTCACTATACAGTAACAGTTTTTCTTTTCTCCTAGCGAGTTCTTTCAGATTGCTTATTTATTCTACTATATATAGATGGAGTGGTAATAGACCGAGTAGGACTTCAAGAGCAGCTGTTATGTTATGTCGACCTGCTGTATTTGTGCCAGCAGTTCTTGTGCTGTCTTATGATTAGTTTTTGGCCATGAAATCAGTGAGGCATAGGCGACCATTTGTGGTTTGAGACCCTAATTCCATTCAAGGAGCCTACGGCAAATCTGATTGGTCATGATGGAATTTTTCCTCATCTTAGTGCTTTCCATTATAGTTTCCTTCTCCCAATGAAGGGACTATCTTTATTTTGTTAGGATTGATGTTGAGTCCACTACTTTTGCGTCAAGTGCTGGTAAGTAATAGGGTTTTCCGCATTTGTTGAGTTATAATACAATCACATTTGCCTCGGATTGTAGTTACCAGGTCATTTGCGTTTTCCTGTTTCATGAATTCATTTATTGTTAAGGTATTCATTAAATCATGCATTATCAGGCACCATAGGAGAGGTAAGAGTGCTCGTTTTAGGGCCTTTATAGTTAACGAATTGCCTCCCCAATTGGCTTTGATCTCTCGGCTTTCCGGCATGACTACGCACCATTTGATTGTCGATCGCGATATATCTTTTCTGTCTTTTCCAACGATTGGTTTTCGTAACAAATTGGAGAGGTTACAAAATAATTGTGTGCGCTTTATCTTCGACCTGAGAAAGTATGACCATTTTATGACCTTATCGTAATCGCGCCGAAATGCTTACCGTTGAGAACCGTAGATCTTTCCGTATACTAACTACCTTATATAAGATTCTTTCCTCTCAATCTCCAATCAACCTGTTCACTGAATTTCAGTTCATATCTTCTCGCGGTCTTCCTACTAGACCACAATGTGGTGTCTCACTCATCTTTCCCGTTCAACGTACCGAAATATATCATGGATCATAGTGCAAGCTATAACTCTGTTGAATAACTACCCACTGAGTTGCGCGTTGTCTCAACGGTTATCTCAGACCATTTCTTGATGCAATCTGCTGCTTCTCTTTCCGTTTTCAGCTGACAGCTTTATTTCTTCTTTTCCAATCATTTATCGCTTAATTCGAGTCTCTTTCATTCTTGTTATCTCGTACTCTTTTTCTCTTATTTGACATATAAGCTTTTTTTACATATATTCGTCATATCAATTTGTTTATTTTTTTACATACATTGCTGATTGGGTTGTTTTGAAAATATCACTTCTGGTGATAAATCGACTTTTTGATAAGCTAGTACTAATGTTAAAGAATAATGTATGTATATAATATTTTTACCTCTTTTATTGTATATCTTGGTAATAATAAATTGTACTATTATTATGTTTTCTTACCTTTAGAGTATTCTCTATGGATTCGTAGGAGGTGTTATCAAACCACCATAGAGCACCATATATGTATGGTGGCTCTATGGCTCTATGGTGATTATTAAAGCATGAATTAATTGATTTTGCTTTCTGGTAAGCATGTTAAATTGGATGGAATAACTTGGATTGGTACCAAGCACTCCGTTCCTAAGGCACTGGTCAATTACCTTTTCCATCCCTCTTAGGAGAAAGGAAATTAGACTCATTAGTCTATTTGAAAACCACCTGTAGGGATACTATAACTGGGAGCAGATCTTATATATATTTTTACAATAATATAGGCAAAATACCATACACTCCAGGTTTTTTTATGTCGGTTGGATCTGTAACTCAAATGTAACAGCATGTAGTTTCTGCCATCAGTATTGCGTTTCTTAATAGTAATATTGTTTTCAGAAAGTAATATCTAGTTTTCTGGAAGCACTATGTCGGCTTCTAGAAGCAGTATCTGCTCATCTGCAACAACATGCAGTGCTCTGATAGAATTTTTTTAAGTGGTATCTGCTTATCGTTGGGTTGGATATCTGCTCATCTGTAACACCATGTATTCTTCTGCCAGCAGTATTGCTCCTCCTGATAATAGTAGCGTCTTCTACACGTAATATCTATCTTTTTGGAAACAATACCTACTCATCTGCGCAACAACATGCAGTGTTCTGATCGAATTTTTTAAAGTAATATATGCCAATCATTGGGTAGGGTTGGAGTGGATATTTGCTCATCTGTAACAGCATGTAGTCTTTTGCCAGCAAAATTGCGCCTCCTGATAAAAGCGTCTTCTGTAAATAATATCTAGCTTTTTGGATGCAGTATCTGCTAATCTACAACAATATGCAGTATTCTGATGGATTTTTTTTTTGAAGTAGTATTTGCTCATCGTTGGGGTGGGTTGGGTTATATATCTGCTCATCTGTAACAGCATGTAGTCTTCTGCCAGCAGTATTGCGCCTCCCGATAATAATAGCGTTTTCTACAAGTAATAATTAGCTTGGAAGCAGTATCAGCTCATTACTAACAGTACATAGTCTTCTGACAACAATATTTAGCTTTCGGACAGTAACGTCATCTTTTGGAACCAATATCATGCAATAGCATGTAGTCTTCTGTCGTCAGTAAGATACGTAGTCTTCAGAGGGTAATATCGTTTACCTATGATTTCATTTTACTGCCGAAACACATCTTTAAAAATTGGGAAATCTATAATTTTATCCGATTAAGCCGTAGATTACGAAATGATGAATTAATTATTATATGGCTATGTCTCGGTTTTAATTGAAGCGGAAGATGTACGATTTTATCTGCTAGAGGTGGTTCATAGATACTTGCGACTGATTTAATTAAAAATAGTATAAAATTGATACATACTTAAATATAACATTTTATTATTTAAAGTGAAAGGGCAAAAAAGATTTTCTGGACGCGATGCCGCTTCTATTTTAAGAATGTAAAGATGGAAGTTTTGTTTGTTTTTCAAGTAGTATATTTTTACTGATTAACGCCCCAAACTGCAACAGACCGGTTCTAATTATACATCATTTCGATGACGCCCCGCTGCACGGTTAGTGCTCTGTCATTTCCTTTATTTATACATGTTTCATTCAAACAATGCTTGTTTTCGTTCAATCTATTTTCGATTCCGTTCGAAAAAATGTTTTTAAATGTGCAAAAATCCGCAAATGATCAATAATAAACGTGGAAGTGTGGCTTTAATGCATTCTTAAGCAACCTTTATAAAAGAGCATCTACCGTTCTAGATTAAAACTAGGTCACATAGCATATTATTACGTTTATTTTCGGTTTACTGTTCTGGTGTAATTTTAATTTAGATATTAATGTTTTTTTGAATTTTTAGGACATGGCAAAACACATAGGGATGCGGCTAGTGTTCAAGCGACCCATCCAATTCCCGCGGCGTGCGGATTGTACTATTTTGAAGTAAAAATTGTTAGTAAGGGACGTGATGGTTATATGGGTATCGGATTATCCGCGCAAGGTGTTAATATGAATCGATTGCCTGGTTTGTAATTTAAAACTTTTTTAGTCTTTTATTATAATTAATTAATTTTGATTTAATTTAGGTTGGGATAAGCAGTCATATGGTTATCATGGCGATGATGGCCATACGTTCTGCTCATCTGGTACAGGGCAACCATACGGACCAACATTTACAACTGGAGATGTAATCGGATGCGGTGTTAACCTTATAGAGAACACATGTTTTTACACTAAAAACGGCCATCACCTCGGCACAGCCTTTACAGATCTACCTGTAAGTATGTTTCGTTTAAAATAAAAGGATTTCTTGGAGATGTGATGATGAAAAGAATTTTTGGTTTGGTTAGTTTAAGATCGCATGAATTTAAAATTTAAAATGTTTATTATTCGAAATGTTTCAGTTGTTATTAACTTTTACCTTGAAAATTTACTTGCATTAGCCAAATTTATATCCAACTGTTGGACTACAAACGCCGGGGGAAGTGGTCGACGCCAATTTCGGACAGGAACCGTTTGTTTTCGATATCGAGGACATGATCAAGGAATTAAGGGCTAGTACACGACTTTCTATACAGGATTTTCCAGTACCCGAAGGACAAGGAGAATGGCAAGCGCTTTTAAACAAGTTTGTAGTTCACTTCTTCAACTTTTTTGATTGTTTGATTTAATTTTTTTAAAATTTAGAATGGTCTCAACATACTTAGTACATCACGGATACTCAAATACAGCGGAAGCATTCGCTCATATAACAGGACAAACATTTTCAGAAGACATAGGATCAATAAAAAATAGACAAAGTAAGATGTTACATACAGTGTTCGCCAAAAAGTCAACAACACCTCTTTTTTTCTGTCCCACCTTTGCATCTACGTTTCTGAAATTTAATTGCTATCTAAAATATTCCCAAGGTGGTCGCCATTGCCATTGCCAATGGATTTTTTAATGCATGCAAAAAAAAAATAAGTTAACTTTATATATTGATTCAAACTGAACTCAAATGAGACGTAATTAATTCTACCAGTCTATCTAATACTTCATCTAATATTTTCATTTGTTATTGGCTTGGTGATGGAATTTTGACGTTTGTATTGTTGTTTTACTTATTTGTGCCGTTTAGTACCTATATAAAAGCAATCACAAATAATATTCATAAATATCACGTAATTACCTGTACCTGTGTAATTTATACAGCCTGGTCAACAGTTGAGGTACCAATTTACGTTATTCAATTGCAAAAGAAACAATTTTGGGTGGAACACCCATATGTTATTAGGTTCTTAAATACATAATTTTATTCTCTACATTTTATAAAGAGGAGGCCTATTACAGTTACTAATTTATAAGAAAATATATGTATTCTTATTTGTACTAGCTTTATTTTCTAAAAATTCTAAACATCCTTTCTGAATTAAGAGTAGGGCCAATAATTCTGTTGTTAAGAATCCCACATCAATAACAAAATAATAATAAAATTAAATAATAATTATAATAAAATATGGACTGAATCAGCCATAAAAGAGTAGCCTGCTTCCAGTTGCCTTCTGCTTGAGAATCAGAGAATCAAAATCCCACGTTTGAATATGTTGACAAACTATGGCTTGTATGCTATGAATTTATTACATTTTAAAACCCTTCTTACTGCAGATGCACTAACTTGGTTTATTTCAATAACTTGTGTAATTGATGTTTGTGGCGTTTCAACCACTATAGCATATAATATATAGAGATTACAAGACAAGAACTCTCAAGCTGTAACTCTGTCATTTACATTCCGATATTTATAAAATGAAGTGTCAAATGAAATGGCTTGATGAATATTATAATTTACGATATAAATACATTTTTCCAATGCCATATTCAATATCAGTTTTTCTTCATGTTATTGAATGGAGATGAACACACTTAATGTGCAGTATATACATTTTTAATATAATTGTACCACAAAAAACCATTCTGTATATACAGGCTATCATACAATAACGCCCTAAGTCGTAACTCTGTCACTTACATTCCTGATTTTCATGAACTAAATGTCAAATGAAATGGTTTAATAAATTCTAAGGTTCATGCTACAAATAAATGTTTTCCATCTTCAATTTTAAACTTCTAAAAATACGATTTACAGCATTATATCTCAAGATCTCTCCAGAGATCTTCTTGAAATAAAATGCACTTTAAAGCAAATTCAATTATTACCAAATGCATTTAATATCATTTCTCTATTTTTACAATTATCATGAGGTAAACTTTTTTTTGAGGTTAACTTACAAAAATGCGATTTACAGGATTATATCCCAAGAACGGTTTAAGATATAATCTTGAAATAAAATGCACTTTAAAGCAAATTTAATTATTATCAAATGAGTGCAATCTCATTTCTTTATTCTTGCAGTCATCAATGATATGACAGTATAAGTCATATATATACAGGGTGTCTCATGTAACTGGTTCATTAGAACTTTTCTAGGTTCCACTATTCGTAGAGGCTTGAAATTTTAGTAACATGTGTTGTTCATTCCGATCTACTAATCTAAAATATTTTCAAGATGGGCACCACCTCCGGTCTATCGGAAGTAGACCTCAACTTCGTTATTTTAAATGGAATGCTATACTTTTTATTACACCATTCAATTATACGTAAGAAAATATGTTGACTTTTTTGTTTTCGAGTTATTTTGATTTTAATTCTTGTTTGGCAAATATCACCATGTCCTTTAAAAGTACATATCTCAGCCAACGTTAACTCAAGAACGTTTTGCATTGGTACGATAATTCTTCATATGCTGTTAAATAGATTGTCACTTGTTGTATCAGTATATCTTATACAGGCTGGTTAAAAATTGAGTTACCGTTTCTCTGTATTCAATTGCGTGAAAGTCGAAAATTTTAAATGGAACGCCCTATATTTTCATACCCCATCAGAAAGGGAATTTAATTATCTACAAATTATCTATAAACATTCCTATACCTATTTATTATAGTTTTCTTGCTATTGAGGAATTTGTCAAAATCATACGTAAAATGTTAGAAACCGTTTCTGTTTTTGTTAGAACGCCATGAAATTTTGATAGTTTTTTGTTTAATTTATTTAAATTATTATTAATATTATTTCTACAATAAACTGCGATTGAATAAACTTTAGATTGCTAGGTGTTATTTATCAAAAATAACCAAAAGAAAACCGAATAAATGAAACAATGAAAAACAACAATTTAATGACAAAAATTAAAATCAATAACATAAAAGAATCAAAAACTTAAAATTATAAAAATAAATTAAGGGAATTTAATTATCTACAAACTGTCTAGAAACTTTCCTATGCCTATTTGTTGCAGTAGCCCTCATATCTGGAAATTAATGGACACATGCAATGCTGGAAAGCTTCTGGTTTTATGTTAGAAAGCTATGGAGTTTTGTCAGCTTTTCATTCATATTTATGTTATTGTTGTCATTACTTAGTTGTGTCATCACTTACTTCTGGTAATACCTTTGAATATCATGGCGAATTATTCCAATGACAACATTTTAAATTCGTGTTATATTCATAGCGGATGTAATAAAGTTTTGGATAGTATCTGTTTCTTAGTTTTGGAAAGATCAAAATAACAAGAAACCATAAATCTCTATCACCAGCAGATTAAGATAATGGAATAAATGTTTTGTCATATTTTGTTACTTTACCAAATTCTTCGGTAAGAGGTGCTTCGATCGATTTAGATGAATATTTTCCAAGAAAGCACCATTAATAGATAAAGTGAACTCTCTAGGAATATTTCGCCCATCATTATGTCGAATATTACTCCATATTATTGTTTTTCATTGTTTCATTTATGTGTTCTTCTGCTGGTTATTTTTGGTAAATAATAGCGATAAACTAAAGTTTATTCATTTATTCAATCGCAGATCATTCTAGAAATAATACCAATGATAATTTAAATAAATTAAACAATAAACTGACAAAATGTCATAGCCTTCTAATAAAAACTGAACGGCTAGCAGCATTTTGTGTAGGATTTTGATAAAATGTTCAATATGAGGAAAACTATAATAAATAGGTATAGCAATGTTTATAGATAATTGGTAGAGAATTAAATTCTCGTTTTGATGGGCTAAAAAAATATGGGGCGTCCATTTAAAATTTTCGTTTTTCTCGGAATTGAATACTGCTAAGCGGTAATTCAATTTTTGGCCACGCTGTATAAGGTACACTGATATAACAAGTGACAATCTATTTGACGACATATGAAGAGTTATCGAACCAATGCAAAACGTTTTTGAATTAACGTTGGCTGAGATATGTGCTTTTAAAGAGCATGATGATATTTGCCAAAAAACACTTAATATCAAAATAACTCGAAAACAAAAAACGCTAGGTACCAATAACTATTATCAAAGTCAACATATTTTCTTACGCATATATTGAATGGTGTAATAAAAACTATAGCATTCCATTCAAAATGAACAACCCATGTTACCAAAATTTTAAGCCTCTACGAATAGTGGAACCTAGAAAAGTTCTAATGAATCAGTTACGTGAGACACCTGTATATTCAATTGCGACATACACTTAGCAGCAGAAGTCTGCGTACAAAAAGCTTCTAACGCTTTAACTGAAAAAATAAGGGTCATGATCTAATGTGATAAACTTCATTTTTTTTTATTTTGTGTATTAACTACATATAATTCTATTAACAAAATATGCATCAATAAAACAGAAATATTAGTTACAAAAAAAATTAAAATTAAAAATTCTCCAAATAATGCGTATGCAAAAATCTGCGTACAAATAAAAACGCCTTCTCCAAAATATACTTATTTACTTAAATACGTAGTTGGCGATGTACGCTTTCCGATTTAAATAAAAGATAATCGGTGTCAATTATATTAGCAGAGGCTTAGAAGCTAAAAGTTAGAATGGACACGAAAGGAAAGGAAATTGAATTGGGAGAGAGAAAAATTATTGTAAAGTTATGGAAAGAGGGAAAATCTTTTCGAAAAATAGGAGAAACTGTCGGCAGGTCACACTCTTCCATTCAAAGAGTAATTAATAATTATAAAGACACTGAAGATTACCTCTCACGTCCGCAATCTGGTAGACCACCCCTTTTAACAAACCGAGAGAAGCGAAAAATTGTACAGCAGGTTAGAAAAGAACCTAGGCTGACGGCAAAAAAAAATAGTAGAAAGTGTACAAGAAGAATTTCATAAAACTATCAGCAAAGATACGGTGAGAAGGACGTTAAAAAAAGCTAACTATCACAGTCGCGTTGCACGAAAAAAGCCATTTGTGTCGGAGGTCAATCGTCAGAAGCGGATCGCCTTTGCAAAAAAACTCTTAGACAAGCCCATTGAATTCTAGGAGAAAGTTCTCTTTACAGATGAGAGCAAATTTTGCATTTTCGGCATTAAGGGTAAACAACGTGTATGGAGAAAACCTAATACTGCCCTTAATCCCGAAAATTTGAAAGCGACTGTAAAACACGGAGGTGGTGGAGTTATGGTTTGGGGGTGTATGTGCACCAAAGGGGTTGGAAGGTTGGTTTTCATAACATCGACAATGGACCATAAAATGTATATAGACATTTTAAAAGAAAATTTGAAGCCTAGCATAGAAAACTTGGGCTTGGGGCCCGAATACTTTTTTCAACAAGATAATGACCCCAAACATTGCGCCCACTACACTAAGCTTTGGCTACTATACAATACCCCAAAGCAATTTAAAACACCTCCACAATCGCCGGACTTGAATCCCATCGAACACCTCTGGGATTTACTGGAACGCAGGATTCGGCAACACAACATAACGTCGAAGGAAACGTTGAAAAATGTTATGATTGAGGAATGGGCCAAAATCAGTTCGGACGAAACGAAGAAATTAGTGCACTCCATGCCTAAACGTTTAAGGGAGGTCATTAAACCTAAAGGTTATCCGACCTCATATTAATATAGAAACAATGATCTCATTTATGAATTTTTTATAAATACTGTCCTGACTTGTACGCAGATTTTTGCATACCCGTTATTTGTAGAATTTTTAGTTTTGATTTTTTTCTGTAACTACTGCTTCTGTTTTGTTGAAGCATATTTTGTTAATAGAATTATATGTAGTTAATATACAAAATAAAAAAAAATCAAGTTTATCACATTAGATTATGACTCTTATTTTTTCAATTAAAGTATTACAAGTTTTTTGTACACAGACTTCTGCTGCTGAGTGTATGATCTTCATAATTACCAAATAAAAGAGATCACATTTCAAAAAATAATTGAGATACCAAGATGATTTAAAAAACATCTTACAATCAATTTAATTTAGTTTTAACGCATATAAAATATTTTCTTCATTTCTATAATTCACATTGATACAAATTTTTTCTCCAACTCTGCAATTTTTGAGGTTAATTTACAAAAATCCGATTTACAGGATTATATCTAGAGGACGGTTTAAGATATAATCTTGAAATAAAATCCATTTTAAAGCAAATTCAATTAATATTAAATTTGAAGTGAGATACCAAGATGATTTAAAAACCATCTAATAGCAAAATTAATCTAAATGAAAACAGAAGGAAAGAAATTTTACCTAATACACGTAAAGACAGGAATAAATATGAAAAGAAATATATCATATTTATTCCTGTCTCTATGTGTGTTAGGTAACATTTCTTTCCTTCTATTTGCATTTATATGTGTTACACGTAAAAATTCCAATTAATATTTATAAATTTAATCCAGTTTTAACGCATACAAAATATTTTTTTTATTCCCATAATTCACATTGATACCAATTTTTTCCTTCAACTCTGCAATTTTTGAGGTTAACTAGTATAAATGCAATTTAACGTATTATATCTTATGAACGGTTTGAGATAGTATCATGAAAAGAAAGCACTTTAAAGCAAATTCAACTATTATCAAATGAGTGCAATATCATTTCTCTATTGCTGCAATTCTCAATGATATGACGCTTTAATTCATATCTGTGTATTTAATTGTGATATGTAATGTTCATAACTACCAATTAAAAGAGATCACATCTCAAAAAATAATTGAGATACCAAGATGATTTAAAAAACATCTTACAATAAATTTAATTTAGTTTTAACGCATATAAAATATTTTCTTCATTTCTATAATTCACATTTATACAATTTTTTTTCTTCAACTCTGCAATTTTTGAGGTTAACTTACAAAAATGCGATTTACAGGATTATATCTCAAGGACGGTTTAAGATATAATTTTGAAATAAAATTCACTTTAAAGCAAATTCAACTATTATCAAATGAGTGCAATGTCATTACTCTATGCCTGCAATTATCAATGATATGACTCTTTAATTCATCTGCATATATTCAATTGCGACATATGATCTTCATAATTACCAAATAAAAGAGATCACATTTCAAAAAATAATTGAGATACCAAGATGATTAAAAAAACATCTTACAATAAATTTAATTTAGTTTTAACACATATAAAATATTTTCTTCATTTCTATAATTCACATTTATACAATTTTTTTTCTTCAACTCTGCAATTTTTGAGGTTAATTTACAAAAATGCGATTTACAGGATTATATCTCAAGGACGGTTTAAGATATAATTTTGAAATAAAATTCACTTTAAAGCAAATTCAATTAATATTAAATTTGAAGTGAGATACCAAGATGATTTAAAAACCATCTTATAGCAAATTTAATCTAAATGAAAACAGAAGGAAAGAAATTTTACCTAACACACGTAGCGACAAGAATAAATATGAAAAGTATTTCTTTTTTCATATTTATTCCTGTCTCTATGTGTGTTAGGTAAAATTTCTTTCCTTCTATTTGCATTTATATGTGTTACACGTAAAAATTCCAATTAATATTTATAAATTTAATCCAGTTTTAACGCATACAAAATATTTTCTTTATTCCCATAATTCACATTGATACCAATTTTAACCTTCAACTCTGCAATTTTTGAGGTTAACGGTTTGAGATAGTATCTTGAAAAGAAAGCACTTTAAAGCAAATTCAACTATTATCAAATGAGTGCAATATCATTTCTCTATTGCTGCAATTCTCAATGATATGACGCTTTAATTCATATCTGTGTATTTAATTGTGATAGGTTTCTTGTACTGATTTACAATAGTCCCAATTTTTCTAGAATTAACTTACGCACTGCACAGATAAAGTTTTGTAATGAAATTATTTGTTTTTATTTTACAGTAAGACAATCCAGAGTTTAATTTGAATTACTGTACTTCATTGATTTAACTTTACTAATTTTTATTTACTTACTAATTTTAATTTTATATATTTCCTAGATCAAATGTATCAATACAATTAACGAATTTTACTAGCTTTTCTAATTCGCCATAGCTTTTATAATGGTGCTGACGGGTATAAATAATAATAACAATACTACATTAGAATTCTATGGTTAAATTGCTTACAAATAAAAAATTTGAAGCGTAATTATACAAATGTTTTACTATGTTGCTTGTGCATGGTTTTTGCAGAGCTTATTAAATTCGTTATCTTTTTCTGATTTCAAAAATATAAAGTTCGACAGGTATATTTCTTGTTTCAGAATAATGTTAAAAATAACCATTTTTATAAAATTTTTAAATACCTAGTCTAGAAATCTAGTGTTATTAATAATGATTTAACACAAAAATAAATAATTTTGAGGTGGTCAATTTGAGCATTTTCTTATAGGACTATTTCAATATTTTTTGGGAAATAAAATGGTTAAAAAAAGAGTAAAATTAACTTTAATTTTTTAAATCTTATGTGTAATATTCGTATTTGGGATTTTATTTTAAATAAAATTCACAGTTTAAACTTCAAACTTAACTGCTTTACTTAATTACGTGTTACACATTTTACACCCAGGGTTGAAGTCATGTCTTATATCTGATACTCTGAATATCTTACCGACGCTTGTGCAATAACGTACATTACATTATGTATTTTACTAACCATATTATGTCTCAAAAAACATTGAAATAGTGTTAATAAAAATGCTCAAATTAACCCACCTTTTTAAACTATTGATTTTTTGTATTAAATTACTATTTTTTACGTTAATAAAATAATTGACTTAATAACACTAGATGGCGGTATTTGCAAATTTTATAAAAAAGCTTATTTTTTGCTTTGTTCTGAAACAATAAGAAATATAAATGTTGAACCTTATATTTTTGAAATCAGAAAAAAAATAACGAATTTACTAAGCTAAAAATTAGGAATTGTTATCCATCTGTAAGTGAAAAAGAATTTTCAACTATGTCATCAAATTCTCAGTAAAAAAGTGTCCCTATAATGTCCTAGTTATAATATTCTATCAATAATAATAACCAAGATAATAGCAGTTGCTAGTTTTACGATATTACGTCGAAAGCTATTTGCAACTGTATGTCTTTATGGGAAAATCCAACAGCTTCTTTTACATGATTATGCAATCCCATTGGACTTTGTTTCGTGAAAGAGAATATCACTAAATGATTTTAGACACTGCTAGAAGCACTACTAGACTACTAGAAGCAATGGCAAGTTTTCTGCAGCATATTAAGTCTTCTGGAAGCAGATTTAAGTCTTCTGAAAGCATTTTAAGTCTTCCAGAGGTAATATCAAGTCTTCTAGATGCAGTGTCAAGTCTTCTGGAGGCATTTTAAGTCTTCTAAAAGTAGATGCAAGTCTTCCAAAGGCAATATCAAGATTTCTCGAAGCAGTATCAAGTCTTCTGGAAGCATTTCTAATCTTGTTGAAGCAATGTCAAGTCTTCTGGAAGCATTTCAAGTTTTCCAGAGTAAATATCAAGCCTTCCAATAGGGCTTGATTGAGGCAATATCAAGTCTTTTAAAAGTAGTAGCAAATCGTTTTGAAGCCTTTCAAGTCTCCTAGAAGCAATATCAAGTCTTCTAGAAGCAGTATTAAGTCTTCTGATAGCCTTTCAAGTCTTCTGGAAGCAGTACCATGTCTTCTAGAAGCAGTATCAAGTCTTCTAAAAGCATTTCAAGTCTTCTTAAATCATTTCAAGTCTTCCAGAGGTGTTAAGTGTTCTGTAAGCAATATTAAGTTTTCTAGAAGCGGTATCAAATCTTCTAAAAGCATTTCAAGTCTTCTGGAAGCATTTCTAATCTTGTTGAAGCAATATCAAGTCTTCTGAAAGCATTTCAAGTCTTCTTAAATCATTTCAAGTCTTCCAGAGGTGTTAAGTGTTCTGTAAGCAATATTAAGTTTTCTAGAAGCGGTATCAAATCTTCTAAAAGCATTTCAAGTCTTCTGGAAGCATTTCTAATCTTGTTGAAGCAATGTCAAGTCTTCTGAAAGCATTTCAAGTCTTCCAGAGGTGTTAAGTGTTCTGTAAGCAATATTAAGTTTTCTAGAAGCGGTATCAAGTCTTCTAAAAGCATTTCAAGTCTTCTGGAAGCATTTCTAATCTTGTTAAAGCAATGTCAAGTCTTCTGGAAGCATTTCAAGTTTTCCAGAGTAAATATCAAGCCTGCCAATAGGGCTTGATTGAGGCAATATCAAGTCTTTTAAAAGTAGTAGCAAGTCTTTTTGAAGCCTTTCAAGTCTCCTAGAAGCAATATCAAGTCTTCTAGAAGCAGTATTAAGTCTTCTGATAGCCTTTCAAGTCTTCTGGAAGCAGTACCATGTCTTCTAGAAGCAGTATCAAGTCTTCTGAAAGCATTTCAAGTCTTCTTAAATCATTTCAAGTCTTCCAGAGGTGTGAAGTGTTCTGTAAGCAATATTAAGTTTTCTAGAAGCGGTATCAAGTCTTCTAAAAGCATTTCAAGTCTTCTGGAAGCAGTACCATGTCTTCTAGAAGCAGTATCAAGTCTTCTGAAAGCATTTCAAGTCTTCTTAAATCATTTCAAGTCTTCCAGAGGTATTAAGTGTTCTGTAAGCAATATTAAGTTTTCTAGAAGCGGTATCAAGTCTTCTAAAAGCATTTCAAGTCTTCTGTAAACAATTTCAAGTTTTCTAGAAGCAGTATCAAGTCTTCTGGAAGCATTTCAAGTTTTCCGGAAACAATATCAAGTCTTCCAGAACCAGTATTACATCTACTGGAAACATTTCAAGTCTTCTGGAAGCATTTCAAGATTTCTGGAAATGATCAAGTCTTCCAGAAGCAGTATCAAATCTACTGAAAGCATTTCAAGTCTTCTGGAAGCATTTCAAGTTTTCTAGTAGCAGTACCAAGTCTTTTTGAAGCATTTCAAGTCTTCTGTAAGCAATATCAAGTTTTCTAAAAGCAATATCAAGTTAAAGCATTTCAAGTCCTCAAGAGGTAATATTAAGTCTTCTAGATGCAGTATCAAGTGTTCCAGGGGCAGTAATAGATCTTCTGAACGCAGTTCAAATTTTCTCGAAACATTTTAAGTCATCTGGAATCAAGAAATTTTGCTTAAACACGTGTATCCATCCGCACATTTATTAGTGACAACGTTTTATTCATGCGTAGTGCCTGCAAGTTTCAAACCCCATAAAACACTGAAGGATGTGCTAGGGAGACGACCCTGATTTAATTTTATTTGATTTACTTGCCACAATTTTATTAAATTCCATTGACATCCATGATTTCCTCTAATTTCTGATGACACTGCTGCATAAGATGTAAAATTGTACAAAAAATGTAACCAAGTTCCTTTTGATTAAAAGTAAATTCTTATGTCAATGCACTCCATAGGAAGCTTGAAAAACTGGTGTTACGGACTACTTGGCGGATTCTGTATAAAAAGTTATCAAATATTAATATAATTATTTTTTTTTAGGAATTTTAAAACTTGTTTTAGCCGGTAGAATGGGCGAAGCAATCGATAAAACAACCCGTTTATATCCCGGCTTATTGGAACGCAACCAAAATCTTCTATTTATGCTCAAGTGCCGTCAATTTGTCGAAATGGTGAACGGGTCGGATGTGGAGGTTTGCCCGAGAAAAAGCGCGATGTATAATTCAACGTCGCCCTACAGTTTGTCTCCGCGACCGGGAAGTCCAATACAAACGTCCGTTATACAATCGACGAAAAGTTACAGTAGCAATAAAGCGAAACCGCCCCCAGCGACCGTCGAAGAACTTAATAATCAAAATAACACGGTTGCTTTAAACGGAAATAGTTGTGGGGGCGGGGACGAGGCTGTGATAAAACCGGAAGACAGCGACATCGAAATGGATACAGAGGAGGTCCAAAACGGACATTCGGATTCGTGTAATGGAAAAAATTCTTCAACAAATGGATATCAAAATGGGAATAATTGTACGAATAATTTAGTTTTTTCGGAAAATAATTCGTGTTTTGATGATGAAGATGAGGATATGGGTAAAGTTCGTTTTAACCTTTCGTTAGGCGCGTGTGTATCCAGCAGATACATGTATAAAATTCCTTCCCGTCTGTTTAGAGGTCGATATCTTTAGAATGGATGAACAAAAAAGTGTGCAGTAAACTTTGTTATAATTATTGGACATATGTGCTATAATACCGTAAATTTGAACATTTTTGACCCCTCAGTATTTTTTTATAGCGAGCTAAACATAAAAAACACCCGATTTTAGAGATTTCCGTATATATCGTCACTTTATGCATTTTTTTCTGGAAAACTACAACACGAAAAAATTTGATATTTGAACAGTTGATAGCTTAATATGTTCTGCATATGGGGCACATTTTATTTTTTTCATATTTTGCATAGTTTCGCGGATTATTTTCGGTTTAAGAGGATGCTGTTATTTCGAAAACGGCTGGACGGATTACAATGTATTTTACACTGAACTGTGCATAATAAATCTGTGTCTCGAATTTCGATAATAGTTTTTCAAAATAAAATTTTTCCTTTTTTTTAACGCGAGTAAAGCAATGCAGGGTAACGGGCGAGCGATAGCCGTCCTGGGAGAACCCGAAAAAATAGAATCTCTGTGACGACTGATTGTCTGCTTCAGACCTAAGAAGCCATTTTTAAGTTTGTTTTATATTATATAAATTATATAAAACATATATACAGTAAATTTACTTATTTTGTCAATTAAAGTCTGTTTGTTTGTCCATACTTTCTATTGGTTGTATTTATTACGATTAATTACGAGTCTGCTTTGTTGAAACAATCTTCGCATATAAAATAATATTTATTTTAAAATATTTTGACTAGTAAATGTCATTATAATATCTAACTAATTTGTATAAGTAATAATTTTAGATTAGAAAATCAGTTGAAAATGAAATTTTCTTTTTAACTTGTGATTGATGTTAACATTTATTGATTTATTTTTCCCTTACATGTTTTGGCAAGTTGCCATCATCAGAGGGTTTCTAAAACCAATCCTTAGATCAAAAATTGTGACCATTTTTTTTTTGTTTTGTTTTCGGTTATTGCAGTATCATCGTAATGGTCAGTTCGATGAAACCCTCATGTAACCGGGAAGTTAACTTATTTTGAAAGGTAATCTTTTATCGTTCAGATTTTCTAAATTTCTATTGTCATATATCAACCTTTTTATTTCGTAACATTCGTAAATGAGGAGTTTATAACTTTTTTCAACATTGTGTAAAATCTTAACATTGTTTTCTATATCAAATTCATGATTATTTTCAAGGATGTGTTTACCAAAATTGGATGTAGTATTATTTTTTTATGTTCTTTAAGCCTTGTTTGGATATTTCTCCCCGTTTCACCTATGTATGTGGCTGAACAGGTCCCACATTGCAATTGGTATATGCCACTTTTAGCGAGAGTTGTAGTCTTGTTTTTGTTATTAACTAATAATGCCTTAAGATTGTTTTTGTTTTTAAATGTCATTGTTATGTTGAACTTATGGAACATTTTCTTGATTTTATGGGATATTTCTCCTGGGTAAGTTATGGATCTGTACGTTGTTGGTGTATCAGGTTTTCGGTCGGATAGGGAAGTTGTTTCTTGAAGATTATATCTGTTTTGTATTTTCGAAAATATTCGTTGGATAAATGTCGGTGGGAAACTGTTTTCGCTTGCAATTTGGTGGATAATTTCGATCCCTTTTTCTAGGTCTTGTTGTTCCAATTTTGAATGGAAAGCTCTGTGTATATAAGCCCGGTATGCTGCCATTTATGAGTTTCATCATGATGAGACTCGAATGGGATGGTGGTACTAGTTTGTGTAGGTTTTCTGTAGATGTTATATTTAATTTTGTTGTTTGAATGTCGTAGTGTATAGTCTAAGAAATTTAATTTTTTATTGTTTTCAGTCTCGATAGTGTAGTTAATATTGGGGTGTAAACTGTTAATGTATTTATGAAGATTATTAATATGTTGGTCGTCTTTAATCAGTACTAAAATGTCGTCCACGTATCTTGTCCATAGGATAATATCGTCTCTATAAGGGTTTTTGTCACACATAATTTGAATTTTCTCTAGGTTGTCCATGAAAATATCTGCCATCACACTACTCAATGGTGAACCCATTGGTAATCCATCTAGATATTGATAGTATTTATCGTTAAAGATACAAAAATTTTGTTCCAAGCATAGTTTTAATAGCGTTAAGATGGAGCGAGTTTTGTCTTTGTTTTTGAGGTCAGTCTTTAATATTTCTTCTAATATCGTTATCGTGTCGGTTATGGGTATGTTTGTATATAGGTTATTGACATCAAATGAGATCATTTTGAAACCTTCTGGTAACTGTATTTTGTCAATTAAATCAGGAAGTTGGTAACGATTAATTATGGTATATTTTGGTTTAAAATTGATGTCATTTATTATAAATTTTTGTAAAAGTTTTGCGAGTTTGTATGTGCTGGATTCAATGGAGGTTATAATGGGTCTTATTGGTAATCCATTTTTGTGAACTTTAGGTAGTGCATACAATTTAGGGGTTTGCGGATTCATAGGCAACAGGCTGGTCAAGGTACCTCCGATTTCTGTTATTGTCGTTTTGTTTTCTTTAATTATTGATTTTACATTTTTGTGAAAATTGTTTGTGGGGTTTTTATTGATAGTTTTAAAGTTATTGTCTTTCATAAAGCTTTCAGTCTTATTTATGTAGAGATCTTTAGTTAAAATTATCATTCCTGCGTTTTTGTCTGCAGGAGTAACCATTAATTCGTTTTCTTTAATTTTCCGCTTGATGTTTATAATAATTTTTTGTTCCTTTTCCTCTTCTCCATTTCTTAATGTTTGTTTGTTTGTTTGTCTCTTTTCTTCTTTAGTTAGGATTTGTTGAATCTCCTTATTCATTATGTTTTCCGTTTCGTGTCCTTTGATAGCTGCCTGAAGTTCCATTGCCAGTATTGGGAGGTTAATTTCTCTTTTTGGAGCATATTTCAGACCTTTTTCCATTAATCTTCTTTCTTGTTCTGTGAAAATCACGTTTGAAGTATTTGTTACTTTGGGAAAAAATGTATGAATTTTTCCTAGTTTGTTTGTTTGATGTTTATTCTTTTCTCTTTCTTTTTCTGTTCTCAACTTCATTAAGAATTATTGTATCATGTAATTTAGCTTCTTTGATAATTTCTTCGATTTCAATGTAATAATATTGATTATTTAAATCCTGGTAGCATTTATAAAGTTTAATGTTGAGTTCGTTAAGTTTCTTATAATGGTTATTTAGGGTTATACGTATATGTTGAATTTTCATTTTATTAACCATATCACTTTTTATATGTTGTGGATATTTCTTGTTAGTAAATTTTGGAAATAATCCCTCTGTTAAGCAGATTCTTAGAAATTTTATGTGTTGTAGTTGTAGTTTTATTTTAATAAAATGCCTAAACAACAACTTCCGAAGAGACAAGCAATTTCCTTAGAAACTAAAATGAAAATCTTAGACTGTCTAAAGAAAGGCGAAGGTCCCAGATCTGTTGACAAAGCTTTTGGTTTAGATGAAGCGACTATAAGAACAATTAGGAAATATGAGAATTCCATTCGACCATCCGTAATTTCTGGATCGAAAGTTAGCTCCAAAACATCATCTTATAGTCGAAATCCTATCTTAGAGAAAACGGAAAAACATGAGGTTTTGGATAGAAGATTTACAGTCAAAAAGAATACCTATTGATGGGAAACATAGAAAAAGCACTTAGAATATATAACCGACTTCAGGAATTGGAACCACCAAGTCCTCAGGCAACGAAGAATCTGGCATTTAATACAAGTGAGGGATGGCTGACAGGTTTTATAAAAAGACACTCATTTCACAATATAAATATAAAGGATTCGAAAAATAAGCTGGTGGTTTTAAAGCGGCCAAAGATCAAGTGACGTTCTTGTTATGTAGTAACGCATCTGGTGATAAAATGTTAAAGTCTTTAATAATCAACAAAATCTCTTATGCCACGAGCATTAAGAGGTAAGAACATTAAACAACTTCCAGTCCATTTCATGGCGAATAAAAAGGCATAGATGACGGCTGATCTGTTTACAAATTGGTTCAACAACTGCTTTGTCCCTGAAGTCCAGAAATATATGGAAGAAAAACTACATAAAGCAAACGTTCAAATATATTTTAAATTGAACTAAAATTAGAACTAACACTAGAACTATACTAAGACTAACACTAGAAACTTTCGGATTTTGTCGTGCGTTTCTTGAAAAAATGTTCGAAGACTTTGAACCAGTTTCTGAAGAAGGTTGCAACATGACATCCAAAACGTCAAACATTTTTTCAAAAAACGCACGGCAAAACCCGAAAGTTTCTAGTGTAAGTCCTAGTGATAGTTGTAGTGATAGTTCTAGTGTTAGTGCTAGTGTTAGTTCTAATTTTAGTTTAGTTAACACTGGTCGTGAAAGCTTTCGTACTTATATTTTAAATTCAGAGGAAGAAACAAATTTGACTGTTTTGGAAGCATGGAGAAAGTTTACGATTATGGATTGCATTACACTTGCTTCTGTTGCCATTTAACAATTGCGAAAATCAACCTTAAATGCTTGTTGGAAAAAAATATTGCCGGGATGCGTCAAAAGTGGAATTTTTGTAGTAGAGAAATTAGCTGAGTGTTCTGAAACTATCATTCTATTAAATACAATTGATAGCAATGGTTTTAACAACATTCAAACGGCTGATATTGATGAATTGATGCGAGAAAGCCTTTTGGATGAAGATGAAGTCGAATTTATAACAATTTGTGAAAATAAAGAAATCGATAATGACAAGGTAGAAGATGAAGTTCGATTAACGACTGATTTAATTCACGATGGCTTGAAATTTGCTACTAGTATGGAACAACATTTTCTTACTCATGATCCTGACATGGAGCGTGCATTGAAATTTCAACGTAGTCTTAAGTTATATGTAGCTGGACATGAAGATTTAGATAAGTTTATTGAGAAACCAAAAAAAAAAAAAACAGCAACTAATAACCAACTTCACAACTGCAAAAAAAAACACAGGCCGTTAATAACGAACGAAATTCTTCATTTGAATTAAATCCGACAGTTGTGCTAGACATATTTACTGATGATGCTGATGATAGCCCTTTTGGTCAAGTCCGTAATAAACGTGCACGTTTATTATCAAGTAGCGATCAGTAGTATCAAGAGTATCAAGTATCAAGACTTGCGAAATTGATTTTTATTTCTAATTTTAGTTTACATATTTATTGTTATGTTGCAGTTTTGACTGTACACTATTTTTTTTAAGTAATAAATAGCTTTTTTTTATAAATATGTCATATACATTTTATTATAATTTTTTTTTACACGATTTTCTTTTGCACGGTTTTCTAAGGAACGTATCTATCGTGTAAAAAAAAAGTTAGGTGTATGTTTATTTCTCTGTTTGTGTCTTCGCGATTAATTTTTGTCGAAAATCTCTGTGGATGAAAGATTGTAATGCTGCATTCTTGTGAGTGTGGTGGTGGAATCAATCTCTTGGTGTAATTATGTCAGTTTGAGTCGGCTTCCTGTAGATATTGTATGTTATTTGTTTTTGGTTTCTTTTAAAAGTCAAGTCCAAAAAACTTTGTGTTTTATCTCGTTCATTTTCCAGCGTAAAATTTATGTTTGTATGTATCTTGTTGATTTCTTTCTTAAAGTTTTCTATTTCTTCAATTTCGTCAAAATAACGTCTTTAAAGCAGAACGTTTAAATTTGTCCAGTCCAGAACTAAATGGGCTATTCAGAAATTTTAATTATGTAGTAATCGCCTACTTAGCAGAAAAGATATGGAGCAATAACTGCTGAAGACATAGCTTTCGATCATTTCTGCGTTTTCAAAGTTTCACCTAAAACTACAAAAAGACGTTGATTGACCCTAGGAACTCACATCTCAAAAATTGTTTAGATTGTTTATCGCGTTTTGGAGTTATAAAGAATAAACGATTTTTTTTGCTAACTTTGAAGTCGTCTAGCGGCGAAACGAAGCAACTTTGGATATAGATAAGTTAACTTAAATCGGCCTATTTTGAGCCAAGCAATCTGTGGTCTTTCGTTGTACACGCATTTCAGAGGCACCTGTATATTAATCAAGCAGTTTTTACTTGAACTAAAAACCAATAGAAAGTATAGACTAACAAACAGACTTTAATTGACGAAATAAGTAAATTTACTGTATATATGTTTTATATAATTTATATAATATAAAACAAAATTAAAAATGGCTTCTTAGGTCTGAAGCAGACAATCAGTCGTCACGGAGATTCTGGTTTATCGGGTTCTCCCAGGACTTCTATCGCTCGCCTGTTACCCTGCATTGCTTTACTCGCGTTAAAAAATCGGAAAAATTATATTTTGAAAAACTATTATCGAAATTCGACATACAGGTTTATTGCGCACAGTTTAGTGCAAAATACATTGTAATCCGTCCAGTCGTTTTCGAAATAACAGCATCCTCTTAAACCCCGAAAATCCGCGAAACTATGCAGAATATGAAAGAAATAAAATGTGCCCCATATGCAGAACATATTAAGCTATCAACAATTGAAATATCAAATTTTTTCGTGTTATGGTGGGTTCAAACAACGACGTATTAGTCGTAGTTATAGTCATAAGAGTTTAAGGTTTTAAAACCGTTGAGAATAGAAAGAGCGAATTCAACAAAGTATGATTTTGAGAAATCCCTGTTTTTGATATTTTGCATAAGGGCGATATCTTCAAAATAAATGTTTTTTAATAATCATTTTTTAGTTATGAGGTACAAAATCAACTCAAATCCGGCAGTTTTCAGTTTCTTTAAATAAACTACCTAACGTTATTTAATAGTTTTTAATACTTTGATATTTTGTATCATTACCAAAGACATTACTTTTCACCAAAGACAGACTTTAATTACTTTAAAAAAAGATTATTCTATTTGATTCAATACAATAAACAAATTTATTTATTATTCATAATCCAAAATGAAACCGGTGGTTAGACGTGTTGTGTTTGCCGTTTGTACTCTTAGCCGTATTGCTTAAAATCAAACATTGGCTTTGAGTGATATTCAATTTTTGAAGGGAAAGAAGGGCAAAATTAATATAATTGTTAGATAGAACAATTCGTAAAGGTTCAAATTAATGAAAAATGCATCAGCGCGTCAATTATAATAATAATTTCAATCAGGGTTGTTGTATTTTAAATAAAGTGTTTAAAACAAACATTTCTAAAACTGTATGATATGTTTTAAAATGCTCAAACAGTTCAAAAGGTGATTTAAAACATGGGGTGTTTTTTTGAAAGAACAGTTTTGTTTAAAAATTAGAATGTTTTAGTTTCCTTTTACGTATGTTTATCGCCAAACCTACATTACAACTAAAAAATATTAAAACGAGTAATAAAAAATCATTATTCGTTTCTGCTAGATGCACTATTTACTCCATTTTACTCTTGAAAATTGCAGACTGTTTTTGCTGCTTTATCAATTCCTAATCTATTACTTAAAGTAAATCGTATTAAATCTTAGGAAGAAAAAGTCTCTTAATATTGGATGCTACCATATCGGATGTAGCTATTAAAATAATTTTTATGTAATAGGATCCAAAGAGTTAAAAAAAATCCACAGTTTAAAATTGCCTAGATCAATCTGCCAGTCAAGGTAACTCAAATAGTTACCTATATAATATCAATAATATCGTGTTGTTTTTGCAATGAAAATGTTTTTTTGCCAGAAGTTTTAAAAACAATATCAAGTCTTTTGGAAGCATTTCAATTCTTCTAAAAGCAGCAACAAAGCTTTCAGAAGTTATATAGACTTTTCTGAAAGAAGTTCATTCTAGAAACATATCAAGTTTTTTCATCAAGCATTTCAAGTCTTCCAAAAGCAATATCAAGTTTTCTGGGAGAACTTCAAGTCTTCTAGAAGCAGTATTAAATCTTTTAAAGCATTACAAGTATTTTGAACATTTCTTCTTTCTATTTTGACAAGTCTTTTGGAAGCAATATCAGGTTCTTTAGAAACAGTATTACGTCTGCTATGGGCCTATCAAATCTTTTGGAAGTAGTGTAAATCTTTTGTAAGCAAAAGAAAAACAGTATTAAGTCCTTAACCCATTCGAGACGGCGACTTTTTTCGAACACGGTCCCCAGGAGCGCAATTTTTTTTTGTTTATATTGTCCATTTTTAATAAAAAAAACTTGTTTACTACAGAAATCACCCAATTCGTAGGCGAATTTGCATAAATAAGATGATTGCACTCCGTGTGTGCAACTCGCTCCTCAGAAAATTTTTATTGCGAGGAGCGGGTTGAACACCATGTGTGCAATGTAAGCTAAAATAAAAATACATCATTAAAATTGATAAATATTTATTTTTAAAATAATTAGATAATATAAAATCGTTATATTGCTTTCAATAATGAAGAACAGAATATAATGCAAAGAAAATTTTTAAGAAATAGTAAAAAATCAAAAAAATAACTTGAATAAAGAAGAAAACAATATAAACAAGAAATAAATGTTTAGAAAAATGTCTAAAGGTAATAAAGTAATGTAACTCAGTAATGAAAAAGAAAATACAATTTATAAATACATTTTTAGAAAACAACACACTGAAAAATAATCGTAAAATAATTATACATTAGTTGGTTGATGATAGCGCTTGAAACATTCTCCCAAACATAATCCTGGATTACCGACACAAGCAGGACAAAAGTAATTACTACGTCTATATTTTCCTTCTTTGTAGCACTGTCGGCACATCTTTCTGTTTACTTTCCTATTTTCATTTCTTGGTAAAATTTCAAGTACTCAAAGTAGGTGATTATTTGTTTCTGGTATTGGCGACTTTCTGTCTCGGGGTTGTCAAATTAAGTTTTTTAAAATTTCTAGACGCTAGTTATAAAAACTCAATTTTCTTGTTGTTGGTGAATATGTTTCATATAAATTGAATGAATTTAAAACCAAAGTTTCAACTAAATGAATCCACAATTTTATGTACCATTTAAATGTCCTCCTTGAGCAAGAATAATAAGCCAATATCTGATCTTTGCGATCTATCCCGTTCATATATTTGTTGTAGTAATGCAACGAGAAATTACTTCATTTTTCAACAGATTTTTTTTTATTGCTTCCGAATTGTTCCCTTTCTTGTCTTTCTCAATGTTCCTGTACAGTGACTTTTGTAATGAAGCAGTTTTGAAACTAAACCAAAAGAACTGTAATGATTGTCCATGAAGACAGAATGTCCCTGATTTAGAAAATCTTTCAACAAATGAAAGATAACTTTATCTACATGTCCTTTTCGACTTATATCGTCACCACTTCCCGTATATACTTTTATTCGTAACGCAATACCAGAACTTTCGCACACAATGTATAACTTTACACCATGTTTGTGTTTTTTACTGGCAATATATTGTTTAAATATTAATCTTCCTCTCCAAGAAACTAGAGATTCATCTATTGATAATTCTCTGTGAAGATAATATATTTCTCTCATTTTATTATTAAAATAACTTACTACTGGAATTATTTTCCGTAGACGATGATATATAATAGGTGTTGTTTTTGCAATGAAAATGTTTTTTTGCCAGAAGTTTTAAAAACAATATCAAATATTCTAGAACCAATATCAAGTCTTTTGGAAGCATTTCAATTCTTCTAAAAGCAGCAACAAGGCTTTCAGAAGCTATATAGACTTTTCTGAAAGAAGTTCAAGCATTCTAGAAACATATCAAGTTTTTTCATCAAGCATTTCAAGTCTTCCAAAAGCAATATCAAGTTTTCTGGGAGAACTTCAAGTCTTCTAGAAGCAGTATTAAATCTTTTAAAGCATTACAAGTATTTTGAACATTTCTTCTTTCTATTTTGACAAGTCTTTTGGAAGCAATATCAGGTTCTTTAGAAACAGTATTACGTCTGCTAGGGGCCTATCAAATCTTTTGGAAGCAGTGTAAATCTTTTGTAAGCAAAAGAAAAACAGTATTAAGTCCTTAACCCATTCGAGACGGCGATTTTTTTCGAACACGGTCCCCAGGAGCGAAATTTTTTTTGTTTATATTGTTCATTTTTAATAAAAAAAACTTGTTTACTACAGAAATCACCCAATTCGTAGGCGAATTTGTATAAATAAGATGATTGCACTCCGTGTGTGCAACTCGCTCCTCAGAAAATTTTTATGCGAGGAGCGGGTTGAACACCATGTATACATCATTAAAATTAATAAATATTTATTTTTAAAATAATTAGATAATATAAAATCGTTATGTTGCTTTCAATAATGAAGAACAGAATATAATGCAAAGAAAATTTTTAAGAAATAGTAAAAAATCAAAAAAATATCTTGAATAATGAAGAAAACAATATAAACAAGAAATAAATTTTTAGAAAAATGTCTAAAGGTAATAAAGTAATGTAACTCAGTAATGAAAAAGAAAATACAATTTATAAATACATTTTTAGAAAACAACACACTGAAAAATAATCGTAAAATATACATTAGTTGGTTGATGATAGCGCTTGAAACATTCTCCCAAACATAATCCTGGATTACCGACACAAGCAGGACAAAAGTAATTACTACGTCTATATTTTCCTTCTTTGTAGCACTGTCGGCACATCTTTCTGTTTACTTTCCTATTTTCATATCTTGGTAAAATTTCAAGTACTCAAAGTAGGTGATTATTTGTTTCTGGTATTGACGACCTTCTGTCTCGGGGTTGTCAAATTAAGTTTTTTAAAATTTCTAGACGATAGTTATAAAAACTCAATTTTCTTGTTGTTGGTGAATATGTTTTATATAAATTGAATGAATTTAAAACCAAAGTTTCAACTAAATGAATCCACAATTTTATGTACCATTTAAATGTCCTCCTTGAGCAAGAATAATAAACCAATATCTGATCTTTGCGATCTATCCCGTTCATATATTTGTTGTAGTAATGCAACGAGAAATTACTTCATTTTTCAACAGATTTTTTTTTTATTACTTCCGAATTGTTTCCCTTTCTTATCTTTCTCAATGTTCCCGTACAGTAACTTTTGTAATGAAGCAATTTTGAAACTAAACCAAAAGAACTGTAATAATTGTCCATGAAGACGGAATGTCCCTGATTTAGAAAATCTTTCATCAAATGAAAGACAACTTTATCTACATGTCCTTTTCGACTTATATCGTCACTACTTCCCGTATATACTTTTATTCGTAACGCAATACCAGAACTTTCGCACACAATGTATAACTTTACACCATGTTTGTGTTTTTTACCGGCAATATATTGTTTAAATATTAATCTTCCTCTCCAAGAAACTAGAGATTCATCTATTGATAATTCTCTGTGAGGATAATATATTTCTCTCATTTTATTATTAAAATAACCTACTACTGGAATTATTTTCCGTAGGCGATGATCACTTTCATTATCAGAAGAAAAATGAAGCGATCGTAAGATATTTTGAAATCTTTGTCTACTCATATGTTGGGAAAAATACTGAAAACTAAATTGTTCGCTCTTACTCCAGTAGTTATCAATTCTTGGACATTTGATAGTTCCCATATGTAATAATAACTTAAAAATACCTTAAATTCAGAAATGGTTAAGTCCTTCTATTTTTTCTTTAAAATCTTTTCGCCGTACTTGTTTGTTTCATTCACAATCAAAGAGAAAAACGTATTATCAAATAAAGGTTCAAAAAAATCGTTTGGACTACCTCCGTTTGGTAACTTTTGGAGACCTGGTTTACCCTCGAAAGGAATTTTTGTAAGGGAACCATCATCTTCCCACTCTGTATCATCAATAAGTTCACTTTGATGCTGTTCAATTTCACTTTCAGTGTCAATACAATCGTCACAATCACTTTCCTCAAAAAGCTCATCCTGTGTATCATCTAAGAGTTCAATATTCACATTCCTGTTTTCCTCATTTTCTAAATCACTATCCATAATAACAAAATTTCGATTCTTTTTTCTATTTCTTGCAAGCATGAAATCATCACTTTCATGATCACTGGTTGCTTCCTGCATTCTTGATGTTCCTGCTTTAGGATCTACCATTTTAGGGGCTAAATTTAAAACTGTCTTTTGCTTGAGAATTTTTCTGTACGACTAAACTGTTACGCGTCGTCGTTGATGCTCGAGACTTTCGGGTAAAAAGGTACAGAGTGGTGGAAACAAAATTCTTATTTATTCACGGATAAAAATGGGTCAAAGAAAAGAAAAAATCTTATTATCTTAAGCCAGCGCGTATCTTATTATCTTAAGCGCAGCCTGCGTATTCACAATTTCTTACATTATAAGAAATTATGAATATGCAATATTCAAAGTAAGAAATTATTTCTTACATTGTTTGATTAGGCGGTATATTTAGAAGGCGATACTATTGCTATTGGTGATAAATTTGAAAAATAGAATTAGATAAATATGGGTTCTTACATTGATATTTTCTAAAAATGTAGATTTTGAAACTTCAAACAAAATGTTTTGTTTTGTTTTGGTACATAATAAAACCAATGCCAAATTTTGTTTTTCTATACTTTATAGATAGTATTAATTCAAAAAAAATCTTCTCTCGACGATTGTTTTACTCAGAATAACTGATAATTGCTCATTGCAATAATAATGCACACACGGTGCAACCCGTCTTTTAGCCTCGGAAAGCAATTGCACACACGGTGTGCAATCGGTCTCGAATGGGTTAAAGAGCAGTATCAAGTCTTCTAGAAGCAATCCATGTCTGCTGGAAGCGACATCAAATCTCCTGAATGCAGTATCGTCTTCTGGAAGCATTTCAAGTCGTCCAGGAGCAGTATTAAGTCGTTTGGAGGCAATATCAAGTCTTTTGAAAGTCTTCGAAAAGTAGTATGAAATTTTCTAGAAGCATTTTTAGTCTTCCAAAGGCAATGTCAAGTTTTCTGGAAGCATTTCTTTGAAGTATTCTGGACACATTTCAAATCCTTTTTAAGCAGTGTCAGGTCCTCTATAAGCAGTATTAAGTTTTCTATGGACAGTATCAAGTCTTTTGGAAGCAATATCTTTATTAAGATTTATGTCTCTTGTTCTCTTTTTTCCGTTTTTCACTCAGATTTCTTTTTGTATTTCTAATTTGGCACGACTTTATATGTTCAAATTTTACTTGAATGTGCTTGCTTAAATATTGCATGGACCAATACCTTTCTTTACAACTAAAGCTAACGCACACAGTTTAAATAAAAACTTACTGTAGGGTTATAATCAACCTTTCAGATGGTGAAATTTGGTGTTTTTGATAAAAAAGGTGTAACCAGTTTTAACAATTGTTTAAACTCTTCGAATAACATGCGGACATATTTAAAAAATTGTAAATCGTCCGCTTCTATGTCTCTATGCATAGAAGCATTGGAAAAGAAATTAATAAGAGTGGCATAACTTCCCTCTAATTCTCGATTCTTATTGATGGGCCTTCTACCAAAACGCCATCGTCTTTTATTCTTCAATCTTTGTGCGATTAATAATGCTGGATTCAAACACATTGCACTAGCAGCGACAACAATTTTCTTTTTATTCATATTAAATCACTATGATCACTATCAAATAATATTAGAAACAAAATATTTCTAAAGAATAAAACTGACTGTTTATATGTCAAAATTTTGCTTTAATATGTTGTGGTTAAATATTGCATGAACCAATACCTTTCCTTACAACTAAAGTTAACGCAAACGTTTAATGGTGGGTTCATGCAACGTGTTTTAGTCTTAGTCATAAGAGTGAAAAGTTAAGGTAGTGCGTTATAGTAGTACTGTTCATGCAACACCTTATGACAAGAACGGTTTTTGTCTTAGTCACAAGAGTTGCCCAACTTTTAACTTCTTAAAGCTAAAACCTTCGGCCGCAATTTAACGCATGCGCGCACTTTTCTTTTTCGTGCCTTTAATGTCAGTGTTTCGTTTTATTTTATAAATAAAGGTTGAGTTGATTAACTTTTTGATTTTATTATATTACAATTATAAACAAATTAAAAGAATAATTTCAATCAGAGTTGTTATATTTTTAAGAAAGTGTTTAAAACAAACTGTTTGAAGCATTTTTAAAACTGTATGATATGTTTTAAACACTTCAAAAGGTGATTTAAAACATAGGAAAATAGAACTTTTCCTTTATGTATGTTTATCGCCAAACCTACATTATAACTAAAACTTAATATATGATTAAAAACTTAAGCAAAACTTAAAAAAAATCGTTACCCGTTTCCGCTAGATGCATTATTTACTCCATTTAACTGTTGAAATATGCAAACTGTTTTTGCTGCTTTATCAATTCCTAATCTATAGCTTAAAGTACGGTTTTAAGTCCTAGGAAGTAAAAGTCGCTTAATATTGGCAGATGATGCTACTACATCGGATGTAGCTATTAAAATAATTTTAATATAATAGCATCCAAAAAGATAAAAAAAGATCAATCTGCCAGTCAAGATTTTACATTTTGTCTAATAGTATTTAATATTTTTGAAGGAAACTCAAACAGTTTATCAACAATATCGTGTTTTTTGCAATGAAAATGTTTTCTGCCAGAAGTTTTAAAAACAATATCAAGTCTTCTGGAAGCAGATTCAAGGTTTTTGGAAGCATTTCAATTTTTCTAAAACCAGTATCAAATCTTTCAGAGGCTATATACGCTTTTCTAGAAGAAGTGCCTTCTAGAAGCATTTTAAGTTTTCCAAAAGCAATATCAAGTTTTCTGAAAGAACTTCAAGAAGCAGTATTAAATCTTTTAAAGCATTAACAAGTATTCTGAACATTTCACGTCTTTTTGAAGCAATATCAGGTTCTTTAGAAACAGTATTAAATCTGCTATGGCCATATCAAATTTTCTGGAAGAAGTTTAAGTCTTTTGTCACTATTGCAAGTCATTACTTGTCTTCTGGCAGCTACATCAAATCTTCTAAAAGCATTTCATATCGTCTGAGAGCAAGATCAAGCCTTTTCAAATGCAGTATCAAGTCTTCTAGAAGCATTTCAAGTCGTCCAGGGGTAGTAGTAAGTCGTTTGGAGGTAATATCAAGTCTTCTGAAAGTAGTACTAAGTCTTCAAAAACAAGTGAAAATTTCTGGAAACATTTCTAGTTTCTCAAAGGCAATATCAAGTTTTGTGGAAGCATTTCAAGTCTACTGAGGCATTACAGGTATTCTGGACACATTTCAAATCTTTTGGAAAAAGTATCAGGTCCTCTAGAAGCAGTATTAAGTTTTCTATGGACAGTGTCAAGTCTTTTGAAAGCATTGACAGCCTATGCTTCTAGATAATTCATTTCTACATATTCAATTGCACTATCTAATTGTACCCGATTAATATTTGCTCCTCAAAATCGACGTTTTAGTATATTGATCAAGTAATGACCGTTCGTTAACGTCATTTCTAAACAGTCTAAAACGTTTAAAACAATAAAAAAAGCATGTATTTTGTCTAAAATGAAAAGAAAACATGTTTTTCCAGCTTTGATTTTAATGGAATCAAACCCAGATCAAATTGATTCAAAATTAATTGAATTGGTACAAGAGTACCAATATCTTTATGATACTTATATCTCTATGATACAGCACACAAAGATCATAAAAATAAATTAATCTTTATGTTTTGTATTTGTGCGATTAATAAAGCTGTATTCAAGTTGGAGATTACAATTCCGAAGCAAATACACAATCTCGGGATTACATTTTATGAAGCCGGGATCCCGGGATTGATTTCGAGATTGGTTTATCTGTTTTCAAGTGTTTCTTTAAAAGACTTCGGTTTCTCCTGGTCAACTTTCTTCTCCACAAAGACGGCGAAATATCGCATTCTTCTTCATGGTCGACTTTGTCATTTTTACCTTCATTTCCTCTAAATCTTTCCATTATATTTTAATTTCTTTCATCTATACGTTTCTTGTACCCTTATTATTGTTAGTTTTATCGAGGAAAGGGTTGTCGTTACCGGAATTTTAAAAAGGCTGAACGAAGACGAATATAATCTTACGCTGTTAAATCATCGAAATCAAACAATCTTCAAAGGTCTTTTCTAAAGGAGCATCACTTTTTTTTAATTTCTTGCAGCATGCATTCTAAAGCAATATCTACTTTATTAAGATTATTATCTCGATGACAAATACCTTCAACAGTTACTTTGACCCGATCTAAAAGTCAAACCAACTTCTCATAATTTGAAACTCACTGTCATTAATGTATATAATACAGTACTTTAGACTGTCATATTGCTTTAACTTAAAAGGCTATTTCATCTTCTTTTGCAGTCAAGTTGAAGTTTCAGTTCTTTTCCATGTTCTTCTTTTACATATTTTTGAAGATCGTTGTTTTTTTGTTGGAGATTTTCGGTACTTGGTTATTATGGGAACAATTCCGGGATTCAGGGATCCCGAACAATTTTCTTTTTATTCATATTAAATAATGTTAGAAACAAATTTGAAATTTGTTTCACTCCAGATTTCTATTTCTAACTTGACACGATATGTTCAAATTTTGCTTTAATGTGCTATGCTTAAATATTGCACGAACCAATATCTTTCCTTACAACTAAACCTAACGCAAACGGTTAAGACTAAGACTACGACTAAAACTAAAACACGTTGTATGAATCCACCATTACAGTTTTGGAGAAAAAAATTCATAAAGTGACGGTATAATAATAATAATAATATTTATTGAAAAGATACAATTACAGAATACTATAATACAAAACTTCGAATACTATTACTAGCAAAGAAAACAACCGATACTGTATCCTTCCAAAGGGGATTGAGTCAGCGCAACAGGTCAAACCAGGAATAACTGTTTTTCTTCAAACCCCAAAATAACAAAATTAAGAATTAATTTATAATAATAATAACAATGACATTGATCTAAGAAGACTTACGAGACGAAAGAGAAGAGAAAAGAAAGAGAAAAACAACAAAAAGGAAGGAAAGCAACATAAGAGAAACATGTACAAGAAAAGAAGGAAAGAGAAAGAAAGAAAAACAAAAAGAACAAAAAAAAAAGATAAGAGTCTATTGGCGCTGCTGCTGAAGCAAATGAGATCTGTAAGCTGATCTAAAGGATTGCTCACTCCGCTGCTTAATTTGCTCTGGGATGCTGTTGAGAACTTTGCAAACAGAATACGAAAAGGACCTTTTGAAAAGTTCAGTACGGTGAGCTGGTATCGTAAGCGTGAAACGATGACGAATGTTCAAATTATGAACATCACAGCGAAAGCAAATTTTGTTCCATAAATAAGGAGGGGTTTTATATAAAATGACTCGGTGAAAGAGACAAGCAGCGTGTAGAGACCTCCGATTCGCCATATTAAGCCAGTTGACCTGACCTTGAGCACTCGAGACATGATCTCTCCTTCTCAAACCAAAAATGAAACGCAAGCAAGCGTTTTGAACACGTTGAATACGAGTGGAAGTAAAGTTATCTATACAAGAGCCGTATAAGACATCACCGAAATTAAAGAGAGACAAAACCAAAGATTCACACAACTGTATTTTTAAACGTAAATTAAGTAAGCAACGATTACTGTAAAGGAGTCGAAAGGTAGAGTAAGCACTACGAATAAGGTTTGAAACATGAGATCGAAATCTAAAAGAAGAATCTATAACAATACCTAGATTCCTAGCCTCTTCAGTAAAGTTAAGTGAAACATCACCAATCTTAATAGATAGAGACTTTCGCATAGAATCACGGAAGGATGGACACCCAAACAGCATAACGGAGGATTTCTTAGCATTAATATTTAAACATAGCTGAGACGCACGAGTGATTAACCCTTGCAAATCGTCGTTAATACATTCCTGAGCAACGCAAAGTTGATCCGGAGTAAAAGAAAAATACAGTTGCGTGTCGTTGGCGTACATATGCACAGAGCAGTGCCTCAGAACATCAGTTAGATTAAAAGTATAAATTAAATAAAGTAAAGGACCAAGAACCGATCCCTGAGGCACCCCAGACGTAACGGATGCTTCCACTGATTGCAGGCCATTGAGTGTGACAATCTGCTTGCGATTACATAAATAGTGCTTAAAGAAAGAACACACATTGCGAGAACATCCAATGTAATGAAGAATGGCAAGAAGTATCTCATGATGCACAGTGTCAAAAGCTTTTGAAAAGTCAAGTAAAACAAGAACAGAAGCAGATTTGCGATCAATTTTCCGGATAATGTTATCGCAAACTTCCAAAAGTGCTGTGCTACAACTGAAACCGGACCTGAAACCCGATTGAGTGCATGGTAGAATCTTGAACGTCTCTAAATGACTGCGTAGACGTAAACTGATGATTTTCTCCAGAACCTTGGAGAGAACCGAGAGAATGCTAATAGGTCTAAGGTCACTGTAACTTGCAGGGTTGCTGGTTTTAGGAAGAGGCATAACAAGGGCAGTCTTCCAAGCGGAAGGAAACACAGCATACTCCAAGCAAACATTGATAATGTGACACAAGTAGGGTAGAATAAAAGGGCAGCACATAGTTAACATTTTAATACCAATGCCATCAGACCCAATAGCAGCAGTTTTAAAAGACAGTAAAATTTCACCAATCTCTTCCTCAGTGGAAAGAGAAAAGACAAATTCATTGCTGACAGACGGGTGGGTATTGGAGAGAAAATGAGAAATGACATCAGGATCACCGGAAGGATCAACTTGTGAAGACAAAAAAGAAATATTAATAGCTTCAACATCGGATAAAGCTACTGGTACTGACCGCTGTTTAGATTTAATGATTCCCATCCTATTAAAAGACTTCCACAGTTCACGACTATTATTAGAGTTCAAAACGGACTCTATATATGCCCTTTTCTCTCTCCGAATACAAGAATTTGTAAAATTGCGTAACTCTTTATAGTACGAAAAGTCCGCAGGAAGTTTGGATTTTTTAAATTTTAGATAAGCCTCATCCCTATATTTCATCAGGAATTTAAGATTATCAGTCACCCAAGGACGGTATCCTCGCCTGGATGAAATAGTTTTAACAGGTGCATGTAAATCGAAGAGAAGTAACATGTAGTAGTTGAAGAGTGTAACTTTATCATCAATATCATTCAGATATAAGATATCAGCCCACGGAGTAGCAGCCAAGTCTCTCTCAAAATTAGCAAGACAAAAATGATTAAAATCTCTGTATGTACGGAAAATTCGAAAATCGGGTGTTTTTTTTTTATGTTTAACTCGTTATAAAAAATAACTGAGGGGCCAAAAATTTTCAAATTTACGGTAGTATATTTGAACATATAACAAAAATTTTTGTTATCATTATGTTCAATAATTATAACAAAGTTTACAGCACTTTTTTTTGTTGATCCGTTCTAAGGATATCGACCTCTAAACAAACGGGAAGGAATTTTATGTATGTATCTGCTAGATACACGTGCGCCTAACGAGGGGTTTAACGAAAAAAAAGTTGATTTAACTCAATTTAATTTTTAGATATCGATGGACCCATAATTAGAAAATGTTGTAAACCGGCGGTAGAAAGAATTTTAGAATTCGGGAGAGAATTAAATAGTATGAGTCAAAAATTAGGAACTGAAAATCAGGAAAAAAATCAAAAAATGTTAGTTGTAAGTAAATGAAAATTAGTTTTGGGATAAATCAAAAATAAATTAATAAAAAAACTTTTTTTAGGATGCATTTAGTTTACTAGCTTATTCAAATCCATGGGCAAGTCCTGTTGGTTGGCAATTGGATCCAGTTCAAAGAGAATCTATATGTGCTTCCTTAAATTCAGCTATTTTAGGTTAAAAATCGAATCGGAAATGCCCCAATTTCTAAATGAATTTGTTTTTAGAATCGAGTAATAGGCCGAGAAGACCGCCCTTAGAGGTGGCGATGGCTCATGCTCAGGAATTAGTTCGTTTGATGTCAAATACGGGAATTAGTTCATGCGCCTTTGCGTCCATATCGGATCTCTTGGAACACTGACCCCTCTTGATACCACCAGTACTAACACACTGACTGCCATTCGAAGTAAAGCAACGTGTTGTTGGTAAAGATTGGGCCCCAAAAATGAATTTTTGAAAAAAAAAATAAACGGATAAAACCAAAAATGAAATAATGAAGATTAAGACACAAAGAGAATCGAAAATTAAGATTAACGAAGAAAAGAAATTTAATACTAAGGATTAAAAAAAAAACGGTGAAACTGTGTAAATTATTTTTTAAAATTAAGTGAATTTTAAAAGTTTTATTATTAATTAACAAATAAACTCTGTAGTACAAGAAGTGAACTTATATTTTGTTTCTTCGTTTTCGATCTTCATATCATGTTGTATTTTATTAACGATTTATTAATTTTTAATGATTTTTTTCTCGATTTTTAATTATTTTTTGGGGGGATTCAATGATATGGTCGTGTGGATGAATTATTGCTCGATGAAATATATAAAAAATGAATTTAGAGGAAGTGTTGTGTGTTCTTCGCAGATTATTAATTTGTTATTTTGATTTTTTTTATT
Organism: Onthophagus sagittarius; assembly: GCA_036711965.1. Classification (NCBI taxonomy): domain Eukaryota; kingdom Metazoa; phylum Arthropoda; class Insecta; order Coleoptera; family Scarabaeidae; genus Onthophagus; species Onthophagus sagittarius. The sequence continues at coordinate 60,970,248 of JASERS010000002.1, read as the reverse complement.
CGATCTCATAAAGAATCTTAATTCGGCAGTGAAAAACAATCGAAACAAATAAAAATTAATATTTTTAGAATTTAACAATTTTTTATCAACTAAAATCAAAATATAAAATTTTCAATCTGTTCTTTTAGGTAATAAAAAAAAATGATTCAAAGTTTTTTTTTTAGTTTTCATCAGTTATTCAGATTTCTTATTAATTTAATTGACTTTTAGTTCTCGTTTTTTTGGGCTTCTAATGATACAAATTTTATATTCACAATTTAATTTCGACGTGTTATTTAAGTATACCAACTGTTAGTTTAGTAGTTGACCTGTAAATATGAACAATAATATACATAAATATGTTAAAAATAATTAATTTTTCGACGTAAGTCAAATAAAAACTAACAAATACCAAAAAATTTTTTAAATTTATTTTACTTTGAGTTTAAATCAATTTTAAGTTTAACCATATACTTAAAAAGGATTTGCATTATAATGAAATTATGAAACACTAATTCTTATTAAAACCAATTATTACTTCATTAAAGTTAAATAATCATGAATAACTCAAATTTCATTTCTACGAATTAAATTATTCAGACATTTCTACTTCCAAGAATCCCAAACATCTCTAATTAGCCGGCTTAACAATAGAAATTAGTCATATTGTTTAAGCTCGCTAAATATAAATTTGTCACGGTTTTTAAGTTATCATTTACTTGCTTCATTTTAACATTTTCTCGTTTTTATTCTCACAACAGACGATTTGTTAGAAAACCCTCTGAGTCATTGCGAATCGATATTTCACGCATCAAAGCCAGTTTATATCAATTTTAATTTTAATTCTCTTCTGTAATATCGAAATCGTTTTATTTCTTAATTCTTAACCGTTTAAAAAAAATAAACGTTTTAATTTCATCTTTAATTTTGAACAAACAAATGATAATGAAGGTAATAATGATAACATTTCTAAAAAAAAGAATTAAAATTTCTTAAAATAGATGTGAATGATTTTTCTGGCATTTTTGCATTATCTCTTATAATTAAAATGAAATTAATTTTCATAAACATTTATAAAAAAAATTGGGTTATGTCTCCTTAAAATAATCCTTTTTTATCTAATTATTGTGAAATCTTTGAGCAATCAATAATCCTATTTATTAAATTTAATGATATTTTTATTTTGATTAGATAAATCTTCCTGTAAATAAGATACAGTTATGAGCAAAAGTTTATTTGCATGGATTTTTTATTTTGTCTCTTTGAATAAGAAATGAGTTTCAATTCATCACGGCAATTTCTACATAAACTTGCTTTAATTTTTGATATTTTAACTTTTAATTTTTTTGTGATAAAATTGTGAAAAGATCAATCTCTACGACATCTTTAAAAATTCGCCAAAAATCGAATTCTTAAGATATAGTGATGAAACTTCACTCACTTATAAAGGAAAATATGGGGTTTATTATCCATAGAACCATACTTGAATATTTTGACTGGTTCCTGAAATAATGGTAACTAAAGTTAATCTGAATTGTTATGATTTTACAAAAATAGTAATTTTTGTAATTATATTTGAAAATTCGCCAAAAATAGAATTCTTAAGATATAGTGATGAAACTTCACTGACTTATAAAGGAAAATATGGGGTTTATTATCCATAGAACCATGCTTGAATATCTTTACTGGTTCCTCAGATAATGGTAATTAAAGTTAATATTAAGTGTTATGATTTTACAAAAATAGTAATTTTTTTAATTATATTTGAAAATTCGCCAAAAATCGAATTCTTAAGGTATAGTGATGAAACTTCACTGACTTATAAAGGAAAATATGGGGTATGTTATCCATAGAACCATACTTGAATATCTTTACTGGTTCCTGAGATAATGGTAATTAAAGTTAATCTGAATGGTTATGATTTTACAAAAAGAGTAATTTTTGTAATTGTATATGAAAATTCGCCAAAAATCCAAATCTGAAGATATAGTGATGAAACTTCATTGGCTTATAAAGGAAAATATGTGGTTTATTATTCATAGAACCATACTTGAATATCTTGACTGGTTCCTGAGATAATGGTAATTAAAGTTAATCTGAATTGTTATGATTTTACAAAAATAGTAATTTTTGTAATTATATTTGAAAATTCGCCAAAAATCGAATTCTTAAGATATAGTAATGAAACTTCACTGACTTATAAAAGAAAATATGGGGTTTATTATCCATAGAACCATGCTTGAATATCTTGACTGGTTCCTGAGATAACGATAATTAAAGTTAACCTGAATAGTTATGATTTTACAAAAATAGTAATTTTTGTAATTATATTTGAAAATTCGCCAAAAATAGAATTCTTAAGATATAGTGATGAAACTTCACTGACTTATAAAGGAAAATATGGGGTTTATTATCCATAGAACCATACTTGAATATCTTTACTGGTTCCTGAGATAACGGTAATTAAAGTTAACCTGAATTGTTATGATTTTACATAAACAGTAATTTTTGCAATTATATTTGAAAATTCGCCAAAAATCTAATTCTTAAGATATAGTGATGAAACTTCACTGACTTATAAAGGAAAATATAGGGTTTGTTATCCATAAAACCATACTTGAATATCTTTACTGGTTCCTGAGATAATGGTAATTAAAGTTAATCTAAATGGTTATGATTTTACAAAAAGAGTAATTTTTGTAATTGTATATGAAAATTCGCCAAAAATCAAAATCTTAAGGTATAGTGATGAAACTCCACTGACTTGTAAAGGAAAATATGGGGTTTATTATCCATAGAACCATACTTGAATATCTTTACTGGTTCCTGAGATAATGGTAATTAAAGTTAATCTGTATTGTTATAATTTTACAAAAATAGTAATTTTTGTAATTATAGTTGAAAATTCGCCAAAAATCGAAATCTTAAGATATAGTGATGAAACTTCACTGACTTATAAAGGAAAATAGGGGGTTTGTTATCCATAGAACCATACTTGAATATCTTTACTGGTTCCTGAGATAATGGTAATTAAAGTTAATCTGAATGGTTATGATTTTACAAAAAGAGTAATTTTTGTAATTGTATATGAAAATTCGCCAAAAATCGAAATCTTAAGATATAGTGATGAAACTTCACTCACTTATAAAGGAAAATATGGGGTTTATTATCCATAGAACCATACTTGAATATCTTGACTAGTTCCTGAGATAATGGTAATTAAAGATGATCTGAATGGTTATGATTTTACAAAAATAGTAATTTTTGTAATTATATTTGAAAATTCGCCAAAAATCGAATTCTTAAGATATAGTGATGAAACTTCACTGACTTATAAAGGAAAGTATGTGGTTTATTATCCATTGAAGCATACTTGAATATCTTGACAGATTCCTGAGATAATAGTAATTAAAGTTAATCTGAATTGTTATGATTTTACAAAAATAGTAATTTTTGTAATTATATTTGAAAATTCGCCAAAAATCGAATTCTTAAGATATAGTGATGAAACTTCCCTGACTTATAAAGGAAAATATGTGGTTTATTATCCATTGAAGCATACTTGAATATCTTGACAGATTCCTGAGATAATGGTAATTAAAGTTAATCTGAATTGTTATGATTTTACAAAAATAGTAATTTTTGTAATTATACTTGAAAGTACGCCAAAAATCGAAATCTTAAGATATAGTGATGAAACTTCACTGACTTATAAAGGAAAGTATGTGGTTTATTATCCATTGAAGCATACTTGAATATCTTGACAGATTCCTGAGATAATGGTAATTAAAGTTAATCTGAATTGTTATGATTTTACAAAAATAGTAATTTTTGTAATTATATTTGAAAATTCGCCAAAAATCGAATTCTTAAGATATAGTGATGAAACTTCCCTGACTTATAAAGGAAAATATGTGGTTTATTATCCATTGAAGCATACTTGAATATCTTGACAGATTCCTGAGATAATGGTAATTAAAGTTAATCTGAATTGTTATGATTTTACAAAAATAGTAATTTTTGTAATTATACTTGAAAGTACGCCAAAAATCGAAATCTTAAGATATAGTGATGAAACTTCACTGACTTATAAAGGAAAATATGGGGTTTATTATCCATACAACCATACTTGAATATCTTGACTGGTTCCTGATATAATGGTAATTAAAGTTAATCTGAATTACTATGATTTTACAAAAACAGTAATTTTTGTAATTATATTTGAAAATTCGCCAAAAATCGAATTCTTAAGATATTGTGATGAAACTCTACTGACTTGTAAAGGAAAATATTAGGTTTATTATCCATAGGACCATACTTGAATATCTTTACTGGTTCCTGAGATAATGGTAATTAAAGTTAATCTGTATTGTTATAATTTTACAAAAATAGTAATTTTTGTAATTATATTTGAAAATTCGCCAAAAATCGAAATCTTAAGATATAGTGATGAAACTTCACTGACTTATAAAGGAAAATATGGGGTTTGTTATCCATAGAACCATACTTGAATATCTTTACTGGTTCCTGAGATAATGGTAATTAAAGTTAATCTGAATGGTTATGATTTTACAAAAAGAGTAATTTTTGTAATTGTATATGAAAATTCGCCAAAAATCGAAATCTTAAGATATAGTGATGAAACTTCACTCACTTATAAAGGAAAATATGGGTTTTATTATCCATAGAACCATACTTGAATATCTTTACTGGTTCCTGAGATAATGGTAATTAAAGTTAATCTGAATGGTTATGATTTTACAAAAATAGTAATTTTTGTAATTATATTTGAAAATTCGCCAAAAATCGAAATCTTAAGATATAGTGATGAAACTTCACTGACTTATTAAGGAAAATGTGGGGTTTATTATCCATAGAACCATACTTGAATATCTTGACTAGTTCCTGAGATAATGGTAATTAAAGATGATCTGAATTGTTATGATTTTACAAAAATAGTAATTTTTGTAATTATATTTGAAAATTCGCCAAAAATCGAATTCTTAAGATATAGTGATGAAACTTCACTGACTTATAAAGGAAAATATGTGGTTTATTATCCATTGAAGCATACTTGAATATCTTGACAGATTCCTGAGATAATGATAATTAAAGTTAATCTGAATTGTTATGATTTTACAAAAATAGTAATTTTTGTAATTATACTTGAAAGTACGCCAAAAATCGAAATCTTAAGATATAGTGATGAAACTTCACTGACTTATAAAGGAAAATATGGGGTTTATTATCCATACAACCATACTTGAATATCTTGACTGGTTCCTGAGATAATGGTAATTAAAGTTAATCTGAATTACTATGATTTTACAAAAATAGTAATTTTTGTAATTATATTTGAAAATTCGCCAAAAATCGAATTCTTAAGATATTGTGATGAAACTCTACTGACTTGTAAAGGAAAATATTAGGTTTATTATCCATAGGACCATACTTGAATATCTTTACTGGTTCCTGAGATAATGGTAATTAAAGTTAATCTGTATTGTTATAATTTTACAAAAATAGTAATTTTTGTAATTATATTTGAAAATTCGCCAAAAATCGAAATCTTAAGATATAGTGATGAAACTTCACTGACTTATAAAGGAAAATATGTGGTTTATTATCCATACAACCATACTTGAATATCTTGACTGGTTCCTGAGATAATGGTAATTAAAGTTAATCTGAATTACTATGATTTTACAAAAATAGTAATTTTTGTAATTATATTTGAAAATTCGCCAAAAATCGAATTCTTAAGATATTGTGATGAAACTCTACTGACTTGTAAAGGAAAATATTAGGTTTATTATCCATAGGACCATACTTGAATATCTTTACTGGTTCCTGAGATAATGGTAATTAAAGTTAATCTGTATTGTTATAATTTTACAAAAATAGTAATTTTTGTAATTATATTTGAAAATTCGCCAAAAATCGAAATCTTAAGATATAGTGATGAAACTTCACTGACTTATAAAGGAAAATATGGGGTTTGTTATCCATAGAACCATACTTGAATATCTTTACTGGTTCCTGAGATAATGGTAATTAAAGTTAATCTGAATGGTTATGATTTTACAAAAATAGTAATTTTTGTAATTATATTTGAAAATTCGCCAAAAATCGAAATCTTAAGATATAGTGATGAAACTTTACTGACTTATAAAGGAAAATATGGGGTTTGTTATCCATAGAACCATACTTGAATATCTTTACTGGTTCCTGAGATAATGGTAATTAAAGTTAATCTGAATGGTTATGATTTTACAAAAATAGTAATTTTTGTAATTATATTTGAAAATTCGCCAAAAATCGAAATCTTAAGATATAGTGATGAAACTTCACTGACTTATAAAGGAAAATATGGGGTTTGTTATCCATAGAACCATACTTGAATATCTTTACTGGTTCCTGAAATAATGGTAATTAAAGTTGATCTGAATTGTTATGATTTTACAAAAATAGTAATTTTTGTAATTTTATATGAAAATTCGCCAAAAATCGAAATCTTAAGATATAGTGATGAAACTTCACTCACTTATAAAGGAAAATATGGGGTTTATTATCCATAGAACCATACTTGAATATCTTTACTGGTTCCTCAGATAATGGTAATTAAAGTTAATCTGAAGTGTTATGATTTTACAAAAATAGTAATTTTTGTAATTATATTTGAAAATTCGCCAAAAATCGTATTCTTAAGATATTGTGATGAAACTCCACTGACTTGTAAAGGAAAATATTAGGTTTATTATCCATAGAACCATACTTGAATATCTTGACTGGTTCCTCAGATAATGGTAATTAAAGTTAATCTGAATAGTTATGATTTTACAAAAATAGTAATTTTTGTAATTATATTTGAAAATTCGCCAAAAATCGAAATCTTAAGATACAGTGATGAAACTTCACTGACTTATAAAGGAAAATATAGGGTTTATTATTCATAGAACCATACTTGAATATCTTGACTGGTTTCTGAGATAATGGTAATTAAAGTTAATCTGAATTGTTATGATTTTACAAAAATAGTAATTTTTGTAATTATATTTGAAAATTCGCCAAAAATCGAATTCTTAAGATATAGTAATGCAACTTCACTGACTTATAAAGGAAAATATGGGGTTTATTATCCATTGAAGCATACTTGAATATCTTGACTGGTTCCTGAGATAATGGTAATTAAAGTTAATCTGAATTGTTATGATTTTACAAAAATAGTAATTTTTGTAATTATATTTGAAAATTCGCCAAAAATCGAATTTTTAAGATATAGTGATGAAACTTCACTGACTTATAAAGGAAAATATGTGGTTTATTATCCATTGAAGCATACTTGAATATCTTGACTGGTTCCTGAGATAATGGTAATTAAAGTTAATCTGAATTGTTATGATTTTACAAAAATAGTAATTTTTGTAATTATACTTGAAAGTACGCCAAAAATCGAAATCTTAAGATATAGTGATGAAACTTCACTGACTTATAAAGGAAAATATGGGGTTTATTATCCATACAACCATACTTGAATATCTTGACTGGTTCCTGAGATAATGGTAATTAAAGTTAATCTGAATTGCTATGATTTTACAAAAATAGTAATTTTTGTAATTATATTTAAAAATTCGTCAAAAATCGAATTCTTAAGATATTGTGATGAAACTCCACTGACTTGTAAAGGAAAATATTAGGTTTATTATCCATAGAACCATACTTGAATATCTTGACTGGTTCCTCAGATAATGGTAATTAAAGTTAATCTGAATAGTTATGATTTTACAAAAATAGTAATTTTTGTAATTATATTTGAAAATTCGCCAAAAATCGGAATCTTAAGATACAGTGATGAAACTTCACTGACTTATAAAGGAAAATATAGGGTTTATTATTCATAGAACCATACTTGAATATCTTGACTGGTTCCTGAGATAATGGTAATTAAAGTTAATCTGAATTGTTATGATTTTACAAAAATAGTAATTTTTGTAATTATACTTGAAAGTACGCCAAAAATCGAAATCTTAAGATGTAGTGATGAAACTTCACTGACTTATTAAGGAAAATATGGGGTTTATTATCCATAGAACCATACTTGAATATCTTGACTGGTTCCTGAGATAATGGTAATTAAAGTTAACGTGAATTGTTATGATTTTACAAAAATAGTAATTTTTGTAATTATACTTGAAAATTCGTCAAAAATCGAAATCTTTAGATATAGTGATGAAAGTGCACTAACTTATAAAGGAAAATATGGGGTTTATTATCCATAGAACCATACTTGAATATCTTGACTGGTTCCTCAGATAATGATAATTAAAGTTAATCTGAATTCTTGTGATTTTACAAAAATAGTAATTTTTTTAATTATATTTGAAAATTCGCCAAAAATCGAAGTCTTCAGATATAATGACGAAATATCACTAACTTATAAAAGAGGATATGGGCTTTATTATTCCTAGAACCGCACTTGAATATCTTGATTGGTACTTGAGACAATAATGATTGAACTTAACCTGAATTTTTAAGATTTCATAAAAACACTAATTTCTGTATAATCATGTTTAAAGAAAATCGCTAAAAGTAGAAGACTAAAGATAGAGTGACGAAACAAAACATACTTATTAATGAAGGTATGAGCTTTATCACGCATTAACCTGTACCTGAATATATTGATTGATGCTTGATATAATAGTAATATAAATATAATAGTAAGTTAAGATTATTTTTTATATTATCGTGAAAATAAACTTATCAACCAAAATGTGTATTATACCACGCATCAAACCACACATGATAATCTCGAATGGTTCCTGATATGCAATTTTGACAGCAATTTTATAAAATCATTTTTAAAAAATCGCCAAAAATACCATTCTTATGATATCGTAATGAAACAGCATATTTATTTAGGAAGGTATTAGCTTTATCATGCATAAATCCATACTTGAAAATCTGAGTTGGTTCCTGAGATAATGATAATTAAACTTTGCCCGAATTTAATAATTTTGTACAAGCAGTAATTTTTGTATAATCATCATTGCCAAAAATCGAATTCTTAAGATATTGTGATGAAATTATGTTAACTTTTAAAAGAATGTGTGTGTATTCCCATGAATAAAACCACGTTCGAAAATCTCGATTGGTTCCTGATATAATGGTATTCAAACTCAACCTTAATTTTAATGATTTTAAGAAAGAAGCAATTTTTTATAATCATCTTTAAAAAATCCCCAAAAATCCAATTCTTATGATATCGCAATGTAACAGCAAACATTTATTTAGAAAGGTATTAGCCTTATCATGCATAAATCCATACTTGAAAATCTGGGTTGGTTACTGAGATAATGATAATTAAACTTTGCCCGAATTTAATAATTTTGTAAAAGCAGTAATTTTTGTATAATCATGTTCAAAAAATCGCCAAAAATCGAATTCTTAAGATATTGTGATGAAATTATGTTAACTTATAAAAGAATGTGTGGATTCCCATGAATAAAACTACATTCGAAAATCTCGATTGTTTCCTGAGATGAGTCACTAAAGTAATCCTAATTTTCTTTAATTTTATGAAAATAACAATTTTTTACATCATCTTTAAAAGAATCGCAGAAAATCGAATTCTTAAGATACTGTGATGAATTTATACCAACTTTTAAAGGAAAGAATGTACATTGGCATGAATCAAACCGCATTCAACAATCTTAATTGGTTCCTGAGATAACAGTCACTAAAGTAATCCTAATTTTCTTTAATTTTATGAAAATAACTATTTTCTACATCATCTTTAAAAAAATCGCTGAAAATGGAATTCTTAAGATACTGTGACGAAAATAAAACAACTTATAAAGGAAAGAATGTACATTGGCATGAATCAAACCGCATTCAACAATCTTAATTGGTTCCTGAGATAACAGTCACTAAAGTAATCCTAATTTTCTTTAATTTTATGAAAATAACTATTTTCTACATCATCTTTAAAAAAATCGCTGAAAATGGAATTCTTAAGATACTGTGACGAAAATAAAACAACTTATAAAGGAAAGAATGTACATTGGCATGAATCAAACCGCATTCAACAATCTTGATTGGTTCCTGAGATAACAGTCACTAAAGTAATCCTAATTTTCTTTAATTTTATGAAAATAATTATTTTCTACATCATTTTTAAAAAAATCGCAGAAAATCGAATTCTTAAGATACTGTGATGAAATTATATCAACTTATAAAGGAAAGAATGTACATTGGCATGAATCAAACCCCATTCAACAATCTTGATTGATTCCTGAGATACACACTAAAATCAAAAATTAACAGCCTCTAACATCAACCTTATATTCTGTAATTTTATGAAAATAACAATATTCTATTTATATTTAAAAAAATTGTAAAAAATTGAATTCTTAAGATATCGTGATGAAATTATGTCAACTTATAAAGGAACATATGTAGATTCCCATAAAATAAACCTCACTCGAAAATCTCGACCAGTTCCTGAGATCATAGTCACTAAAAAAGTCTATGTAAGATGTTAAGGCCCCTCACTTTGTCCAGTTTGCGATTCTTTTCAAAAACTATTTGACAAAATATTTCAAATTTGAGATGGGGGTAAGTGGAAAAGGACTGGTCACATTTCAACGCGATTTTTACCAAAATGTGTTAAATAATGTTGTTTGTCGCATTGCGTTATCAGTTTTTCAAAATTGGGGATTATAAAATAAAGAGAAACAGAAACAAGCCGTGCGGGGAGATGGGCGTTCCGGTCAATTTGAACGGAGTTCAAAAGATAGTGCTGGCTTCACATGGGACATGGTGTCGTTCCGTCTACGCACGATATATAAATAAAATGAAATAAAATAATTAAATTTAAAATATCAATTTTTTAAATTTTTAAGTTTTTGTATATAAGACATAAGTAATGCATATAAATTTAAATAAAATAGGCCCGAACTATTTTCTTCACTAAGAATAATAATACATCAAGAATAATAATAATGATTATTATAATAAACACTGATATTCAAAAATTACAGAATATAATTCAACTCAGTTTCCTTTGCGTGATTTATCCTGGATCTTTCATTATATCTTAATCTATTCTTCAATATATCTACTTCTCTTATCAGCATTTTTCTGTTCTATATCTGGTCGTCTCATGTCACATGATTAAAAATATATCATTTTTATATAAGGGATTAGAAAAATCTGGGTCCAGACATCCGGCCTAAGATATCAAGCGTTTGAATAGTGATGGGTTGGAATATATTCTAAACCCTTCCCCTGCTTTTCCCGGAGTAGCCCAAAATATCATGGGGTTGGATGGGACTTCAAAATTCTAATCCAAGCCTTCAGAGACTTCGATCATCCAAGGTATCATGAACAACCAACAATCTTGGGGTGGATTGAAATTTCGAAATCCAACCCAACACTATCCAACCCAGTATTACTGGGTTTCGCTGGGTAGTGTTGGATAGGCGACCATCTTTAAAAAAATCTAAAAAAAAACGGATTCTTGATGAAATTATGCCAACGTATTAAGGAAAGAATGCTGAGATCTTGATTGGTTCCTGAGTAATTTTATGAAAATAACAATTTTCTGTATTAATTTTAATGCTTTTAATTCATGTTGAGTTGCTTCAAGTTATTTTGGGTTGTTTTGAAGTCTCTTGAGAAAACCAAACTTGAAACTAGAAGCATTAGGGTGTAACGATTATAAGAGACGTACGGAAAGTTTTCCATTCTTTCAAAAAAGTTTACAATTTAAAAAAAATCGAATGTATTTAAGGTGCCGCGAAAAAAAATTCCGATTGTTTATGGAGTCGCAAACTGAAAAGGATTGGGAACCTCTGATGTAGAGATTATTATATTATATATCATTGCTTATTATTGCTTATTATCATTGCTTATTATTGAAAAAGAACTCGTATTTTTGAATTAAACGTGGTTACTTTTTGAGAGGTCTTTGTGTGTTAATTTTTTTTTTAAAATTTATAAATACCTCAAAATATCTATCTAGGCTAAATTACGTGAGTTCCGCCGGGTCATGATGGGTCATATGTTACCCACCGTGAGCGAGCATCAATTGTTGTACTACTCACGTGAACGTGCGTGATCGTGAGCCATTTTGATTTTGACTGGACCCGATTATTTGGCGATTGTTGACTCCAGGTTCATTGTGTATATCAATAATAAAAGAAGAAGGAAAGAAAATCCTTTTTTCACAATGATATAAATATTTATTTATTTCTTTTCAATCTGTACTACACGTGTTTCGCTTTTTTCAGTTACATCAGAGGTTGCAAGAAATTAAGCGAAGAGAAAAATGCGAAGACATTGGGTGATCCTGAACTCTGGTCATTAAACGTTGAAGAAGCAAATACCAATCTTTTCTTTAATTTAAAATTATTGAAAAATATGAAATTTTGTTTTTTTGTTTGACATTATTAATGTTGAAATGCAAAAATCTGAATTATAACTAATTACAAAACATTAATAATGAACGCTGATGTTAACGTTAAATTATTATTAAAGCCCAAGGGCGGCGTGACTGTAATGGCTGAAGGCAAAACGTGGTAATTTCTTTTTCAAGTAACAGTAAAAGTTAGATGAAGAACATTTCTTAATCTAGAGAGCCGTGTGCTTGTATCTACGTTTCGAAACGGTCTTAGAGACGGTCGAAACGGTCTTAGAGACCATATCATTGTGAAAAAAGGATTTTCTTTCCTTCTTCTTTTATTATGGACCCGATTAGTTCGATTTTTAATTTATATTTAATACTAATATTGATAATGTTGTGAATCATATAATGCGAATGAGTTTTTAGTCTTAACATTGTTGCCAGATTTGATGAAATTTTAACATATTTGGTGATTTTTTCATGTTCTAGTAAAATGGTGAAAACTTTAGAGAAATTTCACATTTTTGGTGATTTTTGAACGTTTCATTTTTTGATTGAAATTTCGAACAAGAAGATGAGCTATTATAGTTCCAAACAACTGTACATTATCTTAAAGAGCGCCACTTATTGATAGCACGAGTTGCTGTTTCTCCAAAATCCTATTCATTAATTTGAAGCTATTACAGTTTCAAACACGATATATTATCTTAAAGCCTGCCAATTTGTTGGTAGCATAAGCATTTTTGTTACCAAAGTCCTGTTCATCAGTTTGAAATCTGCCAAGTTATCGACAGAATGAGCTATTACTGTTTTGCAGACTGTATTATCTTAATGACTACCTAACTTTTTAACACATGAGTTATTACTGTACCAAACATTATACATTATTTTGAAGACTGCATCTAACATCTCTTAGAACAATATTTACTAAAATCAGGCCGAAATGTAAAACAGTAATTAACAACTAACCCTTAATCAATTGAGGGTCATAAAACGTTTAGTTCTGAACTCCATGTATAATACCAGAAGTATTGATAGTGACCTTTCTGTTGATACTTTTTTCTAATTTCTAGAACGCGTTACGTTAAACAAAGTTCTAAGACGACCGTATTCAGGACATACAAACCAACATCTCTCAAAATTGATGGTGCATCCACTTTATTGTTTAATATCTTATACAGATAACCAAGACTTATCACCCTTCGTCTATACGACAATTTTGATAGATCACAACCTCTCCGAGTGAATTTATAAAACTGAAAATCAATACATTTTTTATGTCACTTGTAGAAAATATATTTAATAAATTTGTTGTGTACTGTCTCAATGGTAGTCGAATAAAGAAAGATTAGAAACAATTAGAGAACATATTAAAAGCCACAAGAGAGTTTGAAAAATTCCAGGGATGTTGCTGAGAGATGTCAAAAATAGTTTATTATATTTTATATTATAGGTCTTTTAATGATAATCTCTAAAGTGATTTTATTTATTTATGTTATTTATAAAAATATTGAGAAATACCAGAACAAACAAGAGTACAGATCTTGAAGGATGATTAAAAAAGATGTTGATAAAGAAAGAAATATAGAAATCTTGAACAATGGTTAAAAAGGATCTTAGGAATTAATAGAGTCAGAGATAATATTGGAAGATGGCCAAGACGATGTTGATGAACGATTGGAAGATATGTTGAAGGAAGCTTCATCAAGCTTCCAGAAATTTTGTTGAAAGATATCTAAGATTACGCTGCAATAAGAAAAATCAATCTGTAAACGATACTAAGAAAAATCAAGTGATTGGATGATAAAGTAAATGTTGAGGAAAACTAGGATTATAATACGATATATGATATTGAGAAATCTTAATGACGATGTTGGAGATTGTTAACAATGGAGAGAAATATCAAATATCAATGATGATATTGAGAAAATATGATAGTGACACTGATTTTGACAGTGCTCGATATCATGGTGTATTTAGAGACGTGAAAAGAAGATTTTAATGGAAGGAATTTGGAGGTAATAGATTTGATCAAACATAGGCGATGTTAAGGGACTGTTGGAAAGATGAAAGACAAATAACAAATTTTTTAAGATACTTAGGATTAACTGTGATATGTTTAAGATGATAACAACAAATCTTCAAAAAATGATATTTCTGATGCTATATACTAAGTATGCTTAGAGATGTAAAAGAAAATAATGATATACAGATACACTTATAAGTCAGACTTATGCATAATTTTAATCACAAATGCAACAAATAAAACTGTACTACACCTATGCCATTGAATTGTTTGTAAAATGTTTTAGTTATAATACTCCATCTTTGGTAACAACTGAAATATTCACGATTATCGTTTTCGGATATTTTTCCCTTTGTCCCGATAGGGCGAAAACAAAAGACGATAGCTGTTTGGAGTTTTCGGAATTTGTAGTTTCTCGAAAAATGGGATCATGGCATATAAGCTATTTTTTTCTATCTCTTTTAATTTCAGAGATAGATAGCCTTTGTGGACATCGAAATTGGGACTCCTGTACGTTGTTATCTATATCATACTTTTTAAAGGTTTACACCTTTTGCACTATACTTCGTTTTTTTCTATAAGACTTGTTGATTCAAGGAAAAGTTTTTAGGGTTTCTGTTCGTGCTACCTAGGAACCGAACAAAATTTCTGATGTTTTCCGGATTGTTAGTAATATTTTCAGTAACTAAATGTTGAGGTTAAAATTCTAATCGATTTTTAAATAAATACGATTTTGGCAAAGTGATGAAGTATTAAAACTAGAAGCATTACCATACAGGGTGTCTCACGTAACTGGTTCATTAGAACTTCTTTAGGTTCCACTATTCGTACAGACTTGAAATTTTGGTATGATGGGTTGTTTATTCAGATCTTTTAGTTTAAAATACTTTCAAGATAGCCATCACTTCCGGTCTACCGGAAGTAGATCTCAACTTCGTTATTTTAAAGAGAATGCTATAGTTTTTATTACACCATTCAATTATGTGTAAGAAAATATGTTGACTTTGATAATGGTTATTGGTACCTAGCGTTTTTTGTTTTCGTGTTATTTTGATTTTAAGTGTTTTTTGGCAAATATCACCATGCTCTTTAAAAGTACATATCTCAGCCAACGTTAATTCAAAAACGTTTTGCATTGGTATGATAACTCTTCATATGCTGTTAAATAGATTGTCACTTGTTGTATCAGTATATTTTATACAGACTGGTCAAAAATTGAGTTACCGTTTCTTTGTATTTAATTGCGTGAATGTCGAAAATTTTAAATGGAACGCCCCATATTTTCATACCCTATCAGAAAGGGAATTTAATTATATACAAATTATCTATTTCTACAATGAACTGCGATTGAATAAACTTTAGATTATTAACTGTTATTTACCAAAAATAACCAAAAGAAAACCGAATAAATGAAACAATGAAAAACAACAATTTAATGACAAAAATTAAAATCAATAACATAAAAGAATCAAAAACTTAAAATTATAAAAATAAATTAAGGGAATTCAATTCTCTACAAACTATCTAGAAACTTTCCTGTGCCTATTTGTTGTAGTTGCCCTCTTATATGGAAATTAATGGACGCATGTAATGCTGGAAAGCTTCTGGTTTTATGTTAGAAAGCCATGCAGTTTTGTCAGCTTTTCATCCATATTTATGTTATTGTTGTCATTACTTAGTTGTGTCATCACTTACTTCTGTTAATGTCTTTGAATATCATGGCGAATTATTCCAACGACAATATTTTAAATTCGTTTTATATTCATTGCGGATGTAATAAAGTTTTGGATAGGATCTGTTTCTTAGTTTTGGAAAGATCAAAATAATAAAAAACAATAAATCTCTATCACCAGCAGATTAAGATAATGGAATATATGTTTTGTCTTATTTTGTTGCTTTACCAAATTTTTCAGTAAGATATTATGCATCAGGATGACGGCGAGGAAGACTGAAGATGAACAACCCGTGATTCGTGATAGATGCTCGTATTTTTTTGGTAAAGATGGAACTAAATGGAAAAAGGCTGTCCCACCTAGAAATATTAGAACTCGCAACGAAAACATAGTGTCTCACCTGCCGGGGGTCATCGGTGAAGCACGTGACGCATTATCTCCCATTCAATGCTGGATGTACATGTTTGGAAACTGCATTGATATTGTAGTTGAAAACACTAATTTATTTATTGATAACATTTCTGTTAAATACCAAGATAAGACTGAGTGTAGACCTACCGACTCTGTGGAAATCCAAGCGCTGATGGGTTTGCTTTATTTAGCTGGGCTCCATCATGGATTAAGGACACATCTAGCAGAGTATTGGTCATCAGACGGTATGGGATATGAGATATTTCCTGCTACAATGGCAAAACGGAGGTTCGTCTTCTTATTGAAATGCATTCGCTTAGGCGATACCACAACTAGAGGTCAAAGAAAAGAAATGGACAAATTAGCAGCAGTTCGTACTATTGTTGACAAGTTCAACGATAATTGTAAGAAAACTTATTCTGTGGGCGAGTATGTAACATTAGATGAAATGCTACTTGCCTTTAGGGGTAGGTGCAGTTTCCGAATGTACATTCCAACTAAACCAAACAAATACGGATTGAAAGTCTTCGCCGCTTGTTGATGCGAAAACATTTTTCACTTCACACATAGAAATTTACGCTGGTGTTCAACCCAATGGTCCATATAAAACTGACAACTCTATCGCTGCAGTAACTAAAAGAATGTGTTCACATTTATTAGGATCAGGAAGAAATGTTACAATAGATCGTTGGTTCACAGGATATTCAATTGTAAAGAAACTGCTAAGAGAGTACCGCCTTACTGTGGTTTGTACAATTAGAGCCAATAGAAGAGAACTACCTCTTGAAATAACACAAGTTAAAAATAGGAAAGTATATTCTTCGTTATTCGCATTTAGTAATGATATGACTGCAGTTTCATATATACCTAAAAAAGGAAAGAATGTGCTTGTAGTTTTAACAATGCACAGAGACGATTATATCGATGAAGCTACCGGTGATCGGAAAAAGCCCGAAATAATTACTTTCTATAATAGCACAAAAAGTGGAGTAGATGTTGTTGATCGAATGATCACATCATACAATGTTGCAAGAAACACAAAGCGTTGGCCAATGGTAATTTTCTATAACCTCCTCAATATAGCAGCAATTAACGCTTTTGTTATCTACAAAGGCAACATACCAGATGGTGAATTTGCTAAAACTCGCAGACTGTTTCAAAAAAATCTTGGTATGGAGTTAGTGAAAAATAACATGCAAAGAAGAGCCGCTGATAAGCACTTGACCAAAAGTGTGCGTACTTCTGCCTTGAGGCTCTCAGGTATTGAAGAGGAGATTATTCCAGAGCCACAACCAGGGAAAAAAAGAAACTGTAAATATTGCAAAAGACGAAAAACTCGTTATTTTTGCAAAATTTGTAAATGTTGGTTGTGCATGGAGCACATAACAGCGTGCTGCAACGATTGTTTGGGAAATATAGAGACCACAGTTTGAAGCCCTCCAGTTTGTGCATAGAATATTATTGTTTAGTTAAGACATTTTTTTTATAACACTTTATACATTTTTAAATAAATATTATTATAGATCGATTTTCTTTTCCTTTATTTAGGCGTTGTTTCCAAATTTTGAAAAATATGTGATTAAATTGTAAGCATTTTCTTTAAATCAAATTAACATAAAACGTGAGTTTGGAATTGGCCCTGTATTAGGCTATTATATAGTACAAGCATCATATAAAACATCATCAACATGCTTACACATAGGGCAAGTCAACGCTGACGGCTCTCAGCACTGTGCTCAGCACCGCAAAGAGGCCGCCCTGGGTGTCTTCATCGACGTTGAAGGAGCCTTCGATCGAACGACCTTCTCAGGAATATACGAGGCTTTGGCTGAGCACAATGTTCCTCCGACCCTCTGTGGTTGGATAGAGAATACACTCAGGCATAGACTCGTGAAACTAAGGATTGGCAATACCATCTTACAAGGTACCGTTACTAGGGGCTGCCCACAAGGGGGTGTTCTCTCACCTCTATTGTGGAACCTTACACTCGACAGCCTCTTAAAACGACTAAAACTAGTCCGCTTTAAAATCGTTGGCTACGCTGATGACCTGCCCATCCTCGTCAGGGGGAAACACATAAATGTACTCTCTGAAAGGATGAAGGTAGCACTCAACATAATTGAGACCTGGTGTAATAAACCAACTCTCTCAGTCAATCCCAAGAATACCGAGATGGTATTTTTTACACGCTTACGCAGCCTAGGCGGATTTAATCTACCAACGCTTACGAACACTCCACTTAAACTTTCCAATGAGGTTAAGTACTTGGGCTTAATTATGGATAGTAAGTTAACGTGGAAAGCCCACCTATATTATAGAGTAAAAAAAGCATGCGTTGCTCTTGGCCAATGCCGGAGGGCTGTTGGGAGGACATGGGGGTTGTCCCCCCGAGTAGCCCTTTGGATCTACACTGCCGTTATTCGACCCATGCTAACTTATGGTGCTTTGGTGTGGTGGAATAGAACTTCAAAAATCACCACCATCGCAGCACTCAAAAGTATACAGAGACTTGCGTGCCTGTTTGTTACAAGTGCGATGCGCTCTACTCCCACCGCAGCCATGGAGGTCATGTTTAACCTGCCACCTCTACATCTCTACATACAAGAGGTGGCACTGGTAACCATGAAAAGACTATAGTCTTTTCATGGTTACCAGTAGCCTTGGTAGCTACTGATTGTTCAGTAGCTACCAAAAAGGTGGAGGTCACTGGTGGTCGAACGTCTCTCTGGAGGGAAGCAGTCGAGGACTTTACTATATTTACAGACAGTAAACAATCTATTTTAGCTCTAAGCAACGTTAAGATAACGTCTGCCTTGGTAATGGATTGTCACCTTGCACTAGAGGAAGCCTCGATCCACAATCGAGTCTCCATTCAATGGATAAAGGGTCACCATAGCTCAGCGGGCAACAAGAATGCTGACAGGTTAGCCAAAAGGGCAGCTGCAAGACATTTTTGGGGCCCCGAGCCGATTGTCATCCCCGCCTTAACTACTCATATTGATATGATTAAGTACATTACCAACAAGAAATTTTTAAAAGCGTGGGACAATAATCCGGGCTGTTTTCAAGTCAAGGAATTACTAAAATATCCTTCAAAGAAAACTGCTCAGTATTTCATTGGGTTGGGCAAAACCACCCTTACATTAGCTACAGGTCTCCTCACGGGACACTGTAAGGTAAACAAGCATCTTCATAACTTGAGGATTGCTAATTCTCCTCTCTGTCGGGCCTGTGAACAGGACGACGAGACTGTAATTCACATTTTGTGCGACTGCCCCTCCTTAACCGACCTCAGAAAGAGGTTACTCGGGGAGAAGTGGCCGTCCACAAATGATATCAGGAACCTCCCTCTAAGTGACGTCCTTGCCTTCGGAAAAACCTTAGGCTGGTTGATGTGAACAGAGGTAGAGTGGGAGTTACACAAGGGGCCCATTAGGGCCTAAGTGTGGTGTGCGTTCATTCGCACACTCTCCCGGGTCCTTACATACATCATATAAAACATATTTATGAGAAATTAGCACTGGAGGACACGTTGGCGTCCTTTAGAGTTTTTTCTATTTTGGACTCCACAGACCACACCCCATCGAAAGTGTTAAGAAAGCGAGCCCGACAGACGGAGGGTTAAGAATATGCCAGCTTTTTTTATTTTAATTTTATGACAATCTCGTTTATTTCAGAACATAATAAATAAAACTAAACACTGTTAATTCTGTCAAGCACAATTAATTAATAATAAAATTAACAAGTAATCAAACATGATTCATACATTTGTCGCATAAAATGACGTGAACCACGCGTGACTCACGTGAGTAATGTATGATATTCACGTGAAGGGCGTCCTTACGCACGTGAATCTAGATCGTAAGCGGGTATAAAAAGTCATTCACGCGCACATCTAGTATATACCCAGAGTACATTCTATACTCTGGGTATAATTTAATTTGATTTTGTACCGGGTGGGCCACTAAGAAAGGACGCCGGCTATATCTCTGAAACTGTTGACCGCACAGTTTTCAGATAAAAAAATTCTTATACAAAGTGACCCATAGTAACTGCTGGAAATTATTTTCAAGTTTGTAAAACTACCGCTAGGGGGCGTAATGCCAACGACAAAATTTAAAATGTAGATTTTCGTAAAATTTTGATGATAAACTTCATTCGGCTATAACATTTTCAGAATCTTTAGATAATTTCTGACAACTTTCGTTAGTCTTTTTGTTTGCATACTGATTAAATAAGTGAGGTACGGGGTGTTACATTTACTATTATAAAAGTAGTCCTAACTTTGGAATTGTTCATCCGAATACATCAAAATTGGTCTTGTTGGAAAGAGGAGGAATTTTTTTATTCGATAACATCCGAAATTAGCCGATTTACTTTCTATGTCAAACGCTAGGTGGCATAATTTGACAGTTCTATGAATTTTTACAATTTTCTTGAAAAATTCAAATGGAAACGTATATTTTTGACAAGGTATGTGAAAAGAGCGTTAAAAAGTACGCCATACAGTGAAAACCGCAATATCGTACGTGTTTTAGTCTTAGAGATATTGAAAAAAAGAGGGATAAATTAAAACGTAATTACGTTTAATTATTTAATATCATAGTAAGCTTTCAAAGAACAATTACCTACAACAAGTTATAACAATAATAACGTTTTATATGTAAAACTTACAAGGAAACAGTTTTACTACTTTTTTTGTTCACTTATATAATACGTTGAAGGGTGACCTGAGTAGGTAATATCAAAATATTCTCATTGATGTTAGCGGACCATGATAAAACATAATCCGATTGTTTAATTTTATGGCGCCAAGTCAAACTGTTGTTACCGTTAGTTAGTGTTTTCTCTGTCGTGTGAGTAAATTAATTTAGCTATTTTAAAAATGCCGACCAATGAAGAAGCGTATGATATATTTGCGAGTTACTTTGAATGCAACTATTGCTGCAAGACATTACGCAGTTCGTTATCCACAACGGCGGCATTATAACACAAAGGTTTTCATCCGTATAGCCCATCAGTTAAGGACTACATCATTCATCGTCCTATATATCGTAGAACACGTAAAATGTAATAAATGTTTTAGCGTATGTGGAATTCAATCCACAGCTTAGCACAAGAACAATCGCTGATGATTTAGGTGTTACTCGGACAACAGTCCGACGTATTTTAAGAGAATATAGGTAGGTGTAAAAGAATATATGAAAATATTCCATGTTTTATGAAATCGGCCAGAGAGAATACGAACTAACACATTTTGATGTAGGATGCACCCGTACCACGTAGTTCTCCATCAGGCTCTGACTGCAAGAGATTATGATATTCGTCTCGATTACTGCTACTGGTTAACAAACATGTTAATAGAAGATCCTCAGCTGCTTTCAAGGATACTGTGGACTGACGAGACCACATTCAATAGTGATGGTGGCGTAAACCTGCATAATATGCATTACTGGTCGCGTAACAACCCTCATTGGATGCGAGAAATACAGCATCAAGGCCGGTGGAGCGTAAACGTTTGGTGCGGGATTTTAAGAGGACGCATTATTGGTCCCTACATATTTAACAATAGACTAAATAGTGCAACGTACCTTAATTTTTTAAAAAATGAACTGCCAATTCTTTTGGAAGGCACATCGCCTTTAGCACAAATTAGTGTATTCGCAGAGACATGTTTTTTCAGCACAATGGGTGCCCAATGAGTTGAACGAAACTTTTAATAATAAGTGGATAGGCAGAGGAAGTTTATATCCTTGGCCAGCGAGGTACCTCTTACTTAGTAGTTTTTAAACGTTACAAGTCTGTAGTACCTATGATTCTGTGATACATCCAACTATTAATTTTTGTTCTCTAGATCGCCCGATTTAACATGTTTAGATTTTTATTTGTGGAGGCGAATAAAAGACCGCGTTTTTACAACCAGGCCTACGACACGAGAAGATATGATCGAACAGATAGGAAATGTTATCCGCAATATTTCATTACCGGAAATAGAGGCTGCCGTCTTATCTACGCACCAGCGTCTACAGCAGTGCATTGCTACTGATGGCAGACAATTCGAACATTTTAGACATCACTGATTTCTTTTAGGATAGTTGGTTAACCCTCGCAGTACTGACGTTTCGCCAACCGTTGCGGACGGTGCCTGGGTCAACCGAGACCCGAACAGTTTTTGTTTACGTAGAATATAAAAAATGAAGCTTTTGCCATTATGATTTTGACTTATTTTATTTTAAAGGTGAACTATTATTAGGGATATAAAATAATACATAAAAATAAAATTTTAAAAAAATTACATAAAAAATATTTATTCTAAATCATTACAATTTGTACACAAAATATTTTTTGTACATGTTGAATGTATATTACATACATATTTATGACAAACATCACATTTTGATTTATATTTATTGTCATTTCCAATACACAAGCTACATCTTGAGCGTTTTTCTAATGTTGTACTCATTTGTTTATTTATTTTTCGGCCTGTACTTTCGATGGCGTCCACAATGTGCCTCGAAAATACTACTGCATTGGTTTCAAATGCTCTAGCTCTAGAATCTATGTTTGCAGCAACTAACTGTTCAGACAAATTTTCTATAAATTGTCTTCTTCTTGATTTTATGTTACCAGTTGCCCAATCCGGATTTTTGAGTTGCCATAGTACAAATGCATTATAGGCTGCAATATCTATATAATGTAAAAAAAAGCGACAGAGGCCAACGTCGTGTACATCTCCGGCAAGTGTATTCTCTTAGAATTTTATCTAAAACATCCACTCCACTTTTTGTTGAATTGTAATAATTGATAATATTAGGTTTGTAATTATTATTTTCGTCAGAAATAGCATGTTCTCGATGAACGCTCGAAAGTAAAACTACGCATTTTCTTGGTTTTG
This sequence comes from Onthophagus sagittarius, assembly GCA_036711965.1. Lineage (NCBI taxonomy): Eukaryota > Metazoa > Arthropoda > Insecta > Coleoptera > Scarabaeidae > Onthophagus > Onthophagus sagittarius. The sequence continues at coordinate 60,946,858 of JASERS010000002.1, read as the reverse complement.
GGATATACGACACAAGTGTTAGATTTTCAGAAAATATAAAATCGGAAGAGAATTGAGCTCTTCCGGATATTGTTATCAAAGATATAAATATGTTATCTTTGAGTAAATCCTCTGCAAGTGAGATATCCGTAAAAAAATTGTCGGTTGTGATAGTTCGATTAGATCCCTTCCAAAACTCTGAAAGAACTCTAACTACTCGTTGTCCTTGTCCTTTCTCCGGTGTGTTTCCGCATTTTCCTAAATACACTTCAAAATTACAACAATAATATGTAGTAGCGTCACATAGGGCCCATAATTTCAGCCCATATTTCCCCGGCTTGCTCGGCATATACACCTTGAATGGACATCTTCCTCGAAATGTTACTAATTGTTCATCAATAGTGCCTACATTAGACGCTCGGTAATTATCTCTGCAATTTCTTGTTAAAATATTTGTAATGGTTCTCAAAGCTGCCAACTTATCGGTCATTTTTCTTTCTTCTCGTGTCTGAAAGTCGTCAAAACGCAAAAATCGTAAAATGTTTGTAAATCTATCACGAGACATAGATGCTCGATAAATTTGTCGACTATAAGCAATCTTTTTCTTCCATAGATCTTTTTTACTTTCACGTGATTCCCGAAAACGGCCAGTAATTAGTAAAATCCCAAAAAATGCCTTCAATTCAACACGGTCTACCGGCTTCCATATATTATTTGAAAACATTTCATAATATTTAACCGCTTTTTCATTTGTATAAGTAATTATAATGTCCATGATTTCATCATTTATAAATAAATCAAAACATTGCTCCATGGTTTCTACACCCTCAGAATTTGCTGTGAGTGTAGCATCATATTTACCAAATTCTGCATCTCTGTTTGTGGGGGAAATATATCTCCATGTTCGTCCACAAACATTTTGGTCTTTACAGTGTGACATATTATTACTATTTTCACCACTAAACTCATCACTTTCATAATCCTCTTCTTCGGGTACTGCATCACTAAAAGTCAATGACGCACATTCATCATCAGAAGACACTTCATTGTTATAATCATCATTATTATTTACAAAATTAGCAAACATTTTATTTTTCGATGTAGATCGTTGCTCTAAAATACACCTTCTGTGAACTAAATCAAGAATTTAATGGCAATTGTATTGTCGCTATAGCCTCTTACACAGACAGACGCCTGGCGCTGTAAAGAAATGGTCGAGACATATTTTTTCGTCGTTTTTTCGTCGGGACGTCCGTTTGACGCCGATCTAACTTAACGCACTCCTTGAGTAACGACAAATCTATTTATTACAATTTCTCGCAAAAATTTATTTGGGTCCAAATAGACCCAGGCACCGGAATACGAGGGTTAAAGGTGTTCTTTGAAAGCTTATTATGATATTAAATAATCACCCAAATGTAGTTACGTTTTAATGTATCTTTCTTTTTTTGAATATCTCTAAGACTAAAACACGTACGATATTGCGGTTTTCACTGTATGGCGTACTTTTTAACGCTCTTTTCACATACCTTGCCAAAAATATACGTTTCCATTTGAATTTTTCAAGAAAATTGTAAAAATTAATAGAACTGTCAAATTACGACACCTATCGTTTGGCATAGAAAGTAAATCGGCTAATTTCGGATGTCATCGAATACAAAAATTCCTTCTCTTTCCAACAAGACCAATTTTGATGTATTCGGATGAACAATTCCAAAGTTAGGGCTACTTTTATAATAGTAAATGTAACACCCCGTACCTCACTTATTTAAGCAGTATGCAAAAAAAATGACTAACGAAAGTTGTCAGAAATAATCTAAAGATTCTAAAAATGTTATAGCCGAATGAAGTTTATTATCAAAATTTTACGAAAATCTACATTTTAAATTTTGTCGTTGGCATTATGCCCCCTAGCGGTAGTTTTACAAACTTGAAAATAATTTCCAGCAGTTTCTATGGGTCACTTTGTATAAGAATTTTTTTGTCTGAAAACTATGCGATCAACGGTTTCTGAGATATAGCCGGCGTCCTTTCTTAGTGGCCCACCCGGTACATAAACTTTTGTCTGTCGCTGTATACCACTAAATCTATTTTTAAAATTTCGTTTAAAAATATATATAAATTGGTTTACTTTTATTGTTTACATTCAATTGAGGATAAAAAAATCGTATTTAAAACAATAATTTTACGTTATAGAGATATTTTAGTGGTGAAATGAGCAAAAACTACGAAACTACTTTCGCCTCTCGTTTTTCGATCATGCGTCGACATAAATGAGTGCGCGTGCGCAAATAAGCCGGCGGCTCTCATCGAACGTCCGAGCGTCAGCTCCGCACGGTCGGTTGTCAAATTCAGCGCCAGTCCTTCAGCCGCGTCTCTTTAATCGTTTTTTCATCAAGATTTAAAACCCTCAAAAATAAAACAACCCGGGAGTTTTAATTCTAAAACTCCGCATCGCGGCCGACCAATTTTTACATTGCACGGATTATAAAAAAAAGAACTTTGTTGCAAGAAACAAAAAAAGGGGTCGGTCAAATAACTAAAATAACACAGTTCTTTGCCCATTATTGTGCGTGCAAAAAAATCTCAAAAAAAACTTGATTATATCAAGAACGATACAGACTTAGTGGTTTGGGTAGTGATGCGTTGTTTCTTGTGGTTGCACGTGTGAGAAAGGGGGCTTGAGCAGTAAACGGGGAGAGAAGTTAGTTTCGGTGGTGATTAGGTTTTTTTTTATTTTTTTTTTCGATAAAGGGGGTGATTGAAAAACCGGCGCGACGTTTTGTTCGGAGGGTTCGTGCAAGATGGGTTGCACCTCATCGGCGGAAGAAAGGGCGGCCTTAGCCAGAAGCAAACAGATTGAGAAAAACCTCAAGGAGGATGGGATTCAAGCAGCAAAAGACATCAAACTGCTCCTACTCGGTAAGTTATCGTTAAACAAATTTTGGGGGATGTAGGGCGGCGGTTCGATGGCTCCCCCCTTCCCCCTTCGGTTAGTTGTTAGGTTGGGCGCGGACCTTTATCCGTAACCAGGCGCCATCTATAAAGGGCGAAACCCTCCCATATACTATCAAATATATATATCTATATATAAATGTGTTATTTATCATTTATAACATTACGATTAATTTTAATTTAATTTTAATATCTCTCTGATTAATTGATTTTTTTAATGCGGAGTCATATAAAGTCTGCATCATATGGAAAAGAATTATTAAAAATAATCGAAGAAAATTGATAACGCACATATTATCAAAAATTGGGATATTATTAATCTTCCGGAAGTTTAGTCAGTCCATCGGACAAGTTCAGTCCCCAATAGTTTTATAGAGCCTAGGTTGGAAATGCACACAGTATAATCAATAAACTTGAAATAAAATATCTTAAATTTATAGAATACATTTATTATTATTTTATTCTTAACAATTAACAGTCAAAAATAACTACAAACTTATATTTAACCCTCTATTGCATAATTTATTTTATAGTTTGAAAAAAATTTTTTTTTTGCATTTTTTGTGATAAATGTGCATAGAAATAAAACTCATAGAAATAGGTGAGTTTTTTTTTTTCAAAATTTGTATTTGTAGAGAAAAAAAAAATGTGTTCCCAAATGGGCACATTGTGGGCTCAAATTACATTTTTTTTACATGGTGTGAAATGACTTGAAGCAATTATTTACTTTATTTAACCCTCGTATTCCGGTGCCTGGGTCTATTTGGACCCAAATAAATTTTTGCGAGAAATTGTAATAAATAGATTTGTCGTTACTCAAGGAGTGCGTTAAGTTAGATCGGCGTCAAACGGACGTCCCGACGAAAAAACGACGAAAAAATATGTCTCGACCGTTTCTTTACAGCGCCAGGCGTCTGTCTGTGTAAGAGGCTATAGCGACAATACAATTGCCATTAAATTCTTGATTTAGTTCACAGAAGGTGTATTTTAGAGCAACGATCTACATCGAAAAATAAAATGTTTGCTAATTTTGTAAATAATAATGATGATTATAACAATGAAGTGTCTTCTGATGATGAATGTGCGTCATTGACTTTTAGTGATGCAGTACCAGAAGAAGAGGATTATGAAAGTGATGAGTTTAGTGGTGAAAATAGTAATAATATGTCACACTGTAAAGACCAAAATGTTTGTGGACGAACATGGAGATATATTTCCCCCACAAACAGAGATGCAGAATTTGGTAAATATGATGCTACACTCACAGCAAATTCTGAGGGTGTAGAAACCATGGAGCAATGTTTTGATTTATTTATAAATGATGAAATCATGGACATTATAATTACTTATACAAATGAAAAAGCGGTTAAATATTATGAAATGTTTTCAAATAATATATGGAAGCCGGTAGACCGTGTTGAATTGAAGGCATTTTTTGGGATTTTACTAATTACTGGCCGTTTTCGGGAATCACGTGAAAGTAAAAAAGATCTATGGAAGAAAAAGATTGCTTATAGTCGACAAATTTATCGAGCATCTATGTCTCGTGATAGATTTACAAACATTTTACGATTTTTGCGTTTTGACGACTTTCAGACACGAGAAGAAATTGCAGAGATAATTACCGAGCGTCTAATGTAGGCACTATAGATGAACAATTAGTAACATTTCGAGGAAGATGTCCATTCAAGGTGTATATGCCGAGCAAGCCGGGGAAATATGGGCTGAAATTATGGGCCCTATGTGACGCTACTACATATTATTGTTGTAATTTTGAAGTGTATTTAGGAAAATGCGGAAACACACCGGAGAAAGGACAAGGACAACGAGTAGTTAGAGTTCTTTCAGAGTTTTGGAAGGGATCTAATCGAACTATCACAACCGACAATTTTTTTACGGATATCTCACTTGCAGAGGATTTACTCAAAGATAACATATTTATAGTGGGAACAATGCGGAAAAATAGAAAGGATTTACCAAAATCTTTGATAACAATATCCGGAAGAGCTCAATTCTCTTCCGATTTTATATTTTCTGAAAATCTAACACTTGTGTCGTATATCCCGAAACCAAGAAAATGCGTAGTTTTACTTTCGAGCGTTCATCGAGAACATGCTATTTCTGACGAAAATAATAATTACAAACCTAATATTATCAATTATTACAATTCAACAAAAAGTGGAGTGGATGTTTTAGATAAAATTCTAAGAGAATACACTTGCCGGAGATGTACACGACGTTGGCCTCTGTCGCTTTTTTTACATTATATAGATATTGCAGCCTATAATGCATTTGTACTATGGCAACTCAAAAATCCGGACTGGGCAACTGGTAACATAAAATCAAGAAGAAAACAATTTATAGAAAATTTGTCTGAACAGGTAGTTGCTGCAAACATAGATTCTAGAGCTAGAGCATTTGAAACCAATGCAGTAGTATTTTCGAGACACATTGTGGACGCCATCGAAAGTACAGGCCGAAAAATAAATAAACAAATGAGTACAACATTAGAAAAACGCTCAAGATGTAGCTTGTGTATTGGAAATGACAATAAATATAAATCAAAATGTGATGTTTGTCATAAATATGTATGTAATATACATTCAACATGTACAAAAAATATTTTGTGTACAAATTGTAATGATTTAGAATAAATATTTTTTATGTAATTTTTTTAAAATTTTATTTTTATCTATTATTTTATATCCCTAATAATAGTTCACCTTTAAAATAAAATAAGTCAAAATCATAATGGCAAAAGCTTCATTTTTTATATTTTACGTAAACAAAACGTATACTGTTCGGGTCTCGGTTGACCCAGGCACCGTCCGCAACGGTTGGCGAAACGTCAGTACTGCGAGGGTTAACAGTCAAAAATAACTACAAACTTATATTTAACCCTCTATTGCATAATTTATTTTATAGTTTGAAAAAAATTTTTTTTGCATTTTTTGTGATAAATGTGCATAGAAATAAGACACCTATGAGTTTTTTTTTTTCAAAATTTGTATAAAAATGTGTTCCCAAATGGGCACATTGTGGGCTCAAAGTACATTTTTTTACATGGTGTGAAATGACTTGAAGCAATTATTTACTTTATTTAAACACAAATGTATTCCACATTTTTCGCACATTGTTCTGGATTTACCCTTGCAGTTAGGTTTTTGCATCTTTCTCGGTTTTCTGTCTGTAAAGGCCAATGTCCAGTATTATCCAATATTATGTTTCTTATTGGATGTGGTTCCAAACATTTTCTTTTAGGTGTGAAAGGAATAGGCGAGTCGATGGGCGTATTGGCGCCACTAGTGTTTGGTCGGCCTCTCTTTTTTGCCTTTATTTTTCCCACTAGACATAGATCTTGTGCTAGTATTGTTTTGAATTCCAATAGAGAAACCTTCTCATTCTTGTTTAGTTGTTTATTGATTCTTCTTGAAAGTAACCATGAATTTACTACCACAACGTCAAGCATGTGGCAAAATATGCGCATATACCATTTGCGGCTCTTCAATTTTATGGGATACAATCCTAATAGAGAATCCTGTAAATCTACCCCTCCCATGTGCATGTTGTAGATTGAAACAATGTCGGGACGATCAATTTCTTTCTTGCAGTTCTCCGACTTGAAAAAACGCTTTACTTTGGTAAGTGGAAATGTACCAGAGAATGTAGAAACTAATGTAACTAATCGATTATCATACCACTGCACAACATGAACATCTACTCCAGCAACATTTGCAGTTTTCTCAATGTGTGAGCCTCGTCCCTTTTTTTTCATTTCTTTTTCACTAACCATTTTTAGGCCCTTCAGCCGATTAGATCTTATTGTTGCCACACTTTGTATGCCTAATTTTCCCAGATAGGATAACAAATTTATACCAGAAAAATAATTGTCATAGTAAACCTTATGATTTTTGTCTCTCGGAATTGGTCTACATAAACGGACGATGATATTGCTGGCAGCTCCAAGATTTGGTTCCCCTGGCAATAGATTTTTGTCAGCTTTACTATTGCAAAGCTCAAAATTTGTACTGAAGCCACTTACTCCTGATAAGACATACATTTTGTAACTCCATTTGTGTGGCTTTTTGGGATTATATGTCTTTAAAGATGTTCTTCCCTTGAATGGAATAATTTGTTCATCACAGGATAAATTTTCCTCAAAAGGGATTTTTTGGCAGGATTTCTTTATTTGATTCAATACCGGCATAATTTTATGTGTAATTCCAGTGGCTAAGGTATTATCTGAGAAATGCAAAAAACGTTTGAGCTCCTCAAATCTATTGAGAGGCATGATGTCTGCTATTTGTGGTGTTCTAGTATTGGCCGACCAGTACCTACGCGTTGAGTGCTGCCTTATCAAAGACATCCATATAACTATCCCCAAAAACTGCTCAATTTCTTTAGCATCAGTTCTCAAAGGCCTGTCAGGTCTTCTTTGTGTGCTGTACAAACATGTTTGCTCAACCACCATAGATATAAAATCATCAGACATAAAGAATTTGAATAGACTATATGCACTTTATAATTCTAAAATATATTCTGGAAGATCGCATTCTCCAAAAAACTTATTACCCTGTGGATCTCTATTAGTTTTTGAAGATTTCCAAGTAACATTTTCAACATTTGAAAAGAAAAATCTCGTATTTGGGGGAAGATCAAATAACTGCGTCAAAGGTATGTCGTCTGGGTCCTCAATATCCTGGGATTCAATCTCGTCATCATCTAAGTCGTGAGGAACCTGTATTTCCACTGCAGAGAAAAATATGCATATGAACATCAAGACCAAACTATTTTTACTGGCATAAAATTTACCTTCATCATCATCTGATAGCTCAGAATCCTCGCTATCTGAAGGAATATCTCGAATTGCATCAACTTGAACTTTTTTTCTTCCATAAAAAGCGCTTGGTCTAATTGTTGGAAAATCGCCCGGAAAATCCATTGTGGATCGTCTGTGTGTAGAAATAAGAAATAATTGCACACTTTAACTTTTTGAGCATAATGTTCCCAAATGGGAACAAACAAGTTATGACCTGCTGCAAAAAAAGGAACGAACGAAATATATCGAATTATGCATTATTCTACTCCTAACACTTGAAACTAAGTATAAAAAATACATACTTACCAGAAAATAACCCTAGAAACTAGATTTGATCTTCTAAAATCAATCAAAATGATCAAGTGGCCATTGATTCGATGCGAATTGTATATAAATGCAACACGCCAACACAAACACCACCTCTCGGACAAAAAATTTACGAAAGGTAGAAAACTATACTAGATATTCATAATGTATCTATCAGTTTCGCCGCTTAATACAACATATGGCCACTTTATTGGCTTAGAATGTTGTGTTCCCGAAAGGGAACATTATGCAATAGAGGGTTAATACTTTTCTTTCTAAACTAATCAAAAATTATCAAAATAAACGTTAGAATCACTTACACTTCTTCGTAATCATCATAATTATTATTAATACATTCATTGCAAAGAAAATTTGTGTGTGACGAGCAAATGGTTTTTTTACAGGTTTTGCAAAAATATTGTGATTTTCTATCTGAATTGCGTGAACAAAATTCACATCGTCTTCTTTTCGGTGTTTCATTTTGATTTTTTAATGTCTATTAGAGATGATGCGCTTAAAAAGTTCAAAATATCAAAGCTTCCTCAAGATTGGGCTTCATACAAGTTGCATCGCAATCTGGTAACATCAACGGTGCTATCTGAGAAAAAGGCATGCTATGTTTATACGTTACGTAGTAAAGATCCAAAAGCTATCCTTTTAAATATAAAAAAAAATTGATAAGAAAGTACCTAACAATTTTCTTCCAAGCGATTTAAATAATTATTTCGTTCATGGTGCTGCTTCACTTTATACTCAAACTGATCCCGACTTACCCCTATTTTATCAAAATAATGTAAATCCTACAGTGCAGATAATGCAAGCTTTTATGGCTGTTGATGAACATGAAGTATCTATAATAATTAATAACATTAAAACAACAGCGGTGGGTTCTGATGGTATCTCAATCTGGATGATTGACTGCTGTACTCCTTTTCTCATTCCATATATTACTCATGTAATAAACGCTGCTATTCATCAATCAGTTTTTCCGGATGCCTGGAGAATGGCTGAAGTGATTGCGTGACCTAAAGTATCTGCTCCTTCTGCCCTAAGGGATTTTAGACCCATCAGTATCTTGCCAGTAATGTCAAAAATTTTAGAGAGAGTCTTGCAAGGCAACTTAGAGAACACTGCGAAAGTAATAATATACTACCTGATCAACAATCTGGGTTTCGTTCAGGTTTCAGCTGCGCAACGGCTTTCTTGAACCTTACGGATGAGATATTTGCTTCTAGAGAGGCCGGGCAAGCCGCACTTTTGTTATCATTGGACTTCACCAAAGCATTTGATACAATTAATCTTAATATACTTACATCTAAGCTTCATTATTTTGGTCTTGGAAATCAGGCTTTAATTTTGATAATGTCTTTTTTGTCGGATAGGTCTCAGGTTGTGAAAATTAATAGTCAGATATCGAGCGCTCTATCTGTCACTCGTGGAGTCCCTCAGAGGTCCATATTGGGGCCACTATTGTTTTCGATTTACACATCTGACTTTAGCCAAGTTCTTGAACATTCGCAGGTTCACTTGTATGCAGATGATACACAGCTTCTGCTGAACTTTAATGCAAATAATTGGGATGATACCTGCATAAAATTTAACTCAGATATAGCATTATTTTCTGATGTTGCGAAACGCCATGAGCTTGTGCTTAATCCATCTAAGTCTTCTGTTCTTCTGTTTTGCAGTAGTGTCGCAAGGAGAGCAATTAAACCTTTGATTTCCGAGCAATTGGTGGTGGATGGCGAACCTCTTACTGTTTCTGATGTTATAAAAATTTTAGGAGTTACAATGGATCATCAGTTGAGGTTTGAGGAACATATTGCCAGGTGCTTGAGGGGTGGGTATGGCGCCCTCCGTCTCTTGTATGCCCATAGGGATGTCTTAAATAAAAAATTAAAAATTATGCTGTGTAATAGCTTGGTTCTAAGCAAATTAAATTACTGGGGCGTTGTTTATGGTCCAAAATTGACGGGGACGATTGGGCGTCGTATCCAGAACTTCCAGAACGGTTGCCTGAGGCTTATTTACGGAATTCGTAAATATAAGAGACTGGGTGGTTGAACATGAAGAACAGGCGTAAACTGCATGCAACTTGCGTCTATTATAAAATAATTAAAAGTAAACGGCTTCCTTATTTGCTGCAACGCGTGTCTTTTAGAAATGATGTCATTAATATTAATGTAAGAAGGAGAGATGTATTGACGGTACCACGCCGCACCTCACACCGATCATTTTCCTACCAGATAGCCAAAATTTACAATGATCTACCAATGCACCTTAAGGGATTGAGCTGCGCTTCGTTTAAAAGTAGTTTGAAATCCTCCCTCCTGTTTGAGCCATCATGATTTTTTTTCTCTGTTGTTATGTAGTCTGAGCTGTTAATGTTTCCTTTTTTTTTCTTTGTTAGCGAGAGTTAGTTTCTGGATTAAGTGGAAGAGCAGTTGGTCGATCCAAACTGAACTTCGTCCAGAAAATAAGTCAATATATTTTTTTTAAGAATGTATTATTTTTCTTTTATTTTCCTTTTGTTTTCGACTTATTAATAAAGGCATTATATTATTATGATTATATTATTATTATTATATTATTATTAGTTCCTGAATTTCCAGATTGCTGGGAGCGAAGATCTTTGGGAAGCTTATTATTTTTGAGACGACGTGCCTGGTGTTCTGCAGTTAGTTCCTTGCCCAAGATTTTCAAAAAGTGTCGTCTAGTGGTGGTATAATCATTTGTATTATTTCTATAGACAATTTCACTATTTATCCCAGCAGTATTGAGAATCGAATAAAATATTGTTAGTGGCCATCGCCGTGATTTCTTGAAACGTCATAGGAAGCTGAAAGCTTATCCAGTGTGTCAACACCTCCTTTAGTCAAGTTGTAAAATGTTACAATATCAGGCTTTCTCCTGTCGAGTTGATTCATCAATTTTATCGTCATGATGGAGCGAAGACGACATTAAAACGTTCTTATTCTTTTTTTCCATGTACGATACCATAGTGATTTGTTTTTGAAATCCAAACATACTTGATGGCAATGGTCTTCCTGGTGTGGATACCAAAGATTTTGGCAATTCTTTTTTATTTTTTTCTAACAGTGCCAACAGCTGTTAAACGATGTTCTGTTAGTAATCGTTAAATCAGGCTGTAACTGGTAAACCAGTTATCAAATGTAATATTTCTCCCAGTTCTTGTTACTGGTTCTATCAATCGAAGCACAATATCTTCTGGTTTATTGCTTCTTCTAAAAGGTCCTTCAGGTTGCAAACCCACATAAACCTCTAAATTTACAGTATAGAAACACCTTGCATCAGTTAGAGCAAAAATTTTATGCCGTATTTTGAGGGTTTGCTGGGGATAAATTGACGGAATGGACAGTTTCCCCGAAAAGCTATCAATTGTGCATCGACGGTAAGGTACGTGCTAGGTGAATAAATCTGTTTGCAATTCAGAACAAATGCATCAAAAATTGTCCTAATCGGTGCAAGTTTATCGAGTGCCACTCTCTCAATACGAGTTTCCAAACTGTCAAAGCGCAAGCAACACAAAAGAAAATTGAAACGTTGTAGGGTCATAGTTTTTCTGAATATCAGAACTCCTGTATCGTCAGTTGCCCATAAATCCTTTACATTTTGACGTCCAGATTTGTAGTAGCCTCCTAAATAGAGAAGACCAAATAAAGCTAGCAATTCTGTCTTGTCTGTTTGTTTTACTTTATATTGATCTTTTTGTCCATAAGTAGAAGACCTCATCAAAATTCTTTCGTTTGTGTTATTCAAAATTACTTCTAACATTTCATCAGTGAAGAAATATTTCCAGCATTCTAACGCCGTTTTACCATCTCTATATCCTCTTCTAACGACAGGTAATTGCGTGACAATATTTTCTGATCTTGTTCTGACATTTGGCCGAGGTGGATGTTTGAACCATTTTGTTGTACCGTCCTTCCCCAAATAAAATAAACCTGCGCTGATCTAGTTATTATCATCTATGTCTTTTTCATAGTCGCTGATGTCTTGTTCAGTATCGCTGTAATGATCACTTTCATTCAAGTTGTCTATTTCACCTTCATCACTTGAAATTTCATCGTAATCACCAATTTCAGACTGCACATCTTCCCACAAGGCAAGAAGTCTAGCTTGCTCCCTTTCAAAATCTCCCATTTTGATAACGATTCAATTCTGATAATAAAATATGTAAATAAGTTTAATTAAATCACACTATTTTGTCGTAAAATTTGTTTTATAACAATTAAAAAAAATAACATACCGTCAATGCACTTCTAACGTATTAAGTCTGATGGGGTCTGAGAAGCCCGATGATCAATTAAATTATAAACAACACTGGACTGCAGGTAGAATGACTCATTAGATGCAGCTAACATGGATGCGATTGGTTTTCACGATGCAACACATTTAACATACCTCCGGGTCTGTAAGACCCCACCAGACTTCCGGAAGGTTAAAAAAAATTATTTAAAACTATGATTCAAGTTATTAATCGTATTTAACATTTTTTTTTGGAAAACTTTACATCAATTATGATGGCGGTGATGATTAAGAAAAAAGGTGCATAACCATAATAGAAAATTTTTTGAAATCAGAAATCCACTACTAAAAAATTACAATTATGATACTTAGGTAAAATAATCCTTAATTATCAAATAATAAACGATGAAAGTTTCGTGTAAACGAAAATGTTTCCTGTACCATTGTTACCTCAAAGTTTCAATATTTTCTTAAAACAAAATGTTAGATTATTTGTTTATCAATCTGTTAGGCAGATACCTTGTAATATAATACCCAGTGTGACGTCGAAATTTTGCCCATATTAATAACTGTTATAGAGACAGAATTATCGGTATGAAAGATTTCTCATTCAGATAGATTGGGAGAAGGTTGAATTGGGACCACACTAGTTGAAGGTATTCAGAAGCACCGTTCTGCGGGAAGAAGCAACGTACGTGAAGACCGATTTCCTAGGTGGATGACTACCATTTCAAACCTTGCCATTGGCAACTATTCTCAGATTTTTTTTCTTTGGACTTTATTCATACTTTGGTTTGCATGGTGTCAAGAACAGCAATCAATGGAATGATGTCGTCTTCAGCTATGAATAATGTCCGATAGAAATTTCGGTTTCGACCTTAGATAGGGATTTTTTCGGCTGTGTTTTGGCCGAAATATGGCTGAAATCGAAACTACGCCCATAAAGGTTAATTGTGATCTGTTTGAACTAAAACTTAAGTTTACTGTTTAAACCAGCGTTATGCGATATACAGGGTGTCTCAGGTTTTTGTAGCAGGACTTTAACAGTCGATAGCTGTTTTAAAATGAACACAAAAACTTCATATAAACATAGGTCGACAAACGCTTCGTTTCGGAGATACAGGGTATTCAATTTAAATCTTTGAACTTGATTCTTCTTGAACTAAAATTAGAACTAACTCTAGCACTAACACTAAAACTATCACTAGGACTAACACTGGATCTAAAACTAGAAGCGCGGACTTTTATCCGTAACCAGGCGCCATCTATAAAGGGCGAAACCCTCCCATATACTATCAAATATATATTAATATATATATATTAATTGATTTTTTTAATGCAGAGTCATATAAAGTCTGCATCATATGGAAAAGAATTATTAAAAATAATCGAAGAAAATTGATAACGCACATATTATCACAAATAGGAATGATTACTTTTTAAAATTATTTAAAACTGTGATACAAAATAGTATCGAAACCAAAAGAAAAAAATATCGAAAGCTATGATGCAAGTTATTAATGGTGTTTGAAATTTTTTTTTTAATTATATGAATTTATGATGAGGGTAATGGCTAAAAAGATACACAACCATAAAAAGACATTTTTCGTAATGAGAAATTTCTCTTTCATATAAAATTCACCACCCAGTAATATTCAAATTAAAATTTTTTGGAAACTTCGGTAAAATAATGCTTTATTATCAACTAAGGCCCGTTCTTACCAAATCGTTGATATCTGTTAGATAAGCTGACTATAAAATAACGCTAAACTAATAGTTTACTAATAGTTTAAGTTGGTGACCATACACTCAAAAGACCTAATATTCTAACTTCGAACATCATCGTAAATCGAGCGTTTATTATTTTTGTCATTCTTCTTATTTTGTGTACCGTTCGAACATAGAAAACGGAAAACGATAAGAAAAAAGAACTGCGAATTATTCCAAACAGGAAATGGAAATAATAATCGATTTAATAATAAAAAAAAATGTTATAGAAAATAAAAGAAGTCACGCGTCATGGATGGCGGTTTAATAGCTTCCTCTATTTCATGGAGAAAAAAATGAAAGGTCTCATTGGAAATACGAAATCTTTTCATGAATTCCCCATCTGAATGTTTATTTAGATGATTTAATCGTCTTCGTATTATTGTTTCACTTCGTATAGGAAATAATTAGGGGTGTGCAATACAGCATGAAGCGTATCGATATTCTATACACACATTGTATCGATATATCGGATATATACATATATCGATGTTGTATCGTTACTCATATCGATGTCTTATTGATATTTAGATAGACAGTTAATAAAAAGAAACTATGAAGAACATAAAAGTTAAAAAAATTATTTGTACTTTAGTTGAATTTAAATCTAAATTGTATAATTGTTTTTGTATCGATATATCGATGTTTTCTTCATATCGATATCGATATTTTCTTTGTATCAATATACTAATGTGGCGATATATCGATATTACAGTGATGTGTGTATCGGCCATTCGACATGCACTGCTGTCTCGATACATCGATACTTTAACCCAGCCCTAGAAATAATTCATTTATGTCCTTGAAAATATTTTCTTCATCACCAGCATCCATAAAATTATCCATTTTTGTAATATTTTACTGAAAAACCACGCGTGCCGTTACACCTCCGGGCGATTTATGAGGTTAGGTTTCTTGTTTTCTCTATGAAATACCGACTTAACCCGAACCGCATTCAATGGTTATGGTTAACAAAAAAGTTATATTTCAGGTAACGTTAACTGTGAGATAAATGCAGTGGTAGTAATCGATTTTTACGTTATCTTTTAGATAGCGCTAACTACAACTTTAACTATGTGTGGCCTAAGAAGCGATGGAAGTTTCCATGTAAAAAACTCAACTATTATGTTTCCTGTACCACCATTATCTCCAACAATATTTTCTTAGTACCAATTAATTTCTGTCTACAAAATGTTAGTTTATTTTTAATTATCAACCTGTCAAGCAAATGCTTTGTAATGTCTAATGCGATGTTATTAACAGTTTGTCCATATCAACGACTTTGACTACACTACAGTTGCTCGGATATAGTCTTGATTGCTGCGAATTGGACGAGAACTTTGAACCGACACTTATCGATGGGAACTGTTTACAGATGAATTTCTTCCTTTGGACTTCATTCACACTTCGGATTCCATTAACGCCTCCCCAAAAAGCAATCATAATAGTACGGTGTCAAGAACGGCAAGGGTGGTTTCATGAATAGAATGACATTGTTTTAAGTGATGAATCGACGTTTTGTTTATGGCTGAATAATAGTCGTATAAGGGTGCGGCGACGTCGAGGGGAAAGACGGAATTTAGAGTTCGTGCAAAGAAGACACATAGACTTAACAATTGGAGATATGGTTTGGGGCGGTATGTAGCGATATGTGCTAGACAAAGATCACCCTTACGTTCATTTCCAACGTCATTCATGAAGACATTGCAGAATGCCATTTTCTAATAGAATAATGCTGTAGTTGCAAGGTGATTTCTGGAGCAGGTTGGATTGCCAATTGAACATGTCTGGGATATGATGGATCCGCGACTAAGACAAGTCCCAAGCTTTCTAAAAATCTTGATTAACTTCGAGATCATCAAAGTTATAGAGCAGTGTTTCCTAAACTTTTTTCGCCGTAGAATACTTGCAAGCTCCAACATTTTTACGGGACATCACAGTACACTTGTATGTATAGTCGGCTGTAAACGAGTCTTATCAATAGAAGGGATAATAGTTTTATGATGGTGTCATAAATATAGACGAATCTTTTCGGATGATACAAATCAGGCACAGCATAACCAATTTTTTTAATCTCGAAAAGATTCTTTCTAACTTTTTTAATTTTTAACTATCTCTAAATCTTGGGTTGGTAACAATGAACAATACGCTAATATTATTAATGATATGCATTCTAGGGATGCATATTATTTACTTAGAAAGTTTTTATCGTTAAAGATTGGTTCTATCGTTTTTAATTTTTGAGATACAGCTCTGTTTTGATGTTTTTTATTCATGATTTTTGATGAAATATATCAAATTTCAAACTTTTATCAATTTTTTAATCTTGGGTTGGTAACAATAAATGATACGCGATTATTAATGCATTCAACCCCTTGAATGATTAAGAAAGATTTTATCTTAAAAGAATGTATTATTATCTAAATTCTTAAATACAATCCTTTTCCGATGTGAAATTTTTGAGAATTTGAGAGAATTTAGTTGTCTTTTAAAGAATTCTGGTGTTTTTCGATTGTGATCAGGGGAATCGTTTTGAAGCAA
Organism: Onthophagus sagittarius; assembly: GCA_036711965.1. Classification (NCBI taxonomy): domain Eukaryota; kingdom Metazoa; phylum Arthropoda; class Insecta; order Coleoptera; family Scarabaeidae; genus Onthophagus; species Onthophagus sagittarius. Next base: position 60,930,222 of record JASERS010000002.1, on the reverse strand, counting down.
TTAGTATGTAAAGCTTAGATTTTTCCTAATAAAATTTTAATTTATTTACTCCCAGTCTCACACTTTTTGGCGAAACACAGTTTAGGAATCGTTGTTCTAGAGATTGCATGGAACGAGGTATCCCTAGAAGAGTAATGCATGCATACAGGATTCAACCCTCTACTGGCTTTTTCTTGAAAATGTTAATTTTTGTTTTGTTTTTATCATCACAACTTTAAGTAGTAGTATTATTTTATCAAAGTTTCAAAATTGTTGTCTAATTCTTAATGGGGGTGTATTTCATGTGAAAGTGAGTTTAATGTATTTTGGATAACCGATTTATATTGTTGCTAAAACACTCTTGTCGTTAAGTGTCTTTCGGCTGTAATTATTATTATTATTGCATAATAGAATGAAAAAAAAAACACCACGTATAAATATTATTTCAAATACATCAAATATTAAAATCATAAAATCATTTAATATGAATAAATTGAAACGACCTGACTCACTACTACAACATTACGTAATAAAATTGAGGGCGATTAAGGGGCAATCAGGTATAGTGTAAAGTCCAAAACGCTCAAATGATTACTGGTGGGGTCCGCTGGTGAAGATTACGTCCAATGGTGCGAATTCCATCTGCTCTAATCCGATAACGTTCGAAAATGCGATTTTCGTGTATTTGGGGCGTTGTGCGTGGAAAACCAATGCGGATAAAGCTCAGGAAACATTTTTGATATGAATTTTTATGAAGGCGTTTCCGATCTCAACATTACAACCTATTTTTTGGTGTTTATGTATTAAATCGGGCGTGTCACCCACAACCGATTTCGGCAATTTAAGGGGAAATCGTTATTTATGTGGTAGAAATACATATATACTCGTTTATAAAAAAACATTCTCAAACCGATGAGATCGTTTTCGGACTAAAATTGTTGAAAAGTGGATGATTACAGATTAATATTTGAAATTCGGTTATTGCTGAAATTACTTGCGGGTAAGATGTTAAAATTGTTCAAAACTGATATAATTTTGTATCAATATATTAAATTTAGTGCCTTGCCCGCAAGCGATCTCGGCGATTTAAGGTGAAATTGTTCTTTGCATATCTTAATAAAGGTAGTAAGTTTGTTACAAGAGGGTATAATGGATTTGAGACTATAAGAGATACTAAATCTGTTGGGTTGGATTGAGCTGGGATAAGTTGTATTGGAAAAGATTTATTATACCTTGAAAGAGATAAAAAGTTTCTTATAACTAGGTCTTCAAACTGCCAAGGTCGCTTAAGGGTGAGATTTAAATTTTTTCAAAACTAGCAATTTTATATCAATACATTAAATCTAGTGTCTCACTCACAAGCAACCTCGACAATTTAACGTGAAAAGTATTATAAGCACATATTTACAAATACAAATCGTTCCTTATAATCCTCGGTAGACTTGAGGTGAGCTGGGTTGTGTTGAGTTGGATTTGATTGATGTCTGGATTTTTTGGAATAGATGATAATTAATTTTTGAAAACTTAAAATACAACAGTGAGGACAACAGATCTCGTAAATCGTTCGAAGACACGAATTCTGCTCCTTACTCACCATAGACCGTGTCCAAGTAGTTTTAGTTGTTAAGTATTAGAGATTCATATAGCTTGATTTTGCAAGTCCTGGAGAGAACATGATGCTGATGAAATATGGACTAGAGAGTGCAGTAAGACTTACTTGTTAAGTAAGAGGTATTCTTTGCAAAACGTAGATTCCTGTTCAGAAAGAGACTGAGATCCTTAACACAATTGAAAAACGGGATAGGCTTCGACGAAAGGAATTCGACGATTAACTTGAATTGCGTAAACCTGCAACTCAAATTAATCAGCTTGTGACTTGGGTTCGGCACAAGACATATCATTTAGATTGCTTAATCAAAGCAACCAAGGTAGAATTCATATTACTCTCAACACCCGCGGTATCTTGTGGATACAAGGATCAATATGTTTGAGTGTCGTTCGCATACAGGTGGTAGTTGCATCCTTGAAGATGGCCCGCTAGGTCATGTGTGTATAAAGCGAACACAATTGGAGAGAAAGGAACTCCGCAAGTGACGTCTAAAGGATTCGAAGGAACCCGATCAATAACAACACGCTGTCTGCAGTTGGCCAAATAAAAGCAAATCACCGCTCCCTCATTCAAACCCATTGACGCAAGTATAACCAAGAGTATTCTATGGGACACCATACTGAAGGCTGGCATGAAATCCAATAGTAAAGGCCGTAAATATTAAATAAACAGTAATGAGGCAATACGTTAAAAGTTAATATGACGTCTTAGCTGAGTCTCCATCCTTTGCATCCTACGCTGGGTTTCTTTTTGGTATGGATATCAGAAGTGACTCCTTCCATGCTTCAGGAAAAGTACACGTATCTATACACGCATATGAGTGATATATTGAACGATCGCCGGGAAAAACACAGCTAGACATCACGAGTTCAGACCATCAACACCCGTAGCCGTGCTCTTAATAGTAGAGAATGCGCGAAGCACTTGAGCATCGGAAACATGTTCGAACCGTATCCTCTGTTCAGGTGGAATCAAGACATCAGAAAGGTGGCGCTCAATGATCATAATGTTCACAAATTGAGACTGAGGCATGATAAACTTAAAGTTGAGGAGGCTCGGATCTCTCAGAGTAGGAAGGTTTTCTGATTTTTGACCAAAGGCGCTTTTTGGTGTTACGATATCTGTCACATTGGTACTTAAAATAACCTTTCTTTCTCTGTTGCCTGCTTTGTTCGTTCCTTAGATAGTACTCGTGACGAGAAGCTCTTCCGGATTTCTCATTTGATCTTCCCTCAAAATACAATATCGAATTAAAGATACATTACCAACCATGGTCTGATATATTAAAGATTCAAATAGTATAATTTTAAAGAGAGATCGAGTTCTTTAATACAATCGAAAAGCGGGATAGGTACAGACTCGACGGCTAATTTGACTTGCACCAGCGTCGTCGTTTCAGTCTGAACAATATAGCTTGCGACTTCGTTGGGTTCGGCACAAGACAGCATCATATAGTATGCTTAACCAATCATAACGTTCAGAGATTGAGGCTGAGGCATCACGAGCTTAAGGTTAAGGAGGCTCGGATCTCTCAGAGTAGGAAGGTTTTCTGATTTTTGACCAAAGGCGCTTTTTGGTGTTACGATATCTGTCACATTGGTACTTAAAATAAGCTTTCTTTCTCTGTTGCCAGCTCTGTTCGTTCCTTAGAGACTTATAGTACTCATGACGAGAAGCTCTTCTGGATTTCTGATAACGTTTCAAAGTAGCGTCCCTCAAAATACAATATCGAATTAAAGATACATTACCAACAATGGTCTGATATCTTGTAGCTCATACTGTGAGGACGCCGGTTCTCGTAAATCATTCGAAAATACGAATTCTGCTCCTTCTGTAATTCATCTTTGTCCTTTCTATATAAAAACTCATCATAGACCGTGTCCAAGTTGGTTAAGTTGCTAAAAACTAAAGATTCAAATAGTATAATTTTAAAGTCCTGGAAGGAACGTGAAGCTGATAACATATTAAACATATTATGTAAGAGGTGTTCTCTATAAAACGTAGATTACTGTCCAGAAAGAGATCGAGTTCTTTAATACAATCGAAAAGCGGGATAGGTACAGACTCGACGGTTAATTTGACTTGCACCAGCGTCCTCGTTTCAGTCTGAACAATATAGCTTGTGACTTCGTTGGGTTCGGCACAAGACAGCATCATATAGTATGCTTAACCAATCATAACGTTCAGAAATTGAGGCTGAGACATGACGAGTTTAAGGTTAAGGATGCTCGGATCTCTTAGAGTAGGAAGGTTTTCTGATTTCTGATCAGAGGCGCTTTTTGGTAGTACAATATACATTGGTACTTAAAATAAGCCTTTTTTCTCTGCTGCCAGCTCTGTTCGTTCCTTAGGAACTTATAATACTCGTGATGAGAAGCTGTTCCGATATGTTTCTGATAACGTTTCAAAAATGTGTCTCTCAGTCTCATCACGCATTTAATATCATAGGTGGTCAAAGCTGTGGGCGATTGTTTGGATACAAATTCTCTTTATGAACATGGTCCAAGAAGGTATCAAGAAGGCGCAAAATATTAATATTGAAAAATGACAGTTTAGTATTCAGATCACACAAGTTGAAAACCAGATACCAGCGAATACTATCAAAACCACCATTAACAGATGAATATTTAGATTATTCAAGGGCCTAGTAATGATAGGAATTCACAATAAACGCAGCAATTGTTAGAGATGTTGCTGTAATCACAGGTTCCTTGAGATTTCAATTTATTTTTCTCATCATCAAAGATTTATAATACTTCAAAGATATAGACATATCCGATATTACCCTCAATCTCCCCCAAAAACCCATCGTGGTCGTCGATAAACCACACCAACAGCAAAGGATGCACTTTTATGCTTAAACGCCACTTACAGATATACGATGTCTTCAGAATTGAAGATGAAGATATGTGCAATGTCTTGGTAGAGACAGAAAATTTTATATAACCTGATATTTAGCTCCAATCTGCCAAGATGTAAAAACATATTATTTATATATTAAATATATTACATATGTCTTGATAGAGATACAAAAATTTCTTATAACAGGATATTTTCCTTCAAATTGCGAAGGTTGCCTACACGGGAGATATTAAGATCCTTCAAAACTGAAATTTTGCATTAATACATTAAATATAGCGTTAGATATAAAGTCTGTTATAAAAAAATAACAGCCCTGGTCAATTACATGATATTACAATTCGATAATCGATGCAAATTACATGGCATCGAGTTCTGCTTCTTATAGAATATATGATTAATCCCAGGTTTTAGTTCTAAGTTATTTGGTCCTTCTGATTAGATGACAAAATTTGTAAAGAAGCTATCAATATGCCATTTATTCCTTCTGTTTATCCACATTAAACGCCTGATTAATCAAATTCAACATAAGACTGTTATTTTAATCCCCGTACAACGTGATCGTTCTAAGATTTTCCAATCTCTCCACCAGTTAGCATTAATTTATTCACTCTTTCGTTCTGCAGATCTATATTTCCAGCTTTCTCGCCTATATTCTATAACAATTTCCTTTGTACTCATCTACACCACCTTTTACATTATTTATATGTTTAAATTTCATCCGTTTTTTCTGTTGATTTCCTTTGCTATGAGGCAGACGTTTCGCCAAGATCTCACTAAAGATGAAAAGAAAGATGAAAGAAACCGACAGGAAGAATGGATGAAATCTTGAATCGACCACAATAACACATACTTTATACCTTATAACATAAGACTTTTTTATTGGTTTTAATTAAAAAAAAAGAAATAATAGTCTTTAGTTATTCATGTTGTGGTTAAACGGGAATGAATATAACGTATATATAGAAATTGAATTCCACTTTTTCCAATATTGTAGAAAAACGTTGGCTTGATTTTAAATATTTCTTTAATTTGGTGTATTAATCGGATAGAATCGAAATTTTGCCATATAAATTCCTAAAATTTCCTTCACTTTCCCGACACATTTTCAACGTGTTCCTTTAGAAACGCAATAATTTTCTACAATCCATTTGCAGTGCAACGTTATTTTAGTGGTTAGAGTTTTAACGGTTACACCATAAAAGCTTTTACGAAGAAGCTATATAAAGACATGTCAGTGGAGTAATTAGTATTAAAACGGGTATAATTAAGAGTGATCTAATTCAATTGCAGTGCCGTGTTTGTACGCGCACATTTATGGGTTTCAAATAATCGTTCTCGGTAACAAAGATAATATTTGATTCTATCATAATTATAATTTATTCTAATTTGTATAAAATGTTTTTAATAAATGTCAAGGAGTTTATTTGTGTGGGTCAGCTCACCTCTTTGTATCTCTATCTGTGGCGTTCATTAGCATTGCCGTTTTATTATTATTTAATCAAGCTGAATGGCGATTAAACGTCGACAATTGGCTATAAAAGGTTATAATTAAATTTTTACAACGTTATTTTTCATGAAAATAATTTGAACCTCATTGTAATAGTGAAATAATTATTAAGTCGTTTAATTAATTAATAGCATTTATGGTGACTGCATACATTTTTAGTGAGTTACTCATACAATTTTATCGGTTACAAATTCTTAATCGAATGTATTGTTAACCAAATGTTTGATAAAATAAAAATTTATTGCTTGGATAAATTAATCTAGAACGTTTAAATCCAAGTGTTTAAGATAATAAAAAAGTTTTTACTTGTTGTTTCTTAACAGTATTAGACAAATGTTTTAATAAATACCTCATAAGAAGTGATGAAGATTGCAGTTTAATTAAATAAATATTTCCTTTACGTTTAAATTATGTTGCAAGTTGATGGTGTAAGACTTGAAATGCAATTTAAGCTTCACAAAATATACTTTCCTATTCCACGAATTATGTCAGTTATGACACAACTCTCACATCTATCGAAGATTTTCTGATTTGTTAATAAATCTAATGATAGCAACTAGTGGTCGAATTTCTTCCAAGAGCAAAACAGCTGTTGAAGGTTACCTCCAGCAATAAAAATTCCATCTGCTTTAATCTATAATATTTCAAACTGTAATTTCATGCACCACGGCTGTGCACAAAATTCATTGAAAGACGATTTAAGTAGATCATAAGTTCATTACTAAGACTTTGAGAGTTAACTTCGAAATGATTTTTGATAATAATGTCTTCAAAGGCTTTGCTTCAAATTGTCAAGGTCACTTAAGGACAAAACGTTAAAATCCTTGATAACTGACAATTTTGCATGAATACATTAAATCCATTTATCCACAAACCGCCGAGGTCGCTTGCGAATGAGGCGCCCCAATTGTTAAAATTAGACGATTTGGTATAAATATTTCAAATCCTACGACCTTGGAAGTCTTATTCAAAATAAGATTGGGTTGGATTGGATTGAGTTTGGTTAGGTTGGGATTTTTTTGGAAAAGATATGTCTTATGTTTTTGTGGCACCCAAAACATGGCTCTTACATTACTAAGACTATGCAGAGTGGCCCAGATCTTAATCGGGACTAGAGTTTCACAACTCTTTTCGAGTTATGAGTGATTAAAGTTGATCCAAAATTTACTATCATTAATTTAAACATTAAAAAATCAAATAAATTATGAATTTTTTGAAATCATGATTTAAATATTTGAATTTGATTTATTTAAAAAAATCATGGTTTATTCAAACCCCGGTACGAAACCATTTATACGTTTTTGTTATTTTTTATATAAATAAAACAAATTACTTAATTTTCAACTACAATATTCATTTATTATTCATATAACACCCGCAATATTTTGTTTTTTAATAATAATAAACAATATTAAGCATAAATACATATTAAATACTTCTTATATTACTTTGTTTCGCCTTCAGGACTTCAATATGTCCACAATTTATATTTAAACGCATGTTTTACGTTTTCTTTTTTGTGAACATCACAATATAAAATACTAGAGAACTGAGAATAGAGTCCAGGATAGGATCTTTGAATAAAATACAATTAATTTATCACCTCAATATTTCGCAAACTGTTTAATTGTTGCTTCATTAGGGCTTCATTCTTAATTGTTGGGAAAACGGTTAAAAACTGTAAAATTCTTAATAAAACAGGCAGTAATAAAACACGTGAAAACTACGATAGAAAAAACAAAACAGAAGGAACCATTCCAAGATAGGATCCTTTATTACCTGGCATTTATTCTCACCTCTCTGTTATTTTATCGAACAATAATTACACTTTGTAATATAAAATACTGAAAATTCTATTTATTAATGGACTTATATTTCAAAGCCAGCGACCTCAGTTGTGAGGTGAAATCGTTCCTTATAGTCCTCAGTTGACTTGAGATGAATTGGGTTGGAACCGATTGAGTCGGGTTAGTTTTGAAATTTTTTGAAAAAGATATTTATTTGTAGAGATAATAAATTACTTATAAAATTAAATATGTTGCTTCAAATTGCCAAAGACGCTTAAGGGCGAGTTATTAAAATCTGCTGTGATGATAAAAAGATTTAAGATAACATTTCGTGCCATATCTTGATAGAGATACTAAGGCTGTTATAAGAAAGTATTTACCCTCAAATCGCCGAGGTCGCTTATGGCGAGGCGCTACAACCGCCGAAAGTTGATGATATCGGATTAGTATTTAAAATCCAGCTAACTCGGCTATTTCAGGTGAAATTGTTCCTCGTATATTTTGGTAACGTTCAAATTCCAAGGATGCTTGGGGGCAAGCCGCTAAAAAACATCTTGTGGCCGAAATCATTTCAAAAGCTAAGCGTCATCTTAAGTTCACATTTCCAACATCTAAAGTTACTTGAATTAATAAATCAAAAAATCTCAACCTAACTTAGCTCAATCCAATTTAACCCAACCTAACTTTACTCAACAAGACCTAACCCAACTCAACTCATTTCAATTCAACTAAGAATTATAAGGAACTAATTGAACTAAAATTAGAATTAACATTAACACAAACATTAGTACTATCACTAGGACTAACACTAGATCTAATATTACTAATACTAGATCTAACTAAGAAACTTTCGGGTTTTGTCGTGCGTCTTTTGATAAAGTGTTTGACGTTTCGAATGTAATGTTGCAATGGCATGCGAAACATCAAACATTTTTTTAAAATACGCACCGTAAAACCCGAACGATTCTAGTTTTAGATCTAGTATTAGTCCTAGTGATAGCTCTAGTGATAGTTATAGTTCTAGTGTTAGTGCTAGTTCTAATTTTAGTTCAATTACCACTGATCGTGAAAGCATTTGTACTTACATAAGGAACTATCTTTTAGTTACATTTATCTTATAAATAAACCCAGATATTAGCCAAGCAGAGCGCGTAAAATAGCCGTAACCATGACATCCCTTAGATTACTTAAATAGTTAACCAGAACGAGGTAGTAACAAACTTAAGCAATACTAAATAATGTTAGTTGTAAACTTTAACTGCTGTTTTTCCAAAATTACGATTTTCAAGTTGGCTTGCAGTATAACTTTAAACAATTTTCAGAACTAAATTCCCCAAAGAAATACACAGGGTATCTATGATCGGTTAAAAACTTGTGTTGTTATTATATAAATATATGTATATTTATTACTACATACTACACGAAACTACGTTTTATTGTATTTTATCATTTCAAATAATAAATTGTTCCGTTGACGATGTTAATAAACGATATACAATAGTCTAAAAAACGAATAAGAATATGAAAAAAACAGTTTATTTTGATTCGACGAAACTGTTTAGCGGATTTTTTGAAAATACGTATGGGTACTGGAAAAAACTGACTTCGAAATAGAGTAAAACCACAGTTGACAACTTAAAAAAAATTCTGAATTGTTCTAAGTTGGTCTGAATTGGAGCTAAAAAAATTATAGCAAAATGCATACTTTTTAAAAGTCGTTCGCTGCAGATGCTTGCAGTGAAATGGCAAGAATAAGCTTAATAGTTCATCAACGTTAAAAAATTATATGAAAATAATAACTTTAATTTAGATAAAACAATAATTTAATTTAATTTTAAAATTAAAATATTCAATTTAAATTTTAATTCGTTAAAAATTTTGTATGGGTACTCTTTTGGAAACGTTTCAAATCTGTCAGAGGCAATATCAAATCTTTTGAAAATATTTCAAATCTTCTAGAATTAGAATCAAGCCTTCTTTTAGCAACATCAAGTCGTTTAGAAGTTGTATCAAGTCTTTCGGAAGCAATATCAAGTCTTCTAGAAGCAGTATCAACTCTTCTGGAAGAATTCCAAGTCTTCCAAAGCTAATATCAAGTCTTTTAAAAGCATTTCGAGTCTTCTGACAGCATTTCGAGTCTTCTGAAAGCATTTTAAGTCTTCTGGAAGTATTTCAAATCGCCTAGAATCAGTATCAAGTATTTTGGAAATATTTCTAGCCTTCGGGAGACATTTCAAGTTTTCGACGTTGTTCATCGAAAACTATCACGTTTAGAAGCATTTTGGTATTCTAGCAGCAGTATCGAGTCTTCTGGAAGCAATATCAAGTCTTTTAGAAGCAGTATCAACTCTTCTGGAAGAATTTCGAGCCTTCCAGAGGTAATATCAAGTATTCTAAAGGCATTTCACTTTTTCTAGTGGCACTATTAATTCTTCTAGGCGCATTTCAATTTTTCTGGAAGCATTTCAAGTCTTCTGAAAGCATTTTAAGTCATCTAGAATCAATTTTAAGTATTTTGGAATTATTTCAAGACTTCTTTTAGTCTTCTAAAGGCAGTATAAAGTCTTTTGCAACCATTTTAAGTCTTCTGGAAGCAATGTCTAGTTTTCTAGAAATAGTATCAAATCTTCTGGATGAATTCCAAGTCTTCCAGAGGTAATATCAAATCTTTTAAAAGCATTTCAACCCTCCCAGAGACACTATCAACTCTTCTGAACGCACTGCAAATCTTCTGAAAATATTTGAAGTCTTCTGAAAGCATTTCAAATTTTCGAAGGCAATAACACGTTTGGAAGCATTTTAGTCTTCTAAAAGCAGCATCAAGTCTTCTACAATTATTTGAAGTCTTCTGGAAGCAGACCAAGTCTGCTGTAAGCTATTTCCAGCTTCCTAGAAACAGTATCATGTCTTCTAAAAGCATTTTAACTCTTCCAGAGGCACTATCAACTCTTCTGGACGCATTTCAAGTCTTCTGGAAACATTTCAAGTGTTCTAAAATCAGTCTCAAGTATATTAGAAGTTCTAGAAGCAGTATCAAGTCTTCTGCTAGCATTTCAAGTCTTCTAGAAGCAGATCAAGTCTTCTGGAAGATTATCTAGATTTCTAGAAATAGTGTAGCAAGCCTTCCAGAGGCACTATCAACTCTTCTGGATGCATTTCAAATCTTTTTAAAAGAATTTTAAGTCGTCTAGAATTAGTCTCAAGTATTTTGGAAGTATTTCAAGACTTCTGGAAGCATTTTAGTCCTCTAAAAGCAGTATCAAGTCTTCTGGAAGATTTTAGTCTTCTAAAAGCAGTATCAAGTCTTCTGCAAGCATTTTAAGTCTTCTTGAAGCAGATCAAGTCTTCTGAAAACAACATCATTTTTTTTGAAACAGTCTTCTGGAAGAATTCCAAGTCTTCCGAAGGTAATATCCAGTCTTCTGAAAGCATTTCAACTCTTCCAGAGGTACTATCAACTCTGCTGGATGCATTTCAAATCTTCTGAAAACATTTCAAGTATTCTAAAAGCATGGTACGTATTTGGGGTCCATTCTTATGGGTGCTATGCACTTATTAAAAATCGTGTATAAAGAACCCACGCATCCAGCGTCTACGTTGTTTGTGTTGTTTGTAGACCAACATAGAAATACTTTTCTCTGTCAACTCATGGTAGCAGCTTACAACTGTGGTAATACCATGATAAACGCGCTTTTATTTGTTACCATTTTGAAGAAGAATGAAAATTTCCTGTTCAAAATGCATAAATGCATTGGATAACTTTTTTCAAGTCAATTAAGTTAATTGTTGGATTGAGATGTCAACTATTTCTTTTTCGGTCTGAAATGTTTCATTCTCTGCAAGTTCAGTTAACTCAGCAAGCGAAAATTAGCGATCCAACAAATTCATATCATCTTCCAAGTTCTCAAAACCAACTTTTTTTCCAACCGCAATATGTTTTATCTAATTGGAAGCAGATTATGATAATGTTGATTTAAACTGATCCCATGATTTGCCAATATAGTCTATAATTTCTTTTATTTTGAATTGCTTGAAAAACTGAACAGTTTGATCCATTGGCTGAATCACCACAGTTGTATATTTAGGTAGATGTTTTATTATCGCATGTTCAGTCAGGTCCGTTCAATGGTGGGATTTGGGGGAGTGTTACTCAAAATAAGCAACATTTCTTGATTCAAATCGTTCTTCCCAAAGTATTCTTTCATTTTAAAACAAAAGTGAGTTGTTTGAGCATAGCATCACTGAGGTGAGGCCATAAATCGAAACATCGTAGACCATAAATTGCAATTGAGTTATATTTTGATAAAGAGGGGCTGTATTGGGCGATGGGTGGTATGAGTGTAATTGTAAAAGAAATTTATACTTTTATTTGAGGGCTTGCCATTTGTAGAAATATCAATTTTAACGATCAAGTTGACGATTTCGGATTAATATTTAAAATCCAGCAACTTTAGCGATTTTAAATGAAATTGTGACTTATTTATGTTGATAAAGATTTTTCCAAAAGCTAAACATCATCTTATCTCAACATTTCCAACGCCTAAATTTTTTTGAATTATTAAAAATTATTTTTATCGAAAACCAAACATGAAACCGATAAAAAGGACAAAAATTTTCCATCAAAATTTTCTTTTTAATTTTAATTCCCTTTTACCCATTCCTTATACAAAAATTTATCAGGTTTATAGAGAGGTATATAGAACAAAAAAATGAGATTATACCGTGTCGTGATAAAGAAACTTTATCTGTTTACAAACGATAACTCGACGCCACGCCGGTAATTTTACCGAGTAAGGTTTAGCAATACCTGTATAACATTACCAACGTATTTCTTGGAATTAGAAGGAGTTGAACGAATCACATCGAATTAAACGACTATTTTTTTTTTATTTTTTTGAATTCGTATCGGACTTGGATTTTTAGACACCGACCGGTTACTATCCTGTAAAAATAGCGAAGCATCCTAATATTTATCCGTACGATCTCGGCTTCTAGACAACGTTTCTATAAATATTTTTTTGTAATATCAACAAATCAAAAGAAAAATTTCACTTTTGCCACATAAAAAGATGTCGAATCGTCGACATTCGACGATTGTTGGTTATCTACTTGTGTTATTAAAAGTGAAAAATACTTTTTTTTTAGTGTTTCGTTGAAAAGTAAGATTTAAAGTTTTTTTTTAATTTACCTTGAATTCTTTTTTTAGAAACATACAGAACTTCTCTGACAGTTTTATACAAAAGACATAAAAATAGATCGGAAAGAAAAATGAACGTTTTTAAAAGAACCCTCTTTTTGCTTGTTTTCAGATCGTAAAAGGAGTTTGAGCCTACACCACAAAAAGGCTTTTTTTTATTGCTCCTTTTGATGTTTTTACAAAAGATGGATTGGGTAGGGTTGATTTTTTTTGTCTTCTTTTCTAATTAGAAAAGATGATAAAAGTTAAAATGAATCATTTTAGCCTTTTTTTCCAAAGTTTCATAAAAGATAGATGGGTTTGAACGTAATTTTATTATTTCTTTTTTTTTAGTAATTAAATTAGAGGATAAGTTTCAAATTTTCCTGGAACTTGCCTTCAAACTTGGTGAAATCTAACCTCGTTTAAAGTCATATCGATTTTAAAACTTATAAAATCAGTCTAAAATTACACTAATTTCGCAAGTTCATTCTTTCGAAAAATTTTTATTAAAATTAACTTTGTATAAAGAAACTTCGTTTTATCAAAAAATTAATAAAAAAAAATTGGTCGATTATGTGTCATTACTTTAATTTTTATCGCTCGTTACCAGTGAATTTACTAATTAAAAACGACCATTTCGATATAGATAAGATTTTATATTTAGTAGTCGTAAATCCGGCTGAGTTTTACGATTTTTTCTCGTGGACAGAGTTCATTCACTGACTTGTAAGTAGCGAGAATTGTGGACATTATCTTAAACCATAAAATTAAAAAAAAACATTTAAATAATGTAACCTCTTAAAACGCATAATAATAATAAAGTTAAAAATAATTACTTAAGAATGTAGGTTGAGTTCAAAACTTATTATCTCAAATATGAGTTGAGTTAATCAAATGCGACTTTTTTTTCTTACAAAGTACACACTTCCATTTATAAATTTCCAATGTTTCAGCGTGATATCTCAATAACACAATTTTTTAAATAAATTTAAAATTTACTTTAAAAATTATTATATTATAAATAAAAATTTTTAAATGCACTTTTCTTTATAAAACATCAACGTTTCATTGAGATATCTTATTTCGATTTTTTAAAAACGATGAAATTTGTTGATTTCATAATAATTCAATCATTAATATCTCAAAGAAAATTTCCAACACGGTTTTGTTCATGAAGAAGTGTATACTTTTCTATACAAATGCAAAATGTTTTATAACTATATTTTAAGAATTCAATTTTTCACTATTTTTTATAGCTGATTAAATTTTTTTTTTCATTTACTTAGATTATGTTCAATGACTAATATCTCAAAAACGAATTGAGATTTTTAAGAACTGTTAAGCACTCAAAAAGTACGTCCTCTCATATACAAATCCAGAACGCGATTTTGAAATGAAAGAATACGATTTTTTAAGGTTTTTTAAAATCGATGGAAAAGTTCCTTCATCAGTTTAGGTTACGTTCAATCATTAATATCTCAAAAACTTTTAAAACTTTTTTAAGAACGTTATTGTTCATGAAAAAGTGTATACCTCATCTACAAATCCAAAACGTTTCATAACAATGTCTTAAGAATTCGATTTTTCACAAGATTTTAAATAAACATATTGGATTTTTTCTCATTTCTTAACCCTCATCTGGATTTCGTATCTAGAACCAAATCCGGACTAACTTGAAATGCTTACAGAACGTTTAAACTGCTTCTAGAAGACTTGATATTATTTCCAGAAGTATCCAGAAGACTTATAATACTTACAGAAGACTTGATTCTCCATCTAAAAGATTTGATCTACATTCGGAAAATTTTATACTGGTTCTGATGTAATTGTTTCCAAAAGACTTGATATATATCCAGAAGACCTGAAATGCATCCAGATGACCTGAAATGCTTCTAGAAGACTTGAAATGCTTCCAGAGGACTCGATACTGCTCCTGGAAGACTTGATACTGCTTCTAGGAGATTTGACACTGTTCCAAGACATAAAATGAAGATTCGATATTGCCTCTGGAAAATTTGATATTACTTCCGAAAGGTTTGAAATATTTCCAGAATACTTGATACTGCTCCTAAAAAACTCGATATACTTTCTGAAGACTTGATAAAGACTTCCAAAAAACTTGTAACTATTGCTAAATGGCTTGAAATGTTTCCGAAACACCTAATACTGGTTGTAAGAAACTTGAAATGCTCTTTGAACACTTGATATTGCCGCAGGAAGAGATAACATGCTGCCAAAAGACTTCTTACTGCTTGTAGAAATGATAGCAGAAACCATTTTTATCGAAAAGAAACAAGATATTGTTTATATATCCTTTGAGTTTGCGTCATTTGAAAATATCCATTCGTTTTTAAGATATTAACGATTGAAATTTTACGATTTTAACCCTCATCCGGACCAACCTAATCAAACCAAACTCAACATAACCAAATCGAATGTAACCAACCTAACCCAACCCATAACATTCCTCATGTTGACGTAAGTAGTACAAAAACTGTTAATTAAAGACGAAATACAGGTGTAAAGGTGTGGTGGCAGAAGTAAATATAAAATTTAATTTGACTTCTAAAATACCAAAAAAATTTATTGTCAAAAGGCAATATCTTCATGTCAGAAATTCAAAAACTGGCAATTAAAGACTAGATGATGCACTTGCAAATTTTGTTATAGTGACTAATTGTAAGATAGGTAGTATTTCGTTTCGATTTTAGTTTATTTATTTTAGTCATGTAATGTGAAAAAATTTACCATATTACCCTAAACTTCACACATATCAAGAACAACACGTTCATCTTGATTTGTTTTACGAGCAGTATTTGTAGCCTACGAATTAGAAATGTGCGCCTGAGTGACTTTTTATGTCCGCTCACGATTTAGTCTCACGAGGGTCACGCACACCACTCACGTGAATATCATACATGAATCACGTGACTCACGCGTAGATCACGTTAATTCACGAGATTCACACTCGATCAGGTGATCGTGTTTGATCGAATGGCAGAATTAGAAGAGTGTTTAATTTTATCTAAAAATTTTCTGAAACAAAAAAAGTTCTGAAACAATTGTGACTGTTATAAAATAAATAATAAAAGCTGGCATATTTTTATTAGTGATGTTACGGATGTGATTTTAGAGGATGCGGAACCGGATTTTTTTTACTAATTTTGCGGATGCGGATGCGTAAGCGGTTGCGGATTTAATGAATACGGAGTTATAAAAAATGTTACATACCAACATCTTAATAAAAATAATGTTTCGATAGCAATTTTCATATTTTATATCTATTATGTTACCTCCGGTATTCTATGCAACACTTAGGAAATTTACCGAATACCTAAAATGTTTAGGTAATATATGAAGTTATTTAAGGGGTTATAAAAAATTAAAAAATACTTAGGTGATTGTTTTTATTTTCTTTGTTTCTATACCGGGTTTCGGGCCTCGCCCATCATCAGTAGAAAACCCTACAAGCATATTTATAAAACTATCTGGCAAGTGGTGCAAGAACAGAATCGCCACCTAACTCTGTCCTCTCTTCCACTTGCACGAAGTTAAATTTTTGTGATGGTTTCTTCATAAAAAGGGTTTTTTAGACAACTATATAGCGGTGTGTATGTGGGTAATATTTGGTCGTTTAAATTAGTTACATTCGGGTTCCCTTTTATGAATTTATTTATTTCGTACGTTTCTATCATTTCCATGAGGGTGCTCTTGTTAATTTGATGTAAAAGTTTCACGTTTTTGTTTTCATCAAAATTGTGGTTGTTGAAGATTAAATGTCTTCCAAAGTTAGATCTGGAGCTACTCATATGTTCTTTAATTCTAGTTCTCAGATTCCTTCCTGTTTGGCCTATGTAGGTGGCGGAGCAGGTGTCGCATTGTAATTGGTATATTCCGATTTTTGATAAAAGAGGTGTCTTTTCTTTGTTATTTATTAATATGTTCTTTAGTGTGTTTGTTTTTAAAGGACATTGTTATTTTATATTTATTGAATATTTTCTTTATATTACTAGAGATATTTCCTGGGAAATTAATTGATCTATTGTTGTGGTTTCCAGTTCAAACTTGTTCTTGAATCTTGAGATAAGTTTTTGTATTTGTTGTGGGAAGTTATTATTTGTCGCGATTTGTTCTATTATCTGAATTTCTCTCTCTAATTCTTCTTGTTCCAATTCTGATGTGAATGCACTGTGTAAGTAAGTTCTTATGGCAGCAAATTTATGTGTGTTGTCGTGATATGAATCGTATGGGATATGGTGTGTGTTTGAGTTGGTTTTCTGTAAATTTCATATTTTATTTTGTTGTTGTGTCGATGGAGAGTGAAATCCAGAAAATTCAATTTACCGTTATTTTCTATTTCTATCGTGAAATTTATTCTTGGGTGTAATTTGTTTATGTAGTTGTATAAATTATTAATTTCTTTTTCATCTTTGATAAATACTAATATATCATCGACATATCTGATCCATGTTAAGATTTCATTTCTGTATGGGTTTTTGTTGTTAATAATGAAGGTTTGTTCTAAGTTATTCATGAAAATATCGGCTAAAATTCCGCTTAGAGGGGAGCCCATTGGTAAGCCGTCGTTGAATTGGTAAAAGCTTCCGTTAAAAATACAAAAATTCTGTTCAATGCAGATATTAAATAGTTCTTGAATATTGTTGGTCTTAGTATTATCTTTTATTTCCATTCTGGTTAGATGTTGAAGAATATTCATGGTTTCATTAATGGGTATATTTGTGTAGAGATTACTGACGTCAAAAGATAACATTTTGAATTTCATTGGTAGGTTTAGCTCTTTTATCTTTTCTAGAATTTGGTTTCGATTGTCAATTGTGTGTTTTGGTTTGAAATTAAGTGTGTTTCTAATGAATTTCTGTAGTAATCTTGATAGCTGGTATGTGCTAGAGTTAACTGAGCTGAAATGATTGGTCGTTCTGGTAAGTTGGGTTTATGTATTTTCGGTAGGGTGTACATCTTTGGTGTTTGAGGATTCATTGGTAGAATATTATTTAAATCTTAATATATGAAGTGTTATTAATTTTATACTTTGCCTAAGTATTCTATAAAATATCGAATGCCAAGCAGGTAATGTGTGTAAAAGGCGCAAACATAACCCCTAATATAACAAACCCTCAAGGAACCTGAAAATCGGTTCGTTTAAAGTTCGTTATAAGCAAAAATTGAAAAAAAAAATCAGGAATTAAAGGTATTTAAATTAAGTTAACAATTTTACTTATTATTAAATTGAACGAAATTAAGTAATTTGGGAAGAAATTGAAGGAAATTTGTTTGATATCATGGCATCAAGTTAGGTTGGGTTGGATACAGCTTCAACTTCATACCATCCCTCATATTGAATTGAACCTGGAAGTTTTGTTTGGATTTTTTGGTATATGAAGGATGGCATAAAGTTGAAACTTGACTCCTCCAATTATAGAAGAAAAATCAAACATAAAATATGGCAGACAAAATTACGAAATATTTCCAAAAATTAAAATTTATTCCAAATTTTTGAAGTATAGCACCTGTATGTTGTGGTTGGGTTAGGTTGAGCTTCAACTTTATACCATCCCTCATATTGAAGTTGAAGTTTAACCCAACCCAATCGCAGAAGAATTTTGGATTTGTTTTTTGTTATATAAGAGATGGCAAATTGAAAATTAACACAACTCAACTATAAAAGGAAAAATCAAAAGATTCTGTGTTTTTTCTTCTATATTTGGATTGGATTGAGCTTCAACTTCATTCTTAATAATTTAAAGTTGGAGTTCAACCATAGAAGAAAGCCTTCATACCATCCCTCATATTGAATGATGTGAAGTTAGAGCTCAACTCAATCCAACTATTGAAGAAAAAGTCACGGAATATTTCCAAAAAAACGTTAAGATTAAAAGTTAGATTCGTTAAGTTGGGTTAAGCCTCAACTTCATATAGTTCAATATGAGGAATGTTATGGGTTGGGTTAGGTTGGTTACATTCGGTTTGATTATGTTGGATTGGGTTTGATTAGGTTGGTCCGGATGAGGGTTAAAATCGGAAAATTTCAATCATTAATATCTTAAAAACAAATGGATACTTTCAAATGAAGTTTTGTTCATAAAAAAGTGCATGCTTTTTTATACAATACCAAAACGTTTCATAAAGGTATCTTAAGAATTCGATTATTAGCGATTTTTTAAAGACTATGTAAAAATTTGTTGATTAATAGGTAATCAAACATTTTAACCGATTTTCAAACATTGTTTTGTTCATGAGAAAGTACACAGTTTAATTTGAATTAGAATGCGACTTTTACAGAATTTTTTAACACTTTTTAAAAAAGTTGTTCCTTTCATAAAATCAGAAAAATTCAATTATTACCTAAAAAATGCATAGAGATTTTCTAATACGGTTTTGTTCATGAGAAAGTACATACTTTACTACACAAATCCAGAACGTTTCATAAAGTTATCTTAAGAATTCGATTTCTCTTGATTTTTGGAATACATTGGAAAAAATTTGTTCATTTCATAAAGTCATAAATTTCAATAATTAATATCTCAAAACTGATTAGAAATTTCCTGGTTCACAAAAGAATATGTACTGTAGTAATGCAACAACCATGTCATTAATTATTGTTGTAGAGTTTGATAATCGTATTCATCGTAGCATGATGTTACGAATAATAAATTATATAAAATCGTTTTAATATTAAGAAAAAGTTATAAATATTATTCACGATGATTTATAAGCAGTCTACCTTAATTTTTGTTCAAACCTAATTTTTTTATTTTTCATTAATTTCTTCTTGTAATTTATATTTGTTGGGTTGAAAATCATTGAAAAGGATAAGCTTAGCATGTCAAGAACGAAATCCATCCGTCATTTCCGAGTTTTGATGAAGAATTGGACGAAAATCAGCAAATTAAATATTGGACTTTATTTTTGAAGTTGAACGTTGAAATATTAAAGAAAAGGTTCGAAAATCAAACAAAATAAAGTTAAATGGCATTAAAACTACAACATTTCATACATAATTAAAGTTATAACAAAAATTTTAATAATTATTTTACAAATTTTAATGTTGATATTTGACATTTCAATATTGGTAATAATGAAAAAATTTAAATTGCGAATTTCATGTTGATGAATTCAACCAATCAGGAGCCGTTATTTGAATTGTTCTAGCAATAAACAAATGAAATTGATAGAGTTAGTCTGTGGTGAGTTGAACGTGGTGAGGAGAGCACGCAAAATTTGTCCTCGAACAGAGAAAGTAATATCATTAATTGAACAATTTTAATAGAAGACAAGAAGATTTTTGAAATAAAATTAATCACCTAAGATTGAATAACAAGAAAAATAACGGGTTCCTGATCCAAGTAATCCGCTCCACCAATCCGAAGAAATACTCTATAAACTCAAGAATCCTTTATTTCTAATCTATGAAGACTTCAAGTAACCTGAATCAAGAAAGATCAAGAATAAGATAAGTTTTCATTTTCATTTATTATTATTATTCATTATTCAAAAATAATCTAAACATTTCACTTACCTTAAATATGATTAATTTGATTGTTTTCCAAATAACATCCAATCATTTATTAATATTTAATTACTTTTGATTACTTAGTGTTAACTGAGTAAAAGAACATTATTTTTCAATTAAAAAGTTATCAATTTCACTTAAAAAGTTGTTATATTAACGTTTTATTTTCGAGTTAATTTTACGTTAACTCAAGTGTTGAACTCACAATAACAAACGCTGATGTTGTATATCTCATGCTTACCTCAGTTAAAAAGGAAAAATTGACCAGTTAGTCTACAAGTTCTCAATCTTTTTCGGGTTGCGGCACCAATTATTGGAATTTTTTTCGTCTTCCGCCTCGCCCTCAATATATCCGATTTCTTAACCCGTTAACTGTTTAAGTCGAACGCGTATCATAATCATTTATTAGGTGCTTATGACGTATTACATTAAAATAGGATGTCAAATACGATTATGTATAAAGGCGCCAGTTTTTGAAAATACGTGTGACTGTTGTGTACTGAAAAAACTGAGTTGGGAGCAGACTCAAATGATGGTTCTCCAAACAGAACCTGAATTAAGTCCGTAAAAGTTCAATGATAATTTCATTTGAGATAAAACCATTAACAATTTTATATGGATACTCTTTTGGAAGCATTTTAAGTCTTCTGGAAACATTTCAATACTGCTAAATGTAGTATCAAGTCTTTTGGAAGCATTTCAAGTCTTCTGTAAGCAAGATCAAGTTTTATGGAGGCAGTTCCAGTCTTTTAGAAGCATTTCAAGTTTTCTGGAAACATTTCAAGTCTTTTCGAAACAATTCAAGTCTTTTGGAAGCAGATTTAAGTCTTTCAGAGGCAGTATAGCTTCTTCTGGTTATTATATTAACGTATTACATTAAAACAGGATGTCAAATACGATTATGTACAAAGGCGTCAGTTTTTGAAAATACGTGTGACTGTTGGGTACTGAAAAAACTGAGTTGGGAGCAGACTCAAATCATGGTTCTCCAAACAGAACCTGAATTAAGTCCGTAAAAATTCAATGATAATTTCACTTGAGATAAAACCATTAAAAATTTTGTATCGATACTCTTTTGGAAGCATTTTAAGTCTTCTGGAAACATTTCAATACTGCTAAATATAGTATCAAGTATTTTGGAAGCTTTTCAAGTCTTCTGGAAGCAAGATCAAGTTTTATGGAGGCAGTTCCAGTCTTTTAGAAGCATTTCAAGTTTTCGGGAAACATTTCAAGTCTTTTCGAAACAATTCAAGTCTTTTGAAAGCAGTATTAAGTCTTTCAGAGGCAATATACCTTCTTCTGGTTATTACATTAACGTATTACATTAAAACTGGATGTCATATACGATTATGTATAAAGGCGCCAGTTTTTGAAAATACGTGTGACTGTTGGGTACTGAAAAAACTGAGTTGGGAGCAGACTCAAATCATGGTTCTCCAAAGAGAACCTGAATTAAGTCCGTAAAAATTCAATGATAATTTCACTTGAGATAAAACCATTAACAATTTTGTATCGATACTCTTTTGGAAGCATTTTAAGTCTTCTGGAAACATTTCAATACTGCTAAATGTAGTATCAAGTCTTTTGGAAGCATTTCAAGTCTTCTGAAAGCAAGATCAAGTTTTATGGAGGCAGTTCCAGTCTTTTAGAAGCATTTCAAGTTTTCTGGAAACATTTCAAGTCTTTTCGAAACAATTCAAGTCTTTTGGAAGCAGTATTAAGTCTTTCAGAGGCAGTATAGCTTCTTCTGGTTATTACATTAACGTATTACATTAAAACTGGATGTCAAATACGATTATGTACAAAGGCGCCAGTTTTTGAAAATATGTGTGACTGTTGGGTACTGAAAAAACTGAGTTGGGAGCAGACTCAAACGATGGTTCTCCAAACAGAACCTGAATTAAGTCCGTAAAATTTCAATGATAATTTCATTTGAGATAAAACCATTAACAATTTTATATGAATACTCTTTTGGAAGCATTTTAAGTCTTCTGGAAACATTTCAATACTGCTAAATGTAGTATCAAGTCTTTTGGAAGCATTTCAAGTCTTCTGGAAGCAAGATCAAGTTTTATGGAGGCAGTTCCAGTCTTTTAGAAGCATTTCAAGTTTTCTGGAAACATTTCAAGTCTTTCTGAAACAATTCAAGTCTTTTGGAAGCAGTATTAAGTCTTTCAGAGGCAGTATAGCTTCTTCTGGTTATTACATTAACGTATTACATTAAAACTGGATGTTAAATACGATTATGTACAAAGGCGCCAGTTTTCGAAAATACGTGTGACTGTTGTGTACTGAAAAAACTGAGTTGGGAGCAGACTCAAATGATGGTTCTTCAAACAGAACCTGAATTAAGTCCATAAAAATTCAATGATAATTTCACTTGAGATAAAACCATTAACACTTTTGTATGGATACTCTTTTGGAAGCATTTTAAGTCTTCTGGAAACATTTCAATACTGCTAAATGTAGTATCAAGTTTTGGAAGCATTTCAAGTCTTCTGTAAGCAAGATCAAGTTTTATGGAGGCAGTTCCAGTCTTTTAGAAGCATTTCAAGTTTTCTGGAAACATTTCAAGTCTTTCTGGAACAATTCAAGTCTTTTGGAAGCAGTATTAAGTCTTTCAGAGGCAGTATAACTTCTTCTGGTTATTACATTAACGTATTACATTAAAACTGGATGTCAAATACGATTATGTACAAAGACGCCAGTTTTTGAAAATACGTGTGACTGTTGTGTACTGAAAAAACTGAGTTGGGAGCGGACTCAAATCATGGTTCTCCAAACAGAACCTGAATTAAGTCCGTAAAAATTCAATGATAATTTCACTTGAGATAAAACCATTAACAATTTTGTATCGATACTCTTTTGGAAGCATTTTAAGTCTTCTGGAAACATTTCAATACTGCTAAATGTAGTATCAAGTCTTTTGGAAGCATTTCAAGTCTTCTGTAAGCAAGATCAAATTTTATGGAGGCAGTTCCAGTCTTTTAGAAGCATTTCAAGTTTTCTGGAAACATTTCAAGTTTTTTCGAAACAATTCAAGTCTTTTGGAAGCAGTATTAAGTCTTTCAGAGGCAGTATAGCTTCTTCTGGTTATTACATTAACGTATTACATTAAAACTGGATGTCAAATACGATTATGTATAAAGGCGCCAGTTTTTGAAAATACGTGTAACTGTTGGGTACTGAAAAAACTGAGTTGGGAGCAGACTCAAATCATGGTTCTCCAAACAGAACCTGAATTAAGTCCGTAAAAATTCAATGATAATTTCACTTGAGATAAAACCATTAACAATTTTGTATCGATACTCTTTTGGAAGCATTTTAAGTCTTCTGGAAACATTTCAATACTGCTAAATGTAGTGTCAAGTCTTTTGGAAGCATTTCAAGTCTTCTGTAAGCAAGATCAAGTTTTATGGAGGCAGTCCAGTCTTTTAGAAACATTTCTAGTTTTCTGGAAACATTTCAAGTCTTTTCGAAACAATTCAAGTCTTTTGGAAGCAGTATTAAGTCTTTCAGAGGCAGTATAGCCTCTTCTGGTTATTACATTAACGTATTATATTAAAACTGGATGTCAAATACGATTATGTACAAAGGCGCCAGTTTTTGAAAATACGTGTGACTGTTGGGTACAGAAAAAACTGAGTTGGAAGCAGACTCAAATCATGGTTCTCCAAACAGAAACTGAATTATGTCCGTAAAAATTTAATGATAATTTCACTTGAGATAAAACCATTAACAATTTTGTATCGATACTCTTTTGGAAGCATTTTAAGTCCTCTGGAAACATTTCAAGTCTTTTCGAAACAATTCAAGTCTTTTGGAAGCAGTATTAAGTCTTTCAGAGACAGTATACCTTCTTCTGGTTATTACATTAACGTATTACATTAAAACTGGATGTCATATACGATTATGTACAAAGGCGCCAGTTTTTGAAAATACGTGTGACTGTTGGGTACAGAAAAAACTGAGTTGGAAGCAGACTCAAATCATGGTTCTCCAAACAGAAACTGAATTATGTCCGTAAAAATTTAATGATAATTTCACTTGAGATAAAACCATTAACAATTTTGTATGGATACTCTTTTGGAAGCATTTCAAGTTTTCTGGAAACATTTCAAGTCTTTTTGAAACAATTCAAGTTTTTTGGAAGCAGTATTAAGTCTTTCAGAGGCAGTATAGCTTCTTCTGGTTGCAATTGAAAGCTTCTAGAAGCTTAAGTTTAAGTTTAAGTCTTCTGAAAGCATTTCAGGTCTTGTGGAAACCGTATCAAGTCATCTGAAAGCAGTAGTTTCAAGTTTTCTGAAAGGTCCTCTGGAAGCATTTCTGATCTTCTGAAAGTAGTGTTAAGTCTCTGCACCATGAAACCAACTGTCATCTACAATGTGACAAACGGAGGTGTAATAAAGAAGTAGTATCAAATCTTCTTCAAAATATGCGTTCTGCAATAAATATAATATATTAAAATTAAAAAAGTAATTGAAAATGGCAATTTCAGTCCTGATAAAATTATTATGTATGGTTATTTGTACACCCAGACCAAACCCAACCCAACTCCTTGAAAATGTTGTACAGGTGCTTGCGCACCTAGAGCACCCACGTATTCGGCGTCTATGATTATGTACACTTAGAATAATAATAATGACTTTTTTTCACCATAGAAACAATGTTAACATTTACAAAAACCAGATGAATTAAAATTAAAAATACAAAAGAAAAAAAAACAAATGATATGTAGTTTGTAGATGGTGAAAAAGGCGAAGTTCAGAACTTAAAGGTTCTGCTCAAACTTAACCTGTTTAATAATGAAAAAAGTATTTCAGTGAAAACAAACCAACAGAGGGAAAAAATTTTATCGTATGTTATCCCTAATACATACTTATTTTAAATAGCTTTGGAAAGAGTTAAGATACTGGTGTGAGAAATGCATCATACAGCCATACAGGTCTTTGTTGGGCTCCGTGTTTTGAACGATATCGTTCAGAAGAATGATACTCTTATACTTTTACGTTTTATTTTTAGTTAAACATATGAAAGAAAAGTGTTTTTTATTTACCTGTTGATATAGACATTAAATGTTTCTGTATCAACTCTTTTTGTTTATTTATAGTTAATATAAAGGTTCTCTGCAATATGTTACTATTTAACGTTTATGACGTATATATTCGCATGCGGTAAATTTTTGGCGACATTACGAAAGACCACCAGCTTCGGTTCATAAGCCAGTTAACAGGTTAAATTGTTAACTTTCTTGAAAAATTGGAAAACGTTCCGTACGTCTCTTAAGACAGCTACACCCTAGTGATTTTGGTTGTAAGTCTAGTGTTAGTTCTGAAGCTAGTTGGGTTCGATTCCGTCTTAAGAGAAGCACAACAAAACCCATATGTTTTTTGTTCTAAGTCTAGTATTGGCTCTTGTTACATATTGTAGTTATATTTGTTTGGTTAAGGTTGGCACTAACCACGAAGGTCAGAGCTATACTGAACACAGTCATGGTTGGCATACGGCTTCAACCATTTTTTGTAAGAACACGTTATTTTGGTTACACAATAAATAGTTGTTAATAACGTCAGCATAAAGCTTAAATATTTTCAATAAGAATATAACAGCTCTAGCGTTAGTGTTGTCTCTATTTTTGGTTATTATTCAGTGTTAAATTGTTCTATCGAACTATTTAGCTCCACTAAACTTAGAACTGAAAGTATAATAAATCTGTTTTAAGTCTAGCCTTAGTTCTAGAGCTAAGTTGGATTGGGTTTTATATTAAGAGACGTAGGCTAAATCCGAATGATTCTGGTTATAGTTCTAGTTTTAATTTTTATTATTATTATTATTATTATTCCCTTTTTATTCTTATTATTCTTTAATTTTTATAAGTAGTTCTTATTCTTATTAGTTTTAGTTCTGATTCTTATTATTATTAATTTTAGTTCTTATTAGTTCTAGTGTTAATTTTTATTGAGCTACATTAAGCCTAGAACTAAAAGTATAACTAATCTGTTTAAATCTAGTGTTAGTACTAGAGCTAGGTTGGATTGTGTTCTAACTAACACTAAATCTAGAATTAGTAAGTTTCGGTTTAGGCGCACGTCTTATATAAATTCTTGATTGTGTTAATACTATTTTGATTTTAAAAAAATACGTAAACATGGCGTTAAATGACGTTATAATAAGAAGCGTAAATTGTTATTCAATCCATAACACAACATAAAGGAGTATTCTAACTCTGTGTATTCTAGAATTTTTATGCAATCTAGTTCATCAAATTCAGAACACTCGTCGTTAACAACTGTCGCTGAAATAAAGTTTTGTGGGTTTTCTCGCAGATCACAACCTTCCATTTCAACCTAAGGATCATCTTTGACAACTGGTAAAGAGTACACTGTGTTAAATAATTATCGTAATCTACGTCCCGTTGTAATGTTGGTTATCTATCTCATTGTGTAGTGGTAACGGCGATATTTTTAAATTAGTAACCAGATTTTAACCAGATGTTGACAGCAGATCGAACGTTATTAGGTTATTATTGTCGCGATTGTCGTATGCTTTGTGTGTTTCCGGATTTTCTTTATTCTTTAACCATTTTTTGTTGCCTTTATATTTCTCCAAATAGTTCTTCTTAGAGCTATCGTTGTTTCTAGCGATTTTTATTTCTTTCGTTATGACGTTCACACCGAAACATGATGCCTTTATTTTCATGGCACATTATCGAAGCGGTACGCAGAATGCGAACGATAGTTGGGTTTATTCCTTACAAAGCTGTATACAGCAATTCAATCAACGTTTCCCAGATTTCGACGTTGATTATGACACTTTTAAGCATAGGAAACACGTTTTTACAGTCGTTAATTGCTATACAAAAGTCAACTTTTAATAGCATTTTTCGAAAAAAATATTTCAAATAATAGGAATATTCGTCGCGTTGCAGTACCAATACTGTGATATTGGTTGCCTAGATTTCGGGTACGATAATTAGTTAACACACTGTATATTTCCTGATTCAAAGATCGCCCAAACACTAGCAGTCAAAAGAATCGACAGATGATATCATCTGTGAGAACTGTTTGTCTTATAATAAGTTGGTACTACAATTACATTAAGAGTACCATAGAAAGTACCTTATGGAAATTAATTCCTTTCTATAGGAATGTAGAAGTAGATGGAACAGATTTAATAGTGAATAGTTTTGCTAAAAAAAATTTCGGTTTGAATTTGATGATGAACGAAAACGCCTGGAATTTTCATAATATATCAAAATATGTAATGTATAATGTCAAAACGTATCACATTTGTGTAACAATGAAGCTTGCAAGAGATTGCCTTAAACATGTTGAAGGAAAATTTAACTTTGATGAAACAAAGTTTGAACAATTTTAAATCGTCGTAGGATAAGACAATCTTTAAATATTTATTTGATGTAGTAATTTAAAAAAAGAGGAAAGGACACTGTGTCGTTTCTTCTCAAAACTTTATTTCATCAAAACTTAAATTTTTCTTCAGAAAGTTAACGTTCTTACTTTTATTACTGCATTTTCTATAGCTACCGACGCTTGTCACTGATGATGAGAATCTTCCGAAACATGTACGACTAAGAATTTGTTAATAATAAAGCAAGAAAGAGGTTAATGTGACTTTATGTGAAGATTTGGCAAAGAATAGTTACAATTTTTTGAAAATAAATTCAAACTATTATAAAAATTTTTATAATCCTGCTTATTTTTTTTTAATTTTTATTTTATTAATCAAACAGTAGGAGGCAACATAAATTTTACAACATCTTAAACAGGATGACTTCGGCCAATTTATGTATACAGATAATATTTCTGCTAATTCAGAGGAAGACAACTTTATTATTGAGTAATATTTAATTTTTTTTCCACACTTTTTTTGGTTATCATATATGCTCAGGGCCTGATTTGGTGTGGAGTCCTTGGGGTTCGGAAATATTCTAGTAAATAATAAATGTCAAATGCAATTTATTATTAACGAATGGAACTTTGTGAGCTTTTTTACATATTTATTTGAACAATTCATTTTATAGGATTGATTTCCCATATTTCATTATTTTTAATACAAGTACGGTATTTTTCATGTTCAAGTACATTACTACAGCGTTTTTTGTATAGCAACACAACTTCTAGGTCTAGTAATAGCTTTAGTGTCAGTGTTGGCTCCATTTTTAGCTGATATTCGGTCTTAAATTGTTGTATACTTGTATCGAACTAAAACTAGAACCAACACTAAACTAGATATGTGCGCGTGAATTTGTTTTTATGCCCGCTCACGCCCGTTCACGATTCGAGAGATTCGTGTCACGCACGCCACTCACGTGAATATCATACATGAATCACGTGATTCACGCGTGGCTCACGTCAATTCACGTGACTCACGTTCGATCAGGTGATCAAATGGATGAATCTTGTTTGATTACTTGTTCATTTGATTATAAATTAATCGTGCTTAATAGAATTAATAGAGTATTTAGTTTTATTTATGATGTTCCGAAACAAATGGAACTGTTACAAAATTAAAACAAATAATAATGGCTGCCATATTCTTATTAGTGATATTACAGATGTAGGTTTAAGGAATGCGGAACCAAATTTTTTAATTCCAATCTCGTGGCTCCAGATTTAACGAATGCGGAGTTATAAAATAACTTAAATACTAACATTTTAATGAAAATAATATTTTTATTGCAATTTACCTTTTTTATATCTGTATGTTACCTCCGTTATTCTATACAATACCTAGGATACATACAGAATACCTAAAATATTTAGGTAATATATAAAATATTATTCATTTTATATTTCGCCTAGATATTCTATAAAATATCGAATGCCTAGCAGGTATTACCAGCATATTCATATTGAATGGTATCAAGTTGGAGTTCAACCCGACCCAACTTGATACCATCTCTCATATTGAATTGAACATGCTTTGTTGTTTTGGATTGGATTTTTTGTTACATGAGAGATTTCATGAAGTTGAAGCTTGACTCAATCCAATTATAGAAGAAAAAATCAAACCTTAAATATGGAAGAAAAAATCAGGGACTATTTTCAAAAATTAAAAATTATTCCAAATTTTGGGTATGGGCTCATACTGAATGGTATGAAGTTGGAGTTCAACCCAACCCAACCCAACCACAGAAGAATTTTGGATTTGATTTTTTGTTATATGAGGGATGGCATGAAGTTGAAGATTAATACAACTATTTGGATTATGCTTCAACTTCATACTTAATAATTGGAAGCTCAACCCAACTCAACCATAGAAGAATACCTTCATATCATCCCTCATATTAAATGATGTACACACCAATCAAACTATAGAAGATAAAGTCACAGAATGTTTCAAAAACTTAGAAGCGTTAGATTGGGTTAAGCTTCAACTTCATATCATCAAATATGAGGAATGTTTTGGGTCTTGTTAGGATGCGTTCGATTTGCTTAAGTTGGGTTGGGTTTGGTTAGGTTGGGTTGAACTCCAACATCATATCATTCAATATGAAGGATAGTATAAAGCTGAAGCTCAACCCAACCCAACTCAGTCCATATCATTCTTCAAAATCATGGATCATGCAATTTTGGGGAATAAACTTTGTAAGTGTCATATCGATTTCTTCATTGAACATTTCTGATTCATCGTTAACATAGAATCGGTAGATTAAACAGTGCTAACGTATATTTCTCAAGGATTCACGAAAACAGGAATGTGTTCATTATAACTGGAATCACTTCAATAATAATTAGTTAGTTATATCTTAAAGTTCGTTACAACCGGCTTCGCTATAGGTAAATTTATTTAGATTATATTAAAGAGAGACATTTTCTGGACTATTGCGTTATCCAGAAAATGTCTGGATTAATATTACTAATAATCCGGAAAACATCGAAATTTTATTCGGATCCATCTAGTTCATTTATAATAACTTAGTATAATAACAAAGTTGCTCACGATCACGCTAGTGGTACAAAAATTGGTGTACGCTCACGGTGGGTCACGCATGACCAATCGTGACCCAGCGGGACTCACGTAATTTGCACATCTCTACACTATACCTAGTACTAGAAAGATTCAGGTTTAGCTATCTATTTGAGACGCACGGCTAAATGGAACTTTCTAGTATTAGGTCTACTGTTAGTTCTAGTTTTAATTTTTATTTAGCAACACTATATCTAGAACTAAAAATATAACTAATACTAGACCTACAACCTAGCTTTAGTACTAACACTAGACCTAAAACTAGAAACATTAGAGTTTAGCCGTACGTCTCTTAATACGGCTAAACCCGAATGTTTCTGTTCTAAGTCTAGTGTTAGCTCTAAAGCTAGGTTGGGTTGGATTTAATTTAATAAATCTTTCTAGTACTATTTCTAGTGTTAGTTCTTTTAATTCTCATTTAGCTCTAGATTGTTGTAAATTCTTCTAGAACTAAAAATATAGCTAATTCTAGTCCTACAGTCTAGCGTTGGAGTTAACACTAGAGCTAGAAGACTAGTACTAGAAATACTAGGGTTTAGCCGTCTTAATAGAAGACTTACGACTACCCCTAATGTTTCTAGTTCTAAGCCTGGTGTTAGTTCTGAAGCTAAGTCGGATTGGGTTCCGTCTTGAGAGATGTACGGCTAAACCTAAATGTTTTTCATTGTAAGTCTAGTGTCAACTCTAGCGTTAGGATCGGCTCTATTTTTAATTGTTATTCAGTTCTAAATTGTTGTATGCTTGTATCGAACTAAAACTAGAACTAACACTAGACCTAGTACTAGAAAATTACGTCTTAAGACGCACTGCTAAACCAAAATTTTCTAGTACTAGGTCTAATGTTAGTTCTAATTTTAATTCTTATTTAGCTCTAGATTGTTGTAATTTTTTTTTTGAACTAATAGTATAACTAATATTAGACCCACAATCGAACTTTCGTACTAACACTAGACCTAGAACTAGAAAAAAGAGTAATAAAGCCAGGTCAGATTGGGTTGGAGTGGGTTCCGTCTTAAGTGACGTATAGCTAAACCGTAATGTTTCTAGTTCTAAGCTTATTGTTAGTTCTGAAGCTAGGTTGGATTGAGTTGGGTTCCGTCTTAAGAGATGTACTACTAAACCCAAAATGTTTTTCATTCAGATCTAGTGTCAATTCTAGCGTTAAGGTTGACTGTATTTTTCATTGTTATTAAATTTTAAATTGTTGTACACTTGCATCGATCTAAAACTAGAACTAAGACTACTTACTTAGTACTAGGAAGTTTTGGTGTAGCCGTGCGTCCTCACACGCAACATTCTAGTACTAAGTCTAGTGTTAGTTCTAGTTTTAATTCTTATTCAGGTATAGATTGTTGTAAATTCTTCTGGAAGTAAAAGTATAACCTAAACTACTTCAGAAATCAGTATTAGCCCAAAAATGACCCCAACACGAAGAAGAAGTGTTCAAAATCGTGTAAC
The DNA here is from genome assembly GCA_036711965.1 of Onthophagus sagittarius. Classification (NCBI taxonomy): domain Eukaryota; kingdom Metazoa; phylum Arthropoda; class Insecta; order Coleoptera; family Scarabaeidae; genus Onthophagus; species Onthophagus sagittarius. The sequence continues at coordinate 60,898,320 of JASERS010000002.1, read as the reverse complement.
TTTTTTCTTTCATTGCCAAAGATTGATTAAGTGTACTTGTCGTGTTCAATAGACATTGAAAAACTTTAGCATTCATAAATCATCAATCTGAACTCCTTGATTGTATGTACTTATCATCTTATTATGATATTATGTTGAGTTCTTCAGAGTGTATTTACATCACATTTCTATTTCTTTATTTTGTGTCTTTTAGTCCTTTCATATATCTTTTTTAAGTTCGTGTTGTTATACACCAAGCTGTCAGTAATCTTCTTATTAGTCGATCTTATTCGTTATAAATTAATAATCTTTCCCACTCTATCTTAAATTTTCATTCACTAAAAGATGAGAACCTTTATAGGTTGAAGCATTATAATCGTTTGCACAGTATACCTTAATCAATCACGTAATTAATAACGAGTACTTAAATTTAATTAATTATCGATTTGATTTAATCTCGCAAATATTTAGATTTTAACCGAAATAATTAGATTCTTTCGTTATGCTTGCAGTAGATTACGTTGGATGGCGCTTTTTTAATGATTTAATCAAATCACTCAAGAAATGAGTTATTTTTCGTAACGCGTTACGCAAATAACTATAAATAGAACGTTTTATTAGTTTTATTGATGTATTTTTTTATAGGTCCGATTAAATAAAAAAATCGTAATAAAACCTTCATTATGATGTATTTAGGATTCCTTGTATAAAACGAAAACGATTTCGTGTAACATATAAACACCGGAATAACACAAAATAACTTTGTTTTGAGTTTGTATCCCCTCTCTGTTAACGTTTCGCCTGAAAATCGCTTACCATCTGCCCGTAGTTGACAGCCAGTTCTTCCACCGACTTTACACGCCGAGTATGTGTTATTTTTGAAAATTAATTAATTAGTAAAAAGAAAAGTGGATCTAAATGAAACCTAAAGTATGATCATTAATGCAATAATTAAAATGAGAGGCTTGATGTAATTAATTTAAATCTGATTTTTTATTTATTTTTTTTGGAACGTCATCGAAGAATGTTTGTGCTGTAGCAAACACGGCGTCACACACAGTGTTAATATCGTGACGCAAATATAAAACACCGTGTCAGATAAATCGATCGTCGTCGTCGCCGTCGTTGTTGTTGGGCGTGTGTAGCAGTGTGCAACACGTTGGTTGCTTCCCGTCGTTTTTTCCCGGTTTTCCATTTTACAAAATTAACATTTTTCGGTTTCTCAAAAACGATCAAATTAAATCAAAGTGGCGTTTTTATTAAAACTAAATTACATTTAAATTAAATTTTTAAAAAAAGTGGGTGTTCTCGATAAGGATAAACGCAATCTACAAGAACCATTTTTTGTGCGGAAAAGTTATGTGCCATTTAATTATTTTTGGGTGAAAATTGCCTAATTCGAACTTTGTAGTTCGTTAATATAACACGTTTTATAGTTAAATTACCTGGTAATTATAATTATATTCATTATTATCCTTGGTTTGGATAATTATTTAATTTTTTTTGTTGTTCATTTGGTTGAAAGGAATAAACGAAAAGTTTTTAACGAAGCAGGAAAAAGACTTCCACTTCCTTACGTGTGTGTCATGATCGTGCAAATAAAGTCGAAAAAAATTAATCGCTTTATCTATTTAACATTTTAAAGATAAGAGCAATAAAATGTTAATAAATATTTTATGCAATGCAAATTTCAAACGCAACAAGTGGTTGTTAAATTTCAAACATCGCGTTTGTAGGAAGTCGTTTTCGATTTAATCGAAGCATTTGAATAAAAAACGTGAAAAATCTAAGTAGAAATTTACATTAATTATCTATTTTTATGAATAATAAAAATTTATTTCCGACTCCGTACTTTGTTCTACCTGGTACAAAATGCGAGTTTTTTTTACATTTTAATTAACCAAAGCAACAACAAAAAAATTGTTATGTAGAGGATGTTTTAATACTATGTGTATTCATTAAAGATTTATATTCAAAAACGAAATGAAAAAAAATCAAATAAGATCATCGTTAATTTAAACCCCTATTATGCAATAATTTGTTATGTTGATAAATAAACATTTTAGGGAGTCTTATAAAGAGGGATTAAGTTGTCGTTAAATTTGTTTAATTACGCTTGGTGATAACTAATCAATAAATAGTTAAGGAAAAAATATATTAAAAGTATTTTTGACGAAATTGTTATTACATTTAAGTTATATATAAAGTAGCAAAAAGTCGTCAAAAATAGATTTCTTTAGTAATTTAACATTTCACGCATAATAAAAGGAAACGTCTTCTTGTTGATTTTTACTCCTGTTTAAAAATTCGTGAAAAGAATTTAAAAAAGAAATATTTTTTTAATGTTAGACTCCAATTATTCGTAGATTTTGAGATAAAAGTTATTTCAATCGTTCGATTTTTATGGCTAAGTTTAAGTTTATATTTATTTAATAGTAATAATTCGTGGAGAACAGATCTTCTTATGAACTTGTTCTATGACTCCATTCATTAAGATGTTGAACAGCTGTGAGATAAGGCTGTCACCTTGCACAAGTTCTGTCTTATGTTATCGGACTTGTAACGTCGGATAATAGTATCTTGTTGAAACTTTGTCTCAAATCTAAACCACAAATACTTACTCTGGCTTTTTATATTCTTTGAGTCCACCCCAACCCAACTCGTCTAACAATAAGTTTGGTTTAAAACGCGGTATTGAGGTACACGAAAAAAATAACTTCATGAACTTTTTCTAAGAGAAGGTTCTTCAATTTTTTTTGATAGAGTCAAATTGATTTTGAGTTAGGTTGTGATTTTTCAATACTGACGCATCTGAGAGCAATAGTATTATCAAACAATATTGTTTTAAATTAACTTTTCTACAATTTTTGTTTTAAAAGTGTTTCGTAACATGCTTTTCCAACTATAACCGTAGCATCTTATAAGATTATGAAATTCATCAAATTTTCATATTTTCGTAGTTTTGTCGATTCATCTTATTGTTAGAGCAAAAGTATCGCCGTGCAATATTGTTTAAAATTAACTTTTCTACATTTTTTGTTCCAAAAGTTTTTTGTTGCTGGGTTAGATTTCAAAGTATAACCCTGTGGCATTTTCTAAAATATTGAAATGTATCAATTTTTCTCATTTTTACATTTTTAACAATATTAAGACTGAGTAACAGAGCAAAAGTATAAGGGAGCAATATTCTTTAAAATTAAGTATCCTACAACTTATGTTCTACAAGTTTTTTCCTAACATACTTAGCATAGCATGAGCATCTTATAAAACACCGAAATTTATCAAATTTTCATATTTTCGTAGTTTTCTCAATATTGACGCATTCGAGTGCAAAAGTATAAGAGAGCATTATTGTTTAGAATAAAATTTCTTACAATTTTCGTCCTAAAAGTTTTTTGTAATCTGCTCAGATTCTAAAGTATAGCCATTAACACCTTACGAAACAACAAATATCATATTTTCACATTTTCATATATTTTCGATTTAACATATGAGAGGGCAACTTCCTTAAATTTCATACAACTTCCAATTCTCTGAATTGGCTTGACTTAAGTTGGATTGGGTTGATATTAGGTTAATACTAATATTGATTCCCCAGCTCTATAAAGTTTCTTCATCTTCATCTCGGCAGCTCATTGAGGAAACCTCATCTGGAAACTTGCCCTACTCACTTTCTATGTTCAGAGTTTCTTAGCAAAGGTTTTTGTTTTTGTAATCACTTTTGCTTTCATTTTTATTAACTAGCCATTTACAAAGATAATCATATCCATTGACTCGTATCAGACTCCTTTATTATCCTGCTTGCAGAAGGCTAATTACTGTTTGCAGAAAAATAGACGTTGTTTCAAAGAAACCATACATTGTTTGAAGTTGGAATTCTCATTTCAAAAAGGCTGATATCGTTAATAGAGGAGAAAATACTACTTACAGAAGTCTATACATCATTTAAAGTCAAACTTGAATGCGTCAATTTCGAGTGCCAAAGAGCCAAAGAGAGCAATACAGTTTAGAAAGAAATTTTTTACAATTTTCGTCCTAAAAGTTTTTTGTAGTTTGCTCAGATTCTTAAGTATAACCATTATATGTTATGGGACAGCAAAAATCATATAGTAGTACAGAGCAATATTGTTTAGAATTAAATTTCATGCAACTTTTATTCTCAAAGTTTTCAAAAACTTCAAGAATTTGTGTAGCAGAAAATTGCACAGAAATTCTCTGAATTAGGTTGGGTTGTTTTGAGATTAGGTTAATACTAATATTAATTCCCCAGCTCTTTAAAGTTTCTCCATCTCCATCTCGGCAGCTCATTGAGGAATCCTCATCTGGAAACTTGCCCTACACACTTCCTATATTGAGAGTTTCTTAGCCAAGGTTTTTGCTTCTATAGTGATTTTTGCTTTCATTTCTGTTAACTAGCCACTTGCAAAACCAATCATATCCATTGGCTCTTATCAGACTCCCTTATTAGCCTGCTTGAAGACGGCTAATTACTATTTGCAGAAAATTAGGCGCTGTTTCAAAAAGATAATACATTGTTTGAAGCTGGAATTCTCATTTCAAAACGGCTGATATTGTTAATAGACGACAAATTATTATTTACAGAAGAATATACATCATTTAAAGCCAAACTTGAATGTGTCAAATTCGAGTACAAAAGTATAAGAGAACGATATAGTTTAGAATGAAATTTCTTACCATTTTCGTCCTAAAAGTTTTTTGTAATCTGCTCGGATTCTTAAGTATAGCCATTAACATCTTATGAGATAACAAAAATCATCATATTTTCGCATTTTCATATTTTTCTTGATATTAACATATGAGAGAGCAACAGTAGTACAGAGCAATATTGTTTAGAATTAAATTTCATACAACTTTTATTCCAAAAGCAACAATAACTTCAAAAATTTGTGTAGCAGAAAATTGCTCAGAAGTTCTGTGAATCGGGTTGACTTCAGTTGGATTGGGTTGAGATTAGGTTAATACTAATATTGATACTCCACCTCTATAAAGTTTCTCCATCTCCATCTTGGCAGGTTATTGAGGAGTCATCATCTGGAAACTTACCCTACTCACTTCCTATGTTGAGAGTTTCATAGCCAAGGTTTTTGCTTCTATAATGACTTTTGCTTTCATTTCTGATAACTAGCCACTTGCAAAGCTAATCATATTCATTGACTTTTATCAGACTTCTCTATAATCAGACTATACATTGTTTGAAGCTGGACCGTACATTATTATAACGCACCACTTACAAAAGATTGAATTCTCATTTCAAAAAGCTTGATATCGTTAATAGAAGACAAAATACTGTTTACAGAAAAATATACATCGTTTGAAGTCAAATAATGACCAAACATTACTTCAAATTACCTGCACACTCCTTATTAAAAATCAAATTGTTATTACAAAGGACTACATGTTGCTTACAGAAAAATGAATGCAACTTGCAGAAGGCTTCTTTATGTTTGCAGAAAATTAATTGCCGTTTCTAAAAGACCATACATTATTTGAAGCCGGCGCGTACTTTAGTTCAATGGTGTGAGTACAAAAGAGTGAATTATCATTTCAAAAGACCTGATATCGTTAATAGAAGACAAAATGCTGTTTATAGAAGACTATATACCATATGAAGCCAAATATTTCTTCAAATAAGCTGCACACTGACTTTAAAGCATCAAATTCTTATACTGCTAATAGACGTCTACTTACTGTTTGCAAAAAGCAGAGAGTGTTTTGGCAACACTAGGTACTGTTTGTAGAAAATTATGTACTGTTTGAATTAATAAAGTTTCTCTGATCTGGGTCCCAGGTCATTATGGATTTGCTGGTAATGAAGCGGTAGATGAGCTAGCATGATGGGCCAGATCCAGCAATTGCTGTATCATTTGCTATGGCCAAGCACAAGATTGGACAGTGGGCCGAAGAAAGATTTCGTCTACTATGGAGCAGTGCTCCTGGAATGAGACACGCGAAGTTATTTATTGTGATCGACAATGTCAAATCCGGGAATACCATAGGACTTGCTTGTAGCAGTATTAGAGTTCTAATGGGTGTGTTTACTGGGCACTGTCGATTAAAGACACACCTCAACCTCTTGGGCCTAGCTGACGAGGTTGATTACCTACGTGCAGAGGATGAGGAGACGGTTGAGGATGTTTTTTGCTTCTGCCTTGTTGTCAATCGTATCAGATTTTCGATTTTTGGGTCGCAATTTATCTCCCCTAAGGATCTGAAAAATTTTTCACGTAGCCAAATATTAATTGTTCGTTAAGAGCATTGGATCCTTTGGGTCGCAGTGCAAGGTTGGTTGGTCCGCTTACCCGATAAGTAAATGTATGTAATGTGCTATTTGAAGCCAATAATGACCACAATTCTCTTTATCCACACTTGGATTTATCCTTAATTCATGGTTGTTTCTATTTCACGTTATTTGCACTCAATTTCTTCCCCTCTCTTCTTGATGTCTCATCTCCGTAGCGGTCTTCCCACACTTCGATTTATCCTCTGGGGCATTCACTTCGATTATTTGATGTTGTCCTGTCTTGCCATGACGGCTGTGATGACGATTACCCCATCACTACGTGTATGATTTTATGATCACTTTATCGCAGAGATTAATCCCCAATATTGCTCTCTTTGGTTCATCTTTAGATTAATGCAATGCCGTCCTATACCTAAGGGCTAATAGAGCTACAGCTCTGTTGCGCCAACTCCTGGGGGTGCCTATTTCTGCAATGAAATGCATGGTGTATTCATCATACCTGTACCTAGTATCCTCTCTGAGATGCGTACCTTCTTTTTATGATTGAATTTTGTATGAAAAGGGGTGCACTCGTTTTGTTTGTCCAACCCAGTCCTGGGGTGTCGAATATCTTAGAATAGCTCTGGTTCAAATATACAGGCTTGGGTGTAACCGTTCTTCTGGAGATATTTTTTTAATGAAGCCCTCAACAATGAATACTTTCTTAAATAGAGTTACCGTTACAAACTGATTTGGTAACACTATATTTGAATTGACGTTAAACTAGAACTAACACTAGACGTGCGTCTTCAGACGCACGGCTAAACCCAAAACTTTCCACTCAAGGTCTAATGTTAGTTCTAGTTTTACTTGAATTCAAATATACAGGGTTGGGTTAGTTTTGGCCGTGCATCTGAAGACATTATTTTAACAAAGATCTCTACAATGAATAGTTTCTGAAGTAGAGTATTTTACAAATTGATTTGGCAACTCGGTATAATGGCGCCAAATATCGTAGAACGATAATATATGGTTATTTCTTATTTTGGTAAGTTAGCACACCCTATACCGCATTTCTTAAACGCTGCCAATTTTGATAAATAATTCGTTGAGCTTCATACCATCTCCATCTGACAAGTTTTCTGATATTGATATCGTCTTTTTTGTAATTACGTACAATTACTCCCCATATTCAATTTATTCCTCATGATTAAAGTTATGTACAATTTCTCTTTATTCCGAATACCGCGAATTTGTTTGTTTATTATAACATAAAACCTTTTGACAACTATTGATACTATAAATTGATATAACGTGAAATGGATGATCTATTTGGAAATATCCCACTGGGGGTTTTAGTTTTAATTGAAAATAACAAATTTAATCCTTTCATTTCGTTTTGGTATAAAATTTTTAATAAAATAAAACATCCTATACAAAACAAATAAATTAAAACTAAATTTTTCCTATTAGTTTTTGAGTGTTATTTCTTTAAACACGTTCAAACTGTCTTCCGCAACGACGGCTACGTGTGGGGATCTCTTCAATATGGGTTGCACGGTTTCCGCGGAGGAACGTGCAGCGATCGCTCGGACGAAAAGGATTAATCACGAAATCAAAGTGGAAAAGGAAAAGAAAACCAAAGAAATTAAATTATTACTTTTAGGTAACGCAATAATTTATTTTTATTTTATTTTAAATGTAATCAATCAATTAATCAGCGTAGTTATAGGTTGTGCCAAAATATAGAATCATTATGAAATCGTAAGTCATTTCAACGGTTCATTAAGTTGCGTGATTTTCGACACGTAATGCGTCCACTAATTGGCAATGAAACACGATTTGAAAATCATTTTCAAAACGTAAACGTAACGATGTCGTGCTTTTTTGGCATAAGTTCAAATACTACACCGAATTTCTGTCCCACTACAAAACGTTTTCTTGAACTGAATCATTGTAGACACGGGTTGATTGGACCTTTTGGAATTTTTCTTTTTGAAAATATTTTCCTTTACAAAGTATTACCTATTATCACGTCAGAATAACGGTCTAATTAAGTTTAATAAATGTCATTGGGTCGCCGTTATGGTGCCGTGAGGCTAACAGACAATTACCAACTAATTGAACCCGCCGAGGTTTTCAATTTGAGTGCTTCACTTAACTTTGAGGCTTCCGACGTTGAATACATAGGTGATAATAATAAAAAAAATCAATCAAATCTTTTTTCTGATTATTTTTTATGCGATTTTTAAAACAAATTGTAAACCATTTTTCAATACAACCTAATTGTGTGCTAATAACACCGTGAAAGCGTTCGTTCTAATATATTTATGATTTTCGCTGTGCGTTGCTCTGGGTATAATGTAAACCGCTAGAGCACAGGATACAAGGAGTGCTTACGTCAAAGATTCTATTATTAAACGCATTTATCCTGTTTCTCTGTTAAACAAACGTAGCCGCGGAGAAATCTTCTTCTCAATATAACCATTTCCCTCAAAATGTAAACGAACACAGAAAAAATAAAGATTCTAAAGAATTATTGCGATAAGAGAATTAAAAAAAATAAAATCAGCTGATATTGTTGGAAATTGTGATAATTAAACGGACGTTTACATTGTTGATTTACAAATTTGGATTTTTCCTTCAGAACTCAAAAACAGGAAAACTTGTAAAACAACGAAAATCATCCAAGCTTTGTTTTAAAGTTTTTTTCTATCATGCTTAGGTTACCCAGCATCTTATAAAATAATGAAACTTATGGTGCTTTCAATACCGGATTAAATTTTGGTATTCCTGTTAGTCTAATACCTGTATTAGTTTAATGTGTTTTAGTCATTTAAAATGAAATAATAGATGGTGATAAATAATAAATGATACAAGCTGTCATGCACGAAAGTATCGCTTCAAATACAAACTAATATAGATTGTATGAAAATTATTTCCAGAAGTTAAGCTCCTAGTAAATTATGTAAAACATTATAGTTAACTCAGAGAAATAAATGAGAACATCTTTTCTTATTTTGAAAATGGACGCTTATTATTAGTTTAAAATAAAACACAACGACACAAATCCTCCCAATAATTTCCTTGTTATTAATACAACGTTTCGGGATTTCCTCCCATCTTCAGGTTTACCATATCAGAACAAAGATACACAGACAACAGACAAAGTAAAATATTTTATTTTGTCATGCCGCATGTTTTTAAAAAGTTTTTAAATTGTAATAGACGTTCAATTGTTTTAGTGTCATCTAAACAATTGATAAATGTGTGTTTTAATAAAATATGGTAAACCTGAAGATGAGAGGAAATCCCGAAACGTTGTATTAATAACAAGGAAATTATTGGGAGGATTTGTGTCGTGTTTTATTTTAAAATGAGAACATTTTCATCAGCAAATAGGAATCATATCACAATTTTATCAACGATGAAATAACCTGTGAATCAAATTATTAACAATCATCATGTTAAAGAAAGTTTTTCCATAGGATGTTAACCGTAAATGACCGTGAACGAGAACATTAGATTTGATACTAGAAACATTTTGGTTTAACCATCTTAAGAGCGTGCGATCTAAACCCAAATGTTTTTAGGATCTAGGTATAGTGTTAACTTTAGTTTTTGATATTAGCTATTAGCTATACTTCTAGCTGTTATACGGTTTTAGATTATTGCATACTTGTATCGAACTGAAACTAGAACTAACACCAGACTTAGTATCAGAAAGTATCGGTTTAGCCGTGTGTCTGAAGACGCATGGCTAAACCGGAATCTATTTGACCTTATTTGACTCTAGATGGTTATAATTTCTTCTGGAACTAAAAGTATAACTAATACTATACTTTTAGTTATACTATATTAGGGTTTAACTGTACGTCTTTTATGACTGTTAAACTAATGTTTCTAGTTCTAGGTGTAGTAGGGGAGAGTGGGGCAGATCCATACAAAGGGCATCTACATATCTGAAGTTAGGCGCAGTTAGGTGTCTTATGTATGTGGTCTCTGATGGAGTTTAACAGCAATCGATATAAAACGCGCGCCTATGACCAAATATAAATTGGCCATGCGTTAATATTTTTTCAATTTTACTTTGAACGCCTTTCTTACTAAATTTATTTTTTTTATTGTATTTTACTTAAAAAATAGAGAGGTCAAGTTTACGAATTGATTTGTGCATAATACTATATAAGACTGATGATTTTCTAGCAATATTTAATTTTCATTTTTTTGTGATAGGGTGTATATGTACTACAGAACTACTACTACATGTGTGCTGTATTTGTACTATATGTACTGTATATCTCAGGCTTTTGAAACTATATCATTACTGTCTTTTATATCTGAATCATATTCCAGCGTATTAACATTAATGACTGAACGCATTACTAAATGAGTATGTAAGGTTTAACCCTGTTATTACAGCTACATTGTTTACGGCAACATTTAATTAAGGAAAAGGCTAATATTCTTAATTACGACTCTACCGGGATTTTAGATCCTATGACGAGCCTGATCTTAAAAGAAAGATCAACGAGCATGATAAAAATATCTAAAAGCGAGTGCATTTCAGAAGCGAAAATACATCGAAGACTGTGATTTGCAGTTTTAGTGCAACTTTAGAAGCACCAAAAGTCGCCAAAAACCCAAGAGCCTATTGACTGTACTTATGGCTGCTCACACTGTAGCCCCGCAAAAATTGTAAATATCTACTCTGAATACCATAAGAGTGTATTTTCCGTCAGCAATGAAGTCTTGATTTGTCCTCACAAAAAATATAGGAGCCATTTAGTACCAACACACCTTCCTCAATTCGTCAGAAATGCCACAGGATACTCTTATACAGAAAGAAGAATACTTCACTTCAGAACAGCCCCTGGATACGGCAACATATATTATCATATGTATCCCCCAAGAAGATTCTCCTCTATCCGATTATGCGAACTATCGTCCTATCCCATTACTACACTTAATGCGGAAACTTTTCGAGGTACACCTGAAGTGCAAGCTGGTTGATGTTGCCGCAAAGAGGATTCCGTCATACATTTACATTTAGATTCCACCACGGGAGATCTACATCTCCTCCCTTAACAGCGCTTTTCTTAAATTTGCAAGTCACACTTTACCAAAAACAGCAACTCGCAGTGTTCGTGAATGTTCGGAAGACATTCGAGTCCGTATACATAGAGGATTTCAGTACAAACTAACTATGTTGAAAATCCCATTCTATCTCAATGAAAACTGATATTTGCAGTTTCATCGCTCAACAAGGCCTCCCTTAGGGCTCTCGCATCTCACCAGCACCATATAATGTCTGCTGCCATGACATCTACAACGACGTCTTCGAATTGTAGTTCTACGCCTTTCTTTATGCGAATAATAATCCCTTATAATCCTTCATCAGTCCAAGGTTGCAGACGTTTATTCAAAACATAGAGGAATAGTACCGAAAATGACATTTAATGACACGAATCTGTTTTTATACCTTGATTTTGATACGTAAAAAGACATTTTATGTGCAACTTGTATATTTTTTCACATGCATAAATCTGCCCTATACATGTATGAAAGTGCTTCACATATGGGTGTTAAAAAACCAGATAAGTAAATTTATGCAAATATTATGTCTTTATTATAAAGGCAGATAATGAGTCTATTGATTTTTGATGAATCGAGATAGATATCAGTACTCAAAGGACTTCTATAAAACAAAACGTAAAAACTGTATGAAGCGCCCACTTTCCCCTATTAGCTCTAAAGCTAGGTTGGGTTGAGTTTGGTTCCAACTTAAGAGCCGTACGGCTAAACCCAAATGTTTCTAGTTCTAGGTCTGGTGTTAGCTTTAGTATTGTTTTTAGCTCTACGTTAACTGTTGTTCGGTTTTAAATGATTGCATACTTGTATCGAATTAGCACTAGTTTCTCATAGAAGGAGAAATCAGTAATCAAATTTTTTCTCTTTATAACTCGATCCGGAGACATACTGTATTATTAATTATTTGGGGGAGATAATAAGAGAGGGAAGGTACAATGAAAAATATGGGGACATCATTGCAGAGGGGCTTCTAAAATACCCTATGAAGGATGGGAATGAACAAAAGAAGCTGATTACCAGATATTGGGTACTGAGGAAAGATCCAAGTAATACTATGATGGATGAGGTAGAGAGATGATGTCGGCTGTAAAGAGAGGATTGTGAAACACAAAACATATTGCTTACTTTCTAGAAAACCGACACCAGGCAAAACATTTCAAATTGAGATAATCAACTTTATAACTTGTTTATTTTATTATTACATGTTGGCCATTGAGCCATTGTTTGTGCAAAAAGAATATATCTTTTCGAGTGTGTTAATGGAAAAATCTTAAAATTGGCAGATTTTAAGTTGTAACATTATTCTAGTAAATGAACGATAGTTGAGATGATTTAGCGAGCTGGAAGAAAAAAGGACATGAAGGCATATTCTGGAAGAAGAGATTAAGTATGACAGATGACTCCCACTTAAGTGGATTAAATTAAAGGTTGGGTTGGATTGTGCTGTGAACCAAAGTGAACGTTTCAGCGCTCATAAATCGCCTAGGATTCCGGAATATTGGTATTAAAAGTCCTAGAAGCCTTTTTCAAGTTATAAAGCGAAGAAGTGTATTGTACCAACTTAAAATACATTCGAAGCAAATTAATAGAATCTACATCTGAAATCTTCAAAAGAAAAGATCATAAGAACAAGAATATGATCAATTTTCATTCATATAAAGGTGTCTCAATAAGATCGTCAAGATTTAATTTTAATGCCATTTTGCTTTGTGTGCAAGTGGCAAGCCTGAAATTTGACAATTGTCATCTACGATTGTTCCGATTAGTAATTATGAAGCGCTTCGCGTAGGAACAACGCGTTATCATTGTGAAAATCCATTACAAATATGGGGAGTGATACGCTGAATCCGCCCACAAACTTTGAAACATTTTGTGCCATGAAAGTCCTTCAACTATGTGGCTCCAGTAGACTGCCACACCGGGTTAAAACCACCTATTTATCGGAAGAATGCTTTCCAGGTCGAATCATTTCGCGAAATTCCGATATCAAATAATCTTGATGGATTTCTTTCTGTGAGGTCGTGTGAGCACCAATACACCTATTCCTTAGCTCAAGGATGATACTCAACGTCATTTATAAGTAAACTGAAATGAGCTGCAACTCTGTAAAAATGACATTGAAAATGTGATGTGAAAAGAGCAAGACTCTGTGTTTTGACCATTTGCCGAATATATTATACACGTTTGCTTTATAATGTACTAAAAATAACACCTCTCTTTGCCAATATAAAGGTGTTCTTATTGACACACCTTTATATCGGCATAAGTGGCAGTTTGTGATGGTTCAATATCTTCAGTAGTTTTCCTAAAAATCATCGATTTTCTAGGAAGAATATTCAATTTTTTACTCCCTTTGCTTAGAAAACGTCAAGGCTATTCTTTCTTGTTTCAGTCCTCTGATGAATGAATCGCTCCATAACGTCTCCATTTCGATACTATTTTACGATTTCTGCAGCTGCTATACATACCCTTTATACTGTTATATCCACTGTTGTAAATAGCTTCTTTTAGTGAAACCGGAAGTGCTGTTTTGGAAACTGAACCTCTATCGGATTTCTTCTAGTTCTTCACAACTATTCTCCTAACCGTCTTTAGTGGACGGAAGAACACAACATCAAGAGAGTTGTAAAAAAATAAATTCTGCTCACAAAGTTATAAAACATTCAAGGATAAATGGCTTGTAGGATTGTTGCATATTATTGCTTTGGGCTCATCATACGGAACCAGAATATTAAAATACCAGTCCACAAACATAATCAAAATCAAACTAGCCGTTGCGATTTCTATTATAATATATGCCTCCTCTATTGACTAGTTTTAGAAATATCCATAATGTATATGTAAATCCTCGTTGCATGTTGCATCCTTTTTTAACAATCATTCTAACTTAGCCAGGATCGATATTTGTTAATAACCTCTCGAGTAACGGCTGCTCGACTACGTTTAATATTTTCACACAATTTTTTTATAAGTTGTGGGTTCCTGCTCATAAATGAACAAAACCTTTCAACTCTTTTTCCTGTAATTCCCCGACGATTTAGATGGTCTTCGACAAGTTCTAAGATGTCCTAGATGGTCCCTTCGTCGAAGTGGAAACACACATTGAGAACATTAGTCCCTCACTAGAATCCGTACCAACCACTTTTAGTGCCGCCTGCCCCCGTACTTTTTAAGATGTTTCCCATGAACATGATAGGGAATGCCATAACATTCGGAAGCTCGCCTAATACTCAATTCTTTTATTCTTCTACTGTCGCAAGAGCCGCTTTTAAATATTTCAGGTTAGAATTGCAATTACTTCTAGATCCTAACTGTTTTTTATATCCTAAGAGTTTTTGATATAAATAAAATAGACCAAAATTTTCAAATATATTAAAGGACCATTAAAATTCACTGATTCACTGATGAATCATTCCTTGAAGTTTATTGCAGTCATTCAGATGCATATTGTATACACGTGGTATAACGGATATACAAAGCGCCTATTTCGAACACACACAAACGTATTTCATAAATGTGTGGGATCATCGCCCCATGATTATCACTTAGATTAATATTATTTGTCGTATTACATAACTAAAAAATTTTTCTTATAAATAATTGTTTCAGGAGTTCAACAAAAATCAGCTTTGTTAAAATATCATATTTGTTTTATACCACAATACGTGTACTTCTTCCGACAGATGCTTGTAGTAGTTAAAAATCAGTACTTTGTATGGACATCTGTCTTTGTATGGATTCAAAAATTTCTTTTTATTTTGATACAAATAATATGCTTCAATAAATAGGTAGTTTACGACCGAAATTTCGGTTTCTGACAGTTTCGGCCTAAAATAGTAATTTCGGCGGAGGTTCGGTTTCGGTTGTATTTTGACCGAAACATGACTGAAACCGAAACTACGCCCATAAAGGTTAATCTGTTTGAACCAAACCTTCAGTGGTATGTCGATATACACTCATATTAGGATTCCAGACCGTACCCTATCTTGCGATAATTTGTATTAAATATCGATATTAATGTGCAGTCATTCATATAGTTATTAATAATTGCTATTTAGAATCCATTTCCAAATTTTGTTTATAAGTTTGTGTATCCCAACGTCAGATATTCTTGTGGTAGGATATTGTTGCTGGAATTTTTGTCTAACTACACGAAAACATGATCACCAGTGCCATAGGATTGTACACTGTACAACTAAAACTAGAGCTAACATTAACGCTAGAGCTAATACTAGAACTTGAAACATTTGGGTTTAGTCGTACAACTCTTAAGACGGAACCGAACCCAACTTAGCCTGGCTTCAGAACTGATATTAGACTTAGAACAAAAAACATTAGGGTTTAGCCGTGTTAAGAGTTGTAGGCCTAGTATTAGTAATATTTTTAGTTCCAGAAGAATTTAAAACAATGTAGAGCTAAACACGAAGTAAAACTAGAGCTAACACTAGACCTAGAACTAGAAAGTTTCGCCTTTAGACGCACGGCTAAACCTGAATCTTTCTAGTTCTAGGTCTAGTGTTAGTTCTAGTTTTAGTTCGACACAACTAATATACACTTAACTCTTTCTTTACACGGTCTTTTTTAACACGATTTTGAAATAACACGATTCACCAATAAATTTCTTTAAACGAATTTTTGTTATACCACGAATCCCAAAAAAAAATTCTTAATTCTAATTTTGATAGCGTCTTACAGAAACTTATGTACAGTCAACCCTCCTATAACGCGATGAGTGCGTACCGCGTTCTATGGAAACCGCGCTATAAGAAACTCGGATAAGTACAAACCAGGGTAATTCGTAGCGCGTTCTATGGAAACCGTCTACCGCGTTGTATGGAAACCGCGCTATAAGAAACGCAGAATTACAAATCACATTATTCGTACCGCGTTATATGGAGACCAATAAGGACAAGATAAATTATAAATTATTTTTATTGAATTGAAGAGTTTATATAAGGAAATGATACCAAAACTAAACTGAAAAACTATTTTCCAACAAAAACAAGAAAGACTTTTATAAAATTTAATCTTCCAACACGCATCCTCGCTGTAAGATAATATGAGTCGCCTAACTCGTCTTCTTTTAATAGGCAAAATGTCTTCCTCATTTGGCTCATCTTCACATTGGTTTTCGAGTGTAGCTTTTTTTCTAACTCCACTAAAACCTCTCTATAGGGAGCTAAGCAATTTCTTAACTCTCTTTTAAACTTTGCGCTACGCACCGTTGAATGATCAGTTTGAATGAAATGGAGTTCTAATTCTTTAGCCAAATTGAGCCCTTTTTTCACATCTTGTAAATTGACATTTGGCACCCATTCGTTTTCCTTATTTTCGTTTACCAATGGATTTGAGGTGGGTGCATCAATTAAATCCATCAATTCATCTTCATTTAAAGTTTCTTCCCCGAGTACGAGTTCTCTTACATCCTGATGATTTGTTGTAAATTCTTCATCGCCTAAACGAGAAGCAATGTTTACTATTTCTGTAACTGGGAGTGAAATTGTAGAATCATTTTGTATTGTTTGAACCAGTTCAGGTAAAAGGGGTTTTCAACACGCATTAAGCGTTGATGCTTTAATTTCCGCGCAAGCCGATGACACGGTTCTAATACAATCTAAAATAGAAAATTCCATCCAAACTTGAGTAAAGGTTTTATTTTCACTACTTTCTAATCTGTCGAAAATGGTTTGGAAAACTTGGCGTGTGTAATACATTTTTAAAGTTTGAATGACTCCTTGGTCCAAAGGTTGTATTAATGACGTGCAGTTAGGAGGAAGGAAGACAATTTTTACATTTGGATGATCCAGTTGTATGTTGTGGCAACCAGCGTTATCAAGAACCAATAAAACTTTGAAATACAAATTTTTTTTCCATCGTATGGGTTTCAACTGCCGAGATAAAACAATTATAAAACCAATCCTTAAATAAATCTTGGGTCATCCAAGCTTTCTTATTAGATCGCCAGAATACAGGCAATTCGGTCTTATTAATGTTTTACACGGGGAGTTGAAGAACGATTTATTATCATAGGTTTTATCATCAGGCTCCCTGAAAGATTGCTGTACATATGAAGGGTGACACGTTTTTTTGAAGGTTTAAACCCCTGAGCACGATTTGATTTTTCAAAATAAAGGTCCTAGATGGTAGTTTTTTCCAATATAATGCCGTCTCATCGGCGTTAAAAATCTGATGAGGTGAATAGCCTCCTTCATTGATAATTCTAGCTAATTCCAGCTTATAATTCTCGGCAGCCTCAGCATCTGCTGAGGCCTGTTCTCCTTGAAACTTAATATTGTGTAATGAGTATCTTTTTTCAGTTTTTCAAATCACCCTTTACTCGCGACAAACCAATGATTTTCTAGCTCTGCAGAAGAATGCCCAATATTCCTTAAATGCTCATAGATTTTAAGTGCTTTCTGCTTGATAAGATTTCCACTGATAGGAATCTTTTTGGCTATACAGTCTTCCAACCAGATCTTTAACGCCTACTATTTTGTGTGCGAGTGCCACGTTTCGCACCTAACGGACAGCCATCTGCCACAGTTTTCCTTATATTGTCTGCATTTTTCTTTAGGGTTCGAATTGTAGATTCATTCAACTTGGTTGATTTTGCAACCGACGATAGATTTTCCCCACCTTCTAAACGATTTAGAATTTCGATTTTATCTTCAAGAGATATAAACTTTCTTTTTAACCCTTTCCTTGTTTCTTTCGTGTTTGACATGATGCAAATCTAGGGTTAATAATTACTTTATTATTATTATATTAGAACAAATGAAGAATATTACTTAAAGTATTGTGTAATGTTGTCCAATTATAAACCACAAATTAAGCAGCAAAAAACTGAACGAACGGACGGTGCAGAAAAATTTTTAGAAAGACTTGGTCACTTATAATTCAAATAGGCCCTAACGAACTAAACATAGGCTAAACATTCTTAGGCTACGCGGAAGGAACTTATGGGATGCTGTTGACGGAAACCGCGCTGTAAGAGTATCGTGTTATAGGAGGGCTGTTGCATTGTCAGCTTCGCGTTATATGGAAACTGCGTTCTGAGAGTACCGCGTTATAGGAAGGCTGTCGCATTTTCAGCTCCACGTTATATGGAAACCGCGTTCTGAGAGTACCGCGTTATAGGAGGGTTGACTGTATATAGTAACAAAATACAATGGGAGAATACCGTGGTCAGAAGTCGGTCGTTTTATGTCCACATGTTTATAACTTGGTCTACTACGAGGAATACCAGAATTTTATGATCACTTTTTTTCTTTTATCACGTTGTGCTTCAACTTGAACGCATGAATTCGTTATTCAGTACTTATTTTATATTAAGAGTGGTCAGTTTGTGAGACGTAATAAATAATTTCGGTAAAGTTCTAAAAGTGGATGTTTCAATTATAGTTTTTTTAATACGATGGTGAAATTTCCAGTGTATTATTTGTAATGGTGATAATTCTTTGCTACTAAAAAAGGTAATATTGTATTAGATTGTGGCTTTAGAAATATTCTATAAGCAATATTATTTTGGATTCTTTTTATAGTATCCTTATTGTTTAATAAAATGCCTAAACAACAAGTTCCGAAGAGACAAGCAATTTCCTTAGAAACTAAAATAAAAATGTTAGACTGTCTAAAGCGAAGGTTCCACATCTGTTGGCAAAGCTTTTGGTTTAAACGAAGCGACTGTAAGAACAATTAGAAAAAATGAGAATTCCATTCGATAATCCGTAATTTCTGGATCGAAAGTAAGCTCCAAAACATCGTTTTATAGTCGAAATAATATCTTAGAGAAAACGGAAAAACGCATGGTGTTTTGGATAGAACATTTACAATCAAAAAGAATACCTATTGATGGGAAACATATTAAAGAAAAGCACTTAGAATATATAACCGACTTCAGGTATTGGAACCATCAACAAGTCTTCAGGCAACGAAGAAACTGGGATTTAATGCAAGTGAGGGATGGCTGACAGGTTTTATAAAAAGACACGCATTTCACAATGTGAAAATAAAGGGAGAAGTAGCATCAGCAAACGAAAATGCTGCAAAAATCTTTCGGGGTAAACTAGCAAAAATCGTTCAAGAGGGCTAGTAGTCCTTAGATCCTAATCAAACAATAGCCGTTTTGTGTCTGCGATGAAAGAAAAATGTGTAGTTGCCTTTTATCAATCTTAATACGTAGGAGATGCACCACGGCCGAACTATTTAGTATTCCCTTCAACGTACTGTTCAAGATATCTCTTTTTTCTTCTGTCGAATAAAACATTTTAAAATTTTTGGCTGGTAAACTCTACATTCTTAGAATTAAATTTTTTGTCTCATGGTAACTTAATGTAACGGTAGTCTTCTGTCTAGAATGGTAAATAAAGCTCTAGATTTTGCTCGATGTATTAATTGCAAATCCGTATTAAAGTATCATTCTAAAACCGGAAAGCCTTTGAAGACATAAATGTCCAGAACAAATATTTAATGCCGACGAAACGGCATTGTTTTGGAAGAAAATGCCCGAAAGAACTTATATAGCAAAATCTGAAAAATCAGCTGGTGGTTTTAAAGTGTTCAAAGATCGAGTGACGTTCTTGTTATGTAGTAACACATCTGGTGATAAAATGTTAAAGCCTTTATTAATCAACAAATCTTTTATGCCACGAGCATTAAAAGGTAAGAACATTAAACAACTTCTTCAACTTCGATAATGATAAGGTAGAAGATGAAGTTCACCTATTAACGGCCGATTTAATTCGCGATGGTTTGAAATTTGCTACAAGTATGGAACAACATTTTCTTACTCATGATCCTGACATGGAGCGTACATTGAAATTTCGACGTAGACTTAAGTTATGTATAGCTGGATATGAAGAATTATATAAGTTTATTGAGAAACCAAAAAAACAGCAGCTAATAACCGACTTCACAACTACAAAAAAAACAACACAGACCGTTAATAACGAACGAAATTCTTCATTTGAATTAAATCCGACAGTTGTGCTAGACATATCTACTGATGATGCTGATGATAGCCCTTTTGGTCAAGTCCGCAATAAACGTGCACGTTTGTTATCAAGTAGCGATGAAGACTTGCGGAATTGATTTTTATTTCTAATTTTAGTTTACGTTTTTATTGTTATGTTGGAGTTTTGATTGTACACTTTTTTTAAAGTAATAAATAGCTTTTTTTTATAAATATGTCATATACATTTTATTATAACTTTTTTTACACGATTTTCTTTTGCTCGGTTTCCTAAGGAACGTATCTACCGGGGAAAAAAGAGTTGGGTGGATCGAAAACTGAATAATAGCTAAAAGTACAACTAATACCAACACTACAGCTAGCATTAGATCTAGAAATAAAAACATTTGGGTTTAGCCGTACGTCTCGAATAATATAGAATGGTTACATCGAAATGTTTAACTTAAAAAATTTTTATTTTATAAAATGTCGAGTTTACATAAAAATAAGAAAACCGGAAAGCCTTTGAAGACATAAATGTCCAGAACAAATATTTAATGCCGACGAAACGGGATTGTTTTGGAAGAAAATGCCCGAAAGGACTTATATAGCAAAATCTGAAAAATCAGCTGGTGGTTTTAAAGTGGTTAAAGATCGAGTGACGTTCTTGTTATGTAGTAACACATCTGGTGATAAAATGTTAAAGCCTTTATTAATCAACAAATCTTTTATGCCACGAGCATTAAGAGGTAAGAACATTAAACAACTTCCAGTCCATTTCATTTCGAATAAAAAGGCATGGATGACGGCTGATCTATTTACAAATTGGTTCAACAACTGCTTTGTTCCTAAAGTCCAGAAATATATGGAAGAAAAAGATGTGCAATTCAAAATATCGATCAGGGCATTATAGCAACATTTAAACTTTAACTTAAAAAATTTTTATTTTATAAAATGTTGAGTTTACATAAAAATAAGAAAAGTTTCAGTTTCTGCCGAAACTACGATTTAAGAAACACCCCAAGTTACTTAAATCTGAGCAGCTTATAAGATTATTAAATTCATCAATTTTTCACATTTAATCATTTTCTCGATATTGACACATCTCAGATTAAAAGTATTACCAAGCAATATTGTTTAAAATTATTTATTCTAAAAGCTTTTGACTAACATGTTTAGAGCAGCCTATTATAGGATGTTCTATAAAATAATGAAATTCATTAAATATTCTCATTTTCTTGTATACCTTGAATAGATGCATCTGAGAGCAAAAGTATTACAAAGCAATATTCGAATTACTTCGATAAAAGGATTGAGAAAATCAGCTGATTTTGTTGAAAATCGTGATAATTAAACGAACGTTTACATTGTTGATTCACAAATTTGTACGTTTTGTCAATACCGTTGTGAGTAAGTCTGATCTAAAAACCAAATAATTTATTTTTTGTAATTTTTTATTTCCTTTGTTACGGATAGAAAATGAAATTACGAGTTTATTTCATTCTCGTGGCGAGTAAAACGATTTTCCCCTTTCAGCCTTCCAATACTGATTGGATCACCCTTTTAATTTATCTCTTCGAAGGTTTCTCTTCTTCTTTTCACGGCGTTTAATTCGAACTGGCTTCTGACTAAAGAAGAAAATTGAGACAGTAAAAAATTAACCCAACCCACATCTTTTAACTTCTATAAACCAAAAGAGTTTTACTTTTTTATTTTAATCGATTTTACCAAAAACAAGTACAAAGTAAAATAGAAGTGTTCTCCATTGTATCATCACAACCTCCTTGTAACTCACAAAAAGTGTACACATCCTTGTGTAAAAAAAATACAATAGGGGGTCTCCTTTGAAACTTTTACTTCCGGCATTGCACAGCTTTCTTTGTCATGCAAATATTGTGTAAAGTTTATCGAATAAACTTTTAGATAAAGTTTTCGAAAGCGAAGCGAGATTAATATTGTTTTTTTCGTTTTTAATTGCCAATTTCCTTTCTGTTGAACTTTTAATTGGGTAAGGTCGACGTGTATTAAATAGGAACAATTTACTTCGTCGTTTTTGTGAGATCACCAATGAATGAAGGTGTTTCGTCTCATTTTATTTTTTTTAAGTGGCCGGTTTTAACTGATCCGACCCCGACCTCTCTGACCCAAAATACCGAGCAATGTATCAATGGACGGAAATTGATGTACAACAAGCAAAAATTCATTTATCCCGTTTTATTGCTATTATTAGATGTCGCAATTTCCAACTCAACATCACTCGAACGAATCCATTCGATAACAACTTAATTATTTATTTATTTACGTTGTGTAATAATAAACGTAATTCATTTTCAAAATCAATACACGTCAATCTATTGTGTTTTCCTTAATTATTGTTTTCTATTGCCAGTTTTGAAAAACAATGGTATTACCATATCTGGATTGACTTGAATGATTCAGAAATGGTTATCTAACGGGATTATATGATTTTAGGATAAACAAGTTCTCATTTTGACGAAATAAAATATTAGTAGTGTTAAGAATTAATTGATTTATTTCTGAAACTCAAAGTTTAAATACTTTAAATAGGATTTTGATTGGCGCTATCAATTTTTTAAAAATCATTTATAACAAATTTTTATTATTATTTAATATTATAATTTTGATATTAAATTATTATTGGTCGTAAAATAGTTGACCTTAATCGATAATATGTTTTCAGCGCTAAAACTTGGTTGTAATAAAAATCTTTCCGAGTAGAAATAAACAAGTTTAAAAAAGTTTTGGCCGAATGCATTTCTTGTAAATAAGTGATTCTGACATGAAATATAGTTGTTTACATTCTTGAATTGTTTGTTTCAGGGGCAGGAGAGTCGGGAAAAAGTACGATAGTAAAGCAAATGAAGTAAGTATACCGTTCGAGTTTGCTTAAGTATTTTTGTTGAATTGTATTTTTTGCATACTTGTTTACCATTGTTATCTATAAATTTGCATACCAGAACGAGCATAGTGACTGGTTAGAGAAAACGTTTGTAATTCCAACGTTCTAAGGAGGTTCCATCAAAACCGTAAACAATTTTCAATCTCAACTGAAATGAAAGCGAATATTAAAAGGAGAAGAAGAAAAGCCTTTTTTATTTTTGACGAAAATTCGCGTTCTTGCAATTATTGTAAACAAGAAAATTAATTTCGCCCGGCTTTTTAGTCCCGACTTATTTATAAATAAGTCTATATTTTCTCGCAAACCAAATATACAATCTCGCCCACGCTACATATAAACATTAAAACGATAAATTTTCAATCAGTTTTAGGTTTCACATCAGTCAGTAACATGTTTTTATATCATAAAAAATCTTTCAATGCAACACATTATCAACATTGCCATTTAAAGTTCTTACTCTTAATTCTTATTCAAAATGTCTTTTTATGAAATATTTTTGATTATCGAATTTGCAATTTTCATGGAAAATGGAAAATCTTTCCAATAATTTTTTGCTCTAAGAATATTGCTTAAAAATAAATCTACAACATTTTTTCTATACAGTAGTATCCTTAATAGAAAAACTGATAAAACATGCGATGATAAAGTACGTTTGGTAGAGTTGGGCTTAGCTTGGGTTGGGTTGAATTGGCGCTGTGTTTTTGAAATATTAACACGAAATCTTCCATTTTTGATGAAAGATTGTAGCGCCTCGTCCGCAAGCGACCTCGGCGGGGTGAGAATAAAATCGTCTTATAGGAACCTTTATATACAATCTCGCCCACGCTACATATAAACATTAAAACGATAAATAATCAATCAGTTTTAGGTTTCACATCAGGCAGTAACATGTTTTTATATCATAAAAAATCTTTCAATGCAACACATTATCAACATTGCCATTTAAAGTTCATACTCCTAATTCTTATTCAAAATATCTTTTTATGAAATATTTTTGATTATCGAATTTGCAATTTTCATGGAAAACGGAAAATCTTTCTAATAATTTTTTGCTCTAAGAATATTGCTTAAAAATAAATCTACAACATTTTTTCTATACAGTAGTATGCTTAATAGAAAAACTGATAAAACATGCGATGATAAAGTACGTTTGGTAGAGTTGCGCTTAGCTTGGGTTGGGTTGAGTTGGCGCTGTGTTTTTGAAATATTAGCACGAAATCTTCCATTTTTGATGAAAGATTGTAGCGCCTCGCCCGCAAGCGACCTCGGCGGGGTGAGAATAAAATCGTCTTATAGGAACCTTTATATGTTTACTAAGATATATAAGGAACGATCACCTCAAAGTGTCGAGGTCGCTTGCAGGCGAGGTGCTAGATTTGAAATAACAACAGAAAATCGTTCATTTTGGAAAACTGTAGCGGCTCGCCCGCAAGCGACCTCGACGATGTAAAAATAAAATCGTCTTATAAGAGACTTATACAGGGTGAGTCAATAGTGCGGGGACGGAAGATTGTGGCTTTACCGTTGAAAATTTAGAAAAATTTAAAAAAAAATTCTTGTTATTTAATGAATATTTGATACTAACGACAATCTTAAAATAAACATCTCAAACTATCGTTTGAAGTAGAATAAATAAAAAATAGTCAAAAGAAACAAAATATCTTTCTGAAGACTTGAAATACTTCCAGGATACTTTATATTGCCTCTACAAGATTTAAAATGTTTCCAAAAGACTTTGTACAGCTTATAGAAAACTTGATGTTGTTTTCTCAACACTTTATATTACCTTTGGAAGACATGAAATGATGACAGGAGACTTGATATTGCTTCTGGAATTATTGAAACGTTTCCAAAAGATTTTATACAGCTTGCAGAAAACTTGCTATTGCTTCATCAAGACTTTATATTACCTCTGGAAGATTTGAAATGCTTGCAGACAACTGGATACTGCTTCCAGAAAATTGATGTTCTTTCCAAAAAACTTTCTATTACCTGTGGAAGACTTGAAATGCGGGCAGTAGACTTAAAACTGCTTCTAGAAAACTTGATATTGCCTCTACAAGACTTTTTATTACCTCTGGAAGATTTGAAATGCTTCCAGAAAACTTGATATTGCTTCTGCAAGAATTGAAATGTTTCCAAAACATTTTATACAGTTTGTAGAAAATTTGATTTTGTTTCTACATTTCATATTACCTCTTGAAGATTTGAAATGCTTGCAGAAGACTTGATACTGCTTCTAGAAAATTGATGTTGCTCCCAGAAGATTTTATATTGCTTGTGGAAGACTTCAAATGCTTGCAGTAGACTTAATACTGCTTCTTGAAAACTTGATATTGCCTCCACAAGACTTTTTATTACCTCTGGAAGATTTGAAATGCTTCCAGAAGACTTGATTGATATTGCTTCTGCAAGAATTAAAATGTTTCCAAAACATTTTATACAGTTTGTAGGAAATTTGATTTTATTTCTACATTTCATATTACCTCTTGAAGATTTTCTTGAAAAAATTTTTATGTCATCATACATTACTATCGAAGCTGCATCAATTAAAATTAAAACCCTATGTATCTTATCACATATGTTGATCAGTTGTCTTATGTGCTATAAGTGTAATAGTATTGGATAATATTATATAGGGTGGTTACTAGAACTCGTTAATTTATGGAATGTTTGAGGGACCATAACTTTGTTATTTTAAATGGAACACCCTATATTTTTTCAATGCCTCAGAAGGCTTTATTAATTACCTTTGATTTTTGTTCAGCATATGGTATATCTAACATATGTACTTTTTGAGATAATTACACTATTTAAAAACTGTCGGCATAAACTTGATTTTTTCACAAGAAATAAACTATGAAGAAGACATTTTAAAACAAATGCAAGTGCGTCTACTTTGTAAATATGAAGAAGTATACATGTGTGCATATTCAGTTCAAAAAAGACTAGAATTTTCGAAATCTTCTATACAGCGAATAAACGATGTTTTGTAAAAATAACTATGCTAACCGCCTTAATCTTCATTACTACGATATTGTCAACAGTAAATTTATATGAGAAGTAGCCCACTAACAACAATGGTCCTAAACTATCTGGGCAGGGATTCTACAATCTTATTTGATCAGATCGTATTTCTTCGAGGCAACCGTCAATGGATAATCTTTTTGAATTTCTTAGAAAATCAATTGCCAAAACTTTTAGAAGATGTTTTACGAGACGTTTGACAAAGAATGTGGTCTCAGCACGATGGTACCTCCCCACTATGATAGGATTTTTGCAATATATTTAAATAGAATTTTTGAAAAGTTGTTTTCTTAATACCAGATAACACAATAAACTTACTTGCATTTGTTAAAAGATGTCTTCTTCATAGTTTTGTTTCTTGTCAAAAAATAAAGTTTATATCGACATTTTTGTAATATGCTTAATAAAAATGAAAGGTGATTAATAAAGCCTTCTAAGGCATTGAAAAAATATAGGGTGTTCCATTTAAAATAACAAAGTTATGGTCCCTCAAACATTCCACAAATTGACCGGTTCTGGTAACTATCCTCTATAATGTTATCAAATAGTATTAGCGTGGTTTCAAAGACCAAAGTTTTGTTTATCGATATGCCAAATTGCAATCTTCAATATTTAATAATAGTGGTGATACCTTGGTAACCTTGCATTCAAAATTTGAAAATAAGATACGCATTTATAGCATTTAAGACAGATAATCAACATATCTAAAAAGATGTATAGGGTTCCATTTAAAAAAATGAAGTTGAGTAGGGTTCTGGAATTGTGAATCACTCTGTATAGGTGAAAATAATTTTAGTCGATGCAGCTTTGATTGTAATCTATGATGACCCAAAATCATTTTCTTTATTTTCAACAGTAAGGCCACAATCTTCTGTCCTCGCACTATTGACTCACCCTGAATATCTACTAAGATATACAAGGAACGATTTCGCCTCAAAACAATTTCAATTCAATTCAATGAAATATGTATCAACAGAAAATCATCCATTTTGGAAGATTATAGCGTCTCGTCCGCTAGTGAACTCGTCTGAGTGAGAATAAAATCGTTTTATAGGAGACTTTATATGTTTACTGAGATATACAAGAAACGATTTAGTCTCAAATCGCCGAGGTCGCTTGCGAGCGAGGCGTTGGATACGAAGTATGTATCAACAGAAAATTATTCATTTTGGAAGTTTGTAGCGCCTCGCTCGCAAGCGACCTCGGCTGAGTGAGAACAAAATCGTCTTATAGGAGACTTCATATGTTTACTGAGATATACAAGAAACAATATCGCCTTAAATCGCTGAAGTCGCTTGCGGGCGAGGCGCTGGATATGAAGTATCAACAGAAAATCATTCATTTTGGAAAATTATAGGGCCTCGCTCGCAAGCGACCTCGGCTGAGTGAGACTGAGTCTTATAATGAGTCTTGTAGGAGATATATTTACTAAGATATACAAGGAATGAGTTCGTCTCAAATCGCCGAGATCTCTTGTGTGCTAGGCGCTGTATGTGAAGTGTAGTAATCCCTCCATAGAAGTTAAAAACCCCAAAGAAAAAATTCGTCACACAGAAACTTCGTTATAAAGAATCTGTCTTTTTCTTATGTTTATAAACTTATAATATAAATACTTGTACGAACTTGCAACTAATCGTTACTTCTATGAATTATTGTATTGAAAAATTGGACTAGTGACTTCTCAGAACAATGTTCACGTCCATTTAATTTTTGAAACATATTATCTGGCACTCCTTCCATACATCGGAAGCCATTTCAAACACGCATCATTTCGGCTTTTGTAGGTTTAACTATTTCAATTACTGCTTTTCCATCATCCACTTCCGCATTTTTTAGATTTTCAAGGCTTTTCACCGATTCTGTTATAATCACCATTAATGGGATAATTGGTCATGCTTACATCCTCATCTACTGCTAAATTCCATCAAGTTTATGTTGTCATTTTTGTAGCTTTTGAACGAAGTCGATGTCTCGTAAATCATCCACTACTTCCTCTGTCAAATTTGCGGAAAATCCAGCTTTATTAAAACAATTTTTAATTGTGTTTTCTGTGACATCATTTTACCAAACTTTCGCAAAATCAGTTATACAAACACGTAGATCAATCATTTTTTCAATGGACTCCTTGTGACTTAATACAAAAATCTTTCTTCTAAAAACTTGTTTCCTATAATTTTTAAAGTTTTAATTACACCTTGTTCCATCTGTTGTAATTTCGATGTTGTGTTTGCAGGAACGAATACAAGTTTCAGATGTGTTATCTTTTCTGTGACGTTAGGAGGATGGAATCTTTTTTCCCGTAATAG
The DNA here is from genome assembly GCA_036711965.1 of Onthophagus sagittarius. Taxonomy (NCBI): domain Eukaryota; kingdom Metazoa; phylum Arthropoda; class Insecta; order Coleoptera; family Scarabaeidae; genus Onthophagus; species Onthophagus sagittarius. The sequence continues at coordinate 60,869,806 of JASERS010000002.1, read as the reverse complement.
TTTTGCCAAAATTATTGATCCATTTTGCGAAAATTTCGGTGGTCATCGAGGATTTTTTTATTTAACACACTTTAAAACACCTCGGTATAGTCTGTGCCAAGAGAAGTGAGAGTGACTCATCGATTTTCGTAAGAATTTTGCGCATACGTTACAAGTATTACGCTCGGTCGTTGTTGTGTGTTAGCGTGAAATGATTTCTAGCGCGTAAGTCTGTTCCGTATACTTTTAGGCAATGAATTAATCATTCTCACTTCTTGTGGTACAGACTATAGCTTGCTTTTTTCTTTTACCAAAAGTTTTAGTCTTACCTTTCCTGTCATGTTGGCACACACTACTACAATTATCCGTTCTTTACTGTTTTTACCACCAAAACATTTATCTGAACTAAAATTAGAACTAACAAACAGCATTAACACGAGAACTATCAGTAAGACTAATACTAGATGTAAAACTAGAAACTTTCTGGATTTGCTGTACACAACCTTTTTCAAGTTCGAACTGACCAGTTTCTATTGAAGTTCGAAGTCACTTCACACAGATGGGAATACATTTATAAAAAGTCAACATTCATCCATATTGAAAACATCATAAAGCTGATAACTTTTGATTTATCATCACTATCTGTTTATAATAAGTGTTTTCATTACGAAGGCTGGTTCGAAGTGATCACTTTCTAGTAAAGTTCGAAGTTACTTCAAACGAGTTTCTGAAGAAGGTTGCAACACTGAACTTCACCAGAAACTGGTCACTTCGAACCAGCCTTCGTAGTGAAAATACTTATCATCTTTAAATTAAATACCAACGTCTTATTGGGAAAACATTTATAAAAAAGTCCATTCATCCATATTGAAAACATCATCAAGCTGATAACTTTCGAAGATCGACAGTTGTTTGGGTTTACACTGATCGCAAGCGGTTTCTGACACGCTGACACTTTCTCACGATACAACGTTGTGAGATTTTCCGTGCCGTTTTTTAAATTTGTCTAACCATCCGGCACTTGCTTGGAAATCATCAAAACCCAACATTTTTGCATATTCCATGGCTTTCTCTCGCACCATTGCTATCCAATTTAGCACTGCTTCGTCTATTAAAGCGAACTTGCACAGTTTTAACTCCTTTCCTTGTTCTCCTCCAGCTTCTTCGCTTCTTAAAACTGTTGCCTGATTTTTAATTATAGTTGAGAGCGTACTTGCAGGAATCGACATCCTTTAAAATAAATAAAAACCATAAAATCTTCTAGATTGACAAAATGAGCATATTAAAGGATATTAATAAAATTATCCATGTTGCAAGAGTTATGAATTAAATAAAAACCATAAAATCTTCTAACTTCCTCTTTTATTTACTGTCGTACTAGTTTTGGGTTTACCCTATCTTCAGCGACAAACTCAGCAATTATATGCGTTGTAGAATTATAGAATGCTAAAATATAGTGCTTGTTGAAAATGATGGATATTTAAAAAGAAGATAAACAATGAGAACCATGAAACCCGAAAAGAATCACGAAACGTGTTGTAAAATGTGTTATTTAACAAATTAATAAATCGAAAATATTATATGAAGTAGTGATGACATGAGATGAGGTGAAACTTTTTTGGCATTCTATGATTCTACAACGCAGATACTTTGTAATTCTTGCAACATGGATAATTTTATTAATATCCCTTAAAATGTTCATTTTGTCAGCAACTTAATACCTTTCGCTTAGACATCGCGAAAAATGAAATCACAGTAAAAGTTTGTAAAAATTTCAACTGAATTTTATCTTTACTGCGTCGATCAGGTACCGATGCAGAAACACTAATCGACGTTAACATAACATTGCTCTCAAAAGAGAAAAAAGGCAGGACAAAGGTGCCAGACGCCTTACTATTAGATAGAAATAAAAAATGTGGACGAAATTATAGTTTATTATATAGATTTTTTTTCGTTACATAGAAACGTTTTTATTATAAAATTTCTCGGGTTTAAAAAATATCGTTATGGAGAATATTCGTTATGTAGAGATCCTACTGTATGTATCAACACAAAATCATTCATTTTGGAAGATTTGTTGTACCTCGCCCGCAAGCGACCTCGGCGGAATGAGAATAAAATTGTTTTATAAGAGACTATATGCTTATTAAGATGTACAAAGAACGATTTCGTCTCAAATCGCCGAGGCTTGGGGCGAGGTACTACAATCTTCCAAATTGGACGACGGAGGTGTTATATCTTTGTATCTTGTGTCTTTATATCTTTGTAAACATACAAAAAAAATCATACAGTACGTACATAAAGTATGAAATCAATTTGATATAAATTCGGGGAATGTTCTTAGAAAAATAGGGGCTCGTCATGAGTGTTAGCATGACATCCATGAGTGTTACATTTTTAGCACATTTTTTTGAGTTAAAATTGAATTTATATTAAATTGATTTAATACTTTGAGTACACACTGTATATTATATGTCTAACAATAAAGTACCTATACATAATATATCCCGGATCGAGTTACAAAGAAGAAAAAGAATTTAATTACTAATTTTTCAGGCTTATTTCAGCTTGCATTTTTCATTCGTGACTGTTGTACCATATTTGCCACTCCACTTCACTTTATAATCAACTTATCCACTTGCTCTTTTCCGAAACTTTGGAATCGTTCCCGTGTTGTTCCTGTATTTAAGAAAGGTGAACGTATCAACATTAATGATTACAGACTTTGTCCCAAGCTTATGAAACTATTTGTGTCTTACTTGTCTGACAGAAGCAACTATGTGCACTACAATGGTTGTGAAACATCTGTGGAATTCGCGGTTAAATCTGGCGTACCACAAGATTCAAATTTAGGACTCTGCAGTCTGACTTGAACTTTTTAGCGGAATAGTGTAATCGTTATCATCTGAAGATTGAAACATTATGAAATGTAGTATTATTAGTAATACACGCAAAGTGTCTCCTGTTCCGTCAACTTACTACATAGATGGTGTTCCACTGCAAAAAGGATCAACAGTTAAGGATTTGGGAGTTACCTTTGATAATAAACTAACCTTTGTACCACACATTGAAGCTGAGGAAGCAACATCTTCCTCTGCTGCCCGAGTGCTTGAATTTGTCTTGCGAACTTCACGTGCTTTTACTGATCCCAAGGTCTATTGTCACTGTTTCGTGCATTTGTGCTTTCCAGAATGGAATATGGCTCTGTAATCTGGTCACCGTATTATGTATCACATAGGCTTGTTTTAGAACGGATACAGACGAGATTTTTAAAGTACTTGTCTTTCCGCTTGGATGGCGCATATTCTATTCGTGGAACAGATTATACATCACTGCCACTTCGTCACAATTTCTCTTCACTTAACGTGCGGCGTAATGACCAGTGGATCAGCTTTTTGCAAAGCTTATTTCATGGTAGTTTTGATTATGGGTGGCTGTTATCGCGTTTGACTTTTGCTGTACCTGCGTATATCAAGCGTTACACTAATTTTTCTATCTGAAAAAGTGTAGCACGAATGTTTTAGCTGACACACCAGTCCAGATGATGTGTGCATTGATAAACGCAAACAGTGAAATGGATATTCTTTTTGTGTAGCAATCATGGGTTTGATGTTGTGTTATGCGGTACTGAGTATATCTTGACATGATTATTATTTTCTTATTTTCATTTGCCTTTATTTGGACTTCCAACTCCAGTACACCCGCATTTTTTTTTTTGAAGTGCTCGCACCGGACTGAGAGTCCGGGTTTCTTTGCCAAATAAGAGATGGTGCTGATGTGTAATTTGAAGCATATGTCATTGCTTTTTTTTTATAAAAAAATGCGTTTGTAACAATGCCGTTTTTTTTATTGTCAATAAATTCTTGATGAAACCACTCTTTTGATCTGCAGACCTATAGAATTTATCAAAAAATTGCACGGACCGGTAAATTATTTTGAAAAATATTGTCTTAATTGTAAATTATGTAAAGTGAAATGGCATTAACTTTGAATAATAATAATACGTGATAATACGTGACCAGGTGTACGAATAGGGAGTTTATGTGTGAGAAAAACGTTTTGCTCCGCCCCCGATTCGAGAACATTATTAAACTTCACCTTTCGTTTCTTCGGTGGCTGATACTGCTTAAAACAAACTTGATAAGCTACCAGGAGCTTTGAACTGCTTTCAAAAATGTTGATACTACCTCTGGAAGACTTGATAATGCTTCTAGAAGCCTTAACATAGCTTTCAGAAGGCTTGAACTGCTTCCACAAAATTTTATACTGCAGCTGAAAGACTTGATACTATTTCTAGAAGATTTTAAATGATTCCAAAAGACTTGATACCGTTTGTAAAATTACTGGCAAAAAAATGTTTGAAAATGCAAACTCTTAAAAAAGACATTTTTATTGAAAAAGGCACGAAATTGTTAATACAATTTGATTTTGCTTCCAAAATACCAAATACTGCCAGGATACAAAATGTTCATTTCAAAAGTTCAAAAAATTTCAATTATAGACCAAATATTGCTTGTGAAGGTGTAAGCACTGTTGATATAAGGCATTTCCATTGCAAATTAACCATAGGCGCCAGATACATGGACGTTTTTCATGTCACTCTTGTTTTGAGAACAGTCATTCGTCGTTTGAATCTTTTCCCAATTCAGTTTTTTCACTATCCAGCGCCCATACTTATTTTCAAAAACCGGCGCTTATGAAGCTACGAAGATTGTGTTAGATGTACCACTGACGATCTAAAGATAAATCAGTTAGCTGCAGAATTCTTCGAATCCTCTATTTGGGCATCGTAAATCTTACACAAATTGCTGGTTCTGGTCCTAAAAACGCTTTAGCACTAGCTTATCTGCCGTTTCATTGGCAGCACTTCCAGAGTGACCTCAGTGTAGTTAAAACGACGAACCGTTTGAGCCATCTGTATTTCCACACAAATTTTGATAATGCTCTACTTGATTTCTAGCTTTGTGGGGATGAGTTACTCAGCTTGTGTTCTCATTCAATCTCAAGATTATTCCTCACTTGCGCAATCAGTAATAAAAAAGTCCAATATAATTATATTTACAAACTCACTTCTACAGTATTATATATTTAGAAATCTGAAACTAGCAACTAACGCCATTAACAACGACAATATTCTGATCTGAAATAATACTTTGACGTCCTTCAACATCGGCAAATACAGAAAAAAGGGATTAACTAACTAGAAACTGACGAAATGACCTGTTTACCTTTATTAGCTGATTTCACCAACACTTATTTTCGAAAGTAAGTCCTTTTTTCATAGACAAGAATGGATATATTAAAAAAAATGTTAACTTGAATGGTTGCGGTCCGCCGAACCAGCGGTTGTAAATTGCTAAAAGACTCTGTAAGTCGATAGTTAAACTTGCAGGAAAAGATTTTATTAATCATAAAATCGTGGCTACGAGAAAATACTGGAAATTATTTGACATCAGACTTACAGGAAAAAAACTTTATGACTAAAGCGGCTAAGAGAAAATACAGGAAATTATTTTCAGGATTCTGAGATGACCGCTAGGAGGTGCAAATACCATCTTTAATGTCTCGAAATCTTAACAATTAAACAAGTAGTCATCTTAGGAATGGTATCTCAATTTTAAGATACTTGTACATTTCAGTTTCAGTCCAGTCCTAGTATATTCCGGGTTCATGCCGGGATTTCATGAAAGAAGATTTATCGTTTAGAAGTCTGGGAGCTTTAAGAAAGATTTGCAATGAAAATACGATTGGCACCAAATAAATTAATTTTCTGAAAGCATTTCAAGCCTATAGACGCAATGTCAAGTATTCTGACAGCAATATCAAATCTTTTGTTGGCATTCCAAATATTTTGGAAGCAATTTAGATCTTCTAGAAGCAATATTAAGCCTACCTGAGCCAATATCGAGACTTTTGTAACCATTTTAAATCTTCTAGAAGTAGTATCAAGTCTTCTGGAATCTTCTCGAGTCTTCTGAAAGCATTTCAAATCTTCCAGAAACAGTATAAAGTCTTACAGGGGCTATATCTAATCTTTTGGAAGCATTTTAAAATATCTCGAAGCAGTATCATGTCTTAATTATTAAAATCTTCTAGAAGCAGTATCAAGCCTTTTGGAAACTTCTCAAGTCTTCTGAAAGCATTTGAAATCTTCTGGAAGCAGTATAAAGTCTTACAGGGACAGTATCAAGCCTTTAGGAAGCATTTTAAAGCATCTAGAAGCAGTATCAAGTCTTCTGGGATCTTCTCGAGTCTTCTGAAAGCATTTCAAATCTTCCAGAAATAGTATAAAGTCTTACAGGGGCTATATCTAATCTTTTGAAAGCATTTTAAAATATCTAGAAGCAGTATCGATTCTTAATTATTAATGTTTTCTAGAAGCAGTATCAAGTCTTTTGGAAACTTCTCAAGTCTTCTGAAAGCATTTCAAATCGTCTAGAAGCAATATAAAGTCTTATAGGGGCAGTATCAAGCTTTAGGAGGCATTTTAAAACATCTAGAAGCAGTATCAAGTCTTCTGGAAGTAGTATCCAGTCTCTTGGAAGCACTTCAAGTAATTTTGAAGTATTTCAAGTCTTCTAAAAGTAAGTATAAGGTCTTCTGGAAACATTGTAAGTCGTCTGGCAGTATTGTAAGTCATCTGGAAATATTTTAAGTCTTCTAGAAGCAGTATCGGTCTTCTGGAAACATTCCAAGTATTCTGGAAACCATATCAAGTTTCTTAGATACAATATCAAGTCTTCTGGAAGCATCTTCAGTCTTCTAACAGCGACATAAAGTACTTTGGAAGCATTGTAGGTCGTCTGGACACACTTTAAGTCCTCTAGATGCAATATCAAGGCTTCTAAAAGCGTTGTAAGTCATCTGTAAGCATTTAAGTCGTCTGGATGCATTGTAAGACATCTGTAAATTCATCATTTTAAGTCTTCTAAAAATATCAGTCTAGAAATTCAAGTTTTCTGAAAGCAATATAAAGTTTTCTTAAAACAGTATCAAATCATCTAGAGGTAACAACATCAAGTCTTCTGGAAACATTTTAAGTTTTCTAGATGCTATATCAAGTTATCTGAAAGCATTGTAAGTCGTCTGGAAGTATTTTAAATCCTCTAGAAGCAGTAACAGTCTTCTGGAAGCCGCGGTACTTTATAAATCTAGGGACTTTAATTTGTATTCTTTTTAAGACAATAATTTTAAAAAAAATTTTATTATCATAAAATTTGCGATAGGCAAATAAATGCCCAAATGCCCGCGTTGAATACGCTGCACATTTTTCGGGGCATTTATGTTCTACAGCTTTCATTATCTTCTTCGTTTCTTCTAATCAGATAAGAAGCCATTTTGAACGGAAAAAAACATCTTACCGTCTGCAAAATTTTTTGAAAAGCTTCAGTCTTCACCTTCAAAGAGTATTTTTCTTCGCTATCGTATTCATATTCGTATTTTACTGTGTTGTACACTAAGAAATTTTTGACACAAAAATGACATAATTATGTCGGTAAAAAAGTTGCCTTTTCTGTTAAACAATAGAGGGTGCAGAACCCGGAGTGAGAGTCCGGTGCGTGTACCGAAAGGTTAACTAAAAAGTTTACAAGTTTCATTTATGTTATGTAACCATAGAAACTATAAAAGTCATAACTTAAGCAACGATGGATTTTTATTTTTGGGGACGATTGACACAAATTGTTTACGGCGAACCATCACAAGATGATACAGATATGTTAAAACTAAGAATTTATGTGATTTATATAATTTATTAATTAATATTAATTTAATTAATGCGATAGAATCACTACCACTGGTGGAAAAATGTAAAGAATAATGAATTCTTATTTATAGTTTCTGTGGTTAGATAGCATAAATTGGACTTTTAAAATTTTTAATTTGGAGAAAACTCCGATTTTTACATAAAAATGGGAATAATTAATTAACTTTTATAGTTAGAATATAAAATTTGTGCGATTTAGTGATTTGAACATATCCAACGCATTATTCAGTAATACATTTTTTTTTCTCTTTGTAACTCGATCCGGGGACATACTGTAGGCATTTTCATTAGTAGTATTAGTGGTCGAGTAGGTAATGACATACCTACTAATTAATTAGGTCGAGTAGAGCAGGTGGTTGCAGTAGAGTGATATAGCATCGTGGTAAAGTTACTCTACCACTCATAGATCGGCTTAAAATTTACTCTACTAATTACTCTACCACTAATTCTACTAATGAATACCCGGCTTATGTGTTAACAAGAATTTAGCATTATCTAAGGGGGTAAGAATAGGGAGATCCTTAAAGTAGATTCCCGATCATCTTAGTCATCAAATAATCAAACCATCTCTAAGATTAAAAAATAAATAACATAGATGAAAAAGCGAGAGAAACTTGAAACAGGAATATATAGGTTTTGTTTTTACCTTGTAAAACTAAACTTTTTTAAAAATCTACTTTCTCAACGTTTTTTCAAAACCCAGCTATTTCTAGCATATTTGTAGATTTTCATTTGAAGTGAATTCGTTTATAATATTTCAATCTATAAATTAACTCGCAAATTCTTTAATTACATCGAATCGTTTTTTGGAGTTATTTTCCAGGCACAATTTTCGATTTAAACTTATTCTAAGAGCAAAAAGGAACCTAGTCTCGATCATAACTATAAATCGAACGTAAACTAATTTTCTTCGAAGTGCAAATATGAAAATGTTGTTGACAGAAAATCCAATTTAAATTTAGTGAAAATTTATAGCCGTCCCAAAGAAGTATGACGTGGTAATAAAACGATAAAAATGTTTTATTAAAACATATTTACTTTAAAAACTTTCTTTTACTTGCTATTAGTAAGAACTAAGAATTATTTTGTTTTCCTTTATAATATTTTCGGGATTAGATAACCGACGAAAATAGAAAAATCACTTTTTCTGAGGAGGAGAAAGCGAGGATACCACTTGAAATGCATTAGTATTAAGTATAACATGACGTAAAAGGATTTTTTTGTCAAGTGGATCGAAATTTAAAAAAGAGATCGAATTTGAAGGAGGAAATACGAAAATTTCTTATGATTAAATTATAAAAATAACCGCACGAGTTCGGTTATTGGGTGTGGGTGATGTATTCAATCGTCGACGAGTCCAACTTTAGATCTTTTCACTAGAGAGACCGACTTGTGTAAAATACATCTGTCGATGGCATTTTACGGCATCATAAAAGCGATCCCAGTTGAAATACGTCAACGTATATCGTTCAACTGCCTGGTATAATATTGACTTGTAGAAAAATAAAATCGTACAAAAGACCGAAACAAAAAGAAAATGTGTAAAGAAGTAGAAAAACCTTGTCTTTAATTTCTGTTTTGCGGCTTTAAGTTTGGTCGATGAGTGAGGGGTTGGTTGGTGTTGTTTCCGAGGTTGACCGAGTCCGGAATATGGCAAAAGGGTGAAGTGCAACCTGTAACCCGTTGAACGGAACGGTTTTACGCAGACCGTGCCATGGTTTATTGATCGCAACCTCCTCGTACTTTCTTTCTCTCTCGCACAAATTTCTCTGTCTTTGCCACCAACGTGGCAATAACACGCCCCCGCCGAACAAGAGGGGGTTGGTATGCGCGTAGCGATGAACTTATGTCCGTGAACTGCGTCTATCTAATAATAGGACCAGAGTCCAACCCTCTCTCACCCTCCGTACCATATGTTGTGTACAGTTTATTATTAAAAAATGAAGAAAATCTTTTTGAACCTTCTTTTCTACTTTTGTTCAAACTTTGCTTTGCACTCAACATGAATTTTCCTTTTAAAATCACGACAATTTTATTACTTACGATAATTTCGTATCTATTTCTTAGCTAACATCTCTATTATTTAAGATGGCGAAAAATTAAATGGACCATTTAAAAGCTTGATCCTTTCTCTATCTAAAACCGAATTGGGTTGGATTGGGTTGGCTATATCTTGGTACAAGTTGGTTATCGACCCTAACAAGGTTTAAATGTAGTTAAAACCCAGTGGCGTCGCAAAATATTAGGCGCTTCAAACGCCCCTTTTTATACAAACTAAAAAAAAAGATTCTAGTTGTTTTGTGAACTAAAGTGAAAGTAGAACTAACACTACACTTAGATCTAAAATTATACGGGTTTAGCCGTCATAAAAGATGTACGACTTAACCCAAATGTTTCTAGTTCTAGATCTAGACTTAGATCTAATGATATAAGACTGAAGATGCACGGCTAAACCCAAAACTTTCCAGGTCTAGTGTTAGTTCTAGTTTTTCTTCAATTGAAATATGCAGAGTTGCCAAATCAGTTTGTAAAGTATTCTATTTCACAAACTGTTTATTGTAGAGGCTTTCGTTAAAAAATGGCATCAGATGCACGGTAAAACTCAACACAACCCTGTATATTTGATCCAAAGGTGTCTTAATATATCCGGCGCCCTAGGGCTAGGTTGGACGAATGAAAGGAGTGCGTCTCTTTTCATACAATTTCAGTACCAAAAAAGTTCGCATCTCGGAGGGGAGATTGGGTACATGCTATTCATTGCAAAAACAGGTGCCCCCAAGAGTTGGCGCCCCAGGGCTATTCCCCTATTTCCCTATTAGCCATTAGTTTTAGGACGACGTTGCTGAAACCTGTAAATTTAGTAATTTCATGCTTGTGCAAGTTCGTTTACACCCTGTATTATACACCATTAGAAAAAGTAGAAAGTTTTCAATAGGACAAATACGGTTCTAGAGTTCCTTCCAGCTCATATGTGAAGATGATTTGTTTTCAAAGTGGCTAAAACGTGCAAATTTAGTAATATTTCCAAAACCGTGTATGTGTAAACGCATTATCTTCTCGTATCATGTACTTTTAAAGTATAAACTATAATAAAGTAGAAAATTTTCTATAATAACCAACCAATAGATACTGTTTTAGAGTTTTCTTCTGATCATATGAGAAGATATCGTACTAAACAATATTTAAAAAATTTTTCCGAAAGAGTACCGCGCAATGCGAATCTTTTTTCCAAATATTAATCGATTCTCAAATCGATTAATATTTGGAAATCCATCGCCAAAAATTTTTCTACTTATTCCTACTATTTCTTCAATATCTGGATTGATTATTCCGGATTCTCCAATACAACAACATTCAGGCCATAACTTTGTCCATAATGCATTCATGGTAAAATGTTTAACTGCATTCTACGCGGACTTAATTTGTTGAATTGGATTAAGAATATTATAATTTTTCCCATATTCGCGAATTGTTAGTTTTTTTTAACATTAAAAGTAGTATATTCTAAAGGTGGCTTTTGTACCTTGATCCATAGGCTGGATTAATCAAGTCTTGTTAGGTGGGAGGGAAATAACTACAACATTTTCGTTCAACAAATGAGCGGAGTGATCGGCATTGTCTAGAACCAATACAATTTTAAATTGCAAATTTTTTCTGCGGCAATATTGCTCAGCTTCTATATAAAAACAGTTTTTGACTCAATCTTCAAATGCATTAGCCACAATCCAACCCTTTCTCTTAGATTTCCAGTGGACAGGTAAATTATTTTTTGTAATTCCTTTAAAAGTACGGGGATTTTCCGAAATTTATATTACAATAGGTTTACACTTGAAGTTTTCCTCAGCATTGTTGCAAATGGTAAATATCCACCATTTGTAATAATTTCTTTAAGGGTGTATACAAAAGTAGGTACAACTTCATGTTAGTATAAGTTGCTTCACCAAATAGTTTGATATTTCACAAATTTGATGCTATTTAAATTCTTCAAATCATCACTTACTAACGAGGAAAACATAATCGCCGCTAGGACCGGCCTCCTCTTCTCACAAACGCTGAAAAAGTTGTGGCGCTTTTGTGCAAATAGCAGCTTCAACGTTAGAAATGTAGATACAGTTCTAAAAGTTCATCATTTAAAACTGTGAATTTAACATATGAACGTGTGAGTTTTGCAGTTGTTGGCAAAACGTGCTTGTGCAAGCTCGTGATCGTCGCGTTTTATGTATCATTAGAAAGAGTAGAAAAATTTCAATAAGATAAATACGATTCTGCAGTTTTCTAATGGTTATGCCAAACAGCATTTACGAGTGGGTAAAACGTATAAATTTAACAGTGTTTAGCATAATCGTGCTTTTGCAAGTTCGTGATTGTTACGTGTCATTAGAAAAAGCAGAAAATGTTCAATAAGATGGATACGGTTCCAAAATATTCTCCTTGTTATATGAGAAGATATTGTGCCAAATAATGTTTAAAAGTGACTAAGATGTGATCGTCGCGTGTTATACAGTACGTTTCAAAAGTAACGGATAAATTCGATAAAATCATTACAAATAATTTATGAAAAAATCGCTAAAACGGGTCTAAAGATATACTACCTCTGTCCGAAAATAGTTGCTACATTTCAGTTCAATGCAATAAATATTGTAAATATTTAAAGGTAAAGTGATGTATTGTATTCAAAGGGCTGAAAATATAATAATTAAACTATGCCATGTCCAAAATACAACTTAACTATGGTATTTGATTTGTGATAAGTAACTGCCAAATGTTAAATTTGAATATTTAAGCAACTTAACCGCTGCTTTTAAAAAATGGTGGAAAATATTAAGGAAATTAGTCAAAAAGGTGGTAAAAAGGGTGGAGAATTTAGTAACGATCAACGTAAGCAAATTTGACATTATTTATTGCAAAATGTGACAGACGCAAAACTTAAAAGAGGTGCGATAAATGCTGCTGCACGTAAGTTTTGTTGTAGCCGTTCAACCATTTACAAATTGTGGAAACAAGATAAAGAATGTCAAAACAATGACTCAACAATTAATGTAGATTCTAAGAAAAGTAAATGCAGTCGAAAAGTGAAAGATTATCGCCATCAAATTTCAAACATTTCCTCCCTTCCTTTATGTAAAAGAACGACCTTAAGGTCGTTAGGTTATGCGTGTAAAATTTCAAAAAGTACATTGCTTGACAGATTAAAGAAAGGAAAGGAAATAAAAAGAATCACTAGTTTTGTTAAACCATTGCTGACTGAAGAAAATAAACGCCGCCGAATCGAATTTTGTTTGAATTTTTTATTGCCATCGGGGTATTTTGAGGACTTGCTAGATTATGTACATATTGACGAAAAATGGTTCTACTTAACTAGAACTAAAAAGAGTTTTTACATATCTTCCGAAGAAGAACACCCTTATAGACCCTGTAAAAGTAAAAGATTCATTACAAAGGTAATGTTTATGGCAGCAGTGACTCGTCCACGTTGGGATTTTCATAACAAAGCATATTTTGATGGAAAATTAGGAATTTGGCCATTTGTTTTTTCTTCACCAGCTAAAAGAAACAGCAAGAATCGAGCTAAGGACACGTTAGTAACGAAAACTGTAGAAACAGTCAATAAAGAAGAAATAAGAAAAATGATTCTGCATAATTTAGTTCCAGCAATACGCAATAAATGGCCTGTTGGTTCTAGGAAAAATACAATATATATACAACAAGACAATGCAAAACCGCATTTGTACAGCAACGATCCTACATTAACCCAGGCATTCAGTGCAGATGGTTGGGATATTCAACTGAAATGTCAACCACCAAACAGTCCTGACTTAAATGTACTGGATTTAGGTTTTTTCAATTCAATCAGTTCAACATCAATTACCCCAAAAAAATATCGATGAACTGATCGATGCAGTGAGAAAGTCCTTTTGGGGTATAAATAGAGAATCTTTCGACAATGTATTTATTTCATTGCAAAAAGCAATGGAGTGTACATTATTTCATAAAGGTTCTAACAATTATAAATTAAAACACATAAACAAAATGAGATTGAAACGTAATCATTCGAGTTCGACTTTATTGTCCATTAAATGTGACGAAAATGCTGTTAAAACGGCAAAAGAATATTTGAATAACTGTTAACTGCTTAGTATAATGTACTTCTATAGATAAGTTTAAGTTATTGTCTCTTGTATTTTCAACTTAAGTAATATAGTTTTGTTTACTAAATCCTTCTCTGTTGATTGTCATTGAAAATATATATATATATATATATATATGGATGGAGAAGTATGTGTTTTGGTTGATCCGAGGTATCATCCGTTCATCTTCTTGGTTGTTCCCTGTGGACAGGGGCAGACGTTTCGCCAAAATCTCACTTGGCATCTTCAGTGCTTTGTCGTAGTCTCCTGTTGACAGACTGAGAGACTGAGAATCTGTCGTAGTCTCCTGTTGACAGACTGAGAGTCTGTCATAGTCTCCTGTTGACAGACTGAGAGACTGAGAGTCTGTCAACAGGAGACTACGACAAAGCACTGAAGATGCCAAGTGAGATCTTGGCGAAACGTCTGCCCCTGTCCACAGGGAACAACCAAGAAGATGAACGGATGATACCTCGGATCAACCAAAACACACACATATATATATATATATATATATAATGTAGATATTATTGTCGGACAAATTTCAAACTGAACTGTAGCAACTATTTTCGAACAGAGGACGTAAATTTTTTCCAATTTTTTAGTGTATATTTTAAATTTTTTCCGTTATTTTTAAACGTAAAGTTATTACGTCAGCGAAGTTTTTTTTTAATAGAGCACCCCATTTTTTATATCGGAATATGAAAGAGGATTTTTTCAGAATTATGTATAATAAATATTAGTATCGGTTACATAAGAAAATTTTCAAGAAAAATTTATTTAAAGTTTCATTATTTCTATTCTTTTGGTGTAAAAAATTGCAGTAGCAGTGCGTAACCATTGCAACCAATTGTTTTAATTTGACATTTCCAAGTGTCAAAATTCAATTTTGATGTAACTTATATAACCGATATTAAAATAATTATTGTACATAATTCAAAAAAATATCCTCTTTCATATTCCGATTTAAAAAATTTTGTATTCCATTAAAAAAAAATCGATGACGTCATAACTCGTTTAAAATTGGCGGAAAAATTTAAAACATACACCAAAAAATTGAAAAAAAATTAAATCTTTAAACCCGTTGGAGACATTTTTCCATAAATTGTGTGTAATGATTTTATCGAATTTATCCGTTACCTTTGAAACGCACTGTATAATGCGTTATTAATTACGTATATTAAAGAGCAGATAATTTTCAATAAGATACATACCGTTTGAGTTTTCTTCTGATCATATGAGAAGATATCGTACCGAATATCATTTAAAAATGACTAAAACGTGTGAATTTTGCTGTTTCTGGCAACAATGTGCTTGTACAAGTGCTCGACCGACGCATGTGATATATCATTAGATAGGAAAGCAAATTTTTAATAAGATATATGCGCTTCTAGACTCTTCCCCTGGTCATATGAGAAGATATCGTTCTGAATATTATTTACAACTGACTAAAACCTGTGAATTTTGTAAATTTTGAAAAAACGTACTTGTAAGAGCTCGTGATCGTCGGGTATTATACAGTATGTACATAAAGTGTGTGTTCTTAGAAAAAAAGGATTTATGAGCTATGTTATATTTTTTGCGCGCATTATTTGAGTTAAAATTGAAAACTATTGGTGTCTCAAAATTGAAATACTATGCTTAGGTTGACATATTTAAATAGGAACTCGCTTTTTTATTACATTTATGGATTCTACGTCAAATTCCGAGTAATTTTTATGTAACACACCTTATGTTGATGTCTAGTTGTCTTCGAAAAAATAACAGTGGGATCTTGTGTACAGGATATCCCAATTTCGATGTCCGCATAGGTTGTCTCCGAAACCAAACGAGATAAAAAAAAAATGGCTTACATGTCATGATGTCATTTCTCGAGAAACTGTAAATGCCGAAAACTCCAAATAACTATCATCTTTTGTTTTCGCCCTATCGGCAAAATGTGAAAAATTCGCGAAAACTATGTATGGGCAACTTTTTACGAGCAATTCAGTGGCATATTTGATTTTTGTTCTGTTTTATATTTGAGATTTTAGAACTAACTTTATTCTTTTAAATTCAAACCATAGTTAGTTATAATAATAAAAATAACAACATAAATAACAACATAAATAAAAATAAAACGTCAATACGATCAACAATTTTTTAAAAATGTGTATCCTGAAGATGGTCTAAACGTGACCGAAACCGGTAGAAACATTATATGAAATACTATCGTCTTAATAAAGTGCAAAAATTATTAAATAAATATTTTAATTCAAGACGAAAAACATTCCTATAAAATAAAAGAATAGTTAGTTATGGCTTAAAATAATTTGTTATTTTTTCCTGATAACAAATATATATAGTTTTTTAGGAATATTTCTTATAATTATTGAATAATTAGCAAAAATTTTTGTTTTCTGGCTCATTTGTTTGTATGTATTTAACAAGTAACGTTACCATGGTAATAACCTTAATATAATGCAAACCAATCTTCTTGTCACAAAATTTTTGGGTAGTAGGCTTAGATCGACGTGAAATTGTTTCAAAATTCGAAATTTAGCACGATCGCATACCAAGCTATTAATTTCGATATTGTAAGAAAAAAGGTTTGGATACCTATGTTATATTTTTCAACGCGCGGTTTCTAACATAAAATTTAAATGTACAGGTGTCCCGAAATGGAGAAACTATACCTAAGTTGACATTTTCAAATGAGAACCTCCTTTTTTCTTCCATTTATAGTTATATTAAATATAAATTGCTCCAGATTAATTCTATGGGGTTCAAAACGCAATGGTACGGTGGTAATCGTAGAACTATATGTCCCGCTTTTTTTGCCATACCATCGATTATGTAATCGATTGGAATCTCAACTTCATTGACTTTCGATAACAGTTTGTCTTTTGTGATCTTACCGTCCGGCATGGCAATATTATGTTCTTCCATGTATGTTAAAATATATTGTTTCTTATGCCTCTTTGCAGGTTTGGGATGTAAAATTCGTGAGTGATAACTTGCGTTGTCAAGAACGATTATCGACCGCTGGTTTAAATTTGGTAATAACTGATTTTTAAACCATGTCTCAAACAACGCAGCATCCATATCTTGGTGATAATCTGCAGAGCAGTCCTTAATATTTATTGCAGATAAAAGTAATTCATTTTGAACCCAACCATTTTCTCCCCCTGCATGTAGAATAATAATTCGTTTTCCTCTTGAACACCGTATCTTCAATGCACATTTATCACTCCCATTGGAAAGGCCCTTTTTTTCCCATCATGGGTATCATACCAAGTTTCGTCTAAATAAACAATATTCCACTTCTCTTCATTTCTTGGAAAAAATAAGTAGGTACTTAATTTAATAATGAATATAAAATTACCCTATTATTTGTTTAAAACTTGGAAGGAAAGGAAAAGGGTGTTCCTTAATGCGGCCCTGAGTGAGGAATCCCAAAATTCTTCAATGGGAAATTACCTGTTGCACCCCCGTCTTTGTTCGTTTTGCAACTACAGCAGGAAAGTGACAGGGTAATAAAAACCAAACTCGATGTGGACGACTATACATTCTGAATATTTTTCAGCTGAGTATTTTGATATTCAGTTAATTTCGAAAAAATGGTATTTGTGTACCTGTGTACATTTTAAGATTATTAGAATCTTGTGTATTAAATGTATCAAATTGAAGTTACTATAGAAATAAATAAAACAATGTACAAAATGCCTGCCCTGTTAGTATTGTAATCATTTATTTTTTTATAAATAAATACAATTTTTATAAACGTCATTTTTCGGGGACAGTTAAACCGACATACAGTAACTAACATACATGAAAAATATTCAAAATTTAATTTAATTATTATTTAATTTAAGTTCATAAATGTAACAAACACTGGGATTTCCTATTTAAAAATGTAACTTAGGCATGATATCTCAATTTTGCGACATCACTCTGTCTTTTTTTCTAAGAATATCCGCTGAATTTATATCGAATTGATTCCATATCTTATGTATATAGATACATACTGCCCATTTTGCGAGGACAGCTGAATATTAATATAGGGTGTGTAGTTTTTACATGAAAAACATTCATGGGAAATACATAAATTTAACAAAAAATATACAGGGTGTTACACAGAAAACGCCCCGAGCTGTAACTTTGCCATTTACATTCCGATTTTTGTGGGTCAAGCATGAAATGGAAGAGTTTGATGTCTTCACATCATAGGATAGAGATTTTTTTCTGAATTCGTTGATGTTCAGCACATCTATTTTAAATGCAACTTTGGCAAGCATAAGATATCTGTATATCGAGAATATAAGACAAGAGTTCTCAAGCTGTAACTCTTTTATATACATTCCTTTTTTTATGAATGATTTTTTTTTATGAACCGGGTGTCATATGAATAGTTTGATGGATACTATGATTTAATATACTAGTACATTTTTTCCAATGCCATATTCATTGTCAAACAATAATTAACTTTTTTTTCAAGTTTGTCAATATGTTTTTCTTCACGTTGTTGGGTTGAGATTTTCATTCTGAACACACTGATGTGCGGTACATCCATTTTAATTGTACTATAGATTAGACACCCTGTATATAGAGGCTATCATACAATAACGCTCTAAGTCGTAACTTTGTCATTTATATTCCGATTTTTATGAGCTAAGGTTTCATGAAGTTGTTAGCTTTTTATTTTCAAAATGCTCGGTATCTACTTTTCTGTTATTAGAGAGAGA
This sequence comes from Onthophagus sagittarius, assembly GCA_036711965.1. Lineage (NCBI taxonomy): Eukaryota > Metazoa > Arthropoda > Insecta > Coleoptera > Scarabaeidae > Onthophagus > Onthophagus sagittarius. The sequence continues at coordinate 60,851,210 of JASERS010000002.1, read as the reverse complement.
TTTTTTTTTGTTGTACTGTACATCAATGAATTCAGAAAAAGAATCTCTACCCAATAACGTATAGAAAAATATACGGAGCAATTTGAAAAAAAAAATTAACAAGAAGAAAATTATTTGTAGCATAAATTATAGTATTCATCAAACCATTTCATTCGATACATCGTTCTTCATGATAAAGATTTTTTCTCTGAATCCATTGATGTACAGCACATCTATTTTAAATGCAACTTTGGCAAGCATAAGATATCTGTATATCGAGATTATAAGACAAAAGCTCTCAAGCTGTAACTCTGTTACTTACATTCCTATTTTTATGAACGGTGTGTCAAATAAATAGTTTGATGAATACTATGATTTAAGATACTAATACATTGTTTCCAATGCCATATTCAATGTCAAACAATAATTAACTTTTTTTTTCAAGTTTGTCAATATGTTTTTCTTCACGTTGTTGGGTGGAGATTTTCATTCTGAACACACTGATGTGCGGTACATCCATTTTAATTGTAATTGTACTATAGATAAGACACCCTGTATATAGAGGCTATAATACAATAACGCCCTAAGTCGTAACTTTGTCATTTATATTCCGATTTTTATGAGCTAAGGTTTCATGAAGTTGTTAGCTTTTTAGTTTCAAAATGCTCGGTATCTACTTTTCTGTTATTAGAGAGAGATTTTTTTTCTTGTACTTTACATCAATGAATTCAGAAAAAGAATCTCTACCCAATAACGTATAGAAAAATATACAGAGCAATTTGAAAAAAAAATTAACAAGAAAATTATTTGTAGCATAAATTATAGTATTATTTATATCAAACCATTTCATTTGATACATCGTTCATGAAAATCGAAATGTAAATGACAGAGTTACAGCTACAGCGGTCTCATCTTATAATCTTTATATACAAGGTGCCTTTTTCTTGCTAAGATTACATTCAAAATTAATATGCTGTATATCAATGAATTCAGAAAAAATCTTTAGTCAATGACGTGATGAAAAATATACCAAACAATTTAAAAAGCAAAAGTTGACAATCCTGCTTGAAATTCGAAATATCGCCTGAAAAGAATTATTTGTAGCATTTTATCAAACCATTTCATTTGAGACATGGCTCATGAAAATCAGAATGTAAATGACAGAGTTGTAGCTTGGAGTGTTCTTTCTGTGACACCCTGTATAATATCATATTTAAAAATGACAAAAAAAGATTATATAATATAGATCATTAGTCTTATTTTTTCTAAAAACATCCCCCGAATTTATTTGGAATTGATTCCATATTTTATGTACATACTGTATATTATGAGAAAGAACAGAAAATGTTCAATAAGATAAATACGATTCTAAAGTTTTCTCCTGGTCATATGAGAAGATATTGTGTCAAATAACGTTTAAAAGTGGTTAAAACGAGTGAATTTTGTAGTGTTTGGCAAAAACGTGCTTGCGCATGCGTCTGTTATACCATTAAAATGAATAAATGTTCAATAAAATTATACTTCAGTAATTCTTCCTTATAAAATAAGAAAGTTATTTAGAGGAAAAATCAATCAAGCGTTTCTACTTGTAGATATGCATTTAATATACAGGGTGATTTAAACATGATCCTGATATTTTTCAAATTATTTCATGAGTAATTTTAATTAATTTACTCCCATAATCATCGCCCTATATAAAACGATAATCCCACATACCATAATCGTTTTGAACAACTTCCACTTTACGAATTCTGGTCGGGTATTAAAGTCGTTAATGAGGGCATTCCGGGACGACTTTTAAAGCATCACACGATACGCACAGAAAGAGAGAGAACGAACGTTCGTTTTGCGGCACAGGAAGTTTTGGATGTAAATATTTTATAAAGTTCAATTAAGAGTGACCCCCCCACGTTCCATTTAAAAACGTTCTCCTAAATGAGAACGTCACACTGTTCAATTTGCGACGACCAGATCGCATCATCTCCACTTTTCATTTCTTTTATTCTTATTAATCCACTTTTTTTTAGAATAAACGAAGAGAGCGACTTAGTTATCTTTCAGTTCTAGAAGACGCCGGCGTTGCGATAACATTCATTAAACTTTAAAATTGAATGGATTACTTATTTATGAATTACGCTTCTTGTTAATGAATTAATGAGAGAGTTATGGAAGTTTACGTTCTATGCAAACGCAAATTTAATAAATGTGAACTTATTCGATCTTTTTTAAAACATCCTGTATATTGTTTTGCATTGAATTTCAAAGTACTAAGCAGCAGCTTTGAACGGTTCATGAAATATTCATTGCGCTATTACGTAAGGGTGGTGAGATAGTTTCGGGATAGCATAGCTCTGGAGAGAAATAGATCTAAAACATGAAACCGACTCCGTCCACAATCTGTAACTTTCTTGTACTTTGCTGAAAACGTTCATTTCCCATTTACGGTTGTGTATATCGGTGAAATACGAAATACGTCGTCTTATACCCTGATAAATTGGATGAACTTTGGACTATTTGCAAATGTACTCTAAAACCCTTAGATTACATTGACAGTAGTTTATAGCAATTTCTTTTTGTTTATATTCGCAAATATAGTTAAGTGCTTCATTTTTACAAATTTAAGCATGATATAATTACGAAATAAGTTCTTAGAAATGTAGTAATCAGTACATTTCCAAAAATAAAGAATTTTACCTTGAAATTGATAAGGAGATAACAAATTAAATTATTGTTTTTGAGCTCTTTAATCATGTAAATATGTTCAACGAAATTATTATATTTTTTAATAATTATTTATTTTTATTTATCTATTAATAACATAAATTAGACTTTACAGGGCTTAATTTTCTTTAAATTTAAAGAAGTTTATTAATTTTTTATTAATTTCTTGTTCTTCTAAGAACAAGTCAATTGTACAAACATAAACGTATTTTAATACGATTTTAAACATGTAAAGTATTTATTTAAAGTAATTATAAGCTTATCCCACTAATTTAGCTAATTCAATAACATCGATTATTACTTTTAGCTTTAACTATTTTATATTTATTTAAAAAAATTAATACCATCATGGAAAATTTTTTAAATTGGCGATATCAAAGTTTAATATTTTGATCTCTCATCCTTCAAGTTTTTTTAGTTTAGAGTTAAAACATCAAGAATAGAAGTAATACAAAACGTTCATATTCCACTGTTAAAACTTATCAATATTCCGATTTCCGATAGATAGTAATCACAACAAGCCCATAAAACTCGCTAATTGCATAACTGTTGTGTAGATATTATGTTAGATAACAAAGGTTCCATATGTTTTCCAGTTGAATGTTATTAAGAGTATTTTTGGATTTTTTTTCTGTACTTATCATCGCACCTCCGCTCCCACGCAGCACGCTAAAAGTGTTTCTATTTCGATCAGGATACGGCTTAATTGATATTAACCGTAAACAATCCTTTCATCATCATATTTTTTTTATGATTTGTCGCGATGCGATGACTAACACGCGTTTTTTTTTGTTGCAACTTTATGATTTATCCAAAACCACACACTCGGTGAGAAATGCCGTTTCGCAATAAACCCGATAATTATTAAACAATTTTAATCGGAGCGAAATGACGAACTGGCAAGGTCAAAGAGCTTAGTTAATAAATGGACAATTTAAGAGGATTTCGTTGAAAATCTTGAAATACTTAACGAGGAGAATATAAAGTTGTTTTTGAGTTTATGAAAGTTTTAAGTTGTGGGTTTGATATGCTAAAAAAGTTTTCGGTGGTAAACTAGCGATGACTAAGAATGAGATTTAAAGTTTTAAGTTTAAAATAAACTCATTTTGTCTTCTTTTTTTTGCAGAATTATTCATGAAAGCGGTTTTACAAGTGAAGACTTCAAACAATATCGACCTGTAGTATATAGTAACACAATTCAATCCCTCGTTGCGATTTTGAGAGCGATGCCCAATTTGGGTATTTCATACGGAAGTAATGAACGGGAGGTAAGCTAATAATTTAATTAAAATTTATCCCAAAAAAAAAACTTTAATAAGCTTTATATCATTAATCGTGCATTTTATTAATACATACTAGAAAATTTCTAAATCTCGCCGCCATCTAGTGCTACCTAATGGAAAAAAATTAATCATATTATTTCCTAATAATTTTAATAACGATTAAGATATTTTTATTGGTAAAAAAGTTTAATAAGTTGCATTGTACAGTACGTACTTTTACGTGAAATAAACTGTATTTGAAAATCTGTATTCGTTTTTGAGATACTAATTATTGAATTTTTACGATTTTATGAAATGTACAATTTTTAACATCATGAAATGTACATTAACAAAATATCTTTATGAAACTTTAGGAAATGTGGGGAACTACATACGCGAAATCCCTTTTCAGAGTTTTTATTGAGATACGGATAGCTGCGAATTTTTTTTTTTGAAAGCACATGTTTTGAAATGAGACTTGATACTGCTTCCTTCCTTGAAATACTTCTAGAAGGCTTGACACTGTTTTATAGAAGACTTGACATTGCTTCCAGAAGAGTTTAAATGTTACCAGAAGACTTGGTACTACTTCTAGAAGATTTGGTATTACTTCCAGAAGACTTGCAAAGCTTCCAGAAGACCTTATATTGTCCCTAGAAGACTTGATACTGCTTCTAGAGAACTTGAAATTAGGGATTGATCAATCATCCCTCAGAATCATCCCAGAATTCAGAATCCCTATCCGAGATCAAAAGAGAGATCAGAATTCTCTATCCCCGGTAATCGCGGGATTTATGAGTTACAATGTAATTGTCAACATGAAGTGTTCCCGGTGTTTTACTTCATGGTAATGCACTTAAGACAAGATAAAAATTACTAAATTATTATGAATTATTTTCTTCCACAATAAAATGTAAAACTATCGATTGCACTACTTAACGTATAAATAACCCTATGTATCTTGGGGAAGTACATAAATATTGATGAAAAGTAATTTCGAATGCCTGCTTGCAACAATTCAACCGATAAATCGAGACTTATTCTTCACAAAATAGTAAATTAATAACATCACGTAAACTTTATCCCGAGAATCCTGAAATTATAATCGATTTCCTGGAATAAATTTCAAGGTATAAATATGTACAGAATCCAGGCATTTTTAGAATTGAAATGTTGGCATTGCAATCCTTAATTTAAATGCTTCCAAAGGACTTGATAATGTTTTTGAAAAACTTGAAATGCTTCCTGAAGAGTTGATACTGATTCTAGAAGATTTGAAATGCGTCCAGAAGATTTGAAATACAGACGAGTTGATACTACTCTTGCAAGACTCGATACTGCATCCAGAAGAGCTAATACTGCTTCTAGAAGATTTAACATGCTCTCAGAAGGCTTGATATTGCTTTCAGAAGACTTGAAATGTTTCAAGAAGAGATGATAGTTTCAAGAACTTGATACTGCATCTGAAAAAGTAATACTGGTTCCAAAAACTTGAAATGGTTCCAAAAGACTTGATCTGCTTTTAGAAGACCTGAAATGCTTCCAAAAGGCTTGATACTGATTCTAGAAGATTTGTAATGCTTCCAGAAGGCTTGATATTGCTTTTAGAAGACTTGAAATGCTTCCAAAAGACTAGATATAGCCTCTGGAAGAATTTATCTGTTTCCAGAAGACTTGATACTGCTTCTAAGTGACTTGATATTGTTTGCAGAAGACTTGCAATGCTTCCATAAGATTTGCAATGCTTCCCGAAGACTTGAAATGATTCCAGGAGACTTGATACTGCTTCTAGAAAATTTAAAATCTTATCTGTTAAGACCTTATCTGTTTCCAAAAGATTGATACCACCTCTATATGACTTGATATTATTTACAGAAGACTTGCAATGCTCCCGGAAGGCTTGAAATGCTTCTAGAAGACTTGATACTGCTTGCAAAAAATTAGAACTGCTTCCGAAAGACTTGATATAATTGCCTCTGGAAGACTTAATCTGTTTTCAGAAAACTTGATCTGCTTCCAGAAGTCTTGATGCTGTTTTAGATGATAGACTTGAAATGCTTCCAAACGAAGACCAATACAAAATTGGTTATGGTTTTTTCTGGTTTGAAGTTATCATTTTCAACTATTTTTCTCAATTTTAATAAGTATTTTGATTTTTTCATATCTTTTCGGATCCAATTCAATATTTTTAGCCCCCAGTTCTTATACGTATTATCAAAAACCGGCTCCTATAATTGGATTTGTACAGAGTCCCATGAAACAGCAGCGCATGATGAAAAAGATCCTCTATCTTATGGCAGAGAGAAGAAATCAATAGAGGCGAATTGAACAGGTGAATGAAAGATTGTGAAAATAAAATGTCCAAATCGAAATAAAGGCGCTGCAGAAAAAGCACAACATGTTGAATGAACCCTCGAATGACCAACCTTTTTTCCTACACAGGCTTTTGCATTAGTTAAGGAATCAAAATCCTTGGTCAAATCCTATGGCTCTTGGTTATCTAGTGTATCTTGAAACTTTCTCCATTGCGCTTCAACTCCGTACTAAAGGAATGCCTTCAGATTGCGACGACAATCATGGTATGCTAAATGGTACAAATTTGCAAAAAATGTCTGAACTCCGCCGCCATCTAGTGCCACCTAATGGAACAAAAATTAATCATATTATTCCCTAATAATTTTAATAACGATTAAGATATTTTTATTGGTAAGAAAGTTTAATTAGTTGCATTGTACAGTACGTACTTTTACGTGAAATAAACTGTATTCGAAAATCTGTATTCGTTTTTGAGATACTAATTATTGAATTTTTACGATTTTATGAAATGTAGAGTTCTTAAAATATCTTTATGAAACTTTAGGAAATGTGGGCAACTACATGCGCGAAATCCCTTTTCAGAGTTTTTATTGGGATACGGATGGCTGCGAAATTTTTTTTTTTGGAAAGCACATGTTTTGAAATGAGACTTGATACTGCTTCCAGAAGACCTGAAATACTTCTAGAAGGCTTGACACTGTTTTATAGAAGACTTGACATTGCTTCCAGAAGAGTTTAAATGTTACCAGAAGACTTGAACTGCTGCGAGAAGGCCAGATACTGCCTGAAATGCGTCTAGAAGACTTGTTACTACTTCTAGAAGACTTAGTATTACTTCTAGAAGACTTGCAAAGCTTTCAGAAGACTGTCTAAAGACTTGATCTTTTTTATCAAGTCTTTATCAAGACTTGATACTGCTTCTAAAGAACTTGAAATTAGGGAGCAATCATCCCTCAGAATCATCTCAGAATTCAGAATCCCTATCCGAGATCAAAAGAGAGATCAGAATTCTCTATCCCCGGTAATCGCGGGATTTATGAGTTACAATGTAATTGTCAACAAATTGCCAACAAATTGAAATGTTGGCATTGCAATCCTTAGTTCAAATGCTTCCAAAGGACTTGATAATGTTTTTGAAAAACTTGAAATGCTTCCTGAAGAGTTGATACTACTTCTAGAAGATTTGAAATGCGTCCAGATGATTTGAAATACTTGCAGTATAGTTGATACTGCCCTTGGAAGACTCGATACTGCATCCAGAAGAGCTAATACTACTTCTAGAAGATTTAACATGCTCCCAAAAGGCTTGATATTGCTTTCAGAAGATTTGAAATGTTTCCAGAAGAGATGATAGTTTCAAAAACTTGATACTGCATCTGAAAAAGTAATACTGGTTCCAAAAAACTGGAAATGGTTCTAGAAGACTTGATCTGCTTTTAGAAGACCTGAAATGCTTCTAAAAGATTGATATTGCCTCTGGAAGAGTAGAGGAATGCTTCCAGAAAACTTAATACTGCTTCTAAAAGATTTGATACTGCTTCTAGACTACTTGAAATGCTTCCAAAAGGCTTGATACTGACTCTAGAAAATTAGTAATGCTTCCAGAAGGCTTGATATTGCTTTTAGAAGACTTGAAATGCTTCCAGAAGACTTGACACTGCTTCTAAGTGACTTGATATTGTTTGCAGAAGACTTGCAATGCTTTCATAAGATTTGCAATGCTTCCAGAAGACTTGAAATGATTCCAGGAGACTTAATACTGCTTCTAGAAAATTTAAAATGCTTTCAAAAGACTTGATATAGCCTCTGGAAGACCTTATCTGTTTCCAAAAGACTTGATACTACCTCTAGATGACTTGATATTATTTGCAGAAGACTTGCAATGCTTCCGGAAGGCTTGAAATGCTTCTAGAAGACTTGATACTGCTTGCAGAAAATTAGAATTGCTTCCAAAAGACTTGATATAATTGCCTCTGGAAGATTTAATCTGTTTTCAGAAAACTTGATCTGCTTCCAGAAGTCTTGATACTATTTTAGATGACAGACTTGAAATGCTTCCAGAAGACTTGATACTGCTTCTAAGCGACCTGATATTGTTTGCAGAAGACTTGCAATGCTTCCATAAGATTTGCAATGCTTCCAGAAGACTTGAAATGATTCCATGAGACTTAATACTGCTTCTAGAAAATTTAAAATGCTTTCAAAAGACTTGATATAGCCTCTAGAAGACCCTATCTGTTTCCAAAAGACTTGATAATGCCTCTAGATGACTTGATATTATTTGCAGAAGACTTGCAATGCTTCTGGAAGGCTTGAAATGCTTCTAGAAGACTTGATACTGCTTGCAGAAAATTAGAATTGCTTCCAAAAGACTTGATATAATGAATTGCAGATGAATTGCCTCTGGAAGACTTAATCTGTTTTCAGAAAACTTGATCTGTTTCCAGAAGTCTTGATGCTGTTTTAGATGACAGACTTGAAATGCTTCCAAACAAACACCAATACAAAATTGGTTATGGTTTTTTCTGATTTGAAGTTATCATTTTCAACTATTTTTTTCAATTTTAATGTCCCAATATCTGCTACGAACATTTTTGCCAAGTATTTTGATTTTTCATATCTTTTCGGACCCAATTCAATATTTTTAGCCCCCAGTTCTTATACGTATTATCAAAAACCGGCTCCTATGATTGGATTTGTACAGAGCCCCATGAAACAGCAGCGCATGATGAAAAAAATCTTCTATCTTATGGCAGAGAGAAGAAATCAATAGAGGTGAATTGAACAGGTGAATGAAAGATTGTGAAAATAAAATGCCCAAATCGAAATAAAGACGCTGTAGAAAAAGCACAACATGTTGCATGAACTCTCGAATGACCAACCTTTTTTCCTACACAGGTTTTTACATTAGTTAGGGAATCGAAATCCTTGGTCAAATCCTATGGCTTTTGGTTATCTAGTGTATCTTGAAACTTTCTCCATTGCGCTTCAACTCCATACTAAAGAAATGCCTTCAGATTGCGACGACCATCATGGTATGCTAAATGGTACAAAATTGCAAGAAAACTTAATATTCTTCAATATGACAATGATAGAGATGCCCTCAGTCTTAACTCAACTTAATTAGTTTCAAATTCAAGATATTGGGATAGAAGACACAATTATTTGATAAATGAAAAATCCCCTGGAGCGATTCTTCTTCGAATCTTGTGTCTTGCGAATTAAGAAAAATCTTGGAACTTTTCTGAATCGAATGAGTTATCCCAAATAAGAAATTTGTCGTGAATACAAAGGACCAAAACAACATTTATTTCTATCAAGAGTCTCTTCAAGAATACTCTTGTTTCATGCATATATGATCTTGAATCGCTTTTTGTATTTTATTCTGACCTCAACATACAGTTCTGCGTGTATATACAAGTTTTACAGAAATTAAACTCCATTCATCAAGAAGTATCTCGTTATGACTTGTTCGAAACTTCCTTCAAAAATATATTGTGAATTTACATGTGTCTTACCTAAATGCTCTTAGGTGACATGATAATATTTTCAGAAGACCTGAAATGTTTTCAAAAGACTTGATACTGCTTCTAGAAAATTTGATATTGCTTGCAAAGACTTGCATTGATTCCAGAAGATTTAATATTGTATCTAGAAGATTTGACATGCTTTCAAAAGACTTGATATTGCTTCTGGAAAATTTGCGAAGATTTTGCTTCCAGAAAACTTAATACTGCTTTTAAATGATTTGAAATGCTTTCAGAAGGCTTGACATTGCTTTCAGAAGACTTGAAATGCTTTCAGAAGAATTGATATTAGTTCCAAAAGTATTCAAATGCTTCCTGAAGACTTGATACTGCTTCCAGAAAGCTTAATATTGCTTGCAGAAGACATGAAATATTTCCAGAAGATTTGATACTGCTTCTAGAAAATTTGAAATGCTTCCAAAAGATTTGATATTGCTTCTGGAAGACTTGATCTGTTTCCAGAAGACTTGACACTGCTTCTAGATGATTTGACATTGTTTGCAGAAGATTTGCGATGCTTCCAGAAGATTTGCAATACTTCTAGTGGGCTTGAAATGCTTCTAGAAGACTTAATACTACCTAGAAAATTTGAAATGCTTCCAAAAGTTTTGATATTGCCTCTGGAAGACTAGAAATACTTTCAGATGACTTGATATTACCCTCAGAGGACTTGCAATGCTTCCAGAAGACCTTATATTAGTTCCAAAGAAATTAAACGCTTCCTGAAGGCTTGATACTGCTTTCAAAAGATTTACAAGTGCTCTTGGAAGACTTGATACTGCTTCTAGAAAACTTGATATTGCTTGCAGAAGATATGAAATGCTTCCAAAAGATTTGATATTGCTTCTGGAAGACTTGATCTGTTTCCAGAAGACTTAACACTGCTTCTGGATTATTTGACATTGTTTGCAGAAGATTTGTAATACTTCTAGAGGGCTTGAAGTGCTTCCAGAGGGCTTAATACTGCCTAAAAAATTTGAAATGTTTCCAAAAGATTTGATATTGCCTCTGGAAGACTTGAAATGCTTTCAGATGACTTGATATTACCCTCAGAAGACTTGCAATGCTTTCAGAAGACTTGATATTAGTACCAAAGAAATTAAACGCTTCCTGGAGGCTTGATACAAGTGCTCTTGGAAAACTTGATACTGCTTCCAGAAAACTTGATATTGCTTGCAAAAGACATGAATTGCTTCCAGAAGTTTTTCAATGCTTCCAGATGATTTGATATGATTCCAGAAGACTTGATACTGCTTCTAGAAAAATTGAAATTGTTTCAAAAGACTTGATGTTGCCTCTGGTAGACTTGATCTCTTTCCAGAAGACTAAATACTAGTTCTAGATGACTTGATATTGCTTGCAAAACACTTGTAATGCTTTCAGAAGATTTGCAATACTTTCAAAAGACTTGAAATTCTTCCATAAGACTCAATACTGGCTCTGGAAGACTTGACCTGTTTCTAGAAGACTTTACTCTCCTTCTAGATGACTTGATATTGCTTGCAGAAGACTTGTAGTGCGTACATAAGACTTAATACTACATCTAAAAGACTTGAAATGCTTCCAGAAGGCTTGATACTGCTTTCAGAAGATATACTACTGCTCCTGGAAGAATTGATACTGCTTTTTGAAAACTTGATATTTCTTGCAGAAGATTTGAACTGCTTCCAGAGCACTTGATACTGCTTCTAGATGATTTAAAATGGTTCCAGAAGACTTTAAAAGCTTTCAAATCCAATTGAGCTAATTCTCCCCAAGTCAGTGCTAGAATCTGCTGCGTACGTTTCTTTTTTGGCGATCACGTTTGATATTTTCAATTTTTTCAGACCCAATTTCGGCTTTTTTTTTTAGGATCAGCTATTCGTCGTTTGGCTCTATTCCCAATTCAGTTTCTTTTTCAGCACCCATAGGTATTTTCAAAAACCAGCGTTTATGGTAGAAAGAAAGTACATACTTTTTTATGAACAAAACCGTACTTGAAAATCTATTCGTATTTGAGATATTAATTGTTGGATTTTGTATTCTATGTATTCTAAAAAACGTGAGAAATCAAACTCTTAAGATATCTTTATGAAATGTTCTTAACTTGTTCATGAAGGTGTACGTATTTTTTCATGAAAACAACGGGTGCTTTTTTTATTATTTGAAAATATCTATTCATTTTTGAGATATTAATGATTGAAGTTTTACGATTTTATATAATGAAAAATTTTTTCCAACATATTTAAAAAAATCTTGTCCTAAAAATATGTTCATGAATCTTTCTGGACTTGTTTAGGAAAGTATGTGGTTTTTCATGAACAAAACCGTATTTAAAAATCCCTATTCGTTTATCACATAATGTTATTGTCTTTAAAATGTTTTCTCTTCTACTTTACAACGAAACAATTAGGTGGATCAATAAACTAATACTTATTAGATTTATTGTATTAGCGTATTCATTTAATATTTCTAATTGTAACAGAAATAGATTTTTCGAATCGGTTTTTCGCCAACAAAATTAATTCGATATCGTTTCAGGTCATGCAACGCAAAAAATAGAAGGAAACTTCAGACACGCGACTATATAATTAGGCTAATTGTTTAATACTACTGTACCAATCCTCCGGGTGCTATTCCGGCCAAATACCTACTCGTTTTTGTCAATAATATTTTAACAGCTGTTTAACATGAGAAGGTCAATTCACCTCTCGTCCAACATCTATCATTGTTAAGAACTTGCATCTACACAAAGATATTAAACTTTGGGCAAAACAAATTCAAACAAAAAAAATCTTATGTCGACAAAATAAAGATGTGACTCCCAATTTAATCAACACTTACAAATTTGCTTTATGAAGTTGTTCCTTTTCTTCCGGATGGAAACCATTAATTTTGAAGCATTTCGATATACGCCAAGATAGCGTCTACTATCTTGATGGCCGCTTCATAAAACCATTTATTAAATAAGGGGAAGGAAATTGTTTCGTTCTCATTTATCATTCCAAGGATTCGCATTTTTTCTTATTCCTTTTTTTCTGTCCATCTCGTTGCATTCCCATAAGACGTACTCTTTATTATTAAAAGCAGCATTCAAAGATTCTAATTAACTTGATGATTAGAGTACAGAGGACCATGTATGAGCCCCTTCATGACTGTAATTAATTCATAAAAGATACAAACTTATTTCACTACGTTTCTTTATTTTTTTTTTTAGATGGATGGTAAAATGGTATTCGATGTTATCCAACGAATGGAAGATACCGAACCGTTTTCAGAAGAACTTTTAGCGGCCATGAAGCGATTATGGGCCGATACAGGAGTTCAAGAATGTTTCGGCCGTTCCAATGAATATCAGCTCAACGATTCCGCCAAATAGTAATTAATATGACTTAAATTGTGTCTCTAAATAATTATTTTTGTTTTAATATAGCTTCTTAGATGATCTCGATCGATTAGGCGCTAAGGATTATCAACCAACCGAACAAGACATTCTACGTACTCGCGTTAAAACCACCGGAATAGTAGAGGTTCATTTTTCGTTTAAAAATCTTAATTTCAAGTAAGAAAAGTCCCCTTAATTAATTAAGTATTCATTACGTATACTTTTTAGATTGTTCGATGTTGGGGGTCAAAGATCAGAACGGAAAAAATGGATTCATTGCTTCGAAGACGTAACGGCGATAATCTTTTGCGTCGCAATGAGCGAATACGACCAGGTTTTACACGAAGATGAAACGACGGTGAGGTTTTTAATAAATCATGGTTAATACACCGAGTGTGGGCGCGTAAATATTTTTTTTAATTTCCGGATTGCTTCCTCGTTCATTAACAATGAGATTGACTTTTTATTGGAAGCGAATGACGAAATTTTCGGGGTTTATTCTCGTACACCCACAACTCTCGAATATCAATAAAACACAACCTGCGCAATTCCATTTTGCACTCGCATCATTACGTTTCGCCTACGATTTTATAAAGTGCGTGCGAATTATGCATATTCATATATAGAAACACAATAATTATTTTTAAAAAATTGTTTGTTAAATGTATTAATCCGTATCGGTGTCACGTAGGAAATACGGGTGAATTAACTTGATTGACACGTAGAGATCGGACATTTTCCGATATGACCCCGAGAGACCATAACCACGGAGCCTATATCGTTTGATTTCGATAACGTTCGAACGTAATTAAACGGACTCTAGTTGAGATACGAGGCCTGTTTTGACTCGGGATGATCGTGTGGGTGGTGTGGCCCGTTATCTTTGTTGATTTATTATTGATTTTTGTTTAGTTTTGAACTCCCGGACGCAAAACGGAGCGTTTGTTATAGTATCGAGAATAGATTTATTAAAACAATTCATTTATCAATTCAAAAAGTTTCAATAGGAGTAAAGTTTAAAAAAAATTATTTATAAAATAGATTAAGATTATAAAAGAAAGCATATAAATTCACAACAAGAATAGAAAAAATCGTAGAATATCGAATTCTTAAGATATTTATGTTACGAAATGTTTCTGGAGCTAAACGAGACAGCGTGTGCAGGGTGGTTCAAATTTGATGTCCAAATAGGCTATTATGGAAACTATAAGATTAAGAAAAAATAGCTTACATGTCATAATTTCTTTTTTTAGATAAATTCCAAAATCGAAAACCTCTAAGTGCGTCTTTCGTCTTTCGTTTTTCCTCTCTATCTCTTTTCAACATCTTGTAGTTTCCGACATTTCCTATTCAGACAAGAAATTTGAGCCATCCTGTACTCTCTTGTGAAATAAACCGTAGTTTAGCTTTACTTGTTCTTGAAATGTTAATGATTGAATATTTACAATTTTATGAAACGAACAATTTTTTTACAAAATCATTAACTTTTTTCGCTGTGTTTAAAAAAAATCATCAAAAATAGAACTCTTAAGATACCTTTATGAAACGTTTTGGATTCGTATGTAAAAGTATATACTTTTATATAAATAAATTTATTTTTTTTAATCTCAATTCGTTTTTGAGATATTAATTGTTGAGGATAACCTAAATGAACAAATTATTACATGGTGTTTAAAAAATCGTGAAAAATCAAATTCTTAAGATATCGTTATGAAACATTATGAATTTGTATAAGAAAGTATATACTTCTTTGTGAACAAAACGGTTCTTAAAAATCTCAAATCCTTTTTGAGATATTAATTACTGAAGATAACCTAAATTAGTGAACATATTTTTGCACAGTCTTAAAAAAAATCGTGAAAGATTAAATTCAAACATGTGATTAAAAATATTTAATCATTTCTGAGATATTCATGATTGAATTTTCATAATTTTATGAAATCAATTACTGTTTGCAATGCATTTAAAAAATCGTAAAAAATCAAATTCTTAATATGTCGTCATGAAATATTCGTGACTTTTATATGAAAGTACATATTTTCTCAAGAACAAAACCGTCTTTGAAAATCTCTAATCGTTTTTGAGATAGTAATGATTGAATTTTTGAAATTTTATAAAATCAATATCTTTTTTTATCGTATTTAAAAACATCGTCAAAAATCGAATTCTTAATATATCCAGAAGACCTACATATTATTTATGATACTTTTGATCAAAGCTTTTTACAAAATCAATAACTTTTAAAAATATTTTTTGCGAAATCTGGAACTTTTTCACTGATTTAAGAAAAAATCATCAAAAATGGAATTCTTAAAATACCTTTATGAAACGCTTTGGATTCGTATGTGAAAGTATATACTTTTATATCAATAAATTTCTTTTTTTTAATCTCAATTCGTTTTTGAGATATTAATTGTTGAGAATAACCTAAATGAACAAATTATTACATGGTGTTTAAAAAATCGTAAAAAATCAAATTCTTAAGATATCGTTATGAAACATTATGAATTTGTATAAGAAAGTATATACTTTTTTTGTGAACAAAACAGTTCTTAAAAATCTCAAATCCTTTTTGAGATATTAATTACAGAAGATAACCTAAATTAGTGAACATATTTTTGCACAGTCTTAGAAAAAGTCTTGAAAGATTAAATTCAAACATGTGATTAAAAATATTTAATCATTTCTGAGATATTCATGATTGAATTTTCATAATTTTACGAAATCAATTACTTTTTGCAATGCATTTAAAAAATCGTAAAAAATCAAATTCTTAAGATATCTTCATAAAATATTCGTGAGTTATATATGAAAGTACATATTTTCTCATGAAAAAACCGTCTTTGAAAATCAGTTTTTGAGATAGTAATGATTGAATTTTTGAAATTTTATAAAATCAATATCTTTTTTTATCGTATTTAAAAACACCGTCAAAAATCGAATTCTTGATATATTCAAAAGACCTACATATTATTTATGATTCTTTTGATCAAAGTTTTTTACAAAACCAATAACTTTTAAAAATATTTCTGCGAAATCTATAACTGTTTCACTGATTTTAAAAAAATCATCAAAAATGGAATTCTTAAAATACCTTTATGAAACGTTTTGGATTCGTATGTGAAAGTATATACTTTTATATGAATAAATTTCTTTTTTTAAATCTCAATTCGTTTTTGAGATATTAATTGTTGAGAATAACCTAAATGAACAAATTATTACATGGTGTTTAAAAAATTATGAAAAATCAAATTCTTAAGATATTGTTATGAAACAATATGAATTTGTATAAGAAAGTATATACGTTTTTGTGAACAAAACGGTTCTTAAAAATCTGAAATCCTTTTTGAGATATAAATTACTGAAGATAACCTAAATTAGTGAACATATTTTTGCACAGTCTTAGAAAAAATCGTGAAAGATTAAATTCATAAGTTCAAACCTGTGATTAAAAGTATTTAATCATTTCTGCGATATTCATGATTGAATTTTCATAATTTTACGAAATCAATTACTTTTTGCAATGCATTTAAAAAATCGTAAAAAATCAAATTCTTAAGATATCGTCATGAAATATTCGTGAGTTATATAGAAAAGTACATATTTTCTCATGAACAAAACCGTCTTTGAAAATCAGTTTTTGAGATAGTAATGATTAAATTTTTGAAATTTTATAAAATCAATATCTTTTTTATCGTATTTAAAAACACCGTCAAAAATCGAATTCTTGATATATCCTGAAGACCTACATATTATTAATGATTCTTTTGATCAAAGTTTTTTACAAAATCAATAACATTTAAAAATATTTTTTGCGAAATCTATAACTTTTTCACTGATTTAAAAAAAAATCATCAAAAATGGAATTCTTAAGATACCTTTATGAAACGTTTTGGATTTGTATGTGAAAGTATATATTTTTATATGAATAAATTTCTTTTTTTAAATCTCAATTCGTTTTTGAGATATTAATTGTTGAGAATAACCTAAATGAACAAATTATTACATGGTGTTGAAAAAATTGTGAAAAATCAAATTCTTAAGATATCGTTATGAAACATTATGAATTTGTATAAGAAAGTATATACTTTTTTGTGAACAAAACGGTTCTTAAAAGTCTCAAATCCTTTTTGAGACATTAATTACTGAAGATAACCTAAATTAGTGAACATATTTTCTCACAGTCTTAGAAAAAGTTTTGAAAGATTAAATTCAAACATGTGATTTAAAATATTTAATCATTTCTGAGATATTCATGATTGAATTTTTATAATTTTACGAAATCGATTACTTACTGCAATGCATTTAAAAAATCGTAAAGAATCAAATTCTGAAGATATCGTCATGAAATGTTCGTGACTTATATATGAAAGTACATATTTTCTCAAGAACAAAACCGTCTTTGAAAATCTAATCGTTTTTGAGATAGTAATGATTGAATTTTTGAAATTTTATAAAATCAATATCTTTTTTTATCGTATTTAAAAACATCGTCAAAAATCGAATTCTTAATATATCCAGAAGACCTACATATTATTTATGATTCTTTTGATCAAAGTTTTTTACAAAATCAATAACTTTTAAAAATATTTCTTGCGAAATCTATAACTGTTTCACTGATTTAAAAAAAAAAATCATCAAAAATTGAATTTTTAAGATACCTTTATGAAACGGTTTGGATTTGTATGTGAAAGTATATACTTTTATATGAATAAATTTCTTTTTTTAAATCTCAATTCGTTTTTGAGATATTAATTGTTGAGAATAACCTAAATGAACAAATTATTACATGGTGTTTAAAAAATCGTGAAAAATCAAATTCTTAAGATATCGTTATGAAATATTATGAATTTGTACAAGAAAGTATATACTTTTTTGTGAATAAAACGGTTCTTAAAAATCTGAAATCCTTTTTGAGATATTAATTACTGAAGATAACCTAAATTAGTGAACATATTTTTGCACAGTCTTAGAAAAAATCGTGAAAGATTAAATTCATAAGTTCAAACCTGTGATTAAAAATATTTAATCATTTCTGAGATATTCATGATTGAATTTTCATAATTTTACGAAATCAATTACTTTTTGCAATGCATTTAAAAAATCGTAAACAATCAAATTCTTAAGATATCGTCATGAAATATTCGTGAGTTATATATTAAAGTACATATTTTCTCATGAACAAAACCGTCTTTGAAAACCTCTAATCGTTTTTGAGATAGTTATGATTGAATTTTTGAAATTTTATAAAATCAATATCTTTTTTTATCGATATTTTTAAAAACATCGTCAAAAATCGAATTCTTAATATATCCAGAAGACCTACATATTATTTATGATTCTTTTGATCAAAGTTTTTTACAAAACCAATAACTTTTAACAATATTTCTGCGAAATCTATCACTGTTTCACTGATTAAAAAAAAATCATCAAAAATGGAATTCTTAAAATACCTTTATGAAACGTTTTGGATTTGTATGTGAAAGTATATACTTTTATATGAATAAATTTCTTTTTTTTTATCTCAATTCGTTTTTGAGATATTAATTGTTGAGAATAACCTAAATGAACAAATTATTACATGGTGTTGAAAAAATCGCTAAAAATCAAATTCTTAAGATATCGTTATGAAACAGTATGAATTTGTATAAGAAAGTATATACTTTTATATGAATAAATTTCTTTTTTTTAATCTCAATTCGTTTTTGAGATATTAATTGTTGAGAATAACCTAAATGAACAAATTATTACATTGTGTTTAAAAAATCGTGAAAAATCAAATTCTTAAGATATCGTTATGATACGTTATGAATTTGTATAAGAAAGTATATACTTTTTTTGTGAACAAAACGGTTCTTAAAAATTTGAAATCCTTTTTGAGATATTAATTACTGAAGATAACCTAAATTAGTGAACATATTTTTGCACAGTCTTAGAAAAAATCGTGAAAGATTAAATTCATAAGTTCAAACCTGTGATTTAAAATATTTAATCATTTCTGAGATATTCATGATTGAATTTTCATAATTTTACGAAATCAATTACTTTTTGCAATGCATTTAAAAAATCGTAAACAATCAAATTCTTAAGATATCGTCATGAAATATTCGTGAGTTATATATTAAAGTACATATTTTATCATGAAGAAATCCGTCTTTGAAAACCTCTAATCGTTTTTGAGATAGTTATGATTGAATTTTTGAAATTTTATAAAATCAATATCTTTTTTTATCGATATTTTTAAAAACATCGTCAAAAATCGAATTCTTGATATATCCAGAAGACCTACATATTATTTATGATACTTTTGATCAAAGTTTTTTACAAAATCAATAACATTTAAAAATATTTTTTGCGAAATCTATAACTTTTTCACTGATTTAAAAGAAAATCATCAAAAATTGAATTCTTAAGATATCTTTATGAAACGTTTTGGATTCGTATGTGAAAGTATATACTTTTATATGAATAAATTTCCTTTTTTAAATCTCAATTCGTTTTTGAGATATTAATTGTTGAGGATAACCTAAATGAACAAGTTATTACATGGTGTTTAAAAAATCGTGAAAAATCAAATTCTTAAGATATCGTTATGAAACAATATGAATTTGTATAAGAAAGTATATACTTTTTTGTGAACAAAACGGTTCTTAAAAATCTCAAATCCTTTTTGAGATATTAATTACTGAAGATAACCTAAATTAGTGAACATATTTTTACACAGTCTTAGAAAAAATCGTGAAAGATTAAATTCATAAGTTCAAACCTGTGATTTAAAATAGTTAATCATTTCTGAGATATTCGTGATTGAATTTTCATAATTTTATGAAATCAATTACTTTTTGCAATGCATTTGAAAAATCGTAAAAAATCAAATTCTTAAGATATCGTCATGGAATATTCGTGACTTATATATGAAAGTACATATTTTCTCAAGAACAAAACCGTCTTTGAAAATCCCTAATCGTTTTTGAGATAGTAATGATTGAATTTTTGAAATTTTATAAAATCAATATCTTTTTTTATCGTATTTAAAAACATCGTCAAAAATCGAATTCTTAATTTATCCAGAAGACCTACATATTATTTATGATTCTTTTGATCAAAGTTTTTTACAAAATCAATAACTTTTAAAAATATTTCTTGCGAAATCTATAACTGTTTCACTGATTTAAAAAAAAATCATCAAGAATTGAATTCTTAAGATACCTTTATGAAACGTTTTGGATTTGTATGTGAAAGTATATACTTTTATATGAATAAATTTCCTTTTTTAAATCTCAATTCGTTTTTGAGATATTAATTGTTGAGAATAACCTAAATGAACAAATTATTACATGGTGTTTAAAAAATCATGAAAAATCAAATTCTTAAGATATCGTTATGAAACAATATGAATTTGTATAAGAAAGTATATACTTTTTTGTGAACAAAACGGTTCTTAAAAATCTGAAATCCTTTTTGAGATATTAATTACTGAAGATAACCTAAATTAGTGAACATATTTTTGCATAGTCTTAGAAAAAATCTTGAAACATTAAATTCATAAGTTCAAACCTGTGATTAAAAATATTTAATCATTTCTGCGATATTCGTGATTGAATTTCCATAATTTTACGAAATCAATTACTTTTTGCAATGCATTTAAAAAATCGTAAAAAATCAAATTCTTAAGATATCGTCATGAAATATTCGTGAGTTATATAGGAAAGTACATGTTTTCTCATGAACAAAACCGTCTTTGAAAATCACTAATCGTTTTTGAGATAGTAATGATTGAATTTTTGAAATTTTATAAAATCAATATCTTTTTTATCGTATTTAAAAACACCGTCAAAAATCGAATTCTTGATATATCCAGAAGACCTACATATTATTTATGATACTTTTGATCAAAGCTTTTTACAAAATCAATAACTTTTAAAAATATTTTTTGCGAAATCTATAACTTTTTCACTGATTTAAAAAAAATCATCAAAAATGGAATTCTTAAAATACCTTTATGAAACGTTTTGAAACCTAAATGAACAAATTATTACATGGTGTTTAAAAAATCATGAAAAATCAAATTCTTAAGATATCGTTATGAAACAATATGAATTTGTATAAGAAAGTATATACTTTTTTGTGAACAAAACGGTTCTTAAAAATCTGAAATCCTTTTTGAGATATTAATTACTGAAGATAACCTAAATTAGTGAACATATTTTTGCACAGTCTTAGAAAGAATCGTGAAAGATTAAATTCAAACATGTGATTAAAAATATTTAATCATTTCTGTGATATTCATGATTGAATTTTCATAATTTTACGAAATCAATTACTTTTTGCAATGCATTTAAAAAATCGTAAAAAATCAAATTCTTAAGATATCGTCATGAAATATTCGTGAGTTATATATGAAAGTACATATTTTCTCATGAAAAAACCGTCTTTGAAAATCAGTTTTTGAGATAGTAATGATTGAATTTTTGAAATTTTATAAAATCAATATCTTTTTTTATCGTATTTAAAAACATCGTCAAAAATCGAATTCTTAATATATCCAGAAGAGCTACATATTATTTATGATTCTTTTGATCAAAGTTTTTTACAAAATCAATAACTTTTGAAAATATTTTTTGCGAAATCTATAACTTTTTCACTGATTTAAAAAAAATCATCAAAAATGGAATTCTTAAAATACCTTTATGAAACGTTTTGGATTCGTATGAGAAAGTATATACTTTTATATGAATAAATTTCTTTTTTTTAATCTCAATTCGTTTTTGAGATATTAATTGTTGAGAATAACCTAGATGAACAAATTATTACATGGTGTTTAAAAAATCGTGAAAAATCAAATTCTTAAGATATCGTTATGAAACGTTATGAATTTGTATAAGAAAGTATATACTTTTTTGTGAACAAAACGGTTCTTAAAAATCTCAAATCCTTTTTGAGATATTAATTACTGAAGATAACCTAAATTAGTGAACATATTTTTGCACAGTCTTAGAAAAAATCTTGAAAGATTAAATTCAAACATGTGATTAAAAATATTTAATCATTTCTGAGGTATTCATGATTGAATTTTCATAATTTTACGAAATCAATTACTTTTTGCAATGCATTTAAAAAATCGTAAAAAATCAAATTCTTAAGATGTCGTCATGAAATATTAGTGACTTTTATATGAAAGTACATGTTTTCTCAAGAACGAAACCGTCTTTGAAAATCTCTAATCGTTTTTGAGATAGTAATGATTGAATTTTTGAAATTTTATAAAATCAATATCTTTTTTTATCGTATTTAAAAACATCGTCAAAAAGCGAATTCTTAATATATCCAGAAGACTTACATATTATTTATGAGTCTTTTGATCAAAGTTTTTTACAAAATCAATAACTTTTAAAAATATTTTTTGCGAAATCTATAACTTTTTCACTGATTTAAAAAAAAATCATCAAAAATGGAATTCTTATAATACCTTTATGAAACGTTTTGGATTTGTATGTGAAAGTATATACTTTTATATGAATTAATTTCTTTTTCTAAATCTCAATTCGTTTTTGAGATATTAATTGTTGAGAATAACCTAAATGAACAAATTATTACATGGTGTTTAAAAAATCGTGAAAAATCAAATTCTTAAGATATCGTTATGAAACATTATGAATTTGTATAA
Source organism: Onthophagus sagittarius (assembly GCA_036711965.1). Taxonomy (NCBI): domain Eukaryota; kingdom Metazoa; phylum Arthropoda; class Insecta; order Coleoptera; family Scarabaeidae; genus Onthophagus; species Onthophagus sagittarius. The sequence continues at coordinate 60,828,374 of JASERS010000002.1, read as the reverse complement.
GAAAGTATATAATTTTTTATGAACAAAGTGGTTCTTTAAAATCTCAAATCCTTTTTGAGATATTAATTACTGAAGATAACCTAAATTAGTGAACATATTTTTAACAGTCTTAGAAAAGATCGTGAAAGATTAAATTCAAACCTGTGATTAAAAATATTTAATCATTTCTGAGATATTCATGATTGAATTTTCATAATTTTACGAAATCAATTACTTTTTGCAATGCATTTAAAAAATCGTAAAAAATCAAATTCTTAAGATATCGTCATGAAATATTCGTGACTTATATATGAAAGTACATATTTTCTCATGAACATAACCGACTTTGAAAATCTCTAATCGTTTTTGAGATAGTTATGATTGAATTTTTGAAATTTTATAAAATCAATCTCTTTTTTTATCGTATTTAAAAATATCGTCAAAAATCGAATTCTTGATATATCCAGAAGACCTACATATTATTTATGATACTTTGGATCAAAGTTTTTTATAAAATCAATAACTTTTAAAAATATTTTTTGCGAAATCTGGAACTTTTTCACTGATTTAAAAAAAAATCATCAAAAATGGAATTCTTAAAATACCTTTATGAAACGTTTTGGATTCGTATGAGAAAGTATATACTTTTATATGAATAAATTTCTTTTTTTTAATCTCAATTCGTTTTTGAGATATTAATTGTTGAGAATAACCTAAATGAACAAATTATTACATGGTGTTTAAAAAATCATGAAAAATCAAATTCTTAAGATATCGTTATGAAACAATATGAATTTGTATAAGAAAGTATATACTTTTTTGTGAACAAAACGGTTCTTAAAAATCTGAAATCCTTTTTGAGATATTAATTACTGAAGATAACCTAAATTAGTGAACATATTTTTGCACAGTCTTAGAAAAAGTCTTGAAAGATTAAATTCAAACATGTGATTAAAAATATTTAATCATTTCTGCGATATTCATGATTGAATTTCCATAATTTTACGAAATCAATTACTTGTTGCAATGCATTTAAAAAATCGTAAAAAATCAAATTCTTAAGATATCGTCATGAAATATTCGTGAGTTATATAGGAAAGTACATATTTTCTCATGAACAAAACCGTCTTTAAAAATCACTAATCGTTTTTGAGAAAGTAATGATTAATTTTTTGAAATTTTATAAAATCAATATCTTTTTTTATCGTATTTAAAAACACCGTCAAAAATCGAATTCTTGATATATCCAGAAGACTTATGAAGACTTACTATTTGTGATACTTTTGATCAAAGTTTTTTACAAAATCAATAACTTAAAAATATTTTTTGCAAAATCTATAACTTTTGCACTGATTTAAAAAAATATATCAAAAATGGAATTATTAAGATATCTTTATGAAACGTTTTGGATTTGTATGCGAATTGTTCTTAAAAAGGTCAATTCGTTTTTAAGTTATTAATTGTTGTGAGTAACCTAAAAGAATAAATTTTTACATGGTGTTTAAAAAATCGTGAAATATCAAATTGTTAAGATATCGGTATAAATTTGTATAAGAAAGTATTACTTTTTTGTGAACAAAACGGTTCTTAAAAATCTCAAGTGGTTTTTGAGATATTAATTACTGAAGATAACCTAAATTAGCGAACATATTTTTACACGACTTTTAAAAAATCATTAAAAATTGAATTCCTAAGTTATCGATATGAAATGTTCGGGTTGTATAAGAAAGTACATACTTTGTCATGAACAAAACTGTATTTGAAAATCTCGAATGGTTTCTAAGATATTAATGATTAAATTTTTGAAATTTTATAGAAACAGTAACTTTCTAGATCAACATATAATATTTATTTATTATTTTTTTATTTATTTATTTTTTTTTATTTTTTTTTATTTTTTTTATTATTTTTTATTTTTTTTAATTATTTAATTATTTTTATTTTTAATTTTTATTTATTATTTTTTATTTTTATTTATAATATTTATTTATTATTTTTTATATTTTATATTATTTATAATACTTGGGACCAAGGCTTATACAGGGTGTGTGTCAAATGTCTGTAATACAGCGAATAACTTCGCCGTTCGAGGTTTTAAAGAAAAATGTTTCAAACAAAAGATTCTTTATTAATTGTGACGCATTTTTAGGTGATATTTGTTTGTTTGCATTGTTCTTTGTTTCGTTGCTATGGCAAAGAGCATTGTTATTTTAAATGGAATGCATATGTTTCTCTTACACAACCATATGATTTGATATGTTCGGCGTATACAGGGATTTATGTTGTATCAAAATATGCAAAAAAAAACATGCATTCAATTTAAAACAGCAATGTTCGTTGCCATACCATGATAATTTTTTCAGTTTTATATTTTTCTTCATTTCTTTATTGTTAACTGATAGTAGTCACTAAACAGTGTGAGGAAGAACAAAATGTTTTTTACAAAACTTGTTTAACTCACCACTTTCTATTACCTAAAATATTATTCCTTATATAGGCTGTTCTATTTAGATGTAACGGAGTACGTCATTTTTTTTTTAAATGGAACACCCTGTATATTTTATCATATTATGAATACTACTAAATCTGTTATTACAACCGTATATGTTACTAACTTATAAAATTTTTAGTTTTTGGGATATTCACTTGTTTCTTCAAAATGTGCCCATTACAGGATCTTCTTAAAAACGTTGTAAAAACGACATTTTATTCGATTTTGCCTTGTAACTATGTCAGATAATAGTCAAAGCCAGTAGGTATTGTAGGCATATTCATAAAGTTCACTTACTTTTGCTGTTTTTCAAATGATGTTTTCTTAATTTTTTTAAATAGAACACCCTGTATCTTTTGTTTGATAGAATTGCCCATCAAGTTTCCTTTAATTAATAATAAGTATATCATATGTCTAAGTTTAACAATTTTCCTGATATTTACAATTTACAGAAAAATGTATAATAAAACACGCCATTATTGTACTTAATATTATATTCTGTCTGTTTCTATCATTTTTTTATAGATTATTTATTATTTGCTTAATATTTTATGATGGAAAATAACTTTGCTGCCATATATCCAAATTAAATGCGACTTAGTACTTTATGAAATTTAAAAAGATTCATGTTATGATTGTGATGCAATATAATTTTATTTTCTGTATTTTTATCATGTTTAGATCATTTATTTATTGCAAATATTTTGCAAAATAAAAGAAGAATTAATTAACTTGATCTACATCTACGGCGAAACCAACAGCCCACATGTGGTTTAAATGTAGTATTGACTTCATTTTGAAAATTTTAGCAAAATATTATTGTTGATAAATAAAGAAGCAAAACCTGATAAAAATATAAAATATAAATTTATATGATACCGCAATAACATATTTCTTTACATAATTCTTTGTAAATTGCATAAAGTTGCATTATAAACTATTAATCAAGTAATTAAAAAAAAACAAAAAAACTGATAAAAATAGACAGAATGTTATATTAAGTGCAATAATGGCATATTTTATCACACATTTTGTTTTAAATTCTAAATATCAGGAAAACTATTAAAGTTAGACACATATCATACAACCAGCACACAATATACAGGCTGTTTCATTTAAAAAACTTAACAAAAAGCCATTTGAAAAACATTAAAAGTACCTAAACTTTATAAAAACGGTGTATAGCGTATCTAATATCTTTCGATAGTGTCATTTACCTATTGGCTTTAACTATATCTGACATAGATTCAAAGAAATATCTCTGAAAAAATGTTGTGTTTATATCATTTTTAAAAAGATACTGCAATGGGCACATTTTAATGAAATAATTGTAGTAATCATAATATGATAAAATATATTAGATGTTCCATTTAAAAAGATTGACATACAGTCCGTTACGTCCCCATAGACTATCCTGTATAAGTGAAAATAGTTTTAAATAATAGAAGGTGGTGAGTCAAATAACTTTTGTATAAATCTTTTTCTTACTTGTCAAACTATTTAGTGACTATCGTCCGCCTGGATACTAATAACTCACCCGGTACACATAGGGGGTTTAAATTGATACATTTTGCTTGCCCTTTAACCTCCTGCAGGGAATACGTCGAGCTACCAGTAACCCTCTATAATATTTTCTACAACTTTCGTATAAAAAGCTTTTTTATAAAGTGGATATTTACCAAGACATATGCTATATTCCATACGTATGGGGTATGTATATTAGGTTAATCTTATCAAAGTGATGCACCGAATTCGATTTTGTCATTAATACCGGAAAAAAATTGTCCAGGGCTTTTCATGAACAAAACGTTTCCTAAAAATCTCAATTCATTTTTGAGTTATTGAGAGTTATCTATTATTACTATTATTATTATTAGTATTATTATTATTGAGAGTCATTTTTGAGATGAAAACTGGACAAGGCCAGTGCAGCATCCAGTAATAAAACACAATAAGTAACATAAACAAATAATTTCTTAACAAAAATAAAAAATTGCTGAACAAGAAATTAATAGTAATGAAAATTAACAAATGATATTAAAATAATAACGAAAATGATTAGTAAAAGAACATGATAAACAAATAAGAACACATTTTAACGGCTCAATTCACAGAGAACAATTGTAGGTAAATTATATACATTATTAATTTCAAAAAATCATAAAAAATCAGATCAACTTCAATAATCTTTATCTCAAAACCGAATAAAGATTTTCTAATTTGGTTCTCACCATGACAAAATAGACACCTCTATAAATATTGAATGTATCATTAAAATATCTTAAGCATTCGATTTTTGGTGATTTTTTATTAACTTGAGATAGCCGTAAATGTTCACGTTGAATTTAATGATTTATATCTCAAAAACGAATAAATATTTTCAAGATCCGCTTTCATTACAAGAAAATAGACACTTTCCTCTATAAGTCATGAATAGTTCATTAAGATATCTTAAGAATTCGATTTTTCGTGATTTTTTGAAACAATATTATTAATTTCAAAAAATCATAAAAAATCAGGTCAACTTAAATAATCTTTATCTCAAAACCGAATAAAGATTTTCTAATTTGGTTCTCACCATGACAAAATAGACACTTACCTCTATAAATATTGAATGTATCATTAAAATATCTTAAGCATTCGATTTTTGGTGATTTTTAATTAACTTGAGATAGCCGTAAATGTTCACGTTGAATTTAATGATTTATATCTCGAAAACGAATAAATATTTTCAAGATCCGCTTTCATTACAAGAAAATAGACACTTTCCTCTATAAGTCATGAATAGTTCATTAAGATATCTTAAGAATTCGATTTTTCGTGATTTTTTGAAACAATATTATTAATTTCAAAAAATCATAAAAAATCAGGTCAACTTAAATAATCTTTATCTCAAAAACGAATAAAGATTTTCTAATTTGGTTCTCACCATGACAAAGTAGACACTTACCTTTATAAATATTGAATGTATCATTAAAATATCTTAAGCATTCGATTTTTGGTAATTTTTAATTAACTTGAGATAGCCATAAATGTTCACGTTGAATTTAATGATTTATATCTCAAAAACGAATAAGTATTTTCAAGATCCGCTTTCATTACAAGAAAATAGACACTTTCCTCTATAAGTCATGAATAGTTCATTAAGATATCTTAAGAATTCGATTTTTCGTGATTTTTTGAAACAATATTATTAATTTCAAAAAATCATAAAAAAATTGGTTAACTTAAATGATCTTTATCTCAAAAACGAATAAAGATTTTCTAATTTGGTTTTCACCATGACAAAATAGACACCAGCTTCTATAAATTTTGAATGTTTCATTAAAATATCTCAAGAATTCGATTTTTGGTGATTTTTAATTAACTTGAGATAGCCATAAATGCTAACGTTGAATTTAATGATTTATATCTCAAAAACGAATAAATATTTTCAAGATCCGCTTTCATTACAAGAAAATAGACACTTTCCTCTATAAGTCATGAATAGTTCATTAAGATATCTTAAGAATTCGATTTTTCGTGATTTTTTGAAACAATATTATTAATTTCAAAAAATCATAAAAGAATTGGTTAACTTAAATGATCTTTATCTCAAAAACGAATAAAGATTTTCTAATTTGGTTTTCACCATGACAAAATAGACACCAGCTTCTATAAATTTTGAATGTTTCATTAAAATATCTCAAGAATTTGATTTTTGGTGATTTTTAATTAACTTGAGAGAGCCATAAATGTTCATGTTGAATTTAGTGATTTATATCTCAAAAACGAATAAATATTTTCAAAACCCGCTTTCATCACAAGAAAATAGACACTTTCCCCTATAAATCATGAATAGTTCATTAAGATATCTTAAGAATTCGACTTTTCGTGGTTTTTTAAAACAAGATTATTAGTTTCAAAAAATCATAAGAAAAATTAGGTTAACTTAAATAATCTTTATCTCGAAAACGAATAAAGATTTTGTAATTCGGTTCTCACCATGATAAAATAGTAAAGTAATTTATAAAATAGTAATTTTTATAATATGGGTGTTTGGATAAACTTGAAATTGATAAAATCGATCTGAATTCTTTTGAGATACAATTCAGTGAGATGTTCGAATTTTACCTTATACATGTAATTATATTTTTACCAAATTTTATCTTCCTTCCAGGATTTTTTGTTTCTTCCCGTGTTAGAAAGCAATCAAAACGCAGAAGTCGTAAAATGCCAGTGAATTTATCAAGAAACATTTCCTCCCACAGATAGTTTTTATTTTTGAGTAATAATACCCGGAAACGGCCAGTAATTAGTAAAGTCTTAAAAAATTCCTTCAATTTTAAAAGATTCTAATGGATTTAATAAGGGATTCATTAATATTATGCTATATAAAACTACACATGCAGAAATTGATGTAAAAGTAAATCGTCTTACGTTTTAATCGCATTCTCATCGATAGGCAAGGAAATCTCCTTTTTAAAATTTCAAAATAATGCACAATGTTTAATTAAGTAAATATTTATGTAAATATAAATTGGAAAATAGAAACAATCACTTTTGATATGCGTCACTGTCGTTAATCACACATATCGAGTCGATATAGGTTGCATGCGATATAGTTATCGATTCGATATCGGTCCGATATCTCCTATTGGCCCTTTCAGAAACCCAATGGACGGATATCGCTCGAGTTATCGATCAACAGCACAATATCGGTTCGATATCAACATGTGAATACGTACGAGAAACCGGCCATATGAGTGGCTGAAACTATGGAAAAACTATGATAGCCACAGATTCGCCGGATACGGAAATTGAAGAAAAGGAAAGAACAAAGATGGCAAAAAATATTTAAGAACGTAAGGAAGAAAGTGTTTCAAAAAAGGAAAATAGTTTTCGAAGAATCTTCCGATGATGATTTGGTTTTAATCAGTTTAATTATGTTTTCTGCCCTCTTAGTTCATATTGTACATATTTTGTCATATTTATGCATGCTGCGGTGAATGTAATGGACAACGTTTATCACAGCCAAAAAAATTAGAGAAGGTACTCTATAATGAATCTTTTATGGATTGTACAAATTGTATACCTAACTTAATCTTGTATGCATTATATTTATCCTTTGTTTTTATAACATATGACCGTTCACTATTTACCTTATTAAATTTTCAAACAATCTTTTAAATGCACTCTGACACCTAACTTAACTGCTTGTAACCATTATTCTTCTAAAAATTTTCATATAATAAAGTAAATTTTTAAATGACACTTGTAAGAAACATGCATATGCACCTCTACTTTGAATTCTTCTACCACAATTAGCTCTTCTGCTGAACCTCGTACATCAACTATTACATCAAGTAATCTTATTTGTACCAATTGCCTCTACATCAGCTCGAGCGAATTGTTTCGTTTCTCCAGAATAATTCAATCCCTATCCATAAACTAATTCAAGAAAGATGATTAATGGCCGGTTTCTCGTACGCTATAGTATTGAGTAGATATCGGAGCGACAGTTATTGGATCGATATCTTTTATCGAGTCGATATCGCCTATTGGTGTTCTGGTAGGAACTGATCGACAGATATTGCACACAATAGTTATCGAACGATTTTTGGCAGTTTTGTTAAAAATCGATTACTTGTTTATTCCCCTCGATAGGTGGCAGTAAAAATATTGAATAACAATTCGTAAAATTATCTATTTATTATATTTGAGATGAAAACTGGAAAGCCCAGCGAAGCATCCAGTAATAAATCACAATAAATAACATAAATAAATAATATCTTAACAAATATAAAAAAATTGCTGAATAAGAAATTAATAATAATGAAAATTAACAAAAGAAAATCAAATAATAACGAAAATTATTAGTAAAAGAACATAATTAACAAATAAGAAAACATTTTAAAAGCTCAATTACACAGAGAACAGTTTAGGTAAATTATATTTAATATTAATTTCCAAAAATCATAAAAAATCAGGTCAACTTAAATAATCTTTATCTCAAAAGCTAATAAAGATTTTCTAATTTGGTTCTCACCATGACAAAATAGACACTTACCTCTATAAATTTTAAATGTTTTATTAAAATATCTCAAGAATTCGATTTTTAGTGGTTTTTAATTAACTTCAGGTAGCCATAAATGTTCACGTTCAATTTAATGATTTATATCTCAAAAACGAAGAAATATTTTCAAAATCCGCTTTCATCACTAGAAATAGACACTTTCCTCTATAAGTCATGAATAATTCATTAAGATATCTTAAGAATTCGATATTTCGTGACTTTTTAAAACAATGTTATTAATTTAAACAAATCATAAAAAAATTCGGTTAGCTTAAATAATATTATTCTCAAAAACGAATAAAGATTTTCTAATTTAGTTTTCACCACGACAAAATAGACACTCGCTTCTATAAATTTTGTATGTTTCATTAAAATATCTCAAGATTTCGATTTTTGGTGATTTTTAATTAACTTGAGATAGCCATAAATGTTCACGTTGAATTTAATGATTTATATCTCAAAACCGAATTAATATTTTCAAGATTCGCTTTCATCACAAGAAAACAGACATTTTCCTCTATAAGTCATGAATTGTTCATTAAGATATCTTAAGAATTCGATTTTTCGTGATTTTTCAAAACAAGATTATTAATTTAAAAAAATCATAAAAAATTGGGTTAACTTAAATGACCTTTATCTCAAAAATGAATAAAGATTTTCTAATTTGGTTTTCACCATGACAAAATAGACACTTACCTCTATAAATTTTGAATATATCATTAAAGTATCTCAAGAATTCAATTTTTGGTGATTTTTAATTAACTTGAGATAGCTATAAATGTTCACGTTGAATTTAATGATTTATATCTCAAAAACGAATAAATATTTTCAAAATCCGCTTTCATCACAAGAAAATAAACACTTTCCTCTATAAGTCATGAATAATTCATTAAGATATCTTAAGAATTCGATATTTCGTGATTTTTTAATAGAATATTATTAATTTCAGAAAATCATAGAAAATTAGGTTAACTTAAATGATCTTTATCTCAGAAACGAATAAAGATTTTCTAATTGGGTTTTCACCATGACAAAATAGACACTAGCTTCTATAAATTTTGAATGTTTCATTAAAATATCTCAAGAATTCGATTTTTGGTGATTTTTAATTAACTTGAGATAGCCATAAATGTTCACGTTGAATTTAATGATTTATATCTCAAAAACGAATAAATATTTTCAAAATCCGCTTTCATCACAAGAAAGTAGACACTTTCCTCTATAAGTCTTGAATTGTTCATTAAGATAAATTAAGAATTCGATTTTTTCTGATTTTTTAAAACAATGTTATTAATTTCAAAAAATTATAAAAAATTAGGTTAACTTAAATGATCTTTATCTCAAAAACGAATAAAGATTTTCTAATTCGGTTCACACCATGATAAAATAGACAAAATAGCTATTATTATAATGAATCATCATAGGTGAGTTTGGTTAACGTCTAGAATTTTTATAATGTGGGTGTTTGGATGAACTTGTAATTGATAAAATCGATCTTAATTCTTTTGAGATACAATTCAGTGAGATGTTCGAATTTTACCTTATACATGTAATTATATTTTTGCCAAATTTTATCTTCCTTCCAGGATTTTTTGTTTCTTCCGTGTTAGAAAGCAATCAAAACGTAGAAGTCGTAAAGTACCAGTGAATTCATCAAGAAACATTTCCTCCCACAGATAGTTCTTGTTTTCGAGTAATACCCGGGAACGTCCAGTAATGAGTAAAGTCTCAAAAAATTCCTTCAATGTTAAAAGATTCAAATGGATTTAATAAGGGATTCATTAATATTTTCCCCGATTTCTTTTTCAAATATAGCAACATTTTCAGTATAGATATTGTATAAAACTACACATGCAGAAATTGATGTAAAAGTAAATCGTCTTACGTTTTAATCGCATTCTCATCGATAGGCAAGGAAATTCCTTTTTAAAATTTCAAAATAATGCACAATGTTTAATTAAGTAAATATTTATGTAAATATAAATTGGAAAATAGAAACAATCACTTTTGATATGCGTCACTGTCGTTAATCACACTTATCGAGTCGATGTAGGTTGCATGCGATATAGTTATCGATTCGATATCGGTCCGATATCTCCTATTGGCCCTTTCAGAAACCCAATGGACGGATATCGCTCGAGTTATCGATCAACAGTACAATATCGGTTTTGATATCGACATGTGAATACGTACGAGAAACCGGCCATAAGGGTACTAATATTTTCTGTTGTCTCGTAAAGGGAAAGAAAATCTCTATTGATAAGCCCAATGAAAGGGTACGTTGCCACTAAAAAAATCAACTGTTATTCATTGTTCATTTGTTTTCTGAATTAAAAATATTTGAATAATGTCTTATAATGGCCAATTAAATTCCTTAAATTCTATAACGATATAGATTAAATACATATGATATTTATCAAATGACATGTAAACCCTGACATTTCCTAATAGTATTAGATAAACGTTTCTTAAAAATTTCAATTCATTTTTGAGTTATTGAACTATTGAAGCCGTTCTTGAAAATCTGCTAATTGCCAAATTTTTACATCAACTTCAGAAAATCGAGAAAGTTGAAAATCAGAAAACCGAATTCTTACAACATCTTTATGAGACATTCTGGATTTATAGAGGAAAGTATGTAGTTGATAAAATACGCATTTATAAATATATGTTAGAAAATGTAATCAATAATTATTGAACATAGCCTAATTTCATGGACACATTTTTCGTTGTCCTTAAAACTTGTGAAAAGACGATTTCTTAAAACGAACTTTTTTATGAAAATACGTACTTTTCCTACCTTAAATTCATTAATTATTACTTATTATTACTACCCTATGAAACGTCTAAAACGTTATTAAAGTCAACAAATCAAGGGATATTTTCACGAATAATTTCCTCACTAAATTTTGTCAACCTCGGTTTGGACCGAAGGATTATATAGTGCCAAACTGTCCGAGTCTATAATTCCCCACGGGACTCCCTGTATTTAGTAATTTAATATTTAGTTTTAAATCCTCGAAATTTAACCACGCCGATTAAATTAATAATCTACTGTGAACAGGGAACCCGGAGGCGATATTAATGATTATTTATAACTCGAAATAAAATGTTAGGAAATTTCTCATCCGTTCCATGTAATTTTTGTAATATTCCACGTTATTACTTTCCACAACGTTGCAGGTTATTAAATATTATAGGTTGCAATATCGATCGGTGGTTTACTTGAATTTTATAATAGCACCATATAACTCAGGTCGTGTATAATGACCCCGAATCAAATTTATAATTCTCAAGCCCTACATATTCTTGTCTTTAACAAACATGATTAATTTTTAATTTTTTTGTTTTTAGAATCGCATGCAAGAAAGTTTAAAGCTGTTCGATTCGATCTGCAACAACAAGTGGTTTACGGACACGTCGATAATTTTATTTTTGAACAAAAAGGATCTTTTTGAGGAGAAAATTCGGAGATCGCCGTTGACGATATGCTTCCCGGAATACGCCGGTAAATTAATTGAAATTGATTGATTAAATTCGTTTTAATTTAATTGGTTTTAGGTGCCCAAGAATATGGGGAAGCCGCAGCTTACATTCAGGCGCAATTTGAAGCGAAAAACAAATCAACAACCAAAGAAATCTACTGCCATATGACATGTGCGACGGACACACACAATATACAGTTCGTTTTCGACGCGGTAACCGACGTTATCATAGCAAACAATTTAAGAAACTGCGGTCTTTACTAAAAAAATAATAATAACTAAGATAAATAAAAAAGCATGGATGGAACGGGAACGAAACGGGCACCGTTTTTATTTTTTTCGTTCGTTTCGATCGCGATTTAACAAAAAAATAATTAATTCACGGACAACAGCAAGTTATATCTTATACATACATTATATATATTATATATACATACAAAAATATATATACACACACATAAACACACCTTCACAGTTCTGCTAGAATACATCATTTGAAAAAGGAAAAAATTAACTAAATGGGCAGAACTCAAAAAAAAAAAAATGGATCTTCTGCGAAAAATAATTAATCATGACTAATTAAAGTTAGCGATAGAAGGAGGAAAGAAAAATAATGTGTCTGTATATTTTCGTGAATCATTCTCTCATATAACCAGGTAAATTATATTGTATTATTAAATAGTTAAGCGGTGAAAATCGCTGCTCGATAAACAATAAACGAGAGGAGCAAAAATTCTTGATAAAAAGGTGAAAAACAATAATAATCACTCAAAAAAATCTACTTGCACAAATTATACAATATTATTATTTTTTGTCTTATTAAAATTTCAAAAAAATTAATATAGGATCTTTTAAAATATCAAAAAAAAAAATAATTTAATTCTTTCATATTCCAAAAGATGGATTTAAACTTTTTTAAAATTTTGTTAATTTAATTAATTAATTTAAAAATATCCTATATTACCTTATCTATATGTATTATAACGATTTTACCAAAGTTTTTTTTAATCAAGACTTCTTTTCGTGTAAAATGAGACATTATTATTAAACAAAAAATTATTATCGATTTAAATGGAGTCGAAGTTGTGCTTTTCTGTGCTGAGACAAAAAAAAATGTTTTTTTTTTCGTAAGGTTGGTGTTAGTGGAATTGTAATCCTTGAGATGGGGAGAAAAAGTTTTTTTAACCGACACAATGTTAATATTTAATTCATAAAAATTTTTGATTAATTAAGTTATTTCGTTCTTCTCAATCTATTTATTACGATTATCATTATTAACATTGTTTTGTTTAAAAATCCTAAAAAATAAAAATAACGAGGCTTTTCATGCACAAACATTAAAATAAACAACAAAAAAAAATTAAAACATGCATTGTGCCATATAGATTTTGCATTTATATTTAAAAAAATTATATCATTGTATCTCTAGTTGATAAATGGAAAAAGCTTTTATTAAATTATTACATTTTTTATTATTTTTTTTTTAATGAATTAATTTTGTTTCCATTTTTTTCTGTTTACATATATTTTTTTTGTAATTATTATACGATTGTTATTTATGTTTTTAGTTTCTAAGAGAAGTGTATATTTGTCGACAAATAAACCCTTTAAAAAATATTAATTAAGTAAAAAAAATTAAAATAACGGAAATCGAACCAAAAACTATTTCAAGGCTCAAAAATGATGAGAAAATTGTAGGAAAACAAAAAGTCGGTAACAAAACCAAATAAAGAGTGAATAAGAAGAAAATTAATGAGAATTAATTTTTTTGTTGAAATCAGGAAAATAAATTAAGAAGATAAATACGAAATCTAATTGATAAGTTAACAAAAAAAAAGAGAAAAAGATAGATTTTAATAAAACTATAAATAATAATTATTATTATTCCGCTTTTAGAGTGCATTGTAATAAGCGCCATCTATCTTTTTTCAAATTTTCAAATTTATTTCTATCGCATCAAATAAATAATTAAAAAAATTAATCGCTAAAATCACAACACAAAATGGACCATATTAAAATAATCTTAAATAATTTTTTAATATACTTTGAAATAGACATTCCCATAATTCTTTCATTTTTATTTTTATCTTCTTTTATGATTATTTTATTATTATTATTTTTTTTCTTTCATTCAACGGCAAAAACAAAATTTTTTTAATATAATTTTCTAGTCAAAATAAAAATGAAATAAGGAAAACGCACATTAATGAAAAAAGGAAATATTTTGTCTTATATGTTCATTATTTTATACTATATCTTTAAAAAAGAAACGCATAATAAGAGAGTGAGATCAATATTTATGTTAAATTTAAATATGGGGGGTTAAATTATGATATAATTGACTTCGGGTGTTTAAATATAACCTCGATTGAGGACGAGACATAAGAAGAACCAAATAATTTTTAAAAATAATATTTAATTCGTAAAAGTGATGCAGTAAAGTGTCGGATTATCGTTTATGATAAATAATCATATCAGATCTTAAATCTTACAATTTTCATTTTATCACTTTTTGTATGATACAAGATCGTTTAACTCTTGTTTGAATTTTTCAATAAAAATGAATGGTAAAATTAATCAGTCTGATTAAATCGTTTATAGAGAATATTTTGAATCCGTTTTACCTCCACTTTATACCTTTCTTGATTTAGAGAAACTTTTTATGTAATAATTGATTTCTTATGTGAATAAGATTGTTAGTGTTAGATTAGGTTGGTAGAACTAGATGATTGAATCAAATATTTTGCGAAATATGTTTATTGTTATGGTAAAGAACATTTTTTGTTCGAATCATTTTCTTCCATCACGATTTTTATGATAAAAATATCAAATTTCAAAATTGTCATTTTTCATTAAATTAGGTTGGTAGAACAATACGGTGGAATAAAATATTTTACGAAATATGTTTTTTGGTGCAATAAGAAATATTTTTTGTCTTAACTATTTTCGCTCATCTCGTTTTATGGTTGAATAATAATCGATTTTTATTTAAAAAACGTCAAATTTCAAAATTATTATTTTTCATTATGTTAGGTTGGTAGAAGAATACGGTGGAATAAAATGTTTTAGGAAATATGTTTTTGGTGCAATAAGAAACATTTTTTGTCTTAATTTTTTTTCACCCATCTCGTTTTATGGTTGAATAATAATCGATTTTTATTTAAACAAAAGTCAATTTCAAAATTATCATTTTTCATTAACATCGGTTGGTAGAACAATACAGTGGAATAAAACATTTTACGGAAAATGCTTTTTTGTGCAGTAAGAAACATTTTTTGTCTTAACCATTTCGCCCATCTCCTTTTACGGTTGAGTAATAATCGATTTTTATTTAAAAAACGTCAAATAGCAAAATTATCATTTTTCATTAAATTAGGTTGGTAGAACAATTCGGTGGAATAAAATATTTTACGAAATATGTTTTTTGGTGCAATAAGAAACATTTTTTGTCTTAACTATTTTCGCCCATCTCGTTTTATGGTTGAGTAATAATCGATTTTTATTTAAAAAATGTCAAATTTCAAAATTATCATTTTTCATTATGTTAGGTTGGTAGAACAATACGATGGAATAAAATATTTCACGAAATATGTTTTTTGGTGCAATAAGAAATATTTTTTGTCTTAACTATTTTCGCTCATCTCGTTTTATGGTTGAATAATAATCGATTTTTATTTAAAAAACGTCAAATTTCAAAATTATCATTTTTCATTATGTTAGGTTGGTAGAAGAATACGGTGGAATAAAATGTTTTAGGAAATATGTTTTTGGTGCAATAAGAAACATTTTTTGTCTTAACCACTTTCGCCCATCTCCTTTTACGGTTGAGTAATAATCGATTTTTATTTAAAAAATGTCAAATAGCAAAATTATCATTTTCCATTAAGTTAGGTTGGTAGAACAATACGGTGGTATAAAATATTTTACGAAATATGTTTTTTGGTGCAATAAGAAATGGTTTTTGTCTTAACCATATTCGCCCATCTCCTTTTATGGGTGAGTAATAATCAATTTCTAAGAAAAAACGTCAAATTTCAAAATGACCACTTTTCATTAAATTAGGTTGGTAGAACAATACGGTGGAATAAAATATGTTATAAAATAAGTTTTTTAGCATAATAAGGAACATTTTTTGTCCCAACATTTCCTTCCATCTCGCTTTATGGTTGAGTAGTAATCAATTTTTATGATAAAAACGTCAAATTTCAAAATTATCATTTTTCATTAAATTAGGTTGGTAGACCAATATGATGGAATAAAATATATTATGAGATAAGTTTTTTGGTATAATAAGGAACATTTTTTTGTTCCAACATTTTCTTCCATCTCGTTTTATGGTTGAGTAATAATCAATTTTTAAGATAAAAACGTCAAATTTCAATATGATCATTTTTCATTAAATTAGGTTGGTAGAACAATACGGTGGAATAATATATGTTATGAAATAAGTTGTTTGGTATAATAAGGAACATTTTCTATCCCAACATTTTCTTCCATCTCGTTTTATGGTTGAGTAATAATCAATTTTTAAGATAAAAACGTAAAATTTCAAAATTATCATTTTTCATTAAATTAGGTTGGTAGAACAATTCGGTGGAATAAAATATGTTATGAAATAAGTTGTTTGGTATAATAAGGAACATTTTCTATCCCAACATTTTCTTCCATCTCGTTTTATGGTTGAGTAATAATCAATTTTTAAGATAAAAACGTAAAATTTCAAAATTATCATTTTTCATTAAATTAGGTTGGTAGAACAATTCGGTGGAATAAAATATGTTATGAAATAAGTTTTTTGGTATAATAAGGAACATTTTTTGTCGCAACATTTTCTTCCATCTCGTTTTATGGTTGAGTAATAGTCAATTTTTAAGATAAAAACGTCAAATTTCAAAATGATCCCTTTTCGTTAAATTAGGTTGGTGAAACTACACGATGAAATAAAATATTTTACAAAAAATGTTTTTTAATGTGATAAGCAACAATTTCTGCTCAACCATTTTCTTCCAACTCTCTTTAATATCGAGTAATAACCGGTTCTTGTATCAAAAACGTCAAATTTGAAAATGATCATTCTTTTGATCAAGTTAAGTTTATGAATTGGAACATTTTCCTTTGAATCATTTCTTTTAACTTCCTTTTAATTTTGAGCAATACCAAATTTTGTATTAAAAACGTCAAATTTCAAAATGATCTGTTTCGTTATATTAGGTTAGTAGAATTAAACGATGGAATGAAATATTTTACGAAACATGTTTTTTTTTGTGGGAAAAGGAACATTTTTACCTTAACCAACTTCTTCTATCTCTTTGCATTTTTGAGTCATAATCGATTTTTTGTCAAAAAAATGAAATTTGGAAATGACCATTTTCTTAAACTAAGTTAGATTGGCAGAATGAATTTTGAATTTGAAAAATTTGAATATTCGTAATAAAATTGACGGATGGAACAATACATCAATACAAGAATCACTTCTTGTTCTTTAAAATGATATATTAGACTTAAATTAGCTACAAAAATTGGATAATCGACACTTTACTGTATACAACAAGACAACCTTTATAAAATTTATAAATAAAACAATGCTAAAACGAATAAAAATAGTAACTAACTTACTTTTTAGCTTGTAATTTCGAACAGGTACTATTATTACTAACTAAAATTTAAAATAAAAAGCAAAGAAAAATTCTAATCTAATTCCATAACTTTAGATTAAAAAAAATAGTCTTTTTCGATCAACCATATGAGATGAGGGTATATGATATATTGTAAACGGTGTATTGCATATCTACACTCGTAAATGTGTAGTCCAAAATGGACACTGTAATCCTCCACTTTTTAATTATTATTGTAAATCATTTATTTATTTAAAAATGAAGAAAAATCGCAATTTTACAATAAAAAGATTTTAAAAAGGCAACAACTTTAAAACTAAAAAAAATCTAAACGTAAAAATAACTACTATTACTATTACAAAAAAGAAAAATGGAAATAGGAAAATAAATTTTTGCCTTAGAAAACACACATTTTAGCCGCTGTATCATTATAATTCGGTATTTCGCTGAGATATTACCAAAGGTGTAAACTAAAAATAACTTTTAAAGAGAATCCTTTACGAGAATGACGTAATCTTAACATACATTCGTAAATATAATCGTAGATTTAGTTGTATTTTAGAGGAAAAACTAGTTGATGTGGAAAAATCATGTAATAAAAATAAATAAATAAACGAAATGTGTAGAGATTAAGGTTCAAGAAAGTTATTAATCTTAACTAAAAAAAAGGTGAAAAACAATTATGATGTATGTTAAAAAAAAAAGTGGACGTGTTTGGTAAAATTTCAACGGGATAACTGCCAATCAATGTATGTTGTACATTTTTTACAAAAAAAAATAATAATACATAAATCTGACTACGCGTACATATTCTTAATTATAATAAAAAGTAATTATTATATTAAAATATTATGTAATTCTGTAAACGTTGCTCACGTCTCTCCGGTAAGGAAAAAAAATTAAAAAAAATAAGAAAAAATAGCGTTGAAACATTTTTTCATTTAAATTCCTTACAATACAAATTAATTACAATAATAAATAATAAAAAATATATATAATTTTTTACTTTAATTCATTAAATTTATTTAATTTAAAATTTTGGTACGCGCGCACCCGCTTAAAATTTAAAACCTTGCTTCTTATTTATTAATATTTAATTAAAAAGAGAATTTACACACGGTAAATCTAAAAAGTTTAAAAGTAATGATAAGGTTATTTATGATTATTATAAATATAAACCGTAAAAAGAATAATAATCATAAAGTGAATGAGAAAGGAAAAAAATAAAATGCTGAAACGATGTACATGTTTTCCAAAATATCAGTAAATGTAACGGTCATTAAATTGAGGTTGTTTCTCATTGTATGTTTGTTTCTCTGTGATGTGAACATGATAAAAATAAATTTTACCCATTTCGAGATTCAGATATTTTTCTTTTATAAAACATTTTGTGTGCTATTAAAGTTACAGAGGATGTAAGTATACAATAAATTTAATTAATTACAAATCTGCTTCATTTATAGGTTTTCTTCGCTAAAATCACAACACAAAAAAATGGACCATA
Source organism: Onthophagus sagittarius (assembly GCA_036711965.1). NCBI lineage: Eukaryota > Metazoa > Arthropoda > Insecta > Coleoptera > Scarabaeidae > Onthophagus > Onthophagus sagittarius. The sequence continues at coordinate 60,809,245 of JASERS010000002.1, read as the reverse complement.
TTAAAATAATCTTAAATAATTTTTTATATATACTTTGAAATAGACATTTCTATAATTTTTATTTTTATCTTATTTGATGATTATTTTATTTTTGATCAGAACTTAAAGAAATGGATCTTCTGCGGAAACCTTTTTTTAAAAAAAATAATTAATCATAACTAATTAAAGTTAGCAATAGAAGGAGGAAAGAAAAATAATGTGTCTGTATATTTTTGTGAATCATTCTCTCATATAACCAGGTAAATTATATTGTATTATTAAACAGTTAAGCGGTGAAAATCGCTGCTCCATAAACAATAAACGAGAGGAGCAAAAATTCTTGATAAAAAGGTGAAAAACAATAATAATCACTCAAAAAAATCTATTGCACAAATTATACAATATTATTACTTTTTGTCTTATTAAAATTTCAAAAAAATTAATATAGGATCTTTTAAAACATCAAAAAAAAATAATTTAATTCTTTCATTCTAGAAGATGGATTTAAATTTTCTTAAAATTTTGTTAGTTTAATTAATTAATTTAAAAATATCCTATATTATCTTTTCTATATGTATTATAACAATTCTACCAAAGTTTTTTTTATTCAAGACTTCTTTTCGTGTAAAATGAGACATTATTATTAAACAAAAAATTATTATCGATTTAAATGGAGTCGAAGTTGTGCTTTTCTGTGCTGAGACAAAAAAAATGTTTTTTTTTTCGTAAGGTTGGTGTTAGTGGAATTGTAATCCTTGAGATGGGGAGAAAAAGTTCTTTTAACCGACAAAATGTTAATATTTAATTCATAAAAATTTTTGATTAATTTATTTATTTCGTTCTTCTCAATCTATTTATTACGATTATCATTATTAACATTGTTTTGTTTAAAAATCCTAAAAAATAAAAATAACGAGGCTTTTCATGCACAAACATTAAAATAAACAACAAAAAAAAATTAAAACATGCATTGTGCCATATAGATTTTGCATTTATATTTAAAAAAATTATATCATTGTATCTCTAGTTGATAAATGGAAAAAGCTTTTATTAAATTATTACATTTTTTATTATTTTTTTTTAAATGAATTAATTTTGTTTCCATTTTTTTCTGTTTACATATATTTTTTTTGTAATTATTATACGATTGTTATTTATGTTTTTAGTTTCTAAGAGAAGTGTATATTTGTCGACAAATAAACCCTTTAAAAAATATTAATTAAGTAAAAAAAAAAAAATAAAATAACGGAAATCGAACCAAAAACTATTTCAAGGCTCAAAAATGATGAGAAAATTGTAGGAAAACAAAAAGTCGGTAACAAAACCAAATAAAGAGTGAATAAGAAGAAAATTAATGAGAATTAATTTTTTTGTTGAAATCAGGAAAATAAATTAAGAAGATAAATACGAAATCTAATTGATAAGTTAACAAAAAAAAGAGAAAAAGATAGATTTTAATAAAACTATAAATAATAATTATTATTATTCCGCTTTTAGAGTGCATTGTAATAAGCGCCATCTATCTTTTTTAAAGTTTTCAAATTTATTTCTATCGCATCAAATAAATAATTAAAAAAATTAATCGCTAAAATCACAACACAAAATGGACCATATTAAAATAATCTTAAATAATTTTTTAATATACTTTGAAATAGACATTCCCATAATTCTTTCATTTTTATTTTTATCTTCTTTTATGATTATTTTATTATTATTATTTTTTTTCTTTCATTCAACGACAAAAACAAATTTTTTTTTAATATAATTTTCTAGTCAAAATAAAAATGAAATAAGGAAAACGCACATTAATGAAAAAAGGAAATATTTTGTCTTATATTTTCATTATTTTATACTATATCTTTAAAAAAGAAACGCATAATAAGAGAGTGAGATCAATATTTATGTTAAATTTAAATATCGGGGGTGAAATTATGATATAATCGACTTCGGGTGTTTAAATATAACCTCGATTGAGGACGAGACATAAGAAGAACCAAATAATTTTTAAAAATAATATTTAATTCGTAAAAGTGATGCAGTAAAGTGTCGGATTATCCTTTATGATAAATAATCATATCAGATCTTAAATCTTACAATTTTCATTTTATCACTTTTTGTATGATACAAGATCGTTTAACTCTTGTTTGAATTTTTCAATAAAAATGAATGGTAAAATTAATCAATCTGATTAAATCGTTTATAGAGAATATTTTGAATCCGTTTTACCTCCACTTTATACCTTTCTGGATTTAGAGAAAATTTTTATGTAATAATTGATTTCTTATGTGAATAAGGTCGTTAGATTAGGTTGGTAGAACTAGATGATTGAATCAAATATTTTGTGAAATATGTTTATTGTTATGATAAGGAACATTTTTTGTTCGAATCATTTTCTTCCATCACGATATTTATGATAAAAATATCAAATTTAAAAATTGTCATTTTTCATTAAATTAGGTTGGTAGAACAATTCGGTGGAATAAAATATTTTACGAAATATGTTTTTTGGTGCAATAAGAAATATTTTTTGTCTTAACTATTTTCGCTCATCTCGTTTTATGGTTGAATAATAATCGATTTTTATTTAAAAAACGTCAAATTTCAAAATTATCATTTTTCATTATGTTAGGTTGGTAGAAGAATACGGTGGAATAAAATGTTTTAGGAAATATGTTTTTGGTGCAATAAGAAACATTTTTTGTCTTAACCATTTTCGCCCATCTCCTTTTACGGTTGAGTAATAATCGATTTTTATTTAAAAAATGTCAAATAGCAAAATTATCATTTTTCATTAAGTTAGGTTGGTAGAACAATACGGTGGTATAAAATATTTTACGAAATATGTTTTTTGGTGCAATAAGAAATAGTTTTTGTCTTAACCATATTCGCCCATCTCCTTTTATGGGTGAGTAATAATCAATTTCTAAGATAAAAACGTCAAATTTCAAAATGACCACTTTTCATTAAATTAGGTTGGTAGAACAATACGGTGGAATAAAACATGTTATGAATTAAGTTTTTTGGTATAATAAGGAACATTTTTTGTCCCAACATTTTCTTCCATCTCGTTTTATGGTTGAGTAATAATCAAATTTTAAGATAAAAACGTCAAATTTCTAAATTTACCTTTTTTAATCAAATCAGGTTGGTAGAACAATACGGTGGAATAAAATATGTTATAAAATAAGTTTTTTAGTATAATAAGGAACATTTTTTGTCTCAACATTTCCTTCCATCTCGCTTTATGGTTGAGTAATAATCAATTTTTATGATAAAAACGTCAAATTTCAAAATTATCATTTTTCATTAAATTAGGTTGGTAGACCAATATGATGGAATAAAATATATTATGAAAAAAGTTTTTTGGTATAATAAGGAACATTTTTTGTCCCAACATTTCCTTCCATCTCGCTTTATGGTTGAGTAATAATCAATTTTTATGATAAAAACGTCAAATTTCAAAATTATCATTTTTCATTAAATTAGGTTGGTAGACCAATATGATGGAATAAAATATATTATGAAAAAAGTTTTTTGGTATAATAAGGAACATTTTTTGTCCCAACATTTCCTTCCATCTCGCTTTATGGTTGAGTAATAATCAATTTTTATGATAAAAACGTCAAATTTCAAAATTATCATTTTTCATTAAATTAGGTTGGTAGACCAATATGATGGAATAAAATATATTATGAAAAAAGTTTTTTGGTATAATAAGGAACATTTTTTGTCCCAACATTTCCTTCCATCTCGCTTTATGGTTGAGTAATAATCAATTTTTATGATAAAAACGTCAAATTTCAAAATTATCATTTTTCATTAAATTAGGTTGGTAGACCAATATGATGGAATAAAATATATTATGAAAAAAGTTTTTTGGTATAATAAGGAACATTTTTTGTCCCAACATTTCCTTCCATCTCGCTTTATGGTTGAGTAATAATCAATTTTTATGATAAAAACGTCAAATTTCAAAATTATCATTTTTCATTAAATTAGGTTGGTAGACCAATATGATGGAATAAAATATATTATGAAAAAAGTTTTTTGGTATAATAAGGAACATTTTTTGTCCCAACATTTCCTTCCATCTCGCTTTATGGTTGAGTAATAATCAATTTTTATGATAAAAACGTCAAATTTCAAAATTATCATTTTTCATTAAATTAGGTTGGTAGACCAATATGATGGAATAAAATATATTATGAAATAAGTTTGTTGGTATAATAAGGAACATTTTTTGTCCCAACATTTTCTTCCATCTCGTTTTATGGTTGAGTAATAATCAATTTTTATGATAGAAACGTCAAATTTCAAAATTATAATTTTTCATTAAATTAGGTTGCTTGAACAATTCGGTGGAATAAAATATGTTATGAAATAAGTTTTTTGGTATAATAAGGAACATTCTTTGTCCCAACATTTTCTTCCATCTCGTTTTATGGTTGAGTAATAGTCAATTTTTAAGATAAAAACGTCAAATTTCAAAATGATCCCTTTTCGTTAAATTAGGTTGGTGAAACTAGACGATGAAATAAAATATTTTACAAAAAATGTTTTTTAATGTGATAAGCAACATTTTCTGCTCAACCATTTTCTTCCAACTCTCTTTAATATCGAGTAATAACCGGTTCTTGTATCAAAAACGTCAAATTTGAAAATGATCATTCTTTTGATCAAGTTAAGTTTACGAAATGGAACATTTTCCTTTGAATCATTTCTTTTAACTTCCTTTTAATTTTGAGCAATACCAAATTTTGTATTAAAAACGTCAAATTTCAAAATGATCTGTTTCGTTATATTAGGTTGGTAGAATTAAACGATGGAATGAAATATTTTACCAAACATGTTTTTTTTGTGGGAAAAGGAACATTTTTACCTTAACCAACTTCTTCTATCTCTTTGCATTTTTGAGTCATAATCGATTTTTTGTCAAAAAAATGAAATTTGGAAATGACCATTTTCTTAAACTAAGTTAGATCGGCAGAATGAATTTTGAATTTGAAAAATTTGAAAATTCGCAATAAAATTGACGGATGGAACAATACATCAATACAAGAATCACTTCTTGTTCTTTAAAATGATATATTAGACTCAAATTAGCTACAAAAATTCGATAATCGACACTTTACTGTATACAACAAGACGACCTTTATAAAATTTATAAATAAAACAATGCTAAAACGAATAAAAATAGTAACTAACTTACTTTTTAGCTTGTAATTTCGAACAGGTACTATTATTACTAACTAAAATTTAAAATAAAAAGCAAAGAAAAATTCTAATCTAATTCCATAACTTTAGATTAAAAAAAAATAGTCTTTTTCGATCAACCATATGAGATGAGGGTATATGATATATTGTAAACGGTGTATTGCATATCTACACTCGTAAATGTGTAGTCCAAAATGGACACTGTAATCCTCCACTTTTTAATTATTATTGTAAATCATTTATTTATTTAAAAGTGAAGAAAAATCGCAATTTTACAATAAAAAGATTTTAAAAAGGCAACAACTTTAAAACTAAAAAAAATCTAAACGTAAAGATAACTACTATTACTACTACAAAAAAGAAAAATGGAAATAGGAAAATAAATTTTTGCCTTAGAAAACACACATTTTAGCCGCTGTATCATTATAATTCGGTATTTCGCTGAGATATTACCAAAGGTGTAAACTAAAAATAACTTTTAAAGAGAATCCTTTACGAGAATGACGTAATCTTAACATACATTCGTAAATATAATCGTAGACTTAGTTGTATTTTAGAGGAAAACTAGTTGATGTGGAAAAATCATGTAATAAAAATAAAATAAATAAACGAAATGTGTAGAGATTAAGGTTCAAGAAAGTTATTAATCTTAACTAAAAAAAAGGTGAAAACAATTATGATGTATGTTAAAAAAAAAGTGGACGTGTTTGGTAAAATTTCAACGGGATAACTGCCAATCAATGTATGTTGTACATTTTTACAAAAAAAATAATAATACATAAATCTGACTACGCGTACATATTCTTAATTATAATAAAAAGTAATTATTATATTAAAATATTATGTAATTCTGTAAACGTTGCTCACGTCTCTCCGGTAAGGAAAAAAAATTAAAAAAAATAAGAAAAAAATAGCGTTGAAACATTTTTTCATTTAAATTCCTTACAATACAAATTAATTACGATAATAAATAATAAAAAATATATATAATTTTTTACTTTAATTCATTAAATTTATTTAATTTAAAATTTTGGTACGCGCGCACCCGCTTAAAATTTAAAACCTTGCTTCTTATTTATTAATATTTAATTAAAAAGAGAATTTACACACGGTAAATCTAAAAAGTTTAAAAGTAATGATAAGGTTATTTATGATTATTATAAATATAAACCGTAAAAAGAATAATAATCATAAAGTGAATGAGAAAGGAAAAAAATAAAATGCTGAAACGATGTACATGCTTTCCAAAATATCAGTAAATGTAACGGTCATTAAATTGAGGTTGTTTCTCATTGTATGTTTGTTTCTCTGTGATGTGAACATGATAAAAATAAATTTTACCCATTTCGAGATTTAGATATTTTTCTTTTATAAAACATTTTGTGTGCTATTAAAGTTACAGAGGATGTAAGTATACAATAAATTTAATTAATTACAAATCTGCTTCATTTATAGGTTTTCTTCGCTAAAAAATGTCTTTGAAATAGACATTCCTATAATTTTTATTTTTATCTTAGTTGATGATTATTTTATTTTTGATCAGGACTTAAAGAAATGGATCTTCTGCGGAAAACCCTGTTTTGAAAGAAAAATAATTAATCATGACTAATTAAAGTTAGCAATAGAAGGAGGAAAAAAATAATGTGTCTGTATATTTTCGTGAATCATTCTCTCATATAACCAGGTAAATTATATTGTATTATTAAATAGTTAAGCGGTGAAAATCGCTGCTCGATAAAACGAGAGGAACAAAAATTCTTGATAAAAAGATGAAAACAATAATAATCACTCAAGAAAATCTTCTTGCACAAATTATACAATATTATTATTTCTTATCTTTTTAAAATTTCAAAAAAATTTATATAGGATCTTTTTAAAATATCAATCAATTAGCGCTGTCTATCAATAAATTAAAAAAAAATATTTAATTCTTTCATATTCCGAAAAAAGGAGTTATAATTTTTTAAAAATTTTGTTAATTTTATTAATTGATTTAAAAATATCCTATGTTATCTTATTATCTATATGTATTATAACGATTTTACCAAAGTTTCTTTTATTCAAAACTTCTTTTCGTGTAAAATGAGACATTATTATTAAACAAAACATTATTATCGATTTATATGGAGTCGAAGTTGTGCTTTTCTGTGCTGAGACAAAAAAAATGTTTTTTTTTTTTCGTAAGGTTGGTGTTAGTGGAATTGTAATCCTTGAGATTTGGAGAAAAAGTTTTTTTAACCGACACAATGTTAATATTTAATTCATAAAAATTTTTGATTAATTAATTTATTTCGTTCTTCTCAATCTATTTATTACGATTATCATTATTAACATTGTTTTGTTTAAAAATCCTAAAAAATAAAAATAACGAGGCTTTTCATGCACAAACATTAAAATAAACAACAAAAAAAAATTAAAACATGCATTGTGCCATATAGATTTTGCATTTATATTTAAAAAAATTATATCATTGTATCTCTAGTTGATAAATGGAAAAAGCTTTTATTAAATTATTACATTTTTTATTATTTTTTTTTTAATGAATTAATTTTGTTTCCATTTTTTTCTGTTTACATATATTTTTTTTGTAATTATTATACGATTGTTATTTATGTTTTTAGTTTCTAAGAGAAGTGTATATTTGTCGACAAATAAACCCTTTAAAAAATATTAATTAAGTAAAAAAAATTAAAATAACGGAAATCGAACCAAAAACTATTTCAAGGCTCAAAAATGATGAGAAAATTGTAGGAAAACAAAAAGTCGGTAACAAAACCAAATAAAGAGTGAATAAGAAGAAAATTAATGAGAATTAATTTTTTTGTTGAAATCAGGAAAATAAATTAAGAAGATAAATACGAAATCTAATTGATAAGTTAACAAAAAAAAAGAGAAAAAGATAGATTTTAATAAAACTATAAATAATAATTATTATTATTCCGCTTTTAGAGTGCATTGTAATAAGCGCCATCTATCTTTTTTCAAATTTTCAAATTTATTTTTATCGCATCAAATAAATAATTAAAAAAATTAATCGCTAAAATCACAACACAAAATGGACCATATTAAAATAATCTTAAATAATTTTTTAATATACTTTGAAATAGACATTCCCATAATTCTTTCATTTTTATTTTTATCTTCTTTTATGATTATTTTATTTTATTATTATTTTTTTTCTCTCATTCAACGACAAAAACAAAATTTTTTTTAATATAATTTTCTAGTCAAAATAAAAATGAAATAAGGAAAACGCACATTAATGAAAAAAGGAAATATTTTGTCTTATATTTTCATTATTTTATACTATATCTTTAAAAAAGAAACGCATAATAAGAGAGTGAGATCAATATTTATGTTAAATTTAAATATCGGGGGTGAAATTATGATATAATCGACTTCGGGTGTTTAAATATAACCTCGATTGTGGACGAGACATAAGAAGAACCAAATAATTTTTAAAAATAATATTTAATTCGTAAAAGTGATGCAGTAAAGTGTCGGATTATCATTTATGGTAAATAATCATATCAGGTCTTAAATCTTGCAATTTTCATTTTATCACTTTTTATATGATACATCATCGTTTAACTCTTGTTTGAATTTTTCAATAAAAATGAATGGTAAAATTAATCAATCTGATAAAATCGTTTATAGGGAATATTTTAAATCCGTTTTACCTCCACTTTATACCTTTCTTGATTTAGAGAAAATTTTTATGTAATAATTGATTTCTTATGTGAACAAGGTCGTTAGATTAGGTTGGTAGAACTAGATGATTGAATCAAATATTTTGTGAAATATGTTTATTGTTATGATAAGGAACATTTTTTGTTCGAATCATTTTCTTCCATCACGATTTTTATGATAAAAATATCAAATTTCAAAATTGTCATTTTTCATTAAATTAGGTTTGTAGAACAATACGATGGAATAAAATATTTTACGAAATATGTTTTTTGGTGCAATAAGAAATATTTTTTGTCTTAACTATTTTCGCTCATCTCGTTTTATGGTTGAATAATAATCGATTTTTATTTAAAAAACGTCAAATTTCAAAATTATCATTTTTCATTATGTTAGGTTGGTAGAAGAATACGGTGGAATAAAATGTTTTAGGAAATATGTTTTTGGTGCAATAAGAAACATTTTTTGTCTTAACTATTTTCGCTCATCTCGTTTTATGGTTGAATAATAATCGATTTTTATTTAAAAAACGTCAAATTTCAAAATTATTATTTTTCATTATGTTAGGTTGGTAGAAGAATACGGTGGAATAAAATGTTTTAGGAAATATGTTTTTGGTGCAATAAGAAACATTTTTTGTCTTAATTTTTTTTCACCCATCTCGTTTTATGGTTGAATAATAATCGATTTTTATTTAAACAAAAGTCAATTTCAAAATTATCATTTTTCATTAACATCGGTTGGTAGAACAATACAGTGGAATAAAACATTTTACGGAAAATGCTTTTTTGTGCAGTAAGAAACATTTTTTGTCTTAACCATTTCGCCCATCTCCTTTTACGGTTGAGTAATAATCGATTTTTATTTAAAAAACGTCAAATAGCAAAATTATCATTTTTCATTAAATTAGGTTGGTAGAACAATTCGGTGGAATAAAATATTTTACGAAATATGTTTTTTGGTGCAATAAGAAACATTTTTTGTCTTAACTATTTTCGCCCATCTCGTTTTATGGTTGAGTAATAATCGATTTTTATTTAAAAAATGTCAAATTTCAAAATTATCATTTTTCATTATGTTAGGTTGGTAGAACAATACGATGGAATAAAATATTTCACGAAATATGTTTTTTGGTGCAATAAGAAATATTTTTTGTCTTAACTATTTTCGCTCATCTCGTTTTATGGTTGAATAATAATCGATTTTTATTTAAAAAACGTCAAATTTCAAAATTATCATTTTTCATTATGTTAGGTTGGTAGAAGAATACGGTGGAATAAAATGTTTTAGGAAATATGTTTTTGGTGCAATAAGAAACATTTTTTGTCTTAACCACTTTCGCCCATCTCCTTTTACGGTTGAGTAATAATCGATTTTTATTTAAAAAATGTCAAATAGCAAAATTATCATTTTCCATTAAGTTAGGTTGGTAGAACAATACGGTGGTATAAAATATTTTACGAAATATGTTTTTTGGTGCAATAAGAAATGGTTTTTGTCTTAACCATATTCGCCCATCTCCTTTTATGGGTGAGTAATAATCAATTTCTAAGAAAAAACGTCAAATTTCAAAATGACCACTTTTCATTAAATTAGGTTGGTAGAACAATACGGTGGAATAAAATATGTTATAAAATAAGTTTTTTAGCATAATAAGGAACATTTTTTGTCCCAACATTTCCTTCCATCTCGCTTTATGGTTGAGTAATAATCAATTTTTATGATAAAAACGTCAAATTTCAAAATTATCATTTTTCATTAAATTAGGTTGGTAGACCAATATGATGGAATAAAATATATTATGAGATAAGTTTTTTGGTATAATAAGGAACATTTTTTTGTTCCAACATTTTCTTCCATCTCGTTTTATGGTTGAGTAATAATCAATTTTTAAGATAAAAACGTCAAATTTCAATATGATCATTTTTCATTAAATTAGGTTGGTAGAACAATACGGTGGAATAATATATGTTATGAAATAAGTTGTTTGGTATAATAAGGAACATTTTCTATCCCAACATTTTCTTCCATCTCGTTTTATGGTTGAGTAATAATCAATTTTTAAGATAAAAACGTAAAATTTCAAAATTATCATTTTTCATTAAATTAGGTTGGTAGAACAATTCGGTGGAATAAAATATGTTATGAAATAAGTTTTTTGGTATAATAAGGAACATTTTTTGTCGCAACATTTTCTTCCATCTCGTTTTATGGTTGAGTAATAGTCAATTTTTAAGATAAAAACGTCAAATTTCAAAATGATCCCTTTTCGTTAAATTAGGTTGGTGAAACTACACGATGAAATAAAATATTTTACAAAAAATGTTTTTTAATGTGATAAGCAACAATTTCTGCTCAACCATTTTCTTCCAACTCTCTTTAATATCGAGTAATAACCGGTTCTTGTATCAAAAACGTCAAATTTGAAAATGATCATTCTTTTGATCAAGTTAAGTTTATGAATTGGAACATTTTCCTTTGAATCATTTCTTTTAACTTCCTTTTAATTTTGAGCAATACCAAATTTTGTATTAAAAACGTCAAATTTCAAAATGATCTGTTTCGTTATATTAGGTTAGTAGAATTAAACGATGGAATGAAATATTTTACGAAACATGTTTTTTTTTGTGGGAAAAGGAACATTTTTACCTTAACCAACTTCTTCTATCTCTTTGCATTTTTGAGTCATAATCGATTTTTTGTCAAAAAAATGAAATTTGGAAATGACCATTTTCTTGAACTAAGTTAGATTGGCAGAATGAATTTTGAATTTGAAAAATTTGAATATTCGTAATAAAATTGACGGATGGAACAATACATCAATACAAGAATCACTTCTTGTTCTTTAAAATGATATATTAGACTTAAATTAGCTACAAAAATTGGATAATCGACACTTTACTGTATACAACAAGACAACCTTTATAAAATTTATAAATAAAACAATGCTAAAACGAATAAAAATAGTAACTAACTTACTTTTTAGCTTGTAATTTCGAACAGGTACTATTATTACTAACTAAAATTTAAAATAAAAAGCAAAGAAAAATTCTAATCTAATTCCATAACTTTAGATTAAAAAAAATAGTCTTTTTCGATCAACCATATGAGATGAGGGTATATGATATATTGTAAACGGTGTATTGCATATCTACACTCGTAAATGTGTAGTCCAAAATGGACACTGTAATCCTCCACTTTTTAATTATTATTGTAAATCATTTATTTATTTAAAAGTGAAGAAAAATCGCAATTTTACAATAAAAAGATTTTAAAAAGGCAACAACTTTAAAACTAAAAAAATCTAAACGTAAAGATAACTACTATTACTACTACAAAAAAGAAAAATGGAAATAGGAAAATAAATTTTTGCCTTAGAAAACACACATTTTAGCCGCTGTATCATTATAATTCGGTATTTCGCTGAGATATTACCAAAGGTGTAAACTAAAAATAACTTTTAAAGAGAATCCTTTACGAGAATGACGTAATCTTAACATACATTCGTAAATATAATCGTAGACTTAGTTGTATTTTAGAGGAAAAACTAGTTGATGTGGAAAAATCATGTAATAAAAATAAAATAAATAAACGAAATGTGTAGAGATTAAGGTTCAAGAAAGTTATTAATCTTAACTAAAAAAAAAGGTGAAAAACAATTATGATGTATGTTAAAAAAAAGTGGACGTGTTTGGTAAAATTTCAACGGGATAACTGCCAATCAATGTATGTTGTACATTTTTTACAAAAAAAAATAATAATACATAAATCTGACTACGCGTACATATTCTTAATTATAATAAAAAGTAATTATTATATTAAAATATTATGTAATTCTGTAAACGTTGCTCACGTCTCTCCGGTAAGGAAAAAAATTAAAAAAAAATAAGAAAAAAATAGCGTTGAAACATTTTTTCATTTAAATTCCTTACAATACAAATTAATTACAATAATAAATAATAAAAAATATATATAATTTTTTACTTTAATTCATTAAATTTATTTAATTTAAAATTTTGGTACGCGCGCACCCGCTTAAAATTTAAAACCTTGCTTCTTATTTATTAATATTTAATTAAAAAGAGAATTTACACACGGTAAATCTAAAAAGTTTAAAAGTAATGATAAGGTTATTTATGATTATTATAAATATAAACCGTAAAAAGAATAATAATCATAAAGTGAATGAGAAAGGAAAAAAATAAAATGCTGAAACGATGTACATGTTTTCCAAAATATCAGTAAATGTAACGGTCATTAAATTGAGGTTGTTTCTCATTGTATGTTTGTTTCTCTGTGATGTGAACATGATAAAAATAAATTTTACCCATTTCGAGATTTAGATATTTTTCTTTTATATAACATTTTGTGTGCTATTAAAGTTACAGAGGATGTAAGTATACAATATATTTAATTAATTACAAATCTGCTTCATTTATAGGTTTTCTTCGCTAAGATCACAACACAGAAAAAGGACCATATTAAAATAATCTTAAATAATTTTTTATATATACTTTGAAATAGATATTCCTATAATTTTGTGTCTAAAAATAATGTGTCTGTATATTTTTGTGAATCATTCTCTCATATAACCAAGTAAATTATATTGTATTATTAAATAGTTAAGCGGTGAAAATCGCTGCTCGATAAACAATAAACGAGAGGAGCAAAAATTCTTGATAAAAAGGTGAAAAACAATAATAATCACTCAAAAAATCTACTTGCACAAATTATACAATATTGTTATTTTTTGTCTTATTAAAATTTCAAAAAAAAAATTAATATAGGATCTTTTAAAATATCAAAAAAAAAAAATAATTTAATTCTTTCATATTCCAAAAGATGGATTTAAATTTTCTTAAAATTTTGTTAATTTAATTAATTAATTTAATAATATCCTATATTATCTTATCTATATGTATTATAACGATTTTACCAAAGTTTTTTTATTCAAGACTTCTTTTCGTGTAAAATGAGACATTATTATTAAACAAAAAATTATTATCGATTTAAATGGAGTCGAAGTTGTGCTTTTCTGTGCTGAGACAAAAAAAAATGTTTTTTTGTCGTAAGGTTGGTGTTAGTGGAATTGTAATCCTTGAGATGGGGAGAAAAAGTTTTTTTAACCGACACAATGTTAATATTTAATTCATAAAAATTTTTGATTAATTAATTTATTTCGTTCTTCTCAATCTATTTATTACGATTATCATTATTAACATTGTTTTGTTTAAAAATCCTAAAAAATAAAAATAACGAGGCTTTTCATGCACAAACATTAAAATAAACAACAAAAAAAAATTAAAACATGCATTGTGCCATATAGATTTTGCATTTATATTTAAAAAAATTATATCATTGTATCTCTAGTTGATAAATGGAAAAAGCTTTTATTAAATTATTACATTTTTTATTATTTTTTTTAAATGAATTAATTTTGTTTCCATTTTTTTCTGTTTACATATATTTTTTTTTGTAATTATTATACGATTGTTATTTATGTTTTTAGTTTCTAAGAGAAGTGTATATTTGTCGACAAATAAACCCTTTAAAAAATATTAATTAAGTAAAAAAAAAATAATATAACGGAAATCGAACCAAAAACTATTTCAAGGCTCAAAAATGATGAGAAAATTGTAGGAAAATAAAAAATCGGTAACAAAACCAAATAAAGAGTGAATAAGAAGAAAATTAATGAGAATTAATTTTTTTGTTGAAATCAGGAAAATAAATTAAGAAGATAAATACGAAATCTAATTGATAAGTTAACAAAAAAAAAGAGAAAAAGATAGATTTTAATAAAACTATAAATAATAATTATTATTATTCCGCTTTTAGAGTGCATTGTAATAAGCGCCATCTATCTTTTTTCAAATTTTCAAATTTATTTCTATCGCATCAAATAAATAATTAAAAAAATTAATCGCTAAAATCACAACACAAAATGGACCATATTAAAATAATCTTAAATAATTTTTTAATATACTTTGAAATAGACATTCCCATAATTCTTTCATTTTTATTTTTATCTTATCTTATGATTATTTTATTTTATTATTATTTTTTTTTTCTTTCATTCAACGACAAAAACAAAATTTTTTTTAATATAATTTTCTAGTCAAAATAAAAATGAAATAAGGAAAACGCACATTAATGAAAAAAGGAAATATTTTGTCTTATATTTTCATTATTTTATACTATATCTTTAAAAAAGAAACGCGTAATAAGAGAGTGAGATCAATATTTATGTTAAGTTTAAATATCGGGGGTGAAATTATGATATAATCGACTTCGGGTGTTTAAATATAACCTCGATTGAGGACGAGACATAAGAAGAACCAAATAATTTTTAAAAATAATATTTAATTCGTAAAAGTGATGCAGTAAAGTGTCGGATTATCGTTTATGATAAATAATCATATCAGATCTTAAATCTTACAATTTTCATTTTATCACTTTTTGTATGATACAAGATCGTTTAACTCTTGTTTGAATTTTTCAATAAAAATGAATGGTAAAATTAATCAATGTGTTAAAATCGTTTATGGGACATATTTTGAATCCGTTTTATCTCCACTTCATATCTTTTTTGATTTAGAGTAAATATTTACGTCTAAAATGAGACTTTTAACGTATTTATTTTGTCAACTAAATTAGGGTGGTATTACTAATCGATGGAATAAAATCTTTTTCAAAATATGTTTTTTATTGAAATAAGGAACGTTTTTTGTCTCAATTATTTTCGTCCATCTCCTTTTATTGTTGGGAAATAATTGATTTTTTATGTGAAAAAGGTCAAATTTCAAATCCATCATTATAAATATTTTTCCAAATATGTTTATTGATATAATAAGGAACATTTTCTGTTTGAATCGTTTTCTTCAATCTCGGTTTTTTATGATAAAAATATCGAATTTAAAATTTATCATTTTTTATTAAATTAGGTTGGTAAAACAATACAGTGGAATAAAATATTTTACGAAATATGTTTTTTGGTGCAATAAGAAACATTTTTTGTCTTAACAATTTTCGCCCTTCGCCTTTTATGGTTGAGTAATAATCGATTTTTATTAGAAAAACGTGAAATTTCAAAATTACAATTTTTCATTAAATTAGGTTGGTAAATCGAGATAAAGGAATGAAATATATTACAAAATATGACTTTTGGTATAATAAGGAACATTTATATCAATATCATTTTCCTCCAACACATTTTATGGTTGACTAATAATCAATTTTTATGATAAAAGCGTGAAATTTCAAAATTATCATTTTTCATTAAATTAGGTTGGTAGAACAATAAGGTGGAATAAAATGTTTTACGAAATACGTTTTTTGGTGGAATAGGAAACATTTTTTGTCTTAACCATTTTCGCCCATCTCCTTTTATGGTTGAGTTATAATCGATTTTAATTTGTAAATCGTCAAATTTCAAAATTATCATTTTTTATTAAAATAGGTTGCTAGATCAAGATAAAGGAATATAATATATTATGAAATATGGCTTTTGATATAATAAGGAACATTTTTGTTAAGGTCATTTTCTTCCTACTAATTTTATGGTAGAGTAATAATCAATTTTAGTCAAATTTTAAAATTATCATTTTTCATTAAATTAGGTTGGTAGAACAATACGGTGGAATAAAATATTTTATGAAAAATGTTTTTTTGTGCAATAAGAAACATTTTTTATCTTAACCATTTTCGCCCATCTCCTTTTATGGTTGAGTAATAATCGATTTTTATTTAAAAAACGTCAAATAGCAAAATTATCATTTTTCATTAAGTTAGGTTGGTAAAATAATACGGTGGTTTAAAATATTTTACGAAATATGTTTTTTGGTGCAATAAGAAATATTTTTTGTCTTAACTATTTTCGCTCATCTCATTTTATGGTTGAATAATAATCGATTTTTATTTAAAAAATGTCAAATTTCAAAATTATCATTTTTCATTATGTTAGGTTGGTAGAACAATACGATGGAATAAAACATTTTACGGAAAATGTTTTTTTGTGGAATAAGAAACATTTTTTGTCTTAACCATTTTCGCCCATCTCCTTTTATGGTTGAGTTATAATCGATTTTTATTTAAAAAACGTCAAATAGCAAAATTATCATTTTTCATTAAGTTAGGTTGGTAGAACAATACGATGGAATAAAATATTTTACGAAATATGTTTTTTGGTGCAATAAGAAATATTTTTTGTCTTAACTATTTTCGCTCATCTCGTTTTATGGTTGAATAATCGATTTTTATTTAAAAAACGTCAAATTTCAAAATTATCATTTTTCATTATGTTAGGTTGGTAGAACAATACGGTGGAATAAAATGTATTAGGAAATATATTTTTTGGTGCGATAAGAAACATTTTTTATCTTAACCATATTCACCCATCTCCTTTTATGGGTGAGTAATAATCAATTTCTAAGATAAAAACGTCAAATTTCAAGATGACCACTTTTCATTAAATTAGGTTGGTAGAGCAATACGGTGGAATAAACCATGTTATGAAATAAGTTTTTTGGTATAATAAGGAACATTTTTTGTCCCAACATTTTATTCCATCTCGTTTTATGGTTGAGTAATAATCAATTTTTATGATAAAAACGTTAAATTTCAAAATTTACCATTTTTAACTAAATTAGGTTGGTGGAACAATACCAACCTAATTTAATTACTGTTATGAAATAAGTTGTTTGGTATAATAAGGAACATTTTTTGTTCCAACATTTTCTTCCATCTCGTTTTATGGTTGAGTTATAATCAATTTTTAAGATAAAAACTTCAACTTTCAAACTTTACCTTTTTTCATTAAATCAGGTTGGTAAAACAACGATGGAATAAAATATATCACGAAATTCAACATTTTTCAACATTTTCTTCCATCTCGTTTTATAGTTGAGTAATAATCAATTTTTAACATAAAAACGTAAAGTTTCAAAATTATCATTTTTCATTAAATTAGGTTGGTAGAACAATACGGTGGAATAAAATATTTTATGAAAAATGTTTTTTTGTGCAATAAGAAACATTTTTTATCTTAACCATTTTCGCCCATCTCCTTTTATGGTTGAGTAATAATCGATTTTTATTTAAAAAACGTCAAATAGCAAAATTATCATTTTTCATTAAGTTAGGTTGGTAAAATAATACGGTGGTTTAAAATATTTTACGAAATATGTTTTTTGGTGCAATAAGAAATATTTTTTGTCTTAACTATTTTCGCTCATCTCATTTTATGGTTGAATAATAATCGATTTTTATTTAAAAAATGTCAAATTTCAAAATTATCATTTTTCATTATGTTAGGTTGGTAGAACAATACGATGGAATAAAACATTTTACGGAAAATGTTTTTTTGTGGAATAAGAAACATTTTTTGTCTTAACCATTTTCGCCCATCTCCTTTTATGGTTGAGTTATAATCGATTTTTATTTAAAAAACGTCAAATAGCAAAATTATCATTTTTCATTAAGTTAGGTTGGTAGAACAATACGATGGAATAAAATATTTTACGAAATATGTTTTTTGGTGCAATAAGAAATATTTTTTGTCTTAACTATTTTCGCTCATCTCGTTTTATGGTTGAATAATCGATTTTTATTTAAAAAACGTCAAATTTCAAAATTATCATTTTTCATTATGTTAGGTTGGTAGAACAATACGGTGGAATAAAATGTATTAGGAAATATATTTTTTGGTGCGATAAGAAACATTTTTTATCTTAACCATATTCACCCATCTCCTTTTATGGGTGAGTAATAATCAATTTCTAAGATAAAAACGTCAAATTTCAAGATGACCACTTTTCATTAAATTAGGTTGGTAGAGCAATACGGTGGAATAAACCATGTTATGAAATAAGTTTTTTGGTATAATAAGGAACATTTTTTGTCCCAACATTTTATTCCATCTCGTTTTATGGTTGAGTAATAATCAATTTTTATGATAAAAACGTTAAATTTCAAAATTTACCATTTTTAACTAAATTAGGTTGGTGGAACAATACCAACCTAATTTAATTACTGTTATGAAATAAGTTGTTTGGTATAATAAGGAACATTTTTTGTTCCAACATTTTCTTCCATCTCGTTTTATGGTTGAGTTATAATCAATTTTTAAGATAAAAACTTCAACTTTCAAACTTTACCTTTTTTCATTAAATCAGGTTGGTAAAACAACGATGGAATAAAATATATCACGAAATTCAACATTTTTCAACATTTTCTTCCATCTCGTTTTATAGTTGAGTAATAATCAATTTTTAACATAAAAACGTAAAGTTTCAAAATTATCATTTTTCGATAAATCAGGTTGGTAAAACTGTATGATGGAATAAAATACTTTACAAAAAATGTTTTTTAATGTGATAAGCAACATTTTCTGCTCAACCATTTTCTTCCAACTCTCTTTAATATCGAGTAATAACCGGTTCTTGTATGAAAAACGTCAAATTTGAAAATGATCATTTTTTTGATCAAGTTAAGTTTACGAAATGAATCCAAGAATTAAAATTTTTTACAAAATATGTTTTTTAGGATTATATGGAACATCTTTACCCTGAATCAATTCTTTTAACTTCCTTCTAAGTTTGAACAATACCCAATTTTGTGTTAAAACGTCAAATTTCAAAATGATCCTTTTTGTTAAATTAGGTTGGTAAAACTAAATGATGGAATAAAATATTTTACGAAAAATATTTTTTAATGTGATAAGCAACATTTTCTGCTCCACCATTTTCTTCCATCTCTCTTTAATATCGAGTAATAACCGGTTCTTGTATCAAAAACGTCAAATTTGAAAATGATCATTTTTTTGATCAAGTTAAGTTGTCAGATTGAATCCATGAATTAAAATCTTTTACAAAATATGTTTTTTAGGATAATAAGGAATATTTTCCTTTGAATCATTTCTTTTAACTTTCTTTTAATTTTGAGCAATACCAAATTTTGTGTTAAAAACGTCAAATTTCAAAATGATCACTTTTGGTTAAATTAGGTTGGTAAAACCATACGATGGAATAAAATATTTTACGAAACACGGTTTTTGGTGTGATAAGGAACATTTTTATCTCAACCAACTTCTTCTATCTCTTTGTATTTTTGAGTAATAATCGATTATTTGTCAAAAAAATTAACTTTGGAAATGACGATTTTCTTAAACTAAGTTAGGTTGGCACAATAAATTTTGAATTTGAGAAATTTCAAAATTCGTTAATTTAAGTTGATAAAATTGACGGATGGAACAATACATCAATACAAGAATCACTTTTTGTTCTATAAAATGATATATTAGACTCAAATTAGCTACAAAAATTCGATAATCGACACTTTACTGTATACAACAAGACGATCTTTATAAAATTTATAAATAAAACAATGCTAAAACGAATAAAAATAGTAACTAACTTACTTTTTAGCTTGTAATTTCGAACAGGTACTATTATTACTAACTAAAATTTAAAATAAAAAGCAAAGAAAAATTCTAATCTAATTCCATAACTTTAGATTAAAAAAAAAATAGTCTTTTTCGATCAACCATATGAGATGAGGGTATATGATATATTGTAAACGGTGTATTGCATATCTACACTCGTAAATGTGTAGTCCAAAATGGACACTGTAATCCTCCACTTTTTAATTATTATTGTAAATCATTTATTTATTTAAAAGTGAAGAAAAATCGCAATTTTACAATAAAAAGATTTTAAAAAGGCAACAACTTTAAAACTAAAAAAAATCTAAACGTAAAGATAACTACTATTACTACTACAAAAAAGAAAAATGGAAATAGGAAAATAAATTTTTGCCTTAGAAAACACACATTTTAGCCGCTGTATCATTATAATTCGGTATTTCGCTGAGATATTACCAAAGGTGTAAACTAAAAATAACTTTTAAAGAGAATCCTTTACGAGAATGACGTAATCTTAACATACATTCGTAAATATAATCGTAGACTTAGTTGTATTTTAGAGGAAAAACTAGTTGATGTGGAAAAATCATGTAATAAAAATAAATAAATAAACGAAATGTGTAGAGATTAAGGTTCAAGAAAGTTATTAATCTTAACTAAAAAAAGGTGAAAAACAATTATGATGTATGTTAAAAAAAAAGTGGACGTGTTTGGTAAAATTTCAACGGGATAACTGCCAATCAATGTATGTTGTACATTTTTTACAAAAAAAATAATAATACATAAATCTGACTACGCGTACATATTCTTAATTATAATAAAAAGTAATTATTATATTAAAATATTATGTAATTCTGTAAACGTTGCTCACGTCTCTCCGGTAAGGAAAAAAAATTAAAAAAAATAAGAAAAAAATAGCGTTGAAACATTTTTTCATTTAAATTCCTTACAATACAAATTAATTACGATAATAAATAATAAAAAATATATATAATTTTTTACTTTAATTCATTAAATTTATTTAATTTAAAATTTTGGTACGCGCGCACCCGCTTAAAATTTAAAACCTTGCTTCTTATTTATTAATATTTAATTAAAAAGAGAATTTACACACGGTAAATCTAAAAAGTTTAAAAGCAATGATAAGGTTATTTATGATTATTATAAATATAAACCGTAAAAAGAATAATAATCATAAAGTGAATGAGAAAGGAAAAAAATAAAATGCTGAAACGATGTACATGTTTTCCAAAATATCAGTAAATGTAACGGTCATTAAATTGAGGTTGTTTCTCATTGTATGTTTGTTTCTCTGTGATGTGAACATGATAAAAATAAATTTTACCCATTTCGAGATTTAGATATTTTTCTTTTATATAACATTTTGTGTGCTATTAAAGTTACAGAGGATGTAAGTATACAATATATTTAATTAATTACAAATCTGCTTCATTTATAGGTTTTCTTCGCTAAGATCACAACACAGAAAAAGGACCATATTAAAATAATCTTAAATAATTTTTTATATATACTTTGAAATAGATATTCCTATAATTTTGTGTCTAAAAATAATGTGTCTGTATATTTTTGTGAATCATTCTCTCATATAACCAAGTAAATTATATTGTATTATTAAATAGTTAAGCGGTGAAAATCGCTGCTCGATAAACAATAAACGAGAGGAGCAAAAATTCTTGATAAAAAGGTGAAAAACAATAATAATCACTCAAAAAATCTACTTGCACAAATTATACAATATTGTTATTTTTTGTCTTATTAAAATTTCAAAAAAAAAAATTAATATAGGATCTTTTAAAATATCAAAAAAAAAAAAAATTTAATTCTTTCATATTCCAAAAGATGGATTTAAATTTTCTTAAAATTTTGTTAATTTAATTAATTAATTTAATAATATCCTATATTATCTTATCTATATGTATTATAACGATTTTACCAAAGTTTTTTTATTCAAGACTTCTTTTCGTGTAAAATGAGACATTATTATTAAACAAAAAATTATTATCGATTTAAATGGAGTCGAAGTTGTGCTTTTCTGTGCTGAGACAAAAAAAAATGTTTTTCTTTTTCGTAAGGTTGGTGTTAGTGGAATTGTAATCCTTGAGATGGGGAGAAAAAGTTTTTTTAACCGACACAATGTTAATATTTAATTCATAAAAATTTTTGATTAATTAATTTATTTCGTTCTTCTCAATCTATTTATTACGATTATCATTATTAACATTGTTTTGTTTAAAAATCCTAAAAAATAAAAATAACGAGGCTTTTCATGCACAAACATTAAAATAAACAACAAAAAAAAATTAAAACATGCATTGTGCCATATAGATTTTGCATTTATATTTAAAAAAATTATATCATTGTATCTCTAGTTGATAAATGGAAAAAGCTTTTATTAAATTATTACATTTTTTATTATTTTTTTTTAAATGAATTAATTTTGTTTCCATTTTTTTCTGTTTACATATATTTTTTTTGTAATTATTATACGATTGTTATTTATGTTTTTAGTTTCTAAGAGAAGTGTATATTTGTCGACAAATAAACCCTTTAAAAAATATTAATTAAGTAAAAAAAAATAAAACAACGGAAATCGAATCAAAAACTATTTCAAGGCTCAAAAATGATGAGAAAATTGTAGGAAAACAAAAAGTCGGTAACAAAACCAAATAAAGAGTGAATAAAAAGAAAATTAATGAGAATTAATTTTTTTGTTGAAATCAGGAAAATAAATTAAGAAGATAAATACGAAATCTAATTGATAAGTTAACAAAAAAAAGAGAAAAAGATAGATTTTAATAAAACTATAAATAATAATTATTATTATTCCGCTTTTAGAGTGCATTGTAATAAGCGCCATCTATCTTTTTTCAAATTTTCAAATTTATTTCTATCGCATCAAATAAATAATTAAAAAAATTAATCGCTAAAATCACAACACAAAATGGACCATATTAAAATAATCTTAAATAATTTTTTAATATACTTTGAAATAGACATTCCCATAATTCTTTCATTTTTATTTTTATCTTCTTTTATGATTATTTTATTTTATTATTATTTTTTTTCTTTCATTCAACGACAAAAACAACAATTTTTTAATATAATTTTCTAGTCAAAATAAAAATGAAATAAGGAAAACGCACATTAATGAAAAAAGGAAATATTTTGTCTTATATTTTCATTATTTTATACTATATCTTTAAAAAAGAAACGCATAATAAGAGAGTGAGATCAATATTTATGTTAAATTTAAATATCGGGGGTGAAATTATGATATAATCGACTTCGGGTGTTTAAATATAACCTCGATTGAGGACGAGACATAAGAAGAACCAAATAATTTTTAAAAATAATATTTAATTCGTAAAAGTGATGCAGTAAAGTGTCGGATTATCGTTTATGATAAATAATCATATCAGATCTTAAATATTACAATTTTCATTTTATCACTTTTTATATGATACATCATCGTTTAACTCTTGTTTGAATTTTTCAATAAAAATGAATGGTAAAATTAATCAATCTGATAAAATCGTTTATAGGGAATATTTTGAATCCGTTTTATCTCCACTTTATATCTTTCTTGATTTAGAGAAAATTTTTATGCAATAATTGATTTCTTATGTGAAGAAGTTCAAATTTCAAATTCATCATTTTTTCATCATGTTTCGTTAGATTAGGTTGGTAGAACTAGATGATTGAATCAAATATTTTGCGAAATATGTTTATTGGTATGATAAGGAACATTTTTTGTTTGAATCGTTTTCTTCCATCACGATTTTTATGATAAAAATATCAAATTTCAAAATTGTCAGTTTTCATTAAATTAGGTTGGTAGAACAATACGGTGGAATGAAATATTTTACGAAATATGTTTTTTGGTGCAATAAGAAATATTTTTTGTCTTAACTATTTTCGCCCATCTCGTTCTATGGTAGAGTAATAATCGATTTTTATTTCAAAAACGTCAAATAGCAAAATTATCATTTTTCATTCACATCGGTTGGTAGAACAATACGGTGGAATAAAGCACTTTACGGAAAATGTTTTTTTGTGCAATAAGAAATATTTTTTGTCTTAACCATTTTCGCCCATCTCCTTTTATGGTTGAGTAATAATTGATTTTTATTTAAAAAACGTCAAATAGCAAAATTATCATTTTTCATTAAGTTAGAATAAAATATTTTACGAAATATGTTTTTTGGTACAATAAGAAATATTTTTTGTCTTAACCATTTTCGCCCATCTCATTTTATGGTTGAATAATAATCGATTTTATTTAAAACACGTCAAATTTCAAAATTATCATTTTTCATTAAGTTAGGTTGGTAGAACAATACGGTGGAATAAAATATTTTACGAAATATGTTTTTTAGTGCAATATGAAACATTTTTTGTCTTAACCATATTCGCCCATCTCCTTTTATGGGTGAGTAATAATCAATTTCTAAGAAAAAATGTCAAATTTCAAAATGACCACTGTTCATTAAACTAGGTTGGTAGAACAATACGGCGGAATAAAATATGTTATGAACTAAGTTCTTTGGTATAATAAGGAACATTTTTTGTCCCAACATTTTCTTCCATCTCGTTTTATGGTTGAGTAATAATCAATTTTTAAGATAAAAACGTAAAATTTTAAAATTATCATTTTTCATTAAATTAGGTTGGCAGAACAATACGGTGGAATAAAATATGTTATAAAATAAGGTCTTTGGTATAATAAGGAACATTTTTTTGTCCCAACATTTTCTTCTATCTCGTTTTATGGTTGAGTAATAATCAATTTTTAAGATAAAAACGTCAAATTTCAAAATTATCATTTTTCGATTAATTAGGTTGGTAAAACTATATGATGGAATAAAATATTATACAAAAATGTTTTTTAATGTGAAAAGCAACATTTTATGCTTCAACCATTTTCTTCCATCTGTCTTTAATATCAAGTAATAACCGGTTCTTGAATCAAAAACGTCAAATTTGATAATGATCATTTTTTTGATCAAGTTAAGTTGGCAGAATGAATCCATGAATTAAAGTCTTTTACAAAATATATTTTTTAAGATAATAAGGAACATTTTTCCACTGAATCCGTTCTTTTAACTTCCTTTTAATTTTGAACAATACCCAATTTTGTGTTAAACACGTCAAATTTCAAAATGAGTCATTTTGGTTAAATTATGTTGGTAAAACCATACCATGGAATAAAATATTTTACGAAGAATGTTTTTTAATGTCATAAGCAACATTTTCTGCTTCAACAATTTATTCCATCTCTCTTTAATATCGAGTAATAGCCAGTTCTTGTATCAAAAACGTCAAATTTGAAAATGATCTTTTTTTGATCTAGTTAAGTTGGCAGAATGAATCCATTAATTATAATCTTTTTCACAAAATTTATTTTTTACGATAATAAGGAACATTTTTCCCTGAATCATTTCTTTTAACTTCCTTTTAATTTTAAATAATACCCTATTTTGTATTAAAAGCGTCAAATTTCAAAATGATCTTTTTTCGTTAAATTAGGTTGGTAGAATTAGACGATGGAATAAAATATTTTACGAAACGTGTTTTTTCGTGTGATGAGGAACATTTTTATCTTAACCAACTGCTTCTATCTCTTTGTATTTTTGAGTAATAATCGATTTTTTGTCAAAAAAATCAAATTTGGAAATGACCATTTTCTTAAACTAAGTTAGGTTGGCAGAATGAATTTTGAATTTGAAAAATTTTAATATTCGTAATAAAATTGACGGATGGAACAATACATCAATACAAGAATCACTTCTTGTTCTTTAAAATGATATATTAGACTTAAATTAGCTACAAAAATTGGATAATCGACACTTTACTGTATACAACAAGACGACCTTTATAAAATTTATAAATTAAACAATGCTAAAACGAATAAAAATGGTAACTAACTTACTTTTTAGCTTGTAATTTCGAACAGGTACTATTATTACTAACTAAAATTTAAAATAAAAAGCAAAGAAAAATTCTAATCTAATTCCATAACTTTAGATTAAAAAAAAATAGTCTTTTTCGATCAACCATATGAGATGAGGGTATATGATATATTGTAAACGGTGTATTGCATATCTACACTCGTAAATGTGTAGTCCAAAATGGACACTGTAATCCTCCACTTTTTAATTATTATTGTAAATCATTTATTTATTTAAAAATGAAGAAAAATCGCAATTTTACAATAAAAAGATTTTTAAAAGGTAACAACTTTAAAACTAAAAAAAATCTAAACGTAAAGATAACTACTATTACTACTACAAAAAAGAAAAATGGAAATAGGAAAATAAATTTTTGCCTTAGAAAACACACATTTTAGCCGCTGTATCATTATAATTCGGTATTTCGCTGAGATATTACCAAAGGTGTAAACTAAAAATAACTTTTAAAGAGAATCCTTTACGAGAATGACGTAATCTTAACATACATTCGTAAATATAATCGTAGACTTAGTTGTATTTTAGAGGAAAAACTAGTTGATGTGGAAAAATCATGTAATAAAAATAAATAAATAAACGAAATGTGTAGAGATTAAGGTTCAAGAAAGTTATTAATCTTAACTAAAAAAAGGTGAAAAACAATTATGATGTATGTTAAAAAAAAAGTGGACGTGTTTGGTAAAATTTCAACGGGATAACTGCCAATCAATGTATGTTGTACATTTTTTACAAAAAAAATAATAATACATAAATCTGACTACGCGTACATATTCTTAATTATAATAAAAAGTAATTATTATATTAAAATATTATGTAATTCTGTAAACGTTGCTCACGTCTCTCCGGTAAGGAAAAAAAAATTAAAAAAAAATAAGAAAAAAATAGCGTTGAAACATTTTTTCATTTAAATTCCTTACAATACAAATTAATTACAATAATAAATAATAAAAAATATATATAATTTTTTACTTTAATTCATTAAATTTATTTAATTTAAAATTTTGGTATGCGCGCACCCGCTTAAAATTTAAAACCTTGCTTCTTATTTATTAATATTTAATTAAAAAGAGAATTTACACACGGTAAATCTAAAAAGTTTAAAAGTAATGATAAGGTTATTTATGATTATTATAAATATAAACCGTAAAAAGAATAATAATCATAAAGTGAATGAGAAAGGAAAAAAATAAAATGCTGAAACGATGTACATGTTTTCCAAAATATCAGTAAATGTAACGGTCATTAAATTGAGGTTGTTTCTCATTGTATGTTTGTTTCTCTGTGATGTGAACATGATAAAAATAAATTTTACCCATTTCGAGATTTAGATATTTTTCTTTTATAAAACATTTTGTGTGTTATTAAAGTTACAGAAGATGTAAGTATACGATATATTTAATTGATTTAATTGATCTGTTTCATTTATAGGTTTTCATCAATTCGTTTTTTTTGACTAAATAAATTCTGTATACTTTTAAGAATATTTCAAATATTCATCAACTATTCAAAATTTTACAAAAGTAATCAAAATAATGATGCTGTCATACGTTCCGGAAATTTTTAATAGGTGCTGAGTACCCATACGAAATTGTTGATTTTAGTGAACTATTAAACATTTTCTTCTCTCCAATATTTATTGCGAACGGTTTTTTAGAGAGCACGTATTCTGAATTGAGATTTGAAAAAGCAGTATTGAGAGGATTTGATACTGATTTTAAGGAAGAAGCAGCATTACGTCTTCCAGAAGACTTGATACTGCCTTTGGAAGGCTTGATACTGCTTATAGAAGACTTGATACTGCTTCTTGAAGACTTGACATTTTTTCCAGAAGACTTGAAATACTTTCAGAAAACCTGAACTGCTTTCCAAAGAGTTAAAATACTTCTAGAAGGCTTGATATTACCCTTGAAACCTTGGTACTGCTTCTAGAAGACTTGAGCTGCTTCCAGTAGAGTTGCAATACTTCCAGAACACTTGAATTGTTTCTGAATGAGTTGATACTACCTCTGGAAGATTTGATACTCCTGCTAGAAGACTTGAGCTGCTTCCAGAAGGCTGGACACTGCCTTAGTAAGACTTAATACTCCTTCCAAGAGACCTTAAATACTTCCAGAAGGCTTGAATTGCTACCAGAAAATTTGATACTGCCCTGGAAGACATGACACTACTTCTAGATGACTTGATATTGCTACGAGCAGAGTTAAAATACCACCAGAGGACTTGCGATATTTCTAGAAGATTTGAACTGCTTCCAAAAGACTTGATACTGCTACTGGAACACTTAATACTGCTTCTAGAAGACTTGATACTTCCCTGGAAGACTTAATACTTCTAAGAGGACTTGCAACATTTCTAGAATACTTGAACTGCTTCCGAAGAACTTATTAATGCTTCTGGAAGACTTAATATTGCTGCCAGCGCATCTGAAATACTATCAGAGACTTACAATGTTTCCAGAAGATTGAACTATTTCCATAAGACCTTTTACTACTTTTAGAAACCTTGATTTTGCTTTCAGAAGATTTGAAATGCTTCGAGAAGACTGTAATGCTTCTAGAAGAGTTGCTACTACTTCTAGAAAATTTAAAATGCTTACAGTTATTATGTACATGATATGTACATCTTGATGTCGTTGCCAGATCCTGTGAAATAAATAATTCCTTTTTGATTATGTTGTCGTCATCTAAAATACAGGCAAAAGCTAGCAACTGAGAACATTTAGAAATGTCAGTGGAGCTATCACACTGCAAAGCGAAGAATGATGATGTTTTCATTTTCGAAACAAGTTGCTCCTAGATATCATTTGACATAAAATTTGGACGATTAAGTGGAATTACATAGATTAACTACGCAACACTGCTGAGTAAGACAAAAGAAAATCGTACGACTGATTGATGAGGCTTGTATTACATTATTTTGTTAGTCACTTGTGCTATTTCCAGTCACCTTACAACATCGTCGTCGCTATTTCCAACGCGAGTTCATTGAAAGTTCGAAGATTTCGAAATCATCGAAATCGCCATAAGACTGGATACTGCTTCTAACAAACTTGATTTTGCTTCCAGAAGACTTGATATTACCTCTGGAAGATTTAAAATGCTTTCAAAAAACTTGAAATGCTTATAACATTTCTGACAAATGACAAATTTACTGCAAAAGGTAACAAATTGTTTATAAAATTTGTTTTTGTTTCCAAAATACTAAATACTGTTGGTACTATGTTTTTAGACATTTTTTTTTGAGAACTATCATTCCTTGTTTGAGTCTTTTTCCCAATTTCAGTTTCTTCAGCACTCAGCACCCATTCATATTTTTTAAATCCGACGCCTATGGGTACTGTTGTGCAGTTATAGAGGTGAAAGAATTAGGAAAAACAGCTCACCCTTTAAGGGTGAGTAAAATAACTTCTGGTGAATAGCCACTGCATGACAAGTGTCCATTCAGTGAAGATACCTGGTATTCATAAACGGGGATGTCACTTAAAGGGTTGAGTCGAGAGGAGACGACGGCGCTGGTAAAAGGATAAAAACTCGAGAGGTAGGTTAAAGCGGGTAAGTTTTGGTGTAGAACAAAAAGAAATCCAAAACAAAAGAGCCTTCAGTAACATCGCAAATAATTAGTATCATTAGGTTTGTTAACATTATAAACGCAAATATTAAATTCAATAATAGCCCAATAATCTTCCTTCCCATTTCTTCTTAGGTCTTCTCCTCCTTTTCTTATCCTTATTTTTTGCGTTTACCTTTTTTAATTGTTTCCTTAAATAATAAAAAAAATTGTTTGGTTTAATTGCTTTCTTTCTATTTTACTGATTATCCCTTCTTGGTCCTAAAGGAATAGGATCGAAATAGAAATGAGGAATCTTTTATTTTATCCCGCTTCATCCTAACCATTATAACTGCAAATAACACTTTAAATGTGTTACTCGCTGATTCCTTTGCATTATTCTCTATTTATATTTTCTACTTCAAGCAAGAGATTCTGTATTGCATAAAGATTATAGAAAACTGCAGTGAATATCATCAAAATTGATTCTTTTAATGTGAGTTTCACCGAAAAAAATTCTGATTCATTAATAAAGAATTTAGAGGTATGCAAATTATTTGAGTATATATTTATAGTTCAATTTTTAAAGCTAGATGTTTTCTCAGGTAAAATATGACGCACAATCAACGTTGTTTTAATGCAATTCTTATTATAATATTTAATTCGTTTCCTCGCCCAAAAATATTTCAAATGCGGTTGATGAACGATCCCGACGACATGCTTAATACCTAAATTGTCAGAATTTTCATCATCCTCTTTGTGTTTAAACTCAAATAGTGCATAATTCCCCGTGTTACAACACTTATCTTCGCAATACGAATATGATTCATTAGAACCGCAAGAAATTTCATCACTTGTATCGATTTCGTTGATATTCGTTGAATTAATCAGAAACGAAGTGCGACCGTTACCTTTTCTTTCTTTAATCCGTAGTGCATCCTACGTGAGTTAAACGAAAGTATAATATTTTAATTCAAAATTGTTGTTAATTACCTGAGACATTATATTTTTGACATTATTTTTTATGATTTCGAATACATTTTAAGTTAAGTGAGTGTTTTTATTGACATAGGTGTCATAATAATTCTAAGAAATCATAAATTCAGACTCAGTTACGATAACATAAGTCACGAGTTTATCTTTATTTTCATAAACAAATTTTGTTATAACATAATAGTTTCGTTTCGATTCAAGTTTCCAAGATTAAAATGAAGGGATTCAACTTAATTTTTTATGTTTTAGCGATTTTAATTGTGTTTTTTCAAGGTACGTTAATTATTATGTTTTTATACCAATAATTTTAATTAATATTTGTAGCTTTTACTCCGAGTTTGAGCGAGCCGACGAAGAGACCAAGAAGGAATTCTTGCCATGGAAGATATTGTCAAAAAAATTAAATGTATTTTGAATAAATAATATTAATTCAAAAACCGCGCGTTTTTATTACAATGTTATATTAAAGTGTTACCAAACGTATGATAATTATCGTACATTTACAATTATACAATATTTGTGTGTTATTCATAGCCGCCAACACAAGATTCAATAATTGTTAAAAATCTTAAATTTGACATATTTCTTATAAAGAGGGATTGTATCTTAAAAATTAAATATAATAAAAAGAATCTTTTAAAACAAAAATCTTTTTAAATCATACAAAGAATGCACATCGTTAATAATACTCGTATATTATTCATTATTACCAACGCAAGATTCAATAAATGCTAAAAACCTTAAATTAGACGTAATTCACAACAAAATGGGTTGTATCTCAAATATTAATAATGATAGAAAGAATATTTTGGACAAAAAAACATATTAAATCATCCCTAGAATGTATATCATTAATAATATTTGTATAGTTTTCATTGTTACCAAACCAAAATTCATTAATTGACAAAAACCTCAACTTTGACATATTTCATAACAAAAAGGGCTGTATCTCAAAAATTAGAAATGGTAGAAATAATCTTTTGGGGCAAAAAACGTAATAAATCATCCCCGGAATGTATATTATGAATAATATTTCTGTATTATTCATTGCTACCAACCCAAGATTGAAAAATTGTTAAGAATCTTAAATTTGACATATTTCACTTCAAATGGGGTTGTATCTTAAAAATTAAAAGTGATGGAAAGAATTTTTTGAGAGAAACACTTTTTAAATCATCCTTGAGTGCATATCATTAATAATATTCCTGTATTATTGCCAGCCAACCCAAGATTGAAAAATTGTTAAAAATCTCAAATTTGATATATTTCACTTCAAAAGGGGTTGTATCTTAAAAATTAAAAGTGATGAAAAGAATTCTTTTAGAGAAAAATGTTTTGAAATCATCCTTGACTGCATATCATTAATAATATTTTTGTATTATTCATTGCTACCAACCCAAGATTGAAAACTTATTAAAAATCTCAAATTTGACATATTTCACTTCAAAGAAGGTTGTATCATAAAAATTAAAAGTGATAGAAAGAGTCTTTTGAGAGAAAAAACTTTTGAAATCATCCTTGAATGTATATCATTAATAATATTTTTGTATTATTCATTGCTACCAACCCAAGATTGAAAAACTGTTAAAAATCTCAAATTTGACATATTTCACTTCAAAAGGGGTTGTGTCTTGAAACTTAAAAGAAATGGAAAGAATCTTTTGAGAGAAAAATCTTTTGAAATCATCCTTGAATATATATCATTAATAATATTTTTGTATTATTCATTGCTACCAACCCAAGATTGAAAGATTGTTAAAAATCTCAAATTTGACATATTTCACTTCAAAAGGGGTGGTATCTTAAAAATTAAAAGTGATGGAAAGAATCTTTTGAGAGAAAAATCTTTTAAAATCGTGCTTGAGTGCATAATATTTCTGTATTATTCATTGCTACCAACTCAAGATTGAAAAACTGTCAAAAATCTCTAATTTGGCATATTTCACTTTAAAAGGGCTTAAAAGGGGTTGTATCTTAAAAATTAAAAGTGATGGAAAGAATTTTTTGAAAGAAAAATCTTTTGAAATCATCCTTAAACGCTTACCATTAATAATATTTCTGTATTATTCATTGCTACCAACCCAAGATTGAAAAATTGTTAAAAATCTCAAATTTGACATATTTCACTTCAAAGAAGGTTGTATCTTAAAAATTAAAAGTGATAGAAAGAGTCTTTTGATAGAAAAAACTTTTGAAATCATCCTTGAATGCATATCATTAATAATATATCTGTATTATTTATTGCTACAAACCCAAGATTGAAAAATTGTTAAAAATCTCAAATTTGACACATAGCATATCGAAAGGGGTTCTATCTTCAAAATTAAAGATAATGGAAAGAATATATTGGGACAAAAGCTTTTTAAATCGTCCCTAAACTGCATATCATTAATAATACTTCAATATATTCCATTGTTGCCAACCCAAAATTCATTAATTGACAAAAACCTCAAATTTGAGATATTTCATAACAAAAGTGGTTTTATCTCAAAAATTAGATATGGTAGAAAGAATCTTTTGGCACAAAAAACGTATTGAATCATGCCCAGAATGTATATCATCAACAATAATTATATATTTTTCATTGTTATCCAGCCAAAATACATCAATTAACAAAAACCTCAAATTTGAGATATTCTTAACTAAATTTTTCGTGATATAAAACCTTTTAAATCATCCCCAGAACGTATATCATTAATAATATTTGTAAATATTTCATTGTTATCAACCCAAGATTCATTAATCGTTGAAAACCTCAAATTTAACATATTGCATACCAAAAGGGGTTGTATCTTAAAAATTAAAGATGATAGAAAGAACCTTTTGGGACAAAAACGTTTTAAATCATCCCGAGAATATATATCATTAATAATATTTGTGTATTTTTCACTATTGCCAACTCAAAATTCATTAATCGACAAAAACCTTAAATTTGACATATTTCATATCAAAAGGGGTTGCAATTCAAAAATAAAGATGATAGAAAGAATCTTTTTAGACAAGAACTTTTCAAATCGTCCCTAAACTGTATATCATTAATAATATTTGCCGATATTTCATTGTTACCACCCCAGATTCATTAATCGTTGAAAACCTCAAATTGAACGTATTGCATACCAAAAGGGGTTCTATCTTAAAAATTAAAGATGATAGAGAGAATCTTTTATGACAAAAAACGTTTTAAATCATCCCTAAAATATATATCATTAATAATATTTATGTATTTTTCACTATTGCCAACTCAATATTCATTAATCGATAAAAACCTTGACCTTGATGAAATTTGATACATTTTCATACCAAAAGGGGTTGCAACTCAAAAATTAAAAATGATAGAAAGAATCTTTTTAGACAAAAACTTTTTAAATAGGCCCTAAACTGCGTATTATTAATAATATTTGCATATATTTCATTGTCACCAACCCAAGATTCACTATTTTGACAATTTCATATCAAAACGGGTTGTATCTCAAAAATTAAAAATGATAGAAAGAATCTGTTGGGACAAGAACGTTTTAAATCGTCATTAAAGTGCATATCTTTAATAATATTTGCATATATTTCATTGTTACCTCTGCAAGATTCATTAATCGTTAAAAACCTCAAATATGACACATCGCAAATTAAATGGGGTTGTATCTTAAAAATTAAAAATGATGGAAAGATTATTTTGAGACAGAAACTTTCTAAATCGTCCCTAAAGTGCATATCTTTAATAACATTTGCACATATTTCATTGTTACCAACCCAAGATTCATTAATCGTTAAAAACCTCAAATTGGATATATCACATATCAAAAAGGGTTTGTATCTCAAAAATTAAAAATGATAGCAAGAATCTTTTTAGACAAAAACTTTTTAAATCGCCCCTAAACTGCATATCATTAATAATATTTGTATATTTTTCATTGTTGCCAACCCAAGATTCAAAAATCATTAAAAACTCATAATTATGAGGTAGTCAATTTGAGCAATTTGTATGACTGTTTATTATAGTGTTTGGGAAATAAGATTATTATTTATTATTAAAAATTATTATTTTTTGAATTAATAAAATATTTACATTAGATGATACTAGATTTAATTCGAGTTAATTGAAATATTTTATTTTTTTTATTATTTCCATCGTTAATATCATTATTCCTTTCGTATTCAGTAATAATTATTTATTTTTATATTAATTTAAATAATATATTAGAATATAAAAAGCGATCATTTTCCCGCGATTACATGTGCATATTTTTCATTGTGACCAACCCAAAATTCATTAATTGACAAAAACCTCAAATTGGATATATTTTATAATAAAAGGGGTTGCATCTCAAAAATTAGAGATGGCAGAAAAAATCTTTTGGAACAGAAAACGTATTAAATCATCCCAAAAATCTGTATTATCAACAATATTTGTATATTTTTGATTGTCACCAACCCAAAATTCATTAATTGACAAAAACCTCAAATTAGATATATTTTATAACAAAAGGGGTTGTATCTCAAAAATTAGAGATGGTAGAAAGAATCTTTGGAACAAAAAACGTATTAAATCATCCCCAAAATCTGTATAATTAACAATATTTGTATATTTTTCATTGTAACCAATCCAAAATTCATTAATTGACAAAAACCTCAAATTAGATATATTTTATAACAAAAGGGGTTGTATCTCAAAAATTAGAGATGACAGAAAGAATCTTTTGGAACAGAAAACGTATTAAATCATCCCCAAAATCTGTATTATTAACAATATTTGTATATTTTTCATTGTAACCAAGCGAAAATTTATTAATTGACAAAAACCTGAAATTAGATATATTTTATAATAGAAGGGGTTGTATCTCAAAAATTAGAGATGGTAGAAAGAATCTTTTGGAACAGAGAACGTATTAAATCATCCCCAAAATCTGTATAATTAACAATATTTGTATATTTTTCATTGTAACCAAGCGAAAATTTATTAATTGACAAAAACCTGACATTAGATATATTTTATAATAGAAGGGGTTGTATCTCAAAAATTAGGGATGGTAGAAAGAATCTTTTGGAACAGAGAACGTATTAAATCATCCCCAAAATCTGTATAATTAACAATATTTGTATATTTTTCATTGTAACCAAGCGAAAATTTATTAATTGACAAAAACCTGAAATTAGATATATTTTATAATAGAAGGGGTTGTATCTCAAAAATTAGAGATGGTAGAAAGAATCTTTTGGAACAGAGAACGTATTAAATCATCCCCAAAATCTGTATAATTAACAATATTTGTATATTTTTCATTGTAACCAAGCGAAAATTTATTAATTGACAAAAACCTGAAATTAGATATATTTTATAATAGAAGGGGTTGTATCTCAAAAATTAGAGATGGTAGAAAGAATCTTTTGGAACAGAGAACGTATTAAATCATCCCCAAAATCTGTATAATTAACAATATTTGTATATTTTTCATTGTAACCAAGCGAAAATTTATTAATTGACAAAAACCTGAAATTAGATATATTTTATAATAGAAGGGGTTGTATCTCAAAAATTAGAGATGGTAGAAAGAATCTTTTGGAACAGAGAACGTATTAAATCATCCCCAAAATCTGTATAATTAACAATATTTGTATATTTTTCATTGTAACCAAGCGAAAATTTATTAATTGACAAAAACCTGAAATTAGATATATTTTATAATAGAAGGGGTTGTATCTCAAAAATTAGAGATGGTAGAAAGAATCTTTTGGAACAGAGAACGTATTAAATCATCCCCAAAATCTGTATAATTAACAATATTTGTATATTTTTCATTGTAACCAAGCGAAAATTTATTAATTGACAAAAACCTGAAATTAGATATATTTTATAATAGAAGGGGTTGTATCTCAAAAATTAGAGATGGTAGAAAGAATCTTTTGGAACAGAGAACGTATTAAATCATCCCCAAAATCTGTATAATTAACAATATTTGTATATTTTTCATTGTAACCAAGCGAAAATTCATTAATTGACAAAAACCTGAAATTAGATATATTTTATAATAAAAGGGGTTGTATCTCAAAAATTAGAGATGGTAGAAAGAATCTTTTGGAACAGAAAACGTATTAAATCAACCCCAGAATCAGTATTATTTACAACATTTGTATAGTATTCATTGTTACCAACCCAAAATTCATTAATTGACAAAAACCTCAACTTTGACATATTTCATAACAAAAAGGGTTGTATCTGAAAAATTAGTAATGTTAGAAACAATCTTTTGGGATAAAAAACGTAATAAATCATCCCCAGAATGTATATTATCAACAATATTTGTATATTTTTTATTATTACCAATCCAAAATTCATTAATTGACAGAAACCTCAAATTAATTGTATTTCATATCAAAAGGGGTTGTATCTCAAAAATTAGAGATGGTAAAAAGAATCTTCTGGGGACAAAAAACGTATTAAATCATCTCCAGAATCTGTATTATTAACAATATTTATATATTTTTCATTATTACCAACCCAAAATTCATTAATTGCCAAAAACCTTAAATTACATATATTTTATAACAAAAGGGGTTGCAACTCAAGAATTAGAGATGATAGAAAGAATCTGTTGGGACAAAAAACGTATTAAATCATTCCTAGAATCTGTATTATTAACAATATTTGTATATTTTTCATTGTTACTAACCCAAAATTCATTAATTTACAAAAACCTCAAATTAGATATATTTTATAACAAAAGTGGTTGAATCCTTCAAAGTTAAAGATAATTAAAAGAATCTATTGGGGCAAAAGCTTTTTAAATCGTCCCTAAACTACATACCATTAATAATACTCCAATATATTTCATTGTTGCCAAGCCAAAACTCATTAATTGACAAAAACCTCAAATTTGAGATATTTAATAACAAAAGGGGTTTTATCTAAAAAATTAGATATGGTATAAAGAATCTTTTGGGACAGAAAACGAATTGAATCATGCGCAGAATGTATATCATTAACAATAATTATATATTTTTCATTGTTATTCAGCCAAAATACATCAATTGACGAATACCTCAAATTTGAGATATTTCATAACAAAAGGGGTTGTATCTCAAAAATTAGAAACGATAGAAAATTTTTTTTGTGATATAAAACCTTTTAAATCATCCCCAGAACGTATATCATTAATAATATTTGCATATATTACATCGCTACCAACCGAAGATTCATTAATCGTTGAAAACCTCAAATTTGACACATAACATATTTACTTAATTAACATAATTTGACATACTTCTTATAAAAAGGGGTTGTTTGTATCTTAAAAATTAAATATAATAAAAAGAATCTTTTGAAACAAAAATCTTTTTAAATCATACCAAGAATGCACATTGTTAATAATACTCGTATATTATTCATTATTACCAACGCAAGATTCAATAAATGCTAAAAACCTTAAATTAGACGTAATTCACATCAAAAGGGGTTGTATCTCAAATATTAATAATGATAGA
Organism: Onthophagus sagittarius; assembly: GCA_036711965.1. NCBI lineage: Eukaryota > Metazoa > Arthropoda > Insecta > Coleoptera > Scarabaeidae > Onthophagus > Onthophagus sagittarius. The sequence goes on along the minus strand of JASERS010000002.1, from coordinate 60,770,944 downwards.
AAGAGTCTTTTGGGACAAAAACTTTTTAAATCGTCCCTAAACTGCATATCATTAATAATATTTGCATATATTTCATTGATATCAACCCAAGGTTCATTAACCTTTGAAAACCTCAAATTTAACACATCGCATATCAAAAGGAGTTGTGTCTTAAAAATTAAAGACGATAGAAAGAATCTTTTGGGATAGAAAGCGTTTTGTATCATCCCCAGAACATATAGCATTTGTATATTTTTCATTGTCACCAACACAAAATTCATTAATCGGCAAAAAATTCAAATTTGACGCATCGCATATCAAAAGGCACTGTATCTTAAAAATTAAGGATTATAGAAAGAATCTTTTAAGACAAGAAACGTTTCAAATCATCCCCAGAATACATATCATTAATAATATTTGTGTATTTTTTACTAGTGCCAACAAAAAATTCATGAATCGACAATTGTCTCAAATTTTACATAGTTCATATCAAATGGGGTTGTATCTCAATAATTAAAAATGATAGAAAGAATCTTTTGAGACAAAAACTTTTTAAATCGTCCCTAAATTGCATACCATTAACTGTGTTTGCATATTTTTCATTGAAATCAACCCAAGGTTCAAAAATCTTTAAAAACTCATAATTATGAGGTAGTCAATTTGAGCAATTTTTGTATGATTGTTTATTATAGTGTTTGGGAAATAAGATTATTATTTATAACTGTAAAATTACTATTTTTTGAATTAATAAAGTATTTACATTAGATGACACTAGATTTAATTCAAATTAATTTAAAAATATTATGTTTTTTTATTATTTCTGTCGTTAATACCGATTAATCGGCGACTAATCTAAAATCTATCAACTATAATAAAATAGGTGCGTATCTCAATGTTTAATGGCAGGATCGGTATTTCTAAATTAGTAACTAGACTGGAACCAGATGTTGATACCTGATCAATCGACTGTTATTGTTGTGATTTTTTAGTTCCTTTATGTTTCAAAGTAGTTCTACGAAACAGAATTATCGTTTATATAATAATATAAAACTATTAAATAACAGAAATTTTCGTGGCGTCCAATACCAATCCTGTGAATTTTGGATACATAATTATTTAACACTCTGTACATCTCGACATCATACTTGTTACAATCCGTGTTGAGCAAAGTGTCGATACTTGTCGATGGTATCAATACCTACATCAGTATCGATATTCGCTATCAGCAAAGTATCTGTATCGAAGTATCAAAAATATCGAAGTATGAAAAGTATTTAAATATCGAAAGTGTCGAAGTATTGCAACTTGTTTTATGTATACAGGAAATTGAGATTACAGTATATTTAAGATCGATATACATCAGATCAAGATCTGTCCTAAAGTACTTCAAGAGAGCTAATATACTTTGAAGATGACGGTCGATATGTGGTTATTCCTTATTATTTCAATTCCTATTACAATTAATAACTCGAAATTTTACGTATGTTCTTGTTTTTTTGCGATGAGTACGATAATCAAGGAAAATTATTAAGAACATATTGAATCCATATGTTCTTAATAAGAGTTGAAGTGCGGAATTTATTTCTCTTTTATTTTGTCTTTATTATTTCCACCACTTTAACTCCAAAATTAAAATCTACGAAGGAAAATACATAAAAAAATGTGCTTATTATATACTTTATTTTATTATTAAAATATTATTTCCAATAATTCTAAACTTTGAATAGTATCGCTACCACAAAGGTATTAATACTCTATATCTTATTTATGCTACCACCCAGCCTTAGTAGTTACTAAAGAGAAATGGAAAATTTATGGAAAAACAGCACATATTAACATGTCTGTGATTAACTAGTCATTGGACGGCTTCTTTCCGAGATGCAGCTAGGTTTAGTATTAGCATAAGTTCCCTACAACCTGTAATTCAACGAAAAATTTATTTTCTAAGCAATCTATTACACGAAGTAAAGAGAGACGTACTGAGACAATGAAAGGATATGCAGAAAGACATTTTAGTACAAATTAATATCCTACAGTGGTCAGATATGATCACCTCTCATCCTTCATTTTGTTTTTTATTTCTACTGTTCGAGCTGTGGTAAAATACGGTGCTAGTTCGCAGTTAATTGTCCATAAGAAATCATAATTTTTTTTTATAAATTGATACGTTATTCTCTGTTCGAATAAACCAACTGTAAATAAGTTAGCAGACTACAAAGTGATGAGTGGGAGCTTTAAGGCATAATAGCTCATGATATATGAAGTCTTTAAGATAATGTACAATATTTGGATCAGTAATAGCTCATGTTATGAATAAGTTAGCAGACTTCAAACTGACTAGCAAGATTTTGGAGACATATTAGCTCACCCTGTCAACAAGTTGGCAGTCCTTCAAATAATATATAGTCTATGAAATAGAATTGATTCATGCTATAAACAAGTTTGCAGACTTTAAGCTTATGAGCAGGCCTTTGGAGATATAACAGCTCTCAGCAGTCTTTAAGATAATGTACAGTGTTTAGAACAGGAATAATTCATGGTGTCATCAAGTTGGCAGACTTCAAACTGAGAAGCAGGACTTTGGAGACATAAGTCTTTAAGATAATGTATAGGGTTTGGAATAATAATAGCTTAAAAATCAAAATAATGTATAGTCTGTGGAATGGTAATAGCTTATGCTATTAACAAGTTTGAAGACTTCAAAGTGATGAGCGGGACTTTGGAAATATAACAGCTCATGCTGCCAACAAGTTGGCAGACCTCGAATTGCCAAAAATGATTCTGAAGACATAGTAGGCCATGCTGCCAATAATGTAGTAGTCTTTAAGATAATGTACAGTGTTTTGAACAGTAAAAAGATAGTATACAGGTGTCCGGTATCTTCCGATCAGAGGTGTATAGCGATGTAGAGTACATTATTTTAAGACTATTTGTCTAATAAAATTTCTTCACATTGCTTATAACAACCGCACGGAAACTGTTTAAAAGACGTCTAATAGCAACTCTCGGTGGAAGCTCATGTTCAGTCAAGTCGGCAGTCATTAAGATAACATATAGTCTGTGGTACCGTAATAGTTCATGCTGCCAACAAGTCTGATGAGAAGGACTATAGAGACACAAAAGCTCATGCTGCCAACAAGTTGACAGTTGTTAAAATAATATATAGTCTGTGGAACAGTAATAGCTCATGCTGCCAATAAGTTGGCAGACTTCAAGCTGACGAGCAGAACTATGGAGACACAAGCACTCATAGTGTACAGTGTTTAAAACAGTAAGGCCAGGCGCGCACATGCGATTTTCTGTCGCGCGACTGTTTGGTCGCAAAAATAACACACATAGCATTAAATACAAATGCGCGCATATGCGACTAAATAATAGCAGCGATTAAAAAGATGTAACCTGCTCCATTTTTGTAACGACGCGATTGTCGCGTCTTTAAATGTATCACATGAACAAGAATAAACATGCACGCACATGCGACTGTTCAGTCGTAGTCGCAGCACAGGTCGAAGTTGGTGTATAGGATAATTATTACAACAAATTTATTAAAAATGGCTGAATCTTCAGAAGTGTCTGATAATAGTGACAATGACTTGACATCTAGTGTCTTAGACACAGAAACTATTATTATCGAGATAGAAAAAAGACCAGCTCTTTACAACAAACATTTGAAAGAGTATAGTGACCGAAATTTAAAGGAAAAATTGTGGGGAGAAGTGTATAGCAAAGTTATATCCACTTGGAACAAGTTATCGGCCGAAGAAAAACACAAGAGAGGTACGTAATATTGTTTTTATTTAATAGTTTTTAATAATCTTATGTAATAAATATTGTGCAGATAAGTATTTAAATTTTATCATATTGCCACGGAACTGAACCTTCGGGGGATGTAAAGTAATTTGCCATATAGTCTCTTATATTAAGACCAATTCTGTTAGGTCTTATTCCAGCTGGAGGACAGCTCTGTAATAAACGCTCATAAAATTCGTCCTCCATTTGCACACCGTCTTTTTTTCGCACGAAGTTATGTAGAATGCAACATGTTTTAATGATAAGGTGGGCAAATTCGACTCGCACGTCTAATGATCAATGCAAAATACGCCATTTGTTCGCTAAAATACCAAAGGTACACTCTACCATACGCCGTGCACGAGTCAGTCTACAATTAAAGACTCTTTGTTTCATTGGTAAGTTTCTTCGAGGATAAGGCCGTAAAACATTTTGTGATAACGCGAATGCTCCGTCTCCTACTATCATGAAAGGTATGGGTTCTCCCATCTCGTTGTTTGGTAATTTTTGTGGAGTAGGAACATTTAATTGGTTATTATGTAATCTTTGACCAAAATTCGAATTCTTAAAAACACTGGAATCGCTTCCAGCACCATATGCCCCTACATCTATTGCTGTAAAACAGTAGTCGGCGTCTACTATACCCAAAAGAATAGTCGAATAAAAGTTTTTATAATTATAAAATTCGGAACCAGTATTATTTGGTTTCTGTAATCTAATGTGCTTGCCATCGACTGCACCGATACAGTTCGGAAAATTTGTCCTATAGTAAAACTCTTTGGCAATATTTATCCAATCTTCTTCAGACTTTTCTGGCATGTATAAAGGCTGTAAATAGTTCCATAATTGGTTACACGTGTCTTCAACAATTTCCCTTATCGTGGTAGCCCCAAGTAAAAATTCAAAGTGTAAAGAATTGAAACTATTGCCGGTAGCAAGGTATCTGAAAAATAAATAATAACTGTTTTTTATTGCAGGAAAAATTATTAAAAAAAAATGGAAAAATTTAAAAGATTGTTTCGCTAGGGAATTAGCAGCCCAGCGTAAAGCAGTGTCTGGGCAAGCAGCAAAAAAAAAAGAATATATATTTATTTCGACCAATTGCAATTCCTTTTTCCAATAATGAAAGATAGACCAACTACCAGCAACACCGGACCTTCTCAATCAATTGAGATTGATCAAGAAAATCAAGAAATGATATCTTCTCCTTCTTTAGCAACCAATACAGAAAATTCGGAAAGTACATCCATATCTAAAAGAAGGGCTGCAAGAAAAACTGTGCTTAAAACAATTCCATATGAAGAAAAGTTACTGAAAATATTGGAGGATAAGCAATGTGAAACAATCGACGAAGATAAAAATTTTTCACTTATGCTTGTTCCAATGTTCAAAAAATTAACTGATGACCAAAAACATTATGCGAAAATTGAAATCTTAAATATCATGAAAAATGCAAAAAACGTCGGAAATCCTCCAGTTTTTTACAGTTCAATGCAACAATCTTATTCTCATCTTTATCCTAACCGTCCGGTAGACCAAGTGCAATTTCCAAGATCAAATTTTCAACAACAGCAACAAGGAGGCAATGAAAGTATTTACTCCGCGCCATCGACATCAACGGTCAACTCTGCACAGTCCACACCATCAGCAACCATTTTTTCTGATGGTGACAATGCATATTTTGACTTGTCAAATCAATAAATTAATTAAATTAAACAAATAGAACATATATTTATTATTTAACCTTATTTTTAATATCTACTTCTATATATCTAGTCTAATAGTAGTTTGCAGAAAATATCTAGTTAATTTGGCAGAACGACGACACAAAACAAAAGCTGGTAAGTACCTTCTTACCTTATTGTTACTGCAAGACATTCCTCAGGTGGTATACATTTTCTCCATTTACTATTTTGGTACGATATTTTCGGTCCTATTATTTTTAATAATTCTAGAAAAGATTTTTCACTCATTCTGTAATAGTTAAAGAATTTACGAGGATGCTTTCTTAAATCTTCATGAAGAATGTAAAATTGACCCCGATGTTCTTTGTCAGATAGAATTGGATGCACCCAAAATTTTCTTTTCCGTTGCTTTCTTAATTTCTTTCGTAATAACAGAGCCACTATACAAGCGGTTTCTATGAAGTCCATGTTGATACTAGGCTCTAGTCACGATTAATCAGTCGCAAATGCGCGACCATACAAATTTTTTGCGACTACTACTTTTATGTCGCTGCGACAAATAATCGCATGAAAATCGCATGTGCGCGCCTGGCCTAATAGTTCATACTGTCAATAAGTTGACAAATTTCAAATTAATGAGCATGACTTTGCAGACATAATAGCTCATGCTGCCAACAAGTTAGCAGTTGTTAAGATAATGTGCAGTGTTTGGAACAGTTCTAATTCATGTTCCTAGCAGGTTAACAGACTTCCAAATGATGAGCAGGACTTTGGAGGTATAAATACTCACACTGCTAACATGTTGGCCGTCATTAAGAGACACCGCACACTACAGACTTTTAATCGGCCGATAGTTTGGTCGGTCTTTTAATTCCTATTAGGGTATATATAAGAACGCACACTCAAACGATTTGAAATCGGCCTACAGTTAAGTTTAATACGCAACCCGATTCCCTTTCAATTTCGTAGTTTGCCAACTATCGGCAGACCGCTTAAACAGCACTTGTTAAAACCTGTAGGCGCACACTCGGCGACTTAAAGTCGGTAGAGTTTCTTTTCAAGCGTCGTGTTTGGTTTGACATTGTTGCAATTCATTTTACTAAATCTACGATGTCCCTAATTTCCGATGATAAGTTTATAAAAACTTATATTCACGTCTATTGGTCGGTGAAAAATACGCCACTTGTTAGCCAGAATATCGAAAGTGCATTTCACCATAGACGTGCTCTAGTATGCCTGTAATTAAAGATTCTCTTGGAATAGTTTAAATTTTTTTTTTGAATATGGGCGTAAAATATGATTTCCAAGACCAAACGCTTCATCACCTACAACGTAAAATTGAATGGCGTCTCCAATTTCATCTTTTGGCAATTTTTTTGCAGCCGGAATATTCAATTGGTTTCCTGTCAGTCGTTTTCGTATGTTAGAATTTTTAAATATCTCTGAATCGCTAGCTGTTCCATAAGAACCGACGTCTATGTAAACAAATTTATAATCAGCGTCGGTGCAAGCCATTAAAACACATGAGAAGTATTTTCTATAGTTAAAGTATGAAGATCCGGAATGTTCTGGTTGCACTATTCGTATATGCTTACCATCAATCGCTCCAATGACGTTTGGAAAACTAGTGCGTTGGTAAAATTCTTCAGCAATTTGTAACCAATCTTCTTCTTGTTTACTTGCCATGTACAGTGGTTGAAATATGTTCCATATTTGCTCACACGTAGTTTTTACAATATTTCGGATTGTTGATGATCCAATAAGATATTGGAATGACAAAGATTGAAAACTAGATCCAGTTGCCAAATATCTGTAAAAAAAATATGGGTTTCTATATTACCAACTACAATGTGATTTCATAATTGTAGGTGACGAGGTTCAGAAGCGACGGAACAACCTGCGAACTTGTTTTCGTAGGGAGTTGAATTTGCAAAAGAGCACGAAATCAGGTCAGGCTGCCAGTAAGAGACAAAAATATGTGTACTTTGATAAAATGTTATTTTTATTACCGTCTTGTGAGAATCGTGCTACGGAAAGCAACTTAGATCCTCTTTCCGATGATGATGATGGCAGCACCGAAAGTGGAGTGGTAACTCCTCAACGTAATAAAATAATAAGACCGCAAAAGAATCGTGCCATTGATGATGTAGACAAAGTACTATTGCAGGCGCTATAAGACACAAAGGCTAATGAAGACGCAAACTTTGCGTTATCAATTATACCTTCTCTCCGCGCTCGTAACCCAGAAGAGAAACTAGATGCGAAGATAGAAATACTAAATATATTTAAGCAAATTAGAAGTAAGCGACATCATCAAACAACTTCGGCATACGATGTTTGCTTTCGTTGATACGATGCACAAGGCAGTCACATTTCACTCCAGTACCGAACGTAATTGATGTACAAAACATTGCATCCCCAGGGTGTTCAAATGATACCGTCCACTCCTACTATACAAATTTTACTGATGACTCTGACTTAATAAATTTGTAAAAATAAAATAAAATAAACCTAAATTACGAAAAATTATGTTATTTTACTTACCGTATTGTCACACTCAATCTCTCTTCGACAGATATCGCACGTCGTAAAATTGTATCCCGTTTTGTAATGGAAGGTCCAATTAAATGGACAAGATCATTGAAACTGGTAATGCTCATACTATAGAAAGCAAAAAACTTTTTCGGATACTCTAACAATTTATAATGTAGGGTGTGAAACTGTCCTTGCAATAGTCGATCAGTGTAAATTGGATGCACCCAATATTCACGCTTTTTCCGCATACTATTTCTTTTCTTCCGCTGTTTTATTATAAGCGCAATTATAACAGCTCTTCGCGATATCATGATAATTGACCGATTGTCGTTGTAGTGTGCGTACTTGCTTCTGACCCGACAGTTTAATTTGAATAGAGTGCTAGCTTTAAGACCAATCCGACCAAATAATCGGCCGATTAAAAGTCTGTAGTGTGCGGTGTCTCTAAGATAACGTACAGTATCCAAAAATAAAATCTAGGAAGAAAATACATAATAAATATACTTATTATGCACTATTATTTCTAATAATTCGATGCTTTCGATACTTTTGATAGTTCGATACTTTCAATACTTCGATATTTTCGATACTTTGATTAGTATCGATACCACGAAGATATCGATACTCAATAACGCATTTAAAGTATCTCCCAGCCCTAGTTACAACAAGCTTATGTAGAACTTTGGAATGATCGGCAATGGCCGATTAATCGGCCGACTAATCGGCCCTTTTGAGGCCGATTAGTCGGATAGTGGTTAGTCGGCCCAACCTTAATTTATATATTAATTTAATTAATTCATTTTAATTCAAAAAACGTCAATTTTCCCGCGCATGTACAATTAATATAACATTCAAATTTGGTAACACTGTATATCATAACCTTTAATTCGGTTTTAGTAATTTTAGGTTATATTAAACGTCAAACGTTATGTCAGGTGTAATCAAAACATCAAGATAATTTAAAAAATGTCTTTTTTGGGTGGTTATACTCCAAATTATTTCTCAATCGACGATATTTTAGCAACACAAGAACGAACACCGGTTAAGTTCACCGTTCACGTCCCAAAATTAGGTTAAATCTTTAAATTAGTGCTAATAGCAAGTTGTTAAAATATTCTTTTTTAGGTAGCACATTAAATCCTTCGAGTGAAGAGGCCGATATTAAAATAGGAACATCTTTAGAACTTCCCATGTGGTTAATATCGCAAATTGCCGTTGGGAGGCAAGCTTTAGCAGCTGCAGATCTTCCTAAAGTTTATAAAGAAGGTTATAGGGAAATATTAAAAGCCGACCCAAAAGCTGTCGATTTACACAAATTTGGATTATACTTTTACGAATTAGGAAATTATGTTAAAATGTTTGATAATAAAGGGGATGTTGCTGAAATTTTAATGCATGTAAGAGAAATTATGGAGGTTATATTGAGTTTTCCCATAGACTTTTACAGGGCGTGTTCGTAAAATAATGGATTTAGCCGAAAATGTAGCTTCAAATCCGAGTGTTCAAGACACATTGGATACTTTAGAGAGAAAATTGTTTCGAGATGGGCATAAAGCAAGATCGAAGTTGAATAATTGGCTCGTTGAGTCGGGAGTTCCTTTAGAAGCTTCTAATATGGTGATAAATCACAAGAAAAGGAAAAGGGTTGATATTGAAGATGTTTTACTTTAAATAAAATTATTTTTATTTCTCTTTTTTAATAAAATTTAATTATACATAAAAATATTATTGCCACTTCCAGCCTTTGGTACACATTTCTTTTTAAATCTAAGTTGTTAAAAAAATTATAGGTGTGATTATTTAATTAAATTAATCTATTTGATTATTAATGTTTATTAAAGGCGAGATGATTTTTTAAACGTTTTTATTATAAAAAAAGATCAAAATGATAATGGTAACAATAATTGCGCGACGACGAAAAAATAATTAGGGAGCTAATATAAATAAAATAATTACATATGAATTAAAAAAATATCGCTCGTTTACAATCACCTATAAATATAAACTTTGTTATAAAAAAAAAAAGAAAACAAGAGAAGCTATCTAAACTTTGCAATTCCCCACAAAAAAAAAAGATAAAATAAAAATACATCTATTTTAAAACATAAAATTTATAAAAATCAGCTCTCATTTTGATTTTAATATTGCTTAAAACTTAAAGGAATAATTTTAAAGAACTCAATAAAAACAATCTTTTCACAAAACTTAAAGGGTTATCTCTTTTTTTTTCTATATCTAATCCTAATATAGGTCACACAAACCCTACTCAAATTGTCTTTAAACAAACAAATATAATAATAATAAATTGGAAGAATTTAAAGGATAACTAAAACAAAGGTAATAACATCGTCTCTGAAAATACCGTACATTTTTAATTAAATTATTTTTAACTTAGATCCTAACAAAAAAAAAAGAATAGTACCGATAAAAAGGTACAAATTATATTTTTATTTTGTAAAACTAAATAACATTTATATACATAAATAAAAAAAAATGGGTTTTTATTTATATTTTATAATCAGAGGGTGTTACAGATTTAAATAAAGAATTAATTGGGTTAAATAATATTCAATTTTAGATATAATTGTTTTGAGATTTAACATGGATTAATTAAATTGTTTAAGCTTTTGCACTAAAACGTGAAGCAAATATAAATCTAAATTTATAATTACAACGACTTTATTGAATGTATTGATTGAGAATGGCCCTGAATTAAGCTTTACTTATACTTTATTCATCAAACAAGACTTTTTTTCTTTTTTTCAATCAGTTCTAAGAAGTATTTGGGTCAAATCAATCAATTTTTAATGGGGTAACAACTTTTTCTTTCTTTAGGGTTTCGATTTGCATAGAAATTGAGGACTAACCTTAATCAAGTTTAATTATTTCCACAAGAAGCAGTTGTAATTATTTTAGTTTTAATTTTGCTGTGTTCATATTTTTGAGAGGATTTTAAAATTAATAATAATAAGTTTTTTGAATATTACTAAAAAAATAACAAATTAAATTTGTTATTAATCAATTCTAAGAAGTACTTGGACCAAATCAATCAATTTTTATCAAATGATACAAAAAAAATCTCTCAAGGGGTAAGTTTTAACTTCTTTGGGGTGAGAAAATTGAGAAAAAATCTTTATTAGATTTAATTATTTCTATAAAAAGTATTTGTTATTATCTTACAATTTTAATTTTGCAGTTTTAATCTTCGTATTTGTTTGCACGTACATCTGGGGAAATTTTAAAATCAATAAAAAGAAATTTTTGAATATTACTAAAAAAAATAACAAACCAAATTTGTTATTAATCAACCAATCTTGTATCATCAATTCTAAGAAGTATTTGGATAAAATTGATCAATTTTTATCAAATGATACAAAAGAAATCTCTCAAAGGGTAAGTTATAACTTCTTTGGAGTTAGAAAATTAAGAAAAAATCTTAATTAGATTTAATTATTTCTATAAAAAGTATTTGTTATTATTTTACAATTTTAATTTTGCAGTTTTAATCTTCCTATTTGTTTGCACGTACATCTGGGAAAATTTTAAAATCAACAAAAAGAAATTTTTTGAATATTACTAAAAAAAATAACAAACCAAATTTGTTATTAATCAACCAATCATGTATCATCAATGCTAAGAAGTATTTGGATCAAATTGATCAATTTTTATCAAATGATACAAAAGAAATCTCTCAAGGGGTAACTTTTAACTTCTTTGGGGTGAGAAAATTGAGAAAAAATCTTTATTAGATTTAATTATTTCTATAAAAAGTATTTGTTATTATTTTACAATTTTAATTTTGCGGTTTTAATCTTCCTATTTGTTTGCACGTACATCTGGGGAAATTTTAAAATCAATAAAAAGAAATTTGTTGAATATTACTAAAAAAAAATAACAAACCAAATTTGTTATTAATCAACCAATCTTGTATCATCAATTCTAAGAAGTATTTGGATAAAATTGATCAATTTTTATCAAATGATACAAAAGAAATCTCTCAAAGGGTAAGTTATAACTTCTTTGGAGTTAGAAAATTAAGAAAAAATATTAATTAGATTTAATTATTTCTATAAAAAGTAGTTGTTATTATTTTACAATTTTAATTTTGCAGTTTTAATCTTCCTATTTGTTTGCACGTACATCTGGGGAAATTTTAAAATCAATAAAAAGAAATTTTTTGAATATTACTAAAAAAAATAACAAACCAAATTTGTTATTAATCAACCAATCTTGTATCATCAATTCTAAGAAGTATTTGGATCAAATTGATCAATTTTGATCAAATGATACAAAAGAAATCTCTCAAGGGGTAACTTTTAACTTCTTTGGGGTTAGAAAATTGAGAAAAAAATCTTAATTAGATTTAATTATTTCTATAAAAAGTATTTGTTATTATTTCACAATTTTAATTTTGCAGTTTTAATCTTCCTATTTGTTTGCACGTACATCTGGGGAAATTTTAAAATCAATAAAAAGAAATTTTTTGAATATTACTAAAAAAAATAACAAACCAAATTTGTTATTAATCAACCAATCTTGTATCATCAATTCTAAGAAGTATTTGGATCAAATTGATCAATTTTTATCAAATGATACAAAAGAAATCTCTCAAAGGGTAAGTTATAACTTCTTTGGAGTTAGAAAATTAAGAAAAAATATTAATTAGATTTAATTATTTCTATAAAAAGTATTTGTTATTATTTTACAATTTTAATTTTGCAGTTTTAATCTTCCTATTTGTTTGCACGTACATCTGGGAAAATTTCAAAATCAACAAAAAGAAATTTTTTGAATATTACTAAAAAAAATAACAAACCAAATTTGTTATTAATCAACCAATCTTGTATCATCAATTCTAAGAAGTATTTGGATCAAATTGATCAATTTTTATCAAATGATACAAAAGAAATCTCTCAAAGGGTAAGTTATAACTTCTTTGGAGTTAGAAAATTAAGAAAAAATATTAATTAGATTTAATTATTTCTATAAAAAGTATTTGTTATTATTTTACAATTTTAATTTTGCAGTTTTAATCTTCCTATTTGTTTGCACGTACATCTGGGAAAATTTCAAAATCAACAAAAAGAAATTTTTTGAATATTACTAAAAAAAATAACAAACCAAATTTGTTATTAATCAACCAATCTTGTATCATCAATTCTAAGAAGTATTTGGATCAAATTGATCAATTTTCATCAAATGATACAAAAGAAATCTCTCAAGGGGTAACTTTTAACTTCTTTGGGGTGAGAAAATTGAGAAAAAATCTTTATTAGATTTAATTATTTCTATAAAAAGTATTTGTTATTATTTTACAATTTTAATTTTGCAGTTTTAACCTTCCTATATGTTTGCACGTATATCTGAGGAAATTTTAAAATTAATAAGAAATTTTTTTTAATATAACTAAAAAAAATAAACCAAATTTGTTATTTATCAACCAATCTTGTATCATCAATTCTAAGAAGTATTTGGACCAAATCAATCAATTTTTATCAAATGATACAAAAGAAATCTTTCAAGGAGTAAATTTTAACTTCTTTGGAGTTAGAAAATTAAGAAAAAATATTAATTAGATTTAATTATTTCTATAAAAAGTAGTTGTTATTATTTTACAATTTTAATTTTGCAGTTTTAATCTTCGTATTTGTTTGCACGTACATCTGGGGAAATTTTAAAATCAATAAAAAGAAATTTTTGAATATTACTAAAAAAAATAATAAACCAAATTTGTTATTAATCAACCAATCTTGTATCATCAATTCTAAGAAGTATTACAAATGATACAAAAGAAATCTCTCAAGGGGTAACTTTTAACTTCTTTGGGGTGAGAAAATTGAGAAAAAATCTTTATTAGATTTAATTATTTCTATAAAAAGTATTTGTTATTATTTTACAATTTTAATTTTGCAGTTTTAATCTTCCTATTTGTTTGCACGTACAATTGGGAAAATTTTAAAATCAACAAAAAGAAATTTTTTGAATATTACTAAAAAAAAATAACAAACCAAATTTGTTATTAATCAACCAATCTTGTATCATCAATTCTAAGAAGTATTTGGATCAAATTGATCAATTTTCATCAAATGATACAAAAGAAATCTCTCAAGGGGCAACTTTTAACTTCTTTGGGGTGAGAAAATTGAGAAAAAATCTTTATTAGATTTAATTATTTCTATAAAAAGTATTTGTTATTATTTTACAATTTTAATTTTGCAGTTTTACTCTTCCTTATGTTTGCACGTACATCTGGGGAAATTTAAAAATCAATAAAAAGAAATGTTTTGAATATTACTAAAAAAAATAAGAAACTAAATTTGTTATTGATCAGCCAAGCTTATATCAACAATTTGAAGAAAGATTTGGGTCAAATCAATCAATTTTTATCAAATGATCCAAAAGAAATTTCTCATAGGGTAACTTGTAACTTCTTTGGGGTTAGAAAATTGAGAAAAAAATCTCAATTACATTCAATCATTTCTAAAAAAAGTATTTGTTATTATTTTACAATTTTAATTTTGCTGTGTTAGATTTAAAAATATATTTAGTAATCTTTCTATTTGTTGTCTCGTATTTCTGAAGAAATTATAAAATTAATGAGAAGAAATGTTTTGAATGTATTACTAAATAGTAAACAAATAAAATTTGGAATTGGTCAACCAATCTTATATCAACAATTTTAAGAAAGATTTGGGTCAAATTAATCAATTTTTATCAAATGATACAAAAGAAATCTCCCAAGGGGTAACTTTTAACTTCAATGTGGTTAGAAAATTGAGAAAAAATCTTAATTAGATTTAATTATTTCTATAAAAAGCAGTTGTTATTATTTTACAATTTTAATTTTGCTGTGTTAGATTTAAAAATATATTTATTTAATCTTTCTATTTGTTGTCTCGTATTTCTGAGAGAATTATAAAATTAACGAGAAGAAATGTTTTGAATATTACTAAATAAGGTGCTGAAGGGTAATAAGGCCCACAGAAAAATAAGGCCTACATTCGAATTTCCCTGCTATGGTGAACTGAGAGCATTCTGCTAGTAACATGTAACTGCACAATAAATAGCACTTATGTACAATCCTTACTTAAAGGTAACTTTAATTGTTTATTGTTAGTTATATGGTGCATTGTTTTTGATTATATTAATACAATATTCATTTTGTGAGCTTGATAGATCTCCATGTTTAAGTTATGTTGCTATTTGGTACAAATTATGAAATTTTGCAACAAGTATACATTCCGGAAAATAAGGCCCGGGCCTTATTACCGGACATTCGTTCGTGGGCCTTATTTTAAGGTAATTATATTTCAGATGGTTAAATAGAAATGTCGCGGATTACGAGGAAACTGGGACAGCGAGATGATGGAAGAGGGTTTACAGCTTTTAAAACAAGGGCATTTGCTGAGAAAAGCGGAACGAACTGAAATTCCGAGACCTACCTTAAGAAATCACACGAATACTTGAACAATCTCGAGAAACCTAGGACGTAAACCAATTTTGACAGAAGGTGATTTAGAAAAGAGAATAATTCGATTAACTGCTATAGGGCTTCCTCTTACACCAACAGCTTTAAGAAGTGTTTTAGTTTTATAGAAGCCAATCGAATTGACTTGCATCAAAAGCGAAGGGGAAAGCAATCATTGGTAAAGATTGGTACGCTGCATTTTTAAAACATTTCAAAACGAAAGGCACAATCAATGAATCCAGCAAGGTCTCAAAAATTAAACCGTTTTATAGAAAAAGATTATTTCTCAAAATTAAACGACCTACTTGAAAAATATGATTTTAAATATGCACCCGAAAAGATATTCAATGTGGATGAAAAGGGTTGTCGTTTGATTTTACATCATTAACAGTTAGTATTGGCATTAAAAGGAGCAAAAAGGGTCCACTTGGTATCACAAGAACATGCAGAAAATGTCGCAATTGTAGCTTGTGTTAATGCTTTAGGTAATGCAATACCGCCAATGATATTATTTAAAGGCGTTCGTCGAAAACCTACATTTTCTGACAAACTACCCGTTGGATTAACAGTTTCCATGAGTCCAAAAGGAAGCATGACAAGTGAGTTGTTCTGCAAATGGCTCGACCATTTTGCTAAGTATAAACCTGTTGGAAAAGTATTGCTCATATTTGATGGTGCCGCTTGGCATCTTAATATTATAATTGCAGACAAAGCTGAACCAAATGATATTGTGCTGTTGTGTCTTCCAAGCAATACAACGCACGAGCTCCAGCCTCTCGACAAAGCAGTATTTAGATCATTCGAACACTACTGGGACGATGAATTATTACAATATTGGGACCAAAATCCAGATCGTCGTTTAAACAAAGATAGATTTTCCGTTGTTTTTACACCCATTTGGGAAAAAAAGTATGATGGTTGGAAACCCATACAATCCCAGCGCTATATCAGATGAAGCCTTTACCCCATCAACGGTATCAAGAAGAATTTTCGAAGGAGATACGTCTTCTGATGAAGATATACCATTATCAGAATTGCGTTTGAAAATTATTGGGTCCAATAATAAACCCACGGAAGTCAAAGAATCCAATCCTAGACTCTATCAGGCATTCAATGCAAGCACCAAATAACAAACACAGAAAGTATTCTTCATCAGAAAATAGAAAAAAAAAACCTTATGAGAAAAATCATTCGAACATCAAAGCAAGACGTTTAAGGAAATTTTAAAGACCCCCGATTTTTCGTAAAAAAACGTCGACCAAAAGAAGAAAAGCCTTCAATTATAAATCACAGCATAAAACGAGAAGTTTATTTAACAAAGAGAATAAGTAATCCAGGAGAACCAATACTAAAGAGTGTGCTGGCTTAGTTTCAGTTGATAAAGAACAGTTTATTTGCCCACGGTGTGAAAACTAATGAATTTTACATACAGGCTTTATTTTCCGCCTTGTCTGAAAATACAGCCCATTGTTGTTCTTTTTTTATAGATATTATTTTATCTTTTGAGTTTAATAAATACGTTATTTTGTTATTTTATATTTAAGATAATATGTCCAAGTTTATATTTGTCAAAAATGTTGTGAGGGCAAACTGTTAGTTTCCAAATTAAATGCAAAATAATTTTAGGTGGGCCGTATTACTCTCCCGTACCTTAATTAGCAAACAAAATTTGGTATCAATTAATCAATTCTAAAAAGTATTTGGATCAAATCAATCCATTTTTATCAAATGATACAAAGGAAATCTCTCAAGGGGTAAGTTTTAACTTCTTTAGGGTTAGAAAATTGAGAAAAAATCTCAATTAGATTTAATTATTTCTATAAAAAGTTGTTATCATTTTACAATTTTAATTTTGTTGTTAGATTTAAAAATATATTTAGTAATCTGTCTATTTGTTATCTCGTATTTCTGAGGGAATTATAAAATTAATGAGAAGAAATGTTTTGAATATTACTAAATAATTAACAAACAAAATTTGGTATTAATCAACCAATCTTGTATCATCAATTCTAAGAAGTATTTGGACCAAATCAATCAATTTTTATCAAATGATACAAACAAAATCTCACAAGAGGTGACTTTTAACTTCTTTGTGGTTAGAAAATTGAGAAAAAAAAAATTAATTAGATTTAATTATTTATAAAAAAAGTATTTGTTATTATTTTACAATTTTAATTTTGCTGTTAGATTTAAAAATATATTTAGTAATCTTTCTATTTGTTGTCTCGTATTTCTGAGGGAATTATAAAATTAATGAGAAGAAATGTTTTGAATATTACTGAATAATTTAAAAACAAAATTTGGAATTGGTCAACCAATCTTATATTATCAATTTTAAGAAGTATTTAGATTAAATCAATCAATTTTTATCAAATGATACAAAAGAAATCTCTCAAGGAGTAACTGTTAACTTCTTTGGGGTTAGAAAATTGAGAAAAAACTCAATTAGATTTAATTAGTTCTATAAAAAGTTGTTATCATTTTACAATTTTAATTTTGCTGTGTTAGATTTAAAAATATATTTAGTAATCTTTCTATTTGTTATTTCGTATTTCTGAGGGAATTATAAAATTAATGAGAAGAAATGTTTTGAATATTACTGAATAATTTAAAAACAAAATTTGGAATTGGTCAACCAATCTTATATTATCAATTTTAAGAAGTATTTAGATTAAATCAATCAATTTTTATCAAATGATACAAAAGAAATCTCTCAAGGAGTAACTGTTAACTTCTTTGGGGTTAGAAAATTGAGAAAAAACTCAATTAGATTTAATTAGTTCTATAAAAAGTTGTTATCATTTTACAATTTTAATTTTGCTGTGTTAGATTTAAAAATATATTTAGTAATCTTTCTATTTGTTATTTCGTATTTCTGAGGGAATTATAAAATTAATGAGAAGAAATGTTTTGAATATTACATTTAACAAACAAAATTTAGTATTGATCAACAAATCTTGAAATAAACAATTTTAAGAAATATTTGGGTCAAATCAATCAATTTTTATCAAATAATGCATAAACAATCTCTCAAGGGGCAGCATTTAATTCTTCGGGGTTAGAATTTATATGGAAATTAAAAACAAAATCATAAAACGACCTTTCCTTAATCAGATTTAATTATTTCCACATCAAACCCAACCTATTCATCATCAATATCATCTAAATCATCAAGCCTGTTCAATTAATATAGTACAACCCCAAATTTGGGCAAGATTTTGCATGGCAAAATATATTATAACCAATTAATTATTTATTAACATTATTCTTTGATCATTTAAATCTGCACCACCCTACTCGTCAATTACCTAACAAAAACGAAAATATATTTAAACATTTTTCGTCCGATTTAGATTTAAAAAAAGAAATTAATTTATTAAAAGATTTTTCGAGATGTCACAAGAAAAAAAATTGTTTATAGAAGATAAGGCAAGTATTTCTTTTTTAACATAACAATTCCGTTTTAAACTTGTATCTTTTTGTACATAACAACTAGACATTGAGCAAATTGTTTCCGTTCTGTAACTTGTTCAGTATTCACATACATTTATTCATATAATATATATTTATTTTCTTTTTATAATAATTCCAGTCTTCGTCTAAAAGTTTCTTTTGAGCTTATCGTTTCGTTTTTTAATCCCATCTTTTCGTCTTTTATTTCTTTTGATCTTTGTCAACTTAAAAAGAATGAGATCATCAAACTTCAAAACATAACCAAACCAGTAACTAATCAGTAATATCCACCAAAAAAATAAAATCTCTTTTTAAAATCGATTTTGGAGTTTTTTTGGTCTTTAAGCACTTCATTAAACTTACAAATAACCAACAATCAAAAATGTTCTCCTACATCGGTGTTAGGTTCTTCTTTAAACGATATGTGATAACTTTCTTCGTTGATCGGGGTGATATCGTTCATGATGATGACGTTTGTTGTGTTTCCACTTCCGTTTTGTTGTTGGGGGCTAAGAACGTTTCCGTTAATTAATTGATCGGAGGGACTGTGGCATTGCCCCGAAGCGATCGGCGAAGTTATTGGGCTATCGGAGGAGTCGCTGGTGTTGTTATTCTGGTAGCTGCTGTTGCTGATGTTGTTCGCCGCTGCAACCATTTGCGGCGGCGCTTCTATTGCGCCTGTAACGGAGACTGAATTCTAGTTAATATCCAAAAAATTAACAACAATGAAATGATAAATTATCGAATAATAAATAAGATCTTCAATTTTATGCAAATTAAACGAATGTTTCTTTTTAATTTACCTCCTAAAAGCATCTCCTGAAGCAAACTATCGATGTGGGCGACCCCAAAGAGTTTAGCAAATTGGATTTGCTCGATCATTTGCCAGGTGATCGATTGTAAAGCGGGGAGTGTTAATAAAAGTTCGCCGAAACGTCCTCTGCTGTCGTATTGTCGATCGCTGATGTAGTCTTCTAAATTGATTTGGATTTGGTATCGAAGAAGTTTGATTCGGTGGGGCTCACTAAGACCTTTGGCATCTAAAAACAATTAATTTGCTTGTATTAATAAATTATTTTTTGAAATTTAATGTTATTCTATAAAGTAATCTTAATAATAATATAATATACTTATAATAATAAATAATATAATTTTATTAATCTGACATTTAATTGACATTGAAACTTTTTTACTGCCAACCTCGAAAAATTAAAATTACAACGTAATAATATTTAAGTAATTAGTCGAATTATTTTATGTTTTTAATTAATTAATTACGATTTTACGTAAATATTTGAAATGAGACAATCAAATCTGATATATGTATATATTAATAAAATTGATTTTAAATCGTAAAATTTGAAATGTCATTAAATCTTAAAATATTTTTTTATTTTATACAAAAATTTATAAATTGAGGTTTATTTTTGTTTGAATATAATTTTAAACTAAATATACTTTATGTAATTACGTATATTAAACATTTTGGACTCAAAGAAAATTTTTAAGATGTAAATATAACCTCAAAGTTGATTTTTATAAATAACATTAACGGTTATATTTTGAACAAAAAAAGTTGTTAAATAAATGTATTAAACTTACGTTTACTTTCTTTTTTAAGTAAAATCGGTTTCTTTTTGATTATTTTAAGTAAAATACGAATATTTATAAGATTTAAATAATTTTTGACTTTTATGTCTTGACGTTGAACCTTTTTTTACTGCCAACCTCGAAACGATTAAAATTACAACGTAATAAAATTGAAGTAATTAATCGAATTATTTCATGTTTTTAATTAATTAATTACGATTTTACGTAAATATTTGAAATGAGACAATCAAATCTGATATATGTATATATTAATAAAATTGATTTTAAATCGTAAAATTTGAAATGTCATTAAATCTTAAAATATTTTTTATTTTAAACAAAAATTTATAAATTGAGGTTTATTTTTGTTTGAATATAATTTTAAACTAAATATGCTTTATGTAATTACGTATATTAAAGATTTTGGACTGAAAGAACATTTTTAAGATGTAAATATAACCTCAAAGTTGATTTTTATAAATAACATTAATACGGTTATATTTTGAACAAAAAAAAGTTGTTAAATAAATGTATTAAACTTACGTTTACTTTCTTTTTTAAGTAAAATCGGTTTCTTTTTGATTATTTTAAGTAAAATACGAATATTTATAAGATTTAAATAAATTTTGACTTTTATGTCTTGACGTTGAATCTTTTTTTACTGCCAACCTCGAAACAATTAAAATTATAACGTAATAAAATTGAAGTAATTAATCGAATTATTTCATGTTTTTAATTAATTAATTACGATTTTACGTAAATATTTGAAATGAAACAATCAAATCTGATATATGTATATATTAATAAAATTGATTTTAAATCGTAAAATTTGAAATGTCATTAAATCTTAAAATATTTTTTTATTTTAAACAAAAATTTATAAACTGAGGTTTATTTTTGTTTGAATATAATTTTAAACTAAATATACTTTATGTAATTACGTATATTAAAGATCTTGGACTGAAAGAAAATTTTTAAGATGTAAATATAACCTCAAAGTTGATTTTTATAAATAACATTAATACGGTTATATTTTGAACAAAAAAAGTTGTTAAATAAATGTATTAAACTTATGTTTACTTTCCTTTTTAAGTAAAATCGGTTTTTTTTTTGATTATTTTAAGTAAAATACGAATATTTATAAGATTTAAATAATTTTTGACATTTATGTCTTGACGTTGAATCTTTTTTTACTGCCAACCTCGAAACAATTAAAATTACAACGTAATAAAATTGAAGTAATTAATCGAATTATTTCATGTTTTTAATTAATTAATTACGATTTTACGTAAATATTTGAAATGAGACAATCAAATCTGATATATGTATATATTAATAAAATTGATTATATATCGTAAAATTTGAAATGTCATTAAATCTTAAAATATTTTTTTATTTTAAACAAAAATTTATAAATTGAGGTTTATTTTTGTTTGAATATAATTTTAAACTAAATATACTTTACATAATTACGTATATTAAAGATTTTGGACTGAAAGAAAATTTTTAAGATGTAAATATAACCTCAAAGTTGATTTTTATAAATAACATTAATACGGTTATATTTTGAACAAAAAAAAGTTGTTAAATAAATGTATTAAACTTACGTTTACTTTTTTTTTTAAGTAAAATCGGTTTCTTTTTGATTATTTTAAGTAAAATACGAATATTTATAAGATTTAAATAATTTTTGACTTTTATGTCTTGACGTTGAATCTTTTTTTACTGCCAACCTCGAAACAATTAAAATTACAACGTAATAAAATTGAAGTAATTAATCGAATTATTTCATGTTTTTAATTAATTAATTACGATTTTACGTAAATATTTGAAATGAGACAACCAAATCTGATATATGTATATATTAATAAAATTGATTTTAAATCGTAAAATTTGAAATGTTATTAAATATTATTTTTTTAATTTAAACAAAAATTTATAAATTGAGGTTTATTTTTGTTTGAATATAATTTTCAACTAAATATACTTTATGTAATTACGTATATTAAAGATTTTGGACTGAAAGAAAATTTTTAAGATGTAAATATAACCTCAAAGTTGATTTTTATAAATAACATTAATACGGCTATATTTCGAACAAAAAAAAGTTGTTAAATAAATGTATTAAACTTACGTTTACTTTCTTTTTTAAGTAAAATCGGTTTCTTTTTGATTATTTTAAGTAAAATACGAATATTTATAAGATTTAAATAATTTTTGACTTTTATGTCTTGACGTTGAATCTTTTTTTACTGCCAACCTCGAAACAATTAAAATCACAACGTAATAAAATTGAAGTAGTTAATCGAATTATTTCATGTTTTTAATTAATTACGATTTTACGTAAATATTTGAAATGAGACAATCAAATCTGATATATGTATATATTAATAAAATTGATTTTAAATCGTAAAATTTGAAATGTCATTAAATCTTAAAATATTTTATTTTAAACAAAAATTTATAAATTGAGGTTTATTTTTGTTTGAATATAATTTTAAACTAAATATACTTTATGTAATTACGTATATTAAAGATTTTGGACTGATAGAAAATTTTTAAGATGTAAATATAACCTCAAAGTTGATTTTTATAAATAACATTAATACGGTTATATTTTGAACAAAAAAAAGTTAAATAAATGTATTAAACTTACGTTTATTTTCTTTTTTAAGTAAAATCGGTTTCTTTTTGATTATTTTAAGTAAAATACGAATATTTATAAGATTTAAATAATTTTTGACTTTTATGTCTTGACGTTGAATATTTTTTACTGCCAACCTCGAAACAATTAAAATTACAACGTAATAAAATTTAAGTAATTAATCGAATTATTTCATGTTTTTAATTAATTAATTGCGATTTTGCCTAAATATTTGAAATGAGACAATCAAATCTGATGTATGTATATATTAATAAAATTGATTTTAAATCGTAAAATTTGAAATGTCATTAAATCTTAAAATATTTTTTCATTTTAAACAAAAATTTATAAATTGAGGTTTATTTTTGTTTGAATATAATTTAAACTAAATATACTTTATGTAATTACGTATATTAAAGATTTTGGACTGAAAGAAAATTTTTAAGATGTAAATATAACCTCAAAGTTGATTTTTATAAATAATATTAATACGGTTATATTTTGAACAAAAAAAAGTTAAATAAATGTATTAAACTTACGTTTATTTTCTTTTTTAAGTAAAATCGGTTTCTTTTTGATTATTTTAAGTAAAATACGAATATTTATAAGATTTAAATAATTTTTGACTTTTATGTCTTGACGTTGAATATTTTTTACTGCCAACCTCGAAACAATTAAAATTACAACGTAATAAAATTTAAGTAATTAACCGAATTATTTCATGTTTTTAATTAATTAATTACGATTTTACGTAAATATTTGAAATGAGACAATCAAATCTGATATATGTATATATTAATAAAATTGATTTTAAATCGTAAAATTTGAAATGTCATTAAATCTTAAAATATTTTTTCATTTTAAACAAAAATTTATAAATTGAGGTTTATTTTTGTTTGAATATAATTTAAACTAAATATACTTTATGTAATTACGTATATTAAAGATTTTGGACTGAAAGAAAATTTTTAAGATGTAAATATAACCTCAAAGTTGATTTTTATAAATAACATTAATACGGTTATATTTTGAACAAAAAAAAGTTAAATAAATGTATTAAACTTACGTTTATTTTCTTTTTTAAGTAAAATCGGTTTCTTTTTGATTATTTTAAGTAAAATACGAATATTTATAAGATTTAAATAATTTTTGACTTTTATGTCTTGACGTTGAATATTTTTTACTGCCAACCTCGAAACAATTAAAATTACAACGTAATAAAATTTAAGTAATTAATCGAATTATTTCATGTTTTTAATTAATTAATTGCGATTTTGCCTAAATATTTGAAATGAGACAATCAAATCTGATGTATGTATATATTAATAAAATTGATTTTAAATCGTAAAATTTGAAATGTCATTAAATCTTAAAATATTTTTTCATTTTAAACAAAAATTTATAAATTGAGGTTTATTTTTGTTTGAATATAATTTAAACTAAATATACTTTATGTAATTACGTATATTAAAGATTTTGGACTGAAAGAAAATTTTTAAGATGTAAATATAACCTCAAAGTTGATTTTTATAAATAATATTAATACGGTTATATTTTGAACAAAAAAAAGTTAAATAAATGTATTAAACTTACGTTTATTTTCTTTTTTAAGTAAAATCGGTTTCTTTTTGATTATTTTAAGTAAAATACGAATATTTATAAGATTTAAATAATTTTTGACTTTTATGTCTTGACGTTGAATATTTTTTACTGCCAACCTCGAAACAATTAAAATTACAACGTAATAAAATTTAAGTAATTAACCGAATTATTTCATGTTTTTAATTAATTAATTACGATTTTACGTAAATATTTGAAATGAGACAATCAAATCTGATATATGTATATATTAATAAAATTGATTTTAAATCGTAAAATTTGAAATGTCATTAAATCTTAAAATATTTTTTCATTTTAAACAAAAATTTATAAATTGAGGTTTATTTTTGTTTGAATATAATTTAAACTAAATATACTTTATGTAATTACGTATATTAAAGATTTTGGACTGAAAGAAAATTTTTAAGATGTAAATATAACCTCAAAGTTGATTTTTATAAATAACATTAATACGGTTATATTTTGAACAAAAAAAAGTTAAATAAATGTATTAAACTTACGTTTATTTTCTTTTTTAAGTAAAATCGGTTTCTTTTTGATTATTTTAAGTAAAATACGAATATTTATAAGATTTAAATAATATTTGACTTTTATGTCTTGACGTTGAATATTTTTTACTGCCAACCTCGAAACAATTAAAATTACAACGTAATAAAATTTAAGTAATTAATCGAATTATTTCATGTTTTTAATTAATTAATTGCGATTTTGCGTAAATATTTGAAATGAGACAATCAAATCTGATGTATGTATATATTAATAAAATTGATTTTAAATCGTAAAATTTGAAATGTCATTAAATCTTAAAATATTTTTTCATTTTAAACAAAAATTTATAAATTGAGGTTTATTTTTGTTTGAATATAATTTAAACTAAATATACTTTATGTAATTACGTATATTAAAGATTTTGGACTGAAAGAAAATTTTTAAGATGTAAATATAACCTCAAAGTTGATTTTTATAAATAACATTAATACGGTTATATTTTGAACAAAAAAAAGTTAAATAAATGTATTAAACTTACGTTTATTTTCTTTTTTAAGTAAAATCGGTTTCTTTTTGATTATTTTAAGTAAAATACGAATATTTATAAGATTTAAATAATTTTTGACTTTTATGTCTTGACGTTGAATATTTTTTACTGCCAACCTCGAAACAATTAAAATTACAACGTAATAAAATTTAAGTAATTAATCGAATTATTTCATGTTTTTAATTAATTAATTGCGATTTTGCGTAAATATTTGAAATGAGACAATCAAATCTGATGTATGTATATATTAATAAAATTGATTTTAAATCGTAAAATTTGAAATGTCATTAAATCTTAAAATATTTTTTCATTTTAAACAAAAATTTATAAATTGAGGTTTATTTTTGTTTGAATATAATTTAAACTAAATATACTTTATGTAATTACGTATATTAAAGATTTTGGACTGAAAGAAAATTTTTAAGATGTAAATATAACCTCAAAGTTGATTTTTATAAATAATATTAATACGGTTATATTTTGAACAAAAAAAAGTTAAATAAATGTATTAAACTTACGTTTATTTTCTTTTTTAAGTAAAATCGGTTTCTTTTTGATTATTTTAAGTAAAATACGAATATTTATAAGATTTAAATAATTTTTGACTTTTATGTCTTGACGTTGAATATTTTTTACTGCCAACCTCGAAACAATTAAAATTACAACGTAATAAAATTTAAGTAATTAACCGAATTATTTCATGTTTTTAATTAATTAATTACGATTTTACGTAAATATTTGAAATGAGACAATCAAATCTGATATATGTATATATTAATAAAATTGATTTTAAATCGTAAAATTTGAAATGTCATTAAATCTTAAAATATTTTTTCATTTTAAACAAAAATTTATAAATTGAGGTTTATTTTTGTTTGAATATAATTTAAACTAAATATACTTTATGTAATTACGTATATTAAAGATTTTGGACTGAAAGAAAATTTTTAAGATGTAAATATAACCTCAAAGTTGATTTTTATAAATAACATTAATACGGTTATATTTTGAACAAAAAAAAGTTAAATAAATGTATTAAACTTACGTTTATTTTCTTTTTTAAGTAAAATCGGTTTCTTTTTGATTATTTTAAGTAAAATACGAATATTTATAAGATTTAAATAATATTTGACTTTTATGTCTTGACGTTGAATATTTTTTACTGCCAACCTCGAAACAATTAAAATTACAACGTAATAAAATTTAAGTAATTAATCGAATTATTTCATGTTTTTAATTAATTAATTGCGATTTTGCGTAAATATTTGAAATGAGACAATCAAATCTGATGTATGTATATATTAATAAAATTGATTTTAAATCGTAAAATTTGAAATGTCATTAAATCTTAAAATATTTTTTCATTTTAAACAAAAATTTATAAATTGAGGTTTATTTTTGTTTGAATATAATTTAAACTAAATATACTTTATGTAATTACGTATATTAAAGATTTTGGACTGAAAGAAAATTTTTAAGATGTAAATATAACCTCAAAGTTGATTTTTATAAATAACATTAATACGGCTATATTTCGAACAAAAAAAGTTGTTAAATAAATGTATTAAACTTACGTTTACTTTCTTTTTTAAGTAAAATCGGTTTCTTTTTGATTATTTTAAGTAAAATACGAATATTTATAACGTTTAATTAATTTTTGACTTTTATGTCTTGACGTTGAATCTTTTTTTACTGCCAACTTCGAAAAAATTTAAATCACTACGTAATAAATTTTAAATAATTAATGGAATTATTAAATGTGTTTAATTAATTAATTATGATTTTATGTAAATATTTGAAATAATAAAATCAGATTTGATATATCTGATAATAAAATTTATTTTTAATTAAAAAGTTTTATTCTTCCCTTTGGAAATGTCACTAAATCTTAAAATATTTATTTTATTTTAAATAAAAAAATATAAACCAAGCATACGTT
This sequence comes from Onthophagus sagittarius, assembly GCA_036711965.1. Lineage (NCBI taxonomy): Eukaryota > Metazoa > Arthropoda > Insecta > Coleoptera > Scarabaeidae > Onthophagus > Onthophagus sagittarius. The sequence goes on along the minus strand of JASERS010000002.1, from coordinate 60,743,206 downwards.
ATTTAATTACGTATATTAAAGAATTTGAACTGAAAGAAAAAGTTTGATGTAAACGTAACTTCATTTGGTTTTTGTTGATTTTTTATTCATAACATTAGGCCCAGTTTATTCATATTTGGTTGGATTTATTTAATTGGATATTTTCCATGGTTACTGCAATTTCCCTTGCCATGATTAGCTATTTGACTAGTAACTATGGTAAATATCCCACAGTTTAATTTAACCAAAGATGAATAAACTGGACCTAAAGTCACCGATACTACAATCATTTAGGCCTATTACTACCACCTTTTAGTTAAAGTTATCTTATAGATAAACCCATTTATTAGCCAATCAGGGCGTGTAAAATAGCCGTAACCATGGTAACTATCCCTTAGATAGTTTAACTAGAAGATGGTAGTAACGAGCCTTAGTTAAATTTATCTTATAGATAAACCCATCTACTTGTTTTTGAGAAATCAAATTTGAATTTAGTCTATAAAAAACAATCAATTGATTTTAACGCGTTGTTAGAATTGATTTCAACAAATGATATCTGGGTAGTAATTAAAGTCGAAGTAACTAAATTATAAGTAATCGGCAATTTTAATGATGAAACCCATTTTTTGACTTCTCGATTAGTTCTTGAGGAATTAATCTTTGACGTTAGTCTATAAAAAATAATCGATTGATTTTGACGCGTTGTTAGTGTTGATTTCAACAAATGCTATCAGGGTAGTGATTAAAATCGAAGTAACCAAATTATAAGTATTAAGTCAGAATTCTACGACAATTTTAATGATGAAAATCATTTTTTAATATCTCCAATGATTCTTGAGGAATCAATCTTAAAAATCTGTCTTAAAAGTCAATCTTGAAAGTTATCATATAAGAACAACCGATTTGTTTTCACACGATGTTAGTGTTGTTTGCAACAAATAATATCTGGGTAGTGATTAAAATCGAAGTAGCTAAAGAAGAAGAATTCTATAGCAATTTTAATGGTGAAACCCATTTTTTGATATCTCGATTGGTTTAAGAGGAATCAATCTTTGACGTTAGTCTATAAAAAAGAATCGATCGATCGAAATGATATCTGGGTGATGATTAATATCGAAGTAACTAAATTATGAGTACTGATTCAGAATTCTATGGCTATTTTAATGGTGATACCCGTTTTATGATATCTCAATTGGCTCTTGAAGAATCAATCTCTAAAGTTAACCTATAAAGAATTAACAATTTATTTTGGCACATTGCTAGTGTTGATTTTAATAAACGTTATCCGAGTGGAGATTAAAATCGAAGATATTTAATTGCGAGCAGTAACTCAGATTTCTGTTAGTAGTGTTTACAGTTTTACAAGCAGTATCAAATCTTCTGGAAGCATTTGAAGTCTTCTAGAAGCAGTTTCAAGTTTTCTGAAGCATTACAAGTCTTATGGAAACATTTTAAATCTTCTTATTTACTTTTCAACATAATTCTAACAATAAGACTTTTTTTAATCATACTTACAATCATGCAAATAACGAACGAATATGGTACTTAATACCTCATAGCTTAATACCTTAATACTATAACTTTTTTGGCCCGCCAAAAATTTCGGTAACATGAAATTGGGCCGCCTTGGAAAAACTTTAAAATAAAGTTAACTAAAAAATAATAGCAATGCACCTTAAGTTGAGTTGCGCTATCAACTTTATTTGAATCCAACCCAACCGAATAAACTAGATGTTAATTGGGTTTGGGTTTACCATTAATTTTAATAAAACTGAACTAGCTAGCTAAATATAATTGGGCTGGGTTCATCAACCAGAGATAGCTTTCCCTGGATATAAGCATAGCTTCATTCATTCGGTTTAACTGCCAGCGAAATTAAGGAGATCATTTTGCATCATGACGAGTATCAAAAAATATTTTCCATTATGCAGTTATGCGTCATGTAAAGAAAAATAGGAAAAGACCAAACTTTTGCTGAAAATGGGCAGTGTTTTTGTTCAAATAAAGCTCTTCTTTAAAATACTTGAGAATGGGCGTAGGCGTGCAGAATGCTATAGGTAATTCAATAACGTTCCACTGGTTGAAGTATTAAATTGAACAGCTGCTGAATCTACTCAACTTGATCCGTACAAGTTGAGTTGACTAAATATGGAACGTTTAACTTTCATAAACAGATTTTGAGTAATTGAAAAATACTTTAATTCCATCAATTAATAATACACCAAGAAATAACTGTATTAAATGTTGATTCAGGGCTACATGTTTCGACTATTAATGTTAGTCTTTGTGCAAAAGTGACAATGTCACTTTTGCATTCTCTTGGAGATTAAAGTGTTTTACTTTGTGTTTTATATTTTTAATGGTTAGTTTTTTATATATTGCTAATACACATGCACCCGGCATTTGAATTTAATTTTATCAATATAATAGTAAAACTAAAAAAGTGTATTGTGTAAAAACGTGTTTCCCGGTTTTAATGTGTGATTATTTGTACAATATTTGTTTCATTGTCTTTTAACTATATTATGACAAAAAATGATTTTATTTTCACCTGACGTCGTGCTTGAAAAAGACTAACATTAATAGTCGAAACATGTAGCACTGAATCAACATTTAATAAAGTTATTTCATCATTAACTTGGTGTATTATTAATTGATATATTTATAAATGATGAAAGATCACAATTGGCTATACTTTAACTCCAATTAAAAACAACTTATTTGAAAATCTGCTACAGATCCTTCGATTTATGCAAAATGGGTTACACTAACTAACTGACTTCACTAAGTGGGTTACAGATTAAATAAGGATATAAGAGCCATATGCTAAGCAGATTCTCAAACGTCACATTTTTAACATATTTTTTCAATGCAAATTTTGCAATTACTATTTATTTCTAATTCATGCATTGTCCCAACCCGAATTCTACGAAGTCTAATAATCAGGACGCTTTTGCATCTATAAGCGATAATGTATGGGAAGGTTTCAACTTCAGATAAGGCAAAAACTTCATGTTTAAGTTACGAATCGGTTGATAAATCTCAAAATAAACACAATCAAATAAGATCCGGCTAATTTATAACATCCTCATTAAAAAGTTTCTACTAAGATATACAGTCTACCTTGTACAGTGGGTACACTTTTGTAAATTTCAAAGTTTTTCAAAGTATGATGTGAAAGGGTCATGCAACTTTCAATATAACAATATCACAATATTGTTCATAAGTTTCACCGTTACACTTTTAATATCAGATCTTATTTTAATAGCTGTTATTAAACCTATATGAAAAAATTTTATTATCATTCAGACGTGTAAGATAACAAATTATTAGCTATTTTGACCGAATTGTTATCATTTTTAGGATATATCATATATAATAGTATTTATTTATTATACACGTAACATTAATTATTATTTATTAACAAATTATAAAATTTAAAAAAAAAATTTTTAAGTATCTCAAGTACTATAATATTTATGATAAAGTTTTGAAGTTTGGTACAGTATAAACAAATATCAAGTAAAATCACTGGCAATTTATGTTTTTAAAATTTGTTTTTGACCACTGTATTTTACAAGAATTGTCATCATTTTCACTCTAGTATATGTAGTTAAAATTATTCCCTGAGTCACCGAAACACCTGTATATTATATTATACACACATATTATACAAAATTATTGAACAACATTTTGCTTTTGCTGCCTATTTAAATTCAATAATTACAATATATTTATTATTAAAAAAACAACGTAAAAAAGAAGAGACTAAAAGTATGTTAAGCCTCAGGTAACAAAGTAATAATTTTGAAATTCAAAATACCATCAATGAGAGAATTCAAAAATGAAGATCCAAAACATTGCGAGAACTATTTAATTATGTGCGAGAAGAACTTTTGCTAGTTGACATCTAAGACATATAAATTGATTTTAAGGAAAAGCTCATTTGAAAAAGTATTGGCGTTAAAGTCAGAAAAGTTGGGTGGTGGTTCAGTGATTAAACTCTCGGATTAAGTTTCGCGCACCCGTCCTTCGGAGAAGATGTTGAGTCGTCAGTCACGGCAACCAGTTTTTTCATCTCTGGCTGTCGTTATCACTCATGTGTGTAAGGGGCAACATATGGTCAGAACGTATAGGCAGGCTGAACCTTGAGGAAGTAGTATCATGAAGAGGTATCTGACAAGGGCGAACCTACACCAAGCAGATAACCAAATCAGCCAAAAATTGAATTACACACATTGATGATTACAGGAACTAAATCGGTAAATTTTTGCAATAAATTTACACTAAAAAATTATACCAAAAATTTCTACTAATAAATTAAAATTTGTGATTTATTTAGATACATTACATTAACATTAGATATTAGGCCCGTTACTACTATCTTCTGGTTAAGCTATCTAAGAGATTGTTACCATAGTTACGGCTATTTTACGCATTTGAGTGGATGGGTTTATCTATAAGATAAATTTAACTAAAAGATGGTAGTAATGGGCCTTAGTTGAAGATCATATCCTCATAGGACCATATAGCATTAAGTTTTAGTTGGATTGGGTTGAGCCATCAACCTCATCTTAATCCAGCCCAATCGGACTAATTAGCTCGCGCTAGATATTAATTGGGTTGGGTTCAGATAAGATTGATGGTTCAACTCAACCTAACGACCTAGTTAGCTTTAAGTATTAATTTGGTTGGGTTGAGCCATCAACCTTATCTGAACAAAACTCAACTCACCTAGTTAGTTAGTGCTAGATATTATTATCGGATTCAAAAGATTTTACCACTCACTTTGAAGGCAAAACACAAAGAAACTGCTCCAAAGAGATTAAAAAACTAAGAGATTAGCTTTGTTTGACGCGTAATTTAATTCTTTATAATGTGCTGTAATGATTTAATTTAAAATTTTTTCATCCACTCGTGTAGTAATTATGACACGTATAACAAAGAAATGTACCAGATTTCGGTCAATCTGTAAAGAATTTTCGATTTTTTTTCTCAAAACCTATTTGGTTATTTTCAAATTTGAACAGATGGTAACCTGATATATGCTTAATTAAGTATATAGTAAGCAAATTAGTTGGATTAAATCATCAACTAGATCTCAATTAGCTAGTTAGCACTAGATATTAGTCGAGTGGATCAAAATTAAAAATTGACCAGACCAGCATTCAACATTTTATTGAATGAACACTCTGTAACAAATAAGCCTCTTCTTTTCATGTATTCTATTAATAAATGCTATAGCATTCATTGTAATGATTCAATCTAACGAAATTCATTGTATATGATGATTAAAATACGGTAATCTGACTATCCATATTGTAAAATTTTTAAACGGTGTTTCAAATTTTGGATATCACAGCAAATTCGAAAATAAAATGAGTGTCAAGCTATATATTTATAACGTTAAAATTAAAAATTATCTATAACGTTAAAATCTTTGACATTTCTGTGTTGAATCTTTTTACTGCCAACCTCAAAAAACTACGCAATAAAATTTAAGTAATCAATCGAATTATTTTATGTTTTTAATTAATTAATTACGAACGATTTTGTGTTAATATTTTATATCCAGTGCCTCGGCCGCAAGCGACCTCGGCGATTTGAATTAAAATCGCTCCTTGTATATTTTAATAAATGTATAGTTTCCCATAAAACGATTTTATTCTCACTTCACCGAGGTCGCGTAGCGGGCGAGGCATTTCAATTTTCCAAAATGAACGATTTTGTATTAATATTTTATATCCAGTGCCTCGGCCGCGAGCGACCTCGGCGATTTGAGGCGAAATCGTTCTTTGTATATCTTCGTAAATATATAAAGTCTCTCATAAAATGATTTTGTTCTCACTTCGCCGAGATCGCTTGCGGGCGAGGCACTTTAATTTTCTAAAATGAACGATTTTGTGTTAATATTTTATATCCAGTGCCTCGGCCGCAAGCGACCTCGGCGATTTGAATTAAAATCGCTCCTTGTATATTTTAATAAATGTATAGTTTCCCATAAAACGATTTTATTCTCACTTCGCCGAGGTCGCGTAGCGGGCGAGACACTTCAAATTTTCCAAAATGAACGATTTTGTGTTAATATTTTATATCCAGTGCCTCGGCCGCAAGCGACCTCGGCGATTTGAATTAAAATCGCTCCTTGTATATTTTAATAAATGTATAGTTTCCCATAAAACGATTTTATTCTCACTTCGCCGAGGTCGCGTAGCGGGCGAGGCATTTCAATTTTCCAAAATGAACGATTTTGTATTAATATTTTATATCCAATTCTTTGATTTTATAGAAAAGATATTAATTGAGGTTAATGCCTACATAAATTATTTAAAGATTTCCTTGAAATCTTTCGCATCAATTAAGAAACATCCTGTATGGTTATCGTGAACAAACAAAAAATGTTTGAAGAAATGGAGAATAAAAATAAGGTATGTAAATGAAAAAAGGTATTATATGCCCTTTAAAACAAGCCGCACTATAGCGACATAAAAAAAATTAAATAATAAATTAAAAGAAATTGGAATAAAACCAATCAATACTGGTCAATGCATTTCCACATCAAATGAAAAGGAACCACTTCTCGTCAAAATAGACGTGAATGATATTATAATAGATGTAGCCTATAAAAACTTGAAGAAAACAGAAAATTTTCACTTTATCTTCACAGATTACAACGAAAGTCATTGGATTGTAGCGAAAAGGACATTAAGGTACTTAAATTAAGGCCGCAACTTGGAAAACTAAAAAACAAAGAACTGTATCATTATCAAGTACAAAAGCCTTACCTAAGCGCTCGAAGAAGCTTTGTATATGAAAAAATTTGTATCGGAATTAAAACTTGATTCAAAAAAATCGTCACAAAAACGTTTATCATAACAGGACTACATTCATCTATTGTTGTTAGTTCTAGTTTTACTTCAATTAAAATATACAGGGTTACCAAATGAGTTTGTAAAGTACTCTATTTCAGAAACTATTCATTGTAAAGGCCCTCATTAAAAAAATGTGTTTAGATATACGGCTAAAATCCAACATAACCCAACCTTGTATATTTGAACCAGAGCCATGCTAAGATATTCGGCACACCAAGCCTAGGTTGGGCAAACCTAGGCTTGGGGTGCCATTTCACATCCATTTCATTGCAAAAACAGGCGCCCTCAGGAGTTGGCTCTCCAGGGCGATATATCCATTAGCCTAATAGCTTTAGGATGGCGCCGGATTTGATTTTTATACAAAAAATAAAAGTGATATAAATAATTAACTGTCATAATATAATAAACAATAAAGATTTGTTAATCCGTTTATACATCACGTATAATTTTAAAATTATTGCTTTGGAATGTATTTTTATAAATTTATTTTTAAGATACACACCCCCAGTTTTCAGGCAATAGCGTTTAAAAACGTACAATTTTAGCTCACACCTACTTAGAGGAAATTTTGGCACAGTCTAAGACACGTTATAAATAAAACATCGTCGGACGCCTCTTTTATTTAAAATAGAAATTCCCCCAAAACATTATTACGACATATTACGCAAAGAGGATTCCGAAATTATCCTCATCAACAAGTGGTAAACAAAGATTGAGTTGCCACAATCATAATTCATAATCAATTTTTAAAAAAATCGAAATTTAAATTTTTTTGATTAAAAATCTAAATCATTTAAATTTTGTTACATTACTTCTTGCGTATATTGTGCGTCAAAATTTTTGAAATTATTTTCTTTTTCGGTCTCGTGTCGGTTGGCAAATGGATCTCGTTCGTTGAAAAGCCCGATTGACGTAAAATCACTTGGCTTAGGCTAAAGCTAAGGCTTAAAGTATTAGGGAGTAAATTGCGCGAAAATAAACGATTTTAAACAAACCCTAATTAAGCTGTTATTGAAGTATTCAATTAAAAAATGACTATTGTATCGTGCAATTCCGTCAACAAAACGACCTCGAGTTTAAATTTAAAAAACCAAATTATCTTTACGCGGAATTTTTTTTATTATTTTTTATAAAAAGGGATTTCCAATAATTCTTTATTTTTCGCGCGATAATGTCGAAATAAACTGTAAGGATGCTACTTAATTGAATTTAATTCGGTTTTATTGCTTCTTATAGCATGAGATAAGATGGAGATTAAAAGGGAAGAATAAAAAAAGGAGAAATGTTTAGAGTTTAGAGAAGGTTATTACAATAAGGAAGTAGACGGATTATTTCGAATTATGATTAACGATTAAATTTAGTTTATGATTTTAACTAATGATAATGTTTAATTAGGATATATTATAAACAACTAATTTATTTTGAATAATTACTTTATACTTTAACCAGTCAACTGTCAGAAATCAAAATCACTCGTAATCTCAAAGAAAATGTTATATAAAAAATAAGTGAAATCAGTGATTTATAATTTTTGATTTGCATATGCAATATGAGTCAAAAAATTAGTAATCGTGTATAAATCTGACTTCAGGATTTCGATAAATGTATTTTTTTGAAAGTTGTTGAGACAATGTTGACTTTTACTAGATAATAACTTAAGTTTGCTATTGATAGACAATAAAAATCTAATAGATGTTAATTTATAAAGAAATGATGATCTTCTATTTATAGTGTCTTACCAATTACATTTCGTATCCTTCCAGCTACTCTTAGTCTACTGCCAGTGAATAGACGCTTTTTATTTCCAACTAACTAAATCTGTAATTTTCAATATATCAATATATTGTCTGTAATTTTCAATATATAGGATGATGAATGTAATGTCAACAACGCAAAATATAGCACATATTCTCCTCTATCCATCAATAAAATCCATTTTATAGCCTCCCTCATCCATCACCAGTCTCCCAGAATCTGCCTTCATTTCCTGTCATTTTCTCTCAGTTCGGCACATCCCAGAATCATAAAACCTATTCATTAATCAGGTACTTTGAAAGCCTCTATACCATTATGATGAACCTTTTCCCTCCGTTATTGGCATCCTTCTCTTCTGTCTCTTGACGCCTCTATGCTTTGCCACTTCTAGTCTGATTTTCTGCTAGCATATTCAGTTTTTTTAAACAATGCCTGCTCTTGCATTGTGCGTACCCATTCGCTTTAATAGGTACGATATCTGTTTAGGCAAATTTTTTAGAAGAACACAACGTCAAATTCTTGGAATTGATAATATCAGACACCCCGATAGTCAGCGGCGCGGGTACAAGTAGGATTTTATATTTAGATACACGACTGCTTACAAATATCAATCGTTGCTTTCAGAGAATAGAACATTATTGATTTTTCCTTTCTGCGAATTTTGGCTATACAAAACGAACTGTATGCTGTTTTAAGCTACATATTTGGGTACTAAAGATTATTGAGAAACATTGCCGAGGAGTTAGACAACTTACTCTTAGGTTGGAAATACCAAAAAGTCGACATAAAATTTGAGCTGCACGATAATGTTGCTAAGGACTGATAGAGCTAGCAATATAAAGTGTAATATTAGCTATTTTTTGTATTCTGTAAACATGATGTAGTCTTCTGCCAATAATGTTCTTCAGTATTCTGTAAACAACTACTCTTCTATGAATAGTGTTTCATCTTTCATTACCTTTATTTAGTCTTCTGTCAGATATACATAGTTCTAGTTACATATACTGCTTTATTCTAGCCGTTTGAGTACCAAAGTTTATTTAACAAAACTGTTGAATAGTTCTGAGAAGCACAACCGTAGCAAGATACCGCTCGTCTTAAGTTTGGATACCACAAAATTGATATAATCTAAGGATCGTGCTTGTGCTGCTAAGAATTGACATAATAAGCACTAACAAATCTTCTATTAACTATTTTTAGTCTTCTACAAATATGACGTAGTCTTCTGCCAATATCATCAAGGCTTTTATCAGTAAAATGTATTTTTTTGCAAGTAATATCTCGTCCTCCAGAAGCAAACTTTATCTTCCATCTGTAGTATTCAGAGTTCTATTAGCTATATTTGGTCTTCTGCCAAGAATGTTTAGTCTTCTGCAAACACCTAGTCTTCTGTTCACAGTGTTTGATCTTTCATAATCTGTATTTATTAGTCTTCTGTCAGGTATACACACTTCTAGTTATATATACTATTTTATTCGAGCCGTTTGAGTACCAAACGTTATTGAACAACACTACAGAATAGTTCCGAATAGCACAACAGCGGCAAGATAACGCTTACCTAAAGTTGGGGATATCAGAAAATTGATATAATCTAAGGAGCATGCGTCAACTCTTCTATTAGTTATTTTTAGTCTTCTGTACACAAGATGTAGTATTCTGCCAACATTACCTAATCTTTTATCAGTAAATGCACTTTTCGCAGGTAATATCTAGTACAGAAACAAACTTTGCTTCTATCTGTAGTATTTAAAGTTCTATTAGCTATGTTTGGTCTTCTGCCAACAATGCTCAATGTTTTGCAAACACCAAATCTTCTGTTAATAAGTACTTAATCTTTCATTATATGTATTTAGTTTTTTAGCTGTATACCTACTGCTTTATTCTAACAGTTTGGCACCAAAGGTAATTTAACAACACTGTCAGATAACCCATGTCTGAAGTTGCAAAGTTGCCACAAAATTGATATAATCTAAGGATCGTGCTCGCGCTACTAAGGATTCACAAAGCTAAGTCTATCAAGTCTTCTATTAGCTATCTTTAGTCTTTTGTAAAAATGATGTAGCCTTCTGCCAACGTTACCTAGGCTTTTGACAGTAACATGTTGTTTTGGTTTCTTTAGATGTCGTGTCTCTTTTCACGAATATTTCCTTGGAGTTGGTGACTGAAAGGTTGTCTGCTCAGTGGGACTTGATACAACTTCATACTGAGATTTCCCATGATCTTTTTATTAGAATCAATGAATTTCTGTTTGATTCCTCGGTATTCTCTTTTAAGGGTGTTTATTGCAAACAAGTGTGGTACTCCCATGGGCAGCCCACTCAGCCCCATTCTGATTACCATAGTTATGGACTGTACATTAGATGTGTGCATTCCCAGATTGCCCTTCATATATAAGTATGTTGACGACATCATTTGTGCTGTCCCTTTCGACAGGCTTCTCTATGTGCTGAGGGAATTTAATTCTGTTAACCATCATATACAGTTTACCACCGAAACTGAAACGAAAAATTGTTTACCTTTCCTAGACACTCGGGTTACTAGAAATCCTGATCAACGTATTTTTGGATTGAATTGACAACTTTTGGATTAGTATAGGAAGCCAACTTAGATCGTTTAATTAACTTTTATTCTTGCCACTCAACCCAGATGAAGATCAATACTCTTAGGGCCATGAAGAATAGGGTTTTATATCTTGCTGATGAGGGGTTTCAACAGAATCTTTTATCACCAGGATACTCCTGTGCGGCCAGTCGGTGTGTCTCCATCTCCTCTTGACTGGTCGATGACACATCCTCGTGATGACTTAACTCTACTTAATTCTTAACGTTGTGTAACCAGTACTTCCACCTAAAGGTAACATGTACTTCTTTGCAAGTAATATCTAATCCAGAGACAAGCGTAAGAGACAGTATACAGAGTTGTACTAGCTCTGTTTGGTCTTCTCCAATAATCTTCAATTTTCTGTAAGCACCTTTCCATCCAAATCATTCTCGTCAAAGGTAATATACCTTTCCATCTGTATTAGTTAGATGAGATTTTCATGTCATTTTATTATCAAGTGTAATGCCCAGATATTTGATTTCTTTTAATAAAGCTAATAGAGCAAGAGATGGTACACTTGACATTACCTTTGACGAGAATGGTTAGATCATCTGTATAAGTAGTTATTGTAAAGTTGGCTTCAATTACACATTTCAACAATGAGACATTCAGAATGGACAGCCTAAGTACTAAGCTTAATTATCCTATGTTTAAGAATGTTTCGTCAATCCAAAGATCTCAGCATCGAGACGCTCGTCTTAAATTGGGGATAGCAGAAATCTCAGCGATGCTTAGACTTCAACTAAGCAAAATTAAGTATTCTATAAACTATTTTAGCCTTCTAGAAACAAGATCTAGTTTTCTGCCAAATAGTACTGAAGCTTTTGTCAGTAATGTCTTTTAGCTGAGGTATTCAGTGTTCCACGAGTGATGTTTCGTTATTCTATCTGTAACATGCAATTTTCTGCCAACAATATTTAGCTTTCTGCAATAATTACAATCTTCTGTTAACAGTGTCTTGGCATTATAAAGTTCTATAAAGTATTTTAGCCTTCTAGAAACAAGATATAGTTTTCTGCCAAATAATACCGAAGCTTTTGTCGGTAATGTCGTCTAGCTGAAGTATTTAGTGTTCCATGAGCTATGTTTCGTTATTCTATCAGTAACATACAATTTTCCGCCAACAATATTTAGTCTTCTGCAATCATTGTACTCTTCTGTTAACAGTGTTTTGGCATTCATTAGCAAAATCAAATTATCTGCCAATTACATTTAATTCGACTAACATACACATACAAGCAATACCACAAGATTTCATAAACTGTATTAATTTAGTTTAACACAAATCAGATATGAAATAAACCTAACCTAAGTTTTCTTCCTAAGGTAGTTTTATCTACAGTTACCATCTCGCAAAAAAGATGACTAACATTTTATTTTACGTTCATATACAAGTTATTAGTAAGTTTACTGGACCGTTTTTTTAGGTATTGATGATTTTTTAGATATTTGTGGGTACATGATGGTGGTTTCCCATGCAACCCACAGCAATTTAACAAAGAATTTTTGATGTCAGAAAGAATTAGAGATTGGTTCAACTTTTATTGTTAAGTCAAAAGCTTATAAATTAAAGAGAGTTATTTCTAGCTTTAAGTTGAACCCAACCTAACTTAGTTTATACAGTACGCGCATAAAGTATGGAAACAAATTTTAGTCCAAATTAATCAAGCAGTTAAATAAATCAAATCAAAATAATTCGATTAAAAATTTTGAATGACTAAATTATTTATTTATTTATATTTATAATAAAATTAAATAAAGAACACTTACTTGGGTCAAAAAATACGATCGCTTTAAGACAGGCGAACTCGGTATCGTCAACTTGAACTTCCGTCATCGGTTTAACGAGTTCATCGATAATCCTGCTTCCGACCCTGGAGATGTCCAAATCCGGCGAAATTCTGGAGTCTGATAATACCATTACTGTGTATGATTTCGACAAAACATTATTCGCACTACCGTACATTTGCCGTGGTCCTTTTTCATTAATTTCAAATTCAACAAAATTTTTTTTTTCATTTCAGGTTAGTCACTTAATCATGCTTTAAAAAAAACATCGTTTCGCTTTTTCGTCCAGTAATTTTGTAATTTTTACAAAATTATTGTTTGTATTACCGTATCACACATAAATGTAGGCGATCCAAGGTTAATAATAAATAATAGCGCTTCTCTCTCTCCCTCCTTTTTTGTCGTTTTTTCATCCGTATGTAGTTTATAATTTTTTTTTGAAACTAAATACGAATTAAATTCCCTAATGATTTTCTAAAATGAGGCAACAAAAAAAATGATTATGTGAAACGCATGCAAACATTATTAATTTTGTGGATGGTGATGGGCAAATGTACGGACATGCTGTTCTATTCTAATACACAAAAATAATACTAAAAAATAATAACTATAACCCAAAAAAAATTAATTAATCATTAATAATACATTTTGAATTAGAATATTTAAAAATAATGTTAGAGCGATAAATTAATACTTATTTATGCAATCCGAAGCGATAAAAATAATTTATCTGACCCAGTCAAGGTAAAAAAAACGAAATAAAAAAATTGTGTCCCATTTACGTTCTACTCATGCGAGTTAAAGAAAAAAATTAAAAAACAAATGGAAAGTTTTGCAAAAGCAAACTTAACGTTTCTAATTTGAAATGTTAACGTTTTAAAAATGAGACACACATAAATTACTTATTATTAATAACCCAACTTTGTAACTGATACATACCTGGACAGTGTTTTGTAATTATACAGTTATTCCCCAATAATAATATGTCTTTAAGATGCATAGATCGACGTGCTAATCCTAATAGGAGATGTTCACCTGCGTGCGCCCTCAATAAAGCTACCTAATAACAATAAAGAAAACTACGATAAAAAAAGGATTTTTGGTGTAGGTCGATTGAAAATAAGTCGAGATGTTTTGGGAAAAACAATACACTTTGTTAGGATTAAAGGAAAATACGAAGACTAAAAAACGTGAAAAGGTTATTGAGGTGAGTCAAAATCGCTGTAGTTGATAAAAAATATCTATACAAAATTAAAAAAAAAGATTTTCAGGAATTTTGAAATTGTTTTTTACTTGATTGAAAATAAATTGGGATGTTTTGGCAACAACAATAAACAACCTATTGGCATTAAAGGAAATAATTTCCAGCAAATACGAAGATTAAAAAATGTGAAAGTCTTTTCGGGGTGAGTCAAAATTGTTGTAGTTGAACAAAAATATCTATAGAATACTTAAAAGAAGATGACAGATTTAACAAAAAAAATTTTTTTCACCAATTTTGAAACTGTTCCAAACATGCAGGAAATAGGAATTATTTATTGGTGTTTGTCAAAATGATTTTGGTTGATTGAAAATAAATTTAGATGTTTTGGCAACAACAAAAAACAACTTATTGGCATTAGAGGAGAAGTTTTCCAGAAAATATGAAGACTAAAATACATGAAAACGTATTTTTTTCATTTGGTGGGAGAATTGTTGTAGTTGACCAAAAATATATATAGAATACTTAAAAGATGACAGATTTAACAAAAAAAGTGTTCTTCACGAATTTTGAAATTGTTCCAAAGATGCAGGAAATAGAAATTGTTTATTGTCGTTTGTCAAAATGATTTTCGTTGATTGAAAATAAATTGAGATGTTTTGGCAGCAACGACAAACAACTTATTAGAATTAAAGGAGATTTTCACAAAATGCAAAAAGTATAGATAACGGTAAAAGCTAATTGAGATGACTAAAAATAGTTGTTGTTGATCAAAAATATCTATGCAATACTTAAACAGAGAATACTTAAAAAATTTTGAAATACTTTCCAAAATGCGCAGAAACAGAAATTTTTTACTGATACGTTTCAAAACAATACTAATCGACTGGAAACAACTTCAGGTTATTTGACAAAAATGGCAGTAAGGCTTAATGCCATGAATAGGAAGTCATCCTTAATATTCGAAGACTTTAGATTAAGGAAAAAAATGATTGGTGTAAATCAAAATTGTTTTAGTCTCCCTGAAACGTATTATACGTTTTTGAAGAAACCACTTTCTTAGAAGAAGACTGTTAATTGCTAAAAGATGTCTAAATACTGTTTATAAGACTATATACTCCTGTCAAAGCTACTAACTTAAAGAAGAATATTTACCGTTGTATACAATTAGATATTACTGTTAAATGACTAGTTTTGTAACAGACTACATTCTCTTGGATTATAAGTAATAATTGCTTAGAAAGAGGAAATACTGTTTCTAGAAGACAACCCATTACTTAGAAAGATCTAAATACAGCTAAAGGCAAAACATTGCTTCCAAAAGAATAGGTAGTGTTGTCAAATATAGCTTGAATAGGGAAAATATCTTTTCCAAAACATTATCCACTCCTTCCAGAACGCTAAATGCAGTTAGAAAGAACTGTGATTTGTATGAAAAGGCAGGATATTGCTTGAAAAGCGAGAACACCTTTCCAAAAGATGATCTACTGCTTCCAAAACGCTAAATACAGCTACAGAGGACTGTGATTTATTTGGAAAGGCGAGATATTACGTCCAGAAGACTAGACGCTGCTTCCAGAAGACTAGATATTGTTGTCAAAAGGCTATTAACTGCTTGAATAGACGAAATACCATTTCCAAAACATTATCTACAACTTCCAGAACGCTATATACAGTTAGAAAGAACTCAGATCTACATGGAAATGCGACATATCGCATCCAAAAGACAACACACTACTGCCAAAAGACTACTAACTGCTGAAAAAGAGAAAACAACTTTTCCAAAAGATGATCTACTGCTTCCAGAACGTTAAATACAGTTGGAAAGGACTGTGATTTACATGGAAAGGCGAGATATTGCGTCCAAAAGAGTAAAAATTGCTTCCAGAAGACTAGATATTGTTATCAAAAGACTATTAACTGTTTGAATAGAGGAAATCGTTTTCAAAAGATTATAAGCAGCTTCCAGAACGCAAAATACAGTTAGAAGGAACTATGATCTACGTGGAAAGACGAGATATTGTTTCCAGAAGACTAAAAATTGATGTCAAGGGTCTAATAACTGCTTGACAAGAGGAAACACCTATTCCAAAAGATGACCTATTGCTTTCAGAACGCTAAATACCTATAAAGGACAGTGATCTACCTGGAAAGGCGAGATACTGTACCCAAAAAACAACACATTGCTTTCAGAATAGCAATTGATTGAATAGATGAAATATCGTTTCCAAAACATTATCTACTATTTCCATAACGCTAAATACATTTAGAAAGAACTCTGATTTGCATGAAAAGGTAGCATATTGCTACTAAAAAATTAATCACTGCTGCCAAAAGACTAATAACTGCTTAAAAAGAGAAAACACCTTTACAAAAGATGACCTACTGCTTCCAGAACGCTAAATACAGCTGGAAAGGGCTGCGAATTATTTGGAAAGGCAAGATAATCCATCCAAAAGACTAAACATTGCTTCCAGATGACTAGATTGTTGACAAAAGGCTATTAACTGCTTGAATAGAGGAAATGATTTTTCCAAAAAATTATATGTGCAGCTTCTAGAATGCTAAATAAAGATTCAAAAAATATGATCTCCATGTAAAGGCGAGATATTACTTTTCCAGAAGATTAAAACTTGATGTTGTCAAAGGGTAAATACAGTTTCCAAAAGACTATTTACTCATTCCAGAACGCTAAATACAGCTAGAAAGAACTGTGATCTATTTGGAAAGGCGAGATATAGAACCCAAAAGACAACACATTCCTGCCAAAAGACCAAATGATCTTTCTAAAAGTTTATATGCAGCTTCCAGAATGTAAAATACAGCTAGAAAGTACTATGATCTACTTGTAAAGGAGAGATATTGCTTCAAAAACGTTAAATACAGCTAAAATGGAATACGATCTACTTATTAAGACCAGATATTGCTTCCAGAATACTAACAATTCATCAAAAGGTTGGTAACTGCTTGAAAAGAGAAAATACCGTTTCCACAAGATTACATGGAGCTTCAAAAACGCTAAATGCAGCTAGAAAGGAATATGATCTTCTTGTCTTCTTGTCTAGGCTTGAATAAAGAAAATACCGTCTCCAAAACATTACTTACTTCTTCCAGAATGCTAAATACAGTTAGAAAACACTGTAATCTACATGGAAAGGCGAGATATTGCTTCCAAAAGACTAATAACTGCTGGAAATGAAGACTGTCATTTACTTGTAAAGGCAAGATATTGCGTCCAAAAGACTACAGTTTGCTTCCCGGAGGCTAGGATAATGCTGTCAAGAGTAAAAACTGGTGAATAGAGAAAATACAATTTCTAAAAGATGAACTACTATTTCCAAAATACTTAACACAGCTGGAAAAAACTACCATCTACTTGTAAAGGCAGGATATTGCGTCCAAAAGACTACAGTTTGCTTCCAGAAGGCTAGATACCTCTGTCAAAAGCGAGAGTAATAACTGGTGAATAGAGAAAATACAGTTTCCAATAGATGAACTAGACTACCTCCAGAACGCTAAACACAGCTGGAAAAAAATGTCATCTTCATGTAAAGGAACGATTTTTCGTGCAAAAAACTACAGTTTGCTTCCACAAGGCTAGATACTGCTGCCAAACAGTAATAACTGGTGATTAGAGAAAATACAGGTTCAAAAGTTTTCAAAAAGGGGAGGTCTTGCTTCTAAAAGACTAACAATTTATGTCAAAAGGATACTAACTGCTTGAAAAGAGGAAGTACCGTTTACAAAAGCCTATCTACTCATTTTAGAACTCTAAATACAGCTAGAAAGGCATGCGATCTACTTGGAAAAGCGAGATATTGCTTCCAAAAACGTTAAATACAGCTCAAAAGGAATACAATCTTCTTGTAAAGGGGAGATCTTGCTTCCAGAAGACTATTTATGACAAAAGGTTAATAACTGCTTTAAAAGAGGAAATACCATTTGCAAAAGCCTATCTGGCTGCCAAAATTCCAGAATGCCATTCCAGAACGCTAAATACAGCTAGAAAGGAATATGATCTTCTTGTAAAGGCGAGATCTTGCTTCGAGAAGACTAACAATTTATGTCAAAAGGTTAATAACGAACTGCTTGAAAAGAGGAAATACCATTTCCAAAGGCCTATCTAATCATTCCAGAATGGTCAATACTAGCTGTATTAGGAAGGAGTGTGATCTACTTGGAAAGACGAGGAAAGATACTGTTTTCAAAAGACACCTTTGTGTTGTATTTACAAAAGACTGCTTATTATAGTCTGTTCCACGACCATTGAGTCGCATGTCATACCAAAAACACGCCCACTGAGTAACGACGTTGCCAAGCGTTTTTTAACAGCTCGATGGATAACGCACCCAATTCGCAATTTGTTAATCTCTTTAAACAGCTTTTTTATCTGCAGTTTATGGTTGTTGTAAATAAAATAACGTTAAAAGTATTGTTTTTAAGTTTAATGTTCAAAACAGATTGCAGGTGTTTGTAAAATGAACGGCAACATGGCATATTTCTTTATTCGTCTAATTTACGGTACGTTTTATTTTATATTTCTTTTTTTAATTTGTATGAGTTATCGTATTTGAGCATTACGGAATCAACTAAACGCTATATTAAAAAATTGGAAATTAACTATCCGCATTTATTAGAATTAAAATTCATAAATTATTGGTCAATAAATCAACGCTGTGACGTATTGATGATGTGCGACTCAACGGTCGTAAAACAGATTATACTTTCAGAACTCTGAATTAAAGATATGTAATTTACGAGAGTCACGCCAAATCACGATGATGCTCGCTCATGACCCACCACTCTCGTGAGTGTGTATGATCGTGAGTAACTGTGACACAACATTACCCGAGTAGACTGATTTTTTTCTCCAAGAGTTTCTTCCTTGTAAATGTTGATAATTTTCCTGTCTATCATCCGAAAGAAAGAATGTTAAGTAGGTCAGTTTTGTTTGCAAACATTAATTATACCGTGAAGATTTCTTTTATACCTCAATTAAGGTGTGAAGAAACCCCAATTGTAATATAAAAAGGGTAAAGAAAGGTAGCCCCGTTTTGTTCCCCAATTAAAGCGTGAAATTTTTACTTTGACCTGTCAATCATCCCCCGAAATAATGTTAAGTAGGTCAGTTCTGTTTACAAACATTAATTATACCGTGAAGATTTCTTTTGTACCTCAATTAAAACGTGAGGTTTTCTTTTGACTTGTCACTCAACTTCTGAAAGAATGTTAAGTCTGGAAACGAAAGTCAGTCGGTGCATTTTCGAGAAGAGTTCTAAAACAAGAGTTTCGGAAGAGGTTCATATCTCTTTTTATATTTAGTATATCCAGATTGAAATCTACGGAAACGTGAGCACCATTCCACCCCCCTATCCATATATCATGAGTGAACCACGTGAATCACGCGTGAGCCATTAATTCACGTGATTAATGTATGATATTTATGTGAGTGATATGCGTGACTCACATTTGTGATTAATTAATTAATCTTTAAATTAATTGAATAGGACTTCTTAAGAATTGAAGAAAAAAAAACAAAAACGTCATGTAATTGTGACACTTACCATAATAATCAAAGATCTAATTAATTTGTAAGCATGAAAACGGTTCGTTATAAACAAAAACATTATCTCTTTACAAAACAAATCACTTACTTGATCGTCTAATTGAAGTTCCGTAAACGCAGGGATGTATTTGGCCCATTCGACCAAAATTAATAATTGCTGTTTCATCGATTCGCACACATCGTTGATGTTGGCAAGTTGTTTATTACTCAAATCGTAATCATTAATAGGCGAAGATCCCTAATTATTAACAAAAAAGAATTAAGAATTAAGCAATTCTTTAAGAATTAAAGATTTACCTCTAAAGCTGCACCGACTTGTCTTGATAACATTTCAGCATTTAATAAAGAAGTAACCGATAACCCATTCGTTTGGGAATTCTCTTCGTAAGACGGCCTTCGACAACTAATTCGATCCCTTTCATTTTGTACGGCTAAAAAAATATTGCTTTAATAAATAATTATTATTTATTCGTTGAATTACCTTCTTTTTTCATTCCAGCTTTAAAACATTTCCTTAACCTACAATATCTACATTGATTTCTTTTATCTTTATCGACGACGCAGTTTCTAGTGAATCTAAAAGAAATTCGAAAATATTTTCTCAATGGATAGTTTGCAATAAAACCTTAATAGATCAATTATAATTAATTTTTGAATTATAAACACTTGCGTAGTTGCGTAATTTAACGCCAGTGGGTTAAACGATGATCATTTACAAAATTGTCCTTCGAATTATAAATTTTTGAAAAAAATTCTTTGAAGGCTTTGTAATCAAAGTGCGATTATGTGATGATTTAGCAAAAATTATTCCGATTATTATTATTATTTTGTGGCAAGCCAATAAAAAGAGACAGTTCAAAAACCAAAAAGGTGATTAACATAAATAACATCGAAGAAAATTAATCATCGATATTATTTTTAGTAATTTTTCCTATTTCTTGTTTTTGTGACGCATGTTGTTATCATTAAAACCAAAAGGATGACAAATTTGCACAAGACCAATTAATCATTTTTAGCTTACCAAGGAAAATACTCGATCCGTTTCAACAGAATGATTCGATTGACTTTTTATGGTAAAAACTCGATTTCTCTTTGTTTGTGTAAACTTTATCTCACCTGCAGGTATACAAATGGTTTTTCCGAACAGATCTTCTAAAGAATCCTTTGCAGCCGTCACAAGACGCCGCCCCATAATGTTTCCCCGTAGCTCTATCACCACAAATGGCACAATGTTGACTTAGAGTAGCTCCTGCATTCGATCCGGTACTACTCAATGATGTGGCTAGCGAATTATTGCCAGCCATCGTCATATCAGAATCTAAAACAAATAAGAAAACCGTTATGTAATTTTATTTGCAAAAATATGTTGATTTAATTTGTCGATTTAAACGCCATTAACAAACTAAATGCATTTTTAGTATGTGAAGGTCGGCAATATTCAAAGAAAATTAGAAAAAAATATATCGATTTCCTTCAAGGATTTCAACATGTTTATTTATTCTATTTTAAGTCAATAACATCTCTATTTGTAAAAAAAAGGCACGTGTAAAATGCAAATTAATTTATTAATGAAACCTAAAAATTTTATTTAAATTTTTCATTATTACTATAAATAATGAAAATATAAATTAATTTCAACAAGGTAAGTAAACAAATGGCATGTAAAAGTACATTGGCTATCCGAGTTGTGCACAACTTGTTGGACTTTGGACTCAAAGCATGATATCTCAACAGTTATTAGAACCTGTGTATTGGTTTATTTTTTGCATTTATCGTTTCTTGTTTGTGAAATCAATGAATTAAATTGAAATTATTGATTTTAATGCAACGCAATTTCTCCGGCGTGACAAACAAACATGTACACGATTATTTTGATTTCTCTTCTTCATCTCCATCCGATTCGAGCGTGTTAAATCTCGCAACATTTTACGAAAGTGAAATTCAACGCGGGTGGAGTGAATGAAATGAATGAAACTCTCACTCGGAGAACTTTTGGGACGACAATAAGCGGTCTATTTATAAACGCCTTTCAACTCAACTTCAAAAAAGATTAGTTTAACGTCGCGGGGGAACAAAACAAAAAGAGAGAAAATATTTAATGCTTAATTGTCATTGACCTTGGCAATAAATATGTTCGCGTTACGTAATGACGTTTTGAATAAAGTTATGTGTTGAGAATACGAATAAAAAATTTTTACAAAAAAAAATAATGATTTTAAAAAATTTTCTTTAAATTATTGAGAATGAAAGTTTGGGACTGAATTAAATAAATAATCTTCATGGAAAATCCTTTAAAATGAACTCCAACACGACCTATTTAGT
Organism: Onthophagus sagittarius; assembly: GCA_036711965.1. NCBI lineage: Eukaryota > Metazoa > Arthropoda > Insecta > Coleoptera > Scarabaeidae > Onthophagus > Onthophagus sagittarius. Next base: position 60,721,122 of record JASERS010000002.1, on the reverse strand, counting down.
GATTAAATTATCTTAGATATTTAAAAATATATAATGATTCATAAATATTAAAAAGGATAATTCAAAAATAATTAAAATGAGTCCAAACTCGACATATCTAGGTATTATAACACCCGAGATATCATTATTTTTATAAAATAAAGTCGACTGAAAACAAAACACTAATTGATATTCTTTAAAAGTGATTTTGATTTTTGCCATTTTTCTTTAATAAATTAATTTTTTATGATGAAAACATCATATTTCAAAAAAATTGAGATGTCCAAAAGCAAATGATTCATGAATATTAAGAAAGATAATTAAAAAACAATTGAAATGAGCCCAAACTCGACATATCTAGGTGTTATAACAACCGAGATGTCATTTGTTTTATAAAATCAAGATGGCCGAAAACAAAACACTAATTCGATACGTCAACTATGCTTTAAAAATAATTTTTATAATTCTCATAGGTTATGATATATCAAATTGAGTTAAAATTTACTGGGTATTCCGAAGATGTTAGATTTTTTGAGGTATTTTGATTTATTTTTGACATTTTTCTTTATTCAATTAACTTTTTGATAACCGAATGAATAGAATTAAAAATCTAATTCATTTTTGTAACACACATTTTTGAGAAAGATGTCTTGCTATGGGGAAGATTATACCATAATTAAAACAAAAAATCAAGATGGCCGAAAACAAAACACTAACTGATACGTCAATTATGCTTTAAAAGTGAATTCTATGATAATTATAGATTGTGATACATCAAATTGGGTTAAAATTTTCTGATTGTTACAGAATTGCTAAATTTTTTAATGAATTTTGATTTTTTCTGAAAATTTTCTTTCATAAATTGATGTTTTATGATGAAAACATCAGCTTTCAAAAAAATTAAGATGGCCGAAAACAAATGATTCATGAATATTAAGAAAGTTAATTAAAAAACAATTGAAATGAGCCCAAACTCGACATATCTAAGTGTTATAATACCAGATATCATTGTTTTTATAAAATCAAGATGGCCGAAAACAAAACACTAATAGATATGTCAAGTATTCTTTAAAAGTGTTTTTAATAATACGTATAGGTTGTGGTACATCAAATTGGGTTAAAATTTACTGGATATTCTGAATATGTTTGATTTTTTGATTCATTTTGATTAATTTTTGACATATTTCTGTATTAAATTGATTTTTTGACAAGTGAATGGATAGAATTAAAAATCGGGTTCTTGTTTGAAATCCACATTTAGGAGAAAGAAAAAATTTACGACCTATTTAGCGATTAAATTATCTTAGATAATTAAAAAAATATCCAAGATGACCAAAAACAAATGATTCCTAAATGTTAAAATAGATAATTAAAAAACAATTAAAATGAGCCCACACTCGATATATCTAGATATTATAACACCCGAGATATCACTATTTTTGTAAAATCAAGATGGCCGAAAACAAAACACTAATTTATAATGACAGCTATGTTTTAAAAGTGATTTTTATGACACTTATAAGTTATGATACATTAAATCAGGTTAAAATTTTCTGGGTATTACGAAAATGTTAGAATTTTTGAGGTATTTTGATTTGAATTTGACATTTTTCTTTATTAAACTGATTTTTTGACACATTTTGAACAAAGATATGTTGCTATGGGAAAGTATACGTCATTATTTAAAAAAATCAAAATGATTGAATTCAAAAGATCATTATCTTTACAAAATCAAGATGGCCGAAAACAAAACACTAATTCGATACGTCAAAAATGCTTATAAAGTGATTTTTATAACTTATAGGTTGTGACACATCAAATTGGCTTAAAATTTTCTGGGTGTTACTAAGTTTATAGATCTTTTGACAAATTTTGGAAAGACTACATAATATTTAAATAATCAAGATGGCCGAAAACAAATGATTCTTAAATATTAAGATAGATAATAATAAAAAAATTAAAATGAGCCCAAACTCGGCATATCTAAGTATTATAACACCCAAGATAACCATATTTTTATAAAAAGAAGATGGCCGAAAACAAAACACTAATTCATAATGACAGCTATGTTTTAAAAGTGTTTTTTATGACACTTATAAGTTATGATACATGAAATCAGGTTAAAATTTTCGGGGTATTACGAAATTGTTACATTTTTTGATGAATTTTGTTTTTATTGTCATTTTACTTTAATAAATTGATTTTTGGCTATAAAGAAAACTACATCGTAGTAAAAAAAATGGCCGTTAACAAATGATTCCTAATTATTAAGAAAGATAATTAAAAAACCATTAAAATGAGCCCAAACTCGACAAATCTAAATATTATAATACCCGAGGTATCATTATTTTTGTAAAATCAAGATGGCCGAAAACAAAACACTAATTCATAATGACAGCTATGTTTTAAAAGTGATTTTTATGACACTTATAAGTTATGATACATTAAATCAGGTTAAAATTTTCTGGGTATTACGAAATTGTTACATTTTTTGATGAATTTTGTTTTTATTGTCATTTTACTTTAATAAATTGATTATTGGCTATAAAGAAAACTACATCGTAGTAAAAAAAATGGCCGTTAACAAATGATTCCTAATTATTAAGAAAGATAATTAAAAAACAATTAAAATGAGCCCAAACTCGACAAATCTAAATGTTATAACACCTGAGATATCATTATTTTTGTAAAATCAAGATGGCCGAAAACAAAACACTAATTCATAATGACAGCTATCTTTTAAAAATGATTTTTATGACACTTATAAGTTATGAGACATTAAATCAGGTTAAAATTTTCTGGGTATTACGAAATTGTTACATTTTTTGATGAATTTTGTTTTTATTGTCATTTTACTTTAATAAATTGATTATTGGCTATAAAGAAAACTACATCGTAGTAAAAAAAATGGCCGTTAACAAATGATTCCTAATTATTAAGAAAGATAATTAAAAAACCATTAAAATGAGCCCAAACTCGACAAATCTAAATGTTATAACACCCGAGATATCATTATTTTTGTAAAATCAAGATGGCCGAAAACAAAACACTAATTCATAATGACAGCTATGTTTTAAAAGTGATTTTTATGACACTTATAAGTTATGATACATTAAATCAGGTTAAAATTTTCTGGGTATTACGAAATTGTTACATTTTTTGATGAATTTTGTTTTTATTGTCATTTTACTTTAATAAATTGATTATTGGCTATAAAGAAAACTACATCGTAGTAAAAAAAATGGCCGTTAACAAATGATTCCTAATTATTAAGAAAGATAATTAAAAAACAATTAAAATGAGCCCAAACTCGACAAATCTAAATGTTATAACACCCGAGATATCATTATTTTTGTAAAATCAAGATGGCCGAAAACAAAACACTAATTCATAATGACAGCTATGTTTTAAAAGTGATTTTTATGACACTTATAAGTTATGATACATTAAATCGGGTTAAAATTTTCTGGGTATTCCGAAAATGTTAGAATTTTTGAGGTATTTTGATTTGAATTTGACATTTTTCTTTATTAAACTGATTTTTTGACACATTTTGAACAAAGATATGTTGCTATGGGAAAGATTACGTCATTATTTAAAAAAATCAAAATGATTAAATTCAAACGATCATTATCTTTACAAAATCAAGATAGCCGTAAACAAAACACTAACCCATTACGCTAACTACTCTTTAAAAGTGATTCTTATGACATTTATAAGTTGTGATAAATCACGTGAAAATTTTCTGGGTATTATAAAATTGTTAGATTTTTTGATCAATTTTGATTCTTTTTGTTACTTTTCTTTAATAAATTGATTTTTGGCTATAAAGACGACTGCATCATGGTAAAAAAAGGCCGAAAGCAAATGATTAATAAATATTAAGACAGATAATTAAAAAGCAATTAAAATGAGCCTAAACTCGACATATCTAGGTATTATAACACTCTAGATATTAATATTTTTATAAAATCAAGATGGCCGAAAAACAAAACACTAACTCATTACTTCAACTATGCTTTAAAATTGACTTTTATCACACTTATAAATTGTGATACATAAAATCAGGTTAAAATTTTCTGAGTATTACGAAAATGTTGGTTTATTTGATGAATTTTGATTTTTTTGTCACTTTTCTTTAATAAATTCTGTTTTGGCTATAAAGAAGGCTGCATTAAGGTAAAAAAAAATGGCTGGAAACAAATGATTCCTAAAAATTATCTGTATTGTTTTACTGGTTTATTTTATATAAATTTTTGCCTTACATGTTTCGACTAAAAGTCATCTTTAAAGGCGTCGTCGTTCAATTAAAAATGTTGTTCAAATTTTTCCATCACAAATTATGTTAAATTTATTTACAACGAATTGCAATTCATTTTCCATTTTTATATTTTCATTTTATATTTTAACTTTATAATGTAACGTCCTTAAAAATTTTTAATTCATGATTTTAATGTATTTGAATTTATATTATTTATTTACTTAAATTTAACATAATTTAAGACGGAAAATTTTGAACAACATTCTTAATTGAACGACGACGCCTCTGAAGATGACTTTTAGTCGAAACATGTAAGACAAAAATTTATATGAAATAAACCACTAAAAAAGTACAGATTTTACACCAATTTTTAATTTAATTTCAATATACTATACTGACAAAATGGATACTCTAAAAAATATCGAGCTTATCAACATATCTAGGTATTATAACACCAAAAATATTATTTTTATAAAATCAAGATAGCCGAAAACAAAACACTTATGCCAACTATGCTTTAAAAGTGGTTTTATCACGCTTACAACTTGTGATACATCGAATCAGGTTAAAATTTCCTTGGTATTAACAAAATATTAGATTTTTTGATGAATTCTGATTATTTCTTTTGAAATTTTTCGATATTAAATTAATTGTTTAACAAGAAAGTAATCCAAGTTGAAAATTGAGATTTTTTCTAAGGTTTTAGCAAATGTGTAGGTCAACGATGACTTACTTCAACTCCTCAACAATACAAAGGTGGAAATTCAGCAGCTGAAAAATTAGTAATTAGAAAACTAAAAGATCTTTTATTGAGCATAAATTAAACTTGGACTTAATTAACCAAAGGGTATTTGCCAATCATCAAATTCTAATCCTTTTAATCACGCAAGTACAAATCATTCTACGATGCAGTATTTGTTGCGTTTCACAGATTTTGGATTTTATACAACGAATTAACAAACAATGCGAATTGTACAACTGTAAAATTCCAAGATTTTATGATGATCGCAGAAAAATCTTCCAGTTAAAACATTAAAAACAACAATTATTTATTAAAAAATACAACAAACATTAAAAAAACGCTATTTTTGTGTGAAAAAATATACAAAATTAATTTGTTGTTATTCAATGGAAAATTACATTAGTCAAATCATCTACTTTTTTGTTGTCAATACAAGCGTATTTATTAAACAAATAAGTGATAATCGAGCAATTATTGACACGAAAAGATAAATTAGTAAAAATCAGTGATTAACCAAATTAGAACAATACATTTGTTCTTAAGTATCTTTTAATTAGTGTTTAGTTCTAAATCGTTATTTAAAAATTAATTTGATGGTTATTTATTTTATTATAAACAGGTATAAGTTCATTTTTCGTTTATCTTAAACGAAAAGTAACATTTATTGGAAAAAATTATGATAATCGTTATCTTGAAAGATAAAAATAAACGATTATAATGCGATAAATAAGATAACGAAGATAAAATCAATGGAAATTTTTCATAAATAACTTTTTTTTAAGTAGATATTTTCATTTAACGAGTTGGGGGCCCTATCGTGTATCATTGTGGCACGAAATAGCCCCTCCTCCAATAAAAGCAAATAAGTTTTAAGAGGAGAACATCTCCTGACTTACAAAACTGCGTCTACGTTCGCCTTGAATAACTATTTTCGTTTCGCCTAACGCCTAATGACAAATTATTTTTTATAAAAATAGAAAAATTTTAATTTTGTACGTAAGAAAAACATTTATTTAGAATGAAGTATTTATTCTCCATACAAGATTCACGCGACCTTCAAAATCTTAAATGTTACTGGCGCGTGTTTGATAATCTCAATATTATCTCTAATTACAATAATTATTTCGTTTATTCAAGAATAACTGAATCAAAATTTGATAAATTCATTTTAATCTTGAAGAGGGAAAATACAAAGATATTCGCGGATTTCAAAACAATTAATCACCGAATCGTTGCAAGATACGGAATTCCATTCCTTTTTTTCATTTCTTTCTTTTCTTTCTTTGTTAACGACACATAATTACGCGATAACAACGTTGTTTGTTCTCAAAACGTTATTATTCACCCAAAGATGCGTAATCAAAGTTAGAAAAAAAAAAGAAACCTAAACGATTTTATAATTATAAATTGACTTAACATCTTTGCAAAACAAATTATTTACGAATTAATTCAGATCGCGTAAATGGGCCGTTTAAAATTAAAAACGATTCGTCCATTTAAACGTTTTAATGGTCCAATTAAACTGATATGCAGTTTTTTCTACTCTATTAAATAAAATGATATAAAAAAATGGGTTTTTCTTATTTCTTTTTTTAATTAATGTTTGTAGTGATGTTATTTAAATTAATAAATTAATTTTAATTAATTCTTTTTTGAAAATTTAATTAATATGGGCTTCCATCTATTGGATGTTTTTAAAATTAAAAATGTTCGTATAAGAAAATTAAACTATTAAATAAAATGATATTAAGAAACGTTTTTTTGATTTAATTTCATTTTAATTAATGATGTTGATGAAGAAATTTTAGAATTAAATTTTGAATTAATTATTTTTGATAATTAATATGTGCTTCCATCTATTTGATATTTTTAAAATTAAAAATGTTCGTATAAGAAAATTAAACTATTAAATAAAATGATATTAAGAAACGTTTTTTTGATTTAATTTCATTTTAATTAATGATGTTGATGAAGAAATTTTAGAATTAAATTTTGAATTAATTATTTTTGATAATTAATATGTGCTTCCATCTATTTGATAGTTTTAAAATTAAAAATGTTCGTATAAGAAAATTAAACTATTAAATAAAATGATATCAAGAAACGTTTTTTTTTTTTGATTTAATTTCATTTTAATTAATGATGTTGATGAAGAAATTTTAGAATTAAATTTTGAATTAATTATTTTTGATAATTAATATGTGCTTCCATCTATTTGATATTTTTAAAATTAAAAATGTTCGTATAAGAAAATTAAACTATTAAATAAAATGATATCAAGAAACGTTTTTTTGATTTAATTTCATTTTAATTAATGATGTTGATGAAGAAATTTTAGAATTAAATTTTGAATTAATTATTTTTGATAATTAATATGTGCTTCCATCTATTTGATATTTTTTAAGTTAGAAATGTCACCATTTGTTACCATGGTAACCCCTTTTGACTTGACAACATGGAGGATGGAATTATTTTTTGTAAGAATAATCAACAAAATTAACTTTAAAACAAGAATTAATCTTGTGTAAGGAGTCAAAACGTATTCAAACCAATACATAAAACCGAAATATAAGCTTTGTAAGTATACGAATACATTTTTTTTGGGAATTTTTGATAATCAACTTTCACCATTTTCGCAGGAATGTTTATCGAATACGAAGATGTTGTTAAACCGATTATGATCGATTTGAATTTAAGGAAAACAACGTAAAATTAATGAAATCTACATAAACAACTCAATAGATAAGAAGAATTATAAAATAAAGTAATAAAAAGGATTAATTTTGGAGCTGTACCTAACTTCACGCATGTTTTTCTTGTCAGCGTCCAAACTGTCAATTTAAAATTTTTTGGGTATAAGGTAATAATTGAAGAAAATTTATGTTTAGGGGATTAAATCTTATCTTTTTAGGTAATTAATGTTTTTTATATAAAAATGAATAATGATGAAAACAACTAAATTGAGGAAAAACGATAAAATTTCCAAGAAATAAATTTGACGTTTAAAACGTCACCTTCAGGTATCGTAAATTAAAATTTTATTTTTGTTATCGTTTAAGAATATTTCTTAGAATCATCAATAATTAAAAAATTAGAAATGTAAATAGATGGAAATACCAATACAAGGAAACCTGTTTGAGTGAAAAAAAAATACGAGAAAAAATTTTTGTTAAGAATAGAAAATCTAAGTGTTTTCGATATTGGCCAAAAATTTATTTTTACCGCCTTAGCACTCAACAAACCTAATGTCGAAAACGGCCCCGTTAAAAAAAAAAACAGATAAAAAAAGCGTCCAGAAAGACACGAGCAACCTCGGTTATTTCGGTTTTCTGAAACTCTTCTCTGTGAAACTCGTTTTGAAGGTATTTGAAAAACATTTTCTTACATAACTAAGAAAAGTGCCAATAATGAATATAAATGTTTAAAAAAAAATCCGGCAATTAGCAAGGTAAAAAAAAACTTAGAAACAAAAATGACAATAATAACAGGAAGTTAAATTAAAATAGTGTTACCTTCATACAATCCCATATCATAGATATCACAGCCAATGTGTGTAAATTGTCACTTTTCCCCACCAACAATAAAAGTCATAAATCACCTTTTTTAATCCACTATTATCAGCATCACAATAAGTATGTCGCAAGAGAAACTTTTAAAGAATGTTTAATTTCCGATTTCTATCTATACCAAGTACATACTATATTAGTTGAGGTTATGTACAGAATGTCACTTGGTATGACACGTGACAAAACTGATCAGAAACGTTTAGCACGACGCGTTTTTGCCGCTAGTACTCTCGGCTTAATAATTTGATTCCGAGGGGAAGGAGAAAAAGCAACGAGAGGAGGAAATATTGTGTCGAGTCATGTTATTAACCTGGCTGCGACTGACGACGCGAACCACAGCGAACGTGGAGCGACTGCGGCAAGTTGGAAGTAGTTATTGATACGAATGCGGAGGGCGCCATCTATATATGAGCCACAAACGATGTATATCAATATCTACTGCTTGTACTCGACCCGACTCGTTACGTCATTCGCTACTTAACCAATTAGAGATGCGAGGCGACAATGTCAGAGAGGCACACACCGAGACTTTTTAGAATAACATTTTCTGAAATGGCAAATTTTGCAATGTCAAGGACTCTGCAATTATTTATAATTACTTTTTTACCATACGTACACTCAGCAGCAGAAGTCTGCGTACAAAAAACTTGTAATAATAATAATAATAATAATTTATTAGTCTCAGTGCCACATAACTGTAGATGGAGATAAGTCATATAATACATTATTACACATAACAAAATACACAAAGAAAAAAAAAAAAAAAGAAAGAAAAAAGCTAAATACATCTTTATGCCTATGGTAAGTACGTGACCCCACAGAGATACTCCCGTAAACTATAAAAAACATTCTCGATCAAGTACGCCTTAACGTTTTTTTTGAATTCACGAGGAGCGGTGATGCTTTTTATTGAGACAGGTAACTTATTATATAGTTTTACAAAATCGTATTGCGGACTTTTCTCAAAAAATGCTGTTTTGTGTCGCAACAACGGCAAATCAACACGTCTCGTCTCATACTGGCTAACAGAGCCCAAATATCTTTCACGATTTCCGTTGACAAACACCACAGCTTTGAGAATATAGATACAAGGGAAGGTAAGAATACTATTATTTTTAAAAACTTCCTTGCAGGATTCACCACATTGTAATTGAAAAATTAATCTGATTATTCGTTTCTGAGTCACAAATACACGCCGCCACTGAGAACTTCTGCCCCACAAAAGAATATTGTATGAAATATGTGAGTAGCAAAGCGCGTAATATGCGTCCAGGAGTGACGTCCTGTCCAACGAATATTTGAGCTTGAGCAACGCAAAATACGACGAATTTAATCTTTTACATACGTTATTTATATGTGGTCCAAAACTCATTTCGGTATCAATGCTCAAGCCCAAAAAGTTGGCTTCCTTCTGTAAAGGAATCCCAGCAAGATGTTCTACGGAAAGCGGCCGCCGAACATGAAAATTTACGCAGACAGTTTTCTGTACATTTAAGATTATTCTGTTTCGGGTGCACCAATCCACAAAACGTTCTACAGTGCTACCAACCAACCTATCAAGCTCACTCCGATCACGAGCAGCAATAGCGATAGAGGTGTCATCCGCATACATCACCACATGAACATTCTCGAAAAAACTTGGTAAATCATTTACAAAAATTAAGAACAGTAAGGGACCCAGTATGGAACCCTGAGGTACGCCAAGATTTACAGGTGAGTCCTCCGAGGCTATTCCCGACAGAACCACTCTCAAACTACGACTTGTAACGAAAGAAGTTAACCATTTAAGCAGACTTCCACGAATACCCACATTGTATAACTTTTCCTTGATGAAGTGTGTAATACTTTAATTGAAAAAATAAGAGTCATAATCTAATGTGATAAACTTGATTTTTTTTTATTTTGTATATTAACTACATATAATTCTATTAACAAAATATGCTTCAACAAAACAGAAACAGTAGTTAGAGAAAAAAATCAAAACTAAAAATTCTACAAATAACGGTTATCAAAAATCTGCGTACAAGTCAGGACAGTATTTATAAAAAATTCATAAATGAGATCATTGTTTCTATATCAATATGAAGTCGGATAACCTTTACGTTTAATGACCTCCCTTAAACGTTTAGGCATGGAGTGCACTAATTTCTTCGTTTCGTCCGAACTGATTTTGGCCCATTCCTCAATCATAACATTTTTTAACGTTTCCTTCGACGTTATGTTGTGTTGCCGAATCCTGCGTTCCAGTAAATCCCAGAGGTGTTCGATGGGATTCAAGTCCGGCGATTGTGGAGGTGTTTTAAGTTGCTTTGGGGTCATTATCTTGTTGAAAAAAGTATTCGGGCCCCAAGCCCAAGTTTTCGATGCTAGGCTTCAAATTTTCTTTTAAAATGTCTATATACATTTTATGGTCCATTGTCGATGTTATGAAAACCAACCTTCCCACCCCTTTGGTGCACATACACCCCCAAACCATAACTCCACCACCTCCGTGTTTTACAGTCGCTTTCAAATTTTCGGGATTAAGGGCAGTATTAGGTTTTCTCCATACAAGTTGTTTACCCTTAATGCCGAAAATGCAAAATTTGCTCTCATCTGTAAAGAGAACTTTCTCCCAGAATTCAATGGGCTTGTCTAAGAGTTTTTTTGGAAAGGCGATCCGCTTCTGACGATTGACCTCTGACACAAATGGCTTTTTTCGTGCAACGCGACTGTGATAGTTAGCTTTTTTAACGTCCTTCTCACTGTATCTTTGCTGATAGTTTTATGAAATTCTTCTTGTACATTTTCTACTATTTTTTTTGCCGTCAGCCTAGGTTCTTTTCTAACCCGCTGTACAATTTTTCGCTTCTCTCGGTTTGTTAAAAGGGGTGGTCTACCAGATCGCGGACGTGAGAGGTAATCTTCAGTGTCTTTATAATTATTAATTACTCTTTGAATGGAAGAGTGTGACCTGCCGACAGTTTCTCCTATTTTTCGAAAAGATTTTCCCTCTTTCCATAACTTTACAATAATTTTTCTCTCTCCCAATTCAATTTCCTTTCCTTTCGTGTCCATTCTAACTTTTAGCTTCTAAGCCTCTGCTAATATAATTGACACCGATTATATTTTATTTAAATCGGAAAGCGTACATCGCCAACTACGTATTTAAGTAAATAAGTATATTTTGGAGAAGGCGTCTTTATTTGTACGCAGATTTTTGCATACGCATTATTTGGAGAATTTTTAATTTTAATTTTTTTTGTAACTAATATTTATGTTTTATTGATGCATATTTTGTTAATAGAATTATATGTAGTTAATACACAAAATAAAAAAAAAATTGAAGTTTATCACATTAGATCATGACCCTTATTTTTTCAGTTAAAGTGTTAGAAGTTTTTTGTACGCAGACTTCTGCTGCTAAGTGTAAATGTTTAAGTGAATACATCTAAAATCTAATATTCAAATGTTTACCTGGAGAGGTTAATAGAAAACTCAAATTCATTTAGTTTATAGGTTGAAAAGCTTAAAATATCCATTCTACCAGTAATGATATTAAGTAGAAAACGGAATGCGGCTTCTTTGTGTTTTATGTCCTTGTATGAGCTTTTGGGGATAATCGTGTCTGCTGTAGTTGGTTTATGAAATATTTTGAAGTCTATCTTATTTTCTTTTAAGTTCTTAATTAGAGTGATGTCCAAAAAATTTAATTTGTCATCTTTCTCCTTTTCTATAGTGTATTCTAGATTGCCCAAATTATTAAGAAGATTATGCAGTGCTATAAGACCGGCATCTGAACCGTTATAGATTATTAAGATGTCATCTACGTATCTACAGTATAGGGAAATATTATTGATGAAAACTTCATATTTATTTGAAAAGAGTTCTGTTTCTAGGGAATCTACATAGATATCAGCAAGGAGACCGGATAATGAGGACCCCATGGGTAGACTATTGGGCATTTCATAATATTTGTCTTCAAAAATAAAGAAATTCTGTTTTGTAATGCGTTCTAATATGTAAGTGATATTGTGTATGTCTTTCTCTTGGATATAATCTACATTATAACGGTTATTCAGCATCATATTCTTTGTGATATTCAATGTTTCTTGTATAGGGATGTTGGTATACAGATTTTTTATATCAAATGATATAAACTTGGTGTTATAGTCTATATTAAGATTTTTAAGTTTTTCTATTAGTTGAGCGGTATTTTTAATGGAATATTTAAAAACGTATTGAAATTTGTGTAATAAGATGTCGTGAATATTTTTATTCAGAAGATGAGTAGGTGTGTTTCCATTATTTATAATAGGTCTGATTGATTTTTCGGTTTTATGCAATTTTATCATACTATATAGAGTGGGGGCTTGTGGGTTCATGTTGGTGACTTTATAAGTGTTGACATTACATTTATTTAGGGTTTCTTTACATTCTTTAAGGACTTGTTTAGTTTATCTCAATCTTCATCAAAATAGTCCAATGATTGATTATAGCAGGTCTCATATTGAATTAGTTAGTCCATTTCTTTATCTATCCCAACTATTTGAATAAATTGCTAGTTAGTTCCTTTTATTTACTCTCATTGGACATCACTATCAATTAAACTAAATGATTAAATAAATAAAATTCTTTGTACTTTAACTGGTTTTATTTAATTTTTGTCTAACTAGTTTCGCTTTTATAGCATCTTCAGAGACTCTACAAGAAAAAATTGAAGTACAAACAATGTAAATGAAGTTCAAAATAATTACAAGTAATTTATCTTAGATATACAGGGTGTCTCACGTAACTGGTTCACTAGAACTTTTTAGGTTCCACTATTTGTAGAGGCTTGAAATTTTGGTGACATGGGTTGTTCATTCCGATCTATTAATCCAAAATATTTTCAAGATGGCCGTCACTTCCGGTCTACCGGAAGTAGTTACTTCGTTATTTTAAATGGAATACTATAGTTTTTATTGCACCATTCAATTATACATAAGAAAATATGTTGACTTTGATAACAGTTGTTGGTGCCTACCGTTTTTTGTTTTCGAGTTATTTTGATTTTAAGTGTTTTTTGGCAAATATCATCATGCTCTTTACATGCCCATATCTCAGTCAACGTTAACTCAAAAACGTTTTGCATTGGTAAAATAACTCGTAATATACTGTTAAATAGATTGTCACTTGTTATATCAGTCTACCTTTTACACGCTGGTCAAAAATTGAGTTACCGTTTCGCTGTATTCAATTGTGAGAAAGTCGAAGATTTTAAATGGAACGCCCCATATCTTATTAGGTATATATAGTATATACTATATATTATACTATATATTATACATATGTTATTGTTGTCATTACTTAGTTGTGTCATCACTTACTGCTGTTAATGTCTTTGAATATCATGGACAATTATTCCCATGCCAATATTTTAAATTCGTCTTATATTCATGGCGGGTGTAATAAAGTTTTGGATAGGATAAGAGACGTATCTCTTAGTTTTGGAAAGATCAAAATAACAAGAAACCATAAATATCTATCACCAGCAGCTTAAGATAATAGAATAAATGTTTTGTCATATTTTATTGCTTTACCAAATTCTTTGGTAAGAGGTGCTTCGGTCGATTTATATGATAATATTTTACAAGAAAGCACCGCAAATAAATAAACTGAACTCTCTAGGAATATCTCACCCATCATTACGTCGAATATTACGCCATATTATTGTTTTTCATTGTTCATTTATGCGTTCTTCTGCTGGTTATTTTTGGCAAATAAAAGCTAACAAACTAAAGTTTATTCAATCGCAGATCATTCTAGAAATAATACCAATGATAATTTAAATAAATTAAACATTAAAAGAAAAATAAACTGTCAAAATATCATAGCCTTCTAATAGAAACACGAACGGCTTCCAGCATTTTGTGTAGGATTTCGATAAAATACTCAATATGAAGAAAACTATAATAAATAGGTATAACAATGTTTATAGATAATTTGTAGAGAATTAAATTCCCGTTTAGATAGGCTAATAAGATATGGGGCGTTCCATTTAAAATCTTCGACTTTCTCACAATTGAATACAGCGAAACGGTAACTCAATTTTTGACCAGCGTGTAAAAGGTAGACTGATATAACAAGTGACAATCTATTTAACAGTATATTACGAGTTATTTTACCAATGCAAAACGTTTTTGAATTAAGGTTGGCTGAGATATGGGCTTGTAAAGACCATGGTGATATTTGCCAAAAAACACTTAAAATCAAAATAACTCGAAAACAAAAAACGGTAGGTACCAACAATTGTTATCAAAGTCAACATATTTTCTTACGTATAATTGAATGGTGTAATAAAAACTATAGCATTCCATTTAAAATAACGAAGTTGAGGTCTACTTCCGGTACACCGGAAGTGGTGGCCATCTTGAAAATATTTTAGATTAATAGATCGGAATGAACAACCTATAAAATTTCAAGCCAAAATTTCAAGCCTCCACGAATGGTGTAACCCAAAAATGTTCTAATGAACCAGTTACGTGAGACACCTGTATAAGCTAATTATTAATGTTAGGGGACATTTTAATAAGTTTTTAATACTTACATGTCTTAAAGAACACGTGTGATATTTATAAATTTGTAAATTTGTAATAAATGTTTCGCGACAATTTAGAAGCCAATGCCTCGATATGACAATTCCATGTTAATTTTTTGTCAAAGTATACTCCGAGAAATTTAGTACTATCAGACAAAATGAGTTGTTCGATTTCATCGCCATAGGGGCATAAGGAAAACATCATAATTATGGTCTTATCAGAATTTAGTGTAAGATTGTTCACACGAAAGCATTCCAACACTCCCGACTGAGCCTCATTAAATTTCTGCAATAAGTTAACCAAACTATTGTCCCTCACTGATATTGTAGTATCATCGGCATAGAGAATGTAATCAACAGTCTTACTTATAGCCGGTAGATCATTTATATACACCAAAAACAACAGAGGACCCAGCACTGAACCCTGGGGAACACCATGGTCTAACCTCAATCTATCCGATTCGATACCATCAATCATCACTCGCTGATATCTATCATTAAGATAACCGCCAATCAGACTTAAGGCATCATCACGGAAGTTATATGCTTTTAATTTGCCTATTAACCCATCACGAGGCACACAATCAAAGGCCTTCGACAAGTCACAAAACATTGACACTTTGTGCTCCTTTTTCTCAAATGACTCAACAATTGAATCAACCAGATCCAGTATCGCAAGTGTCGTTGTTTTATTTTTACGAAACCCATATTGAAATTGGGATAGCAAGTTATTATCTTCAAAATATTTACTAATTCGGTTAGCTAAAATTTTTCCATAAATTTTAGATATAATAGGCAGAAGTGATATCGGGCGATAGCTATTAAACTCATCAGGATCACCTTTTTTAAAAATAGGTACAACTATCGCTTCTTTAAGCATATCCGGAAATACGGAGGAAGCAATGCACATGTTTAACAATTTGGTAATAGGGATTATAAGGATTTCCCTGATGCGTTTCACAATTTTTACTGTAAGACCATAGACATCACGAACATTTGAATTTCTCAGTGAGTTTATACAATCTCTCACTGTATTGTATGAAACTGGTTGAAAATTGAATTGAACATCTTTACTGATATGAAATCCAGATGGATTACATACATAATAACACACATTACATACGTAATTTCGAGTTATTTTGATTTTAAGTGTTTTTTGGAAAATATCACCATACTCTTTAAAAGCACATATCTTAGTCAACGTTAATTCAAAAACGTTTTGAATTGCTACGATAACTCTTCATATGCTGTCAAATAGATTGTACAAGTGACAATCTTGTACACGCTGGTCAAAAATTGAGTTACCGTTTCGCTGTATTCAATTGCGAGAAAGTCAAAAATTTTAAATGGAACGCTCCATATCTTTTTAGCCTATCAGAACGAGAATTTAATTCGCTACAAATTATCTATAAACATTGCTATACCTATTTATTATAGTTTTCTTCATATTGAGTATTTTATCAAAATTCTACACAAAATGCTGGAAGCCGTTCGTGTTTTTATTAGAAGGCTATGACATGTTGATAGTTTATCGCTTAATTTATTTAAATTATAATTCGTATTGTTTCTAAAATGATTTGCGATTTAATAAACTTAAGTTTGTTAGCTTTTATTTACCAAAAATAACCAGCAGAAGAACGCATAAATGAAACAATGAAAAACAACAATATGGCGTAATATTCGACGTAATGATGGGCGAGATATTCCTAGAGAGTTCACTTTATTTATTATGGGTACTTTCTTGGAAAATATAATTCGTCTAAATCGATCTAAACACCTGTGACCGAAAAGTTTGGTAAAGCAATAAAATATGACAAAACATTTATTCCATTATCTTAATCTGCTGGTGATAGAAATTTATGGTTTCTGGTTATTTCGATATTTCCAAAACTAAGATACAGATCTTATCCAAAACTTTTTACATCCGCCATGAATATAAAACGTATTTAAATGTTGCCATTAAAATAATTCTCCATGATATTCAAAGACATTAACATAAGTATGGATGAAAGCTATAACATAAGCTGTCAAAACTCCATAGCTTTCTAACATAAAAACCAGAAACTTTCCAGCATTGCATGCTTCCATTAATTTTCAAATATGAGAGCAACTAGAACAAATAGACACAGGAAAGTTTCTAGAGAGTTTGTAGAGAATTAAATTCCCTTAATTTGTTTTTATAATTTTAAGTTTTTGATTTTAATTTTTGTCATTAAGTTGTTGTTTTTCATTGTTTCATTTATTTGGTTTTCTTTTGGTTATTTTTGGTAAGTAACAGCTAGCAACCTAAAGTTTATTCAATCGCAGTTCATTGTTGAAATAATACCAACAATAATTTAAATAAAATAAACAAAAAACTATCAAAGTATCATGGCCTTTCTAACAAAAACAAGCGGTTTCTAGTATTTTACATATGTTTTACAAATAGGTATAGGAATGTTTATAGATAATTAGTAGAGAATTAAATTCCCTTTCTGATAGGGTATGAAAATATGGGACGTTCCATTTAAAATTTTCGACTTTCACGCAATGGAATACGGAGAAACGGTACCTCAATTTTTGACCAGTCTGTATAGGATATACTGATACAACAAATGACAATCTATTTAACAGCATATGAATAGTTATCTTACGAATACAAAACGTTTCTGAATTAACGTTGGCTGAGATATGTGCTTTTAAAGAGCATGGTGATATTTTCCAAAAAACAATTAAAATCAAAATAACTCGAAAACAAAAAACGCTACGTACCAATAACTGTTATCAAAGTCAACATATTTTCTTACGTGTAATTGAATGGTGTAATAAAAGCTATAGCATTCCATTTAAAATAACGAATTTGAGGTCTACTTCCGGTAGACCGGAAGTGGTGGCCATCTTATAAAAAGAAGAATATTTTAGGTTAAAAGATAGGTAGCGGGACCTAAAAAAGTTCTAATGAACCAGTTACGTGAGACACTGTATTTAAAGAATTATGTATAATGAAGAACCCCGGGAATATAAAGCAGTTATGAGAAAGACACTTACACAAGTCGAAATACTCTTAAATTTAATTGCTCCAAATAATTAACGTGAAGATACACACATGAGGAGTGCTATACCTGTGAGAGTAATGTTGGAGATAACCTAATAAAAGTGCGAAGTCAGAAAAAATTATAGATCCTCACTCTTTTGCGAGTCACTTAAATGATCTACAGCGCACTTCTAATGCAACAATAGATCAAGCTATCAAACTTAATGTTCAAAATAGCTCTTCGTGTTTTTTTATGGCGGTTGACAAACATGAGTTGATTAGCATTGGCAGAAAGCTAAGATCAAAAAGAACCGAAGATGTTTATGGAATGTCAACAATTTTTTGCAAAAAAATAATGCATGGACTAGCCGATCAGCTTGTTTGTGTTATCAATATGTGTTTGGAGAATGGTGTATTTCCAGAAGAGTTAAAAATAGCTAGAGTGATTCCCATTTATAAAAAGGGAGACGTAGACAACCCTAACAATTACCGACCTATATCAATTTTGCCAGCAGTGTCTAAGATTCTCGAATATGTAATAGCAGAAAGATTGATGAATTTTTTCCAAAAACAGAAAATACTCTCTAAATACCAACATGGTTATATCTGTGGACGATCTATTGAGAGCGGTATAGCAGAAGTTGTATTAACAATTATGGAAGCTATTGATAAAAAGAATTATGTAGAATTAATCAGTGTAGATCTGAGTAAAGCGTTCGATAATGTGAATCACTGCTGCCTACTCCATAAATTGGAGACTTATGGAATTAGAGGAATTGCCTATGGTTTATTGGCCTCATATCTGTGTGATCGGAAACAGATGCTAGATGTAGAAGGAATCAGGGCGAAGTCGGGTGATGTTACGAAGGGAGTACCACAAGGCTCCATCCTGGGGCCCCTTCTCTTCGTTATATATATAAATGACTTGCCTGATGCAATTCCTACTAATAAATTGTGCCTTTATGCAGACGACTCAACTTTTGTGTCGGTAAGTAAATCTCCTGAAAACCTAGATCAAAACTCATGCTGTATATTGAAATGCTGAAACTTGGTATAAAAATAACGGGCTTACAATGAATAACGAGAAGACACAAACAATCAACTTTCAAAAAAGACAAAAAATAAAGAGCAGGGAAATAAAACCCTTAAATTCCTCGGCATTTATCTTGATGAAGATCTTAAATGGACAAGTCAAATAAATGATATCTGCAAGAAATTAAACAGGGCTATCTTTTGTATCAGGAGAATAAGAGCTGTGGCAGCAATGAGTGCGGCGAAGTTGACTTACTATGCAAGTTTTCATAGTCATGCATCATACGGTATAATTTTCTGGGGTGCTTCTGCACAAGCCGATAGAATATTCTTACTGCAAAAGAGGGCGATAAGAGCATTATGTCAATTAAAAGTAAGCCATAGTTGTAAGCAACATTTTAAAGAGCAAAATATTATGACAATTTACGCAGTATATATCTTCAATTGCATAAGATATATATTAAAAAATATTAACAAGTTCCCCTCCCAAGATGTGACACATGATCATCAAACTAGACAGAAGAGCAACTTAAACATTCCGAAACACCGAACAAAGAAAACCCAAGACAATGTGGTGTACTGGGGTATAAAATTTTATAATTATCTACCGGAAATGATAAGAACCCTTCCACGAAAACGTTTAGAGAACATTGTCAAACAAAAGTTAATAGAAGCAACACCTTACAATATAGATGCATTTTTTGTATAAACTTTTAAATGCAGATAAATTCGAATTGTACTAATAATACTTTTCTATTGTTAATAGATACACTATGTCTTTTTTTGTTTTCTTGACGATGTAAATTATTTGTTAATTTTTACAGAAAGTAAATGAAATGAAATGAAACCCTAGTATACCTTTCTTCTGGTATATCGTATAAAACACTGTCGATATTTTTAAGAATTTCAAAAGCATCCAAAATTAAAATAACACCAGATATCTGTGATGCTATGAATGAAAGCATAAAAGGTTGAACTATCTGAGCTACAGTGCTACATGTCTTCCAATTACATCACATTCATCTTACGGTTCTTTTGGACTCGGGACAGACATTGTTAAACATTGATTTAATTCCATAAGTTCATCCTTAAAGATAAATTAAAGAGCTTAAATTTCTCAGTCAATATTGAACAAATTCAATTAACTAGAAATTACTTGTAATGATCAAAAGCCACAGTTGTTATGTATTACCGAGAACTGGAGTAAACTTGAAGGTAGGCAATCGATGGCTCTGCCCACCTATCATTTGGTTACTTCCTTTCATCGTAAAACAAGAGAACACTGTGAATTCTTAATCTTCGTGAGATCTGATTTTGATATCGACGAACTCGGTTTAAAGAAGTTTGAGATGGTCTATGAATGCTGCGCTGGTTAGTTTTACGATTGAGTCTATGAAGTGTGCTTCAATTGACATCTTATGCATTGCGTTGTCTAAATCAAAACTAACATTAGCACTAATACTAGAACAATCACTAGGACTAATACTAGATCTAAAATTAGAAACTTTCTGGTTTTGCCGTGTGATTTAAAAAAAATCTTTTTGACAAAATTTAAAAAAGTTCAGAACTGGTTCGAAGTGTTATGATAAGTTGGTTATTTTGTGTGGAGACTTTAATGTTGATGTTAATATTGAATCTATTAACTCTGGAATTGCCACGGATATGTTCCATTCTTTTGGGTTGCAGGATAATAGTTCACAACCAACTAGAATTGCATGCAACCAGGACGGTATTGTCACAAATCAATAATCGATTGGACTACATATTAACAAATATACCTCTAGAGTTTTATAGTTTTTGATTTATTAAATGTATTGCTTACAGTATTGCTGACCATCTTGTATGCTTTTTAACTGTTTCGAAGATACTAAGTTCCCGATAGACGTGAACTTAGCATTGTCATCCTGTGATATTAACGATTTGTATAAGACTTCGTCAGATATCTTTAACTACCCTACCGCCCTATTGCTTTAAATTGTGTTTTTTCCAAAATCTTTGAAATTGTGGTCAAGGGACCATCGGCGAGTTCCTCAATAAAGTCAATATTCCGTCAGATACGCATCAGTGCCACGATCGATTATTTCAGGTATGTTTTTACGAATACCTAAATAGGGGTCACTTCGTTTTTGGTTTGTTTTTCGATTTGACTAATATTGAACTCAGTATTGTCATCCAGTGATATTAACGATCTGTATCGTGAGCGTTCGGAAATGTATTCAAGACTCAAGACTTGCAACATGACACCCGTGTATAAAAAAGGAAGCCCGTTATATTACAAACTACCGCCCCATTTCTTTAAATTGTGTTTTTTCCAAAATCTTTGAGATTGTGGTCAAGAGATCGTTGGCAAGCTTCCTCAACAAAGTTAATATTATGTCAGATGCACATCACTGCCACGATCGATTGTATGTTTACGAATATCTAGATAAAAATTACTTCGTTTATGGTTTATTTTTCGATTTAACTCGTGTCAAATTGTTTTCTCTAGTCAAACTGTTTAGATTGGGGGTCTGTGGTCCGATACTCGACAGGATCATTTAGTTTATACTTGGACGCAGTATGAGGGTAATTTGAGCCGTTGCGACATCAGAGAATGCTCCAATTGATCTGGGACATCCCCAGGGCTTCATTCTCATTCTTGGACTCTTAATATTAGACAATGTATGCAGACCATCAATCACCATTGCTGATTCTGACTCTGAAACTGTATCTTGCAAGATCAGAGCAGTGATTGAACAATTCTAAAGTTGATATAGGATAATTCTTAATTCAAGTAAGATGGTCTTCATACATTTTCATAAATGTCCGATCCTGCGAATTTGGCCGTTCCTTTATCGGAATCAGTGCAGTTTTTGGGATTACGCGTTGACTGTAACTTGACCTATGGATTATATATAGACCAGGTATGCTGGTTGAAATTGAATCGGAATAGAACTCGGTTATTATACAATATAAATCTTTAACATAACATTTTAATATAGGGTCTTACTACTGATTGGCAACATGATTGCAATATGAAATGCCGACCTTTCCGTGTATATATATACTGAAAACCGTAATTTCTGTTAAGAAAAATATTCAGCATTTTAATAACCATAATAACGTCTTTGTACGAAAGAAGTCCACAGTACAATTTTGTTAAATTATATAATCATCTTCCGAATAGTATAAAACAAATAAATGAATTAAACTGTTTTATAAATAAAGTTAAGTCATTTTTGATTAAGAACGCACACTACAGTCTGAAGGAGTAGTCTATCTGATGCCTTGTAATCTAGTCTCATTGGAATGTTTATTGCGAATTTATTGCAGTCTGTATTTTTTCTTATGTTATTGTTGTATCATTTTGTGTTTGACCATGCACATCCACTGTTGTGGCCTAGGTGTTGAGTTGACTCAACTTGGACATCAGCGCACGAAATACACACAGTACACACGAGCAAGTCCTAAAATATCTCTGGGGATGGCAGTTTCAATAGATAACTTCGCGTATTCCATTACAAGAGGACTTCACAGTAGGCGAAGTTTTTCTTCAGTCCATAATTGAATTCAGCGTTTGGCCATCGCAAATGAAACACCAACTGCTGGTAAAGCAGGGCATTGCTTCACCGTTGGAGTTTCATCTCTTTTTGCATAGCTTCTCTGGTCCTACAAACGCATTATCGCTCTCGTAATAGCTTATCTGCCGCTTAATCTTCTATTTGTTAGAATTATCTAGCTTTTAGACGCACTATTCAATTTTGGATCATTCCTTACTACTACCAATTAATGTGAAAAGGTGGTGTGGGCTGTGTGAGAGGATGTATCGAGCTGACAGAAGAAGAAAGGAATCGAAGGATGATTCTAAAAGAGGGGAGGATTGGGATTCGATGACGCAGTTGGTTGAGATGAGCAGACGAAGGAAGGGGGATATTTTGAGTTGTGTACATTGAATAAGATATCGAGATAATAATAAGATAACAAGGAACATTATTTGCCTATTATCTTTTAGAACGGATTAAATTGTTTATAGCTAACACTAGACTTGCCGTCTAATTAATCATATTATATACAGGTTTACTATTAGTTTTAGAAGTTAGAATGAAGGGGGAAAATATTCTATACGATTTTCAGTGTATTATTGTAGTTTTCAAATAGGCTGAAATATTAGGAAGAAATTAATGGAAATGTTGACAGATATGTGTATCAAAACAACTATCATCTTAATTGTAATGTAGTAATTGTTTATTGTAGTCTTCAACACCACAATCTTAATTTTAAGATCTGGATAATTTTGAATAAACTGATGGTTTATAAGTTATAAGGTCGTCTCACCTGGTGTATGGTTGTATATGCAATATATGTGTTCAAGAAAGTAGCTATCAAAGATAAACAACTCGTTTTGTCAGTTTTTGGTTAATTATCCTCTTTTCTGTACTTTGGGCAGTGTTGAAGGATGTCAAAGTCTTGTTTGAGCTCAGAATATTATTGTTGTTAATCAGGTAAGTTGCTAGATTCGGATATATATATACAAGTAATACTGAAGAGGTGAAATTATGAATATTATCATCGTTTTTTTTGTAACCACAATTCATGCAATCGTTATGGTGCTAGACTCGCCTTTACTTGAGTCTCAGAGTGATTACAGATGGGAGATAACCCGGGGTTGCCATCTTGTCAAGGTGTTGTTAAAATATCCTTCAACAATAATAGCCTAGCCAGAAGTCTTGCGAAGCACTATAAGGTAAATAAGCACCTTCATAATTTGAAGCTCGCTGACTCGCCTCTCTGCCGAGGAATGAACAGGACGACGAGACTGTCAAGCATACTTGTATGATTCCTAGGGAAGCAATGGCCAAGCAAAGATGATATCAGAATCACACCGCTGGGAGAGGTCTGCCCTTTGGTAAATCTTTAGGCTGGTAGATGTCGCCAGATCATGCACAAGACCATTACATATGTAATGGTTTCTGTTGGTCTTTGGCATCACAAAAAATAAAAAAGTATTAATCAGGAATTCACTGCCGCCTATAGACAATATTTTGGTAAAAACTGTTGAAGACAAAGTTAAGGATAATGACATATCCGGCGGCGATGATGATGTTTGAGCGATGACAAAGTTTCGTTAACACGTAGATTGAATAATCGTCACTAGATAGATAAAATAAAGCTGTATTTGTTGAGAAAGTGTTTTGGTATAAATGAGACAACTATCTTAAACTATTCCATAAGCCATTGAATTCGGATATAATGGGGACTTTCAATCATTTCGGCTTATTAAAACCTATCGATCGCAGAATGTCAAAAATTATTGCATCTATCTTAATCCTTGCATTTAAGTTTTGAATAAAACAAAAGCAGATATGGTAACACATCACCAAAGAAAAAGTTGACATCGAAAGAACAAAAGGGGAAGGTTAGTGATGTTCTCGAACTAGATTGAACAGAATAACGTTCTCGAAACATGTATAAAAAGGTCACAAGAAAGATAACAACATAGAAAAATACACAACCTAGTTAGTATATTTTTTGGGATTAGATTACGTTTTTCTGGAGTGTAAGTATGTTTTTTTATCTCATAATTCGATTTATTTTCTGAACAAGAAAAAGCTGTTTTTTATACTCTCTTCTCCTTCATTTTTATGAATATCGGCTAAACCCGGATAAATCCCGGAAAATATCGTCTTTCATAAAAAAGTATGTAATGGGGACACCATGCTTTAATTGCAGACACCCGAAAATGACAGAACTTCCGGGTTTTATTGCATTAGTATAGGCAAGTTTGTTATAGTCCAATAATGCATCTTATGTTTATTAACAAAGTTATTAATGCAAAAATAAGATTCTTCATAGAAGACGATTTTACAAAAGCTTCAATTAATGTAACTTGACCTTGAGAAATGTAAATGATATGAAATCGACTTATTTTGCTCATATAAAATTGGAGCACTTAGCATTGAGATATTTTCTGTACATTTGTTTAGTTGAAATTCGATGCCGAAAAAGAATATTGTGAAATTGGCCAGATTAAATAATAATTAATAATTTTTTTGTACTCATAATGCAGTTGCAATTTTTTGAAATTATAATGATTGTCATCAGGACGAATAAGCAATTTTAATTTTTCAGTAATTTTCAAAAACATATCAATTTTTGTTTGAATTAAAACAACAACTATTAATATAAGTACAAAATTATAAAACAAAAAAAAAATTTAAAAATTATACTATCTAATCATTGCAATCGATAAATCGACAAGTACCCTTGGTAATTTTCCAACAACAATGGACCAGTTTGAGTGCCAAATTGCGTAGTTTATTAAATATTTCGTCCA
The DNA here is from genome assembly GCA_036711965.1 of Onthophagus sagittarius. Lineage (NCBI taxonomy): Eukaryota > Metazoa > Arthropoda > Insecta > Coleoptera > Scarabaeidae > Onthophagus > Onthophagus sagittarius. Next base: position 60,695,657 of record JASERS010000002.1, on the reverse strand, counting down.
CTGAGGGCTCGACTCGTTGATGGCAAAGTTCAAGACGCCTTCTTTATTTCAAAAAAAATTTTACACATTTTTATTAAGTTGCAAACTTAGGCGGAGATAAGACACACCTTCCTTGCAAAATTTGTTTAACTCGAAACGAATTTATTTATATTAACCGATTAATTACGTTCCAATAAATTTTTTGACGATTGTAATCTTTTTTTATATTTATAACATAAAAGCGTGTAGATTACCCGCCACGTGATATTTGACGACATAACAATGTTTTGTTTGTAATCCAAAATTAAGATTACAAAAGAAATTATTTATTAATGATTTTAAGATCATGTTTTATTTGACCTTCAAATTTCTATTTTAATTCTCGAAAAGATATTTTTTATTTTTTACTACCGGGGTTAAATTAAATAATCTTATCTTAATACACCAATTTAATCCGGTAAATTTCGTTTTTTTTAATTTACGGCCAGACAAGCTCAAACCAATAATCTTTTTCCCAAATAAAACAATTAATCGATTTTAAAATGCAAGAGCGTTATTTTTTATAAAGATACAATCGAAAACGTATCACATTCAACGTATCATTTCATGAATAATCATGCACGCAGCGGAAATGATATAGGGAAATAGTGACTCATCAAAAAATCACTACTTAAAAACACTTTTTTCTGTTTTAAATCGATAAATAATTGCCAAGCATGGTAGGAACAAAAAGAAATTGGACATACATGTCGTTCAAAACGTGCTATTTGAAGGTTGTTGTGTTATCACGAAGCAGTGTCAGTACCCTTACCTAATACGGCGAAAAGATATTTTTATTTTTATTAAACAGCGATAAGAACATGTTTATAAAACATAATTAAATTAAAATGTTACGAGTTTTTTGTTGCCATTTTTCCGAATTTAACGTTGTGTAATTTAACATTATTTTTGCTTTAACGTTATTTTTAATTGACCTTCAGGTGGGTAATTTCTTCTTATTTTTTTTTTATTTTACAGCCCGACAGCACCCATTATTTTAATTGGCCTAAGTACGCATGTAATGTCATCATACGTCTATTTAAAATGCTAATTGATACCGTGCGAGGAAAATATTAGTCCGAATGAAGTCGCTTTTAATATATCATGAAAGAATGTTATGGGTTTATCTTGTTTTTACTTCGTTTCGTTTCTTTCTACTTGAGTAATGGCTTAACAATCTTTTTCGTACAATTTGATATCATCTAATGAGTTTTCTTACTACTTTTTTTGTTATTATCTTGGCTTATGAATCAGCATAGTTACTGAGTGTAAATGATTCGATAAAAATTTCGATTTAAATTGCAAACAATTATTTGCAATTTATATTATTTTTTTTTAATGATTAACGCTGAATAGTTGGGTTAATCTTATAATTAATGATGAAGAGATCTAAAGCAAATAATTTTTTAAATACGTTGGATTTATCTTTTACAAAGATAAAGTTTTGTGTTTTTTACATCGTCTTTCATGCACTCTCGTGTGCACTCATAATCTGGTCACGTAAATATTTTTCATCTAATCGACCGCAATGCTTTCATTTAGATATAACCTCTCATATAAGTAGGGTTGCCAGATTTAAAAATGACCTCACCCAACCCTGAGATTCTGACTACCAAAAACAAAAAAAAGAAATTGCAAATAAAATTTTCATTTCCTCAGTTTGGATAATAAACTTTTTATTTTTTTCGAAAAAGAAAAACAAATAGTCTAAACAACAAAAGTTTGTTCCAAAAAAATATTCTAAAATAAAACATTGCATTTCATTTTCTTACTTTGAATAATAATTTTTTTTAAAAAAACAACAATTTAAACATAATGTACGTAAAAATAAAACAAAAATGTTACAAATTTTCACTAAAACTGTACAACTTTATATTACATAAACAAAGCATGACATTATTTGTAACTTAGTTTAGTTACGTTTTTTAAACTTATATTTGCAGTTACTTTGGCATATTTTTAATAAATTATTTTGTTCGCGTTTTTCTAAATATTCAGCAAATTGTCGGCATGACATATTGAAATTTAATTTTGTACAGAATTCTGCCTTTACCAAAGCCACGCTCATGCGATTACGTTCGTCAGTCCACAAATTTTTCATTATCGATAAAATTTTAATGACAATTTTCGTCAATTGGGGCATATCTGCAGTTTCAAATATCTGACACCATATTTTGTCTATGCCCAATTCCAAAGTAACCAAATTATCTTGTAGAGTTTTAAGGGTTTTTCTAAGAAGAAGTACCTCATCATATAATCGATCTATATTTACTTTGATAACATTTTTAGCCTCTAATATCTTTTGATACTCAATACTTTTATTTTTTTTTAAATTTAAGCATTCAAAATATTTAAAAGGTGAGTTTTCAAAATCATAATACTGGTTTAAGTAATTTAAAGTTCTTTGATAAACTAATATAGCTTCTTTTATAAATGTTTGTTTTTGAGATGGTGTAAGATATCACAAAGCCATTGATATTTTGCTTCCAAAAAATTGATCTTCCAGTCGGCTTTCTATTTGTTCCTTTAAATCTAACATTATATTATGTAACTCTAAGCTTGTTATATAATTACTCTCCAGTTTCATTATATGCACGTTCAACATATGCATATAATGATGCAAGAAATAAACATAACATTCTGAAAATGAAATATCAGGTTTTAAGTCATTATCCATTTCATGTTCTTGACTACTAAAAAAACTCCATATGTTTTTATGACAATTTTCTTCGCCTAACTCTAAAAAGTATTTTTTAACTGCTGGCCAACATCGTATTAAACGTTCAAGAGCAGCATATAGAGAAAGCCATCTTGTTGTAACATGCCTTATCATTTTTTGATATTCAATGTCCAAATAATCAAAACACTCTTTTAGAGATTCTGTTTTTTTAGCACTATTATGTATAACGTGGCAGTTACAATTAGCCTTTACAATTCCCTTGTTCTCAGCGCTCAATTTTTGGTAAACAGAGTTATGAATGCCATAATTTGCAGATGCATTATCCGCACTGTATGCGCTTATATCGGATGCTTTTAGTGAAAACATCTCCAATGTTTTCAGTATACTATTATTAACCCGGGAGGACGCGCGCGTGGGTAGAAAATACCCGGCGCTTATTAAATGATGTGTATATTCTCCAAATGTGAATGAATCCCCTGTATACCTCTCGAGTAGAGTGTAACAGAAGTACCTATGCTCAGACGATATTATTATACCGTTCTCGATCTGTGCTAGGGTCTGATTTATGCGAAGTGGACATTTCTTACCCGGCGCGCGTCGATACGTGACTAAATTGTTACCATTTTATTTCTGTGTTTTGTGTATTGTATTAGTTTTTGGTGAATTGTGGTTATTATTGAACAGTTGTCGCATTATTTCATATTTATCAGTTTGAGTTCCAGTAAGTTAAAATTATAATAAATGAAGTAACTATAGTTTATTAGCATATCAGCATTTCAGTAGATAATGGATTCTCAGCCAGGGCCATCAAATATCAGTAAATGGGTGGATAGAAGGCCTTTAACTAAAAAAGATCAAGAAGAGGAAATAAGGAAAATAATGGAGGAGGAGAGTGATGACAATGAAATTCCACCAACTGAATCAGATAGTGAAGTTGACCACATTTCAGTAAGCGACCATCTTACCGACACTGACGCAGATGAACCATCAGAAGATGAAGGCAATTTTTACAAATCAAGCTCGGCAGGTACACCATCTTCTCACTTTTATCTGGGGAAAGATGGTACAAGTTGGTCCAAACAACATCCACCAATAAATGTAAGGACTAGAGCCCATAACTTAGTGAGCCAACTACCGGGACCGAAAGGAAAAGCAAAGGATGCAACTACTCCTTTTGAATGTTGGAATTGTATGATTTCTGATAATATGATAAACCATATTGTCAGATGTACCAATATATACATAGATTTGTCGCGAGGAAAATTTGTTAGGGAGAGAGAGATGCCGCTCCTACAGACCAACGAGAGATGAAAGCACTTTTCGGTTTGCTGTACTACGCTGGGGTACTGAAGTCTGGAAGACTCAATACAATGGAATTGTGGGAACAAGATGGATCTGGTGTGGACATATTTCCAGCTGTCATGTCTCGTAAACGCTTTTTATTTTTACTCACTTTTTTACGTTTTGACGACATACGTGATAGGCACACCAGACGACAAAGTGACAAACTGGCTCCCATACGTGATCTCTCCGAATTATTTAAAAACAACATTCAAAGCTCCTATGTTATTAGTGAGTATGCCACAATAGACGAAAAATTGGAACCTTTTAGGGGAAGATGCTCGTTTAGGCAGTACATAAAGAGTAAGCCAGCAAGATATGGCATAAAAATTTTTCTTTTGACTGACAGTCGTACATACTATACGAACAACTTTGAAATATATGCTGGTAAGCAACCGGAAGGTGAGTACACGTTACAAAATGATCCTTGCTCAGTCGTATGCCGTCTCATCAAACCAATTGAAAAAACTGGCCGAAACATAACAATGGACAATTGGTTTATGCGTATAAAGCTAATGAATGATCTTTTGAAAAATCATCACTTGACCTGTGTTGGAACCATCCGAAAAAATAAAAGGGAAGTACCAACTGCATTTGTCACTCCAAAAAATCGGTCTCAATATTCTAGCTTATTTGCGTTCTCGGAAAATAAAACAGTAGTTTCATATTGCCCTAAGAAAGGTAAAGTAGTTTTGGTGGGTTCAACTATGCATCACGATGACTGTATCAACAGTGAATCTGAAAAGCAAAAACCTGAAATAATAGAGTTCTACAATTTGACTAAGGGTGGAGTCGATACTGTCGATGAATTATGTGGATTATATTCTGTATCCAGGAGGTCGCAAAGGTGGCCGCTAACTATATTTTTTGGTTTTCTGAATATTGCGGCGATAAATGCTTACATTGTTTATAAAAGCAACAAGCAGGAACAAATTGCCCGAAGAGTATTCTTGAAAAACATGGCAAAAGAACTAGTAAGAGAACATTTACAGTTTAGGTCCACTATTGTCTCGCTACCCAGTTATATAAAAACAAGGATAATGCTTTTAATTCCACAAAATGAACAGGAAGAATTTCTTCCAGCGAAGCGCCAGAAAGTATTGTCGGGAAGGTGTCATGTTTGCCCAGGCCGCAAAGACAGAAAAACTAAAACCTGCTGTAGTGCGTGTAATAAACTCATATGCCGAGAACATTCTATACCAATTTGCCAAGGCTGTTTCGCAAATAAGGTTGTCCCCGTTCTGAAAGAAGATGAAGAACTGGAAGAAGAGGATGTCTAGGTCATTTTATCATTTTTTTATTATTTTTTTTTGTTCAGTCTCATCATGTGTTGATTTGGTTTTATTGAGTACAATTTTATGTTCATTTATTTTAAATATGTTACAAATAGAGTTTATAAGTTCAGTTACACAATCCATTGTTTTATTTCCCGAAAGAATGCTCAAATAACCATACTTATACCCAAAATATTTATAAAGATCAAATATCGGGTAAAAATTACCCGGCGCGCGTTTTAACGTGAGAGCCAGAGACGCGCGTCCTCCCGGGTTAATTGATAAAGAAGATTCATTATTATTTTCAATAAAGTCTAAAAGTTTGTTTACTACACCATTCTTGAGACTGAAATATCTGACTGCTATTGGAAAGTGCTTTTGACTGCCCTTATTTGAAGCATCACACATAATTGAAAATGCTATAGAGTTGGGCGTACCAGCGCCCATTTTTTCCAATACACGTTCAACACTTTTAGGGCCCAAACAATTTGCAATTATTGCTTCCGCTTTTGTTTGACCGCAATGAACCTTCTTTGCCAAATCAGAATCACGATAAACATAAGAATTTAATTTAATGCCGCAATCAGTACTCAAATAACTATGATGATGATTTACGGCGTGATAAATTTGACACACTTCAATTATGGTTACATAGTTATCTTCGTTGGAATGTTTGTTTGGTAAAAACGCTGTAAGTAGTGTATTTTTGGACAATGTGTTAGCGGTCTTAGAATGACCTTTACCATTTAAATGAGTTTTTAAAGATTTTTCACCATCATGTTGAACAATAAATTTTATGTTGCAGATATTATATTTAGCTGTAAACTCATCTATTTTCACCAACCAACTTTTGTATAGCGGATTTTGTCTCCAACTGTCCTTAAAATGCGTTGCATACTTGGCCTTTTTATTTTTATGGAAGGATTCAAATGACGTAGATGCACTCGAATTTTCTCTGTTATTGTTCTCACTCATTGCAAATTGCAAAACTGTAAATAACTACAAAACTTTTAAAACTCACAAAACAAATCAAAAAATTGCACTGAAACTTTACGATTGCAATCGTTATTAATAATAAAAGGTAGCGGTAAACAAGTTCACGTGATGAACATCGGAAAGAAGCGAATAAGTGATTCCCCTATCCTTTTCCTATTTCGATTACAGATTACTACGTAAAAGGACTTATTTAGTGCAACAGATAGCACAACTTTGATGAAAATAACAATAATGTGTTTTCGTATAACTTCAACAAAAAATTAGTTCTGTTAAAATTAATTACTCTTAAAATTTAAGCGTTATTTTTAATTTTTAACAGGAATAAATGATTCTCTTAGACGCAAAAAAACTTTATTAAGCATTACAAATGTTAACGATTTACCCGATAGACAATATTTTGAGTCTTAATATTTATTATCTTTACCATTCTTAATATGTTTTCCTGTTGTAAAAAGAGTTTTAGATCTTTTCCATTATTCTTTTGTTAAATACGTTTTTACCCGGAGAAAATGTGTAGTGAACCGGAGCCTGGAGACCGCATGTCAAAAGCCGGAGTCTCCGGGTCAAACCCGGAGAGTTGGCAACCCTACATATAAGTCTTTTAAGTACTCAAAGATAGAGATAGAGATAGAGATTTATAAAAAATTATACTGGGTAAGGCACATACACTAAGGGGAAAATATTTTGTATTGTAGTCATTGCATTTTAGAAGCGCCATCTATATCTTTTAATTATTAAATAAGTTTTTTTTGCATACAGACATATTTATTCGCCATGACAACATAAATAACATAAATTATTAGATTTTTTTAAAATCAATTTATGTATACTAACAATGTAAAGTGAAACCAAGCAACATCGCAATTAACATCGCTGGAAATATTAAGAGGGCCATGATAGATGGCAGTTGTTTTAATATCCATTTCTGTCCAAATAACTATTAGCTTCAAATTCGGTCATTAGAGAAGCATAACAATTGATATCTTTTGGTGCTTCGCCATAAATACAAATCTTTTTACTTTTTGCAATATTCGTATATCTTTCCAAACTAATTAAAGTAATAATATTAATATATTTATATTTTAAGGTATAGCAAACTTTGACAGATGTGGATACTAAAATAATTGCCACATCTGAAGGCCTACTTGATATTGCTAGTCTACTTGATGGTAACTGCGATTTTTCCTGGTAGAACTTTGAATTTCTATTACACATAATATTCGAAAAATAAAAAAAATGTTTCAAAGAAAGGTTATGCATTTTATCATGAGGAATAACAGAGATAAAAAATATATGCATCCAAAGAAGCTTACTTAACAATTGAAAGACATAGGTGCAATGTTTGCTATACAGAATGTTTCTATTCATCAATACGACTAATCTTTTAAGGTTTCTAAGTTATAAAGTCGTTTCAATTTAAATGTTTCACCCAGTATATAAATGAAATAAAGGTTAATTGAAATTTTTAATTTCTGTATTTGCCGTATATACAGGGTGTTTCACAACAAATAAGACAATAAAACCAAATAAATATAGGTCCGAAAATAGTCCATTTAGAGCTTGCAATACCGGGATCCCGGACAATTTTTGTCTGGAATTAAAAACCGGTATTGATGACAAAATACTCGTATTTCGGTATTACTATTATTAATAAACTAAATGCAAAAAAAATAAAAAGCGCCGCAACATTTGGAATCATAGCCCAATACAATCTAATCCAACCCCACCTAATCCTTTTTTTTTCGGAAAGTCAGGGATCAAAATCTGTGACCAGACATGTGACACGTGGTGTTGGTTGGTCAAGTAGTATCAGGCTGGTGTCCATCTTTGAATCACCAACCGACTAAAATTCCCTTTCTTCAACCAACCACGGAAGTCGACCACCAGACGTTGGTCAATCCCTTTTTCAAACATGTTTTCCTTATTTCATACACATAACCTCACAATAGAGACACGCCAGAATTGTAATTCTATACATAATTTATCAATTTTATTGTTATTGTATCAGATAGTTTTGATATTTTGAGAAGATCTCTGAACATGACATTTTTAGAGCAACTCCACACAATCATATATTCGTAAATTGACAAAGCCATCTGAAGATGCCTTAATAGGCGAAACCGGTCACGGCGAGATTAGTAATAAAGTCCATTGTTTTAAAAGGGCAATCTTTTAATCTTTTTCAATAAGATCAACACAATGGTCAGAAAAGAAAATCAAATCAATCCCTTTTGACTTCGCCGTTTCTTCACAAGATCCACACGTTCGTTCATTAACAAAAAAAAACAAAATATACGAAAGACTTTACTGACTTTTGAGCATTAACATTACCGGGCGTTGGGTCCTAGAGACTCTTCCTTCTTTGAATATTCACGCTTCATCGCCTTTATGCCTTTTTGTCGTCACTCAACTCATCCCAACTTAATCCAACCCAACCTAGTACCTATTCGCTTTCAACTCATTGCCACAACAGAATTAATACTGTTCAATACAAATACTATTCGGTTACACTCTCTACAAATATTTCTACTGTATTCCACCATTCCTAACATTCCATCATAACTTTAATGCAGTGCCTTGGGGTTAATACCGTTAATAATTTTTTCCAAATTTCCTGTATTTCATCTTACCCGCTTGTATACTCAAAAAAGGTGTGTTCCATATCGTCTATGTTGTGTTAATATAGAAATGTGAAGAGATAGTCTCTGAAGCAGCCGTGCTCAATCACAATTAACACATAAAGTGGTTTGCTTCCCCCTTCGTCATAGTCCATGTGGCCTTTTCATGGATTGTTCCAATCTTGAACTATTTCTCACTTTTCTACTACTGGTATTTAAATATGTAATCTAGGAATCATTCATGATCGTATTTCGAAGACATATAGACTCATGTGTGAACGATAAAGATAGTGCACCTAAACAAAGTACAGTAACAAATTCACACTTTCGCGCATGACAGCTTGCGATGGCTTATTACTTATCATCACATTTATAATTTTTTTAATACACGAATACAGGTATTGAGATTTTGGTCCGATATTGCAAGCTCTAGGTCCATTGTTAAGATATTCTAGTTAAGAAGTTTTAGTTCCCTATTTCTCCGATTAATAGAAACCAAGGTCGATGGAATCGGTGAGCCGGTGGAACCAATTCTTTCCAAAAAAAAGCTCATTTTTTGAATTGAAAAGGTGGAAAGAATTGATCAAAATACTTCTACCATCATTAGAAGGATATCTGCACTTTCACATTAACATTGTATTTACGAATGTAGCACGTTTTATTATACTCAAACGGAGTTTTTAATATCCACCATGCTGCACATTCGAAGAGATAAAAATCCCTATGCAATACTTGAAACTGATCAGCAATGGCGATTCTGTGTCAATAATGTATGGACAGGAGTTGTAGTAGAGAAACTGTTAGGTCTATTTCTCCTTCCAAAGAGATTGACCAATCCTTACATAATTTATTTCACAAAATAAGCTCTTATAGAGAAATTTGATGAATTACCTCTGCAAATGCTACAAGACTGTTACATAAAGTAACAATCATGATGAAGCACCAGCATATTATGCCCACACTGCTTAAGCATACTTAAATAACAGGCTTTTCACCAGATCTAAATCCGGTAAATTTTTGATTTTGGGGACTCTAAAATAAATAGATTATTTTTAAGAAATTCAAAATGTGCAGGATTTGTAAAATAGTAGACTAGTTGATGATATGACTAGTGCATTTTACTATGACATCATTCTTTTGAATATTAATTATTCGCTATTTTTCTGCTGGTTGAAGGATTTTCATCAACAATCTTTGTCACTTGTTTTATTAAATTATTAATGAACTGAATTATTTATCTCAATATTAACTTATTATTTAAGTTTTTTTTAACAATCGTAACCCTGGTAATCATATAATTACTGCATCTATATTCTTACAAATAATGATATTAACAGTAGGTGACCTTATCAAGCTGAAACTTTGCATATCTCGAAAACGGAGCATTTTTGGACCTATGTTTATTAAGCTATTTTGTCTGTTTTCGACCAGAGAATATGCTGGTAAAGTATTGTACAATCATTGCGGCACAATCTGTATAAAAGATGATGACTCTCGAAATTTAGGATCAATACATTTTGTTATACTTAATGTTCAAAGTTTGTATTGCAATGTTCCTTCACTTCCATAATAGTGCTGACAAGTTAATGATGGCTGCAACATTTTACCTGAACGTATAAATTTCAAGTATTATAAAATTAGGGGTGCGATTCGAATTTGCAAGGTGTCAGAAGTGAAGCAATACATTTCTCTCAACCAGTATCCTAAACATAATGTCAAAAGTGAACAAAAAATTGTTAAAGTACAATTGCAGTAAGATGTTGAATTGTACAAGATTAGAATTCAAACAATATTGGTTGCCATGGCAACGCAACAAAATCATTGCAAACAAGCAAGTATCGCTGAAAAATGAGCCACAATTAATAAAAAACATTAAGTTATAGGCTATATCCCACACAAATTGCTGAGTTAAACTCTTGGTTAACACGTTTTTATCCAGTGTTCCAATATTGGAACGATAACAGTTTTATCCCACCATATCCGTATATTTGTGGTTTTTCGTATTCTTCAGGTTTCATCTTGGCCGACATACACTCAGCAGCAGAAGTCTGCGTACAAAAAACTTGTAATACTTTAATTGAAAAAATAAGAGTCATAATCTAATGTGATAAACTTGATTTTTTTTATTTTGTATATTAACTACATATAATTCTATTAACAAAATATGCTTCAACAAAACAGAAACAGTAGTTACAGAAAAAAATCAAAACTAAAAATTCTAGAAATAACGGGTATGCAAAAATCTGCGTACAAGTCAGGACAGTATTTATAAAAAATTCATAAATGAGATCATTGTTTCTATATTAATATGAGGTCGGATAACCTTTACGTTTAATGACCTCCCTTAAACGTTTAGGCATGGTGCACTAATTTCTTCGTTTCGTCCGAACTGATTTTGGCCCATTCCTCAATCATAACATTTTTTAACGTTTCCTTCGACGTTATGTTGTGTTGCCGAATCCTGCGTTCCAGTAAATCCCAGAGGTGTTCGATGGGATTCAAGTCCGGCGATTGTGGAGGTGTTTTAAGTTGCTTTGGGGTATTGTATAGTAGCCAAAGCTTAGTGTTGTGGGCGCAATGTTTGGGGTCATTATCTTGTTGAAAAAAGTATTCGGGCCCCAAGCCCAAGTTTTCGATGCTAGGCTTCAAATTTTCTTTTAAAATGTCTATATACATTTTATGGTCCATTGTCGATGTTATGAAAACCAACCTTCCCACCCCTTTGGTGCACATACACCTCCAAACCATAACTCCACCACCTCCGTGTTTTACAGTCGCTCTCAAATTTTCGGGATTAAGGGCAGTATTGGGTTTTCTCCATACAAGTTGTTTACCCTTAATGCCGAAAATGCAAAATTTGCTCTCATCTGTAAAGAGAACTTTCTCCCAGAATTCAATGGGCTTGTCTAAGAGTTTTTTTTTGCAAAGGCGATCCGCTTCTGACGATTGACCTCTGACACAAATGGCTTTTTTCGTGCAAGGCGACTGTGATAATTAGCTTTTTTTAACGTCCTTCTCACTATATCTTTGCTGATAGTTTTATGAAATTCTTCTTGTACATTTTCTACTATTTTTTTGCCGTCAGCCTAGGTTCTTTTCTAACCTGCTGTACAATTTTTCGCTTCTCTCGGTTTGTTAAAAGGGGTGGTCTACCAGATCGCGGACGTGAGAGGTAATCTTCAGTGTCTTTATAATTATTAATTACTCTTTGAATGGAAGAGTGTGACCTGCCGACAGTTTCTCCTATTTTTCGAAAAGATTTTCCCTCTTTCCATAACTTTACAATAACTTTTCTCTCTCCCAATTCAATTTCGTTTCTTTCGTGTCCATTCTAACTTTTGGCTTCTAAGCCTCTGCTAATATAATTGACACCGATTATCTTTTATTTAAATCGGAAAGCGTACATCGCCAACTACGTACTTAAGTAAATAAGTATATTTTGGAGAAGGCGTCTTTATTTGTACGCAGATTTTTGCATACGCATTATTTGGAGAATTTTTAATTTTAATTTTTTTTGTAACTAATATTTCTGTTTTATTGATGCATATTTTGTTAATAGAATTATATGTAGTTAATACACAAAATAAAAAAAAATTGAAGTTTATCACATTAGATCATGACCCTTATTTTTTCAGTTAAAGTGTTAGAAGCTTTTTGTACGCAGACTTCTGCTGCTAAGTGTAGTCTTTCACATTATTGGGACGTGCATTACATTGTTAGAATTCATACGTTTGCAAATCTCATAGACTTTACAACGCTTTTATTTATAGTGCAAAATGGCTGGTACATAAGTATATATGATGAAGTACATATGATGAAGTATTTCGTCTCAAATTGCTGAGGTCGCTTGCGATATAGGCCCTAGTATTGATGTACCAACACAAAATCGATAATTTAAAAGTTGTGGCACCTCGTCCGCTAGCGGCCTCGGCGATTTGAGGTTTATCCTCAAATCGCTTTGTGACGCCGCACTACATTTGATGTATCAACGCGAAATCATCAACTCAAAAATTGTAGCGTTTGGCCCGCAAGTGACTTTGACGACTAGCGTGTAAATAATATCTTATGAAAGATTTGGTATCTTAACCAAGACATGTAATGAACGATTTCGCTTCAATTCACCGAAGTTGCATGCAGAGGAGGCTTCAAAGATTATATATACGGTTAAGATATCAAATCTTTTATAAAATGATATTTACACTTAAATAGTTGACGTCGCTTACGGTTTAAGTGAGGCACTACAACCTTTAAATAACGATTTTTTCAATTTTCATTTTTTAAATTGGGTTGGTATTGAAAAAGTAAGTAGGTAGAAAATATAAAAAATCTAGTTCCGTTTTCAATACCAACCTAATTTTATTTCACAGCTTTAAGCTGGCCTCAATATGTTCATAATATTGGAGCTTGGTAAATGACATTACAGAATTATAGAATTTATTTAGTTATTTACATTACAGAATCGGTGTTTTTTTATTACTCAAATAATTAATTTAACCTATTAGTGTATAGTGTCCCTTAAGAGGAACATTAGAATTAATTATGACGTTAATTAAACGTCTGACGCTGAATTTTTTTCTCGTTTGGAGAGACGAAATAAAGTTAATCATACGTATACTTTTTTGGAGAGTACATGCATTCAGTGTCTCCGCTGAGGTGTTGTCCTTTTTGGAGTGCACTTTTTTCCAACACTCAGCACCCATACGTATTTTCAAAAATCGATACTTATAACTTTAAACGATTCATCGACATTAACTATCAGCTACAATTTTAACTGACAGATAAATCATCTTAACTAGATATTCTCTTTTGGGAATACCTTAAATTCTACTTATAGGAATATAAGTGATTTGAATAAAGCTGATTCTTACACGGGAATATCTCCGACTAATCTATATTCTGAATTTGCGAACCATATTTCTGTATGTCATATTAATGCTTACAGTCTTGATGCTCATCTTGATGATTTCTTATATACTTTTGAGTCAAACATTTTAGATGTAATTTTGGTTAGTGAAACTTGGTTTGGGCCTCTATTGCCTTCTTCCATGTTTGTCTTACCAAGTTGTTTACTAAGAAATGATTGTGAATATTCCCGGGGTGGTGTGGGGTTGGCATTTTGAGCAGGAATCATTTTCAGGCTAAACTTGTGAAATCAGATGTTGAACTTCAAAACGAAATGGAATTGATTGGATATTGATTGAGTGATTGATTAGTGATGAAGGAGTGAATTATTTCGACCATTTTGAGAATCTCCTGAAGAGGCATGGGGTTAACTTTGATATTTTGTTAATGGGGGATTTTAACACATGTATTCTGAAAAATGATGCGCGTAATGAAAAGCTATGATATATTACATCATCTTTAACCCTCCCAATCCCTTTAACCCTAACTCTATAACCCTCTCAACCTACACATCATTTACCATCGCCTCAATCTCTTCTTGATCCCATCATTACGTCCTGTCCAGATATAATTTTAACGCATGGTCAATTACCTATTGAAGAGCTTTCTTGTCATGATCTGATTTATTGAGCTATTCAACTTCGGCAACCTATTTCTTTCAAATTGATTATGAACATCTCAAATGTTCATAATCAACAAAGACAAAATTACATGTTTGTATGATAAACATGCCCAGCTTAAGCAGAGCAAAATAAAACATTTCCGTTCCCCTTGGCTAAATGATGAGATTAGAGACTTTATGCGTGAACAAAACAGAGCTAAACTGCTTGCTATAAGCAATTCATCGAACGTTAACTATGAAAAGTATTGCGTAATCGCTGTAACTATATATGTAAAAATGCAAAGAAAGCATATTTTTACCAGAAACTGACTTTAAGGTCTCTTAGGGTCACTTTTACCACCTCTTGATAAATTTATCTATTATTAATGGGAGTGCTTAAAATTGCTATAACCACCGCTAATTAGTTTAACTGGAGGTTGGTAAAAGTGGGCCTTGTGTTATTGATTCCGCTTCCACACAAACTGTTGTGGACCGAAATTCTTTAGCCAGCCATTTTGCTAAACTACCAGTAACTTTTAATATTGCATCCAAAATCAGCAAAATCATTTAAGATTCATGTTAAGAAATCAGTTCTCATGAATTGAATTTCGCCTTTTCATACTTACATAGTTATCTACACACAATTTATCTAATAAATACATAAGAGAAGAAATGATAATATTGCAAAAATTCTAGCATGATTATTATCATATCAATCAATTCCTGAAGTAGATGACAAAAAACTAACAAAAGCTGCGAAATAACTTGGCGAGATTTCGATTGCGATAAGCTGATTATCATCTAGAGGGAGTATTAGGTATCTCAATCAAATTTTATCTGACAATTTTAAGAAACATCGGGAAGATGAGATTGATAACCCTTAAACGATTTCAAACAGTTTCAAAAGATCCTTATTTCTTAACCAATTTGCATTTTTATCCTCAATGGGGACTTTTTTAATGTATCAGAAAAGAACATAAATTAAATATAAAGATGATTACAAAACATCTTATTATGACAACCGATATCTATAAAACTAACATTTTAGTTTTTATCAAAATACATCTATTTTTTTAAGATAAATAATTAGAAACCATAAATCATATTAATCAATTAAAATCGTGTTTACACCCAATTCTTCACCAAAACTCAACGAATAGATACGATTTCGAAATACACATAACTTAAATTAGTGATAACCGTTGTTGTATTGTTGAGTTTCGCATGTTTTGCAGGGAGATAACACCACGATATTGGCGGATAGAGTGCTCTATAAACATTTCACGATAACAAAATTACACTATTCGGTGGTAATAATGACCTTTTTTGAATAAAAAATTTTGTTCGTTATGGAATTAATTTCATCATCTCATGCGATTATTTAAAAAAAACGCAAATCGAGATAAAGGAAATTCAAAATCATGATGACAAAACTAAAATTAAATTTGTTGTCGACTCACCCAGCACATGAAACAAATTTTCTTCGAATCTTATGGTGCTGCTTAAAAGGTAATCGGTGCCATCTACTTCGTTATCAGATATGCTCATCTCCCCAGGACTTAAAGAATTGTAGGTAGCTGGCATTTTGTTAAATTTAAACTAATTAACTTAATGTTTACTTCTTTTTCACTCAACACAATTTTAATATTAATTCTTGCAATTGTTCAAATTCACTTCAATGTCAATCGAACACTCGGTTGATTTTAGATGTTGCAATATTGAACATAATTCATCTAATCACAATGAAGATGTGAATCGATTTGCGGCGGGTGCCGAATTGGGCGAAGAGGAGAAGTGTTGTTTCTGGTGTGTTTCGGCGAAAAGAGAGTGGGGGTTCAAAACGAATGCAACATGTATTAAAAAGAGGAGAATCCTCACCGTTATCGCTGCCCGTCGAAATAGACCGATAACATGGAGACCGAAATAATAAATAAAGTAGAGGAGATAAAATGGTTTTTCGTGTAAATAGTACGATAGATACAAGTTTTATCGATCGATACACAATTATTATAACAAGAAGAGACAGCCTAAGTGGATGATTTATATTAATCGATATCGGGCGATTAATTTCGAAAAAGAATTAAAATCAAGGACTGCCATAAAATAAAACGTTTTAAAATTGGATAAAGCAAATAGTTTTATCGCGATGAGAAGTGATGTAACAATGTGGGTGTAAATTATGATGTTAATTAAGATTTAAATATTTGCGAAAGGTTTTAATAAGAATATAAAAAGATTTTTAATTAAGTTATTTTCAAATCATAACTTCAAATTTAATTTTTTTATTTTAATTTTTGTTTTTGTTTACGAGTTAAGAGAATAATTCTTATATGGGAGCACTTAAGTTAAGAGTTTCGAGATCATTTAAAACATTATGAAATTGAGGTACTTAACCGACTTTGAAAAGCTTAACGAGTTGAACATTTAATTTCAGATACTTAAAACAGTTCATAGTTTAGTAAAGATATATAAACTGATTAATATACAGAATAAAAGAAATTAAGAACTATCTGTGTATCCAACTCGATGATGAAAACAAAGCTACATAGGATAAGATTTTATGTAATATTTGTGTAAAGATGTGAGGTCATTAAGTTTACTTATTTCAACATTAGCTGTGGAAACCAGGTTGAATGTTTGATTGAGAAATCAGAATCTATCTGTGAAGTGCAAAAATTTTGACGAATTAAAAAGGTTCATATGAATCAGCACTACCATCGATGCAGTCCTAAGATACTTGAAACCCCAGGGCTGAGTTGAACGAACGAAACGAGTGCGCCCAGCCTAACCCTACACTGTATATTTGAATTGAAGTAACACTAGAAGTAATCCATAGTCCCAGAACTATGGTTTAGCCATCTTGAGAGATGGACCCGAATGTTTCTAGTTCTAGATCTAATAGACATAACGATATAAAACTAGAACTAACACCTAGAAGTCTTCAGACTCACGGTTAAACCCGAATTTTTGCACTTCTAGGTCTATTGTTAGTTCTAGTTTTACTTCAATTCAAATATATAGAGTTGTCAAATCAGTTTGTAAAGTACTCTATTTCAGAAACTATTCATTGTAGAGGGCGTCGTTGAAAAAAAGTCTTTAGATGCACGGCTAAACCTAACCCAACCCAACTCCACGAAAGTATATGGAGTATTGATAAAATAAAATATACCCCACATTAAGAACACATCGGATTACCACCAACTTAAATTTGAAATTTTTTCGTCACGATACTCAAAAATCGGGTACAACAAGTTTGATCCTTTCTTGTCTTATACGGAAAAGATGGTATTTAAGGGGTGCATGGTCGGCCAGAAAGCCTGAGAGCATCCTTAGAGCACCTTTGCTGTGGCATAAATCCGGTTAGGATTTGTTTTGCGAAAGAGTTATCATACTTTTTGCTTCTTTGTGATCTGGAAGTTTTGTTTCAAGTTGAGGCTACCTTTGAGGTCTCTCAACGGTTAGCGTTTCCGCTGCTTCTTTGGCCAACCTGAAATTGTGACCTGAAATTCATATAAAGTAACATCATTGCTCTTAGCGAATTCTATCAGGCCGCTGGTCACATGTGAAGGACTGGACTGCCTTCTGGACAGCCAGACTGTCTATGAAAATGTTAATGGATGCACCTTTTTGTCCCTTTTGGAGGACTGATCCCCTTGCCTATTCTGGATTCAACTGTCTGTGAAGCATCGGTATACCAAGCAAGGATTCTTCCAGCTTGCAAATATAACCTTATACGGCTGGTCGAAGTTGTGTTATGTTAGAATAAGACGAATCTTGATTTAGATCAAGTGATTTAGGCTGGAGTCTTTGAGAAGTTCAAGGTGTCCTGTTCAAGGGGCCTCTTTAGTATATGCAGTGCGCGCGTAAAGTATGGAAACATAAAAAAAAGACTTAATCGATTTTGATAAAGGTTTGTGTATATAGGATATGTAACCTTGCGAACTCAAATTTTCTGTCGACAATGTTGCAAAGTTGATGGTTTCTGAGATAAAATTATGAAACCTTTTTCTTTAAATGCGACACCCTATATAATTTTAAATTTTTTAAACTTCTTTGGCCCATAGAAAATTTACAAAGTTACGGCTTCATTGATTAAGCCGTTAAAAAGATTTTTTCATGTTTCCATACTTTACGCGCACTCTATAATTTATAGTGTGAGACCAAGGCAATTTTAGCTAACTTCTGAAATAGACATTTTCACTTCAGCATTATGCAGGAGTAGATTTAGTTTTCTAGCTATGTATTGTTTTATCCGCATAGGTGCTGAATAAGTTGTAATGGAGTTGGACTTTTTTTCGGTGTAGAACACCAGAACATAGTGTAGATATACAAGTTTGATCGGTTGAGTTCAAGATTCCCGTTGATAAGTAGTCGGTTTGGTTCATTTATTGTCCACATTTGCGTATTGTTAGCACTGCTTTCTGAACTAAATGCTGCTTTTTTATATCAGTGTATTTTGCTGCTGTTCTATTGATCTCATAAACCTTAAGTAATTGGAGTTTTGCTATTTATGTAAATAAACTCAACTCGAGTTAAAACAGTTTGATAAATTGAGTTGACCCATCCCTAAACCCAACCCAACCCAACCCAACCCTGCATTTTCTAATTGAAGTAAAACTAGAGCTAACACTAAACTTAAAACTAGAATTATCCAGGTTTAGCCGTCTTGATAGGTGTACGGCCTAACCCGAATGTTTCTAGTTCTAGACTTGGTCTAATCATGTGAAACTAAAACCAACATTAGACCAAGCAGTGGAAACATTCGGGTTGACAAATGGAGTTGACACATCTCTAATCCCAACCCAACCCAACCCTGCATTTTCTAATTGAAGTAAAACTAGAGCTAACACTAGAATTATCCAGGTTTAGCCGTCTTGATAGGTGTACGGCCTAACCCGAATGTTTCTAGTTCTAGACTTGGATCTAATCATGTAAAACTAAAACCAACATTAGACCAAGCAGTGGAAAGATTCGCGTTTAGCCGTGCGTTTTCAGAAAATCCAAAACATTTCACTTCTAAGTCTATTGTTAGTTATAGTTCCACTTCAATTGAAATATACAGAGTTACCAAGTCAATTTGTAAAGTACTCTCTTGATAGGAAGGAAATTTATCACAAATATATTATATACCGATAAAAGCTTTGAGCAAAGGCGCAAATATAGAGATTACTCGGTTCATAGTATAACTGGTTGTAGAAGAGCAGTTTTTGGTTGGGTTCGGTTGGGTTAGTGCTGATGCTACTAGATGATATCGGACTTTGATATGCGTTGCTAAAACATCTCCCACGATGGTTTTGTAGACGGCATATGATACACTTCTTTGCCATCAACATACAGTTCTCCTCCGGTATATTATTCCATATTTTGCAAGTAAGGAGTACTCATTTAAAAAATATCTTTATTAGCGTTGTATCGCAGCTTCTCTCTCATTAATTTTTTGTCTACAGTATCTAATTACTTATGGCAGAATGAATAATAATAAAGATAATTATTGGCTCAGGTAGAAGAAATGCAAATTAATATAATAGCGCAAATATACTATAAAATAATATTAAAAAAAAAGAAATTACGAAATAAATTCTGAACCAATAAAGATCGAGTCTGTCATACCATTAAGCAGACTGTTTTTCATCGATCCCTTTTAAACGAGAAAAGAGAAACAAGAATAAAGCCAAATGAAACTAATGTTAAATCCAAACTAGGCCCCTAAGTAAATCATTATTTATCAATATGAAATCAAACAGCCGTTTATATCATTTCTCAGCCAATAACAAAATTCAATGTATCTAAAAGTAAACATGATAATCGTATCATCATCTTCATATAATCTTCAACAATCATATAATTTCACCTGTACTATTAAAAGGTTATTCAATTGTTGTTGCCTGCTGAGTTAGTAAATGTTCTTTAACTTTTATCTTAAAACGCTGCTCACACTCCAACTTAACCTTTTTCAGTAATATTATAACGTATACTCATGTTTCAAACTAAACCCAACCCAACCTAATCAGTAGTAGGGCTCTGATTCAGAAACAGATCGAGGACAAGGAAAAGGCGGACAAGTTGGCCTTTGGCCTATTATTATACCTATTATTGGACTCCAGCGCTGGGAAGATCTTCCTGTTCATAAACAGATCTTTCGGACTCTCTTGCCAAACAAGAGACAGTGTATGTCACTACTACTTTTCAAAAAAATTGCACTTGTAATAATTGAAAAGGTGGACAAGTTGACCAAAGAAAAAACAAAGATACCTATTATTGGACTCCATTGTGAGCTACTAAAAGGCACTTAAATATAGTCTTGCGTTGGAAAGATCTTCCTGGTCACACTGGAGAAGAGAATA
Organism: Onthophagus sagittarius; assembly: GCA_036711965.1. Taxonomy (NCBI): domain Eukaryota; kingdom Metazoa; phylum Arthropoda; class Insecta; order Coleoptera; family Scarabaeidae; genus Onthophagus; species Onthophagus sagittarius. The sequence continues at coordinate 60,674,883 of JASERS010000002.1, read as the reverse complement.
TTACAATTCCATCGCAAAGAAAATCAAAGAAATTATATGCCACAGCAAAGAGAGTCGTAAATGTTGTCCTCACTTTGAACGACGAATTTTTAATTGCTTATACCTCAGCTTGTGAGGTCTAAGGTCGTTATCAGATTTGCTGACTGTATGTATGTAGTTTCATATGAAGTTGGTTAAACCACAGATAGTATAACCAAAGCACCTAGACCTTAGCGATCTTTTTGTACATCCTCAAGGTTTTCTTTTTCACCTGCCTATCCCTGATGCTGGGCTGGTCCAACACCAGAGAAACTTGAGTGCTTCACCTCCTTTTATAGTATTAACCATTGCCTTCTTCTTCTTTGTACTGTCTCTGTTGAGTACATCACTCTAGAATAGTATTCCTTTCTTTCTTGTTGTTCATACTACCTATCCCCTATCTGATTTCTTAAGAATCATTTTTTTTACCAGGATCTTTCTTTCTAAAGTTGTTAGCTATCTTTGATGTTTTTGCTGTTGCTTATGCCTCAGCCACGGAGGTCTAAGGTCGTTTTCAGACTTGGTGACTTTAAACGAAGAATCAGATACTGCTTATACTTCAGCTAAGGAGGTCTAAAGTTATTCTCTGACTTAATGATTTCGAACGATAAGTTAAAAACTGTTTATGCCTCGCTCTCAGACTCCTGAGTCTGAAGACGAGTCAGAAAATTGCTTATGCCTCACCTAACGAATGTCTACTTCTTGTCTTTGAATGACGAGTCAAAAACTGTTTACGCTTTATTAAAGGGATAAAACTTGTGATCTTGTACTTATTATTATATAACTCCTCCATCTGAGCCCGCCGATTTTGTTTTTCCACATCTGTGAAGAGTAAAGATAGTTCTTCATCACCTTTGTCCTACTGCCTCTGTTGAGTACGTCACTCTAGAATAATATTCCCTTCTTTCTTGTTGTTCATATTCCCCCATGCTTACGTTAATATGCCTTCAACATTCTCTCAAAAAAAGACTCTCTCTTAAAGTCTTCTCTTCTGTCTGCTTCATTGAGAATAATTTTTTCTTCCACCAGGCTCTTTCTTTCTAAAGTTATTTGCTACCTTTGAGTCAAAAACTGCTTATGTATCAGCTAAAGAGGTTTAAAATTATTCTCAGATTTCACGATTTTGAACGTCGAGTCCAAAACTGTTTATACCTCAGCAAAAGGGGTCTCAGGTCGCTCTCTGACTTCTTGAGTTTGAAAACAAGTCTGTGCTTAAGCCACATAATCCTACTAGTGTTTCCTGTCGTTATTATCATCTGATACTTAAATTATATAACTTCTCGTCCATCTGAGTACGCCGTTTATGTTTTTCTACATCTATAAAGAGAGAATCTTTGTATACCTCTGTTGACTACCTCTAGTATAATATTCTGATAATAATCTCCCTCAAACATTCTCTCGTCTTCTCTTGCGGATGGTTAATTAAGAATCATTCTTTGCTTCACCAAGATCTTTCTTTTTAAAGTTGTTAGCTATCTTTCGTGTTTTTTAACATTACCCTATTTTTAAATCCATAACCTAGAACCGGTCATATTAACCCTTTACTAGTGCGTTTTTCTTACACGCACGAGTATACAACTCAATGTGAGTTTGGGTTCTTTTGCCCAACAAGAGATGACACTTATATGCTACTTATCTTAAAGTTCCTAAATTCCAAAAGAGCAGTTTGGTAGCTGACATGTCACCGCTTGTTAGTTAATAATTGAAAACGCGGACAAGTTGGACAAAGAAACGACAAACATACCTATTATTGGATTCTAGCCTGCTTGCGAACTACTTAAGAGGCTCTTAAATTAGTTTTCCATTTAAAAGATCTTCATTGTCACACACTGAGGAAAAGAATATTACAATTCCATCTCAAAATAAAATCAAAAAGATATTATGCTTTAGCAAAGAGGGTCTAAAATTGCTGTCAAACCTCCCCACTTTGAACGAAGAGTTAGAAACTGCTTATGCCTCAGCTAAGGAGATGTGAGGTCCTTTTCAGACTTGTTGACATTGAACGACGAGTTCGAAACTCTTTATACCTCAGCGAATGGGGTCTAAGATCGTTCTCAGACTTCCTGACTGAACGACAAGTCAGAAATTGTTTACGGCTCAGCAAAGGAGTCATAAACTGCTCAACGAGAAAACGTAAAGTCGGAAACAAAACTTTAGAGCAATACTGGCTCCTTAAAGACCTATTCCAAACTTAAACCATTGGAGGGATTAAGTTATTAGAACATAATAGATTTTATAGATCGCAGTGACGAGTGAGCCACTCCCCTTGGCCAGGCAGCGATAATAATAACAATAAAGATTATAAAAATATCAGACAATCTTCAGGATCAATCAAATTAAAACTATTAGGTGTATCTCTCTTAACTCTTATCTAATTTAATATATATTTTTTAACCAAAATATTACTCAGAATAATTGACCTTTAATACTAAAGTATTTTAAACACAGTCTAAAGGTACCATAGAAAATCAGATTAATTATCAATTCAAATCACCACTGATTTGCTCATTACGCCAGTCACTGAACTTTGTAATTTTAAAGTCGTTTATAAAAAATTATCCCAAAAGAAATCAATTATGTTTTGTGATAACATTATTCATCGTAATCCCAAATTTAGCTACTTAACGAAATTTTTTGGTACAAATTGAACGACGAGTCAAAAACTGTTTATACCTCAACAAAGAAAGTCTAAGGTTGCTCTCGGACTTCCTGAGTTTGAAGACGAGTCAGAAACTGTTTACGTCTTAGCAAATAAATCTTATACTTATATAAGAGATATTATAGGTACAACTTGTCGTCCATCTGAGCACGCCGTTGAAACATTTTTCTTATTAATTATTAAAACGCGTAGATTTTTTTTATTAAAATAATTTAAAAGTAATTTTATTTAAATTGTGAATGGAGGGTTACATAAAAGTCAGGGTTTATTTTTCCTTATAATAATCGAATCGCGTTTTTTTGGCGGAACGGGTTTTGCGGTGACATAGGTTTTGGGGTCTGATGAAAAAGAGAAAGAGGATTAAGGAAAAAATCGTCGTTTTGAGCTAAAAAAAATGTTTGATTTTTAACATCATCGTGATTTAACAATTCAATCCAAATTAAGGGTTAAGTTTTATTTTTTTAAATTTAATATTGTCGTTCTTTTTTATGCGCTGCACCGTATTTGTTATTCCATATCTGTGGAGGGTAAGATAGCTTTTCACCTCCTTTTATAGTATTTCATCGTGATTCAACAATTCAATCCAAATTAAGGGTTAAGTTTTTGTGCCCTATTCTGCATATTCTTGGGATTTGGGATCGCGGATTGTATTTCGATGGAATTTTGTATCTTGTTTGAACGGTAAGATTTTGGCAAATTTTCTTTTATTCGTTTTGAATAGAATATATTTTTTTTTGGATTCTTCCTCCAACATGCCGATGTCGTCTAGATACTTAATGTTGCCATTTTAATCTTGAGATCTTCGCTGGAGTAACATTTTTTTAAGGAAAAAAATTTATCAGCATAGAACGGTCAGATTCTTACATTTTCTTTTATTCGTCGTGCAATAAGTTAGTTACGTTAAAAAACAGAGGTTTTTATACTTATCATTACTATTCCTCAGCAAAGGAAATAGTAAATTAAACTGCTCAACATAAAAACGTAAAGTCCGAAACAAAACCTTCGAACAATCCTGGCTCATTAAAGACCTATTCCTAACTTACACCTAATATTTTTTAATATTTTCTAAGTTAACTAGAACATAATAGATTTTATAGATCGTGGTGACGAAAGGGCCACTCCCCTTTACCAGGCAGCGATAATAATAACAATACAGGTTATAAAAATATCACACAATCTTCAGCATCAATCAAATTAGAACTATTAGGTTTATACTTTTATCTAATTTAATATATACTTTTTAACCAAAATATTACTCTAATATATTTATAATAATTGACCTTTAATACTAAATTATTTTAAACACAGTGTAAAGGTACCTTAGAAAATCAGATTAATTATCAATTCAAATCACCACTGATTTGCTCTTTACGCCAGTCAATGAACTTTGTAATTTTAAAGTCGTTTATAAAAAATTATTCCAAAAGAAATCAATTATGTTTTGTGATAACATTATTCATCGTAATCCCAAATTTAGCTACTTAACAAAAATTTTTTGTACAAATTCACGGAGAGTTTTTGTGTTCAAGATTGATTTTATGATGTAATAAGAATTTATTGACACATTATTAAGTGCAATTAACTCGTGTGGTCATACACTCGTTATTTGGTTTAGACATATTGGTGACTTTGAACGATGAGACAGAAACTGCTTATGCCTCAGCTAGGGAGGTCTAAGGTCATGCTAACTTTAAACGACAGATTAGAATCTACTGCTTATGCTTCAGCTAACAAAGACTAAAGTTGTTCTCAGACTTCATGAAATTGAATGACAAGTCAAAAACTGTTTATGCCTCAACAAAGAAGGTCTAAGGTCGCTTTCGGACTTCATGAGTTTGAAGACGAGTTTACGAAACAGAAACTGTTTACGTCTTAGCAAATAAATCTTATACTTATATAAAAGATATTATAGGTATAACTTCTCGTCCATCTGAGCACGCCGTTGAAACATTTTTTTTATTAATTATTAAAACGTTAGATTTTTCATTAAAATAATTTAGAATGAAATTTTTCCATTCATAATTTTATTTAAATTATGAATGGAGGGTTACATAAAAGTCAGGGTTTATTTTTCCTTATAATATCGAACCTCGTTTTCTTGGCCGAACGGGTTTTGTGGTGACAAGGGTTTAGGGGGTCGGATGAAAAAGAGAAAGGGGATTAAGGAAATAATCGTCGTTTTGAGCTAAAAAAAATGTTTGATTTTTAACATCATCGTGATTCAACAATTCAATCCAAATTAAGGGTTAAGTTTTTGTGCCCTATTCTGCATATTCTTGGGATTTGGGATCGCGGATTGTATTTCGATGGAATTTTGTGTCTTGTTCGAACGGTAACATTTTGGCAAATTTTCTTTTATTCTTTTTGAATACAATATAATTTTTTTGGATTCTTCCGTCAATATGCTGATATCGCCTCGATACTTAATGTTGCCATTTTAATCTTCGCTGGAGTAACATTTTTTTTAAGCAAAAAAATTTATCAACATAGAACGGTCAGATTCTTACATTTTCTTTTATTCGTCGTGCAATAAGTCAGTTAGTTACATTAAAAAAAGATGTTTTTATACTTATTATTACTATTAATTATTTTCTTTTGCTTTTGTAAAATCAAAGGCTACCCGAGTACACCCTTGATTAGTTTGGTTTTTTTGCACATCATTATTTTTTTTTTATTTTTTTAAATTAATATTCTTAATTTCGTCAGAAATCTATCAAAAATATTTTTTTGTTTCTATCAATTTAAATATACTGTTAAACGTATTATTTTTGATTTCTTTTTTGTTCACGTCACTCATCTTTCACTTCGAAGTGAATCTTGAGGTGATTGGTAAATGCAAATTTGGTAAATCTCGTCTCGACTGGGATTTGCCGGCACATTGTGTTATTGTGGCGTTTTATTTTTTTTTTAAATTTAATATTGTCGTTCTTTTTTATGCGCTATACCGTATTTGTTATTCCATATCTGTGGAGGGTAAGATAGCTCTTCACCTCCTTTTATAGTATTGACCTTTGCCACCTTCTTCTTTGTACTGTTTGTGTTCAGTACCTCTCTCTAGATCCAATCTAGTATCATTCTAGTCCTCCCATGCTTATGTTAATATCCCTTCGACATTCTCTCAAAAAGAGACCCTCTTAAAGTCTTCTCATCTGTCTGCTCCATTGAGAATCATTCTTCCTTCTACCAGGCTTTTTTTTCTAAAGTTATTAGATACCTTTGAGTCAGAAACTGCTTATGTCTCAGTTAATGAAGTTTAAAGTTTTTCTCAGACTTCATGATTTTGAACGACGAGTCTAAAACTGTTTATGCCTCGGCAAATAGGGTCTAAGGTCGCTTTCAGACTTCCTGAGTTTGAAGACAAATTTGTGCTTAAATTACACAATCCTACTGGCATTTCCTTATATTATAATGATCTTATAATTATATAACTTCTCGTCCACCTAAGCACGCCGTTTCTGTTTTTCCACATCGGTGAAGAGTAAAAATTGCTCTTCACGTCATTTTATAGTATTGACCTTTGCCTTCTTGTTTGTACTGCTTCTGTTGACTACCCCACTGTAGAATAATATTTCCTTTTTTCTTGTTGTTCATACTCCCCCATGCCTAATGATAATTGTCCTCCAACATTCTTTCTTTCACCAGAATCTTTCTTTTTAAAGTTGTTAGCTATCTTTAGTGTTCTTTAACATTATCTTATTTTTGCATCCATAACTTAGAGCCTACTTAGAGTATTAACCCTTTACTACTGCGTTTTTTCACACGCACAAGTACATACACCTCCACAAGGAACAACCTTGGGTTCTTTTATCAAAAAGAGATGGCGCTTATATGCAATTTATATTAAAGTTCCTAAATTAGTAATGTATCGTGGTACATGATGCCCATTCAAGCCAAAATAGCAATTTGGTAGTTTGTCAGTGTATGTCACCGCTTATTAGTGTGTCATTGCTAATTTACAAAAAAATTGCATTTGGAATAATTGAAAAGGCGGACAAATTAGTGAAAGAAACAACAAAGATACTTATTATTGGATTCCCACGTGCTTGTGAACTACTCAAGTTGTACGTAAATATAATCTTGCATTGGAAAGATCTTCCTGGATACACACCGGGGAACAGAATATTACAATTCCATCGCAAAACAAAAACCAAAAAAATATTATGTCTCAGCAAAGAGAGTCTAAAATCACTCTCAAACTTCCTCGCTTTGAACAACGAGTTGGAAACTAGTTATGAGTCAGCTAAAGAGGTCTGAGGATTTTTTCAGACTTGTTGACTTTCAACGGCGAGTTAGGAACTGTTCATGCGTCATCAAATAGGGCCTAATCGTTCTCAGACTTCCTGACTTTGAACGACAAGTCAAAAATTGTTTACGTCCTGGCAAAGGGGTCATAAACTCCTCAACATAAAAACGTAAAATCGGAAACAAAAAATAACAATGGCATATCAAAGACTTATTCCTAACTTACATCTAAATAATTGGAGGGATTAAGTTAACTAGAACATAATAGATTTTATAAATCGCGGTGACGAAAGGGCCACTCCCCTTTACCAGGCAGCGATAATAATAACAATACAGATTATAAAAATATCACACAATCTTCAGCATCAATCAAATTAGAACTATTAGGTTTATACTTTTATCTAATTTAATATATACTTTTTAACCAACATATTACTGTAATATATTTAGAATAATTGACCTTCAATACTAAATTATTTTAAACACAGTGTAAAGGTACCTTAGAAAATCAGATTAATTATCAATTCAAATCACCACTGATTTGCTCATTACGCCAGTCACTGAACTTTGTAATTTTAAAGTCGTTTATAAAAAATTATCCCAAAAGAAATCAATTATGTTTTGTGATAACATTATTCATCGTAATCCCAAATTTAGCCACTTAACAAAATTTTTTGGTACAAATTCACGGAGAGTTTTTGTGTTCAAGATTGATTTTATGATGTAATAAGAATTTATTGACACATTATTAAGTGCAATCAACTCGTGTGGTCACACACTCGATATTTGTTTTAGACATATTGGTGACTTTGAACGATGAGACAGAAACTGCTTATGCCTCAGCTAGGGAGGTCTAAGGTCATGCTAACTTTAAACGACAGATTAGAATCTACTGCTTATGCTTCAGCTAACAAAGACTAAAGGTTTTCTCAGACTTCGTGATATTGAACGATGAATAAAAAACTGTTTATGCCTCAACAAAGAAGGTCTAAGGTCGCTCTCGGACTTCCTGAGTTTGAAGACGAGTCAGAAACTGTTTACGTCTCAGCAAATAAATCTTATATAAGAGATATTATAGGTATAACTTCTCGTCCATCTGAGCACGCCGTTGAAACATTTTTTTATTAATTATTAAAACGCGTAGATTTTTTTCATTAAAATAATTTAGAATGAAATTTTTCCATTCATATTTTTTTTCCATATTTTAAATAAAATTATGAATGGAGGGTTACATAAAAGTCAGGGTTTATTTTTCCTTATAATATCGAACCTCGTTTTTTTGGCCGAACGGGTTTTCTGGTGACAAGAGTTTTGGGGGTCGGATGAAAAAGAGAAAGGGGATTAAGGAAAAAATCGTCGTTTTGAGCTAAAAAAAATGTTTGATTTTTAACATCATCGTGATTCAACAATTCAATCCAAATTAAGGGTTAAGCTTTTGTGCCCTATTCTGCATATTCTTGGGATTTGGGATCGCGGAGATTAAAATGGTAACCAATCTTCGCTGGAGTAACATTTTCTTTAAGCAAAAAAATTTATCAACATAGAACGGTCAGATTCTTACATTTTCTTTTATTCGTCGTGCAATAAGTTAGTTAGTTACGTTAAAAAAAGAGGTTTTTATACTTATCAGTACTATTAATTATTTTCCTTTGCTTTTGTAAAATCAAAGGATACTCGAGTACACCCTTGGTTAGTTTGGTTTTTTTGTACATCATTATTTTTTGTTTATTTTTTTAAATTAATATTCTTAATTTCGTCAGAAATCTATCAAAAATATTTTTTTGTTTCTATCAATTTAAATATACTGTTAAACGTATTATTTTTGATTTCTTTTTTGTTCACGTCACTCATTTTTCATTTCGAAGTGAATCTTGAGGTGATTGGTAAATGCAAATTTGGTAAATCTCGTCTCGACTGGGATTTGCCGGCACCTTGTGTTATTGTGGCGTTTTATTTTTTTTTAATTTAATATTGTCGTTCTTTTTTATGCGCTATACCGTATTTGTTATTCCATATCTGTGGAGGGTAAGATAGCTCCTCACCTCCTTTTATAGTATTGACCTTTGCCACCTTCTTCTTTGTACTGCTTGTGTTCAGTACCTCTCTCTAGATCCAATCTAGTATCATTCTAGTACCTCCCATGCTTATGTTAATATCCCTTCGACATTCTCTCAAAAAGAGACCGTCTTAAAGTCTTCTCTTCTGTCTGATCCATTGAGAATCATTCTTTCTTCTACCAGGCTTTTTCTTTCTAAAGTTTTTAGATACCTTTGAGTCAGAAACTACTTATGTCTCAGATAATGAAGTTTAAAGTTTTTCTCAGACTTCATGATTTTGAACGACGAGTCTAAAACTGTTTATGCCTCGGCAAAGGGGGTGTAAGATCGCTTTCAGACTTCCTGAGTTTGAAGATAAATTTGTGCTTAAATTACACAATCCTACTGGTATTTCCTTTCATTATAATGATCTTATAATTATATAACTTCTCGTCCACCTGAGCACGCCGTTTTTGTTTTTCCACATCGGTGAAGAGTAAAAATTGCTCTTCACGTCATTTTATAGTATTGACCTTTGCCTTCTTCTTTGTACTGCTTCTGTTGACTACCTCACTGTAGAATAATATTTCCTTTTTTCTTGTTGTTCATACTCCCCCATGCCTAATGATAATTGTCCTCCAACATTCTTTCTTTCACCAGAATCTTTCTTTTTAAAGTTGTTAGCTATCTTTAGTGTTCTTTAACATTATCTTATTTTTGCATCCATAACTTAGAGCCTATCGTATTAACCCTTTACTACTGCGTTTTTTCACACGCACAAGTACATACACCTCAACAAGGAACAACCTTGGGTTCTTTTATCAAAAAGAGATGGCGCTTATATGCAATATATATTAAAGTCCCTAAATTAGTAATGTATCGTGGTACATGATGCCCATTCAAGCCAAATAGTGTATGTCACCGCTTATTAGTGTGTCATTGCTAATTTATAAAAAAATTGCACTTGTAATAATTGAAAAGGCGGACAAATTAGCGAAAGAAACAACAAAGATACTTGCTTGATACCACGTGCTTGTGAACTACTCAAGATGTACGTAAATATAATCTTGCATTGGATAGATCTTCCTGGATACACACCGGGGAACAGAATATTACAATTCCATCGCAAAACAAAAACCAAAAAAATATTATGTCTCAGCAAAGAGAGTCTAAAATCGCTCTCAAACTTCCTCACTTTGAACAACGAGTTAGAAACTGGTTATGCGTCAGCTAAAGAGGTCTGAGGATTTTTTCAGACTTGTTGACTTTCAACGGCGAGTTAGGAACTGTTCATGCCTCATCAAATAGGGTTTAAGATCGTTCTCAGACTTCCTGACTTTGAACGACAAGTCAAAAATTGTTTACGCCCTGGCAAAGGGGTCATAAACTGCTCAACATAAAAACGTAAAGTCGGAAACAAAAAATAACAGTGGCATATCAAAGACTTATTCCTAACTTACATCTAAATAATTGGAGGGATTAAGTTAACTAGAACATAATAGATTTTATAAATCGCGGTGACGAAAGGGCCACTCCCCTTTACCAAGCAGCGATAATAATAACAATACAGATTATAAAAGTATCACACAATCTTCAGCATCAATCAATTTAGAACTATTAGGTTTATACTTTTATCTAATTTAATATATACTTTTTAACCAACATATTACTGTAATATATTTAGAATAATTGACCTTCAATACTAAATTATTTTAAACACAGTGTAAAGGTACCTTAGAAAATCAGATTAATTATCAATTCAAATCACCACTGATTTGCTCATTACGCCAGTCACTGAACTTTGTAATTTTAAAGTCGTTTATAAAAAATTATCCCAAAAGAAATCAATTATGTTTTGTGATAACATTATTCATCGTAATCCCAAATTTAGCTACTTAACAAAAATTTTTGGTACACATTCACGGAGAGTTTTTGTGTTCAACATTGATTTTATGATGTAATACGAATTTATTGATACATTATTAAGTGTAATCAACTCGTGTGGTCACACACGCGATATTTGTTTTAGACATATTGGTGACTTTGAATGATGAGACAGAAACTGCTTATGCCTCATCTAGGGAGGTCTAAGATCAGGCTAACTTTAAACGACAGGTTAGAATCTACTGCTTATGCTTCAACTAACAAAATTGTTCTCAGACTTCATGATATTGAACGACAAGTCAAAAACTGTTTATGCCTCAACAAAGAAGGTCTAAGGTCGCTCTCGAACTTCCTGAGTTTGAAGACGAGTCAGAAACCGTTTACGTCTTAGCAAATAAATCTTATACTTATATAAAAGATATTATAGGTATAACTTCTCGTCCATCTGAACACGCCGTTGAAACATTTTTCTTATTAAGTATTAAAACGCGTAGTTTTTTTTCATTAAAATAATTTAGAATGAAATTTTTCCATTCATAATTTTATTTAAATTATGAATGGAGGGTTACATAAAAGTCAGGGTTTATTTTTCCTTATAATATCGAACCTCGTTTTCTTGGCCGAACGGGTTTTGTGGTGACAAGGGTTTAGGGGGTCGGATGAAAAAGAGAAAGGGGATTAAGGAAATAATCGTCGTTTTGAGCTAAAAAAAATGTTTGATTTTTAACATCATCGTGATTCAACAATTCAATCCAAATTAAGGGTTAAGTTTTTGTGCCCTATTCTGCATATTCTTGGTATTTGGGATCGCGGATTGTATTTCGATGGAATTTTGTGTCTTGTTCGAACGGTAACATTTTGGCAAATTTTCTTTTATTCTTTTTGAATACAATATAATTTTTTTGGATTCTTCCGTCAATATGCTGATATCGCCTCGATACTTAATGTTGCCATTTTAATCTTCGCTGGAGTAACATTTTTTTTAAGCAAAAAAATTTATCAACATAGAACGGTCAGATTCTTACATTTTCTTTTATTCGTCGTGCAATAAGTCAGTTAGTTACATTAAAAAAAGATGTTTTTATACTTATTATTACTATTAATTATTTTCTTTTGCTTTTGTAAAATCAAAGGCTACCCGAGTACACCCTTGATTAGTTTGGTTTTTTTGCACATCATTATTTTTTTTTTATTTTTTTAAATTAATATTCTTAATTTCGTCAGAAATCTATCAAAAATATTTTTTTGTTTCTATCAATTTAAATATACTGTTAAACGTATTATTTTTGATTTCTTTTTTGTTCACGTCACTCATCTTTCACTTCGAAGTGAATCTTGAGGTGATTGGTAAATGCAAATTTGGTAAATCTCGTCTCGACTGGGATTTGCCGGCACATTGTGTTATTGTGGCGTTTTATTTTTTTTTTTAAATTTAATATTGTCGTTCTTTTTTATGCGCTATACCGTATTTGTTATTCCATATCTGTGGAGGGTAAGATAGCTCTTCACCTCCTTTTATAGTATTGACCTTTGCCACCTTCTTCTTTGTACTGTTTGTGTTCAGTACCTCTCTCTAGATCCAATCTAGTATCATTCTAGTCCTCCCATGCTTATGTTAATATCCCTTCGACATTCTCTCAAAAAGAGACCCCCTTAAAGTCTTCTCTTCTGTCTGCTCCATTGAGAATCATTCTTCCTTCTATCAGGCTTTTTTTTCTAAAGTTATTAGATACCTTTGAGTCAGAAACTGCTTATGTCTCAGTTAATGAAGTTTAAAGTTTTTCTCAGACTTCATGATTTTGAACGACGAGTCTAAAACTGTTTATGCCTCGGCAAATGGGGTCTAAGGTCGCTTTCAGACTTCCTGAGTTTGAAGACAAATTTGTGCTTAAATTACACAATCCTACTGGCATTTCCTTATATTATAATGATCTTATAATTATATAACTTCTCGTCCACCTAAGCACGCCGTTTCTGTTTTTCCACATCGGTGAAGAGTAAAAATTGCTCTTCACGTCATTTTATAGTATTGACCTTTGCCTTCTTGTTTGTACTGCTTCTGTTGACTACCCCACTGTAGAATAATATTTCCTTTTTTCTTGTTGTTCATACTCCCCCATGCCTAATGATAATTGTCCTCCAACATTCTTTCTTTCACCAGAATCTTTCTTTTTAAAGTTGTTAGCTATCTTTAGTGTTCTTTAACATTATCTTATTTTTGCATCCATAACTTAGAGCCTACTTAGAGTATTAACCCTTTACTACTGCGTTTTTTCACACGCACAAGTACATACACCTCCACAAGGAACAACCTTGGGTTCTTTTATCAAAAAGAGATGGCGCTTATATGCAATTTATATTAAAGTTCCTAAATTAGTAATGTATCGTGGTACATGATGCCCATTCAAGCCAAAATAGCAATTTGGTAGTTTGTCAGTGTATGTCACCGCTTATTAGTGTGTCATTGCTAATTTACAAAAAAATTGCATTTGTAATAATTGAAAAGGCGGACAAATTAGTGAAAGAAACAACAAAGATACTTATTATTGGATTCCCACGTGCTTGTGAACTACTCAAGTTGTACGTAAATATAATCTTGCATTGGAAAGATCTTCCTGGATACACACCGGGGAACAGAATATTACAATTCCATCGCAAAACAAAAACCAAAAAAATATTATGTCTCAGCAAAGAGAGTCTAAAATCACTCTCAAACTTCCTCGCTTTGAACAACGAGTTGGAAACTAGTTATGAGTCAGCTAAAGAGGTCTGAGGATTTTTTCAGACTTGTTGACTTTCAACGGCGAGTTAGGAACTGTTCATGCGTCATCAAATAGGGCCTAATCGTTCTCAGACTTCCTGACTTTGAACGACAAGTCAAAAATTGTTTACGTCCTGGCAAAGGGGTCATAAACTCCTCAACATAAAAACGTAAAATCGGAAACAAAAAATAACAATGGCATATCAAAGACTTATTCCTAACTTACATCTAAATAATTGGAGGGATTAAGTTAACTAGAACATAATAGATTTTATAAATCGCGGTGACGAAAGGGCCACTCCCCTTTACCAGGCAGCGATAATAATAACAATACAGATTATAAAAATATCACACAATCTTCAGCATCAATCAAATTAGAACTATTAGGTTTATACTTTTATCTAATTTAATATATACTTTTTAACCAAAATATTACTCTAATATATTTATAATAATTGACCTTTAATACTAAATTATTTTAAACACAGTGTAAGGGTACCTTAGAAAATCAGATTAATTATCAATTCAAATCACCACTGATTTGCTCATTACGCCAGTCACTGAACTTTGTAATTTTAAAGTCGTTTATAAAAAATTATCCCAAAAGAAATCAATTATGTTTTGTGATAACATTATTCATCGTAATCCCAAATTTAGCTACTTAACAAAAATTTTTGGTACACATTCACGGAAAGTTCTTGTGTTCAACATTGATTTTATGATGTAATACGAATTTATTGATACATTATTAAGTGTAATCAACTCGTGTGGTCACAAACTCGATATTTGTTTTAGACATATTGGTGACTTTGAACGATGAGACAGAAACTGCTTATGCCTCAGCTAGGGAGGTCTAAGATCAGGCTAACTTTAAACGACAGGTTAGAATCTATTGCTTATGCTTCAACTAACAAAATTGTTCTCAGACTTCATGATATTGAACGACAAGTCAAAAACTGTTTATGCCTCAACAAAGAAGGTCTAAGGTCGCTCTCGAACTTCCTGAGATTGAAGACGAGTCAGAAACTGTTTACGTCTTAGCAAATAAATCTTATACTTATATAAAAGATATTATAGGTATAACTTCTCGTCCATCTGAGCACGCCGTTGAAACATTTTTCTTATTAAGTATTAAAACGCGTAGTTTTTTTTTCATTAAAATAATTTAGAATGAAATTTTTCCATTCATAATTTTATTTAAATTATGAATGGAGGGTTACATAAAAGTCAGGGTTTATTTTTCCTTATAATATCGAACCTCGTTTTTTTGGCCGAACGGGTTTTGTGGTGACAAGGGTTTTGGGGGTCGGATGAAAAAGAGAAAGGGGATTAAGGAAAAAATCCTCGTTTTGAGCTAAAAAAAAATGTTTGATTTTTAACATCATCGTGATTCAACAATTCAATCCAAATTAAGGGTTAAGCTTTTGTGCCCTATTTTGCATATTCTTGGGATTTCTTGGAGAATTTTGTGTCTTGTTTGAACGGTAAGATTTTGGCAAATTTTCATTTATTCGTTTTGAATAGAATATATTTTTTTTGGATTCTTCCATCAATATGCTGATATCGCCTCGATACTTAATGTTGCCATTTTAATCTTCGCTGGAGTAACATTTTCTTTAAGCAAAAAAATTTATCAACATAGAACGATCAGATTCATATATTTTCTTTTATTCGTCGTGCAATAAGTCAGTTAGTTACGTTAAAAAAAGAGGTTTTTATACTTATCATTACTATTAATTATTTTCTTTTGCTTTTGTAAAATCAAAAGCTACTCGAGTACACCCTTGGTTAGTTTGGTTTTTTTGTACATCATTATTTTTTTTTTATTTTTTTAAATTAATATTCTTAATTTCGTCAGAAATCTATCAAAAATATTTTTTGTTTCTATCAATTTAAATATACTGTTAAATGTATTATTTTTGATTTCTTTTTTGTTCACGTCACTCATTTTTCACTTTGAAGTGAATCTTGAGGTGATTAGTAAATGCAAATTTGGTAAATCTCGTTTCGACTGGGATTTGGCGGCACCTTGCGTTATTGTGGCGTTTTATTTTTTTTTAATTTAATATTGTCGTTCTTTTTTATGCGCTACACCGTATTTGTTATTCCATATCTGTGGAGGGTAAGATAGCTCGTCACCTCCTTTTACAGTATTGACCTTTGCCACCTTCTTCTTTGTACTGCTTGTGTTCAGTACCTCACTCTAGATCCAATCTAGTATCATTCTAGTACCTCCGATGCTTATGTTAATATCCCTTCAACATTCTCTCAAAAAGAGACCTTTTTAAAGTCTTCTCTTCTGTCTGCTACATTGAGAATCATTCTTCCTTCTACCAGGCTTTTTTTTTCTAAAGTTATTAGATACCTTTGAGTCAGAAACTGCTTATGTCTCAGTTAATGAAGTCAAAAGTTTTTCTCAGACTTCATGATTTTGAACGACGAGTCTAAAACTGTTTGCCTCGGCAAAGGGGGTCTAAGGTCGCTTTCAGACTTTCTGAGTTTGAAGACAAATTTGTGCTTAAATTACACAATCCTACTGGTATCTCCTTTCATTATAATGATCTCATAATTATATAACTTCTCGTCCACCTGAGCACGCTGTTTTTGTTTTTCCACATCTGTGAAGAGTAAAAATTTCTCTTCACGTCATTTTATAGTATTGACCTTTGCCTTCTTCTTTGTACTGCTTCTGTTGACTACCTCACTCTAGAATAATATTTCCTTTATTCTTGTAGTTCATACTCCCCCATGCCTAATGATAATTGTCCTCCAACATTCTTTCTTTCACCAGAATCTTTCATTTTAAAGTTGTTAGCTATCTTTAGTGTTCTTTAACATTATCTTATTTTTGCATCCATAACTTAGAGCCTACTTAGAGTATTAACCCTTTACTACTCCGTTTTTTCACACGCACAAGTACATACACCTCAACAAGGAACAACCTTGGGTTCTTTTATCAAAAAGAGATGGCGCTTATATGCAATTTATATTAAAGTTCCTAAATTAGTAATGTATCGTGGTACATGATGCCCATTCAAGCCAAATAGTGTATGTCACCGCTTATTAGTGTGTCATTGCTAATTTACAAAAAAATTGCACTTGTAATAATTGAAAAGGCGGACAAATTAGCGAAAGAAACAACAAAGATACTTGCTTGATACCACGTGCTTGTGAACTGCTCAAGATGTACGTAAATATAATCTTGTATTGGATAGATCTTCCTGGATATACACCG
This sequence comes from Onthophagus sagittarius, assembly GCA_036711965.1. Lineage (NCBI taxonomy): Eukaryota > Metazoa > Arthropoda > Insecta > Coleoptera > Scarabaeidae > Onthophagus > Onthophagus sagittarius. The sequence continues at coordinate 60,658,048 of JASERS010000002.1, read as the reverse complement.
GGGAACAGAATATTACAATTCCATCGCAAAACAAAAATCAAAAAAATATTATGTCTCAGCAAAGAGAGTCTAAAATCGCTCTCAAACTTCCTCACTTTGAACAACGAGTTAGAAACTGGTTATGCGTCAGCTAAAGAGGTCTGAGGATTTTTTCAGACTTGTTGACTTTCAACGGCGAGTTAGGAACTGTTCATGCCTCATCAAATAGGGTTTAAGATCGTTCTCAGACTTCCTAACTTTGAACGACAAGTCAAAAATTGTTTACGCCCTGGCAAAGGGGTCATAAACTGCTAAACATAAAAACGTAAAGTCGGAAACAAAAAATAACAGTGGCATATCAAAGACTTATTCCTAACTTACGTCTAAATAATTGGAGGGATTAGTTACTAGACCATAATAGATTTTATAGAGCGTGGTGACGAGAGGGCCACTCCCCTTTGCCAAGCAGCGATAATAATAACAATACAGATTATAAAAATATCGCACAATCTTCAGCATCAATCAAATTAGAACTTTTAGGTTTATACTTTTATCTAATTTAATATATACTTTTTAACCAAAACATTACTCTAATATATTTAGAATAATTGACCTTTAATACCAAAGTATTTTAAACACATTCTAAAGGTACCATAGAAAATCAGATTAATTATCAATTCAAATCATTACTGATTTGCTCATTACGCCAGTCACCGAACTTTGTAATTTTAAAGTCGTTTATAAAAAATTATCCCAAAAGAAATCAATTATGTTTTGTGATAACATTATTCATCGTAATCCCAAATTTAGCTACTTAACAAAATTTTTTGGTACAAATTCACGGAGAGTTCTTGTGTTCAACATTGATTTTATGATGTAATACGAATTTATTGATACATTATTAAGTGTAATCAACTCGTGTGGTCACACACTCGATATTTGTTTTAGACATATTGGTGACTTTGAACAATGAGACAGAAACTGCTTATGCCTCAGCTAGGGAGGTCTAAGATCAGACTAACTTTAAACGACAGGTTAGAATCTATTGCTTATGCTTCAGCTAACAAAGACTAAAGTTGTTCTCAGACTTCATGATATTGAACGACAAGTCAAAAACTGTTTATGCCTCAACAAAGAAGGTCTAAGGTCGCTCTTGAACTTCCTGAGTTTGAAGACGAGTCAGAAACTTACGTCTTAGCAAATAAATCTTATACTTATATAAAAGATATTATAGGTATAACTTCTCGTCTATCTGAGCACGCCGTTGAAACATTTTTCTTATTAAGTATTAAAACGCGTAGTTTTTTTTCATTAAAATAATTTAGTATGAAATTTTTCCATTCATAATTTTATTTAAATTATGAATGGAGGGTTACATAAAAGTCAGGGTTTATTTTTCCTTATAATATCGAACCTCGTTTTTTTGGCCGAACGGGTTTTGTGGTGACAAGGGTTTAGGGGGTCGGATGAAAAAGAGAAAGGAGATTAAGGAAAAAATCGTCGTTTTGAGCTAAAAAAAAATGTTTGATTTTTAACATCATCGTGATTCAACAATTCAATCCAAATTAAGGGTTAAGCTTTTGTGCCCTATTTTGCATATTCTTGGGATTTGGGATCGCGGATTGTATTTCGATGGAATTTTATGTCTTGTTTGAACGGTAAGATTTTGGCAAATTTTCTTTTATTCGTTTTGAATAGAATATAACTTTTTTTGATTCTTCCGTCAACATGCTGATATCGTCTCGATACTTAATGTTGCCATTTTAATCTTCGCTGGAGTAACATTTTATTAAAGCAAAAACATTTATCAACATAGAACGGTCAGATTCTTACATTTTCTTTTATTCGTCGTGCAATAAGTCAGTTAGTTACGTTAAAAAAAGAGGTTTTTATACTTATCATTACTATTAATTATTTTCTTTTGCTTTTGTAAAATCAAAAGCTACTCGAGTACACCCTTGGTTAGTTTGGTTTTTTTGTACATTATTTTTTTTTTTTATTTTTTTAAATTAATATTCTAAATTTCGTCAGAAATCTATCAAAAATATTTTTTTGTTTCTATCAATTTAAATATACTGTTAAACGTATTATTTTTGATTTCTTTTTTGTTCACGTCACTCATTTTTCACTTTGAAGTGAATCTTGAGGTGATTAGTAAATGCAAATTTGGTAAATCTCGTTTCGACTGGGATTTGGCGGCACTTTGCGTTATTGTGGCGTTTTATTTTTTTTTTAATTTAATATTGTCGTTCTTTTTTATGCGCTATACCGTATTTGTTATTCCATATCTGTGGAGGGTAAGATAGCTCTTCACCTCCTTTTATAGTATTGACCTTTGCCACCTTCTTCTTTGTACTGTTTGTGTTCAGTACCTCTCTCTAGATCCAATCTAGTATAATTCTAGTACCTCCCATGCTTATGTTAATATCCCTTCGACATTCTCTCAAAAAGAGACCCTCTTAAAGTCTTCTCTTCTGTCTGCTCCATTGAGAATCATTCTTCCTTCTACTAGGCTTTTTTTCTAAAGTTATTAGATACCTTTGAGTCAGAAACTGCTTATGTCTCAGTTAATGAAGTTTAAAGTTTTTCCCAGACTTCATGATTTTGAACGACGAGTCTAAAACTGTTTATTCCTCGGCAAATGGGGTCTAAGGTCGCTTTCAGACTTCCTGAGTTTGAAGACAAATTTGTGCTTAAATTACACAATCCTACTGGCATTTCCTTTCATTATAATAATCTTATAATTATATAACTTCTCGTCCACCTAAGCACGCCGTTTCTGTTTTTCCACATCTGTGAAGAGTAAAAATTGCTCTTCACTTCATTTTATAGTATTGACCTTTGCCTTCTTCTTTGTACTGCTTCTGTTGACTACCTCACTGTAGAATAATATTTCCTTTTTTCTTGTTGTTCATACTCCCCCATGCCTAATGATAATTGTCCTCCAACATTCTTTCTTTCACCAGAATCTTTCTTTTTAAAGTTGTTAGCTATCTTTAGTGTTCTTTAACATTATCTTATTTTTGCATCCATAACTTAGAGCCTACTTAAAGTATTAACCCTTTACTACTGCGTTTTTTCACACGCACAAGTACATACACCTCAACAAGGAACAACCTTGGGTTCTTTTATCAAAAAGAGATGGCGCTTATATGCAATTTATATTAAGGTTCCTAAATTAGTAATGTATCGTGGTACATGATGCCCATTCAAGTCAAAATAGCAATTTGGTAGTTTGTCAGTGTATGTCACCGCTTATTAGTGTGTCATTGCTAATTTACAAAAAAATGCATTTGTAATAATTGAAAAGGCGGACAAGTTAGTGAAAGAAACAACAAAGATACTTATTATTGGATTCCCACGTGCTTGTGAACTACTCAAGTTGTACGTAAATATAATCTTGCATTGGATAGATCTTCCTGGATACACACCAGGGAACAGAATATTACAATTCCATCGCAAAACAAAAATCAAAAAAATATTATGTCTCAGCAAAGAGAGTCTAAAATCGCTCTCAAACTTCCTCACTTTGAACAACGAGTTAGAAACTGGTTATGCGTCAGCTAAAGAGGTCTGAGGATTTTTTCAGACTTGTTGACTTTCAACGGCGAGTTAGGAACTGTTCATGCCTCATCAAATAGGGTCTAAGATCGTTCTCAGACTTCCTGACTTTGAACGACAAGTCAAAAATTGTTTACGCCCTGGCAAAGGGGTCATAAACTGCTCAACATAAAAACGTAAAGTCGGAAACAAAAAATAACAGTGGCATATCAAAGACTTATTCCTAACTTACGTCTAAATAATTGGAGGGATTAGTTACTAGACCATAATAGATTTTATAGAGCGTGGTGACGAGAGGGCCACTCCCCTTTGCCAAGCAGCGATAATAATAACAATACAGATTATAAAAATATCGCACAATCTTCAGCATCAATCAAATTAGAACTTTTAGGTTTATACTTTTATCTAATTTAATATATACTTTTTAACCAAAACATTACTCTAATATATTTAGAATAATTGACCTTTAATACCAAAGTATTTTAAACACATTCTAAAGGTACCATACAAAATCAGATTAATTATCAATTCAAATCATTACTGATTTGCTCATTACGCCAGTCACCGAACTTTGTAATTTTAAAGTCGTTTATAAAAAATTATCCCAAAAGAAATCAATTATGTTTTGTGATAACATTATTCATCGTAATCCCAAATTTAGCTACTTAACAAAATTTTTTGGTACAAATTCACGGAGAGTTTTTGTGTTCAAGATTGATTTTATGATGTAATAAGAATTTATTGACACATTATTAAGTGCAATCAACTCGTGTGGTCACACACTCGATATTTATTTTAGACATATCTAATAATAGCTTTTTGGTAGATCAATATCAGAAAATAACATTGATAAAATAAATAATCGTCTGGGGGGCCTTATAAGAGAATTTTTATGTTTAAAACAAATTTTTTAAAGCAAAACCGTTAAAAATTTTAGTTTTAAAAATAGTTTTATCAATGAAAATTATTTATAAAATAGTATCAGTTCAACAAACATATAATTTAAGCACAAGTTGTTTTGCTTAAAATGATTAATAACACAAAACAAATCATGTTTTGCCAACTTCTCTTAAAAGTTAATTAACTAAAAAAATTTATAAAAATTCTTCGTATTATGTTTAAATTTTCTTATCAAAATTTAAATTACCCCTCAGCAGTTAATTCGAAATTAATTTAACGTTACGAATAGAATATACGAAGTTGATATTTAATATGTTTCATAATCAATTTGTTTTGCGAATAGATCTTAATAACATTTAACCTCTTAACGATTTATTATCTTTCATGCATTGTGCAAAAAATAAAGTAGCGTGTGCAGATCTTTTTGTAAAATTTCCGCCAATGTTTAATCTTAATCATTCGTACACTACATGATCGTTTTTAGAACATCCCACTCAATAATTAATAATTAATCATAATTCAAATACAACGAAATTCTGTTAAATCCGTCTGTCTAAATAACATTAATGTGTTACATCATAACACATAGATTAGAAATTATTTAAAAAACAAAATGAAGCGGTTACTGTACGAACATGCCTTAAAACAGATTTAAATTTTTGTTTAAACAAATTTTTATCAGCGAGTTGCTAAAAATTCAGTAAATATAACAAGATAATGTTTTATCACAACCTCACAAATCCTGAAAAGATGTCATAAACATTTTAGTTACGCTATAATTGAATAACCTAATTTAAGGAAAAACTTACCGAATTTACGTTCGATATACATGTGGCATTACTTTACTAAACAAAATTAACGCGGTAAAAACTGTCGCAAATGTCAATGTTTTATCGTCTTTATCAGCAGCAATCGTAAGTAGTATTGAAATGATAACATCATAATATGATTAGAAAGAAAAAAAATGTTAGAATTAATTGTAATACATCATTTTTGATGATTACTAATGTGATGATTATATAATTTATTGTTTCCTACTCCTCCACCTTTCCTTTTTCACCTCCGTCATCGACTCAATTTCCTTTTATGTTTCACCCAGCGCGATCTCTCATTCCATATCTCCGTCTTTTCGAAGTCGTACACAATCATATATATCTTCTCCTCGTTCTTTATCTAATATTTTTTGCCCTCTCTTTATTGCCGAGCTTAAATCGACCCAAATTACAAAACCCCTCTTTCCATTTGACAACGCCGCAGTGTTTCGAAAGCGCTAAAAACCCGATCGAAAATCAATTTTTCAAGAAAACTTTTTGTTTTTTTATATCTTAATGATAATTATAAAGACTTGGCTGTTCTATAATGTTCTAAATAACTATTAAAATTTCTTTATTTTGTATGATGAAATTGTCTACAAAATAATACAACTTTGGATAATAAAAAATAATGGTATACCACAACTTGAACTTTTTTTTTGGTTTTTTTCTAAAACTAAAGAAGGGAAGAAAGTAAAGAAGTAAAGAGTAAGTACTTCATGATAAGTGAAGAAAGGACTTCATTTTATGCTATTCAAAATTCCTTTAAGTTAAATATCTTGTGAAAGAACTAATAAAAACCAATACTTAACAATTTTTTATTGCTGAAGTAATGGTGTGCAGGTGTCCAAATTTCTATGGGTTTGCAGGGTATCTTGGTAATTACTACCTCTGTCCGAAAATAGTTGCTACATTTCAGTTCAATGCAATAAATATTGTAAATATTTAAAGGTAAAGTGATGTATTGTATTCAAAGGGCTGAAAATATAATACTCAAAGTATGCCATGTCCAAAATACAACTTAACTATCGTATTTGATTTGTGATAAGTAACTGTCAAATGTTAAATTTGAATATTTAACCTTTCGGTACACGCACCGGACTCTCACTCCGGGTTCTGCACCCTCTATTGTTTAACAGAAAAGGCAACTTTTTTACCGACATAATTATGTCATCTTAGTGTCAAAAATTTCCTAGTGTACAACACTGTAAAATACGAATATGAATACGATAGCGAAGAAAAATACTCTTTGAAGGTGAAGACTGGAGCTTTTCAAAAAATTTTGCAGACGGTAAGATGTTTTTTTTTCGTTCAAAATGGCTTCTTATCTGATTAGAAGAAACGAAGAAGATAATGAAAGCTGTAGAACATAAATGCCCCGAAAAATGTGCAGCATATTCAACGCGGGCATTTATTTGCCTATCGCAAATTTTATGATAATAAAAATTTTTTTTAAATTATTGTCTTAAAAAGAATACAAATTTCTTTTCTCGTCCCTAGATTTGTAAAGTACCGCGGCTTCCAGAAGACTGTTACTGCTTCTAGAGGATTTAAAATACTTCCAGACGACTTACAATGCTTTCAGATAACTTGATATAGCATCTAGAAAACTTAAAATGTTTTCAGAAGACTTGATGTTGTTACCTTTAGATGATTTGATACTGTTTTAAGAAAACCTTATATTGCTTTCAGAAGACTTGAATTTCTAGACTGATATTTCTAGAAGACTTAAAATGATGAATTTACAGATGTCTTACAATGCATCCAGACGACTTACAATGCTTACAAATGACTTACAACGCTTTTGGAAGCCTTGATATTGCATCTAGAGGACTTGAAGTGTGTCCAGACGACCTACAATGCTTCCAAAGTACTTTAGGCCGCTGTTAGAAGACTGAAGATGCTTCCAGAAAACTTGATATGGTTTCCAGAATACTTGGAATGTTTCCAGAAGACTGATACTGCTTCTAGAAGACTTAAAATATTTCCAGATGACTTACAATACTTCCAGACGACTTACAATATTTCCAGAAGACCTTATACTTACTTTTAGAAGACTTGAAGTACTTCAAAATTACTTGAAGTGCTTCCAAAAGACTGGATACTACTTCCAGAAGACTTGATACTGCTTCTAGATGTTTTAAAATGCCTCCTAAAGCTTTGATACTGCCCCTATAAGACTTTATACTGCTTCTAGACGATTTCAAATGCTTTCAGAAGACTTGAGAAGTTTCCAAAAGACTTGATACTGCTTCTAGAAAATTTTAATAATTAAGAATCGATACTGCTTCTAGATATTTTAAAATGCTTTCAAAAGATTAGATATAACCCCTGTAAACTTTATACTATTTCTGGAAGATTTGAAATGCTTTCAGAAGACTCGAGAAGATTCCAGAAGACTTGATACTGCTTCTAGATGTTTTAAAATACTTCCTAAAGGCTTGATACTGTCCCTGTAAGACTTTATACTGCTTCCAGAAGATTTCAAATGCTTTCAGAAGACTTGAGAAGTTTCCAAAAGACTTGATACTGCTTCTAGAAGATTTTAATAATTAAGACATGATACTGTTTCTAGATATTTTAAAATGCTTCCAAAAGATTAGATATAGCCCCTGTAAGACTTTATACTGTTTCTGGAAGATTTGAAATGCTTTCAGAAGACTCGAGAAGTTTCCAAAAGACTTGATACTGCTTCTAGAAGATTTTAATAATTAAGACATAATACTGCTTCTAGATATTTTAAAATGCTTCCAAAAGATTAGATATAGCCCCTGTAAGACTTTATACTGTTTCTGGAAGATTTGAAATGCTTTCAGAAGACTCGAGAAGATTCCAGAAGACTTGATACTACTTCTAGAAGATTTAAAATGGTTACAAAAGTCTCGATATTGGCTCAGGTAGGCTTAATATTGCTTCTAGAAGATCTAAATTGCTTCCAAAACATTTGGAATGCTAACAAAAGATTTGATATTGCTGTCAGAATACTTAACATTGCGTCTATAAGGCTTGAAATGCTTCCAGAAAATTAATTTATTTGGTGCCAATCGTATTTTCATTACAAATCTTTCTTCTATATTCCTGATTATGATGAACCCGGAATATACTGGGACTAGACTGAAACTGAAATATACAAGTATCTTAAAATTGAGATACCATTCCTAAGATGACTAATTGTTTAATTGTTAAGATTTCAAGGCATTAAAGATGGTATTTGCACCTCCTAGCGTTCATCTCAGAATCCTGAAAATAATTTCCTGTATTTTCTCTTAGCCACTTTAGTCATAAAGTTTTTTTCCTGCAAGTCTGCTGTCAAATAATTTCCAGTATTTTCTCTTAGCCACGATTTTATGATTAATAAAATCTTTTTCTGCAAGTTTAACTATCGACTTACAGAGTCTTTTAGTAATTTGCAACCGCTGGTTCGGCGGACCGCAACCATTCAAGTTAACATTTTTTTTTAATATATCCGTTCTTGTCTACGAAAAAAGGACTTACTTTCGAAAATAAGTTTTGGTGGAAACAGCTAATAAAGGTAAATAGGTCATTTCGTCTGTTTCTAGTTAGTTAATCCCTTTTTTCTGTATTTGCCGATGTTGAAGGACGTCAAAGTATTATTTCAGATCAGAATATTGTCGTTGTTAATGGCGTTAGTTGCTAGTTTCAGATTTCTAAATATATAATACTGTAGAAGTGAGTTTGTAAATATAATTATATTGGACATTTTATTACTGATTGCGCAAGTGAGGAATAATCTTGAGTAACTCATCTCCACAAAGCTCGAAATCAAGTAGAGGATTATCAAAATTTATGTGGAAATACAGATAGCTCAAACGGTTCGTCGTTTTAACTACACTGAGGTCACTCTGGAAGTGCTGCCAATGAAACGGCAGATGAGCTAGTGCTAAAGCGTTTTTAGGACCAGAACCAGCAATTTGTGTAAGATTTACGATGCCCAAATAGAGGATTCGAAGAATTCTGCAGCTAACTGATTTATCTTTAGATCGTCAGTGGTACTTCTAACACAATCTTCGTAGCTTCAAAGGGCCGGTTTTTGAAAATAAGTATGGGTGCTGGATAGTGAAAAAACTGAATTGGGAAAAGATTTAAACGACGAATGACTGTTCTCAAAACAAAAGTGACATGAAAAACGTCCATGTATCTGGCGTCTATGGTTAATTTGCAATAGAAATGCCTTATATCAACAGTGCTTACACCTTCACATGCAATATTTGGTCTATAATTGAAATTTTTTGAACTTTTGAAATGAACATTTTGTATCCTAGCAGTATTTGGTATTTTGGAAGCAAAATCAAATTGTATTAACAATTTCGTGCCTTTTGCAATAAAAATGTCTTCTTTAAGACTTTGCATTTTCAAACATTTTTTTGCCAGTAGTTTTACAAACGGTATCAAGTCTTTTGGAATCATTTAAAATCTTCTAGAAATAGTATCAAGTCTTTCAGCTGCAGCATAAAATCTTGTGGAAGCAGTTCAAGCCTTCTGAAAGCTATGTTAAGGCTTCTAAAAGCATTATCAAGTCTTCCAGAGGTAGTATCAACATTTTTGAAAGCAGTTCAAGGCTCCTGGTAGTTTATCAACTTTGTTTTAAGCAGTATCAGCCACCGAAGAAACGAAAGGTGAAGTTTAATAATGGTCTCGAATCGGGGGCGGAGCCTGGTCACTGACATGCTGTCAAATCACCATTTTGGCTCGAATCGTTTGAATACATAGATATCATGAACCGCGGTACTTTAGTAATCTAGGGAGTTTAATACAAATCTCTTATTAGGCAAAGAAACCCGGACTCTCAGTCCGGTGCGAGCACTCACGTCAAAAAAAAATGCGCGTGTACTGGAGGGTTAACTATCGTATTTGATTTGTGATAAGTAACTGCCAAATGTTAAATTTGAATATTTAAGCAACTTAACCGCTGCTTTTAAAAAATGGTGAGAAATATTACGGAAATTAGTCAAAAAGGTGGTAAAAAGGGTGGAGAATTTAGTAACGATCAACGTAAGCAAATTTTGCATTATTTATTGCAAAATGTTACGGACGAAAAACTTAAAAGAGGTGCGATAAATGCTGCTGCACGTAAGTTTTGTTGTAGCCGTTCAACCATTTCCAAATTGTGGAAACAAGTTAAAGAATGCCAAAACAATGACTCAACAATTAATGTAGATTCTAAGAAAAATAAATGCGGTTGAAAAGTGAAAGATTATGGTCATCAAATTTCAAACATTTCCTCCCATCCTTTATGTAAAAGAACGACCTTAAGGTCGTTAGGTTATGCGTGTAAAATTCCAAAAAGTACATTGCATGACAGATTAAAGAAAGGAAAGGAAATAAAAAGAATCACTAGTTTTGTTAAACCATTGCTGACTGAAGAAAAAAAAATATCGATGAACTGATCGATGCAGTGAGAAAGTCCTTTTGGGGTATAAATAGAGAAACTTTAGACAATGTATTTATTTCATTGCAAAAAGCAATGGGTGTACATTATTTCATAAAATTGTTAGAACAACAATTATAAATTAAAACACATAAACAAAATGAGATTGAAACGTAATCATTCGAGTTCGACTTTATTAAATGTGACGAAAATGCTGTTAAAACGGCAAAAGAATATTTGAATAACTGTTAACTGCTTAGTATAATGTACTAGAAGTATATTATACTAATAATGTACTTTTAGTACATTATAATATACATATAAATAAGTTTAAGTTATTGTCTCTTGTATTTTCAACTTAAGTAATATAGTTTTGGTTACTAAATCCTTCTCTGTTGATTATCATTGAAAAAATATATATAATGTAGATATAATTATCGGACAAATTTCAAACTGAACTGTAGCAACTATTTCCGGACAAAATTTAAACTGAAATGTAGTAACTATTTTCGGACAGAGGAATTATGAAAGATAGAAAGTTGCGGTTTTCACCAAATTTTCCATTTTCCAACCAAATTTTCATAGCCCTCTTCGTATTTAATATACAGGCAGTTTCTGAAAATATACGATTTTCAGACACCCCTTATGTCTCGGCTATCTGGAAACAGCAAAAAAGTAAAAACAGATTTTAATAAATTTTTTTCACGTAGAATTCAATGCTGCACGTAGAAGTTTTGTAGTCATCACGGTTTTTGTGTTATAAATACAAAGGTTTCCTTAAATGGAACCACCATTATTTTATATTTTTATTGAATCATTGTATATCAAACTCCCTGTATATCAAAAACGTAGAGGGCTATGAAAATTTGGTTTGCAGCATTATAAATTTTACAAAAAAGTAGTTCAGGTTCGTAAAAGCCGCAACTTTCTATCTTTCATAATTACCAAGATACCCTCAAGGGTGCAAACTCCCTTGCACCCTTGGACACCCTTGCACCAAAGCACGCCGAAAGAAAAAATGTTGGCAGTCAAAGATTACTTAACACATAATTGTAGATCTTGTATTTATTCTTGTTATGATTTTACGTTTGAAGTCGAAATCAGAAATACCTCAACAAACTCGATTGACTGCCGAAGAAAATCTTAATTTAATAATAACACTTAATTTAACTAAAAGTCTTGAGATAATACTTAAAACCTTTGAGAGTGCCAATGGAAACGAACATGATTTGTACCCACCATACAGTAACGTTTTAAAATATAAAAGAGACATACCCAGAAGGAATAAAAATTACTGAACCAGTTTGCGACATTGGTTTACAGAGTTTGTTGAATAATTCTTGTAAAAAATATTTAAATGTTTAAATATGCGATCAGAAATAAACCTAATAGAAGTGATGGCTCCCTATTTCTGTCATCACTACATTAATTGCACTTAGAAGGTAGTAATGAAAGAATATTGTGGAAGAATACACGATCATCATCCATATCAGTTTAAATAAGTAAAATAAAACTTCTTTTCTTGCAATTGTTTTTAATTTTAACGATACCGGTTTTAACTAATACATAGTCATCTTCAGCTGAATCTACATTTTTTTTATATTTATTAGAAATTACTACACTTAATTATAAAATTTTAAAATTCTTGACCGTAAGTTCTTTTAGAATTTTAAAATTTTATAATTAAGTGTAGTAATTTCTAATATAAAAAAAAAATTGTAGATTCGGCTGAAGATGACTGATTCTTGACAGTAAGTTCTTTTAGAATTTTAAAATTTTATAATTAAGTGTAGTAATTTTTAATATAAAAAAAAAAAAATTGTAGAATCGGCTGAAGATGACTATGTATTAGTTGAAACCGGTACCATTAAAATTGCAAGCATGGAAAACAATAATTATAATCATCATCCATATGGTTATCATGGAGCTGTAGTGGTTAAAGAGTCGCTATTAGCAACTGGAGAGATATCTAAAGAGAAAAAAACAAGCAAGTTCCCAGGTTCAGAGAGTGTCACACAAGAAAATGAGATGGAATTCAAACAAATGATGATTTATTTAAAAGACTTTTATTCATTTCCGATCCATTAATTAGTAGCTTACACAAAACTATAAAAAAACCAAAAGAAAAACTGGGTCAAGAACAGAAAAATTTAATGATTCGTCCAATGAATCTTCAGAAGAAAATTGTAAAGAATATGATGATGATGAAGAAATGGAGGAAAAATATAACAATAACACGGAAGAAATCAAGAAAACGTCAAACATCATAATTATTCTTGAATAATTTGAATATTTGTGTACTAGTTAGTGTTTTGGAAAAATCCTACCATGAGTAAACTTCAAACCTACGAATAATGGTCTCCAACATCACTTTAAATTAAGAGTGATGAGCGTGACTTTAAGTTCATCTCTGACCTTGTAAAATTATTATTGAATAATTCTTAGAATATTTATCGAAGAAGCTACGTAAAATCAAGCTATTTAACAAACTAACGTAATATTGCTATTGCTTTAAAATAACAAAGTTTCATAATATTTTTTCTAAATTTTAATAGATTTTATTAGACTATAATATTCTGTCACATTATTATATTTTTTTAATATTACTTCTATTCTGTAATTGTATTGAATTTATTATTTATATTATTTGAGTTTGAAGAGAAGATAATTCCCCTACAATTTTAAACCATACAACAGATTTTTTACGTCAAACTTCAACAGGATTAATGTACCTAAAAACTAATGCTGCCATTTCCGGTATAACCGGAAGTGGTATAATGCTATTATACTCAAAAGATAGGCTTCTTTTTTTACTCAGCATCGATTTAATATGTTGATACTGTGTACCTACACAGGGTCGAAGTATCGAGTCAAATTTGTACCAAATTTTTCACTACTATAGTTATAGTTCCCCAATAAAACAACTTAAACATGTGTTTAGGAACTTCCGGTTACGTAAATTTACGAAAAAATGTGTAACAATACATATACAGGTGTCACAAATGGCATTAAGAAACCGAGATACAGAGTTCCTCTTTAGACAAAAATTGTAGGAAATTTACCGCACTATAACCGAAAAATATTTTTATAAATACAGGTTGTTCCATAATGACATACCAAAATAAACATATGTTATGTTAAATTGAATGATATAGTTTTTATTTCATATTCTGATTCTACACACCAAAATATATTGACTTTGACAAGATATGTTTATACCTAATATTTTAGGTTTTTGAGATATTTTAGTCAAAAGCTTTAGCAATAAACACCGAGCTAGAAAGTTAAAATTCACAAATGTCACAGTGCCATTCGTGTGTCATCAGTCTATCGTATACAGGATATTCAAAATTTTAACTACTGTTTTACCATTTCAATTGTAAAAAAGTCGATAATTTTAAATAGAATACCCCATATTTGATTTCCTTATTAGATAGAGAATTTAATTGTCTACAAGTCTTGTATAGGGAGATACAAGTTGCTGTATCTCTCTATACCTATTAGTTGCAGTTATTGTGATATGACGAAATTAATCAAAATTACGCAATAAATGACAGATCTTGTTTATTTTTTATTGACAGACCATAAAATAAGATCATAAAAATATATGATTACGCCCTAACAGTAATTTAAAACAAGAAACGATAAATAATTCTCAACTAAACTTTATAAATGTTCAAATATCTGCTCTGTAACCTGTACCTTATTCCAGGGTCGTACAAAACTATTGAAATATTCAACACAGGATTGATCGTGGAAATCGAATACCGTGGCCAACAAGATCACTTGATCTAAGTCTCTGCAACGTCTTCTTTTGGAGATACATCAATACCCAAGTGTCCGCTAATATTCCAACGACGAAAGAAGATATAGTAAATAGGAAAAGGGAAACTTTAGAAACATTTCTACTGAAACAGTGGATAATGTTGGACTTCGTAAATCGGTTTTATCTATGCATAGAGTACATAAGGTTAGCATTTGAACACTTATAAATACAGTTTGATTAAAAAAATTTTAACGTTTCCCTTTTTAAATCATTATTAGTACGTAATCACGTATTTTTATGGCCTACCAATCAAAAACTGAACAAGATCTGCCATTCATTACATGATTTTAATTCCGTCAAATCTCAAGAAATGCTATAGGTAGGTATAGAGATATGCCGTAACGATTTGTAGATAATTAAATTATCTATCTGATAAACATATCAGATATGGGTTGTTCCATTTAAAATTTTCGACATTTTTTGCAATTGAATATGGTAAAACAGTAATTAAATTTATGAACACCTATATAAATATATAATATTCTTCCGTTTTTTATCACTAATTATTAATTAAGTGGAATAAAACAAATTGTACAATTCAGTGATAAAATCTTTAATCTTTCGACCGGTTTCGATTTCTTAACAAACCATCTTAAGGAAATCCTAAAAAACAGCGAAATCCTTTTTTAGGAAATCCTAAAAAACAGTGTAGTTACAATAGTTAATCTCAATTATGAACAATTTTCAACATATTTAAAATATAAATTTTCTTCATTTAAAAAAGGACTACTTACTACAATTAAAAAAATAGAAAAACAAAACGTTAGGCTGTGTGAACATTAAAAACAGATAATATTGAATAAAAAATTAGAACGCTGATAACTAAACAATCCACTAAAAATAATAAATGTGTAGCAAAACATGTGGCATTAACGCTATAAAAGTTAGGTTAAGTGTAATCGGATGAAGTTAGTTTTTTAAAATATAGCAGTAAAGTTCAAATATTAATAAAAAATATTAATAAATATTAATACTAAATCAAATAAAATCAAAAGCACATTTTACAAAAGTTCGAAAATGTAAGTATGCGAAACATAGGGAGATATGCAATGGCATATTCTATTTTGGTGGTTTCGTTGGAGTATAAGGCACACTTAATTGTAAGTATAAAGGGCTTTGAGTGAGATAGAGTTGATCATTCAAACATTATGTTTGTGGATTATTTTGTTTGAACTTTCCGATCTCATATGTTTCGAGTATCTCCAATAAGTGTCCCTTATTTTGTTGATGTAATAATTCGGTGCTTTGTTCTTCATGAAAATCATGATTGTGTTCGGTTAAATGCCTCCCAAAATCAGAATTTGATCTACTTTTATATTCTTTTATTCTTATACGCAGAGATCTACCAGTTTCCCCTATATATACTGCCCCGCAGGTAGCACAATCCAATTTATATACACCGTTGTTATCTAGTTTAGCAATAGGGTCCTTGTTCCTTGTTAATAAGTTGCCTAATATGTTGGGTGATTTAAATGTTAATTTGATGTTGTGTTTAAGGCAGATGCGCTTGAGTTTCTGTGAAAGATTCCCATGGTAATTTATTGACCTGTATCTTGTTCAATTTCAAGTGTAAATGTCAAATTGTTATGTATTGAGTTCAAATATTTGTGGACTGTGTTGTATACTGTACTTAAGGACATTTAAGCAACAATTATGATATATTTTATCTTTATAGTTCGATTAGTTTTTGTTTTGAGAAATTCAGATTTAAAAGGCACCGTTTTTATTACTGAAAAATGTTTCTAACCAAAATAATTCTAAAACCGAAAGCAGAAAGTATCAACATACCTTATCAAAGTTAACATATTTTGGTGTATAGAATTAGAATATGAAATAAAAACTATATCATTCTATTTAAAATAATATGTTTATTTCGGTACGTCGTTATGGAACAGCCTGTATTTATAAAAATCTTCCGTTTATAGTGCGGTAAATTTCCTACAACTTTTGTCTAAAGAAGAACTTTGTATCTCGGCTTCTTAATGCTTAAATTTATGTACTTATATATTTATATATTATTATATATTTATGTACTTATAATTTATTATGTATTACTAAATAATTTTGTATAAAACATTAGATATATAAGTGTGTAACTTTATCACTGACCTACGTCGGTGATAAAAATTATTTAGTAATATTCTTCTTTCAAGAACTAATTTAGGAGAAAAGAACATAAAAATGTATATAAGTAAAACATATAAATTTTTTTTTATAAGTAAAAGTAAACTTACTTCTGGTTGCCGAATTTAATCAGATTTTGACACATTATCTATTATTATATTACATTACCTACCAACATCAAACATTATCTTTTCTATCGAGTTTTCATGCCGTTCATTTTGGAAGTGAAAATAGAATCGTCTTAGAGGAGACTTCATATATTTACTAAGATATACAAGGAACGATTTCGACACAAATCGCCTCGCCCGCAAGCGGCCTCGGCGGAGTGAGAATAAAATCGTCTTATAAGAGACTTCATATATTTACTAAAATATACAAGGAACGTTTACTTAAAGTCGTGCATTTAGGAAGATTGTAGTGCTCGCCCGCATGCGACATCGGCGAAGTGACAATAAAATCGTCTCATAGGAGACTATATTTTTACAAACAGTAAGATATACAAGAGACGATTCCGCCTCAAATCGCCGACATCGCTTTTCGTATACCAGTCTGTTGCTCAATTCCAAGTTTTCGTGACTGTAAGCAAGATATTATCCGCCTCTTAATCTCATTACACAATGGTGTCTCAATTGCTGTATTTTAGACAGTCGAAGATGTCTTTCCTCTCTCAATAATATAGGTAACAAAACCGCATCAACACAGCAAGCAGACACAAAGAAGAAGGGCTATGTGAAATAATAATTGTAACATGACACATACAACAGTAGACGTTATAAATTGCATCGATAATTTTTCCATAGCAACAAAAAACAAAGGTAGTATTATTTATAAAGAATTCATAATAAAGGCAATATAATTAGAAATAGTTCTTCTAACATCTGAGTTGAATGTCTTATATGTAAGTAACGACGAAAGTGTATTAGGTTATTCTAGTGATGCTTCAAATTCAAGTAATGCTGGCTCAATTATACAAAATCAGAGAACGTCGTGTAAGACGTTTACGCCCATTTTCGAGCACTGATTTCCACGATCAAGCAGTGAAGATTCTGACACAGAGAATGAATGGAACTGGAAACAAGAAGAAAATATTGTCAACATAAAACAATTTACTGCACCTTCTGGTATCAATTATATAGATTCACAAAGATTCGGTAAAAATGTAACACCTTTGTGTGTTTCAAAGAAGTATTATGTGATGATTTTTTTGATATAATAGTTAGAGAAACGAATAGCAGCACAAATGAAAATGGTAGAAGTATCAAAAGTGGAGGAGGAGTGGTAACCACTGACAAACGGTGAAGTTGAGCATATGCGTTATGCATTATAATGTCTCTAATAAAAAAATCTAAAATAGACATGTATTGGTCAAAACGAAAAATATTAGAGCAAATCAGTATCTTCATTTGAACAAGTGAGACATGTTTCTACAGAAGACAGAATACCAAAGGTTCGATTCGTGGTGGACTTCTTAAATGTCCGATTCTAACAGTTATATAAGAAAAAAAGGAGGCGAAGAAAAAACTATGAGGAAACCGATTTGTGTTGTGAAATACAATCGAGGAAGGGGAGGTATCGATAAACAAGACCAATGCCTTGCATTTTTCCCCTCTCATGCGAAACTCTACAAAAGGCTACAAAAAAATATTTTTTTACATGTTTGACATCGTTATCTACAATGCATATGTCTTATATTCAATGTTGCCCACTTCACAATAGCAATCTGAATATTGCAGAAAGTATGCTCTATAGTTTGTCCCTTCCAAACTATCCGACAAGGAGCAGACCTTCGCAAAGTGAATGCCCAACTCGCTTACAAGCAAAACATTGGGCACATTTTCCCGAAAATATACCTGCGACAAATAAAAAGCAACATCCAAATGCCAAACCGATATCATGTGTGCAAAAAATAAATAAATTAAATAAATATAAGAAATTAAACGGCTTGGTAATATAAATCATGCCTTATTCCGCTACATATCCCTAAGTGCTCTGAGATTTATCATTCATTAGAAAACCATATTGACCGATATGGTGAAAATTTAAGTCCCAAAAAAACTTATGTTTTTTTGAAGATTTTTTTAATATCAAACGTCCAAAACTCTTAAGAAATAGATTTATAACTTTACAAAGTGGTAACTTTTCTCGTCTAAGCAATTTATTCTTGCCTAAGTGAGCAGCAGTTTAATACTGCAGCGTCTGTATAGACGTCTGTAAAAACCAAGGTCCAGAACATTAGCATCCGGACTATTAGGGTTATTGAAGCATTAATTAATTATAATGCGCTTACAGCTTCATTGAAGTCTTTGTCATTTTTGTCAAAATGTGATTTGGCATTGGCTTGTTAGATGTAAATGGGCGTATGAGTATTGGATCTAGGCCATTTAGCTTTAATCACCGGAAGGTTTATTCAGCATCGTATTTCTATACCCCTGTTTAATTACAGATTCGATAATTTTTGTTTCCACCATCCCGGCTGGACGATTTTTATTTGTACGTTTGGCAGGTTGTTGAGTTACAAATGGCCAAATGCCTAGTTTTCCATTGATTACGGTAGTTATCCCATCTTCGACGGGCAACTGCGGCTAAAAACATGACCTTCGTAATAAACCTCTTCTTTTACATGTTTCATGAGGCTCCCTCTCCTCATGAGTGAGGAGAGTGAGAAGTATTTATTGGAGGTCTCTTTTAAATAAAACCATTTCTCGTCAACATGAATGTAGTTTTTCATATCCTTAAAAAAGGTGCACCAGCAGCGATACTTTTAGAATCAAGCATTACCAAGCAATATTCCAAACGTTGGATTTTGTAACGGTCAGTAAGAAATGGTTTTACTGCGCATGATGGAGGTTTGATCAGTCTAGATTTAATGCTTCTGTGAATTGTTGACTTTTTGAAAATCCAGTGACATATGCAAGTGATCGGATATTTCTGCGGCGATGAATCGGTATCTCTTTTTTCTATATCTACGATTTTTCGTTTCTTGTCGACTCGTCCTTGATGCCAAATTCGACTTATAGACTTCTCCGATACAGAAATCCGAGCAGCTGCATCCTTTATTGATCCATGTTTAGGTTTGCCATTTACACTTACTTCTAGCAAATAATGGTACACACTTTGACACGCTTCCTGGTTTAGGTTAGGCGTTTTTCGTTGAGGTACAACTTCTAAAACCCCTCGACGGTCCATTATGTGACCACTCCGGTACTTTTTGAAATAACAAGACGCGTTTACATTTTTCGACAATATTCATGGGACAGTTTTGACTTAAATCACTTGATGGAATAATACAAGATTGCAACTGACATTTTGAAACAACGTTAAGTTTCGGGAAATGCGAAAATCGGACACTTATTATGGGACGTATTATTAGCAATTGAAATACAAAAATAAAACTAAAAATTAAATGGTATTCTAAAGACTCGTCAATGCGTATTTTATTCGTATGTCAAAGGGTTTATAGTGTATTGAAAACATTTCGTCCTCTTTTCTTTCGAAGTTTACAATGATCGAATGCGATTCAAATAAAATGATATTAGTATATCAGTAAGGAAGTTGCCTTTTCCACTCTGCAACAGAGGGAGCTGAACGAGTACTGACACTCCGGTGTAAATAGCGAATCGTTAACATTTTATTAACTGTCATGGCTTGTACATATCAAGCTTACAAATATATCCTCTCCCTCAAAGTTCGTTACTATAGCCACTTTTACTACTGTCTTGTTGATTAGGTTGCACTCCTTCTTTAGTAGTCAAAAGACTCTTATCACGTCTTTTCTTCATCTTGCATAATATCAACATTATCAGCAAAAGCCAGAATTTGCATGTTTTTGTTAATAATTATGCTTTTTGTGCTGATTTTTACCGTGCGATTCGGCAAATTACAAAAAACATATATTATTTATTAAAATAATTCAATGAAATTTTGTAAATAGCTTTTTCTAATAATTCTACATAACGGATGGTGGAAAGTTTTTAATTTTCTAAAGAAAAGCCTTTTCTCTTCTATTTTACACAATTTTGTCGTTTCTTTTTTAGTTTCTGTGATGGTATACTTGAAAATAGTAAAATTTTTCAAACGAAATATTTCGGAATTTTTAGTAATATAGGAATAGTTTGTAATTTGCTAAAATTGCAGGAACGTAAGATAAAATTGAATATTTTTCGTCAAGATTCCCACGTAGCGTTACGACCACGTTAGTCCCGCCTTTTGCCGACTATGTTCTGCCGATAAAACAACAATCATCGGTTCTTGTTCTTGTTTTATCTCTAGCTTTTTTAATACGGTAGGGAAAATATTCATCTCCAAAATGCATTTTGGACGTTGTTAAACTTAACTACATTTTTGAATTTATAGATTACCATTTATAGCTTATCGTTCAATGTTAGTACAGTTTGTGTAAAGTTTTTCAACTTAAATATTATTATTACCGGGCTAAAAGAAGCGACTACTCTTCTCAATGCGAGTCATAAGGTCTATAGTAACTTTAGCCCTTCAAGGTTTTCGCCCCAAAGATTTGTTCCTTTATGTTGGTGGGTGTCAAAAGAAGAGCTGTACCAAAATTTTTGCTATTTTTTTTTATTTTATACGAATGTTTTTCGTCTTGAATTAAATGTTTATTTAATAATTTTTTGTACTTTTATTAAAAAGACGATAATATATAGTATTTTACACAATGTTACTACCGGTTTCGGTTACGTTTAAACCATCTTCAGGAATATATTTTAAAGAAAATTGTTGATGTTATTGACATTTTATTTTGTGATTAATATCATGTTGTGTCAATGTGAAAAAATTTCCCAAACCAAAAGTTCAAATATCTATTATAAATTTGGGAAGGGAAATATGGGAAAATGTTATTGCGTATGTTAGGTAAATAAACATAAAAATTTTTGCTGTTTCTAACTCGTCGTTACAAAGTCATTAAAAAATTTGATCGGTATCTTGTCCTATATGGAAGAGGTGGTATCAGAAGGATGCATGGTCGGTCAGAAAGCCTGAGAACGTCCTTAGATCCCCTTTGCTCAGACATAAAAACTATAATACCTTTGTTTCTCTTCCGGCATGATGTTACCTTTGAAGTTTCCCACAGTTGTTACCTGTTTTATGTGGTTGTTTAGTAGCTCAGACCGTACAGTGGTTATTTTCTAATAAGGTGGACAAAATACAAAGATTGGTGATTTCTTATGGTATAGGAATATTTGTTTTTCTATTGGAATGATTTAATTATCACTATAAGGATGTTTAATAAAGAAATTATGGGGTGCTCAATTTTGTTAGGATTGTAGCAATGCTAATTATATTGTGATTATCACTATATCTATAATACATTTAGCATGTATAGGTACTCCTATTTACTTCATTAAGCTCTTGTTTTTAAAGTTAAAAGATTAACATTACATAATTATACTTCTATTTGATTTGTCTAGCAGGACTCATCATGAATCATTCCAATACTTTTTTAATGTTGTAACCTGAAATATTACCTATTACATAGTATATAAGATTTCACTTGCTTTCACTGACGTTAGCAAATATTGATTATGAAATAGAAACGGTGGCATAAGTTTAAGATTAAAATTTTCTATATTTAGATGTTTTGAAAGTATCAGTAATATACACTTATAATATAAAGGTTATAATATAAAGATTGACGAAAAGGACTCATTTTTGGCATAAGTCTTAGATTTTGTTACTAATAGCTATATGCAAAATTTCATTGCTATAGCTTGGTGGGTTTTCGAGTTGTGAATAGTGTTCTACTAAATTTGTGAAATTGGCCAGCTTTGAAATTTTTGCATTTTGGTCATTTTTGCATTTTCTGCTTCTTTCTCTGGTCAGCTTTTGTTTGGTCCACCTTCTCATTGCCCTGAATGTCATTGTGAGCTGAAACGACAGCACAGAGTAACAGTATCACCTCTCAGGTTGCTGGTACCATAGGCGCCGGATATGTGGGTGCTCTGGATAAACAAGCACCCATACAAAATTTTTAATGAGTACCCATAGCGGATAGTAGCGGGTTCTCTGGGTGTATAGGCACTCATACGAAATTATTGATATTTTTATCTGGATTAAAGTTAGCATCTTCAATTAATAGTTTAAATTGAATGAACTATTCAGCTTATTGTTCAAAATTATTGGAGAGCATGCATCTTGAATTGAGACTAGATCTGTTTCTAGAATACTTGATACTGCTTTCAGAAGCCTTAAAATGCTTCCAGAATACTTGAAATGCTCCTAGAAGACTCGGAATGATTTCAGACGACTTAAACTGCTTCCAGAAGGCTTGATATTGCCTCTGGAAGACATAAAATTTCTCCAATACTGAATACTGCTTGTAAAACTGATGGCAAATAACATTTTCATCCCAAAATACAAGATACTATTGATAAACCACTTGAGATTAATGATAATTAAAGACTTAATACACTATGCACTATAATAGTTTTTAATTTTTCGTAATTATTTTTTCTTAATTTTAACATCTCCTGCGAATGATTTTCTCAGATAAGAAAAATCTTTTTTCAGAGAACGATTTTTTGAAGAGCCAACATTCATTGATTTGAGTGTTTTCCCAATTCAGTTTCTATTTCAGCACCCAGAACCTATACGTATATTCAAAATCCGGCGCTTATTTCTCATACATATTTTTATAAAATCTAAAATCCATCAAGAAAAATTTGTGAAAAATGAAACTTGTGAAAATGTTTTCAATTAAGAAAATAAATTCGAAAATATTTGTGCTAATAAAAAATAAAATTGATTTTTTTGGGCTCATGACTATATCTGTCACCGTTTTCAATTTGTACAAAGTTTGGGGTTTCTTATGTAGAGAAGTGTATATTATCCTATTGAAAACAATTTAAAATTTTGTTATGATTTTGCTACTGTTCAGAGCTATTTTATTTATTATTAATCAAGTGTTGTATAAATTCAACATATCTAAATTAATATGTCTTAATATAAAGGGTGCAATGAGATCTTGTCTGATTTTGGAGACTTACTCGACCACACATCATACCACCACCTCTATACAACGCAAAAGGAGGGTAGCTGTATGTGCCTTATCACAGCATACCAAGAAGTTACTGTATGGTGGATTTCAGGTCACAAAGACCTTAAAGTGAACTACGAAAAAGTCTCAAAGGTGGTCTTGTGCTGACAAGCACTTCCAGTCACGCGAAAATTAACTCTATCCCTGAAGAAACTAAAGAAGTTTCGTGTCTCAGCAAAGGTGATCCTAAAATATATGTCGTAGGCAAATTAAAAAATCCGACTTATTATAATAAGCGCCGTCATTTCGCAATGTGCCCGGCAAATTGGAAAATTCTCTCACATTTTTTAATCGGCCCAAAATTTCTTAGGCTTATTATAATAAGCGCACATACAGTTAGGCTAATTAGAAAGTGAGCACCAGTTTCTTCAAAAAGTCTGCTGGTTTCTAGTCTTATTGCAATAAACCTAGGCTAATATAAGTTCACTAAAATTATATCGAGAAAATTACCTGACCTTAAAGTATTCTTGAAGTATTTGAACTAATTATAGGTTATTTTATGCAAGAAACGTTGAACGACAATTTTTGATGAACAAGTTTTTATTGATAAACATTTATCACATATTAACTAAACAGATCATTCAGATCAATGTTAAAATAGAGCATATAATACAATAATAATATAAAGAAAATTAAATGAACAAAAACTGTTTTAGACTTGTGTTTTATTAATTAACACTAATTTTATTTTCACTTATTTCCACATGGTAAACTCTTATGGCATTTTGATGAACACATTTGCTTTGCTTTCCTGCACAAGCACATTTTTGTTTGGCATTGGGTTTTTGACACTGTACACTTACAGCTATTACAGCCTTGACCTCCGAACATTAACTCATTTGCTACAGCTTAACGAACAGATATATATATTCTTCGGGGATATCTTCAACAAACTGTGCGCCAGAAATTTGGAAGTCACTTCTAGAAAACCATGTTTTGATAATTCCACTCTTTGTTCCTATCTGATAAACCTCATTATTAATTTTAAGAATTTTTCCAATTAAATTTGGTGCGTCTAAAGGGCCACGGTCGACTTTCGGCACATTTAATAGAACAAAATTTCCAACTGTGACCGACTTTAGGTTCTTCCCGGTATTTTCAACCATTTTTTCTGCCGCTCGTTTTTGACCTTCGTGTGCTTTTTGACGTTGTGAAGATATATTTTCTTGTCTATTACAAATATCGCATTGATACTCCTTATCATTTTCATCGGAGATTGAGCAAACGTTTTGGAAACAAGTTTTATGAATCTTTATGGAACATGAAGAGCATGAAACGAAAGGTGTTTCATTCAAATATCCCGAACAAATAAAACACAACTCTTGTTGAACATTAGAGAATTGGTTTTTATCTTAATTTTCTCCAACTTTTCCCTTATATTCGTCATTTCTTAACTTTTCCAAATCTTCTTCACTAAAAACTGTTTCAAGAATTGCCTGCGGAATGTTAGTTGAATTTAGTCCTATCTTTGGTTCCGTTCCAAAAAGGGCTGTATATGGACTGCGCCCTATGATCCTGTGCTTTGACGAGTTTTTTTGCCACTGAACGAAGCGGCATCCTATCACCCAATCTGTACTCTTATTGTCATCCATCCACGAACGTAACATATTTTCAACATCCTGGTTGCAGCGCTCTACGCTTCCCTGTGATTGCGGATGTCGAGTTCTTCCATGTACTAGTTTACAATCAGCCCACATACCAGAAAGTTCTTTAACCACATCAGCTGTAAATTCACGTCCGTTGTCGCTTTGTAGAATGTGCGGTGCGCCGAAATCCAAAACTATCTTCAGCAGTTCCATTGCAACTTCTGCAGCACGCTTTGTTGTTAAAGGTCGCAGAAGACAAAATTTAGTTGCATGATCTTGATAATTCATCAACCATTTATATCCTCGACATGGAGTTGATTGAAAGTCGATCAAATCAACTTGACTGCGAAGGTTAAAATCTTTTGTTGTGATTGGTCTTACCACAATATTACGTTGTTGTCGAGATTTCTTCGTATTACACATTTTACAAAGCGATACAAATATTTCAACTGCTGGTCTGGGAATGTAAAATTTATTTTTTAATTCAAACAGCATTTTATCTCTTCCTCCATGTCCAGTGGCACGGTGACATTGAAGAAGTCTGTTAAAGTGTTCTTCAACCGGAATCATTACTACTACGGGATCCTCATTACTACTTCTTTTTTTGATTAAAACTCTTGTTTCGCCAATCTCCATTGTGTCGTATTTTCTGGTTAATCCATATTGTCTACTAGTCTTCTTTTTTTGAGGGTTATTTGCATTCAAAATTTCTCGAATTGCTTCTTCTACAGTTGCTTTTGTCCAAGGCTTCTTTAGGACATTTTCACTCTTATTGCAGTATTCTTTCATTCGCGCATTAAAGTTTATTCTCATGTTATTTTCGTCCTGGAAATCAGTTCCATCAGTTTGGATATTATCGTCCATACTGCAAGCACCTATGTTAACCAATTTAATATGTACTTATTTGTAGAAAGTTAATCGACTAAAGCAGTGTCTAGCTGTTAATTTCAAACACAGTTGTTAGATGTAGTACAATCAGTTTATAGAAACAAACAGCCGAATTTTCATCTACAATTATTGCAGACATCATTAGGGTTATAAGGAGGGAAAACATTCAAAACTATCGTAAATTTAAATTATAAAACCTTTATAATTTAACCGCACGAATTTTTTGAATTTTTGAATTTTTTGGTTACCTAAAATACGGCGTTTTGTTTCAATAAACTAGTGTACTATACCTAACAACTGTGTTTGAAATTAACAGCTAGACACCCCTTTAATCGATAAACTTTCAACATTTCTACCTACGTTTCACGCTCTTCTACTTTTGTTTACCTTATTAGTTGTTTGTCCTTGACTGCACTGCAACAATAGTTAAACTAACCTATAAGAAAACCAACAACAATATGCGATGCTACTGCGCCGCACACGTTTCAACAAGTATAATGCGTTAATCACAACAACCCCACCCTAGCTTATTCTTAATACGCCGCCGGCTGTAAGGCTAATTGCAAAAAACCTCAATAAAACCAGGCTTTTTAAAGAAACAGTTGTCCACTTTTCAATTGGACTAATGGTTCGTGGGCTTATTGTAATAAGCCTAAAAAATTTCAGGGTGTTTACAAAATGTGAGATAATTTTCCAATTTGCCGGGCACATTGCAAAATGACGGCGCTTATTGTAATTAGCCGGATTTCGCAATATGCCTACGACATATATACCCTTAATACTACCTCTTCCACATTGGGTAAGCTTAGGATCAAACTGATCGACTTTGCAACGACGGTTCAGAGCTCACAGAACATACTTTGGGGAAATGCGACCAAAAACTGTCTAACAATAAGACATGAAATTTTTTGAAATGGTTTCCTGACTCTTGTCGGTATAAAGAAACAAGACGTTGAAGTAATACTAAGCGTTCATCGAGGATCTTATCTTGACATAAACCTTTGAAAAGTCCATTTTTTAAGTTTTAATTATTACATGTTTTATCTCGAGCTTGTAGAAACCTCTGGTTTCAAATACTTGCAAGGTTACTCTGAATCACCTAAATATTTTGAGATCATGATAATACAAAGATATAATTTATTTATTACATTTGCAATTGATTTTTGCCTTACACTGAACTTATAAAACCTCAATATCCAAAATCTCCGTCTATATCTAATTTCTTTGTTACAAAAAATTAATATTCTATTCATATCAAAGAATAAAATACACGAAATGTAGATAAACACGTTTAGAAGACGAAATATTTGGTGTTTTTTACGTAAACTCCACCTTCTTGCTTCCGAACGTCCGTCATCTGCGCCCCTCAGAAACTAACCGACCTGGTAAAGTAGTCTCTTAAGTAAGGATGAGATTCATATTACAATCTTTATTTATGATAATAATGTATACTTCGTGCAGGTCACGACAATCACTTTGCCATAATTACCTGTAGTGTGCTGCCTCGTACATGTAGTATACCTTCTATTAAATGAATCCTCGAAAGAAATTTCTAAAATTGTTTTTAATTATTAATACCCAAAACACGAGTAACTGTAGTCATTTTTATTATAATAACTCAGTTTTCTGTATAATAAAGTTTTTATTTAAACCCTTCTTATAGGAGCTTATTAGATAACCCGACATTTGACACGGTACTCCATCGAAAGAGGTCAAAGTTTTAACCTCATCTTACAGATAATACGGCAACGAAATAAACCAACTCATCAACTAATCAAATAATTATAACATTTCGATAAAATCTAAATTTAAAACGAAGGCACAAATATAAAAGTAATTTACATTTTAAAATTTTTTAACCAAAAAAGGTTTAAAAATAATCTTTTAATTTTCATCTTGTTCGATTATAACCACTTAAAATTTAGTAGACTTAAAAATCACATTAACTGCAGATATAAGACATTAAAATTTTCAGATAACTCTTTTATAAGGTTGTGACCCATTAAAATTTTATCATAACACACAAACAAAATCACACGTCCGGTTCTAAGCGGTATTTCGAAGTGGGGTGAACGGTTTTTACATGACAACATTTTTATTCCGACAATTTTCGATCGGAACGAATCACGGCCGTAATCGACACCAATCATTCGCGTCGACGTTTCAATAACTTTTCTTTAAACTTTTTTAATTGGGATATAGGCAAATAAATGGGATAGTGGAAAACTAGGAAAATAATTGCAGATAACGATCAATTTATCAATCGAAATTGATCAATTAAAACAAACTAGAATAACTTGACGATTACTTGACTATTTCAAGGTGTCTTGCGCTTATAATTGCATTCGAAGAAGAGTAATTAAAACATATTTTTTTTTAACAATAGAAATAGTTAAAAAGATAAAATTTATGTAAACATTTTAATGTTTACACGAAGAGACTACATAAAAACAATATATTTTTGATGAAACTTTCTTTGTAAACAATTTCATCATTCAAAATATTCCGTTTAATAATATATTTATTAATAATATATAGGGTGTCTTACAGGAAATACCCCAAGCTGTAATTCTGTCATTTACGTTGTGATTATCACGAACTATGAGAAATCGGGTATGGCTCATGAAAGTTATTATTGGATCATTTTTGGTGTAACACCCTGTATATTAAAGACAATATATTTTTTAATCCTACCATTCTGTTGAATTTCTCCCATGACAATTCCATTTTGAAGCACGACCGAAGTTTTTGGATTTAAAACCATAAGCACCTGATCAGCCATAAGCGACGATGATTCATTCGGCACAGGTCAAAGGTTCACAAATACTTTCCCGTAACGGGTCACTACCGGCAACAGTTCTGCGCATATCAACGATAATAATAATAATAACGTGGTGTATTCATTAAATGATAAAGTTAAAAGAGTCTCTAAATCATCAAATAAAACAGGAATTTTGTACAAAACTTTTTGGAAATTGTCAAGTTGATGATGATGCACCATTGCCGATGGATAACTTAAAAAGAAATGTCCTTAAAAATAACATCTAAATACTACTTCTGTCCGTCATCTGGAGATGGGACTCCGCCTGCGCACTTGTCCCCCTTATTATCACCAAGCACTTTTTCTTTAGAACCGTTTTTATCGCTTTGACATACGTTATCTATAAAGAGGAATACACTCTGTGTGTGTCGTTCTAGAATTTTTATTGATAATATTTTCAAAAGACAAAGGGATCCTTTTCGAATAGATCGAAATGAAATTTTAAATCGAAGCACCGGGACAATGCAATTCGAATTGTGCCCCTCGCTAAATCTCCGATACGCCAATGTCAAAGCAATTGAGAGTCAATTGGAATGTAAACTTAAAAGAGCAATGAATTTATAACACAAATTGGGCCAATTTATTACACAACGTGATCCGCATCGTCTCTATATTATTAGTTACGATCCTAATATATTATTTAAAAGCCATCAACAAATATTAAAACGATTTTAAATAACCCAATTTATCATTCATTTTAAATTTTATAGCGGCATCTAACAACCATAAGCATAAATAAAAAAATCCAAGGTTATCTTTGAATTTGTAATGTTAAATTTGATGCTTTTTCTTAAAATTGAATTAATTATACAGTTTTGTATCAAAAAAATTAATTCAAAAAACCCAATTATTTAGATGAAAAGGGTTGATTTGTTTATCAAGGTCAATGAGCACCAGGTAAAGAATGTTGAGGAAGGTTACGGACAATGCGTAATATCCTCCAAATTGGGAAGGTCAGTTACATTTACAAAAATTAATGTCTTCAGTAAAAAAAAAATGGAAAAGGTTACTTTGAATAAGATATCATATTGCATGTCTTAAAAGTAACTTTAACTATCGAATTTCTCTTAAATGATTAGTCGTGGGGAAAATTCCTTATCCCAATGTAGTTATTTCAGATAAATTCATGTTAAAAGTAACAAATTCAAAATTTTACAAATTTTAAAATGCGCCATCTATGATACGACTACCAAAGTTTTAAAATGTCATTTTTTTAATTAATAATTATATTATTAATTAAATTAATTATTATATTGCATTACTGATACAATATAATCTAACGTTTAAAGTTTATTACAACTTTATAATATACTTTAATATTATTATGCAGACTTACCTTCACAAAAAATTAATCGCATAAAAACTAAGGCGGTTCTTTGAAATGAAATTCAAGATAAACATTGTCCTCCTCTTCTTGCATTTAAGCAAATAAAGTTTTTGATTCCGGTAAAACACAAACTTCAAGGCTAAAATGATATTTAAAGAAAAAAACATTTAGAACATAAATTTGAGGTTATCTCACCAATGCAAACTCGGCAACTCCATATTTTTACGTATAATCGTTGGGGAACACCACCGGCGAATTATTAATTAATAAAACCATAATTATAAACGATTTTAAGGCAAAAATAAAATAATAATATGGTAAATTAACCTTGATTTTATAACCAAGTAAATGACAAATGTCACAGTTTGTTGACATTTATAGCGCCATCTACACATCGGGAGTAAAAACTAAGTAATTAAATAATATTATTAATTATTTTTTATGAATTAATAAATTAAAAAATTAAGTATTATTATAAATTTTTATGAGATATTAAATAAGTAATCAAAAACTGTTTAATTTAAAATATTAAATTAAGTTATAATTTTATTAAGTATAAAAATGATTTATTCAGGATAAACGGTCCACAAAGTAATTAATGAAACAACTTTATAAAATTGCTAATATATTTCGAATGTATTTTTCATTCTTCTTCAGAGCATTTATGTTGCTAAAATGGAGATTTTTTTATTACAATTAATGAAAAGGTTTTTTAACATGAGCATCCAACATATGTTGAAGACGCCAAAGAACAAAATAAAACACATTAAAACTGAGTATCGGTAAATTAAAATAACAAATTAAAAGTTCAACAAGAACGTGGAAAATTTAACAATACAAAATGGACTCGATGAGAACGTTAAAATGTAAAAATTGATATGAAAAAAAACCTGTTTTCGATCGCAAACACAACCCCGAAAAACGAAACTGCGCACAAACCGAAATTTACCAAAAACAAAGCGGAAACTTTAAAAATTTAAATTTCAAAAATTCAAACCAAAGAAACGATTTATCAAATAAAAACAATAAAACGTAATCAGAATAATTAATACAGACTATGTAAATAAGAAAATGCAATTAACAACCAAAAACGAACCCACTAACTTAAAAACTAGAAAACCATATCATTAGAGAAAGTAGAAACATTATTAATATCATGATTATGTTGGGTTGGTGGATTATAGTTATGGTTAGTCTTGTCCCTAGTAAACAAGTAAGCATATATGTTACTTAAATTCTGAGTATCCGTTTTATAGTTAACAGTATTACTAGTGTAATTTATATGGACCATCTCTAAGAAAATTCTATTGTAGTAATTAGATTCAACATCCAAAATTTTAACGTTATCAAAATCGAAGGTGTGTTTGCAATCCTGAACATGTTGGGATAATGCACAAACGGTCTTATTCAACCGGCAGTTACTTTTATGTTTAGAAATTCTACTTTTAAGCCATTGAGAAGTCTGACCAACATATTTTCCACTACAATCGTTGCATGAAATGCAGTAGATTAAATTGGATTTAAATTTGTTTTCTGTAGCGTCTTTAAGTTTTGTGAAATGGTTAACAAGTTTGTTATCGTTGAAATTTAAATTTTTAAAGTTTCCGCTTTGTTTTTGGTAAATTTCGGTGTGTGCGCAGTTTCGTTTTTCGGGGTTGTGTTTGCGATCGAAAACAGGTTTTTTTTCATATCAATTTTTACATTTTAACGTTCTCATCGAGTCCATTTTGTATTGTTAAATTTTACACGTTCTTGTTGAACTTTTAATTTGTTATTTTAATTTACCGATACTCAGTTTTAATGTGTCTTCTACTATGACCAAGACGATTTTTATATTTCATGCTTCTTAAAACAAGTAAGTTTAATTTCATCTTATTTTGTTCTTTGGCGTCTTCAACATATGTTGGATGCTCATGTTAAAAAACCTTTTCATTAATTGTAATAAAAAAATCTCCATTTTAGCAACATAAATGCTCTGAAGAAGAATGAAAAATACATTCGAAATATATTAGCAATTTTAAAAAGTTGTTTCATTAATTACTTTGTGGACCGTTTATCCTGAATAAATCATTTTTATACTTATTGCCCACGTACGGTCGTTGGATACTTCTTGCCGTTATAACTTATAGATAATGGGATTTTTTGAAGAAATTGGAAGGAATTTTGGCCATCCTACCGTCAATCTTTTGAAGAAGATGTGCAGACTTAACACCAAGCTGGCAAAGTTAAAAAATCGTCTTACCTTTTTAATAAAATGTAGAAGAAATGGACTCTTCCCACCACATATTGGAAATTGCTCAAACAATTGGATCAACCTGTTAGAAACTGACTCATCAATCCTCCTGAGAAGATTGGAAAGTTTGAAAGATAGGTGGGCAGTAAGCACATTAAATTTAGAAATAAAAATCACTACAGATAATTTGAGTAAAATTAAAGTCTCGTTTAACAATTTGTCCAACCGCATAAAAGCCTTGTTACCATCGAATGTTTATAATAATTTTGTTGATTCTCTTAAATTTAAATACAATAAGATTTTTTGTAATGTTAGAAAAAGTAATATTAAAAAGTTTAAGATGATGCTAACCAGGTCCAAAGATAACGTAAAATTCTTTAATGATAACAAAAAATGGTTAGTCAATTTAACATCTGTAGATGTCCCTGAGGAGATTGTAAACTTACTTTCGCTTGGTCCGAAATTTAACTTACCAGTGGATGCTCATAATTTCGATCTAAAAAGGTTGTTGATGTACTTAGAGAACATCATTAACGAACTGAAAACAGACACCAAGAATGTGGTGAGAGGCAAAATCACTAATATTATCACTAACTATATGGGTACCGGCAGAACGTGTGATGGGTTGCACAGTATTTTACGTAATTATTTAAAAAAAACAAAAATTTTTCTAAAGGATAACCCTTCCGTAATGATTACCAAGGCAGATAAAGGTTCAACAACAGTTATTATTGATAAAACTGACTACATAAACAAATCAAAAGGTATGCTCGACGATATAAATGTTTACAAGGTGTTAAATTCTAATCCGTTATTAACGGTTCAAAACAACATTAACAGGTTTATCAAACTACTACTGGAAAAAAATTACATAACTTTTTCTGAAAAGAAAAAGTTAACAACTAATAATTCTATTTTAGCCAAAGCATACTTTCTGCCAAAAATTCATAAGGAAGGAGTACCTTTAAGACCTATCATCTCTTCCATTGGTGCGGCATCGTACGATTTGTCGGGTCACATTTCTGATATATTAAGTCGGACTTTTAGAAACAGAACTAATTATAACATCACTAACACTTTTCAATTTGTTGAAGAGTTTAGAGGTTACAGCCTCCCTGAAAATCACATCTTAATTTCTTTAGATGTTGTTAGTTTGTTCACCGTTATCCCCTTGGATTTGGTTAATGAGATAATTAAGGAAAAATGGAATTTAATTGCTGAACATTGCTCATGGGATAGGGATACCTTTTTAACAGGTTTAAAGTTGATTTTTGACACTTCAATTTTTACATTTGATAATGTTATTTATCATCAAGTCGAAGGTACACCTATGGGATCTAAAATATCACCTGTCTTGGCTTTGATTGTGATGGACTATGCGTTGGACGAGATTTTGATTAATAATGGTTCAGTTTTTCGTATAAATTTCATTAAGAAATATGTTGATGATTTGGTTTTGGGGGTACACAAGGATGATATCAATACAGTGTTAAATTGTTTTAATCATTTTCTTCCGAGCATTCAATTTACAATGGAGTTGGAAAGTAATAATAGCATTCCTTTTTTGGATACTAAAATAATCAGAGACGGTTTCAATAAGATTAAGTTTGATTGGTACGTTAAACCAACTTACTCAGGACGTTATCTTAATTATTTCTCAAGTCATAGCTTTAAGCACAAACTCTCAACTGTACGTTGCATGAAGCACAGAGTCTCCAACATTTGTGATAAAGAATTTCTTCGTGAAAACTTAGAATTTCTACAAAAAACTTTTGTTAATAATGGTTACCCAAGTAAATTAATTAATAAAATTTTATTTTCAACACCGTTAATTAATAATAACATAAACCAGGTCAGTTTAACTAACCCATCTTTACTTACAACTGAACCTATCATTTATAAAAAACTACCTTATATCGAGAAGTTAAGTGATTTTTTGAAAAAAACATTATCAGTGATTGACAGTTTAAAAGTAGTTGAGTGCTACGATAACAAACTTGGTAACAATTTCACAAAACTTAAAGACGCTACAGAAAACAAATTTAAATCCAATTTAATCTACTGCATTTCATGCAACGATTGTAGTGGAAAATATGTTGGTCAGACTTCTCAATGGCTTAAAAGTAGAATTTCTAAACATAAAAGTAACTGCCGGTTGAATAAGACCGTTTGTACATTATCCCAACATGGTCAGGATTGCAAACACACCTTCGATTTTGATAACGTTAAAATTTTGGATGTTGAATCTAATTACTACAATAGAATTTTCTTAGAGATGGTCCATATAAATTACACTAGTAATACTGTTAACTATAGAACGGATACTCAGAATTTAAGAAACATATATGCTTACTTGTTTACTAGGGACAAGACTAACCATAACTATAATCCACCAACCCAACATAATCATGATATTAATAATGTTTCTACTTTCTCTAATGATATGGTTTTCTAGTTTTTAAGTTAGTAGGTTCATTTTTAATTGTTAATTGCATGTTGTTATCTACATAGTCTGTATTAATTATTCTGATTACGTTTTATTGTTTTTATTTGATAAATCGTTTCTTTGGTTTGAATTTTTGAAATTTAAATTTTTAAAGTTTCCGCTTTGTTTTTGGTAAATTTCGGTGTGTGCGCAGTTTCGTTTTTCGGGGTTGTGTTTGCGATCGAAAACAGGTTTTTTTTCATATCAATTTTTACATTTTAACGTTCTCATCGAGTCCATTTTGTATTGTTAAATTTTACACGTTCTTGTTGAACTTTTAATTTGTTATTTTAATTTACCGATACTCAGTTTTAATGTGTTTTCTACTATCACCAAGACGATTTTTATATTTCATGCTTTTTAAAACAAGTAAGTTTAATTTCATCTTATTTTGTTCTTTGGCGTCTTCAACATATGTTGGATGCTCATGTTAAAAAACCTTTTCATTAATTGTAATAAAAAAATCTCCATTTTAGCAACATAAATGCTCTGAAGAAGAATGAAAAATACATTCGAAATATATTAGCAATTTTAAAAAGTTGTTTCATTAATTACTTTGTGGACCGTTTATCCTGAATAAATCATTTTTATACTTATTGCCCACGTACGGTCGTTGGATACTTCTTGCCGTTATAATTTTATTAAGACACATTCTATCAGATTTTAAGAAGAATTACTTTGGCAAATTAATTTTTAATAAAGAAATTTATTGGGTTATTTTAATTTTTTGTTAAATATGAAGCAAGAAACTTAAAATTATTTAATTTAATATCTTTTATATTCATAATAAATTAATTTGGATTTACCGCGCCATCTACACACCAATATTAATACCAATATGATTCAAACATTCAATATTGCAAAATTAAATTTAAAAGAAATAAATTAATTCTTAACGAACAAACTTATTGAATTATTTTAATTATTTATAGGATTAAATAAGTAACGAAAAATTATTCCGTTTGAACTAAAAAAATTAATGTTTTATTTTTATAACAAATAAATATTAACATACCTAAGCTCTTGATGAAACCACCATGTAGAGTTTAAAATTAATTAATGTACTTCATCGTAAGTTGATTTTGTTATAAGTCGACAATTTTTTTAAATCACTAATTTAAAAAAAGCAAATGCTATAACTGTTACGAAATGATTAACATCAAAGAAATACTTAAAGGAATCTTAAAAATATTAATAAAAACATGTATATATTATAGACAACAGTTCTGCAATCATTAATTATGACAAAACAAGCATTCAAGACGATCCAGGCAAGAGTAAAGGCATTGCAAAAAGAAAATACAAACGCCTAGAGCGAATCATGGACTTTTCCAAATCCAATTTTTCATTAAAGTTTGCTTGGAACAGCCAGCAATATAGCCTTACCACCATATATTGTATACAAGGCTTATAATATGTACAACACTTGGACCGAAGAGGGTCCCGTAGGAGCACGCTTTAAATGATCTAAATCTGGAGGTTTGAAGTCTTTGAGGACTGGTTTATGTCAATTGCACTGCCATACTTCAAGTAGCTTGGTGACTAAGGGGATAATGACTAAGGCCATTATCGGAGACAATCTTTCTAGCCAGTTATTAATTAGAATTTTAAAGGCTTGCATAAAATACAACATCCGGTTCATCCTCTTGGCATCTAACAGCACTTACTTTTGCCAGATTCTTGATTTGATCAATTCCCAAGATTCTTGAAAAAGACCTTAGAACATTTTGAGAGCAATATATCTGCTATTCTGAAAGCAGGATTTTTGAAGAGTCCATAAAAGAGACCATAAAACTT
Source organism: Onthophagus sagittarius (assembly GCA_036711965.1). Lineage (NCBI taxonomy): Eukaryota > Metazoa > Arthropoda > Insecta > Coleoptera > Scarabaeidae > Onthophagus > Onthophagus sagittarius. The sequence continues at coordinate 60,621,269 of JASERS010000002.1, read as the reverse complement.
CTCTAAAACCTCTAAAAATATATTCTCTGTCAAGTAATAATTTACAGAATTTGTTTTGTTTTCTTTGGATAGACGGTATAGGATCTATCTTCATTGCTTCATAAATATGATTGGTAATGAGGTTCGTTTTAGTATTCAGTAAAGTTAAATTCAGTGCAACAGGTAAGCTGTATTTGGGACTTAGTAGAAGGAAGTTGGAGACCTCTATTAAAGGAGGTTCTTCATTATGTAAAATAAAATGATATTAATTTTTTAACAATAGTAATATATTAAAAAAATGTTGACTTGAACTAAAAATTGTCCACGGACCGGTTAAATTTCGTTGCGGACCGGTGAGGATCAAGTCATCTAGACTTGAAGATATCAAATCATCTAATGCTACCGCATTCGGGCTTTTGGTAGCAAATGAAGTCTTCTAGATACAATATCAAATCTTCATCTGGAAGCATTTCAAGTCTTCTAGATGCAATATCAAGTCATTTGGAAGTATTGCAAACCTTCAAGAAGTATTGTAAGTCGCCTGGAAACATTTTAAGTATTCTAGAAGCAGTATCAGTTTTCTGTAAACATTTCAAATCTTCTGGAGGCGATATCAAGTTCTAGAAACAGTATCAAATCGTTTAGAGGCAGTATCCATTCTGATAATAAATGAAGTCATCTAGATATAAATTAGTCTTCTGGATGCATCTTAAGTCTTCTGGAACCATTGTAAGTCGTCTGGAAACATTGTAAATCGTCTGGAAATATTTTAAGTATTCTAGAAACAGTATCAATTTTCTCGAAACATTTCAAGTCTCCTGGAGGTAATATCAAATTTTGTAGAAATAGTATCAAATCGTTTAAAGGCAGTATCCAATCTTCTGGTAAGAAATTAAGTCTTCTAGATGTAATATAAAGTTATTTTGAACCATTGCAAGTGTTCTGAGAGTATTGTAAGTAGTCTGAAAATATTTTAAGATTTCTAGAAACGGTATTAGTCTTCTGGAAACATTTCAAGTCTTCGGGAAGCAATATCAAGTTTTCTAGATACAATATCAAGTCTTTTGGAAGCATCTCAAATCTTTTAATAGTAACATCAACTCTGGAACCGTAGTAAGTCACCTGGCTAGTCTTCTGGAAGCATTTCGGGTCTGATGGTAGCAATACTAAGTCTTTTAGAAGCAGTATCTAGTCTTCTGGAAGCAGTTCAAGCTTTGTTGAACTATTTCAAGTCTTTTGTTAGCCGTATTAAGTCATACAAAGGTAGTATCGAGTGTTCTGGAAGCATAGCAAGTCTTCTAGATGCAATATCAAGTCATTTGGAAGTATTGCAGATCTTCAGGAAACATTGTAAGTCGTCTGGAAACATTTTAGGAATTCTAGAAGCAGTATCAGCTTTCTGTAACCATTTCAAATCTTCTGGAGGTAACATCAGGTTCTAGACACAGTATCAAATCGTTTAGAGGCAGTATCCAGTCTTCTGGTAATAAATGAAGTCTTCTAGATGTAATATAAAGTCTTCTGGAAGCATCTCAAGTCTTCTACAATAACATCAAGTCTTCAGGAAGCATTGTAAGTTGTTTGGAAACATTTCAAGTCTTCTAAATGCAATATCAAGTCATTCAGAAGTATTGCAAATTTTCTGGAAGCATTGAAAGTTATTTGGAAACATTTTAAGAATTCTAGAAGCAGTATCAGTTAAAAAGATTATAAAAAAAATTTTTATCGATCGTAAGTAATTTGATTTAAATAAATAATTGTTATTTTATAATTTTAATATGTCATTCGTTTTTGTCTTAAAGTGATCTGTTATTTCAATAGTTTTCAGAACTAATTAAATTTTTCGTCAACGTTAATGATATTATTAAATAAGGAACACAACTTTTGTACTCTGAAGAAGACTGAAATATAACAGTCGAAATATTAGCATGAAATAAGGTCGTTTATTTTTCAATAGATCGTTTCCCGAGCAGTATCAGTTTTCTGAAAACTTTTCAAGCCTTCTGGAGGTAATATCAGGTGTTCTAGAAACAGTATCAAATCGTTTAGAGGCAGTATCCAGTTTTCTGGTAATAAATGAAGTCTTCTAGATGTAATATAAAGTCTTCTGGAAGCATCTCAAGTCTTCCAAATGCAATATCAAGTCATTTGGAAGTATTGCAAATTTTCTAGAAGCATTATAAGTTGTCTCTTAACATTTCAAGTATTCTAGAAGCAGTATCAGTTTTCTGAAAACTTTTCAAATCTTCTGGAGACAACATTAGGTGCAGTATCCAGTCTTCTGGTAATAAATGAAGTCTTTTAAATGTAATATAAAGTCTTCTGAATGCATCTCAAGTCTTCTGGAACCAATGTAAATCGTCTGGAAACATTTTAAGTATTCTGGAAGCAGTATCAATTTTCTCGAAATATTTCAAATCTTCTGAAGGTAATATCAAATTTTGTAGAAACAGTATCAAATCGTTTAAAGGCAGTAACCAGTCTTCTGGTAATAAAGGAAGTCTTCTAGATGTAATATAAAGTTTTCTGGATGCATCTCAAGTCTTCTGGAAAAATTGTAAGTCGTCTGGAAACATTTAAGTATTCTAGAAGCAGTATCAATTTTCTCGAAACATTTCAAGTCTTCTGGAGGTAATATCAAATTTTGTAGAAATCGTTTAGAAGCAGTATCCAGTCTTCTGGCAACAAATTAAGTCTACTATTATCGGATTTAAATGATTTTACCCCTTACTTTGAAGCCGAATAACAAAGAAACTACTCCATAGAAAAAATTGGAACTACCTTTGATTGACGCGTAATTTAATTCTTTATAATATGTAGTAATTTCATTTTTTGTCACACACTCGTGTAGTAATTATCGCATATATAATGAAAAAATATACTCGATTTCGGTCGATCTGAGAAGGAACTCAACTTTACGATTTTTTTTCTCAAAAACTGTTGGGCGAAAAAATTTCAAATTTGAATCGGTGGTAACCTGATGTGTTCTTAATGAAGGACATATTTTATTTTATCAATATTTCATATAGTTTCGCGGAAAATCGCGGTTTAATAGGTTGCGATTATTTCAAAAACGAGCAGACAGATTTCAACGCTGTTTTAACCAAAATATGTCAAATAATTTCGGTTATTGGATTCCGGTATTAGATTTTCAACATTATGTGTCCCTAATTTGTTATGAGCGATTCATCATTATTTCTGTTTTTCTGAAATTTATAATTTCATTAAATTGCTTATAAAAAATTAGGGACACATAATTTTGATAATCAGATATCAGGTATCCGATAACTGAAATTATTTGACATATTTTGGTAAAAACCGCGTTGAAGTCTGCCCGGTCGTTTTTGAAACAATTGCAATCTCTTAAACAGCGATTTTCCGCGAAACTTTATGAAATACTCATAAAATAAAATATACACCTCATCAAGAACACATCAAGTTACTACCAGTTTAAATTTGAAATTTTTTCCACAAGCAGTTTTTGAGAAAAAAAAAAAATGCAAGAGTCGTAGACCGACCGAAATCGGGTACATTTTTTCATCATACCTGCGGTAATTACTACACGAGTTGGTGAAAGAAATTGAAATTACCATACATTATAAAGAACTAAACTACGCGTCAAACAAAGTGACTCCCAATTTTTTCTATGGAGTAGCTTCTTTGTTATTCGCCTTTAAAGTGAGGGGTAAAATCTTTTGAATCCGATAATAGATGTAATATAAAGTTATTTTGAACCATTGCAAGTGTTCTGGAAGTATTGTAAGTCGTCTGGAAACATTTTAAGCCTTCTAAAAACGGTATTAGTCTTCTGGAAATGGTCGTTTAACATTTCAAGTCTTGGGGAAGCAATATCAAGTTTTCTAGAGACAGTATCAAGTCATCTAGAGGCAGTATTCAGCGTTCTGGTAGTATCTCAAGTTTTCTAACAACAACATTAATTTTTCTGGACGTATTTCAAGTCTTCTGGCATCAAAGGAGGTCGTCTGGAAGCATTTCATATCTTCTAGATGCAATATCAAATCATCTGGAAGCATTGTAAGTCGTTTGGAAACATTTTAAATTTTCTAGAAACAGTATCAAGTCATCTGGAGGCAATATCCAGTCTTCTAGTGTGTAGTAAATAAAGTCTTTTAGCTGCAATATTAAGTTTTCTGGAAGCATCTCAAGTTTTCTTATAGTTTTTGTCGTCTTTAGATTTTGTTGATTGTTGTAAAGGGTGGATTACACGATGCTAGTTTACACGCAACTAGCACGCTTTTTTACTATGTGCTAGTAAATTAGCTCTGTGTAATTATGGTAACGTATAAACTATCTAGATAGTTTGCTAGTAAATTTGTGAGCGAGTAAAGTTGGAGATCGGTCAACTTTACTAGCCACTAGCTGGCTTTTTTACTATCTATATATTAAAGAAGTATCGTGTAATTATATCGGCGAGTAAACTAGCTACAGAACAGAAGATTTTACAACGCTGGTGGTTGTAATATCAACGCACCTAAAATATCAAAAGAAGTGTTATGTGGATGTACCTTGGTTCTTGGAGCTATTTTACAGCAAGAATTAAAAAACACAACTTTCGAGAAACGGAAAACGAAATGAGTGAGGGAATGGATTTCTTGCAGGGATAAGTTAGGTGCTTCTTGCATCCTTTTAAAAGAATTAGCCACAGAAGATTCAACAGCCTATAGGAATAGCCTAAGTGTAAGTAGTACAAATTTTAATACCTTGCTACAAATGGTAGAAGAATCGATCCAAAAAAGGAATATCGTAATGAGAATGGCTATCCCCTCGAGTGTTAAACTTGAAATAAAGCTACGTTATTTAGCCACTGGCGACAGCTTTAAATCCTTAGAATATCTATTTCGAGTGCCGGAATGTACAATTTCAATCTTTACCAGAAGTCCTGACTGCACTATTAGAAGTTCTCAAACCCTACCTAAAGGTAAGGTTTAGAATATAAATAAAACTAGATATGAGCATTAAATAAGTTTATTTTTTTCTGTGTTCAAATTGTTAGAAACAATTTGAATTCTTCAAGGGCACCCTCTACGCATGATCGTTTTTCTTTAGCTTGCGATCTTTTGGGAAGAGGTTTGATGATTGGTTCATGGACAGCTGTTTTCTTTGCTGAATAGAACTCTTCGCCTGATGTTTTCCTATTAGTATTTAATTCTGTTTCTCCTTCTTCTGTATTCGTTTTCGTTTCTACTGGGGCTGTATATCCTAAAAATAATAGAAAATGTTTTGAAATAAGGAATCAACTGATGAATAGAAAGAAATAGAAAATAAGTTCATGGCATATTGGAATTTTACTAGATGTTGCGGTGCAATATGCAAGTATGTTCAACTTAAATGTCCACCAAATTGCTGTTCATCATTTTATAATTATAAAGGCACATACAGCATAATTTTATTCGCTATGGTGGATGCAACTTCCTGCTTCAGATACATAGATGTGTGAGGCAATGGACGTGCAAGCGCTTTCCTGGCAAATCTATTACTATTGCTGATGATGCATTTCCCTTAAGGTTAAATATAATGAAGCCATATAATAAAAACGATTTCGAGTATTTCAGAGACCAATAAATTAAAAACAGATACTATTGATAAAGTAATTTGGGCTGCTTGTAGTTTACGCAATTGGTTACGAATGACTTCGAATACTTATCTTACCCAACACTCAGTTGGCAGTGAGGATCTAAATACTGTTGAAGTAACATCGGGACTGTGGCGAAAACATACTAATGGACTACAGTCAGTGAGCCACAAGTGCAACAATAATTGCAAACGAGAAGTGGAAATTTTGCGAAGTTTCCTATACGAGTTAACAGTAAAAAATAGTAATTATTGTTTTTTTAATTGAATAACAAGCCCATTGAATTCTGGGAGAAAGTTCTCTTTACAGATGAGAGCAAATTTTGCATTTCCGGCATTAAGGGTGTAATAATTCGAAAATTATTTAACGGTTTTAAGAAATAATCATTCGAATTAGAAATTCCTCGAGTGCAGCCTTTCGTTATTTTAAAAACTAAAAATCACGTCTCAAGTTAACGACGTCCGGTATAGAGACCAGACTTCGTGTTAAATTTTGTTAAAAATTATGTATCCGCAGTTTGATGGGGGAGATGCGAATCGACACGAAGAAGTCGTTAAAAACTTAGACGTTAGGTCACGTAAAAATTTGATGGTTTCCACTGTTTGGAAATTACGTGACGATTTTTGGGATTAGTTAGTGGCGGTTGTTATCTTCTGGTCTTGTGGGCGAGGAATTCTTCCCTTCCACAAATTTCCTCATTGGCTCAGAAAATTATTGTAAAATATCCGCCCCGTATTTTGGATTGGCCCCAGGTGTCGGGGATGTCCAGACGTTAGGGAACGCCTAATGAAGGTTTTGCACCCCTCCAAGACCCGAGGTTGCTTAAGGCCTTGCACACGTCATGATAAGAGATTCTGAACTTAGTTTCAATTCAACTTCGAAAGATATCTTTTTAGAAAGATTTCGAACCAATACTCAACCAGCGCTTTGTTAGACCGAAACTTAGATTCGCTTTAACGCCAATTCTAAGTCCCGTCGAAATCGAGAACTTTGACTCAGCTTCAAGGGCAACTTTCTTCTGATTCGGGCGTCCGCGTCGTGTCGGAAACCGTGTTCACTTGAGGATTTGGTGTGTTTGTATCGAAGAAGTCTTCCCGGATTATCCCGAGAAGATACCAACAGGATCCAGGTTGCGACCCATCACCGAGACCACCAGATCGGAAACACACGTCCGGGGTAAGTCTGTTTGCCAGTTCTCCCTATCATTTATCGGTCAACGAGAGTTCGCTGTAGGGTTAGGTTCAAACAGATTATTTTCATTTTTAATTTTGTTTCGACTCCTTAAGTAACGTCGGGTATTCACGTAGGTAGTTGTTTTAAGATTAACTTTGTATCTTACTTTTTTTTTGCTATTTTTGTAAATATAGATTAAGTGTGGTTAGAACACTTGTCGTTTTATTTCACATTTCCTGAGAGCCTTAGTGCGAGAACCCACGGTTCTGAAATAGTGACCGCGCGCTTGCCATTTAATCTTGTTTGAATAGATAGGATCAGGTAGGAGTCCTTCAGACTAAGAATTAGGTAGCGCGAAATACTGTTTCTGGTGGCAGCGGTAATTACCAGAGGTTGAAGTCGTTCAGTGACGGTCTCACCACAAGGGTAAACAACTTGTATGGAGAAAACCTAATACTGCCCTTAATCCCGAAAATTTGAAAGCGACTGTAAAACACGGAGGTGATGGAGTTATGGTTTGGGGGTGTATGTGCACCAAAGGGGTGGGAAGGTTGGTTTTCATAACATCGACAATGGACCATAAAATGTATACAGGGTGTTCCCGTGACTCGGGGCATAAAATTAACCACATATACTAGAGCAAAAATGATGATGATTCGTGAAAAAAAATTATTATAAAAGTCTTCAAATGGCCAAGATATGGGCCATCAAAGTTCAGAAATTTTAACACATTTTTCTAAATATTTTCAAAACCATTAATGGTAGAGGGTTGAAATTTGGTACAGAGTAAACAAACATCATGCAAAATCATTGAACCAATTTTGACTTTGGCCGGATGACGGCAACCATGTTATACAGGGTGTTCCTAAAATTTGTTTGCTCAGAACTTTTTTGTTTGTTCGTAACTCTACATTTATTTTTGTAGTTTTTAATAGAAAATTTATTTTCGAAACTTTTTTCACTCTTTGAAAATTTTGATAACATTGACTGTTTTCGAGTTATACGCGAAACTGTTAAGCTTTGATTTCAATCGTAACAAATAAAACATATTCCGCAAGATCTGAGAAGGCGATGACAATTGAAAAACGAACTGATCTAATAACCATTATTTGCATAAATTTCTCAGTGTAGATTTAGTTAAATCCAGTGTTAATTTATTTTAATTGAATAAAAGAATGTAATTTCCAAAACAATAAATTTAATTTTCGCGGTAACAACAAACAAGAACATAATAAAAATTCTAACAAAAATATGAACAAGAACAATAAAATTATAAACAAATGGTAATAAATAAAACAGAACAAAAAAAAATACTAAAGCAGATGTTCAAAAACACTCCCGCCGGCTTCAATGCACGCCTGATATCGCCGGCTTCAATGCACGCCTGATATCGCCGTCTTAAATTAAAGCGCACTCTGCTGAGGACGTTGATTTCAGTTCGAAGTTGATCAAATGAATCAACAATTCGTAACCTCAGTTGATCAACTGAAGTTATTTCAACGCAGTACACAAGCGATTTAATGCGTCCCCATAAATAAAAATCTAGAGGTGTAAGATCCGGCGATCGGGGGGGCCAACTTATCGGTGCATCCACTCCTCGTCCAATCCACCGTTCCGGAAACCGTTCACATAGAAATTCTTGGACAGCATGTGTACTATGCGCAGGAGCACCATCATGCATATACCACATTTCTTGTCTTGTGTTTAAAGGAACGTCATCTAAAAAATCATTTAATTGCTCTAAATGTCCCCTGTATGTATGGCCATCCAGCCTTGACGGCAAGAAAACGGGTCCTATAATGACATCGCCCACAATGCCAGCCCAAACGTTAAGAGAAAACCTCCATTGCGATTTCCAAGCTTTCTTAAATCTTGGATTTTCGTCCGCCCAACTATGTGAATTTCTCAAATTGATGATTCCATCTTTAGAAAATGTCGATTCATCTGCAAAAAGTATTTTTTCTAAAAATTGATCATCAATTTGGATTTTGTGCTGCATTATTTGACAATATTGCAGTCGTAGTGGGTAATCAGCCTGTCGAACTTCCTGAACTTTATAACTATGATATGGATAAAGCTGTTGCTCGTGAAGAACACGCCAGATAGTTGTTTTTGACGTTAAAAAATGCCTCGCCATATCCAAAGTACTAGCTGTAGGATTTTCTTGTACGTAGTCTAGAATATCTTCTTCTAGTTCGGTTGTTCGGACTGATCTGACTTTACCGTTGTTACTAAAATTCGGCTTAAACGTCCCATTTTCCCTTAAACGGGTTTCAATTCTTAAAAATGTTTTTCGATTGGGCGCTCTGCGGTTCGGAAATTTCTCCCGATAACGGTTAGCGGCTGCTACGGCGTTTCCATGACATTCTCCCAATGTCAAAATCATGTCAGTTTGTTCACTAAATGTGTAATTGTCCATTTTGAACACGCAAAATTAATAAAAACTTCATTAACAAACAACTTTATGTTTAAACTACATAAGCAAGTTGACGGCTCAATTTGTTTTTTTTTAATTGCCATGGCCAACTTTTTCGAAAATTATTGTGTTTAGTGTTACCATTGAAATCGAAGCTTAATATTTTCGCGTTTAACTCGCAAACGGTTAATGTTATCAAAATTTTCAAAGAGTGAAAAAAGTTTCGAAAATAAATTTTCTATTAAAAAGTACAAAAAAAATGTAGGGTTACGAACAAACAAAAAAGTTCTGAGCAAACAAATTTTAGGAACACCTGTATAACATGGTTGCCGTCGTCCGATCAAAGTCAAAATTGGTTCAATGATTTTACATGATGTTTGTTTACTCTGTAAAAAATTTCAACCCTCTACCATAAATGGTTTTGAAAATATTTAGAAAAATGTGTTAAAATTTCTGAACTTTGATGGCCCATATCTTGGCCATTTAAAGACTTTTATAATAATTTTTTTCGCGAATCGTCATCATTTTTGCTCTAGTATATGTGGTTAATTTTATGCCCCGAGTCACGGGAACACCCTGTATAGACATTTTAAAAGAAAATTTGAAGCCTAGCATCGAAAACTTGGGCTTGGGGCCCCAATACTTTTTTCAACAAGATAATGACCCCAAACATTGCGCCCACAACACTAAGCTTTGGCTACTATACAATACCCCAAAGCAACTTAAAACACCTCCACAATCGCCGGACTTGAATCCCATCGAACACCTCTGGGATTTACTGGAACGCAGGATTCGGCAACACAACATAACGTCGAAGGAAACGTTAAAAAAGTTATGATTGAGGAATGGGCCAAAATCAGTTCGGACGAAACGAAGAAATTAGTGCACTCCATGCCTAAACGTTTAAGGGAGGTCATTAAACGTAAAGGTTATCCGACCTCATATTAATATAGAAACAATGATCTCATTTATGATTTTTTATAAATACTGTCCTGACTTGTACGCAGATTTTTGCATACCCGTTATTTGTAGAATTTTTAGTTTTGATTTTTTTCTGTAACTACTGTTTCTGTTTTGTTGAAGCATATTTTGTTAATAGAATTATATGTAGTTAATATACAAAATAAAAAAAAATCAAGTTTATCACATTAGATTATGACTCCTATTTTTCAATTAAAGTATTACAAGTTTTTTGTACGCAGACTTCTGCTGCTGAGTGTATTAGCAGAGGCTTAGAAACTAAAAGTTAGAATGGACACGAAATTAAAGGAAATTGAATTGGGAGAGAGAAAAATTATTGTAAAGTTATGGAAAGAGGGAAAATCTTTTCGAAAAATAGGAGAAACTGTCGGCAGGTCACACTCTTCCATTCAAAGAGTAATTAATAATTATAAAGACACTGAAGATTACGTCTCACGTCCGCGATCTGGTAGATCACCCCTTTTAACAAACCGAGAGAAGCGAAAAATTGTACAACAGGTTAGAAAAGAACCTAGGCTGACGGCAAAAAAAATAGTAGAAAATGTACAAGAAGAATTTCATAAAACTATCAGCAAAGATACGGTGAGAAGGACCTTAAAAAAAGCTAACTATCACAGTCGCGTTGCACGAAAAAAGCCATTTGTGTCAGAGGTCAATCGTCAGAAGCGGATCGCCTTTGCAAAAAAACTCTTAGACAAGCCCATTGAATTCTGGAAGAAAGTTCTCTTTATAGATGAGAGCAAATTTTGCATTTTCGGCATTCAGGGTAAACAATTTGTATGGAGAAAACCTAATACTGCCCTTAATCCCGAAAATTTGAAAGCGACTGTAAAACGCGGAGGTGGTGGAGTTTTGGTTTGGGGGTGTATGTGCACCAAAGGGGTGGGAAGGTTGGTTTTCATAACATCGACAATGGACCATAAAATGTATATAGACATTTTAAAAGAAAATTTGAAGCCTAGCATCGAAAACTTGGGCTTGGGGCCCGAATACTTTTTTCAACAAGATAATGACCCCAAACATTGCGCCCACAACACTAAGCTTTGGCTACTATACAATACCCCAAAGCAACTTAAAACACCTCCACAATCGCCGGACTTGAATCCCATCGAACACCTCTGGGATTTACTGGAACGCAGGATTCGGCAACACAACATAACGTCGAAGGAAACGTTATAAAATGTTATGATTGAGGAATGGGCCAAAATCAGTTCGGACGAAACGAAGAAATTAGTGCACTCCATGCCTAAACGTTTAAGGGAGGTCATTAAACGTAAAGGTTATCCGACCTCATATTAATATAGAAACAATGATCTCATTTATGAATTTTTTATAAATACTGTCCTGACTTGTACGCAGATTTTTGCATGCCCGTTATTTGTAGAATTTTTAGTTTTGATTTTTTTCTGTAACTACTGTTTCTGTTTTGTTGAAGCATATTTTGTTAATAGAATTATATGTAGTTAATATACAAAACAAAAAAAAATCAAGTTTATCACATTAGATTATGACTCTTATTTTTTCAATTAAAGTATTACAAGTTTTTTGTACGCAGACTTCTGCTGCTGAGTGTAGCTCCGTGTAACCCACCCTTAAGTACGAGTCATCGTAAGTCGAGTCGTTGTAAATTGAAGTCCATTTTCACTTGTAATTAAAATCTAGGGAATTTATTATTAGAATTTAAAATTTTGTAAAGTACCACGGTTTCGTTATTTAATTATTTAATTAGTTAATTATTTAATTTATATCAAACTTTAATAAATTTTGTTTTACCGCGCCATCTATACGTCACTATTAACACCAAATTGATTCACCCACATCTAGTAACCTTGTTTATAGATATACACGTATATTATATACAAGCGTTTAATTTTTAATGCACAAACTTATTGATTTAATTTAATTTTCTATAAGATATTAAATAAAAAACTTAAAATGATTAATTTTAATAATAAAATTATTTTTTATTTTTACATATCATCGCGCCATCTACGCATTATTATTAATACTAATTTGATTTTATAACGCAATATAGTAAAATTAAATTTAAAACAAATACGTTAATTTTTAATAAATAAACTTATTGACTTATTTTATGTTTTTTTATACTAAATAAGAAACTTAATATTATTAAATTTACTCCACAAAATTAATGTTTTATTTTCGTAAATCTCGCGCCATCTACACACCATTATTAACACTAACGTGATTTAATTACCGATATTACAGATTTCCAAGTATAATTTGACAGTTCTAAAAAGTACATAACCATATGATCGATAGGCTCATTGCGGAAGATTAAACGAGGAAACGTTAAGTTCATTGCATAGACCGGTAACCGGCATCTGGAGACAACGATAACGACGACGTGTCGTTCCGAGAATCGTCGCTCGCCCCGTATCAGACCGCATGCGATGAAGGTCATCATCGTCGACGACGAACCAACGTCGTGGCCCCACTACTCGACCTCCTACGCGTTCACGATTATACGCTCACCATTTTCAACCAGTCAACAAGCTGCATAAGTACGATTTTGATTTTGTAATACGACACGCGAACTTGTCTACTTGGACGAGTGACAATTTGTTTGTGATAGTGTCAAAGAAAAAGGTTTTAGAAGGGTTTGTTGTACCAAGAATTTGTTTTGGAAGACTTTAGGGCTGAAAGAATAAAACGCGAGTGCTACAAAATAATAATAATAATAAATAGAATGCCGTACGTTTTGAATGATGGGGCTTCGATGTTGCCCACATTAAAAGCTTACACTGCGGTTAGCGTCTTAGCTTTGAGTGCTTGCGTCTATTTCGCAACTCAAACCATCAAAGATCCCGTTTGGATGCAGACTCAGATTACCGAAGCGGTGGATAATGGGCAAAATGAAACTGAAAATTTCGAAACTGGCGATTTATCATGGGGGCAATATGTTTACCAGGTGTTTTCTGTTATGATTCGGGAACCTGTATCTGTTTGGGTGAGTATACATTTTGATTTTGTTTTAAAAAAGTTCTGTTTTATTTGAACCTTCTTATCACGTCTGTGACAATAATTGCGCTTATTTTAGTTATTATTTTGTATAATGGAGATATCTGGGACATAAATAAAGATAATTATTAATAAAAATGTCCTTGATGTAGAGAATAATGTAATCGCGATTTTTTGGTGGAGGAGCTGGTTTAATGTTTTGTGTGATTTTAATGTGTCTCTTTTGATTTGGTAGCTTTTTCATTTAAGTTTAGCTAAAATTTTAAAACAATGTAACTGTCATCATTAATTCCGCAAAAAATTGCAAACAAAAATCACCAATTAACAATAATAAATTAACCCTCTATTTCATATTGTTCCTGATCAGGAACACATTTTTTAAATATATAAAACATCGTCATCTTACACATTTTCAGCAGATTGTGTAATTAGCGTTATTTACTACATATTATATAAGATATTCATAAATAATTATTGAAATGAAAAGTTATTTTTGACTAGATGTCATACTAATTATATTAATGCAAAAAATGTCTTTTATTTTATCTTTTTGTTTTTGTGTTGATTTGGAGCAAGTTTAATTTATTTATGTTTAACGCTATTTATAATCAGCTAATCTGTATTATATCAACTTAATTCTCTGTGCACTTATAAATGTAAGATGTTTTGAAAGCTATGTTTCCAATTGGGAACAATGTGTGTAGAAAGAACAACCCTAAAGATACAATCGCAATGGATTCAATGGAGTCTCTGAGGTTTCTGATGCTGATGCCTTATTGCTTGCATCAGTAACGATCCCAATATCCGTCAGAGGAGTAGTGTGAGAAGTGACGTATAAAAATATATCAGACAAATTTAGACCTGTTTTACAGCTAGTCAGATTTGCGTTTCTTCTTTCTGAATTGGATAAACCTCATTGAACTGTTGAATTGACTGATGGAATCTTTCAGCGTCGCTGTCAAGCTTAGAGAACTTGACAGTCAAAAAGTGAAATTCACCTCGAGCCTCTCTCTTTCTATTCACTGGATGAACCCAATATCTTCTCTCTCCTTCTTTTTTAGAAGAGTTCTCAGTATTATAAAATGAATATCTTCTTCATAATCTGGATCAGACGTAAACTATTCTATTCGAGTGCTACAACTCTATACGGTTCTAGTTGTAATATACAGGGTTGGGTTGGGTTTGGTTTAGCATCTGAAGACATTTTTTTAATGGAGACCTCTACAATGAATACTTTTTAAAATAGAGTACTTTACAAACTGATTTGGTAACCCTGTATACTTGAAATTAAGTAAAACTAGAACTAACACTTGGCCTAAAAAAATTAACACTTCAGTTTAGGGTTAAATTTATATCATAAAATAAAATCATTAAATATACAGAATTTGAAGGTTATGGAAATAGTGTCTTTTCAGTAAACTGCAAAACGCAAAAACGTGGCAAATAACAGCCACATTTCTTCCCTTACAGTTATGGGTAAAGTTTTACGTAAATTAGGCATTGATATATCAAAAAACTCATGTAACAATGAACAAAAGGTATCAATTTTTAAAATATTTACATTGTTAATATCAAAGTATGTTTTTCGTAGTCAATTGTTTATCATAGCCACGCCGAATTTTTATTAAATTTTGATGAGGTTGTAATTAGAACATATTTTTGGTTTTTTATTCTGTATCCATTGACATAAACATATGTATTGGATCCAATTTAAAATAAGAAAGATAAGATGCTTTAAAGTTTGAAAGTTTTGACATCAGATTTTGGTCACCTGTATAAATTTGAATTAATAGAACTTGGTTAACGATGTCACTAGACCTTATTTAATAAGTTTATCATGAAATTGTATTCATGAGACACTGTTTGTAATTTTAATTAATTTTTAAAACTATCGATGCAAATACTGTATGATTGTTCTTCGTTTTTATTTTTTTTTTGCTGCTGTCATTCAGCCGATTTCAATAAAATTTTAGAGGTGCGTAGGCACTCATAAAAGACACCCAAAAATGTGAGAAAAGATATATTGAGCAATTTAAAAAAATATATCATCACTGCGTCACACGTTTTTGAAACATCCTGTATAATCAAAAATAATTTCCTGAAATACGGTGTGAGATACAGTATAAGCCTGCAAAATATTAAAGTCTTAACTTAATTCACTGAGCTAGAAAACGGAAGCTGAGATGAAGATAGGGCAATAAAAACGACAGATAAACCTTTTTTAAACGATATTAAACAAAAAATATATAAGATTTTACTAAGTAATTTTTATCCGAAGCATCTAATTAACAACTCATTGTTTACAATACTAAACAACATACATGAAATAAAAGTCAAAAGTAATTTAAACCCACAAGACACTACGAATACAATGAGAAAAAACGTAAACGAGAATAAGAATAGAAAGCATCTGAAGACATTTTTTTAATGAAGGCCTCTATGAATAGTTCTGAAATAGAATACTTTAAAAACTGATTTGGTAACCCTATTTGCCATAATATCATTCTAAGACTTAGATTATACAAAAAAGGATGACCCATCGGTCTAAGTGTAATTGTTCTTCCTTGTTCTTTCAATAAAAAAGAAGGGATGAGCCTCAACTAAACATCTCGTCTGACAACATTAGACATTGGCTTTTAAACATGGATAATCGAGAAAGATGGAAAAGCCACAGTTATTACAAAAAATCTCAGGCTATGTGTGAAAACTATAGAATGCACCTCTGTTTTCTCAAAGACTACAATTTCGTGGAGATGATAAACACACTTTTATGCCACCAACCACCAATATTATGTTTACACGTTTATCTTATTAATTTCCCTTGCATTTCTAATTTTAATATACATTTTGGAAAATTGTACCTTTCCAATTGGAAACAAAAAAATGTTTCTTTGGTCAAAAAATAAATGTTTGTAAATTTGTTTTTACTAATAGTCAATTATATTAAACATAATAATACACGACACTTTTTTTTGGTAAAGTGTAATAAATGAATGTTGTGCTGATTCTGAAATTGTCTTCAGTTTTTTTTAACATAAACCGTTACTGTGTTTTTTAATTTACGATTTTCCACATTTTTGGGTATATCTCGAAAATTGGACACGATGGAGAAAAACTGACGTTGAGGAAAAGTTTGATTAAAATTTGTAAAATAGTGTAATTGGTGGTCTATCGGAGTATTAAGAGAGTAAAACGTCCAAATAAATAAATACAATTCCAGACAGCAATAAAAAAATATCATTTCTTTATCAATGGAAAGGTACCAAATACCTTTCCATTGAATTCTGGATAAAAATTCAAAAACATGTTTATTAATTTATTTAATGTTTATTAACTGTCGTCATTAACCCCGCAAACAATTGCAACAAAAAACAAATTAAGAATAATAAATTAATTATTGGCGGTAAATGGGGGTATTAAAAGAGTGAAACCTTAAAATGTATAAATATAAGAGACGTCAATAAAAAAAAATCATAAAATTTTTTTCTTTGAAATTATTGACGTTTTATGATTGACTTTTTATTGGGATGTTTAATTTTATTTTCGTCTGACGAATTAAATGCAATAAAATTATAAATAAATAAAGATTTGGGTTCGGTTTTATTTGCATGTTTCCCATTCAATTTAGCACCTAAAATCTAAACTGTGAGTCCGTATTCAGTGCACTCTATTGTTGAATAGCAAGAACATATTATACAGGATGTTTCAAGAAGAAAGAGAAATATTTTGAAAACGTATTCAGAAGGTTAAAATTATTCAAATAAACCTTTATATTTAAGACTGATTGTAAATTGTTATAGAAATTATTAATGTAAATAAAAATATATTTAAAACGTTTTATTTTTCAAGTAACGAACAATTAACAGAGATTTAACAATTATTTTCAAAAGTTCTACCGCCAGTTTCTATGCATAGTTTGGTTCGTTTAATAACAGATAGCCTAAATATTGAGTAGCATTACAAATTACAATCATTACAAATGTACTGGGTTGTTTTGGACTGGGTTTTGTCGTGCATCTGAAGACGTATTTTAACGAAGGCCTGTACAATGAATAGTTTCTGAGTACTTTACAAACTAATTTGGCAACCCTATATATTTCAATTCAAGTAAACCTAAAACTAATACTAGAATCCGAATGAATCTAGTTCTAGGTCTAGTGTTAGTTGTAGTTTTACTTCAATTCAAATATACAGGGTTGGGTTGGGTTGGGTTTAGCAGCACATCTAAGACATTTTTTTTAACACAGGCCTCTATACTGAATATTTCTGAAATATAGTAGGTACATTGCAAAATAATTTAGCAACCCAGATGTGGAATGATTTGGGTTAAACCTGAATCTTCTAGTTTTCTATCTAGAACTAGAAACTTTCGAATTTAGCCGTCTCCTTAAGGTGGCTAAACCCAAATGATTCTAGTTCTAGGTCTAGCGTCAGTTCTAGTTTCACTTCAATTCAAGTATACAGGATTGGGTTGCATCTGAAAACATTTTCTTAACGAAGGCCTCTACAATGAATAGTTTCTGTAATAGAGCACTTTACAAATAGATTTGGCAACCCTGTATATTTCAATTGAAATAAGACTAGAACTAACACATCCTTGTTATTTGTTCATCAAATATAAAATAAAATATTTAAAATTAATTTCTGTTTACACCGATTATTACATTAATAGTTGACAATCGGATTTAAACATAAGGGTATAGTTGAATTATTCTAACCTTATGAATGCGTCCTAGAAATATTTCCCTTTCCATTCAGGATATAAGAAAAAAGGACGAAATATCTTCAATAAGCAATGAAGAAAAAGATAAAATCTTAAGAATAGTATTCATGTGGCAAAAATAAAAATTAAAACGTGCATCTGATATTTGGAGACTTTTTGAAAATACTCCTAAATTTTATTATAATTATTTCTCTTAAAATATATGTGTGTTGACAATTAATTATGAAACATTTCATTTGACTAGTTATTTTATGGAATATTTTTTTAGTTCCATTTAAAGTGTATAATGAAATGTCATAACACCTTCCTAACTTCAAGAATCTTGGTAACCTATATTTAATGAAGCAGACCTCTGTGTTACCATACTATTTTAATAACAGTTAACTATGTTTAATGGTATAACAATGGAACAAAGTGAAATAAGGCGGAAAATGGAGGAAAATTCGCCGAGTGTATGAATTAAAAAGAACCGAAGGCGAATAGTGTCATCCAACCCAATCAAACAGTAAAGGACAAGGATTTATAAATTGTGCTTGTAGAAAAAAAATGCCAAACAAAACATTCTTTTTGGATTTATTACTTTATGATTTGAAATTATTTTTCAACCATTTATTTCCTAGATTAATATAGACGTCGTTTTGTCTATGGGTATCATTAATTATTTTGCACATCTACGTTACAGAATAACTACGTATTATATTATACAGGGTGATTTACAGCATACGGAGGAGAACAAATGGATGGGTATTAGGGGTCAAATTGAAGAAATTTTCTTAAATGTTTTAACCACAACTTAATAATCATAAAGATACAAAAGTAGAATATGTGCGTTGACAATTAAAATATGAAACATTTCATTTAACCAGTTATTTTATGGAATATTTTCTAAGGTCCATTTAATTTAAAGCGTATAATGAATTGTCATAACATACTCCTAACTCAAGAATCTTGTTAACCTTTATTGAATTAAGCACAGCAGTATGTTAACATACTATTTTAATAAAAGTTACCGTATTTAATGGTATATAACAATGGAACAAAGTGAAATAAGGAGAAATATGAAGAAGAACTTGTGAAGTTTATGAATTATAAAGAAACGAAGGCGAATAATGCCATACTAACAAACCCGACCCAATCAAACAGTACAGGACAAGAATTTAAAAATTGTGCTTGTAGGAAAAATGCAAAACAAAGTATTCTTTTTGTTTTTATTACTTTATTTATTGAAATTATTATTCAGCCTTTTTTTTATTTAATTCCTTGAATAACATAGAGGTGGTTTTGTCTATGGGTTTCATTCATTACTTTGCACATCTATCTTATTTTATAGAATAACTAGATATTATATTATACAGGGTGATATTTAATTAAACATAGCACTGCGTTAACAAACTATTTTAATAAAATAAATTTTATACATAAATTTTAACAGTTACCGTATTTAGTGGTATAGCAACGGAACAAAGTGAAATAAAGATGAAAATGAAGGAAGAATGTGCAGAGTTTATGAATCAAAAAGGAACGAAGGCGAATAGTGTCACCCGACCCAATCAAACAGTAAGGGGCAAGGATCTATAAATTGTGCTTGTAGAAAAAATACGAAACAAAACATTCTTTTTGGATTTATTACTTTATGTATTGAAATTATTTTTCAACCATTTTTCATTTATTTTCTAGAATAATATAGACGTCGTTTTTCTATGGATTTCATTCATTATTTTGCACATCTACCTTGTTTTACAGAATAACTAGGTATTACAATATACAGGGTGATTTACAACATACCGCAGCTTAATAATCACAAAGATACAGAACGTTAAAGTTAATTTAACAGCCGAGCATTTGTTGATATATACGGTAATATACTACAACGCTACCTTTAAGTTCAGTCTGTCAATATTTCGCTGTTACTTAAACAATGCATAATTAATAACAATATTAAAATCTTTGTAATATGGAGGATATGGCTATTTAAAAACTTCTTAAAACGCATATCATATTTTCGGATATGTCACGTCTAATATAACCATGTGTAACGCACCAAAAAGTTACTGTGCTGACAAATTGATACGATTCATATTCACGATTGAACGTGAATATAAGGAGCGCATAACGTGTTCTGTACAATGTTCTAATGTCTTCGAAGTCGTCCGAACATTACATGGTGAACATTACATGCTGGTTGAATTGACCATCAAGCTCCCTTTCATTAAATGTGAGTCAAAGCAATACCTTAGTTTCATTAAATCGAGACTATGTATCTTATAACCATATAGTAATCTCGGCCGACTAAAAAGTCAAGACGTCGGTGGCCTCATAAATCAGGAATACTTAGAGACATGCCTTTGAAGTTGACCGACATTTTTTATGTCATGTACACACGGTGATATTATTGTGTCCATAAAACATTGTACATTTTGATGTTTTTCAAATAGCTGAGGGTTCACGCGTCAAGTTATCAAACACAATTACACACCCCGAACTGGGAGACCGTGATTCGTTTATAGGTTAATTGGGTCAGGAATGTTTTTATTGGGATAAAATAATTTCCCATATTTTAAACACAATCTTAAAGTTTTACTGGTATGATCCATTACGAAATATTTTAGATTGCTGGTCGGTACTTTTACGTTTGCTGAAAATGTATTCTCTTGCCTAGACCTTATTGTGTGTAACTTGTTTTAATATTTGAATATTTTCTTCGTTAGCCGTTACAGTTTCATTTGTATCGATATCATCCTCAACATTCCTATATAAACTAACGTATTTAAGAAGAGTAGATTTTTTGTCCTTTCTTAGAGTCTTCTATTACTAAAAAAATTGCACCTTATGGCCGTTGTAAGTGATATACATTGAATTAAAACTAGAACTAACACTACAGCTATCACTAGAAAGACTTTTAGGGTTTTGCCATGGTTCTTTTGAAAAGGTTTTTGACGTGTTGATGCCTTATTACAATGTTCTTCACTAACTGGTTTGAGGTAGTCACTTTGAACCAAACCTTCTTCGGACTAGTTATTGTAGAACGTCAAAAGACTTCTAGTTTTAGTATTACTACTTAATGGTAGTCCTAGTACTCGTGCTAGTGTTATAGCACGAGTATATTATAACACCGACTGTGAATGCCTGTGTTTTTATGCCTGCGTCACAAAATTTTTGTATCTATTCTACTCTGTTTTCTACTCGCATTTGTAAAGTACATCATTATTGACAGCAGTGCATAAAATAATGCCAGAGCATGAAGCAATAACATTTCAAATGGGAGTTACTTTTTCGCACGTTTCCCAGCATTGTAAAGCACGTTTCCTTAGCAATACGTAACAATTAATTGTCAAATAATATATTGACAGTTTAAAAAATTGCGAACAATTAATATTCATTATATTATTAATAAATCGCGTTGATCTAATGAAAATTTCTATTTTTAGTTCGTAGATAACATTTGTACAAAACTGCTTCATTAATACTGTTCATGTATCTTTTGTTGGCAGTCAAACTCGACCTTTTTGATAGACTTAAACAAACCTAACTCATTACATTATCCAATATTTTTTTTATAATGATTAACAGGAAAAAACTGCATGCTTTAATTAGGGTCTCAAAACAAACTATATGTCTTAACATTCCTTTGTTTGCGTTGAGGGTTTCTTCACGCTTTAATTGGGTTGGGTTACAAAAGAAGGCGATCTTCAAGGTATTGATTTCACATTACCCGTCTCAATCCATTCTTTCACATAACAAAGGTTTCTTCGTGCTTTAATTAAGGTAGAAAAGAAAGTGACCTTTTCTTTAAAGTACCTGCATTAACATTCCTTTATCATTGGTCATACTTTAATTGGGGTGGAAAAGAAGGCGGCTTTCACGATGTTATTGAGGAACAAAAACAAACTATCTATGTTACCCCTTTTCTATATTACAAAAGCATTTTTTTCGTCACGCTTTAATTAGAATAAAAAAAAACGATCCACATACATTCGTGCTATAATATTGTTGAAGCAAACCTAACCTGACTCAAGTTTTCTTTTCTAGAAATCATTAGTCATTTTTTTAATGTCGTTATGTTAAAAAACATTCTTAGGTATTTTGTTTAAAACAACGTACAACAGGCTAAATGAATTGATTCCATCAATTTCAAAACATTATTTTCCATCGTAATTCCATGTATATATGACATTGCTTTTAAATAAGTAGTTAATAACAAATTATATCGTATACAGTGCGTTCTCGATGAAAGAGTTAGTTCGATATTTGTGTAATTGGTTTTTGGCAGAAATGCTTGAACTGGTTCATTTTAAATTTTTATTTTTTTTTAACTTTTATATGTTAAAGCAACATTATACATATATATATATCTATATTTTCATAGATTTGGATAAAGGATTAAATAAGCTTTTCACCATCAAATTCTCAAATTGCAGAGATACAAATCATTAAACTGCATAAAACGAGAAATATTAACTAATTTTTCCAAATATTTTCCACACTATTTATGGTATGCTGTGAAAGCTCTCTTTGATACAATTTTACGAATATCAGCTTAAAACATTTAACAATTTTTTAGTTGGTTGCTCCAATCTTAATATCTGGTGCTAAAACATCATCGAGAAATCTACCAGTTACCAAAGTTATACAATGAAAAGACAATTCAATACATCAAGATGGTCGACGTAATTAATATAATATAGAAAGCGAATTAGTGTCAAGATGGAAAAAAACTCAACCCAACCGAAACCTCTGTTAAAGAGTGTCGAGTAGGTTAAGTATCTGGTAATTCGCGATTAACTTAAAAATATCATATAAATTGAAGAACAAGCTAAAATTGCGTAGAGGTATGGAAGCACTTGTAAACATTAAAACTTAAAGCCAATGGAAGACCTAGTTTGTTTACTAACATCCTTAACGAAATTGAGACCGTGTATAGATCGGATTATCGATTCGGCCGATTATCGGAATGCTCGACGATAATCGGACGAATCGATAGTCCGATCTGTGTAGGTTCTTGGTTTCGCTAATGATATTAATAAGAAACTGGGTCTTGTGTTGGCTTTAAACTGGTATGTATGCGAATATAGGTGATTTAGGCGAATATGGTGCTAAAAAATCATCAAGAAATCTACCAGTTACCAAAGTTATACAATGTAAGGGCAATTCAATATATTGAAATTAATATAATATAGACAGCGAATTAGTGTCAAGATGGAAAAAAAACTCTGTTAAAGAGTGCCGAGTAGGTTAAGTATCTGGCAATTCGCGATTTTTAAAATGTTACTTAAATATCTTTTCATACGAATTGAAAGATCATTGTCTAAGGAAGTTTTTAAGCAATTTGAATAAACATCGATCTAAACGTTCAAATAAAATCCACGTTTGAATATGACACTTTCCTGTACCACAAATTGGGAAAATTATGTTTATAAAGCTATTGGTGAGTAACAAATCAACTTTAGATTTCTTAGTACATTTTTGTGATAAGAGCTTTTATTGTTGTTCTTCTGCACTACAGTAATAATAGAAAAGCACGAAAAAAATCAAAAAAGTATTAAAATGTTAATTAACAAGAAAACTGAAACATTTATAGTATATAGGTATGATTGGTTAAATCAATTCAGAATGACCTCCTCTAATACCTTATTCAGTATCCTGCACTACTTACCACACATCCTGTATATATACAACTTCTTTAGAAACAAGAATGGCAACATGTTATTAATGTATTTACTGTATGCGTTCGAATCTAAGAAGCACTATTTTTGTCAGCAGATATGAATATCTCCTATAGTCCTAGGTTTAGTGTTAACTAGTATTACTTGTGATTCAGTACAAACATGTTATACATGTTAAATGAATTAATAGTAGAAGTCACTACTCAGTCAGTTTAGCCGTCTTAAGAGACGTACTGTAAATCCGAATGTTTCCAGTCCTAGGTATAGTGTTAGCTTTAATGCTAGTGTTAGTTCTGATTGTAGTTGTTATCAATATTAGATTGTTTATATTCCATTGAACTAAAACTAGAACTAACACTAGACCCAGGACTAGAAATATTCGGGGTACAATCATATTATATCTCATTCGTTCGAGTCTAAATCGCACTTTTTTTTATCAGACAGTTGTTCCTAATAATGAGGTGCGTTTTAGAATCGGATGGGTCTTATAACAAATACGATAGTTTAGCAAAATAATAATTGATTAGAAATAATCACAGCGTAGTTTTTGAAACAAGCTCTTAAACATTGATATTGATTTAACCTCTTAATTTTTTTTGGTTAAATACGTATATGCAAATTAAAATAAAACGTGTTAATTTATTCATTAAGACGCTTATGCAAATCAATTTAAATTATTATTTTTTTACAATCATATCGATAAGTTCGAATACACACATTAATATTGAAAGAGATTTTCTTCAACTATTTTGCATTACGAAAATTAATGTTAACACGTTATGAACGAACCCGTGTATATTATAAAATTTGTCCTTGTCGTGTTTAATTGTGGTATTGTTGCCAAATAGTTACTTTAGATTCAGACACCTTGAATTCTATTTAGCGAAATGAAAAAAAATTAAATTATGACGCAGATAATCACGTTATGATTATTTTAAAAGTGACTGTGAGATTATAATCGTTGCGGGAACACATTGTAAGTTTTCATTCTAATCTGGAAACCTTATGATTCGTTTGCCAATTTACACATACATATACATGCATTTGACTACATCTAAAAAAAAAATTCATTTATCATTTTTGTAACGACACCAAAATATTTTTGCTCTCCGTTTATTTTTGAATGTTGTTTTTAGTTTTAAGACTTGTTTATAAACGCTATTTTTAAAGCGAAAATGAAACGTAACATAACGTTTTAATATTACGTTAAAATGTATGTTAAGATTTGTAACATCTAGATGACTCATGTACTTACATTTGGATAAACAGCAAATGAAAAGTCATTGAAAATTTATTAGTAAGTTTAGAATGGTTACGTCGATTTCAAGTAGTAGTACGCCAAATAAAGAGGTGTATTTATTGTTTATTCTTTAACAGTGAGATCTGGGTCGATAGAGAAATGTGTCAGTGTCGCTATAAATTAGATTCCGAATTCGACCTGCGTTTGGCAACGAGTCAAACGATGTTCCAGTTGCATTTTTCTTCTTTTCGTTTTATTTTGCGCCAAATGAAAAAACTTTGAAAATGGACACCCGAAATATATCATCTTAAATGAGACATAAAAATCTTTTTTTTATGCGATTCGCAACCTTTGTTTTTCATTAATTCTCACGAGTCGAATAATTTTGAATGCAGATTCGTGATGAATAATGATTTGACGTTTATCAATAATTCAATAGTCCGTAAGAATTGTAATTCACGCAAAAGCGATTGTGTGCGCCTGGATACAGTCTTTACATTGCAAAACATAACGATGCCTTTCTAAAACTCCTTATGAGAAGTGAGTAGCATTTGCGATATTTTAGTTATGCAAGATATTATTACCAATTTTTTTAAATTCTTTTTTTTAACGTAAATATGTAAATAATGTCAAACAAAATGAATACGTCAAATTCGTGTTCTTCCACATTTTTGCTTAACATTACTACTTAAAAGTGCTCATTACCACGGATACAGTTACGAACCACTAAACTCGTACAATTCATAAAATTAGAGATTTTTAATGATTAGTAATTATTATTATCGCATTAAATTTGTTAATTAAAGGTATACAAAAATAGCAACGAATATATTGGTTTTTTATTTTATCAAGATTTATCGTTTACACTTTACCAAAAAGTATTTATGTAAATTCGACAAAGTACATAAAGTTGATAACATTTACATTAATGCTCTTTTAATGTACCCGTTTGTTCGATTAATAAAACACGATTGGTAACATTGGTGTTAAATCAACGTGAAAGAATAATCAGAAAGTTCCGCATTTTTACCAACATAACTTAATAAACAACATTACATGGATTGATTATTGGATGTTATGATGTCAACACGGTTGAAGTATTCTCCTTGATCCGCGTGTAATCCAAGGTCCGTAATATCCAAGTTGTTGTGTAAATCTCTATGTTATATCCAATTTTCTTTTCATTAAGATACAGTTACCCGCGCCATTAAATCACTGCGCAAAATTAGTTAAGTTCGGCTATTGAGTAAATTTTATCTAAATTCTTTCATTGTCGACGAAATTACTCAGAACGCGTTTTTATCATTCTAGCTTCAACGCATTGTGGGTTGTAACGCATTTTCAGGCGACATTTGCTTATTTGGAATGTTCTTTGTTTCGCTGCTATAACGACTAATATTGTTAATGGTATGCATACGTTTTTTTTGCATATTTTTATAGAGGATGGATCCCAATGACGTCGTTGACAGCTTTAATATCAAAAAAATTATATTAAACAATAACAATGTTGATTGCCATAGTCACAAAACAAAAACCATTGCAAGGAGGCAAACATTGCATGAAAATGCGCCACAATTAATAAAGCAACTTTAATATGACGTGGTCTTTCAAACCACAAATGGGGAAGTTAATAGTTATATTTATAGTTTTTTTAATTATATATTTAATTTGTGTACAAATAATCTATTTAAAAAAATTTTGGATACGAATATTGTATTCGTATCGTAACTGTATTCTAAAGTTTTGTTTATGTATTCCTTAATCGATTCATTTTTTATAATGTATTCGTGTTTATATTCAAATTCTATTTTGCAGTATTCGACTCAACACTGATAGTCAAACTTCCAAGCAATCCAACCCAAACCAATCTATCCAACAATCCTCGTTTTTCTTGCACTATCTGACTGGTGACTGACCTGGCCTTCGTCACATTATTTTTGTTCTTTCTATTGTTCAGTCTTCTCTTTCTATTCTCTTCTCATTTCGTCCTCTTTCTTCGCTTTCATTAGTATCACGGAATTTTGATCTTTCATAAGCAGCTATATTTTTTTCTATATTTTCTTCCATCACTACCTGTCCCAAGTCTACGTTCATATTCATTATTTTTCGCTCAAAGCGCACGTATATTGTAACCCTTTTTTTCGGGCGGTTGGGGAAAATCTGCTACCAAACATCAGGCCTGAGTAAAAAGCTCCTTGGCTAAAAGCATTCTTCCCGGAAGACCGGAAATTCGCTGTCGCGTTTTACCCATCAGCCCTCCGCGTAGTCAATTCCAAGTTACTTAAATTCCTCTTTTACTTCTTCTCTTGTTGCTCGCTTCTCGTCTACCGTAATCAAACACGCCAAAAGCTTTTTGTTTCTAACAAAGATTCATACCAGGAGGAGTTAGGCACTTTCCCCCCTCAGTAAGTTCTCCATCTCCATCCTTCCGCTCTCCTCGATTGTCATTCAGATTCATCGCACCAGCCATCATCTCATTTCACTCTCCACCAATTCCTCCTTCAGTTCTCCCCCTGCGGGGAGAACTGAAAAGAACACCACAAGCCTTTTGCTTTACAATCTTGGTAATACGTACCGGGAATAAGAGCGGGGGGATCTCCCCAATCCTTCGCTGATTTCTTTCAATAGCCCCCTCTTAATGCATCACTCTTCCTGTGCCTCATTTATCCCGTCTTGGTCAGGTTCCCTCTGTGCTTGCTTCTCTTCCCTCTCCTTCTCAGGAAATATGCCGTTTATGTACGTGACTATAAGTTTTCAATTATCTTCGCGCTCTAGTATGTGGTTAATAATATTATCTGGTGTAAAGTCTCGTATTTGTGTCGCTATTTGCCATCTTTTTTCTGCCCATCATATACAATTGTAGATGGTGTACTCTACATCATCCATTCCTCGCAGTATGCACATGTCTTAGTGGAGCTTCTCTTATACCACCCTTTAATCCAAACCAATTTAACCTCATCATACCCAACCCTCCTTTTTTTATCGAGGATAATGGGTAAAATCTGCTGACGAACATCCGGCTTGAGATATTGAGCGGCCGGATAGTGTGGAGTTAAAGTTCATTCTTGAACCCACTATAAACCCAGATAGAGGATAAGCAAGGGAAAGAGCTTGCTTGAAAGACCTTGGAAAGACTTTGCTGCTGATTGGCTTCGTTATGGGCTTTCTGCTTCCTCTCGCCCTCTTCTCAACTCGGTCTCGTTCGGAGTTTAAACAAAAAAGAAAAACCAAATAACTTGTACTTGGACGAGGAACTTGTGCGCCTCTTCTCATATGCTACCAACTCCCATTCTTGTCATTAGGGCCTACTGTCTCTCCCTTCACTTCCCTTTGCTTTTGTGACCTGTCTTACAAAACTCTCCACAATGCTCCAGTTACTCTCATTCTTGAGCATGAGATCGATGTAATTCTTCAGCGTAATTTTCTAGCCTAGCTTCACAACATTTTCTTCCGCCATTTTCTTCCATATTACACAGTTGTAGAAAATGTGTTCCTCCATATCATCTATGAATCCACAATATACCCACACCTTATTCTTAGCCCATTGATGTAGCTAGATATGCGCTTTAAAAAAGCAATGGTCACACAGAAATAGGGTGCTAAAATAGTTTATCTAATAATTCATCATTCTTTTTGACCAGCCGGCCTTGCCAGTATTTGTTCTCCACTTGTCTGCCTATTCTTCCATGATTTTTTTGCCTTCTCCTCCAGTTCCGGGTGTGTGAGCCTTTTCTTGATCTTTAGGTCTATGGGAGAGTACCTCAAAACCAGTAATGCCTCCATTGATATTGTTCTTTATGAGCTTGTTACTCGAATTAAAATTTGCCTAAAAGTTTTGTTAGCTTTGTTGCGAGTTGTTTAATTTTTAAAGCAGTTCCGCAAGTTTTATACGCGTATAGTGCTTGTGACCATATGGCCGCACCTACCATGTTCCTTTTGCCTGCTCTTGGGACATATGAAAAAGCCGTCTAGAGAGTCTGTAGTGTTTTCTGCGTTTTGCGGACTGAATATTGCACGTGATCGTTCCATTTCATATCCTTCCCAACCACCACTTCCAAATACTTTAGAGATTTTGTGGTTCGTATTACATGGCCTCTTACAGTGAACTCTATCTGGCGCAAACTCTAAGACCATATCTTCCATCTGATTGGCTATCCTTTTCGCTTTTTGTTGCAAATCATTCAACTCCGGACACTACGATCGCCAGAGCATCTGCATACACTGTGAGACAAATATCCTCTTTATCATCGTTCACCAATAAATCGGTCTCAGAACTGATCCTTGCATAACTTCTCTCGTCATTCTATACATTATGTCGTTATATACCATATATTTTCCTGTTAAACAGTTCACTAGTTGGGTTGATATACCCTTCCTTGTCATGCATGTAGTTATTCCGTCCCACAGTGCTGAACTGAACGCGTTTTTTAAGTCTGTAGTAATAAGGATGTATTTCTTCTTTTTACTCCTTCTGAACTTTGTTAAACTCGCCGTTTCTATTCATTACTTCCTTTATTACATCTGTTGTCGATCTGCATTTTACAAAACTAAACTGGTTTTTTAAAAGACCTTCCTTTAATTCTTCGTACTAGTTGCCGAAGCTGTTTAGTCAGCAAATGCCTAAAGACATTTTTCCTTGCTCTATCAAAACCAGTTTGACGATTTTTCAAATTCTTCAGAACTAATATTTTTTAAGTAGCATGTTATACATATCTACCGTCTTTTGTGTATCGACTAGTGTCACGTCTTTTAATATTTCTGGGGTAATCTTATCCGGGCCTTATGTCTTCCCATTTTTAAGATTTTTTGCTAACATAATCAGTTTATTCTTTGTCAGCTCTCTGCATCGCTCTGTCTCAGTGTCCAACCCACTGATTTCTTTAAAAATTTTTCATTAATTATTTGTTTGAAATGTTTTCATGTCTTGTCATGTTCTACCTTAGCGCTTGCTTTTTCCTCATCATTACCATGCTTCTAGAAGTGTGTCAGCAGTTTTTTTGAATTACCTTGCATAGGATTGGTTTGAATTAGGTTGGTTAGAGTTGGGTAACCCCTTTCCCATCATATATATCCAAATGAACTGTATGCAGGGTGATTTAAAAAACTGCTGACAGACTTCTAGAACTTCTAGGGCGTCAAAAGTTCTTTAAACTTAAATATTATCGATACTTACGCTGGTAATTTTGTGAAACGGGCATTATTTTTGTACTGTGATCAATTGTCTATCAAATTGATCAAATTAATACTTTGATTAAACAAAGTAACAGTTAAAAAAACACATTTGTATAAAATTAAGTTTTTTTATTGCAAATAATAGTTAGCACTCCGGAATATAGGGTGTTTATCTCGTTAAGGAGTCATTTACAAGCACATGTATGACTGTATTTAAGACTATTCATAGTACTTTTTCATGTGTTACTACCTGCCTTAGAAATCTGCTGGAGTTATTTGAATCACCTGTATAGCTGAAAATAATTTTTATCGTCCCCAAGGATTGTTCGTCGGCTATTTTGTTACAAATTTGTTATTCTTCTCATCAAAGTTTTTTCATTTTTTCCTCATGCGCTTTCAAGCGCCCTAAAACGGCCGATCTGGCATCAACTTTCAAGTATAAAATATTTTTGTAGTATATGTCGATTTAAAACGGTAGTTTGATGTTCAGGTTATGTAATTTTAAATATTTTTTTCCGAATTTTTCTACTCAGTATAATTAACCTATTAACATTATAAATATCCAGAGAGAAGCGAAACAAGAATATGCCTTGTTATATCCCTTGCTAGATCATTGATAAAGCAACACGTTATTGATGAAAACGCTAGAAAGATTTACACAAATTGACTTTCTAACTACTTAACTTTCTAACATCTTCAGGGTGATTTTGGTAATTTAGAAGGAATCATAGAATACAGTATCTATACACAGCAGATGAGTTCGAAACAATGAGTTGAAAAGTAGCCAATTTCAAACAATGAGATTTAGAGTGTTATCCATGTTGCAAGTGAAAGGATTAAATAATTTAAATTTTGATTAAATTTCGAATTTACTTTA
The DNA here is from genome assembly GCA_036711965.1 of Onthophagus sagittarius. Taxonomy (NCBI): domain Eukaryota; kingdom Metazoa; phylum Arthropoda; class Insecta; order Coleoptera; family Scarabaeidae; genus Onthophagus; species Onthophagus sagittarius. The sequence goes on along the minus strand of JASERS010000002.1, from coordinate 60,590,470 downwards.
TTAAAATTCTCATCATCAGCCGAAAACTGAATGGAAAAATATATGTATAAAAATCTTACTGTCAAAATGAAGCATACATTTTAAAAAACCAGTTGTTTGAATAATTTTGAGAAATGGTTAAAATTATAAAGTCGTTAAAATGGAGGTACTATACAATGTGATAGAATAAAATAATTAAATACAATCTAAATAAAAACAAATAAATTGAACAAAACTGAGTCAAATATATAATTAACAATCAACTTACAAATTAAAATAATAGTCACTAACTGAACGCAAACGAATTTTACAACCAGCAAAAACTGGCACTAAAAATTTTTGTAAGAACAGTAAATTCCAACCCACAAAAAACTTTTAAACCTTTTAAATATGAAAATATAGGTTTATAGAAGATTTGAAGTTGTTAATTTAAAAGTGTATATTTATTATCATTATTGTGTCTTACTATTTCTAATAATTCCAGAAGATCAATTTTTGGCCTTTTGTCATAAATGTAAAAGTTCAACATTCTCGTAGTCTATATTGTGCCCGTTTCTATATGATGTCTATAAATATTAGAGTTAGATTTGGTGTTCGGCTGATGATGAGAATTTAAATCTCGAAACCGGCCCCGTCGTAAATTTTAACAAACCATGTTAGAAATTTAATTAAAATTTAAATTATTTAATTTCAAACAACTCTATATGAAATACATGTTTCGATGTTACATATTCGACCAATTTAACATTAAAAGACTTTTGGAAAGTCTGCTATAATTTTTATTAGGCCGTTCTACTGATAGATAAGGCTTAGACCGAAATAATGAAAAGAACTCTAAACTATGTGTTGAGCAAACTAGCTATTTTCAAGCACGACTGTGAAGGAATGAGATGTTTGAGATGGAACAAAAACGTCAGGAGGTATGTGTGATAAAAGAGATCTTAGATTTCTGCCACAATCTATGTTTCGAAACGAATGCTGATGATGTCGAGGAGATGTTGGCCTCGCATTGTGAAGATCTCGCCATGGAAGACTGGTGACCTCTCAACAAATACTCTGCATGGGGAGAACGATTCCACCCATATAAATCCATGATCTGTTTTTTCATCAATTTATTTATTTATTATTATTATAGGTGAGTAACATGGAACGAATTACGTTCGGAATTCCTCGATTTTCAAGGAATGATTTAACAACGAACTCCGGGTTTTTTTAATCAACGAACTCCGAATCTTAATACCGGTTTTCTCTATTCCTATTATATTAACAATATCCCAGTATTAATAATTAAAATTTATTTAAATATTTGCTGATGCAAAACGAACAAAACATCAGACAAATATTACATAACATAACACAATGATTCTATAACAATATGAGGATTATATCAAGAAAAATCGAGACGTGTTCAATTTGTGCATTCATCGACTTAATAAAAATAATGTCTGATAATAATGGCTGACATGTTTATAAAAATCTGGTGTATTTAAAAGTTTTACTGTGTTATTATATTGTTACATGCTGACTTACTTTTGTTTGTCATTCACACATGGGCCGTGCTTTATTTTAGGATTATACAAGTCAATGATAAGAAAAGAATTGTAAACATATTCTGTAAGTGAGATAGATTAGTCCCACATAAGTCGTACCATTGCGTATGGTTGTATTGTATTATTAATTATTTTAAACTTAGAAACGTCAATTTTCAATTACGTACTTAAATTTATTTTATTGTTAAGCAATACGCGATTATGACGATATAATGGGTAATTTAGAATTCAAACAATACACATCTGATTGAGCAAAATTGGATGTGCATCTAAACCAAATTGTAGTTCCTGTTACAATTAGTAACAACTTATTAGTGAATACTTTTGAACTAACATCAAAATACCGGTTTTCAACATCGCTCATAAATCGTCCAGAATCCCGATATTTGGAATCCTGGAATTATCGGTATTAAAAACCATTATAATATATGATAACGTAAAATAATATTCATCATCACACAAAATAATTATCTTTAACATAAAAATTGTACAAAATAAAGATCATATTTGTATAGAACAAAAAAAAACAATAATAATTGTTTTTCAATTATTAAACTAACAATAATTTATGGCGTAACTTCGCAACTTGGTCATTGACCTTGTTAGAAAGTAAGTATCACTAAGAACTTTAGGAAAAAGTTTACAGATAGAGAAGAAAGTTGTTACAAATATCTTATGTAATCAACGTTTATCATTTAAAAAACAACAAACTGCCAAATAAGCGATTACAAATTGACTTAATCTTTATTTTTATTAATTTAGATAATAATTTCGATCTCGAGGTTGAAATTTTGCGATTTTAACTTCTTATTTTTGTAGAAAATTATATTCTAAATCCATTTGACCAATTTTTGGTCAAATAGGACAAATATAAATTAAAGTTTTTTTGTAGTTTTAAAACTGATCTTTATTTAATATAGAACATGAGTCTAACTTTTTGCATTTACCTATCTCAATCGATAAAAAAAATAAATTTAGGAGCGTTCCTAAATTGAAAATGACTAAAAACGGAAATGAATGTTACTCATGTTCTATATTAAATAAAGATCAATTTTAATTAAAAATACAAAGAGAAACCTCTAAATTTTATTTCTCTTAATGCGTCATTTTTGTTATTTATTTTATTCCATTTATATCATAACATAGCATAATTTTTGTATCATTATCCTTGAAAATCCATTTATAACTCCACCTCGCCTACACATACATAAACAAAACGAAAAAACCTCTCAATTAATGCTACCAACAATACGTGTCCCAAATATTTACATGATAATTTTCGGTTAATTTCGTTATTAATCGAACAAACAAATTCTATTTTTAACTCCACAGCGCTTACTTTTAATTTCATTTGACGTCAAAGAATTACCTTGTAACTTTCATTTCCCGATTAAACCGTTTTGTAATAATACCCCAAAATGCTATTTCCGCGTTTTCTTCTACGTAATGACACGGAGGATGGGAAGCTTGTTCACTTTCTCCTTTCAAGTCGAAAGGGTCAATGCTGTGGTCGATGTTCGCAGCTGTTATTGACCTGTACGGCCGCGTATCATGTTTTATTTATTACCTTTAAATGAGAGGGAAGTAAATGAGACGTGGCTTAGGCCACGTAACCCGTCGAGTTTAACGTTAATCTCTTTTCCGTTTATGTAATGTTTCCCTTTGAGGAAGTCGTTTTATTTAACTTGACGGTCGTTTAGATGTAAATTTATAACCATTTCGTTTTTGTGTTAATAATTAAGCTTTTAACGATTTGAAAATTTTCCAAATGATTATTTGGGGTAAACATTTTAAATGTTATTGGAATTTTTTCTTTATTTTTAACTTTTAATTGAATAAATTAGGTTAAAATGATAGCTCGTGGCACAGATTGCAGTCGACTAATTAAGATAATTAACTCGTTTCCTTTTTGCAATAACATTTAAGTCAAGGCGCCACATTTTAGGTTTCAAACTAAATTTCGTTTTTTATAATTTTAATATGAGTTAATTTATTTGTTCGAATTCACATTTTATTACAATCCTTATTGTATAATTTTTTTTTGTTGCAGATGATGATCAACATGGGTTTCTGCTGGCTGATTATCCTCACGAAATCCGTTCAACATTTCGTTTTCGGCGATTTAAGAGTCTCCGAACGGCAACATCTCAAAGATAAATTTTGGAACTATATGTTTTACAAATTCATCTTTGTTTTCGGTATCGTTAACGTTCAATACGTCGATGAGGTGTTGCTATGGTGTTCATGGTTTGCGCTCTTAGGATTTTTGCATCTTTTATGTCAACTTGGAAAAGATAGATTTGAATATGTATGTATACCTATCTATACAGAGTGATACAGATTTGCATCGCGAAACTTTACTACTATCTAATGCTTATCAAAATAACAAAACATTTTTTCAATTTTTATTTTTGAAGAAGTAGTGTTGTAAAATTACCGGTAATTTAAATATCGGTAATGTTACCTAATATTACATGATGTGAAGTTGCAATTAAATTTTCATCTTCAGTTAAATTGTCGCCGCGTTGATTTGGTTCTGATAGGTAAGCAGCAAGATGAACAGGTCTTAAACACTTATTTTGTCGTTTTTCAAGAATTGAACACATTTTCTGGTATTACAACATAATAATAGATAAATTTGATACTTTGTCACATAATATAGATCTTATATCAATAAAACAGAAAAACACTTTTGAGATTGTTAGCTTCAAAAATCGTTATCCACTTAGTGATTGGCTGGAACAAGTCAAAACTTGCTTCTATTTGTAACCAAAATTCATTCAACTGCCAAACTTTTTAATGAATGTTTAGTGTCCAAAAAGCTTTTTAAACAACAAATCCCATCTTGTTTTCACCGGCAATTGTAAAGAGATATATCGCCCCGTTTTGTCTAACTGAATTTTTTCAAACGTTGCATGTAAACTCTACGAATTTTTCAGCTTAGATACAATTGAAATTATGTTCTTTTTAAAATTGGAAAAATGGTCTAATTTCAAGAAGTCTTCAACCAGAAGGTTTAGACCGTTGCAAATACAACCATAATTAGTAATATAATCGTACTTGCTAACTATTTCACGAGCCTTTTTTATGTTAGTTCCGTTGTCAGTGACAATAGCTAGAAAATTTGAAACTCCTAATTCTTTCAATACTTTGTCAATTTCTGAGGCCAAAAATGTTGCTAAATGTCTGTTATTTTCGGTGTGTGTTGATTTGTAAAATACCGGAAGAGGTGTATTAATAACAAAATTAGATATAGAGTCATTTCTGCAATTTGACTATCCATCCATTTGTAGGCTTAAGATAGGTGCTTCACTAATTTTTGAAGAAACTGCATCTTTTACTCTAGTGTATTCGAATTCGAGGAGTGAACATCTCATTCCTTTGAATACATCTAACCATACTTTTTTCGTTATCATATTTAAGGGGCTCCTGAAATAAAAATAGCCCTTGCGAGTATTTCATCAATCTTATTGTTTTCTTGAGAGGACATGTTATCAAAATACAAAGAAATTGTACCCTTTGATGCTTTAGAAGTACTTGAAAATGAAGAATGAGCTGATGAAGGCACAGGCCTGACTAGTGAAACTTCTGAGTCTAAAGATCTTCCTGCTGAGAGGTAGTATCAGTATCATCACTATCTTCTGATACCTCGGTTGAACTTGGCGTGGTGTTATTGTTACTAATGGAAACATTTATAATAGACGATTTCCCTTTTTTAAGAATTTGTACTACATTTTCGGGTATTTTGACACATTTTAGCAAATGTTGGAATTGTCTGGTAGTATTTCTTTTAAAGGAGGTTTTACAATATTTGCAGAAATCGTTGTCTTTATCTTTAAGATCGTAGTACCTCCAAACATCACTCTTCGGCTTAACCATATTATCGGAACTATAAAATAAACATCATGAATTTCGGGAAGAGCTCAACTTAAAAATATCTAGACTTACCAGTTCAAATAACACATAACAAGGCAAAACAATTACAGTTATTTAATAGGAATTGCACTGAGTTATAAACAACACCTTTTATAACAATAATGTCACTAATTATGATGAATATTGTTTACAAAATATCGCATGTACAGCTGGGTAAATAAATGAGAGTATAGAGCAGAAAAAAACAATATTTCCAATATTATCGATCTTGCGGTAATATTACGTAATATTACCAAAATTACCGGTAACATTTCCTTGGTAATATTACCCTTTACATCACTAGATATGAGCCGTCTAAGTTGTGCACAAAATTTACATTTTATATTTTATTTCGGCTATAAAAATAAACAGTAAAATTTTAAACTTGTCATGCATTTATTACTGCATGCCAAATACAGTTTAAATCTTCAGAAGTATCAAGCCTTCTGGAAACAGTATCAAGTCTTCTGGAAGCATTTCAAGTTTTCTGGAAGCACTTCAAAGTCATTGTCAAGTCATGTCAAGTCTTTTGGAAGCAATATTAAGTCTTCCAATGGCAATATCAAGCCTTTTGGAAGCATTTTAAATCTTCTAGGAGCCTTCTGGAAGCATTTCAAATCTTCTAAAAGCAGTATCAAGTCTTCTGGAAGCAATATTATGTCTTCCAGTGGCAATATCGAGCCTTTTGGAAGCATTTTAAATCTTCTTGAAGCATTATCATGTCTTCTGGAAATATTTCAAGTCTTCTGGATACATTTCGTGTTCTTCAGAAGTATTTCAAGTATTCTAAAAGCAGTATCAAGTCTTCTGGAAACAATATTAAGTCGTCCAGTGGCAATATCGAGTCTTTTGGAAGTCATTTTAATTCTTCTAGAAGCAGTACCAAGTCTTATGGAAACATTTCAAGTCGTATGGAAGCAATATTAGATCTTCTAGAGGCAATATCGAGTCTTGAAAGCATTTTAAATCTTCCAGAAGCAGTATCAAGTCTTCTGGAAGCAATATCAAGTCTGTCAGAAACAGTGTCAAGTCTTCTGGAAGCATTTCAGATGTTTTGGAATCATTTCAAGTCTTCTTAGAGCAATATCAAGTTCTCTGGAAACATTACAAGTCTTCTGGAAGTATTGCAAGCATATTAAGTCTTCTAGAAGCATATCAAGTATCCAAAAAGCATTTCAGGTCTTCTGAAAGCAGTATCCAGTCTTAATTCAAAGTACGTACTCTCCAATAAAAACGGTCGTAACAGATGTCTGGGAATCAATTGGGGAGAAATAGCTCAATAGTACATTAAAAAATTGATTCAAATTGAATTCAGAAAACATCATTAACAATTTTGTATGTGTGTTTGAACACCCAGAAAGCCCAAGTGTTTGGCGCCTATGAATAAGTCCTACAATTAACACTAAAGTAAAAAAAAACTAATGTACGTTTTGTTTTTTGTAAGGTTGGACCGATTATGATTTTGGCCGACTAACCGACTATTAGGCCCTAAAAAAGATATCAATAACATCTCTTATATGGTTTCATGTATTGTTTAAGAACATTTCATGTAAAGTAGCACCAATCTTTTTGGAATACTCACTCTTTAAAGGTTTTTTCTATTTGTACCATGAAGTTATTCCCCTCTCACTTTTTATAAACAATTTTGCTAAACCAGTTAATGATTTTTTGGTATATAAAAACATTTGTTGATCATTCCATTCCATCATTACGGCCATTTCTTCAAAATCTACTATCCTATTAGTCACCTGCACGTCATCTTCACCAGAAGATGTATTTAAAAAATCTTCTACATCACGGAACAAAAAGGTAAATGTCATTTTCATTGAATGGCTAGAATTGAATTGTTTCTTATCCACGCTTTATCATCATCAGTGTTAACTTCTGTACCGTCTACGTCGCTTTCACTACTTGATTTTTCACTTCATATAATTTTTTCAGCGTCCTTTTTTCTTAATTACCTTCATCGGTTTTATGGTTTCTTGGTTTATTAGATCGTTTTATTTTTCTTCATCTTTCTTACGTTATCATCAGCGGTGAAAATTATAGTATTACCAAATTCTGCAAAATCCTCGTTATCTTCTTTATTCATCATAACTGTGTATTTCTTCTTTCTTCTTCTTTTTTTTTTTTTTTTGTTAAAAAACTCGAATTGTGTTCTCTCCCTCTCAATCCGTACACGTATATGCTATATAATCTTATTTTAAAAGTATCTATACACCTACATTCAAAAATTAATGATTTTTCACTTTGTAATAAATAAATACTGAAAATTATTTTTATTTTATTTTTCTTTGGTAGACTATTTGTAGTATTATACTAATTGATTTTTTATTGTTTAATCGCAGACTAAAAACTGGCCGAATAATCGGCTCTTCAGTTTTTTGCAAACATATTTTGTTTCGGAACTATTTTCCTGACTTTTAACCCAAGTACCAGGATTTAGAACTTAGTCCCGAATCCCAAAAACGTTTTCAGTCCAAGAGTTGGACACAAATTTGAGAAAAATTAGTAACATTTTGGCAAGTATTACGTCTTAGTAAATTTTTCCGATTAAAATCTGAACCGTTCTGTATATGTATATTAATTCTTAACGTTTTTTTGACACTCATTATATCCTTTAATTTTCTTTTCAAGTTATCGTTTTCGCCAACAACTCCGGTTTGGAGTCACGTAAAACTGTTGGGTCTCCTCGGTTGTATCCTATCATTATCAGGATTCATGGTATTAGTATGCGCATTCATTGGATTTTTCGTCGGGATAAATACTTTTGCTTTTATGGTAGCAGAGGTAATCAATTTCAATTATTACAACATTATTATATTAATATATTTTTTTAAAACCAATCAGGTCATATTAATTTTCTTAAGAACTCTGCATACCATCATCAAGTATAGTCTCCATTTGTATGATATGCGCAACGAAGGAAGCAACGTTCCCGCAAATGACGCGGCGAGAGTTTGGGAAAAACGGGGACCTGTCATTTATTATATCGAATTGATATTCGAAATGGCCGCTTTGATTGTTGATTTTATTCACCACGCTCATATGTTGTTGTGGAGCAATATTTTCTTGTCAATGGCGAGTTTGGTGATTTGTATGCAGCTAAGATATTTATTCCAAGAGATTCAAGAACGCTTCAAGAGGCATAGAAATTATGTTTTGGTTAAAAATCATCTTGAAACGAAGTGAGATTGTTTATTTATTTTGTTAAAATAAAATTTGAATTATTTTTTTAAATTTTAGTTATCCAATGGCTACGTCTGAAGAATTATCCGATAATTCCGATAATTGTGCTATTTGTTGGGAGAAAATGGATGCTGCAAGAAAATTACCTTGTTCTCATTTGTTTCACAAGTAATTATTATTTTAAACTAACACTACATATTAATATAAGTTTAGTGTTAGTTTTAATTTAATTAATTATCTTTTTTGTTATCATCTTTAGTGCTTGCTTACAATCTTGGTTGGAGCAACACACATCTTGTCCTACGTGTCGCATGACTTTAAGTATACACACGTCGTTGTCTAATCGTCCAAACCCGCCGGATTTGCAAGCGGATGCTATGCAACCTATGAGAAGACAATTGAATTTCTTTCATTTCGACGGTAAATATGATTGCAATTAATTTTTTTTTAACTTATTCTTATTTTTTATTTTAGGATCGAGATATGTTTCTTGGTTGCCCAGTTTTTCAGTGGAAGTGAGTCGATCTTTAAGACCAGATGGAATTGTGGCTAATTCGCAATTAGACCAAAATGCTAGACGGGTAAGAGACTGGTTTTTATATTAGTTCTTTATTAATCTTGTTAGGTTGAGATGGGTGGGGTTGAGTTTGAAATATATTGCGAGATTTATCATCCCGTTTCTGAGCGCTGGTTTTTAGGTTTACCTGCAAAAAAAGATCGCATGTGGTCATTTTGGGAAACAAAATTAAAAAAATTTATGCGGCCCGCGTAGTTATACAACATTTTCAAAGTGGCCCGCAAGATAGTTTGGGTTGGCCACTCCTGATTTACATTTTACTTCTTTTTTTGTTACATTATACATATACCCATCAATAGCCGACATGAGTTGGACCTCATGCATCATTTTTTTTATGCCACTTATCGCGGATCAGACAGATTCACAGTATGCCTCGCATCGAGCTATGTCTTTTGAGACCATCCGCCGATAGCTGAGTCCAACGGTCGTGAGCCTCTGTCTTTTTTTCGTGTCGAAAAATGATTTTTTGACAAACCTTGACTTTGGAAGTGTAGAGATTTGTGATGGAAAGCTGGACGAAAACGGAAATACCCCTACGGACCTCATGGGTTATCAGGGTATCCGTCGGTGTGTTCAGTTTTTCAATCTACCCGGTAGATCCTGAGATCATACAAACTACGGAAATACGCCGTTTGTCTGAATAAAGTAATGATGTTCAAACTCAACTCAATCCTATTCTAACTCCGATTCAACTCAACTCAACCCTAATCCAACTTAGCGCAACTCATTCCCATCCCAATTCAATCCAACTTCAACCTTTTTTTATTATGAGATCGGAGAAAATCTGCGATACAGACATTCGTCTTAGGATATTGAGCATCCGGATAGTGTAGGGTTGGAACTAACCGCCCCGACTCCACTAACAACTCCTTTCCTCGTCTTCTTTCCTCTGGAACCGCTTACCCATACTATCAGAGACTCTGAACCATGGGTGGTAAATCCCATTTGCTGCCATTTTTCGCCTTGCCTGGTTATACCTGGTTGTTTCTTCTATTCAGATTCCAAACAGATTCTTCCATTGTAACAGAAACAAAGATTTTACGGTTACTTTTTCATTTTTTTACTCAAATATCTCGCTCATGGAGGCAGTGAGCCTCCCCTTGTCCTCTCTTCCTCAATCCACTCTTTCATGGATATTATTATTTACCCTCACCCAAGGCTAAAAGGAAAAACAACAAAAACAAAAACTCAGGGGCAGTCTTAAGCAGTCTTCGTCTTAGATCTTCTTTCTTCGTTATTAAGAGTAATATGTTGTAATATGCCAGGCTCGCTCTCTCCGCAATCTTCCGGATATGTTCTGTCACATGCAGATCCTTATCTGAACTCTTTACTGTTTTTCTCCGTCTTCTCTTTCACTATCTATAATCCCAAATCTCATTTTTCCTGGTATTTTTTGTATGAAGTTCTCCGCCTTGTCTTTTATCTTCACCGGTGTCTTGTCCTTGACTATCATTGCCAAATCATCTGCATACTTGATTGTAGAGACGCCCTCTTCCTATCCAACCTTAGAAAACTATCATAGAAAACGTCCCATAACGTCGCTCCCATGACCAAACCCTGAGGTACATCACATGTTTTCTTCTTTCTCGTTCGGAGTATTATCTTCCTTCCTGGTAGGTACGCTCTAACAATTTTTCTTATTGCCCCTAGGAATTCACCCTCCTCTATCACTTCTATTATCTTCCCCATGGCGTTGAATTCAAAGCATTTATTAGCCATTGTTAAGAAAATCTCTTAGTCCGTTATGACAGCCATTATGGCATCCACAATTCCTCTTCCCTTCCTGTATACATACTGTTCCTGGCTCAATATTCTTTTCTCTTCTATGTCCACTACTATTCTCTGGTCTATTAACCTTTCCAATACTTTTCCCAGGTTACTTAGCAGACACAATGTTCTATATGATCTTTCCGCTGTCAATTTGCTTGGCTTTTTGATAAGTACTAGTACGTTCCCCTCTTCCAAAAACTGTTTTAAGTTCCCAGGATCGCATTTGCCTTTAATTATGCTTTTGCTATTTTGTTGATTATACCATCATCTCCAGGTGCTCTCCTTATCTCAGCTGGTTTTATGCATTTTCAAGTTTTTGTGTTGTAAAAGGTACAATTGTTGCATCCTCATTCTCTTCTCTCTTATAACTGGAAACAGCTTTTTGAAATGGTTTTTTATGGTCTCTATGTCTATTTTGTCCTTAGTTCTGATTTTCATCCTCTTTGTTGCTATTTTGTATGCCATTCTCCAACCATTCCCTCCAACTCCTCACATAGATCTTTCCATATTCTATTTTGTTTGTTTCTTTTTTATTATAGTAAGGCTCTTTTTCTCTTTCCTATACTCTTCCAGAGCTCTCTCTTTTTTCTTCACCGCATGTTTCTTTGTCCTAACTCTTTGCAGCACTCTTCTTTTTCTCATTCATTGTATTCTTGACTCAACCACTTCTGTCGTCCCACCAGTAAACTCGTTTTCTCTCTCTTATTCCTTGACTTCTCTTCTTAAATGTCTTATCGCATGTTAAGTCAGCTCCAACCCAACTCAGTTCAACAATCCCAACCAAACCTAACTTAACTTTATTTTAGATAAATCTTTCCTGTCCGTTTCACTCCAGTCCTTGTCTTAGCTTCTCGTCGTCTTCTTTCTTTTTCATCGTAAATTTCAAAAAATCGGCGACGGCATGACATTTTTCTTCTGTTTGTTTTTGTAATTTACCCAGAAGTATGCAGCTTCTTTTGCTTTTGCTCTTGCAACAGTGAATTCCTGACAGGTAAACATGATATTATCTGGTGTATCTATTTGCTGATAATATATTTGATGTAATTCCAACATGAGTTCTTTGGATCCAATAGAATCCAAACACTCCGTGATCTGTAAGAACTCATGTTCATGATCCAAATCTGCATGCTAATCAGCTCATTCTGTGAAACTTACCATCTTTTTTGGTTTTTGGTAAATAGTTCTTCTCTGGCTTCAGTTTTATACTTAACGCAGTTCAACTCGTCAACTCACCGTGTGGGTTGCGTTGAGTGTAGATGTCTTCATTTAAATTCTACTTTTTTTTTGTTACAATCTACTGTAACAACCGTGAAAGAGTAAAACATTTTTTTTTCTTTTTTAAACAATTCTCTTTCTATTACGTACCCGGAGGAGTGGAGCCTATAATATCTACCCTCTTTCCTTTTCTCTTCCAAATCCCGTCCTCTTCCCATTGTCCCGTGGCTAGACCTACACTCCATCCAGCTCGCTTTTCGTCATCCCATCAAAACATCGCCTTAACTTTTTTCCACTCTTCTTCTCCTCACCCTCATACTGTATCTTGGGCCGCATTCATCCGGTGTTCTCTTTCTACGGGTTTCAGGATCCACGGATCCATCCTTCCTGTCTCGGAGGACCTCTTTTCATTCACTGGCCATTTATTGTTGCAGAGACCCAAGTTTAATTTATTCTCGCTTCGAATCAAAATAGCAATACCATTTTTCGGTGTTATTGTTTCATTCAGCTTTTCGTTTATCGCCCTTCTGATACCCCTCCATCTATCGCAGTGAAAGAAAGTGTGTTCAGGGTCTTCTTGTTTGTTGCGGTACATGCATTGTTTCTCAAGCTTTATTTTATAGAAGTATCAATAAGTCTTAAAACACCCATGTCTGCTGATAAACTAATTGAGACTATAATTTATCTCACATCACTGCCTTGTAACCCAAGGTGCAATTTGTGGCAGTATTTTTTTGGTTCATTGAGCCTTTCCATTGTCTATTGACCATCTATTTTCCCATTCTCTCGTGAGTTGTTCTATTATTTTTCCCTTGTTGCTAATTTCCTCCATTATCGTCTTTCTCTTTTTGTACATTAGGTCGATCTAATACGTATCCCCCATCACCTATAGTGTTTCTGTGGATGTTGTTCTATACGCACTGATAGTCCGAATCAGGATTCTTCTGTTCCAAGTTTTGTATGCGTAGAAGAGTCTTCTAGGTCCATATCTTGCATCTTTCTTACCATGTTGTCCAATGCAAGCTGTGTGTTTCCTGAGTGTCTTCTATGCCCCAGCCACTAACAATGATTTCAAGGTCGTCTGCATAAGCTATTACTTTTACATCATTGTTGCTTATCTCTACTTCCAGTATTTGATCGAAGAATATATTCCACAGTATGGGGCCCAAGATAGAACCCTACATGATACCCTTCTCTTTCAGATATCCCTTTATAATACCTCTCCCTGTGTTCGTTTTCGCTACCAAAAATTTCCATTTGGTATATTATCCCTCTTCCTTCTAAAAATAGATCTTTTATAGTGTGTTTTATCTGTTCTTTATCCTGCGTCACCTGCCTTGTATTTTTTGTTGTCATTGCAATGGTATGTGCCTCTCCCCAGACGTCCTTCTACGCCTGCTAGTTCCTTCCTTCACCTATCTCATTCCTCCAGTATTATTCCACTGGTGCCATTCCACCAGCATAGGCTTCCGTGTCTTGGTTCCGTACCCCTTTTTTGCCATATACCTCATTTTTGCCATATTTCAGTTAGCTCTATCATCGATTCTGGTGTAAGCACGGGCATAGTCTCCAACTTTTACTCAAGCTGTGCTTATAAACTTATAAATGTTGAGCTTCTCTCCTTTCTTCCATCTCTTTTCCAACTAACATTTGCCTGTTGTTTTTTACTTTATTTCTTTATTAAAGAGTATGTTAAAAATGGTCGCTCAAATTTTCATCTTTCTCAACTTCCCAGCCGCTCATATGAGACTCTTATATTCCTCTTCTCCAAATTGGGTTATTACCCAACTTGGAGAAGAGCCCTATTTATCACAACCAGATTCCTTTCCGAAATCCATTCGTTCAGAATTGTCCTTCTTTTATCCTCTTTGCTGAATCCCCACGCTGAAGATGTTCCAACGCAATCCAACTCAACCCAACTCCAACCCCAATTTAACTCAACATGATCTAACCATAACTTAGCTCAGCTCAAGTCATCCCCAATCCAATTAAACTCAATCTCAACCATATTCAACCAAACCCAAACCATACCACCAAATATCGGTTACAGAAGAAGATCATTTGGTATTTATGAATTTACAAGAAATTTAAATTTAATTTTAAATTTTTCTTAAACCCTTTTAGTTTAAGAAGTTCTGCTCAAATATTCCACCGTTTTATTAATGAGATACTTTCAGGTGTAAATTTTCTTTTTGTACACACTTCATTTATTTACAATATTGTTTGAGAAATTAAACAAATATCAACATCCAACCATCAGAATGCCGTTTTGCAATTCCTTCTTTAAATTTTTTTAGTCACAATATTTCCCCAAAAGTAATTCCCCCTTTATAAGCAAGTAATGATTTGTAGGTATGATAAACTATTCATAGAATTGTTCCAAAATTTTTTGATATTTCTTGATCTCTTTATGATTTGGTAAGTTCTCTTAAAAATTCTAAAAAATGTGTTAAGGGGACCACTTGGTGAAAAATCGCAAAAAAATCGATTTTTTTTATTGATGATTTTTATTAAGTAGAATTTCAGCTTTAATTTGATACCTCATTTATAATTTTATGTACATTGTAAGTATTCTTTTTTGTTAAATAAGTGTAAACGTAAGAATTAGTAGTATTTTTTGTTTAGTAAATTCTATAGGAATAAGTTTCAAATTTTGATTGTTTGCATAGTCCCTCCTTTCAAAAACACTTTCTTTTGATTTGTTCACTTTACGAACTAAAGGTCTCACATCGGTTTAGTTTTGCTTATTTAGGACCTACAAACAAAGTATAAAAACAATTTATAAATACATGTCTTGATAATATTTTGTCTCATTTTCACGTTCAGTTTCGTATAAACCAGTTCGATTTTCGTTTGCGTTTTCAGTCATCTAACATAAGATATATTGCGTTTTATTATTGTGACTTTTCACGAGTTTTTAGTTAGTGTCCTTGTTTTAGTTATCTTATATAAGCAAATTATTATTTCGTTCTAGTTTTGGTAGCTTTTAGTCCATGTTATTATTTTTTAGGTATCTAATATAAGCCGGCGATTTCGTTTTATTTTTGTGACTTCTCGTGAGTGCTTAGTTTAGTGTTCTTCTTTATCTAATATAATCAGACCATATCGTTTTTTTTTTGTGATTTTTCGCGCGATCTTCGTTTTAGATTCTTTTTATTGTGTTATCTTTGCTGCGTTTCTTGTTTGTTTTATTATTGAGTTATTATACAATCTAATCAAACTTACAATGCCTAGAAGTGACAGATTGTGTAAAAAACGAAAATTCAAAGGTAATCAATTTATAAACATTGATAAACGCCGCAAGAAAACGCCATGCCTTACTATCATGCCTCAACAAACAAGTTCAAAGCCTTCTGAAGAAGATGGCGCATCTTCTTCAAAAAGTAAACTAATTGCTTCTTTAGAAAAATACAACAACTACGATGACTCTCACATATACGATATTGTTGATTTGAAAAAGATTGAGCAAACCTTGCGAAATATTGCTGCGTGCAAGAAAAGTCGTGGTTGTCTACAAATCACTAGAAAACATCTTTCTGGGTTGGCTTGCGAGATAAAATTTTTTCGTAGTAAGTGTGAGGAAAAAACTATTACAAACAATTGTGATTCATTTCAAACTGAATATAATGATGCTCAGTGTATGTTTTATAATCTAAACATTAGATTAGTTTGTTTATGGTATGCGTTTCATAGGCAAAGGTAAGGCTGCCGCTGAAAAACTTTGTGGTATGTTGAATCTTATGGCACCTCTGAGTAATTATCACACTCATGAAGCCTACCTTAGGTCTATCTCCGAAAAAATTTGTAAAGAGTCGATGAAAGAAGCAATCGAGCAAGCTGTAGACCAAAACTCCGAAGAATCTAATCCAAGAGAGCTTGCCATTGCAATTGATGGCTCTTGGCAATAACGTGGCCATACGTCGCTAAACGGCATTCTTTCAGCGTCTTCTCTAACAACTGGCAAAATTATTGATATTGACATTTTCTCCAAATATTGTACATGTAAAAGAAATACTGGTGACTGTCGTACTGCTCATGGAAAAGGTTGCTACGCAAATTTTTCTGGGACAAGTGGTGCAATGGAAGTATCCCGAGCAATTAATATTTTCAACCGATCCCAAGAAAGTTATAATGTCCGGTATATCGAATATTTGGGTGATGGTGACTCTAAGGCCTACAAAGCAGTATGTAATGAGGAGCCTTATGGTAATGATATACACATAAAAAAAGTTGGAGTGCGTTGGTCATATCCAAAAAAGAATGGGGACCAGATTGAGAAAATTTAAAGAAAATAATAAAAAGTTACCGGATGGGACTGCCTTAGGTGGCAAAAATGGTTTGACGTTATCCGCAATCAAACAACTGCAAAATTTCTATGGTTTGGCAATTAGAAGAAACACAGATTCTGTTGTGAATATGCAGACTGCTGTATGGGTTTCGTACTATCATGTGCTTTCAAGTGACGTAAAACCATCGCACGACCACTGTCCAAAAGGTAAACCCACTTGGTGTACGTATTATGCAGCAAAGGTAAAGGAAGATTACACCAAAGATCAACACGAAAAACATTTTTACTTACCTGAAAAGATTATGGACTTCATAAAACCAATATTTCATGATTTGTCCAAGCCAGAGTTGCTAGAAATGCTTAAAGGGAAGGACGCAAAACGTCAATGAATCGTTGAATAATATAATTTGGTCATATATACCAAAAAAGATATTTGTCAAACTTTATTAGGTAAATTAAACTAATGAAAGACCTTCTTTCTCTAAATAACTTAATTCGATGATGTTTTTATTTGTTTATCGTTCCTTACATGTTTCGGCCTTGTTCAGCCATCATCATAATATTATTTAAGTGACATATTTATAACATTTAACATTGAAAAGTCCTAAAACAATCTAAAAATTGTGAACATTAAGGTTATGACTTCTTTTTCTATTCTATATTAAATAAAATAATTTATTCAACTTGCATCGTCAAAATTTGGACAGGAGGAATTTTATATTTAAATGAAAAATTATTTAAAAAATTATACTAGGTTAAAAACTTTTTTATATTTAAGAGAACACTGAAAGATCAACCATGTTCTTAACAGGAAAAACAAGCCGAACAAAAATTATGCGCATTGAGGTATCCGTTTATATCGTTATATCGTAATCGTTAAAGTAAATATATTAAAAAACACCATATGTATAATACCGTATGTATTCCCGGTTATTGTGGAATCATCGACACGGTCTAGACGATGAAATCCTCGTGTAACCGGGAAATTATTTAAATTTTGAATGGGTATCTAAGGTCTTTATATAATGGTTTGCGTCTAAGCTGTGTTTTGTCGTTGAGATTTTCGAGATGTGGGTTTTTAATCTTGAGGCGTTCTATTTCATAGTTTTCATAAATAAGTAGTTTATAACTTTTTTGAATGTTGTGTAGAACCTTTACGTTATTTTCTTTGTTAAATTCATGGTTATTTTCTATTAAATGTCGACCAAAGTTGGAATTGGTGTTTCTTTCGTGTTTTGTTTTTCATTTCCATTGTTTAGGGTTTTTAAATTACTTAAGTGTTGTCTCGTTTTGTATTTCTTTATTAATATGTCTATGTATTCCGATGAGTAACCATTGTTGTTAGCTATCTTCTTGATAGTATTAATTTCTTTGCATAAGTTATCTTCATTTAGTTTGGTTTCCTATAAATATCGAATGTGATTTGTCGTTGATTCTTCTTTAAGGTCAAGTTTAGAAAATTTATTGTTTCTTTATTTTCGATTCCTAGGGTAAACTTTGTTTTTATGTATTTTGTTAATGTTGTTTTTGAAGTTCTCTATTTCTTCTGTGTTGTTGCCTTTCCATAAGATGAATATGTCGTCGACGTATCGACGCCAGAGTAATAAGTTTGAGTTAGTTGTATTGCTTATAATTTCGTTTTCTAATATATTCATAAAGATGTCTGCCAATATGCCACTCAATGGTGACCCCATAGGAACTCCCTCATTATATCTATACATTTTTTTATTGAACATGAAGAAATTTTGTTTTAGGCATATTTTATTGAGTCTGACGATTGCTTGGGCACAATTGTGTGATAAAAATTATTTGTATTATCGATTATTAAAATTTAAATATTAATTTGTGCGATTTCCTTTTTTTGTTATCGGGCCGCACAAAAATCGCAATCGGGCCGCGGGCGGCCCGTGGCCCGCCAGTTAAACATGGCTGAGTTAAACGATTCAACCCAACTCAGCTCAACTCAATCCAATCTTAAAAGAGCTTTAATTATAATGAATTGTATTGAAAGGTTAAAAATAATATTTTATTACAATTTCAGGTTCAACAATTATTTCCTCATATTCCCATACCAACTATAATTGAAGATTTACGCGTCACAAGATCCGTTGAATTGACAGTTGAAAATATAATTGATGAAAGACTCGTTGTGCCACCCCGATTACGAGAAGAACAAAACGAAGAAAATAACTCAAATAATTTATTGGAAAGTTTATCACAATCCTCGAGTACGACCTCTAAAGGATGGGAAGATTTATCAGAAAATATAGAAACGTAATTTCAATTAATAATTAATTTATTTAAACAAATCTGAATAAAATCTTTTGTATTAAAGGGAGGATTCTGCGAGTTTAGCGGGTCGTTTCTCGAAATCGCCGGAAGAAAGGGAACGGATATTGAACAAGCGAAAAGAGCAGATGCGTCAGTTGGCCAGAAAACGTTACATCGAGAAGCAAAGGTCAAGATCTCAGAGTTGAAGTGATTTTTTTGATTCATGGAAAGAAAATGTGGGTGTCGAATAAAAAAATGCCAAAATTCCTACTTTAACGTGATAAAAAAATAATAGTTTGTAAATTAATTTTTCGTTTATCTTAATTAGTTTTTAAGATTTTTCGCTTAAGAGAATTTATTTTTTAAATAACGCGACTTATGATGAATCCGGTGCTCTCATTTATTGCAAAAAAATTAATATTTATTTTTTTAACGTTAAAATAACATTATTATGGGAATAGCACCTAATTATCACTATTAATTATTACTATTATTATTTCAATATATTTTCGTATTATTATTATTATTACATGCTTAAGTGTTATTTACTTATTTGAGTTTAATCTAGTTCCTTGTTCGATTTCTTTATCTTTTATTTTATATTTATGAATATATTTTTGTTAACCCACTTAAAATTTTTTAAAAAATGTCGCTTATAAATGAGAAGACTGAATTATAATCATTGATTTCTACGAGTGTGATAAACTAAAGTCGAAAAGGTTGTATCGTTATTTTCACGTAAAAAAATGTACTTCGTTTAAAAAAAAAGCGTTAGTTAACTTATTTTTTACTTCAACGCTTTGCAAAGCTCACCTTTTAGAAAAAAGCAATGAATTAATTAATTAATACAGAGTTAAAAATAAAAACTTAAACGATTGTTTATTAGTGGGACTTAAATTCTTTGTAATTTGTATATCTGGGTGTAATATATTGCAACAAGGTAAAAAAATAAAATAATAAGAATAGATTGAGACATTTCGATTTAGAAACTAAGTAATTGCCATGCAATTATTGCGTTTTGTGGTTGTGCTGCGTGATTTACAGATATTTGACGGGCACATACATGTCAATGCAAAAAGTAAAGAAAAAAAATTTTTAAATGTGTACATCTATTTAGTATATTGAAAGAAAAACGATTAAAACGATTCAATTTTAAAAGTAAATGATGAAATTGTATACTTAAATAAACACGAAAAAATATTGGACTTGTAAAATTTTAAAATCGAAAAAAAAATTTACATTAATGTGCTTAGTTTTGCTGTATTAAACTGAAAAATAAAATATTATTCTTAAAAGAAATTAAATTCTTTTTATTTTAATTTGCAAAACCAAACTCGTACTGTGAGCGTCAAAACAAAGTAAACAGCTGTTGTTTTTCTATTAAAAGGTTAATAAAAATGCAGTTAATAACGAAAATCAAAAAGTTTTATTGCAGTCTTCACAACTCATCTATACTATATTTAAATCAATAGAAACATGAAAAAAAAAACAAATCATTACCCGTAATAATTCAGATTATTGTAAATATCTACCGAATTTACGCGTCAAAAGAAAGTAAATAGAATTCGGAACTAATAGGTATTAAGTACAAAAATAAATATAATATTAACTTTTAATACTTGGTTTGAGCTCCTTTGACCTTCAACACCTCCCTTAATCTTCTTGGCATGGATTCCACCAAGTTTTTTGTAATATTTTGAGGGATTTTCATCCATTCTTCAGTTAAAGCTTTTTTAAGGTCGTCTTTATTTGAAATTGTCCTTTCTCTGATCTTCCTGTCAAGGTGATCCCACAGATGTTCTATAGGATTAAGGTCTGGGGACTGCGGTGGATGATCAAGGGTTTTAGGGACTCGGTATAGCATCCATTCCTTCACAATTTTGGAAGTGTGCTTTGGATCGTTATCCTGTTGGAAGATCCAGTTCTCTGATAAGCCCAATTCATTAATATTCGGGGAAATATTGTTCTTTAAAATGGTTAAATAGTCCATTTTATTCATTGTTGATTCAATAAAAACTAGATTACCGACCCCTGACGCCGCCATACAGCCCCAGACCATAACCGAGCCTCCACCGTGTTTGATGGTATTGGTAACAAATTTCTCTTTGAAGGCCTCATTTTTTGGCCGCCATATCTTTGGTGGTTTTCTTTTACCAAAAATTTCAAATTTACTTTCATCACTAAATAATATATTTTTCCAAAAATCTGGAGCTTCGTTCTGATATTTTTTTGCGAAATCAAGACGTTTCTGTTTATTTATTTTCGATATGTAAGGCTTTTTACGGGGTGTTCTTCCATGCAGGCCACTTCTATGGAGTGTTCTTCGTATGGTACTGGAACTTATGGTTGTGTTTGCTATCTGCGATATGTCGTTTGCTATTTTAACCGCACTTGAACATGGATTATTCTTCACTTCTCTTACCACTGCTCTAGCCTGTGCTTCTGTAAGGCGCTTTGGTCGTCCAACGCATCGGCTACAGTATGATGTTTTGCGTATTTATCCAATTTTTTTTTATTGTGCAGTGATTTCGTCCCATTATTTTAGCTATTTCGCGTAAGGATTTACCTTTTTTATTTAAACTTAATATAATTTTACGCGTTTCTATACTTGTTTGTTTTCCCATGATGATTTTTGGTATTTATAATTAATTTCGACGTTCAACCACTTGCTGTTTCTTCTAAAATGTTCTAAAGTTGTCCTGGGAGGGGTTTATAAGTATTTATACGAAAAGTGTGGTACTTCCCCTAAATCTAAAATGAATTTACAACAACCGGACCGGCTGTTTACTTTCTTTTGACGCGTAAAAATCGGGGTATTTTTACTCTAAAGGGGATTTACCATATTTGTGGGGCTTTTTGCTTAACTATTTTTTACGATAGGATTGCTCACAAATAAAGTCGTAAATTTTGGTATATAAATTTTTATTGTAAGTTTGTTAACTATATTACGAATCGTAGTAAAAAGGGTTTTTAGAAGTAAACAGCTAGTGTTTACTTTCTTTTGACGCTCACAGTATGTTGTTTATAAACGGGATCGTGTCACAATGGACTCTCTTGTTCGGGGTGGTGGAGTGACTGGTGACTTGCACTGACTGGTTTCTGGGTGTGGAGGCAATTTGCGTAACACTATCTTGGTGTTGATAGATTGCACGTCTGTTGCATCTACGTTCCGCCCAACGACACTGCTGCTTTGTCTTCCTTTTTGGAGAACCTAATTAACATTATTTCTCATAACCTGGAGGATCGATTTATTTTTTGCGGCGACTTTAATTTGCCTGAAATACGTTGGATTACAAGCCATTCTTTGAACCCTGTTGTTCCTCAGATTATTGCTCACGGTCGGTCTGCTGACTTTTTGGATGCCTCGGCATTGGGCTCGATCTATTTTTAGTCGCTTTGTGGATGTGACGGAACTCCATTTGAGCAATGCACCGTTGATTTTTGAGGATGCAGCTAATTCAACGCTTGAGTTTATTTGTGATGTGCCTCGAGAAGCCAACGTTACTCCCGCACTCCCCACTCTTAGTTATAATTATTACAAAGCCTCTTTTAATGAAATTAACAATTTTATTGATAATGTGAATTGGTCTGAAATGTAACATTTTCAAATATTACAGTAGACTCCGCTGTGGATTTTTTGTAATATTATCTACACCCAACTCTTTATAACACGGTCTTTTTTAACACGATTTTGAAATAACGGTTCACCAATAAATTTTTTACACGAATTTTTTGTTATAGCACGAAACCGAAACGATTTCAAAAAACCGGTCGGTGAGTCGTGGACGACACCACGCTGGTTGGTGCTCCGTGTATTTGTTAATTTTCACAGTTTCTGAAGTGGTTTAAGTAGTGATTTTCACTGACCGGGTAGTGCGGTTGATTGCGACCATTCGTTTGTGATTGATTATACAGATATCATTGGCAATTTCTCAATAAATTAGTTTTATATAGTCGTTATCTTACGGGTTTATAATAAAATTAAACATAATGCCGGTGAACAAGTTTTATTGTGGGCGGTGCAAGAATGAGGTGGGGCGTAATACAACGGGGGTGCAGTGCGAGGTATGTAGAACGTGGTTTCACGCCAAATGCGTGGACCTCGGTAAAGCGTCGGCCGCGGCGCTCTCAGTTGTGGGCGCATCTTGGAGATGTTCAACTTGTCGCAGTCCTGTTGATCGCCGAGTCTCTCGTCTTTTTTTACCGTCTTCTGCCCCTGAAGCTGCTGAACCGTCATCAGCTGTTACATTGGATGCTGTTTCCAATATGATTAAGGAAATTCGCTCTGATATGCGTTCCATGAATAGCAGGTATGAAGAGATGGTCGAGTCTGTACAGTTTTGTAGCCAGCGCGTATCCGACTTCGAGGCGTCCATGAATCGTCTTGACGAGCGTCTCAAAATGATCAATAAATTAAACGAAGAAAACTTGCACCTAAAAAAACGGGTTGCAGAATTATCAGGACGAGTGGCAGATCTCGAGCAATATTCCCGTCGTAGTAATTTGGAGGTCCAGGGTGTGCCTGAGAGGGATGGCGAGGATCTGGTGGCCGTTGTAGAGTCTTTGGGCGAATTTCTTGGAGTTCCGGTTTTAAATGTAGATGTGGATGCTGTACATCGTGTTCCGCATGGCCCAGGCGTCGAGGGTACCGTAACGCGTCGGCAGACGTCTCCGAAATCAATCGTGGTTCGATTTTGCAGCCGTCTCAAGCGGGACAATTTCTTGGCGGCAGCTAAGCTCAAAAGAAGATCAGCACCAGCTGGGTCTACGCCGGGTCTTGCGATCCGTGGTGTATCTGATCGTTGTTTTATCAATGAGCATTTATCGCCTGCGAACAAGGCTCTCTTTGGGAAGACTAGAAGGGTTGCTAAGGATAAGGGTTATAAATATGTTTGGACTCGCAACTGTCAAATCTTTGTCCGAAAAAGTGATGACGCACGTCCTTTGCCCATCAGGAGTGAGGCCGATGTGGACAGGATGTGATCGGTTTTGGCGACACTAAATTATTCATAAATTTATATTCAATTAAATGTTACTGTTCACAATGTCTTCGATTAGCGTTTACTATCAGAACGTGCGTGGTCTAAGAACTAAGTTGAAATCTTTTTTCACTAGCTTATTAAATTTTGATTTTGATCTTGTTTGCATAACCGAAACCTGGTTGCATCCTGGCATATACTCGGCAGAACTGTCTCCGGATCTTTATAATGTTTTCAGGCGCGACAGGACAAACGGCAACGATGAGGACCTTTCGAAGGGTGGGGGTGTCTTAATTGGGGTATCTACTGCTATACCGGCGATAGCCCATGCTGACTGGTTTGTGAATCTTGAGGTAGTGAGTGTAACGCTTAAGACCGGGGGTTCTTCGCTACATGTTTGCTGTGTATATATTCGTCCAAATGATAACTTAGCACTCTATTCATTCATAGATCCACTTACTGTACTCACACGGCGATATCCTGACGACAAATTTCTTATATGTGGCGATTTTAACTTGCCAGAAATTAACTGGGAGATTGATCTCTGCCTTCGTCATTGTGTACCATCATGCAGTAGTGCTCGATCTTGTGATTTTCTGGATGCCCTGTCCCTCTGCGGCCTTAATCAATTTAATCGCCATTTTAATGCTTACAACCATACTTTGGATCTTATTATTGCAAATTGCAAACACACTACTCTTGAGTTTTCCTGTCAGGTAATCGCACCTCCAAATCTTAAATATAACTCTCCCGCTTGCTATAACTACAGAAAAGCAAAATTTGATTTACTCAATTCACATTTTAATGGGGTTAACTGGGAAAGAGAGTTGGAGTGCGATGATGTTAATGATTCTGTGGATGCATTTTATGCTCACTTGCATCGCGGTATTGAGAAACATGTTCCCAAAATGCATAAGAGAGAGAGTGGTTTTCCCGTGTGGTTTTCGTTCAGTGCTGTGCGGACGATTAATGAAAAGAGGAAGGCGCATAGGAAATGGAAGCGTTATGGAAATCACGTTGATTATCTTACCTTTTCTCTGCTGAGAGGGCGAGCAAAATTCCTTATTGATCGGGATTATAAAAATTATGTTAGCCAGGCAGAAATAAATATAACACACAATCCCAAACATTTCTGGACATTCTTAAAACGAAGAAAGGGCAGTAATAATATACCGTCTGCGGTACACCTGGATGATTGCACAGCTTCCGATCCTTCGTCCATCTGCTTATTGTTCGCAGATTTTTTTCATTCTGTGTACTCAATCCACCAGACTGATGCGGTGTCTGGTGTCACGTCCGACATCAGTGGTACAGTTGCAACTTGCTTCGATCAGATTGAGGTTGAGGAGGTACTGGCAGGAATTGATGCTTCAAAGGGCCCGGGTCCGGATGGTATACCAGCAATTTTTATTAAAGAATGTTACGCGTCTTTGTCGCTACCTGTAACCATTATACTGAACAAATCCATTGAATCTGGAGTATTTCCACGTCTTTGGAAGCAGGCACATATAGTTCTTATTTTTAAGTCTGGTAATAGAAGTGATGTATCCAATTATAGACCAATATCTTTATTATCGGTGTTAAGCAAAATCTTTGAAAAGCTAATTTATAAACGGCTATTTTTTTTACTAAAAATAAAATTGATACAAGATAGCATGGCTTTTTTGCGGGTCGCTCGGTCGAGAGTAACTTGCTTGAGTACAGTAATTATATTTTTACTTCTCTTGATCAAGTAACTCAAGTGGATGCCGTTTATACTGACTTCAGTAAGGCTTTCGATCGTGTTGATCACAATCTTCCGTTGTCAAAGCTTCGGTTTATGGGAATTGATAACTATTTGTTGCGATTGATTGCTTCTTATATACGTGGAAGAACTCAGGTAGTATCTATTAATGGAGTCTATTCTGATGTAATGTCCGTCCCGTCAGGTGTACCTCAAGGTAGCCATCTTGGCCCTCTCCTTTTCAATATTTACATCAATGACATTTTCACAGTCATAAAACACTCCCAGTGCTTAATGTATGCTGATGATTTGAAGTTGTTTGCACGTATTTCCTCTCCACTCGACTGCTCGAGGATGCAGCGTGACATTGACGCACTGCAAGTCTATTGCAATGACAATTTTATGACACTCAATCCTATTAAATGTAATGTTATATCTTTTTCAAGAAGTTCGAATGCCATCAGATATGAGTACAAATTGGAAAACTATGTCTTACCTAGAGCATCTCAAATTAAAGATCTTGGTGTTACGTTTGACAACAAGCTTACATTTTCTGGTCACGTTGATGGAGTGGTTGGAAAGGCGCTGCGAATGTTGGGCTTTGTCATAAGATCCACAGAATGTTTCAAAAGCGTAGAAGCAGTAAAAGTTTTATATTTTGCTTACGTATTCAGTGTACTAAATTTTTGCACTACCATTTGGAATCCGCAGTATCACACTTATATAAACAGAATTGAAAGAATTCAAAAGAAGTTTCTAAAGCACTTAGCCTATAAATTTAATTTAAACTATAAAGATTATAATTCTGCGTGCAGCTCTTTCCAACTTCTTCCACTTCACCAGCGCCGCTTTTGTAACGATGCTCTTACATTTCATAAGATTGTCAACAATAGATGTGCCTCCTCGGTATTATTGGGATGTCTGAATATACGTATTCCTTCCCGATCTTTAAGGCATGAGTCAATTTTTTATACTCCCATTCCGAGAACAAATTTATTTCAAAATTCTCCTATGATTCGGATGGCGATTGCTTGTGATCGGTTCCATACTACTGGCAACGGTATAGATGTGTTTAATAATACATATAGGAGATTTAAGAGCTTGATAACTGCCGTTGAGTTACAGAAAGCATTGATCAACATTACTGTAGCGTAAACAAATGTATGTTTTATTTTTCTTAATTTTATTTTCTGCTTTATAGAATAATTATTGTTTTTAGTTAATTTATTCGTAATTAACCGCACAATGTATTTGTAATATAGTAGTTTTTGTCAATGTAGTGACACAATCTTTTGGGTTTGTCCCGTTTTGTGTCCACTGGCAGCAATAAATAAATAATAAATAAAAAAATCCCAAAAAAATTCTTAATTCTAATTTTAATAGCATCTTACAGAAACTTATGTACAGTTAACCCTCCTACAACGCGGTACTCTCAAAACGCAGTTTCCATATAACGCGAAGCTGACAATACAACAGCCCTCCTATAACACGATACTCTTACAGCGCGGTTTCCGTCAACAGCATCCCATAAGTTCCTTCCGCGTAGCCTAAGAATGTTTAGCCTATGTTTAGTTCGTTAGGGCCTATTTGAATTATAAGTAACCAAGTCTTTCTAAAAATTTGTCTGCATCGTCCGTTCGTTCAGTTTTTTGCTGCTTAATTTGTGGTTTATAATTGGACAACATTACACAATACTTTAAGTAATATTCTTCATTTGTTCTAATATAATAATAATAAAGTAATTATTAACCCTAGATTTGCATCATGTCAAACACGAAATAAACAAGGAAAGGGTTAAAAAGAAAGTTTATATCTCTTGAAGATAAAATCGAAATTCTAAATCGTTTAGAAGGTGGGGAAAATCTATCGTCGGTTGCAAAATCAACCAAGTTGAATGAATCTACAATTCGAACCCTAAAGAAAAATGCAGACAATATAAGGAAAACTGTGGCAGATGGCTGTCCGTTAGGTGCGAAACGTGGCACTCACACACGAAATTCTAATATTGTAGAATATAAGTTATATTTAGGTATTTTGTTATTTTTGTTAAATCAGAAAAACCAGTTTTATTTTGTACCAGATGTTATTTCATTTTATGTAGAGTCGAAATAAAGATGTGTAACTGATAAGTTGTTTTGATGTGAAAACTTTACATTGGCGACGAGGAAAATTGGTTAAGTTAGTTAAGTGAATAAATTAAGTGATAATAATAATAAAAAGGAGGAAGTTAATGGGTAATGGCTGCAAGTGGAGAAGAGAAGAAGCAAGGTGTGACGACACATGGTCGTTTAAGAGAATTTGACCCGCACGTGGATGAATGGGCCATTTTTAAAGCAAGATTGGATAACTATTTCACGGCAAACGAAATTGAAGATGAAGAAAAGAAAAAAGCTATATTGTTAAATTGTTGTAGCGAAGAAGCATATAAATTAGTATAAAATCTTGCTTTTCCTACCGCCCCGGAAAATAAAAAATATGCTGAACTTTCAACTATTATTAATACTCATTTTAAAAGCGCACAAATGGTGTTTCCAAATAGATTTAAATTTTATTTGGCACGGAAGAAACCGGAAGAATCTGCGAGAGAATGGTCAGCCAGATTATGTTCATTGGCTTCGAAATGTGAATTTGGAAACGAAATGGAAACGGTCTTAAGAGATTTATTTGTAGTCGGTTATGAAGAGGGCTCGGTTCAAGATAGATTAATGGAAGAAAAATCTACAGTAACGTTTCAAGACGTCATCAATATAGCGACGGCAAAATCCGTAGCATCTCAGGACGTAATTAAAGAAATTAAACAAGAAACCTGTTGGCACGTGGGCGTCTGTTCAAAAGGATCATCACAGGGTAAATCGAAGATGATACAACGAGTGCTGCCACCAGTCACGGCGCAATGAACGATGACACCAGTGACTGCACCGCGTGGAACGACATCGGGGGCAACGCTGACAAGTAGTATGTACCGAAATAAAATAAGTTCTAAATGTTTTGCTTGTGGTAAGATGGGACATATGATCGATTCTTGTAGATGTAAGAACGCCACATGTTTTAAATGTAGTAAAAGAGGTCATATTGCGTCTAATTGTAGAAGTAGGGCAAAAATAGAGCACAATTTTTTAGGCAATGAAATTTTTAATATTATTCCTATTGAAGATAATACACCAATTATTGCGGATATTGAAGTAAACGGAAAATTAATGTAGTTTCAAATAGATACTGGTTCATGTATCTCAGCAATTAACGAACATTTATATTTAGAAAAATTTTATAGTTTAACATTAAGGCGCGTACACATACAGCGAACGAAGGCGAACGAAGGGTCGCGAACGAATTCGTTCGGTTGATGTGTACGTATCAACGAACACGTTTGAACGTGTTTGTTCGCATTCGTTGCGGTTCCCTTGCGAGGCGGTAAACTGGTAAACATAAAAGGATATTTGCCATAAAATTCGTACGAATTTGTTTTAATATATACGTGATTTTGTGGCGATTGGCCGAATATTCATTTCAGTTCATAGTACACTTTCTGATACTCGTAGTTTAAAATGGAATGGAGTAATTCTAAAGCTCTAGAACTCATTAATGAGTACCGCAGTAATGAATGCCTGTGGAATCCGGCTGACGATAATCATAAAGATAGAATAAAAAAATGGACGCTTGGAATAAAATTGCTAAGCAGTTTAATTGTGAAGCAGACGCAGCAAAAAAAAAATGGAGTCCCTTTTAAGTTCATTCAGGCGAGAACGAATGAAACACGAACAAACCATGAAAACTGGCTCTGGCACCAGTGATGTGTATACATCAACTTGGTTTGCTTTCAAACCTATGTTATTTTTAATGGATAAGCTTATTCCGAAAAAAACAAAAAATACCGAGGTAAGTGAAGACATTGCTATATTTTAGTACACAAGAATACAGTAGATAAGTATAGCTAGTAACGTACATATTGTTGAAGTTTAGGCAATATTTTATTAAATGTTATAGAGTAATTACAGAATATTTAAGCGTAATTGTTTTGCCAGTCAACTCTCCCTTCGTTCATAAAATAATCTGCAAACTCGTTTCTTATTGCTTCACAATTAGCTGAAGTTTTTCTGCCAACTTTTGCCATTGGAACAAACGATTGTGACGTCATATCTGTGACTTTGTGCCAACTTCCAGGCATAACGGTACCGTCTTTATCATCATCAAACGTTCCGGGCGGTGTATAAAGGTTTTGGAAATGTCTGCTTTTTCTTAAGAAATTATGTAAATAGACACAAGTCAAAACTACTGTCGTAGCCTTTTCTGGGGATAATAACATTACTTTTCTTAACACTCTGAACACAGCTGACATTATCCCAAACACGTTTTCGATTACTCGTCGGGCACGACATAATCTGTAATTGAAAATTCGTTTTTTTGATCCCTTTTTTTGTTCTACTGGATATGCTTTCAGAAGATGTTCATGAAGGCTGAAAGCATCATCGCCAACGAACACATACGGAACTTTTGTCTGCCTATTAGCTAGAACTTCTTCAGGCGGTAAATTTAAGTCACTGGTTTGTAGTTTTTTCCAGAAAACTGAATTTTTTAACACACCCCCATCTGAAATTCTACCCTGGCAACCGACGTCGGCAAACAAAAACGAATAATTTGAGTCGGCAATACCCATTAAAACAATACTAAAATTCTGTTTATAATTAAAATAGTCACTTCCGCTGTGTATTGGTGCTTGTAGTATGCAATGTCTGCCATCTACAGTTCCAAGGCAGTGAGGAAAATTCCATTGACTATTAAAGTTTTCAGCTACACTCCGCCACTCTTCTGCATTACTAGGCATCTGAAAAAATTAATACTATTATAATATCTAATCAGTCACCAATATATACAATATTTGAGTTTATACAATATTCATATGTACATAAAATATGCGGTCAGATCGAATTTATAATCGGGTGACTTTGGCAACGTATTAAGCACTCAATTGTTTTAATTAAATTATTTTTTTAAGGAGTTATCCGTGCTTAAAAGGAAAACCCAAGAACAAAAGGTGGACGATCTCGAAAAAATTGTTGAAGAACCCAGTGATTATACTGAGCACGCAGAAAATATAAGAACATCAGTTGAAACACCGAAACGAAAATCTGATTTCTGTTCACCAAGGAAGATAAAACGGTCGGCTATCAAAACGAAAGATTCTCGTGCAGAAGAAGCCTATGAAATATTAAAAGACACAGTCAAAAATCGCAGTTTCAGAGATGCCAGCACAATTTACGGGGAGCACATAGCCTCAAAACATAGAACTTATAGTCAGTACACTAGAAATGTAATTGAACACCTAATTGGTAATATTTTATTTGATGCTGATATGGGTAAATACAATGCCCCTGCTACAGTACCCATTCCTTCACCTTCACCCACAGATTCATCATGCTCACAATATGATCAAAATTTATCATACCCACGAAGTATTTGTTCTTCTGCTCCATCACCCTCAAACGCATCAACGACATACAACCAACCCTCATATATTAACACTCCCTATCAACAACCTCAAACTGATACTACAACTTCTTTGGCGCCTTTAGTAGATTACATTAATATTTTTAACGATGTCGAAAATTAATTTAATTTAATTCAAATAATAATGACTGTTTTTTGTATTTTTGGTAATAAACTTGTATTAAGAAAATATATTATTTTTACTTATTTTTTTCACTTACCTTCACATAATCATCGAGGCTTTCAATTATTGCTGAACAAACTTCCGGTATGATGTAAGAAATTAGTTTGGAAATTTTAAAGGTGTACATTAAACTAGTGAATGAGTCCCCGGTGGCTAAGTAGCGTAATGTAAGCATTAATCTTTCCGTTGGTGGTATCGCTTCTCTGAATGATGTATTTTGTTTTGCTATTTTTGGGCCAATACGATTCAGTAGCCATTCAAAATCTACAGATTTCATTCTACAGAAATTTTCAAAGAGCCCATGTTCTACTTCGGTCGTCAAATCTTTCAATAAATCCATTCCCCTATATCTACTTCTGCTTTTAAATAAAGATGTCATCCACCAGCATCGTCTTCGTTTCTGCCTTTTCTCTTCGTCACTTATAATTATGCATGCTGCACTTGCAACAATAATTAAGTCATCATTTGTTGCCATTATTACTTCCACTAATTACCGAAAACAAGCGAATGAGCGCGAAACAATTCGTTTGCTACATATTCGTTTTTATGTGCACGCAAGCCGATATTTTTAGCAAACAGCGAACGAATTCGTCCAAATCTGTCCGATTGAATTCGTTCGCCTTCGTTCGCTGTATGTGTACGCGCCTTTATATAAAACAAATAAAGTTTTGTATGTATACAATGGCCAACAAGTTAAACCAATTGGATACATTAAATTAAATATAAAGTATGCTAATAAAATACTTGATTTTAAATTTTTTATAATTAGAGGTGGAGGCCTACCAATCGTTGGCAGAGATTTTTTTAAATTATCTAATTTAGGAATAAAAGAAAATTGCGATTTACATTTTTTTAGTTCCAATAAGGCACTTGATCGGTTACATAGCGAATTTAGAAATGTGTTTTGCAATAAGTTGGGTACATTTAAAGAAGGAAAAATTATTTTACGGTTGAAATCGGAAAATGTAAGTCCAAAATTTTTTAAACCTAGACCGTTACCAATTATTCTTAAACGGAAAGTGGAGATAGAATTGGATAGGTTGTTAAAAGAAGGTATAATTGAACCAGTTTCGTTTAGTAATTGGAGAACTCCCATTGTTCCTATAATAAAAAAAGATGGATCGGTTCGTATTTGTGGAGATTTTAAGGTGACCCTTAATCCATGTTTAGAAATAGAAAGATATCCGATACCGAGAATAGAGGAACTCTTAAATTCCATGCAGGGTAGTGCTATATTTACTAAAAAAGATTTATCTCAAGCATACCAGCAGATATTGTTAGAAGAAAATTGCAGAGAATTAACGACAATTTCGACTCATAGAGGATTGTTTAGATATAAGAGGTTACCATTCGGTATAACTTCAGGTCCCGCTCAATTTCAGAAAATAATGGAAAGTTTGTTGCAAGGTTTAGATAATTGTGTATGTTTTTATGATGATATTTTAATTGGTGGAACAGATTTCATTGATCATCTTAAACATGTTAAGGCGGTGTTAAAGAAACTTGAAATAGCAGGGTTTAAAATTAAAAATGAGAAATGCATTTTCTTCGCAAATGAAGTTTGCTATTTGGGTTATAAAATTGATAAAAATGGGTTACATACGACGAAAGACAAGGTAAAGGCAATTCAAGATGCTCCATTGCCAAACACAGTCAGAGAATTAAAGTCATTTTTGGGATTAATAAACTATTACGCAAAGTTTGTTCCTAATTTGTCTACGATTTTGTATCCCTTATATCAATTGTTACAAAAGAACTGTCAATGGGTGTGGTCTGATGCATGTACTCATTCTTTTAATCAAGTAAAAGATATTTTGACATCTGCGTCAGTTCTGGTGCATTTTAATCCAGATATGCCACTGCAATTAACCTGTGACGCAAGTAATTATGGTGTAGGTGCTGTATTGACACACATTTTTCCGAATGGGGACGAAAAGCCGATTGCATATGCTTCGAAAAAGTTAAGTAAAGCAGAAATGAGCTATTCTCAAATAGAAAAAGAAGCTTTGGGTATTATATTTGGTGTCAGTAAATTTAATCAATATTTATATGGCCAAAAATTTACATTGGTTACTGACCACAAACCGTTGGTAACAATTTTTAACCCAACAAAGGGAATTCCGGCATTTTCTGCAAATCGCCTTAGACGTTGGGCTGTTATTCTTAGTAATTATAATTATCATATTAAATATGTTAAGTCAGAGGAAAACATAGCAGATTCATTGTCACGAATACCAATTAGAGATAACACAGAATTCATAGATGAATGTTCGGTTGATTATATGATTTTTTTTGAGGGTAATGAAATGCCAATAAATTATTGGTATATAAAAAAAGAAACTCTTCAGGATAAAATTTTTTATGAATTAAGCAAGTATATTTAGTTAGATTTGGTTGGCCTAACAAGGTAATAAATAAAGAATTATTAAGGTTCTTTAATTTTCGTAATGAATTAACAATTCATAAGGGAATAATTTTATGGAATAATAAGATTGTGGTTCCATATAAACTTCGTAAGAAACTACTTGAGAAATTGCATTCTTCGCATATGGGAACTAATAAAATGAAGGAATTAGCGCGTAACTATTTTTGGTGACCCGGATTAAACAAAGATATTGAAGAAAGGTCACATAGCTGTGAAAACTGTAAATTAGTCAGAGATAATCCACCAAAGCATCAGCTTCATTTATGGGAATGGCCACGAGAGCCATGGTCGAGATTACATATAGACTATTTTGGTCCAATATATAACAAATATTTTTTGGTAGTGATTGATGCTCATTCGAAATGGATTGAAGTTTTTCCCACTAAAAATACTACCAGTTCATTTACTATTGAAGCTTTAATAAGTTTAATCGCAAGATTTGGCATTCCACAGGTAATAGTGTCGGACAATGGTCCGCAATTTACTTCAAAAGAATTTGAAGTGTTTGTAAATAAAATGCAAATCAAACATATTACGACAGCACCATATTCTCCTGCATCAAATGGAGCTGCTGAAAATACGGTTAGAACAGTAAAAAATGCGTTACGGAGAGCACTTAGTAATAGTAGTAACAAAAACGTTTTTGTAGCATTGCATAACTTTTTGTTTGATTATAGAAATACACCACACGCAACGACTAAAGAGAAACCTTCCTTTTTAATGTTTAAAAGGAATATTAAATTTCGATTTACACAGGTAAAGCATAAATTTTATAAAAGAAAAAATTGTCCAATTAGTAGTAATGTAAAAGAAAGTCAAAAACGTCAATTAAAATATAACAATGGTTCTAGAAAATGTAAATTCAGTGTAGGGTAACCTGTTTTAGTTAAGGATTACCGAATTCCTAATAATAATAAATGGATAAAGGCTAAAATAATAAAAATTATTGGAAAATGTGTTTATTTGTGTAATGTACCTGAAGTTGGTAAGGTATGGAAACGCCATGCTAATCAAATTCGTGAATGTCGAACCTTAGATAATTCATTAGCGCCTTTACCAACCACAGACACAAATAAAGAAACTGATGTAATAGAAATATTTGATTCTCCTGAAAAAGAGGAAACAGTTAGTAGTAGACCAAGGAGACAAATAAAACCACCTGAACGGTTTGGGTACGAATGATTTTTGCTTTTGAATTTTATAAATTGTGAGTATTTCGGAATTAGTTTAATTTTTTTATTAAGGGGAGAAGTGTAGAATATAAGTTATATTTAGGTATTTTATTATTTTTATTAAATCAGAAAAACCAGTTTTATTTTGTACCAGATGTTATTTCATTTTATGTACAGTCGAAATAAAGATGTGTAACTGATAAGTTGTTTTGATATGAAAACTTTGCAAATATGGTTAAAATGGAACGGGCGTTAATGATCTGGTTGGAAGACTGTATAGCCAAAAGATTCCTATCAGTGGAAATCTTATCAAGCAGAATGCACTTAAAATCTATGAGCATTTAAGGAATATTGGGCATTCTTGTGCAGAGCTAGAAAATCATTCGTTTGTCGCGAGTAAAGGGTGGTTTGAAAAACTAAAAAAAAGGTACTCATTACATAATATTAAGTTTCAAGGAGAACAGACCTCAGCAGATGCTGAGGCTGACGAGAATTATAAGCTGGAATCAGCTAGAATTATCAATGAAGAGATGAGACGGCATTATATTGGAAAAAACGACCATCTAGGACCTTCATTTTGAAAAATCAAAGGCGTGCTCAGGGGTTTAAACCTTCAAAAGAACGTGTCACCCTTCATATGTGCAGCAATCTTTCAGGGAGCCTGATGATAAAACCTATGATAATAAATCGTTCTTCAACTCCCCGTGTTATGAAAAACATTGATAAGACCGAATTGCCTGTATTCTGGCGATCTAATAAGAAAGCTTGGATGACCCAAGATTTATTTAAGGATTGGTTTTATAATTGTTTTATGCCGGCAGTTAAAACCCATACGGAAAAAAAATTGTATTTCAAAGTTTTATTGGTTCTTGATAACGCTGATTGCCACAACATACAACTGGATCATCCAAATGTAAAAATTGTCTTCCTTCCTCCTAACTGCACGTCATTAATACAACCTTTGGACCAAGGATTCATTCAAACTTTAAAAATGTACTACACGCGCCAAGTTTTCCACACCATTTTCGACAGATTAGAAAGTAATGAAAATAAAACCCTTACTCAAGTTTGGATGGAATTTTCTATTTTAGATTGTATTAGAACCGTGTCATCGGCTTGCGCGGAAATTAAACCATCAACGCTTAATGCTTGTTGGAAACCCCTTTTACCTGAAATGGTTCAAACAACACAAGATGATTCTACAATTTCACTCCCAGTTACAGAAACAGTAAACATTGCTTCTCGTTTAGGCGATGAAGAATTTACAACAAATCATCAGGATGTAAGAGAACTCGTACTCGGGGAAGAAACTTTAAATGAGGATGAATTGATGGATTTAATTGATGCACCCACCTCAAATCCATTGGTAAACGAAAATAAGGAAAACGAATGGGTGCCAAATGTCGATTTACAAGATGTGAAAAAAGGGCTAAATTTGGCTAAAGAATTAGAACTCCATAGTATCAAAAGCTTTTGAGTAATCTAACAGAACTAACGCAGTCATGTCGTTTTCATCAATAGCTCGGAGAATGTCGAAATGAAAAATGGGTGTTTACGAAATCCAGACTGATTCTGAGGTAGGATATTATAGCTGTCAATAAAACTTCTAATCTGCCAGTCCATAACCTTTTCCACAACTTTAGCAAGAACCGGGAGGATGCTAATAGGTCGTAAATATTTGTATTCTTGGGGATTAGAAATTTTTGGTAATGGAGTTATCAGAGCGGTTTTCCAACAGGAAGGGAAAGCACATTTCTCTAAACAGTAATTAACTATATGTGTTAAATGTAGGAGTATAAAAGGACAGCAGTATAAGAGCATTGACAACGAAATACCATCATCTCCGACAGAATTAGATTTCATTTTAAGTAAATAACTTGCGACAACGTTTTCATGTACAGGTTCAAAATCAAAATACTTCTGAAATTCACATTTTTTGTTGCTGTTATAGAAATGCATAGTATCATTTGAATGTGCCCCCAATGAACAACTTGTCTGGAGAAAATAGTTATTAATGTCATTCACATTTCTCAAATGCATGGGCAAAGTGCTTACTCTATTTTTAATCACTCCGAAATCGCGAGCAGCCCGCCACATCGCAGATGTTCCAGTTTGACCCGCGCCCTACCAAACCGCACCCTTTTTTCAGTTTTTACAGCATTGGTTACGTGTCTTTTTAACATTTTATACTGCTCTAGGTCTAATACATTCTTTGTACGCTTACATTTAGCATACGCTCTATTTCTAGCTGCAATCATTTCCTTGACTTGTGGAGTTAGCCACGGGGCAGGTTTTTTTGAAAATCTTTTCGTTTGTAATGGCGCATGTAAATCAAAGAGATTTAATATTAAAGAGTTAAAATAATTTACTTTTTCATCGATGTCATTAATTTCATAGATCAATTTTAATTCATTAATTAGTTAATGATTTAAGATCTTTACTAAACAAATCGAGATTAAACCTTTTAATTGAAACCTAAATTTCAGTAGGGTACTGCTTATGACAGAACTGATGGTAAGTAGAATGCCATCGAATCTTTTTTGATAATTTGCATCACATCGTTCTTTTTAGAGCATCAACTCCAAAAAATAATTATATATTATATTATTTTACATCTTAACCTTTCGGTACACGCACCGGACTCTCACTCCGGGTTCTGCACCCTCTATTGTTTAACAGAAAAGGCAACTTTTTTACCGACATAATTATGTCATTTTAGTGTCAAAAATTTCTTAGTGTACAACACAGTAAAATACGAATATGAATACGATAGCGAAGAAAAATACTCTTTGAAGGTGAAGACTGAAGTTTTTCAAAAAATTTTGCAGACGGTAAGATGTTTTTTTTCCGTTCAAAATGGCTTCTTATCTGATTAGAAGAAACGAAGAAGAATGAAAGCTGTAGAACATAAATGCCCCGAAAAATGTGCAGCGCATTCAACGCGGGCAATTATTTGCCTATCGCAAATTTTATGATAAAAAAATTTTTTAAATTATTGTCTTAAAAAGAATACAAATTAAAGTCTCTAGATTTATAAAGTACCGCGGCTTCCAGAAGACTGTTACTGCTTCTAGAGGATTTAAAATGCTTCCAGACGACTTACAATGCTTTCAGATAACTTGATATAGCATCTAGAAAACTTAAAATGTTTCCAGAAGACTTGACGTTGTTACCTCTAGATGATTTGATACTGTTTTAAGAAAACTTTATATTGCTTTCAGAAGACTTGAATTTCTGGACTGATATTTCTAGAAGACTTAAAATGATGAATTTACAGATGTCTTACAATGCATCCAGACGACTTACAATGCTTACAGATGACTTACAACGCTTTTAGAAACCTTGATATTGCATCTAGAGGACTTGAAGTGTGTCCAGACGACCTACAATGCTTCCAAAGTACTTTATGTCGCTGTTAGAAGACTTAAGATGCTTCCAGAAGACTTGATATTGTATCTAAGAAACTTGATATGGTTTCCAGAATACTTGGAATGTTTCCAGAAGACTGATACTGCTTCTAGAAGACTTAAAATATTTCCAGATGACTTACAATACTTCCAGACGACTTACAATGTTTCCAGAAGACCGTATACTTACTTTTAGAATACTTCAAAATTACTTGAAGTGCTTCCAAAAGACTGGATACTACTTCCAGAAGACTTGATACTGCTTCTAGATGTTTTAAAATGCTTCCTAAAGCTTTGATACTGCCCCTATAAGACTTTATACTGCTTCTAGACGATTACAAATGCTTTCAGAAGACTTGAGAAGTTTCCAAAAGACTTGATACTGCTTCTAGAAGATTTTAATAATTAAGAATCGATACTGCTTCTAGATATTTTAAAATGCTTTCAAAAGATTAGATATAGCCCCTGTAAGACTTTATACTATTTCTGGAAGATTTGAAATGCTTTCAGAAGACACGAGAAGATTCCAGAAGACTTGATACTGCTTCTAGATGTTTTAAAATGATTCCTAAAGGCTTGATACTGTCCCTGTAAGACTTTATACTGCTTCCAGAAGATTTCAAATGCTTTCAGAAGACTTGAGAAGTTTCCAAAAGACTTGATACTGTTTCTAGAATATTTTAATAATGGAGACATGATACTGCTTCTAGATATTTTAAAATGCTTCCAAAAGATTAGATATAGCCCCTGTAAGACTTTATACTGTTTCTGGAAGATTTGAAATGCTTTCAGTAGACTCGAGAAGATTCCAGAAGACTTGATACTACTTCTAGAAGATTTAAAATAGTTACAAATGTCTCGATATTGGCTCAGGTAGGCTTAATATTGGTTCTAGAAGATCTAAATTGCTTCCAAAACATTTGGAATGCTAACAAAAGATTTGATATTGCTGTCAGAATACTTGACATTGCGTCTATAAGGCTTGAAATGCTTCCAGAAAATTAATTTATTTGGTGCCAATCGTATTTTCATTGCAAATCTTTCTTAATGCTCCCAGACTTCTAAACGATAAATCTTCTTTCATGAAATCCCGGCATGAACCCGGAATATACTGGGACTAGACTGAAACTGAAATGTACAAGTATCTTAAAATTGAGATACCATTCCTAAGATGATTAATTGTTTAATTGTTAAGATTTCAAGACATTAAAGATGGTATTTGCACCTCCTAGCGGTCATCTCAGAATGCTGTCAAATAATTTCCAGTATTTTCTCTTAGCCACGATTTTATGATTAATAAAATCTTTTCCTGCAAGTTTAACTATCGACTTACAGAGTCTTTTAGCAATTTGCAACCGCTGGTTCGGCGGACCGCAACCATTCAAGTTAACATTTTTTTTAATATATCATCCGTTCTTGTCTACGAAAAAAGGACTTACTTTCAAAAATAAGTTTTGGTGGAAACAGCTAATAAAGGTAAATAGGTCATTTCGTCAGTTTCTAGTTAGTTAATCCCTTTTTTCTGTATTTGCCGATGTTGAAGGACGTCAAAGTATTATTTCACATCAGAATGTTGTCGTTGTTAATGGCGTTAGTTGCTAGTTTCAGATTTCTAAATATATAATACTGTAGAAGTGAGTTTGTAAATATAATTATATTGAACTCTTTTATTACTGATTGTGCAAGTGAGGAATAATCTTGGGATTGAATGAGAACACAGGCTGAGTAACTCATCTCCACAAAGCTCGAAATCAAGTAGAGGATTATCAAAATTTGTGTGGAAATACAGATGGCTCAAACGGTTCGTCGTTTTAACTACACTGAGGTCACTCTGGAAGTGCTACCAATGAAACGGCAGATGAGCTAGTGCTAAAGCGTTTTTAGGACCAGAACCAGCAATTTGTGTAAGATTTACGATGCCCAAATAGAGGATTCGAAAAATTCTGCAGCTAACTGATTTATCTTTAGATCGTCAGTGGTTCATCTAACACAATCTTCGTAGCTTCATAAGCGCCGGTTTTTGAAAATAAGTATGACTGTTCTCAAAACAAAAGTGACATGAAAAACGTCCATGTATCTGGCGCATATGCATCTTCACAAGCAATATTTGGTCTATAATTGAAATTTTTTGAACTTTTGAAATGAACATTTTGTATCCTAGCAGTATTTGGTATTTTGGAAGCAAAATCAAATTGTATTAACAATTTCGTGCCTTTTGCAATAAAAATGTCTTCTTTAAGACTTTGCATTTTCAAACATTTTTTTGCCAGTAGTTTTACAAACGATATCAAGTCTTTTGGAATCATTTAAAATCTTCTAGAAATAGTATCAAGTCTTTCAGCTGCAGTATAAAATCTTGTGGAAGCAGTTCAAGCCTTCTGAAAGCTATGTTAAGGCTTCTAGAAGCATTATCAAGTCTTCCAGAGGTAGTATCAACATTTTTGAAAGCAGTTCAAGGCTCCTGGTAGCTTATCAAGTTTGTTTTAAGCAGTATTAGCCACCGAAGAAACGAAAGGTGAAGTTTAATATTGGTCTCGAATCGGGGGCGGAGCAAAACGTTTTTCCCACACATAAGCTCCCTATTCGTACACCTGGTCACTGACATGCTGTCAAATCACCATTATGGCTCGAATCGTTTGAATACATAGATATCATGAACCGCGGTACTTTAGTAATCTAGGGAGTTTAATACAAATCTCTTATTTGGCAAAGAAACCCGGACTCTCAGTCCGGTGCGAGCACTCACGTCAAAAAAAAAAATGCGCGTGTACTGGAGGGTTAATCTTATAATTAAATATTTTTTCAACATTCCTCCTCAGAGCTTATATTGCTCAATTTTAAATGCTATGTATTATATATTTAATGTTATTGTTACTAATAAAACTTAAATAAAAAGTACTGTTAAGATGAAACATATTTTTATAAACCTGCATAAAAAATTAATTGATTTTAAAATTACTAATTATTACATATTTAATTTGTGATAATATTGTCATGATTTATTATTAAAGTCCTTTCATCATTTAATAAGATTTGTATAGCTATAAACAAGGATTTTAGGTTTGATAAATGTACACCTACGCCACACTCTCGTGATTCGGCTCTCCGAATCACAAGAAAGTGATTCGGAGAGCCGTAGCTTCCATGTCTCCTATTGCACACCGCTAATTTTACTAATTTCCACTTTTTCTTATAGATTGTAATACTTTCATATACATATATGGTATTTTTATCTATTATATATATAATTATTGCTGTAGATTTTTTTTGAAAATATTTTTCATTACTAGCAAGAATATTACTAATTTTTAGCTATACATTCTTTGTTGTTATTTACTTGTTATTGAGGATGAATACTCTTAGTTTAGTTTTATTTAAGGGAAGCCTCGCTTGTGGGATTTTGTCCTATTGCTTCCTCCAAATGTAAATAAATAAATTTGTAATAATTTTAATAATCAAATTGACCATTTAAAAATCGTTTATTTTTCACTTTACGACTAGTTCTTTTCTTCAATATGAAGTAAAAATATATACAAAAACATTTAACATCTATCATTTTTAATATTAATATTTAAATCGCTAAAATAAGCATGTTGCATAGCATCTTCTGCGGACATTCTTTGAGTTGGATTACAAACTAATAATCTTTGTAATAAAAATAATAATAAATTAAAATAGAACAAAAGAAAAATAAAAATGAAAAAAAAATACTGTTTACGAAATTAATCATATTAAACAAATAAAATAAAAGTAAAAGCAATAAATATTAATTGCGATACAATGCGAAATCAGTTATACGCAAGATTGTTCATCTATCAACATCTGTCGCAGTTTCCTCTTAAATGCATTCAAATTTAAAGATTTCAGAGAACCTGGTAGCGGATTATAATATTTAGGAAGGCAATATGAGAAAGATCGTTCAAATAATGAGGTCGCGTGTTTAGGCGGTGTAATAATACCTCTATTTCTAATATTGATATTATAAACGTCCATCCTGAATGATATTTTGTTATACAGATACGGGGGCTTCTTCAGTAGGAGAAGCTTATGGTAGAACGATAACAAATGCAATTTTCTCCTGTTGGACATACTCAACCAACCAGCATCTATCAATTTATGAGAAACATGATCATAACGTTTTAAACCATATACAAGTCTGAGGCAAGCATTCTGTACCCGTTGTATACGACATGCTGAAGCGCTATTCAGACAAGTACCAAAAACCTTATCACAAAAAGTAAAGTGATTAAGTACAAGGGAATCGCAAAGTTAGCATTATATTTCTAGGTACTTTAAAATACATACTTCCAGGTCTTTTAAATCTAATATCCGAGTCCTGATACAATCCTAAATTACGAAAACAGCAACCAACACTGATTCGCTGACCATCAACTTCTACTCCGAAATGAGGAGAATGTTGCTCTCGTAAATTCTGCCTACCGAAAAGCATCAATGCCGACTTGGCACCATTTACTTTCAGATTATGTCCAGACGAAACTTCCACTAAATTCCTAATTTCTCGAGTTAAAATAGATTCAGCCAATGACATATCACTGGGAGCAAATCTTAGGTATAATTGGGTGTCATCTTCGTAAAAATGGCAGCTACAGCGTTCCAATCTGTTCGAAATGTTGGATGTATATAAAGAAAACGGAAGTGGCCCCAATATAGATCCCTGCGGCACACCCGCCGACATCCTCCGAGGTTCAGATATTGAATTATTTATCTTAACCTTTTGGTATCGATTGCACAAATAATTAGAAATTAATAATATAGCATTACCGCTAAACCCAACAAAATTTATGACAGAACTTAATAAGGAATGGTTTACAGTATCAAAAGCTTTTGAGTAATCTAACAGAACTAACGCAGTCATGTCGTTTTCATCAATAGCTCGGAGAATGTCGTCGGTAATATGCATTAACGCTGTTTCGCAACCATAATGTTTACGAAATCCAGACTGATTCTGAGGTAGGATATTATAACTGTCAATAAAACTTCTAATCTGCCAGTCCATAACCTTTTCCACAACTTTAGCAAGAACCGGGAGGATGCTAATAGGTCGTAAATATTTGTATTCTTGGGGATTAGAAATTTTTGGAAATGGAGTTATCAGAGCGGTTTTCCAACAGGAAGGGAAAGCACATTTCTCTAAACAGTAATTAACTATATGTGTTAAATGTGGGAGTATAAAAGGACAGCAGTATAAGAGCATTGACAACGAAATACCATCATCTCCGACAGAATTAGATTTCATTTTAAGTAAATAACTTGCGACAACGTTTTCATGTACAGGTTCAAAATCAAAATACTTCTGAAATTCACATTTTTTGTTGCTGTTATAGAAGTGCATAGTAGCATTTGAATGTGCCCCCAATGAACAACTTGTCTGGAGAAAATAGTTATTAATGTCATTCACATTTCTCAAATGCATGGGCAAAGTGTTTACTCTATTTTTAATCACTCCGAAATCGCGAGCAGCCCGCCACATCGCAGATGTTCCAGTTTGACCCGCTGCCCTACCAAACCGCGCCCTTTTTTCAGTTTTTGCATTGGTTACGTGTCTTTTTAACATTTTATACTGCTCTAGGTCTAATACATTCTTTGTACGCTTATATTTAGCATACGTTCTATTTCTAGCTGCAATCATTTCCTTGACTTGTGGAGTTAGCCACGGGGCAGGTTTTTTTGAAAATCTTTTCGTTTGTAATGGCGCATGTAAATCAAAGAGATTTAATATTAAAGAGTTAAAATAATTTACTTTTTCATCGATGTCATTAATTTCATAGATCAATTTTAAAGTTAATGATTTAAGATCTTTACTAAACAAATCGAGATTAAACCTTTTAATTGAAACCTAAATTTCAGTATGGTACTGCTTATGACAGAACTGATGGTAAGTAGAATGCCATCGAATCTTTTTTGATAATTTGCATCACATCGTTCTTTTTAGAGCATCAACTCCAAAAAATA
Organism: Onthophagus sagittarius; assembly: GCA_036711965.1. NCBI lineage: Eukaryota > Metazoa > Arthropoda > Insecta > Coleoptera > Scarabaeidae > Onthophagus > Onthophagus sagittarius. Next base: position 60,546,369 of record JASERS010000002.1, on the reverse strand, counting down.
ATTATATATTATATTATTTTACATCTTAACCTAACGGTACACGCACCGGACTCTCACTCCGGGTTCTGCACCCTCTATTGTTTAACAGAAAAGGCAACATTTTTACCGACATAATTATGTCATTTTAGTGTCAAAAATTTCTTAGTATACAACACAGTAAAATACGAATATGAATAAGATAGCGAAGAAAAATACTCTTTGAAGGTGAAGACTGAAGTTTTTCAAAAAATTTTGCAGACGGTAAGATGTTTTTTTTCCGTTCAAAATGGCTTCTTATCTGATTAGAAGAAACGAAGAAGAATGAAAGCGGTAGAACATAAATGCCCCGAAAAATGTGCAGCGCATTCAACGCGGGCATTTATTTGCCTATCGCAAATTTTATGATAAAAAAATTTTTTAAATTATTGTCTTAAAAAGAATACAAATTAAAGTCTCTAGATTTATAAAGTACCGCGGCTTCCAGAAGACTGTTACTGCTTCTAGAGGATTTAAAATGCTTCCAGACGACTTACAATGCTTTCAGATAACTTGATATAGCATCTAGAAAACTTAAAATGTTTCCAGAAGACTTGATGTTGTTACCTCTAGATGATTTGATACTGTTTTAAGAAAACTTTATATTGCTTTCAGAAGACTTGAATTTCTGGACTGATATTTCTAGAAGACTTAAAATGATGAATTTACAGATGTCTTACAATGCATCCAGACGACTTACAATGCTTACAGAAGACTTACAACGCATTTAGAAACCTTGATATTGCATCTAGAGGACTTGAAGTGTGTCCAGACGACCTACAATGCTTCCAAAGTACTTTATGTCGCTGTTAGAAGACTGAAGATGCTTCCAGAAGACTTGATATTGTATCTAAGAAACTTGATATGGTTTCTAGAATACTTGGAATGTTTCCAGAAGACTGATACTGCTTCTAGAAGACTTAAAATATTTCCAGATGACTTACAATACTTCCAGACAACTTACAATGTTTCCAGAAGACCTTATACTTACTTTTAGAAGACTTGAAATACTTCAAAATTACTTGAAGTGCTTCCAAAAGACTGGATACTACTTCCAGAAGACTTGATACTGCTTCTAGATATTTTAAAATGCCTCCTAAAGCTTTGATACTGCCCCTATAAGACTTTATACTGCTTCTAGACGATTTCAAATGCTTTCAGAAGACTTGAGAAGTTTCCAAAAGACTTGATACTGCTTCTAGAAAATTTTAATAATTAAGAATCGATACTGCTTCTAGATATTTTAAAATGCTTTCAAAAGATTAGATATAGCCCCTGCAAGACTTTATACTATTTCTGGAAGATTTGAAATGCTTTCAGAAGACTCGAGAAGATTCCAGAAGACTTGATACTGCTTCTAGATGTTTTAAAATGCTTCCTAAAGGCTTGATACTGTTCCTGTAAGACTTTATACTGCTTCCAGAAGATTTCAAATGCTTTCAGAAGACTTGAGAAGTTTCCAAAAGACTTGATACTGCTTCTAGAAGATTTTAATAATTAAGACATGATACTGCTTCTAGATATTTTAAAATGCTTCCAAAAGATTAGATATAGCCCCTGTAAGACTTTATACTGTTTCTGGAAGATTTGAAATGCTTTCAGAAGACTCGAGAAGATTCCAGAAGACTTGATACTACTTCTAGAAGATTTAAAATGGTTACAAAAGTCTCGATATTGGCTCAGGTAGGCTTAATATTGCTTCTAGAAGATCTAAATTGCTTCCAAAACATTTGGAATGCTAACAAAAGATTTGATATTGCTGTCAGAATACTTAACATTGTGTCTACAATTCTTGAAATGCTTCCAGAAAATTAATTTATTTGGTGCCAATCGTATTTTCATTGCAAATCTTTCTTAATGCTCCCAGATTTCTAAACGATAAATCTTCTTTCATGAAATCCCGGCATGAACCCGGAATATACTGGGACTGGACTGAAACTGAAATGTACAAGTATCTTAAAATTGAGATACCATTCCTAAGATGACTAATTGTTTAATTGTTAAGATTTCAAGGCATTAAAGATGGTATTTGCACCTCCTAGCGGTCATCCCAGAATCCTGAAAATAATTTCCTGTATTTTCTCTTAGCCACTTTAGTCATAAAGTTTTTTTCCTGCAAGTCTGCTGTCAAATAATTTTCAGTATTTTCTCTTAGCCACGATTTTATGATTAATAAAATCTTTTCCTGCAAGTTTAACTATCGACTTACAGAGTCTTTTAGCAATTTGCAACCGCTGGTTCAGCGGACCGCAACCATTCAAGTTAACATTTTTTTTAATATATCCGTTCTTGTCTACGAAAAAAGGACTTACTTTCGAAAATAAGTTTTGGTGGAAACAGCTAATAAAGGTAAATCGGTCATTTCGTCAGTTTCTAGTTAGTTAATCCCTTTTTTCTGTATCTGCCAATGTTGAAGGACGTCAAAGTATTATTTCAGATCAGAATGTTGTCGTTGTTAATGGCGTTAATTGCTAGTTTCAGATTTCTATATATATAATACTGTAGAAGTGAGTTTGTAAATATAATTATATTGGACATTTTATTACTGATTGCGCAAGTGAGGAATAATCTTGGGATTAAATGAGAACACAAGCTGAGTAACTCATCTCCACAAAGCTCGAATTCAAGTAGAGGATTATCAAAATTTATGTGGAAATACAGATGGCTCAAACGGTTCGTCGTTTTAACTACACTGAGGTCACTCTGGAAGTGCTGCCAATGAAACCGCAGATGAGCTAGTGCTAAAGCGTTTTTAGGACCAGAACCAGCAATTTGTGTAAGATTTACGATGCCCAAATAGAGGATTCGAAAAATTCTGCAGCTAACTGATTTATCTTTAGATCGTCAGTGGTTCATCTAACACAATCTTCGTAGCTTCATAAGCGCCGGTTTTTGAAAATAAGTATGACTGTTCTCAAAACAAAAGTGACATGAAAAACGTCCATGTATCTGGCGCATATGCATCTTCACAAGCAATATTTGGTCTATAATTGAAATTTTTTGAACTTTTGAAATGAACATTTTGTATCCTAGCAGTATTTGGTATTTTGGAAGCAAAATCAAATTGTATTAACAATTTCGTGCCTTTTGCAATAAAAATGTCTTCTTTAAGACTTTGCATTTTCAAACATTTTTTTGCCAGTAGTTTTACAAACGGTATCAAGTCTTTTGGAATCATTTAAAATCTTCTAGAAATAGTATCAAGTCTTTCAGCTGCAGTATAAAATCTTGTGGAAGCAGTTCAAGCCTTCTGAAAGCTATGTTAAGGCTTCTAGAAGCATTATCAAGTCTTCCAGAGGTAGTATCAACATTTTTGAAAGCAGTTCAAGGCTCCTGGTAGCTTATCAAGTTTGTTTTAAGCAGTATCAGCCACCGAAGAAACGAAAGGTGAAGTTTAATATTGATCTCGAATCGGGGGCGGAGCAAAACGTTTTTCCTACACATAAACTCCCTATTCGTACACCTGGTCACTGACATGCTGTCAAATCACCATTTTGGCTCGAATCGTTTGAATACATAGATATCATGAACCGCGGTACTTTAGTAATCTAGGGAGTTTAATACAAATCTCTTATTTGGCAAAGAAACCCGGACTCTCAGTCCGGTGCGAGCACTCACGTCAAAAAAAAAATGCGCGTGTACTGGAGGGTTAATCTTATAATTAAATATTTTTATTTCTTCATTCCTCCTCAGAGCTTATATTGCTCAATTTTAAATGCTATGTATTATATATTTAATGTTATTGTTACTAATAGAACTTAAATAAAAAGTACTGTTAAGATGAAACATATTTTTATAAACCTGCATAAAAAATTAATTGATTTTAAAATTACTAATTATTACATATTTAATTTGTGATAATATTGTCATGATTTATTATTAAAGTCTTTTCATCATTTAATAAGATTTGTATAGCTATAAACAAGGATTTTAGGTTTGATAAATGTACACCTACGCCACACTCTCGTGATTCGGCTCTCCGAATCACAAGAAAGTGATTCGGAGAGCCGTAGCTTCCATGTCTCCTATTGCACACCGCTAATTTTACTAATTTCCACTTTTTCTTATAGATTGTAATACTTTCATATACATATATGGTATTTTTATCTATTATATATATAATTATTGCTGTAGATTTTTTTTGAAAATACTTTTCATTACTAGCAAGAATATTACTAATTTTTAGCTATATATTCTTTGTTGTTATTTACTTGTTATTGAGGATGAATACTCTTAGTTTAGTTTTATTTAAGGGAAACCGCGCTTGTGGGATATTGTCCTATTGCTTCCTCCAAATGTAAATAAATAAATTTGTAATAATTTTAATAATCAAATTGACCATTTAAAAATCGTTTATTTTTCACTTTACGACTAGTTCTTTTCTTCAATATGAAGTAAAAATATATACAAAAACATTTAACATCTATCATTTTTAATATTAATATTTAAATCGCTAAAATAAGCATGTTGCATAGCATCTTCTGCGGACATTCTTTGAGTTGGATTACAAACTAATAATCGTTGTAATAAATCGCGCCCTCGATTCCCCAATTTCGGCACAACCTAAAAAATTATCTTCAAATCAATTTTTAACCGATATTAAAAAATAATTAACCTGTAAAAGACTCAAATTTGGTTGATACAAAGGATAAGGTTTATAATCGGGTAAACTAGACATTCCCGGCCAAGTTTCATCAGTAGGGGTCCCCAACATCCTAAAAATTCTTCTTAATTGATCATCAACATCAGCCCCTGGATACAAAGGCCGTCCTGCATTAGTTAATTCGGCAAAAATACAACCCGCACTCCACATATCGATGGATGTTGTGTATAATTTAGCCCCAAATAACACATCAGGGGGGCGATACCACAAAGTGACCACTTCCGCTGAGTAACACTTCACCGGAATTCCAAATGCTCTAGCCAATCCAAAATCGGCTAATTTTAACTCACCATTTTTATTAATTAATAAATTTTGAGGTTTTAAATCTCTATGTAGGACGTTGTGACTGTGACAAAAAGCAAGTCCTCTTAATAACTGATACATAAACGATTTAACCACATCGGAATCAATATCTCCGTTTAAACTATCAAAGTATTTCTTTAAATCTTGGTCGCAATGTTCGAATACTAAAGTAAGTTTTTTATCGCTGTGTAAGACGTCGTAAAGTCTTACTATATTTTTATGTTTCAATTCTTTTAAAAGACAAATTTCTCGTAAAGCTGAAGACGGTACTCCTTCGTCATCATCATCTAAACGTACTCTTTTTAACGCAACTATTTCGTGTGTCTCTCTATTTTTCGCTTTAAATACGGTACCATAAGTTCCTTCACCGATTTTCTCTAATTTTTCATATTTCTGCATAGTATTTCAGTTAAAAATTGTAATAAACTCTGCGTTGTTATTATTATTATTATTACAAGAAAGTTTTTGATTGGATACTGGGGAATTTTATTTTTGTTGTAACCACTTCAAAAAATTTTTTTTGTTTATAACTACATATTAAGTTTGTTTTAATTAGTTTAATTAAATAAAGGGATTCCAATAAAGGTTATTATTAAGTAATTTTAAATCGTATTATTTTAAAATAATAATAAATCAATAAAACCAACTACACCTAACTTCATAATTATTGCGTGTCAATCGAGTTGTCACCGGTGTCGTTGACTTTATAGGTTAGAAACGAAAATTTTATAAGAAATGGCTAAAGTTGGAGCTGTTTTGAAGAAATTCTACACGGAATACGCAACGAAAACGCCGAAAAAACTAAAAATTATCGATGCTTACCTTTTGTACATTTTACTTACCGGAATCGTTCAATTCGTGTATTGTCTGTTAGTTGGAACATTCCCATTCAATTCCTTTTTGAGCGGTTTTATTTCCAGCGTAAGCTGTTTTGTATTAGCAGGTATAAAAAGAGAACGTTATTTATGATTTTGTGCCTTAATAAAATTATTTTTAGTTTGCCTTCGTTTACAAGTCAACCCAGAAAATCGGAGTCAATTCGTTGGAATTAGCCCGGAAAGAGGATTCGCTGATTTTATATTCGCTCATATTGTGCTTCACCTTGTAGTTATGAACTTCATTGGTTAATTTTTTCCAATTTTATTTTGAATAATAATCAGAAATGTTAAATAAATTAAAAGAGAATCTTTTTTTACAATATTTTGGTTAAATAAAGTAAACTTACACTTCTTTATTATTGATTCGTTTTATTGATTGCTTTATTTATTAATAAATTGGGCAATATTCAATAAGTACAAAGTTTTAGAGGTTATGAAATGATTCATAATAGATAAGAAATTTTAACTACAATCGATTGATAATGACTCATTTAGTCATATAATTGACTATAAAACAGGGCTGAGGTAAATATTTTCGCTGTAAAAAACGTTTGATTTAGTTTGAGAACATTTTTAGCGTTAAAAACATGAACGAAAGAGGTTATGATGTAAGCAATATTCCAAAATACGGTTTAAAATTAAAACTTGACCATAAATACCCCGAAAATTGGAGCCAAACTCGTGTACCTACGTTGGGGCAATTATGGCAAATGCTACATTTAATAATAAGGTATAAATAAATTAATTTTTTAATGATTTTAAAATTGAGGTTATGTTTTTTTTTAGATATGTAATTTATTATATAAAAATTAAATTACAAGGGAGACGAGCCGTTATGGATTATGTTAAACCTGAAAGAGCTAAGAGGATTTATGGTAGACCTGTTGTAATTGTTTTTCTTTTATTTAGTTACAAAATATTTCTTTTTAGGGGTTCCGTTGGGTGGAATTGGTTGTGGGACAATCGGGAGGGGTTATAAAGGTGAATTTTGTCGATATCAATTAAAACCGGGCAGATATGAGTATGAAACGATCGATGCCAATCAGTTTATTGTTACAATACAAGATGAGAATAAAAAAACGATTTTTCAAAGCTTATTATCCACATACGAGTGAGCTAATTTAACCTTAATTAATAAAATAAATTAATTTCGATTTATTTATAGAAAGAAATCGGACGTTTTAATGAGTTGGAAATCTTTTATTGATCCCAAACTTTGCAATTACACCGGGTTATACCCAAGGGCTTGGACTGAATTCGATTTGAGTCAATACGGCGTTAAATTAATTTGTAGACAAATTAGCCCAGTAATACCTCATAATTACAAGGTATATTTTAAATTAAACTTTTATTTGCTTAATAAGTATAAGTTAACATTTAAGGATTCATCTTTACCATGTGCCGTTTTTGTTTGGAACATTCAAAACACCTCCAATAAAGAAAGATATGTTACAATTACGTTTACATTTAAAAATGGAGTTGGAACCAAAGATGATAAATCAGGTAAATTAATATTTATTCAAATTCATGTCTAAATAGATTATTTCGTATATTATAAGAGTTAGAAATAAGTTAATTTTAATATCGAAAACTTTAAAATGCTATCATATTTTTTATATTATTTATATTTGAGATATAGAAGCTTCTTTTTTTTAACTCTTATATTAAATTAGATTAAATTAAATTAATTTAATTTAAATTTAAAATTATTTATAGCTACATGTAGTTTAAAACAATTTTCATACTTAAACAACGAAGGAGTTTTAATCTACAACACAATCGATAAATTACCATGTTGCTACGCACTTTCTATAAGAAAAAAAGATGACTTGGAAATTTCTAGATTATTACACTTTGAACCGAAAGGTGATGGAAGAGATGTGTGGCTTCCGCTTTTAAAACATGGCAAATTCGACAAAGTTATTGAAAAAAAGAAAGATGATCATGTTTTCGGGGAAGTTGGCAGCGCGATCGCTGCGCAAATTCATCTTATACCCCAACAAAGTGGAGAAATTGAAACTTGTTTAGTTTGGGATATGCCGATTATTTATTTCCATGATAGGACCCAAAAGTATTTTAAGTATTACACGAAATTCTTCGGAAGTGATAAGCCCGCTTTAAAAATCGTCGATTATGTATTTAAGAATTATAAACGTTGGGAAGAAGATATTTATAATTGGCAAGAACCAGTATTAAATAATGATAATTTACCAGATTGGTATAAATCGGCTTTGTTTAATGAAAGTTATTTTATTTCGGATGGTGGGAGTATTTGGGTTACTTTAGATAAAGAAGAAGAGGCGAAGTTAAGTCAAACTGATCCAAGGTAAATTAGTCAAGTAGTATGTGTTAAAACTAGATTAAATTTGCTCTTAATTGATTTTTAAAATTTGTTTATGCTGTTCTGGGTTTCTTGCAATCTTTATTGCTGACTGGTTGTCTAGATAAATTACTATTGCATTGCTTTGGTTATTGATTAAGCCCAAATCTGTCAGTATACTTCTCAACTTCACATTTGGCAAAACTCAAAGCTACATACTCAGCTTCACTTGAAAATAATGATACAACAGATTGTTTTCATGAACACCATGATACTACATTGCGAAAAACATGTTTAAGAATTTTTGACTATTAAATAAGATTCGATCATTATTTCGAATTGCAGTTGTAGCATCTTGAATTTTTCGCCTCAGTTCTTCGATCGTATCAATTCTGTTCTTGTATACCATATCTTTCATTTGTGACCATACTGAAAAATCCAGTGGATTTAAATGTAGGCTTCTTGGTGGCCATACATATTTACTTCCACGGCCGATCCAACGATGCGGAAAATGTTCATTTAAATAATAAATTGAGCTCAGGAAGACTATAATGTGGTGGCGCACCATCTTGCATATACCACTTTAAATTTTTATAATAATTATCTAAAGATGTCTAAAATCGTCTAAAGTATGTCTCTAATAAGTGTCTAAAGTTATATAAAAATATTCCATAACTTGTCTAAAACCATCCAACGTTATCTGCATCAATCAACTTATTTTAACTTTTCTTAAGATGTTTAAAATCATCAAGAACTGTCTAAAATCATCAACAACTTTCTAAGATATGTCACTGGTAGCCTACAATTATTTCAAGGTGCTTAAAATCACCTACAACTTGTGTAAAATCATCCAAAATTTGTCTAAAATATATCTCTAATAGCTAATAATTGTCTAATAATCAAAAGATTCGACAGGTTTTATTAATATGTCTCTAATTGCTTATAATTATCTAAAGTTGTCTAACATTATCTAGCTACCAAAATTATCCAATATTTGTCTGAAATAAAACTCTAATTACCTATAATTGTCTGAAGATATCCAAAATCATCAAAAATAGTCTAAAATTTGTCTGTAATCATCTATGTTTGTCAAAAGCTGTTCAAAATTATTAATAACCATCTAAAATTAGATTACAATTACTCTCAAATTGTATGAAATCATCCTAATAATTATCTAAAGATGTCTAAAATTGTCAAAAGTATGTCTCTAATAAGTGTCTAAAGTTATATAAAAATATTAATAACTATCTTTAATCAACTAAAGTTTGTGTGTAGTCATCCATAACTTGTCTAAAACCATCCAACGTTATCTGCATCAATCAACTTATTTTAACTTTTCTTAAGATGTTTAAAATCATCAAGAACTGTCTAAAATCATCAACAACTTTAGAAGATATGTTTTCAGATTTCTAAATAATTTGTGATTAGGTTGTACCATTAAAATTGGTTTGAGCAAAATAACATATCACATTTTGCATATCATTATTAGAAAGCTCATTATGTCGTGGCATTTTGAAATTGGTGTAACTCTACTAAGCCAACTTTGCTTATGTTAAAAAATAAAAATTTTAAAAGCAGTAATACATTTAAATGTAAATAACTCGAAAACCGTTAGACTTCAAAAAGCTTCAAAATTATTAAGAAATTTCGAAATAAAAATTTAATTTTCAACACCCTGTGTCTCGAAAGTCTCCGATATTCGAATTTTCCATTCTTTCTGATTCACCCTGTATATGCAGTTAATATTCACTTTAAATAAGGTACTTGATGTAAAATCATTTTTTCTTCTGTTTCTTACATTCTCAAATTTTCTTTTAAAATCATTTTTACCTTTTCATTTTTTTATCGTTTCCAATTATTATTCTATATGAAATGGATTTATTTTTCTCTCAATTTGTACTTGTGTTTTTAAAAATTTATTGTTCTAAAATTTGTAAAATCATCTTTTAGTGCCATCAAATACTTCGATCCTCCCAACCTCATTTTACTCTCACTTCTTGGATGTGGATTTTTATGCTATTTACACAACTTGTCTAAAACCATCCAACGTTATCTGCATCAATCAACTTATTTTAACTTTTCTTAAGATGTTTAAAATCATCAAGAACTGTCTAAAATCATCAACAACTTTCTAAGATATGTCACTCATAGCCTACAATTATCTCAAGGTTCTTAAAATCACCTACAACTTGTGTAAAATCATCCAAAATTTGTCTAAAATATATCTCTAATAGCTAATAATTGTCTAATAATCAAAAACTCAAAAATATGTCTCTAATTGCCTACAAGTGTCTAAAATTGTGTAAAATCATTATTAACCGTCTAAAATCATCCAAAATTAGTTTAGAATTATCCACAAGTTGTCTACAGTTATCCAACGTTATCTAAAGTTTTTGAAAGTAGGCTAAAATTGTTATAAATCTTACAAATTTGTATTGTAATAAAATCCCATACTTATTATTAAAATATGTTGCAGCAGATGCTGGAACAGAATTGAGAAGAAACACTTCTCGGCTTTTTGCGTATGGGTATGGATATTGTATTTATACGTTAAGAGTTTTGTGTGTGCATTCGGCGTCTATATAGCTTTTAGAATAGTGCATACTATTTTCAGAAAATTGGATACTAAAGGAAGGCGAGACATTGTTAACTCAAGACATTGCCGGCTAGTATTGTTCAGATAACCAGATACTGCTGACAGAATCTAGATACTGCCTATAGATGACTATATCTAGATACTGTTAATAAATATCTAGAAATTACGAAAAGCAAATTAGATAATGTTTGTATAGCACAGCATATTAGTTCCAGAATATTATATATTACTATGTTACAACTGAGGACTAGATGTTGTTCCTTCAAGATACTGCTTTGAAAAATCTGGTTCTGTTGATATAACACCAGATATAGCTAGCAAAAGATTTGATACTAGCTAGCAATTGTTAATTCGAGACTAGATACTGAAATTTGATACTATTTATACAACTCTTGATATCGCTCTTGGAAGACCACACGTTGCTAATAACAGTCGAGATGCGTCTTCCTTTAAACGTCTAGTAGCTCATGTAAAAGGTCGTGTAAATGATCTTCAAGAAAACTTAAGTACACACGTCCATTGCATTTGAGAGGGAATGCGAATGGACCGATGAAAAAATTGGATATTACACCGCAACAAATATTGACTTTAAATTCGTGTTGAAAATGTCTTTCCATCACAACATGTTAATTCACGGAATTCCATAAGTGATTATTTTGTCAGTTGAAAACGCCCCGTCTTGTAAACGTCGCTTCATCAGTGAACGGAATCTGGTCAAGAAAATTTTCATTTTCGCGTAATTTATTTTGTAAAAAGTGGGCATAATGTAGGCGTACTGCATGATCTTGCGGTAATAAGTTTTGAACGGGAGTATAATGATATGACCAAATTTCTTCTTTTTCTAAAACTCTGTAAGGAGCGGCTCTTACATTGCGGGTGGGCGTGCAAATGCGTATGCAACAAATTGAAATTTGTCACGCAGAAGATTATTTGGTCAAAAGGATAATAATAAAAAAATAAGAGTAAAATTTAATATAATAAACTTTAATGAATAGAGTTATCAAACAAATTATAAAAGATGAAAGAAAAAAAATGATAAATAATAAAACTTTTAATTAAACAAAATTGAAAAGAAACTAATATTTCCGATCAAAAATTATTAACCGATTAAAAATTACTGAACAAGAAGTTATCAATTGAATTTATTGAGACTCCTCTGACGAAAGTTACCAAATAATTTCATACAATTTAGACATACCAAATTATAGAACGGAAGCTGTTAGCAATTTTACAGAAAACATAACTTACAGAGGGTTAAAAATCTCATCGTGGTAACGGTTATTGATCGATTCTCGCTCTTGGTCCCAGCGCCACCCTTGGTAATTGGTTCGCCCCCGAAGATGGATCTCTACTTCCGGATTTGGAACTCTTCTCAAAGCTCCCCGGATTGGTGAAGGATTCTTCTTCTTGGGCTTCCTTGGGGCTGACCACGGGTTGGGACTCTCTGAACTGAAGACCGAGACTAAGACTCGACTGACTGAGACTCCCTTTCTTTAACCCGTCTGAGATTTTTATACCCTTCTTTTTCCAAGCGCTCTTAATCTAAACAATTAATTTCATTGGTCCTACAACTCGGACGAAAACCATTCGCTCTTAAACTAAATGTAAAGAAAGAAATCATATAGGGAACCTTTTGTTTAAATTAACGTACAAAAATTGAAAATCAATTCTAAAATCAATCAATAAATTTTAATAGAACCCGCGGTTCACTTCAACTCTACACACTGACGATTGGCTTATTCCGGTTGTAATACTTAATCGGCGGGTACTTACAGATGGATTTGCTGCATCTCGAATCAGTATCTCTTCTTCGTCAACGCTAATTTTTTTTTTGTCGAACCATTGTACTTTTATGACGAAGAGACCCGTTTCTCCAGGGTGATTGTACAGATTCCTAAATAATTTGTGATTAGGTTGTCTTCGATTTGGATATAACTCCAAATATCTTCAGGCTGCTGCTAAATCATTAAAATTGGTTTGAGCAAAATAACAAATCACATTTCGCATATCATTATTAGAAAACTCATTATGTCGTGGCATTTTGAAATTGGTGTAACTCTACTAAGCCAACTTTGCTTATGTTAAAAAATTAAAAATTTAAAAGCAGCAATACATTTAAATGTAAATAACTCGTAAACCGTTAGACTTCAAAAAGCTTCAAAATTATTAAGAAATTTCGAAATAAAAATTTAATTTTCAACACCCTGTATCTCGAAAGTCTCCGATATTCGAATTTTCCATTCTTTCTGATTCACCCTGTATATGCAGTTAATATTCGCTTTAAATAAGGTACTTGATGTAAAATCAATTTTTCTTCTGTTTGTTCTACATTTACGTCTAAATATGTACCCGCATTTCCAAAATCTTTCATTCTCAAATTTTCTTTTAAAATCATTTTTACATTTTTACATTTTTATTTTTTTATCGTTTCCAATTATTATTCTATATTATTTTTTATCTATTTTCATGTTTAAACGTTAGTCTGAGTATTTTCAATTGATTGTTTAAAATTTTCTTTAATCATTAATTTATTAAATCTCTTATTCCAATACTTAGGTGATTTTTTAATCGTGTAAAGCTTTTTTCAATTTTAAAACTTTATTCTGGGCTGTTGATATTCTCTCCGGCGGTTTCAAATATATTACTTCCTTTAAGTTTTCATATAAAAACGCGGCTTTCATCCATCTTTTGAACGGATTTTCTTCTAATTCATTTGAAATGATGTGCTATAGGTAAAAGTATTCTGTTTGCGGCTTTACTACTGGAGTATAAATATCACTATAATTAATGATTATTTCATCATTAGTCATTATTTCATCATGTCTTCAATGGCAACATTTTCCTCTTCCTCGTCATCTTTTTCTTTTTTACTTTCATGATTTTTCTTTGCTGGATTTTCAATACTTTTATTTTTACCAAAAATTATTCTCTAGTAACTTCTATTCGTTTCGTTTTTTGACAATAAATATTTATTACCTTAGCTTTACCATCCTATTTCGTTCTTTTTTCTTTCGGGACCTGTACATATCCTTCTCTTCGAAATATTTGTAAATCTTCTAATTGGAAATCTTCATTGAACCATAACTGCACAAAAACATTTTCCAGCCCAAAAGCACTTTACAATATTTTTTTCTTTCAACATAGTTCTTCCTACTTTTACCAATGTTCTCATTTCTCGTTTAGCTCTACCATTTTATTGAGGTGTTTATGGTATTGTTCTTTGGTGTCTGATTCCGTGTTTCGTTAAAATTTCTTGAACTTTATTACAAGTAAATTCTAAACCATTGTCTGTTTTTTATAAAATGGATTTATTTTTCTCTCAGTTTGTACTTGTGTTTTTAAAAATTTATTGTTCTAAAATTTGTAAAATCATCTTTTAGTGCCATCAAATACTTCGATCCTCCCAACCTCATTTTACTCTCACTTCTTGGATGTGGATTTTTATGCTATTTACACAGCTTGCATAGAAAAATTCAGTATCTTCACAATTGATATTATGCCGCTTTAACAATTCTTTCTGTAATGCTTTTGATGGATATGCAAGTCTCTTCTGCCATCCTTGTAAAGTATTTATAGTTATTCCTACAATTGCTCTACAACCAAATTCTATATAAATTTCATCTTATACAACTTTCCATCTCTTAATGCTATCGCAATAACTATATTATCTTTAGTAAATTTACACATTTTTTCATCTGATATCATTTTATAACCTTTCGATAGAGCAACTCCCAAAGGAAATAGATTTACAGATTTACTTTCAAATCTGGTAAGTACAAAACTTTTTTCAAATCGACCATTTCTGAGTTCTTTCCAATCAACGCCTTGTTCAACACAAATTTTTATCTCCAATTTTTTTAACAAATTGTTTTTCCTGATAATATATGTAATCGCTTACGTCACTGTCCAATATCCAAGCTGTACTATTTATTATCTTACTTAGTAATACTGTATTAATAAATGCATCGACTTTTATTTCGTTTTTCATTCTGTTTATGGTTTTTTGATCTCTAAACCAGCAATTTTTAGCGATATGACCTTGTTTTTTTACAAATATGACATGTTCCATCTTCCTTTACTCTTCCTACAATTTTATTTATTGTGTCCAAATTTTCCGCCTTGAAAACATTTGATCATTCTAATTTCATCTTCTGTTTTTGTTACAAAAGCAGTTTCAATTTTTTCGTTTGTTTTAATCTTTGCAACATCTTCAAGCAACAATCGTGATGTTAATTCACATATTGACTCTTCGATGGAACTGATTCTTATACGGATACAAAATGTTTGTACAGTTGGCCTTCGTATTTAGTAGAGTTGAGCGATACCTTCGTGGTATCGATACTATTCAAAATATCGAATTATTCGTAATAATATTTTAATAATATAGTGAGTAGATAATAAGTATTTTTTATGTATTTTTCTTCGTAGATTTTAATTTTGCGGTTAAAATGGTGGAAGGAATAAAAGCAAAAAGAAAGAGAAATAATTAATTTTGTTTGGAGATTATTATCATTTTCTACAATTTTTTTAAATTTTAATGCACCATTGAGCTTTTTCTACAGAATTCAGTCCTAGCATCTACTGCGAATGTTTATGAGAACACGTATTTTGAGTTGAGACTTAAACTACTTCTAGGAGACCTGAACTGCTTCCAGAGAAATTCAAATGTTTCATATGCAATACTTCTAGAAGATTGGATACTGGTAAAAGAAGAATTGAAATGCTTTTAAAATACTCGATACTGCCTTTGATAGACTTTATACTGCTTCAAAAAGATTTTAAATGCTTCAAAATGTTTCAAATGTTTGGAATTGCTTCTGACAGACTTGAAATGCTTCCAGAAGACTTAATACTACCCCTGGAAGACTTGATACAGCTTCTAGAAGACTTGATATTACTTCCAGAAGACTTGATACTGGTTGTAGAAGACTTGAAACTGCTTCCAGAAAACTTAATACTGCCTCTGGAAGACTTGATACTGCCTCTAGAAGATTTGATATTGCTTCCAGAAGACCTGATACTGGTTGTAGAAGACTTGAAATGATTCCAAAAGATTTGACATTGCCTTTGGAAGACTTGAACTACTTCTAGATGGCTTGAAATGCTTCTAGAATACTTAATATTCCCTTTGGAAGATTTGATGCTGCTAGAAGCCTTAAAAAGTTTCCAGAAAACTTTTTTATATATTCAGAAAATTTGATGCTGGTTATAGAAACCTTGAAATACTTCCAAAACACTCGGTATTTCCGCTGAAAGACTTGAAATGCTTCCAGAAGACTCGATACTGCTTCTGGAAGACTTGAAAGTGCTTCCAAAAGATTTAATATTACGTTTGGAAAGCTTCAACTACTTCTAGAAGACTTAATAAAATGCTTCCTAAAGACTTGATACTGCTTATAAAAATACTGGCAGAAAACATTTTGATCGCAAAAAAAAAACAAAAACCATTTGAGTTTGTTTCGAAAATATTAAATACTATTGGACAAAATGTAAAATCTTGACTTAAGTAGTCTAAAAACTGTTAATCAAACACTAAATATTGCTGGAAGAAAACATTTTTAATATAAAAGGCAAATATATATAATTTGATTTTGCTTCCAAAATACCAAGTAGTGTTGGCAAAATACAATATCTTCATTTCAAAATTTAGATATTTCCCTTGCAAGCGAATCATAGATGTTGGATACGTGGTTGCGCATGCAGACTTTTTCCAATTCAGCTGGTTTCATAACCCAGTACCAATATCTATATGTTCTTGATAATTTTTCTCGATTATCGTACTCGTCGCATAAAACCAAGTAGATACGTCAAATTTCGTGTTTTAACACTAACGGATTTTAAAATGATGAGGAATAACCACATACTGAATCTTATTTTCAAAGTACCTTAGCTTCCTTAAAGCATTTTAAGACACCTCTCTATATGAAGTTTTCTTGAAATTTTTTTATGGAGAATCACCATTTTAAATATACTATAAACACAACTTCCTGTATAAAGGATGAAATAGTGCGGGGACGGAAAATTGTGGCTTTACCATTGAAAATTTAAAAAATGTTTTTATGTCATTATACATTACTGTCACAGCTGCATCGATTAAAATTATTGGTGGTTCTGCTATCTAATACAATAAGTGAATGCTATAAGTGGATATCTTGATTTCAAATTTTGAATGCAAGGTTGCCAAGTTGTTAATCATATTGTGAAATTTTTTGATAAATCATGTGGTCATTTAAAATTCGTTATCAGCATTATTATTAAATATTGAAGGATGTAATTTGGCATATCGATAAACAAAGCTTGGGTCTTTCGAACACCAGTAATAGTATTGGATAATATTATATAGGATGGTTACTAGAACCGGTTGATTTATGGAATGTTCGAGGGACCATAACTTTGTTATTTTAAATGGAACACCTTATATTTTTACAATATCTCAAAAGGCTTTGTTAATTACCTTTCATTTTTATTAAGCATATGGTATGTCTAACACATGTACTTTTTGAGATAAATAGACTATTTCGAAAATGTTGGTATAAATCTGATTTTTTCACAGGAAATAAACTATGAACTATGAAGAAGTATACATGTGTACATATTCAGTACAAAAAAGACTAGAATTTTCAAATGGGTATTAAAAAAAGATCAACAACAATATAATTTCTTTGATTATGTTTAATACAGCGAATAAGCGATGTTACCTAAAAATAACTACACTTAGCAGCAGAAGTCTGCGTACAAAAAACTTCTAACACTTTAACTGAAAAAATAAGAGTCATGATCTAATGTGATAAACTTCAATTTTTTTTTATTTTGTGTATTAACTACATATAATTCTATTAACAAAATATGCATCAATAAAACAGAAATATTAGTTACAAAAAAAATTAAAATTAAAAATTCTCCAAATAATGCGTATGCAAAAATCTGCGTACAAATAAAGACGCCTTCCCCAAAATATACTTATTTACTTAAATACGTAGTTGGCGATGTACGCTTTCCGATTTAAATAAAAGATAATCGGTGTCAATTATATTAGCAGAGGCTTAGAAGCTAAAAGTTAGAATGGACACGAAAGGAAAGAAAATTGAATTGGGAGAGAGAAAAATTATTGTAAAGTTATGGAAAGAGGGAAAATCTTTTCGAAAAATAGGAGAAACTGTCGGCAGGTCACACTCTTCCATTCAAAGAGTAATTAATAATTATAAAGTCACTGAAGATTACCTCTCACGTTCGTGATCTGGTAGACCATCCCTTTTAACAAACCGAGAGAAGCGAAAAATTGTACAGCAGGTTAGAAAAGAACCTAGGCTGACGGCAAAAAAAATAGTAGAAAATGTACAAGAAGAATTTCATAAAACTATCAGCAAAGATACGGTGAGAAGGACGTTAAAAAAAGCTAACTATCACAGTCGCGTTGCACGAAAAAAGCCATTTGTGTCAGAGGTCAATCGTCAGAAGCGGATCGCTTTTGCAAAAAAACTCTTAGACAAGCCCATTGAATTCTGGGAGAAAGTTCTCTTTACAGATGAGAGCAAATTTTGCATTTTCGGCATTAAGGGTAAACAACTTGTATGGAGAAAACCTAATACTGCCCTTAATCCCGAAAATTTGAAAGCGACTGTAAAACACGGAGGTGGTGGAGTTATGGTTTGGGGGTGTATGTGCACCAAAGGGGTGAGAAGGTTGGTTTTCATAACATCGACAATGGACCATAAAATGTATATAGACATTTTAAAAGAAAATTTGAAGCCTAGCATCGAAAACTTGGGCTTGGGCATACTTTTTTCAACAAGATAATGACCCCAAACATTGCGCCCACAACAGTAAGCTTTGGCTACTATACAATACCCCAAGGCAACTTAAAACACCTCCACAATCGCCGGACTTGAATCCCATCGAACACCTCTGGGATTTACTGGAACGCAGGATTCGGCAACACAACATAACGTCGAAGGAAACGTTAAAAAATGTTATGATTGAGGAATGGGCCAAAATCAGTTCGGACGAAACGAAGAAATTAGTGCACTCCATGCCTAAACGTTTAAGGGAGGTCATTAAACGTAAAGGTTATCCGACCTCATATTAATATAGAAACAATGATCTGATCATTTATGAATTTTTTATAAATACTGTCCTGACTTGTACGCAGATTTTTGCATACCCGTTATTTGTAGAATTTTTAGTTTTGATTTTTTTCTGTAACTACTGTTTCTGTTTTGTTGAAGCATATTTTGTTAATAGAATTATATGTAGTTAATATACAAAATAAAAAAAAATCAAGTTTATCACATTAGATTATGACTCTTATTTTTTCAATTAAAGTGTTAGAAGTTTTTTGTACGCAGACTTCTGCTGCTAAGTGTATGTTAACCGCCTTAATCTTCATTACTATGATATTGTCAACAGTAAATTTATATGAAACGTAGTCCACTAACATCGATGGTCCTAAACTATATGGGCAGGGATTTTAGAATCTCTGATCAGATCGTATTTCTTCGAGGCAACCATTAACGAATGATCTTTTTGATTTCCTTAGAAAATCAATTGCCAAACCTTTTAGAAGATGTTTCACTAAGCGTTTGACAACGAATGTGGTCTCAGCACGATGGTACACCTCCTCACTATGATGGCATTTTTGCAACATATTTAAATAGAATTTTTGAAAAGTTGTTTTCTTAATACTATTGTCTATGCACAGATCCATACTTTTTAATCGTTTATGAACTAAACTTACTTGCATTTGTTTAAAAATGTCTTCTTCATAGTATATTTCTTGAGAAAAAATCAAGTTTATGCCGACATTTTTGAAATAGTCTAATTATCTCCAAAAGTATACACGTTAAATATACCATATGCTTAACGACAGTGAAAGGTATTTAATGAAGCCTTCTGAGGCATTGAAAAAATATAGGGTGTTCCGTTTAAAATAACAAAGTTATAGTCCCTGAAACATTTCATAAATTAACTGGTTCTGGTAACCACCCTGTATAATATTACCCAATAGTATTAATGTGATTTCAAGGACTAAAGCTTTGTTTATCGATATGCCAAATTGCAATGTTCAATATTTAATAATAGTGGTGATAATGAATTTTATGTCTGTGGTGAGGCCGTCACTGAAACGACTTCTACCTCTTTATGTTCTATTTCAAAAGAATATTCGCTCAATAAAATGGATCATCCCGCTAATCTCGACGTGGGGTCTCTTAAAGAGAACAACCACTTTAACGGTCGGTGATCAGTTGTAACCGTGAACTCGTTTCCGTAGAGGTAACACCTAAAATGTTTAATCGCCCACACGATTGCTAAACATTCTTGCTCTGTAACGCTGTAATTCCGTTCGGCTTTATTCATCTGGCGGCTCGCGTACGCCACTGGCTTCTCAATTCCCTCAATTTCGAAAGATATCTTTCGAAGTTGAATTGAAACTAAGTTCAGAATTCTCTCTTTTTTTTTGACGTGTGCAAGGCCTTAAGTAACCTCGGGTCTTGGAGGGGTGCGAAACTTTCATTAGGCGTTTCCTAACGTCTGGACATCCCCTAATCTAACCTCTAAGTTTTTTAACGACTTCTTCGTGTCGATTCGCATCTCCTCCATCAGACTGCGGATACATAATTTTTAACAAAATTTAACACGAAGTCTGGTCTCTATACCGGACGTCGTTAACTTGAGACGTGATTTTTAGTTTCTAAAATAACGAAAGGCTGCACTCTAGGAATTTCTAATTCGAATGGTTATTTCTTAAAACCGTTAAATAATTTTCGAATTATTACAAGTCACTAAAAGATTTTTCAAAGATTTTCACAAAATGATTAATGACTTGGCAACCTTGTATTCAAAATATAAAAACAAGATACACATTTATAGCATTTAAGACAGGTAATCAATATATGTAGAAAGATGTATAGTGTTACATTTAAAAAAATGAAGTTGAGTGGGATTCTGGAATTGTGAAACACCCTGTATAGTTGAAAATAATTCTAATCGATGCAGCTTTGATAGTAATGTATGATGACATAAAAATATTTTTTTTTATTTTCAACAGTAAGGCCACAATCTTCCGTCCTCGCACTATTGACTCACCCTGTATAACAAACACTTTTCGATATTTGGATACTCCGATTTTTTCGATATTTTGCAGGTATCGGGTGTCAATACTAAGGAAAGTATCGATACCATCGACAAATATTGATACTTTGTCCAGATACTTTTAGTGTTAAAAAAATTCCGTCTTACTAAATGTAATCTTGATTTATGTTCATATAAGCAGTTTTTCCCACATTTCATGTGCAGGTTCTCAACTCAAAATGCGTGTCATAAGGGCTCCATCTTTTCTATTAATATTTCTCGTGCTTTTTTACATCTTTCAATCTACACTTCTTTAATTTTTTTTCATTTTTTATATTCACATCTTCATATTTCTTCATATCATTGCTTAAAATTTTGAAAGAAAGAATACTTTCTTTTCTTTTTATTTAATTTTTTTATTAACTTCACTTTTTCTTTTTTCTTTGACCTGATGATAACCTGTTAGATGTGGCGTTCTTTTAAATTATAATCACCGGTATACCTTCAACAGCTTTATTCTGATTTCTGATATAAACGACACCACACACTAAAACAACTTTTTTCTAACTATGGAATACCCATCTCAATCTACATTATTTAAATAACTAATTCTAATGCTAACTATTCTATGTCGAATGTAACGATTGTTACTTCACAAAAACGGTGATGATTTCATAGCAATATCTCAATTAATCCTTGAGATATAACTTGAAACTTAATAAAATCAAAGAAAAATTTTTAATTTTAGACTCGAATATGGCAAATTTGCTTATTTAGAAGGCCACGAATATCGTATGTACAACACTTACGACGTTCATTTTTACGCATCTTACGCTTTAATAATGAATTTTCCTCATTTACAACAATCGATTCAATACCAATTTAAAGATGCGATTTTCGCCGAGGATAAACGAAAAGTTTGGATGCTTTACGATGGAAAAACGGTCGATAGAAAAGTTAAAAACACCGTTCCTCACGATTTAGGGGATCCAGGTTGAACCAAAAATTTCAAAATTCCAAACAAAATAATATTTTTTTTTTTAATTTTAGAATTTGAGCCATATTCGCTTTTAAACGGTTATCCGATACACGACGTTAGCGAATGGAGGGATTTAAACGTAAAATTCGTCTTGCAAGTTTACAGAGATTATAAATTAATGAAATCGAACAATTTTTGTGATGATCCAAATCAGTATTTAACCGATTTATACGACGCTTGTAAAACCGTTATGGCGTTTACTTTAAAATTCGATTCAGATCATGACGGATTAATTGAAAACGAAGGAATGCCAGATGAGACTTATGATAGTTGGGTAATGAACGGAACGAGGTAAATACATAAAATCTTTTTCTTTATTAACAATTTTATTTAATTAATTTAAATTAATTTAGCGCTTATTGTGGTGGTTTATGGTTATCAGCTATTTATTCAATGATGGAAATAACGAAAATATTAGAAAAAACGGACGATTACGACTTTTACAAAGAAATATTCGATCGTGGTCAAAAATCGTTCGAAAAGAAATTGTGGAATGGAAAATTTTACAATTTCGATTGTGGCTCGAAAAATCCGACAGAAACTATTATGTCTGATCAACTTTGCGGACATTGGTATTTAAGAACGAGCGGATTAAAATACGAAGTTTTTCCCGAAAACCACGTTAAAAGTTCTTTAAAGACGATCTTTGAAAATAACGTATTGAAATTTGGCCAGGGGCAAATGGGAGCTGTTAACGGGTTCTTAACCACGGGTAAAGTCGATAAAATATCTGTGCAAAGCGAAGAAATGTGGACTGGAGTTACTTATGGTTTAGCTGCAAATATGATTTATGAAGTAATTATTAATTAATTAATTAAGATTTGATTATGTGTTGATTTTTGTTTTAGGGGATGGTTGATGAGGCTTTTCAAACTGCAGGGGGGCTTTATAAGACTATGACAGACAAATTGGGATTAGCTTTTGAAACCCCTGAAGCTTTGTATGAAAAGAATTATTATAGGAGTATTGGTTATATGAGACCACTTAGCATTTGGTCAATGCAGTTAGCTTTAAACGAATTAAATCAAAAGAAATAATTTTATTGTTAGCTAAATCTTTTTTGTGCGGATTAATTAATCAATAAATTAAATTAAAATGTATTATTTAAATTTAAAAAGAACGCGAAAAGCTTTTAGCAGTTTCTTTAATAATCTTTAATGATCAATTTTCACGTTGGAATACTGTTATTGCTACTTGGTACATTATTACAATATCTGAATGTAGTCTGTACTCCATCTCTGCCAAAAATGCTGATACATTTGCTGCAATCTCCGGTATTGTCTGAGCTCGTTGCTTGCAACTTCCGTAACATTTACCTGAGACAATGCATTCGGTTTTCCAATAAGAAAAGGGTCAAAGCTAGTAAGTCATTAGGGTGATTGGAAATAAGGATAAGAGGACGTGAATTCAAAACAGCCTCAATTTGTACAAAAACAGCATTTTGCTGTCTTTTACAGAGTTTAATAAAACCAATAAAAGTAGATAATTTACTTCTTATTACATTATTTTCACATATTGGTAACACAGATCCACATCATGTATTAATAACATCATCTACATATTTGAATGCCATGATGAGATCGATATCAATTGTTCGTAATTGTTTTGATAGCGACAATGTATAGCTCATAACTTTTTGAAGAATCACTAAACATCACAAAATCCGAAGATCGAAAGCGTACTTAGCAATTGAGCGGCTTGTTGCGATGTTTCCTTGTTGTGATTAAATTGGAGTTCTTCACAATCGCTGAATAAATTTCTCTGAATCTTATAATAGCTTCATGTTTGTGGACCCATATTTTACACATTGAGAGCAATCTTTTTATTAGCAATTTCGGACTTTTGTTAATGAATATGAATCAGCAATAGCAAGGTTAAGAGAGTGTGCACTACAGTGTACATAAAGAGCAAGAAGACATTCTTTACGAACAAAAGCTTGAGTACCGTGCAAATATCCACTCATAGCTGCAGCCCCGTCATAACCTTGACTAAGCATATGAGAACATTCAAGTTCATGCTTTTTTAGAACTGTAATAATAAAATTTGGATAATAAGTTGGAATATATTCAAGGAACATCTCTTTAAGTCTATGGTGTTTAAGTTATTAATCTGTGATATGGTAGATAGTATAGTTTGTTTCGTTACACTGCTTGTTGGAGGAATGAAATCCAAACCAATTCAAGAGTTTTAGTTTTAAATAAGAATTAGTTTCCTTCTTCATTTTGATCAAATTCTTCTACTACTAATTCATCTCCACCAGGAGATGCTGTACGGACTCCCACCCTTCCCCATACAATCTACACCCCCTTTCCGCATCCTCCATCCAATATCTGTTAGCTCTCTCCTTATGCCCACACCTGAACCTGGCAAACAGCCTCTTCTCCTCCTCATCTCTCTCTCTCATTAGGTACTTTGGTAGCCCCTCCAATATCACCTCGTAATAATTTGAATACTTTCCTTTATCGCTGTCCTCTTTTGCATATAAACATCTCTGTCAGTGCTCTCCAACTATTTCCATATTTCAATCCCATCTTTTCTTTTTCTGATCACACCTTTCTTTGAGTATCCCATAACGTCCATTGCCTGCTTCAATCTGTCTGCAGCACTCCCCTAAGATCTTACAATGTCGTCTACCCTGCACGCTTCCCTCAAAACACACCGCTCGCTTACCCGCCTCCACCCTCAACTTATCTAACTTAATTCTTCCCTCACTATATATCCCGGAGTCTCCCTAGCTAATCCCAACACCTCCAGTATGTCCTCCCTACTGGTTGTTCTCCTTAAATCTATACCCCAAATATTTGTACCCAATCACTTCCTGGATTACGTTGCTTTTCGATCTCCAATTTTCAGTTTTTCTTCGACTCTCTCCTCCGGTATCTGGTCTGCACATCCTCTAAAAACCCTTGCTCTTTCTATCCTCATATCTCTATAACTACACTTTGTATTAAGCTCTTAAACAAGTTCCTTCCTTCCGCATCTCTCTCAAAAATCCTCTCACCCCATTCTCAAACCTTTCCCATAATCCTATTTGCCGTCGTTGCCAACATTCTAATATGTCCTCCCTCCTTGTTCTTCTTAAATCTATACCCTCAGTATGTGCACTCCATCACTTTCTCTATTACGTTGTCTTTCCGTCTCCGATTTTTAGTTTTTCTCCCCTTACAGAATTTGTTCATTTTCGACTTATCCACCTTCACCCCCAAATCTTTCCTGCCAAAATACCGTATTTTAACCGTATTTTGCTCTCATTTCACCCGCGTCCCTCACAATCACGTCCCAATCAATCAGTTAGATCTAATGATATAAAAACAGCACTAATACTAGACCTAGAAGAGAAAAGATTCAGGTTTAGCCGTGCGTCTTCAAACGCTAAACTAAATTTTGGGCAAAATCCAAAACTTTTCACTTCTAGGTGTAGTGTTAGTTCTAGATTTACTTCAATTGAAATACACAAGGTTGCCAAATCAGTTTGTAAAGTACTCTATTTCAGAAATTATTAATTCTAGAGGCCATTCCTTTGTATTACAATAAATGATTGACAGGTATAAAAAAGGATTCTTCACGCTTTAATTGGGAGACAAAAGAATGCGGCCTTCACGGTATAATCGGGGACCAAAACAAACTACTTGTATTGACATTCCTTTGTATAACAATAGATGATTGACAGGTGTAAACAATGGCTCTTCACGCTTTAATTGGGAGACAAAAGAAGGGGTCGTTCACGGTATAATCGGGGACCAAAATAAACTACCTGTTTTAACATTCCTTCGTATATCAATAGATGATTGACAAGTGTAAACAATCCTTCGTAAATTGTAAAGTATAATTTACTTTGTACCAGTTACTAAATCGTCAGCATAAAAATTCAAAAATGATATTACTAATTTGAGGTAGATCTTGTTTGATGTCATGAGCAATTTGTTAAAGACTTTTAATTGCTAAAAACGCAGCTGATGGCGTACCATAATAATAGATAATAATAGAATAAAAAAATCTAATCTCCTAAAATTCTCCAATTGTTTGAAGATATTGTCAATAATAATAATATGTATTTATTGATGGTTGACTTTCTGATGATTGGACGGCGAGTTAACTCATTGGTGAGAACCTTTGGGTGGTTTTCTAATCTATTGATGTAATCAGAACTCTGATAAGGAATTACTTATTTCCATTCGTGTTGGCATTTGAAAGTCCTCATGGATGATATGGTTAGTCACGTACCATGGTGTCTGACAGATATGATGGAGTATTTCAGGCTGAAATCGTTACAGTTGCATGATGTTTGTTTTGCTTGCAATTTCCCACAATTGTACTCCGTATTCCCAAATAGGTCTTAGTATAGCCTTGTAGATTCTAAGTTTATTTTCGTTGCTTAAACCGGAGCTTTTATTCATGTACCAATACATTCTTTTATACAACGTTCCCAAATGTAACCTTTTAGCCCATATGTGCTTACTTCAAGTAAGATATCTGTCTAGATATATTCCTAAGTACTTCATTGACGGACATGTTGCTCTTGTCAGGCCAAACGTAATGAGACGATCAAAAACCTTCGATATGGGTATAAGTATATAGAGATAGCTGCATTTGAGATACCTTGGGTAGCTATTATTGGTTCAGAGTTAGTGGCGATAATTACGATGTCGTCAACGTAGGTACCAATGACTATTGTATTGATAACTGGAATGTCTGATGTATATACTAAATATAAAATCGGTCCTAGCACAGTTCCTTGTGGAACTCCTTCGTATAAGTTGTAGGGTAGTGTATACCTCCTCTTGCTGTAAGACTTTGACTGTGATCTTAACCAGGTGATGTCTTTGATTTCTGTCCATTAATAGTATCTCTGATTTCTGACAAGCTTACATTCCTGATTGGGAGGTCAATGTGATAGGGAGCTGCTAGTGTTTCCTGTATAAATTCATCGTGATCAGGTGGTGCTCTAGAATTAGGTGTAAATACCTTTTGTAGATGTTCAGAAAAGGCTGCTGCCCTTTCGTCTTCATTTCTTGCACAAGTACCGTCATTCTTCCTAACAGCTGTCTTCGAGATTTGTTTCTGTTTTAGTGTCTTGGTTATTTTCCATAAAGAAAATTTTTGTCTGCTGTATGGGACAGATTTTTTAATAAGCTTTTGGTAGTCTACTTTTTATATTGTTGTAACGCTTCTTTTAGTTATTGTGAGGCTTTGCAGGGTTTTTCTGAATTCCCTCTTCTCTTTGATCATGTTGAATGTTTCCCGTGGACAAATGCCGGGATTAGGAATAGATAACAATTATGGGGTGGGAGTTTAAATTGCAAATGGCTACTGGTTTTAATACAATCCAGCTCAACACGCTCTTCTGTAATATAGGTAAAACGTTATGATTAATTAATTAATCATAACGTTTGATCTGTCCAATAGAATTTAACTGCGAGAAAATTTCTGCTCTCAACAAAAGACTGATCTGATTTGGGTCGCAGAAATTAGGATCAGCCAATTTTAAGCATATTGGAAATTTGACAACACGTCAAAAATCTGTTCATCAGCCAAAAGTCACACTCACGCCTTTGGTAATACGTCTAGCTGTTTGATTAATTTCTGTTACTAGCTAATTTACCTTGTATGTGTGCGGTTTCAAACTTTTCATTAAATCATTTGTCATAATGTTGGATTAAAAACCAGAATCAAATAAAGTTCGTGCTCTTCACCATTTACCT
Source organism: Onthophagus sagittarius (assembly GCA_036711965.1). Taxonomy (NCBI): domain Eukaryota; kingdom Metazoa; phylum Arthropoda; class Insecta; order Coleoptera; family Scarabaeidae; genus Onthophagus; species Onthophagus sagittarius. The sequence continues at coordinate 60,518,785 of JASERS010000002.1, read as the reverse complement.
TCCCTATTCTTTACTTCAACTATCCCTGTTGACAAAAAAGCATTGCACTGATAGTTTTGCATGTAAAACAGCATATGCAGTGGAAAGCAATTTACATTTTTTCTCATAACAGCATATACAGAAATGACTTAAAAACCTATAACATCAAATGAAAAGATGATGGTTATTTTATGATGATATTTCAATTTCTACAAATTTGATATCTACAATAACGTATAAGTCGATGTAGAGATGAATTTTATAAAAACCTAACAACAGAAATTCGGTATTCTGCAAATTAAATTCCTATTAAATTATTCTTAAAATGGTGATGATTTAATGGTAACATCTCAATTAATTCTTGAGCTGTGACATCATAACATCAAACGATGTTTTATTTAACTTAATCCTGTTTGAAGAAATGAAAACGACGAAGAGATTAAATTAATTCATGAGGAGATTTCCAATTTGGGTTACTGTTACAAAATCACGGTAAGTCATCTTCGACGAGCCATTGTAATACTGATCTACATTTCTAAAAGAATTAAAACCGGACACTCGTTAAATAATAATAATAATAAGAGAATAAAAGGAGAAAATAAATAAATCGCGCGATGAGATCTTTTTGGGGTACACAATGAGACGTTCTCTTCTCTGTGTTAATAATTCAACGCGAATCGGCGTTTGTCCAGTTTTCAGGGGAACTATGCGGGTACCGTTACTCCCCTCAACTACTACTACTACTACTTCTTGGGGTATCCTAAAGAAGTGCACCGCGCAACTTATAAAACAGTACGACATCGACCATCAAATACTTCACATCAAAAAAGTGGACGACTAAATCCGTTCATTTCGAAGAAGCTCTTTTAAAGAACACATCTTCTTTACTTGGTGGTTTTAATTTTTGTGAAAGAGTGATTTGAACTTTTTATGACTCCTTAATAATAATGAAGTTCTTCGCGATATTCGTAAGTATTTGTCTTTTATATGCATTCTCAAAGAAGCTCAATCAAAATTTATAGACCGTAAACGTAATGAGTTATACAACACGGAAGAAACTTACCGTTCTTTTTTTTATTCATTTCTTTCGGTGTTAATCCAACTCTCTTATACGGTTTATTCAATTTTAGATGGAGTTTATGTAATATCCTGTGTGCACCTTGTTAATTTTAACAAATAGTACAAGAAATCTAACAGGAAATTTTAGAAATCGATCATAACATTTTATACGTGACTATTTATCATCTCCATCGAGGTTTCTTTTTATACAAAACTTACGAAATTTTAGTAACAATATAAAACGTGAATTTATGAAAGGAAATATTATACTATAAGCGATTCAAAAAGACCTCTTTTTAAAGCTTGAAATTGGCGGTTATTTGTCAATGATTTGTAAGATCTTAAAATTAAAATTTAAGGAGTGTGGATTACTGAAAAGTATAAATCTGGTATTGTAATTCACACTGGTATTGAAAAATAATGTTAACTGAATTAAAACTTGGTTAAATTTGTTTCAAAAGGCTTAGAAAAAAAGAAAGGAATTAAAAATATCGTTTCTTCCACATTGATGGGTATTAAGAAGTAATTTGTATTGTGCTAAATCTAGATCAAATTTGCTTCCAAATGCTATTTATTTGTACACAATATCTTGAGATATGTTTTAAAATTGATTTTGTGAAAACGCTCAATTTTGTGCGATTTGAATTCAAAGATTCGCTACGTCATAACAATGAAAAAGAAACAAGCTTCATTGTGCTAAATCTAGATCAAATTTGATTTGAATCGCTTTTTATTTCAACATAATATCTCATCTTGTTCTTGAGATACGACGCTTTTAAAATTAACTTTGCTAAAATACCCTTTAATGAATCAATTTTGTGCGATTTGAATTCAAAAAATCGCTACATCATAACTACTTGGAATTGAAAGATAATTTTTGCAAAGCTAATTTTGGGTTAAATTTGCGTGAAAATGCTTCTTAATTTATCGAGGTATTTCAATTAGTTTTTGAGATACAATGACTTAATTATTAAATGTGATCTAAAAGATGATAGAATTAAAAAAATCCTGTCTTCACAATTGATGGAGATTAAGAAACAATTTTTATTGTGCTAAATCTAGATCAAATTTGATTTGAAACGATTTCTATTTCAAGCCAATATCTCGTTTCGTTCTTAAGATACGACGCTTTTAAAATTGACTTTGCTAAAATAGCCTTTAATGAATCAATTCTAAGCAATTTAAATTGAACAAATCGCTACATCATATCTACTTGGAATTGAAAGATAATTTTTGGAGGGCTAATTTTGGATTAAATTTGCGTCAAAATGCTTCTTAATTTATCGAGATATCTCAATTAGTTTTTTAGATACTCTGACTTAATTATTAATCGTGATCTAAAAGATGATAGAATTAAAAAAATCGTTTCTTGAAAAGTGATGGGAATTAATAAATAAGTTTTATGGTGCCAAATCTAGATCAAATTTGCTTTGAAATGCTTTTTATTCCAACATAATATCTCATTTCATTCTTGAGATACGACGCTTTTAAAATTGACTTTGCTAAAATATCCTTTAATGAATTAACTTTGTGCGATTTGAATTCAAAAAACGCTACATCATAACTACTTGGAATTGAAAGATAATTTTTGGAGAGCTAATTTTGGATTAAATTTGCATTAAAATGCTTCTTAATTTATCAAGATATCTCCATTAGTTTTTGTGATACAATGACTTAGTTATTAAATGTGATCTAAAAGATGAAGAAGTTAAAAAAATCATTTCTTCAAAAGTGATGGAGATTAAAAAATAATTTTTATTGTGCTAAATCTAGATCAAGTTTGATTTGAAACGCTTTTTATTTCAAAAATGTATCTCATTTTCATCTTGAGATACGACGTTTTTAAAGTTGACTTTGCTTAAATGCTCTTTAAATGAATCAATTTTGTGCATTTTGAATTGAACAAATCGTTACATCATAACTACTTTGAATTGAAAGATAATTTTTGGGGAACTAACTTTTGATTAAATTTGCTTCAAAATGCTTCTTCATTTATCAAGATATCTCAATTAGTTTTAGAGATACAATGACTTAATTATTAAATGTGATCCAAAAGATGATGGAATTAACAAATTCATTTCTTCAAAATGGATATTCAGATATAATTTTTATTGTGCTAAATCTAGATCAAATTTGATTTGAAACGTTTTTTATTTCAAGACAATTTCTCATTTTGTTTTTGAGATATGACGCTTTTAAAATTGAGTTTGCTAAAATGCTCTGTAAATGAATCAATTATATTCGATTTGAATTCAAAAAATCGCTACGTTATAACTACTTGGAATTAAAAGATAGTTTTTGGAGAGCTAATTTTAGATTAAATTTGCGTTAAAATGCTTCTTAATCTATAAAGATATCACAGTTAGTTTTAGAGATACAATAACTTAATTATTAAATGTGATCTAAAAGATGATGGATTTAAAAAAATCATTTCTTCAAAAGTGATGGAGATTAAGAGATAATCTTTATTGTGCTAAATGTAGATCAAATTTGATTTGAAACGCTATTTATTTTAACACAATATCTCATTTCGTTCTTGAGATACGATGTTTTTAAAACTGACTTTGCTAAAATGCCCAATCAATTTTGTGTGATTTGAATTCAAAAAATCGCTACGTCATAACTACTTGGAACGAAAAGATAATTTTTGGAGATTTAATATTAGAATGAATTTACGTAAAAATGCTTCTTAATTTATTAAGATATCTTAATTAGCTTTTGAGATACAATGCCTTAAATATTAAATGTAATCTACAAAATGATGAAATTAAAAATCGTTTCTTCAAAAGTAATGGAAATTAAGAAACAGTTATTATTGTGCCAAATTTACATTAAACTTGCTTTGAAATGCTTTTTATACGAACATAATATCTTATTTGGTTCCTGAGATACGATTTTTTTAAAAATTGACTGCTAAAATACTCTTTAATTAATCAATTTTGTGCGATTTGAATTCAAAAAATCGCTACATCATAACTACTTTGAAGTGAAAGATAATTTTTGGAGAGCTAATTTGGGATTAAGTTTGCGTTAAAATATTTCTTAACTTTTCAAGATATCTCAATTACTTTTTGAGGTACAATGACTTAGTTATTAAATGTGATCTAAAAGATGATGAAGTTAAAAAAATCATTTTTTCAAAAGTGATAGAGATTAAAAAATAATTTTTATTGTGCTAAATCTAGATCAAGTTTGATTTGAAACGCTTTTTATTTCAAAAAAATATCTCATTTTCATCTTGAGATACGACGTTTTTAAAGTTGACTTTGCTTAAATGCTCTTTAAATGAATCAATTTTGTGCATTTTGAATTGAACAAATCGTTACATCATAACTACTTTGAATTGAAAGATAATTTTTGGGGAACTAACTTTTGATTAAATTTGCTTCAAAATGCTTCTTCATTTATCAAGATATCTCAATTAGTTTTAGAGATACAATGACTTAATTATTAAATGCGATCCAAAAGATGATGGAATTAACAAATTCATTTCTTTAAAATGGATATTCAGATATAATTTTTATTGTGCTAAATCTAGATCAAATTTGATTTGAAACGTTTTTTATTTCAAGACAATTTCTCATTTTGTTTTTGAGATATGATGTTTTAAAACTGACTTTACTGAAATGCTTGATCAATTTTTTGTGATTTGAATTCAAAAAATCGTTGCGTTATAACTACTTGGAATTGAAAGATAATTTTTGGAAAGCTAATTTTGGATTAAAGTTGCGTCAAAATGCTTCTTAATTTATCGAGATATCTCAATTAGTTTTTGAGATACAATGACTTAATTATTAAATGTGATCTAAAAGATGATGAAGTTAAAAAAATCATTTCTTCAAAAGTGATGGAGATTAAAAAATAATTTTTATTGTGCTAAATCTAGATCAAGTTTGATTTGAAACGCTTTTTATTTCAAGACAATATCTCATTTTGTTTTTGAGATATGATGTTTTAAAACCGACTTTATTGAAATGCTTAATCAATTTTTTGTGATTTGAATTCAAAAAATCGTTGCGTTATAACTACTTGGAATTGAAAGATAATTTTTGGAGAGCTAATTTTGAGTTAAATTTGCATTAAAATGCTTCTTAATTTATCAAGATATCTCCATTAGTTTTTGTGATACAATGACTTAATTATTAAATGTGATCTAAAAGATGATCGAATTGAAGAAATCATTTCTTCAAAATTGATGGAGATTAAGAAACAATATTTATTGTGCTAAATCTAGATCAAATTTGATTTGAAACGCTTTTTATTTCAACCCAATATCTCATTTTGTGCTTGAGATACGACGCTTTTAAAATTGAGTTTGCTAAAATGCTCTGTAAATGAATCAATTATATTCGATTTGAATTCAAAAAATCGCTACGTTATAACTAATTGGAATTAAAAGATAATTTTTGGAGAGCTAATTTTAGATTAAATTTGCGTTAAAATACTTCTTAATCTATCAAGATATCTCAGTTAGTTTTAGAGATACAATAACTTAATTATTAAATGTGATCTAAAAGATGATGGATTTAAAAAAATCATTTCTTCAAAAGTGATGGAGATTAAGAGATAATCTTTATTGTACTAAATATAGATCAAATTTGATTTGAAACGCTATTTATTTTAACACAATATCTCATTTCGTTCTTGAGATACGATGTTTTTAAAACTGACTTTGCTAAAATGCCAAATTTACATTAAATTTGCTTTGAAATGCTTTTTATTCCAACATAATATCTTATTTGGTTCCTGAGATACGATTTTTTTAAAAATTGACTTTGCTAAAATACTCTTTAATTAATCAATTTTGTGCGATTTGAATTCAAAAAATCGCTACATCATAACTACTTTGAAGTGAAAGATAATGTTTGGAGAGCTAATTTGGGATTAAGTTTGCGTTAAAATATTTCTTAACTTTTCAAGATATCTCAATTACTTTTTGAGATACAATGACTTAATTATTAAATGTGATCTAAAAGATTATGGAATTAAAAACATAATTTCTTCAAAAGTGATGGAGATTAAGAAACAATTTTTATTGTGCTAAATCTAGATCAAGTTTGATTTGAAACGCTTTTTATTTCAAAAAAGTATCTCATTTTCATCTTGAGATACGACGTTTTTAAAGTTGACTTTGCTTAAATGGTCTTTAAATGAATCAATTTTGTGCATTTTGAATTGAACAAATCGTTACATCATAACTACTTTGAATTGAAACATAATTTTTGGGGAACTAACTTTTGATTAAATTTGCTTCAAAATGCTTCTTCATTTATCAAGATATCTCAATTAGTTTTAGAGATACAATGACTTAATTATTAAATGCGATCCAAAAGATGATGGAATTAACAAATTCATTTCTTCAAAATGGACATTCAGATATAATTTTTATTGTGCTAAATCTAGATCAAATTTGATTTGAAACGTTTTTTATTTCAAGACAATTTCTCATTTTGTTTTTGAGATATGATGTTTTAAAACTGACTTTACTGAAATGCTTAATCAATTTTTTGTGATTTGAATTCAAAAAATCGTTGCGTTATAACTACTTGGAATTGAAAGATAATTTTTGGAGAGCTAATTTTTGATTAAATTTGCGTCAATATGCTTCTTTATTTATCAAGATATCTCGATTAGTTTTTGAGATACAATGGCTTAATTATTAGAAGTGATCTAAAAGATGATGGAATTAAAAAAATCATTTCTTCAAAAGTGATGAAGATTAAGAAATAATTTTTATTGTGCTAAATCTAGATCAAATTTCGTTTGAGATGCTTTTTATTTTAAGACAATGCCTCATTTCATTCTTGAGATACGACGTTTTTAAAATTGACTGCTTAAATGGCCAATTAATTTTGTGTGATTTAAGTTCAAAAAGTCGCTACATCATAACTACTTTGAATTGAAAGATAATTTTTGGAGAGCTAATTTTTGATAAAATTTGCGTCAAAATGCTTCTTAATTTATCGAGGTATCTCGATTAGTGTTTGAGATACAATGGCTTTGTTATTAATTATGATCTAAAAGATGATGGAATTAAATAAAATAATTCCTTCAAAATTGATGGGGATTAAGGAATAATTTTTATTGTGCTAAATCTAGATTAAATTTGCTTCGGAACGCTCTGTATCACAACTCAGTGACTCATTATGTTCTTAAGATACGTGGTGTTTAATATCGACATTGTTAAAATAAACTTTAATAAATCAATTCGCAAAATGTTTCTTATATTATCGAGATGTTTGGCCTAAATGTTGCTGGAGAATATGTACAGAACTTATAAGGCATAAAATCTTGTGGATATTGTATGGCTGTAATTAGGTTGGTTACTTAAATGCAATCTTTATGATTTAAATAAGACTCTTGTTAAAGCTTGGAATGAGAGGATTGCTTAATACTATCGCTATATTCTAATTGGATCAGTGATAGTAATAAAAAATGGGCATTTATGAAGAAATTTATAATACATCTGGAATTGTTATCTACCAAAACCGAAGGTACAGCAGAGATTATGCTCGAAGTTTAACTGACTTGGCTAAAAATTTAATAAATAAGACTCAATCTTACGCTTCTTAAGTTCTTCTTTCCTATACTTTTCAAATCATATCATAAGCTAGAATCTTTTTGCTCATCCAACTTCAACAGTTCATCAATTACATAAACCATACTGACGTTTTTGGTATAACTTTAACTAACAATCGACTGCTGAATACCAAACAACAATTAATTCTCCTAATTTAAGCTCAAGGCCGATGTCACCTTGAAATCTATTTGGACTGCTAAACAATGGGAATGAGGTTATCGTAAAGTTTAAATTGTTATTGTTGATTTAAAATCGTTTGAAATGGAGATAGATTCAATCAAAAATATTTAATTTTTCACCATGCATTACTCAATATACAGCTAATAAAAGGCGTCAACGCATAACTGTTGACACTGTTAACCATATGGAATCGTACCATTTCCATGTAACGAAATACTAATTAAGGCAACTGTAAATTTTCAAGTCGTGATCCGGTTTAATAAAACAAAAATAAATTTCCGCTTTAAAGCCGTTTTTAAAGTTATAAAATGCAAAATGATCTAAGTGTTGATACACTAAGTATTTTTTAATTTAAATCTTATCGATTATATTGACTTTTAACTTGAATATATTGACTATATATCTACTCACGGTTGATAGATTTAACGGGACGGAAATTCTACAACTGACACAAATCTACATATCTCGGAAAAGGAAACGAGATCGTTCCTTTTAATTAATAGGCAATCTTTTGTAAGTATACCCATTTTAATAATAACAACTTTAAGCACACATTGTCGCTTAAACTAGTGAGCTTTCACTTTTTCATTATTAACATAACAAGGAAGTTGAGGTATTTGTTTTAAAATCAACTTAAAACTTCTTCTCAAAGAAGATATCTTAGTATTGTTTCGGAACAAGAAAGATACAGGATTCCGTGTTCGACAACCGTGCACAGACAAGAAGACAGGAACAATTAATCGAAGCAGTTCTAATACCGGTTTTAGACTTCCATTTGACCTAATGGAACACGAAGAAACTTTATATAGCTAAAGAGGTTGATCTTGTAGAAGACATCAAAAGATTGCCTCGTCCACCTTTAAAACCCGCTACGTTTAACAAATTTTTATTTTTATATTTGAATTTCTAAAATGAGATGCAAAGAGGTGGCGATGATGTAAATTGAAAAACATCCATCTAAAAAGATTTACCGTAAAATTTATCTAACGGAATCGAAAATATTCGCATTGTGACGAAATTTAACGTCAAAACCAATTTTGTATTTTGTAAGAAGTGGGTTTTCTTGTAGAACACTTCTTTTTAAGTGGAGTATCCCGGAAGGAAAGAAATTGTGTACCTTAGAAATCAAAGAAAGTAGAGTACGTACTAATCGGACGAAAATAATGAGACGTTCATTTCTTCCGGTTTGCAAAAGTAATTTGTAAAATGATTGAAAATCACGGGGAAACGTTTAAAAATGAAAATAACACCGAGTTGAGAGTGTCTTCAATCGTGAAAAACAGTTACAATTATTAAGGCGAAACGGTTTTTCAGTACCGTACAGTGGCGTATACACGATATTTCACTTGGACTGTCACAATGGCACTCGAACTTGGTTGGAATTGGGGTCATGAAGGTCAAATAACTTGGCGCCCACCTCTACCTGTTTCATTAATTTTTTTATTTCATGGATTTTTTTTCGGTCGTTTCTATATACAGAGCGTATCAAAAGTTATGTAGAAAATTAAAAATATTTTAAATAAATCATAACTATTCTTTATAAAAGAATTTTTGTGGATATTAATTAAGCCAAGACGGTAATTTGTTTTCTACACAAAATCGTTCATAAATACATTATTTAAGACGCATTTTGTGATTAAACCGAGATCATTTTCGACTGAGGTGTTAAATACCCAGGTATTTATTTTCAAGGTAATATACCCTGGATATATATCCGGGGTTGTTTACCCAAGATGGATATTTTGAGGCATTTATAAACTTTAAGGAGACCACTTTTCCCTATCTTTGTCATTATAACTTATCCTCAGGTTCTAGGAAAGATATCAACTTGATTTTTTTTTATGTGAAAGACCTTCCTTTTTTATGTTAGTGGAACCTAAAATATTTATTATTTTCGCTTTAGATTTTTTGTAATAAATTTTTTACTGGTACTTAAAAATTTTAGTTATATTTTTGTTGATTTTAATTTTTTTTATTGATATGCCTTATCATATAAAATGGCTATATGATAAGGCTTGTAGGTTACAGTTTCGCGTATTTACAAGTATGATGTGTATGCAGAATTTTACATTCATTGCTGTTATACAAACTGAAATATTTACTCATTTATACTAAAAAACTAGTTTCTCGGCAAACAACAAAAACGTTTTCAAAAAAAATGTATTTCTTGCTACAGACAAATATGTTTTTAGTCATTTTAAATAAATTCAGTACATTCCAGATGCATATGATACATCTTCACCTTCTTGTTCTTCATATAAATTCATATGAATATTCACGTTTTCTTTTTAGTAAACATAAACGCTGTCCGATTTTCTTTGCCAGCGCTTCATTCGCTTTTTCAGCAGCCTTTATGCGTCTGTCATCTAACATTTTCATTACTTTGATGAAATTTTGCCTTGGTTTTAATCCAATTCTGGTGTATAATTAGCATTTGCCTATATGGCCATCATTGAAGCTCGTAACAGCTTCATATGTACCGAATTTCAATGTAGGCAGTTTGACAAATATCTTTTTTGGTATATATGACCAAATTATATTATTCAACGATTCATTGACGTTTTGCGTCCTTCCCTTTAAGCATTTCTCTAGAAACTCTGACTTGGACAAATCATAAAATATTGGTATTATGAAGTCCATAATCTTTTCAGTTAAGTGAAAATGTTTTTGGTGTTGATAATCTTGTTTTACTTTTGCTGCATTATACTGACACCAAGTGGATTTACCTTTTGGGCAGAGGTCGTGCGATGGTTTTACGTCACTTGAAAGCACATGATAGTACAAAGCCTATACAGCAGTCTGCATATTTACAACAGAATCTGCGTTTCTTCTGATTGCCAAACCATAGAAATTTTGCAGTTGTTTGATTGTGGATAACGTCAAACCATTTTTGCCACCTAAGGCAGTTCCATCCGGTAACTTTTTATTTTTTTCTTTAAATTTTCTCAATCTGGTCCCCAGTATTTCTTTTAAATGTACAATATTTGGAGAAAATGTCAATATCAATAATTTTGCCAGTTGTTAGGGAAGACGCTGAAAGAATGCCGTTTAGCGACGTATGGCCACGTTTTTGTCAAGAGCCATCAATTGCAATGGCAAGCTCTCTTGGATTAGATTCTTCGGAGTTTTGGTCTACAGCTTGCTCGATTGCTTCTTTCATGTACTCTTTACAAATTTTTTCGGAGATAGACCCAAGGTAGGCTGCATGAGTGTGATAATTACTCACAGATGCCATAAGATTCAACATACCACAAAGTTTCTCAGCGGCAGCCTTACCTTTGCCTATGAATCACATACCATAAACTAATCTAATGTTTAGATCATAACACATATACTGAGCATCATTATATTCAGTTTGAAATGAATCACAATTGTTTGTAATAGTTTTTTCCTCACACTTACTACAAAAAAATTTTATCTCGCAAGCCAACCCAGAAAGATGTTTTCTAGCAATTTGTAGACAACCACGACATTTCTTGCACACAGCAATATTTCGCAAGGTTTGCTCAATCTTTTTCAAATCAACAGAAGAAGATGGCGCAGGGTTTGAACTTGTTTGTTGAGGCGTGATAGTAAGGCATGGCGTTTTTTCGCGGCGGTTATCAATGTTTATAAATTGGTTGCCTTTGAATTTTCGTTTTTTACACAGTCTGTCACTTCTAGGCATTGTAAGTTCGATTAGATTGTATAATAACTCAATAATAAAACAAACAAGAAACGCAGCAAAGATAACACAATAAAAAGAGTCTAAAACGAAGATCGCGCGAAAAATCACAAAAAAAACGATATGGTCTGATTATATTAGATAAAGAAGAACACTAAACTAAACACTCACGAGAAGTCACAAAAATAAAACGAAATCACCGGCTTATATTAGATACCTAAAAAATAACACTGACTAAAAGCTACCAAAATTAGAACGAAATAATAATCTGCTTATATAAGATAACTGAAACAAGGACACTAATGGTGGGTTCATGCAACGTGTTTTAGTATTAGTCGTAGTCTTAGTCTTAACCGTTTGCGTTAGCTTTAGTTGTAAGGAAAAGTATTGGTTCGTAAAATATTTAAGCATAGCACATTAAAGCAAAATTTGTACATATATAAAGTCGTGTAATACAAAAAGAAATCTGGTGTGAAACAGATTTCAAATGTGTTAGAAACATTTTGTTTCTAACATTATTTAATATGAATAAAAAGAAAATTGTTCGGGATCCCTGGATCCCGGAATTGTTCCCATAATAACAAAAGATCTTCAAAAATATGTAAAAGAAGAACATGGAAAAGAACTGAAACTTCAACTTGACTGCAAAAAAAGATGAAATAGCCCTTTAATCATGTTAAAGCAATATGACTGTCTAAACTACTGTATTATATACACTAATGACAGTGAGTTTCAAATTATGAGAAGTTGGTTTAACTTTTAGATCGGGTCAAAGTGACTGTTGAAGGTATTTGTCATCGAAACATGAATAAAGCAGATATTGCTTTAGAATGCATGCTGCAAGAAATTAAAAAAAAAGTTATGCTCCTTTAGAAAAGACCTTTGAAGATTGTTTGATTTTGATGATTTAACAGCGTAAGACTGTATTCGTCTTCGTTCAGCCTTTTTAAATTCAGATAACGACAATCCTTTCCTCAATAAAACTAACAATAATAAGGGTACAAGAAACGTATAGATGAAAGAGATTAAAATATAATAGAAAGATTTAGAGGAAATGAAGGCAAAAATGACAAAGTCGACCATTAAGAAGAATGCGATATATCATCGTCTTTCTGAAGAAGAAAGTTGACCAGGAGAAACCGAAGTCTTTTAAAGAAACACTTGAAAACAGATAAACCAATCTCGAAATCAATCCCGGGATCCTGGCTTCGTAAAATATAATACACAATCTCGGGATTGTGTATTTGCTTCGGAATTGTAATCCCTAACTTGAATACAGCTTTATTAATCGCACAAATACAAAACATAAAGAATAATTTATTTTTGTGATCTTTGTGTGCTGTATCATAGAGATATAAGTATCATAAAGATTTTGGTGTTCTTGTACCAATTCCATTAATTTTGAATCAATTTGATCTGGGTTTTATTCCATTAAAATCAAAGCTGGAAAAACATGTTTTCTTTTTAGACCGTTTAGAAATGACGTTAATAAACGGTCATTACTTCATCAATATACTAAAATGTCGATTTTGAGGAGCAAATATTAATCGGGTACAATTAGATAGTGCAATTGAATATGTTGAAATGAATTATCTATAAGCATAGGCTGTCAATGCTTTCAAAAGACTTGATACTGTCCATAGAAAACTTAATACTGCTTCTAGAAGACCTGATACTGCTTCCAAGAGATTTGAAATGTGTCCAGAATACTTGTAATGCCTCAGAACACTTGAAATGCTTCCATAAAACTTGATATTGTCTTTGAGAGACTAGAAATGCTTCCAGAAATTTTCACTGGTTTTTGAAGACTTAGTACTACTTTCAGAAGATTTGATATTACCTCCAAACGACTTACTAGTGCCCCTGGATGACTTGAAATGCTTCTAGAAGACTTGATACTGCATTTAAAAAGGCTTGATCTTGCTCTCAGACGATATGAAATGCTTTTAGAAGATTTGATGTAGCTGCCAGAAGGCATGTAGTGACTTGCATAGTCACAAAAGACTTAAACTTTCAGAAAATTTGATATGCCCATAGCAGATTTAATACTGTTTCTAAAGAACCTGATATTACTTCCAAAAGACGTGAAATGTTCAGAATACTTGTAATGCTTTAAAAGATTTAATACTGCTTCTAGAAGGCTTGAAGTTCTTCCAGAAAACTTGATATTGCTTTTGGAAGACTTAAAATGCTTCTAGAAGGCACTTCTTCTAGAAAACTGTATATAGCCTCTGAAAGAGTTGATGCTGGTTTTAGAAAAATTGAAATGCTTCCAAAAACCTTGATTCTGCTTCCAGAAGACTTGATATTGTTTTTAAAACTTCTGGCAGAAAACGTTTTCATTGTAAAAAACACGATATTGTTGATAAACTGTTTGAGTTTCCTTCGAAAATATTAAATACTATTAGACAAAATGCAAAATCTTGATCTTTTTTTATCTCTTTGGATGCTATTACATTAAAATTATTTTAATAGCTACATCCGATGTAGTAGCATCATCTGCCAATATTAAGCGACTTTTACTTCCTAGGACTTAATACCATACTTTAAGCAATAGATTAGGAATTGATAAAGCAGCAAAAACAGTTTGCGTATTTCAACAGTTAAATGGAGTAAATAATGCATCTAGCGGAAACGGGTAACGATTTTTTTTAAGTTTTGCTTATGTTTTTAATCATATATTAAGTTTTAGTTATAATGTAGATCTTGCGATAAACATACATAAAGGAAATGTTCTATTTTCCTGCTAATTTTGAAACAAAAGTATTCTTTTAAAAAACACCCCATGTTTTAATTTTAAATCACCTTTTGAACTGTTTAAAACATATCATACAGTTTTAAAAATGCTTCAAACAGTTTGTTTTAAACACTTTCTTAAAAATATAACAACCCTGATTGAAATTATTGTTATAATTGTAATATAATAAAATCAAAAAGTTAATCAACTCAACCTTTATTTATAAAATAAAACGAAACACTGCCATTAAAGGCACGAAAGAAAAAAGTGCGCGCATGCGTTAAATTGCGACCGAAGGTTTTAGCTTTAAGAAGTTAAAAGTTGGGCAACTCTTGTGACTAAGACAAAAACCGTTTTAGTCATAAGGTGTTGCATGAACAGTACTACTATAACGCACTACCTTAACTTTTCACTCTTATGAATATGACTACAATTAAGACTAAAACACGTTGCATGAACCCACCATAACTAAAAACTCGTGAAAAGTCACAATAATAAAACGCAATAGTTCTTATGTTAGATGACTGAAAACGCAAACGAAAATCGAACTGGTTTATACGAAACTGAACGTGAAAATGAGACAAAATATTATCAAGACATGTATTTATAAATTGTTTTTATACTTTGTTTGTAGGTCCTAAATAAACAAAACTAAACCTATGTGAGACCTTTAGTTCGTAAAGTGAACAAATCAAAAGAAGGTGTTTTTGAAAGGAGGGACTATGCAAACAATCAAAATTTGAAACTTATTCGTATAGAATTTACTAAACAAAAAATAATTTTTACACTTACACTTATTTAACAAAAAAGAATACTTACAATGTACATAAAATTATAAATGAGGTATCAAATTAAAGCTGAAATTCTACTTAATAAAAAGAAATCGATTTTTTTACGATTTTCATCAAGTGGTCCTCTTAAAAAAAGTATAACAAAGACCACTAAAAAAATAACTTTTATTCTAACACTTGACCTAGAACCAGAAACATTAAGTTTTAACTCTTCCTTTAACCTTTCTAGAAGGAATCTAGTACTATGTCTAGTATTATCGTAAATTCTTCTGAAACTGAAAATATAACTAACAATAGATCCACAACCTAGCTTTAGTATTAACACTAGACATAGAACTAGAAACATTAGGATTTAGTCTTACTTCTCTTTAGACGGGTAAATCTTAATGTTTCTTGTTGTAAGTCTAATGTTAGTTCTGAAGATAGGTTTGGTTGAGTTGGATTGGGTTCCGTCTTAAGAGAGGTACAACTAAACCTAAATGCTTTTTGTTGTAGGTTTAGTATTAGACTCTAGCACTAATAATATAGTCTTAGATTGTTGTAAACTTGTGCCAAATTAAAACTAGAAGTAACACTAGACCTAGTACTAGAATGTTTCGGTTTAGCCATGTGTCTTCAAATCTGAATCTTTATAGTACTAGGTTTAGTGATAGTTCTAGTTTTAATAGCCATTCAGTGCTTGATTGTTGTAAAATCTTCTGGAACTAATACTAGACTTACAATCTAGCTATAGTATTAACACTAGACCTAGAAACATTAAGATTTAACCGTACGTCTCTTTAGACGGCTAAAAGCTAATGTTTCTAGTTCTAAGTCTAATGTTAGCTCTGAAGCTAGGTTGGATTGGATTCATCTTAAGAAAGGTACGGATAAACCTAAATGTTTTTCGTAGATTTTCTAATATTACCTCTAGCGTTACTGATGGCTATATTTTTAGTTGTTCAATCTAACTAGATTTAAGATGTAGGCCTGAAAAGTTGCTATATACGTGGTCATAAAGATTATGTCTTTAAAACTTTTTTATTACGTACCATTGAATTTTCCAACCGATTCTAAAATGCCATTCCTTTTTCATCTTTTTTACTCTTTGAAATATTTGATGTCACTAAATAATTTCTCTGCTCACCTAAGTCAGCGCATTGGAATATGCGCTGATAGTGGTTAGGTCAATAACGATGCTTGCTCGTTTGGATTTCTATAATATTATGTCTTATAAATGTTGGGATGTTTTGAGTAGCGATGTAACAGATACTCGCATCCGCATTGTTTTGAGGATCCGGTCAGGTCAGCTCCCGGCATTAATAAATATTTTCTTAAATCGTATAAGAAGCACTATCACTAGAACTAATACTGGTGTGGTGAGGCCGTCACTGAACGACTTCAACCTCTGGTAATTACCGCTGCCACCAGAAACAGTATTTCGCGCTACCTAATTCTTAGTCTGAAGGACTCCTACCTGATCCTATTTATTCAAACAAGATTAAATGGCAAGCGCGCGGTCACTATTTCAGAACCGTGGGTTTTTGCACTAAAGCTCTCAGGAAATGTGAAATAAAACGACAAGTGTTCTAACCACACTTAATCTATATTTACAAAAATAACAAAAAAAGGCAAGACACAAAGTTAATCTTAAAAAACTACCTACGTGAATACCCGACGTTACTTAAGGAGTCAAAACAAAATTAAAAATGAAAATAACCTGTCTGAACCTAACCCTACAGCGAACTCTCGTTGACCGATAAATGATAGGGAGAACTGGCAAACAGACTTACCCCGGACGTGTATTCCGATCTGGTGGTCTCGGTGATGGGTCGCAACCTGGATCCTGTTGAAATCTTCTCGGGATAATCCGGGAAGACTTCTTCGACACAAACACACCAAATCCTCAAGTGAACACGGTTTCCGACACGACGCGGACGCCCGAATCAGAAGAAAGTTGCCCTTGAAGCTGAGTCAAAGTTCTCGATTTCGACGGGACTTAGAATTGGCGTTAAAGCGAATCTAAGTTTCGGTCTAACAGAGCGCTGGTTGAGTATTGGTTCGAAATCTTTCTAAAAAGATATCTTTCGAAGTTGAATTGAAACTAAGTTCAGAATTCCCTTTTTTTTATGACGTGTGCAAGGCCTTAAGTAACCTCGGGTCTTGGAGGCGTGCAAAACCTTCATTAGGCGTTCCCTAACGTCTGGACATCCCCGACACCTGGGGCCAATCCAAAATACGGGGCGGATATTTTACAATAATTTTCTGAGCCAATGAGGGAATTTGTGGAAGGGAAGAATTCCTCGCCCACAAGTCAAGAAGATAACATCCGCCACTAACTAATCCCAAAAATCGTTACGTAATTTCCAAACAGTGGAAACCATCAAATTTTTACGTGACCTAACGTCTAAGTTTTTAACGACTTCTTCGTGTCGATTCGCATCTCCCCCATCAAACTGCGAATACATAATTTTTAACAAAATTTAACACGAAGTCTGGTCTCTATACCGGACGTCGTTAACTTGAGACGTGATTTTTAGTTTTTAAAATAACGAAAGGCTGCACTCGAGGAATTTCTAATTCGAATGATTATTTCTTAAAACCGTTAAATAATTTTCGAATTATTACATAGTATTGACACTAGACCTAGAACTAGAAACATTAGGAATTAGTCGTACGTCTCTTTAGACGGCTAAAAGCTAATATTTCTAGTTCTAAGTCTAATGTTAGCTCTGAAGCTAGGTTGGATTTGATTCATCTTAAGAAAGGTATAGATAAACCTAAATGTTTTTCGTTGAGGGTCTAATGTTAGCTCTAGCGTTAGTGTTGGCTATATTTTTAGTTGTTGTTCAGTCTAAATAGATTTAAGATGTAGGGCTGAAAAGTTGCTATACAGGTGGTCATAAAGATTATGTCTTTAAAACTTTTTTATTACGTACAATTGAATTTTCCAACCGATTCTAAGATGCAATTGCTTTTAAAATTTTTTTTACTCTTTGAAATATTTGATGTGTCTGCCGTTGTCACTAATAATTTCTCTGCTCACCTAAGTCAGCGCATTAAAATTCCGGTCCCCAAACGTTACAATACTTTGTATGTGTCTATAGTGGTCAACAACGATGCTTGCTCGTTTGGATTTCTGTTATATTATGTCTTATAAATGTTGGGATTTTGAATGTTGGGACATCCGCATTGTTTTGAGGATTCAGTCAGAAGCACTATCACTAGAACTAATACTGGACATAGAACTAAAAACAGCCGTGTTTAGCTGTGCATCTAAAAAACTGTTTTTGGTGCATTAGATCTATTTTGGTGAATATATTTCATAATCAAAAATTTGTAGTTTAACGTCCCAATTAGTATTTATAATTATTTTTCGTACAATAAACAACCTGAAGATGTATCTAACCAATTAGTACTCTCAAAAATACCAAAATCAATTATTTTCAATTCTTCACCGTTAATTGAGTATCTCACCAATATTATTATTACATTAAAACTGGTTTTGTCACCACCAATCAATATATCCCAACAAAATCTTTCGTTTATCGTACGCCTCTGAGAATTTTAAATACCAAACCAACTCTTTGAACTTTATGTTAACTTGGTGCTATAATTAGGTTCATTTAAACTCTGTTTGCAACCTAACCCAAATTAAATACTTGGATTTTCTGGAAAGCAACATAAAAATGTTACATCCTACTTGAAAGAAGATATATTGAATCCTGATCAACTTGGAATGTGGAAGCATAAAAATGGGTTCAAGTAGGTATCCAGGATTGCTGGAGGCGGCTAACATCTTTGAAGTTGGCCGTGGTTAGGTTTAAACTTGACATGCATCTTGATGTAAATCCAAAAATTAAGACTTTTACGAAACTTCGCACTTAAATTATTGCATCTTGCTTGAAACATAAGGAATAAGAAGGAATAATATAATTTCGGAGACGTTTTTCAGACGAAATACCAAACTTCTTTGAGCTTTAGGAATTTGGTACTAATTAAGTTCATTTAACTTCTGTTTGCATCTTAACCCAAACTAAATGCTTGGATTTTGTGGAAACCAACGTAAAAATGTTGAATCCCGCTAAAAATGGAAAAAAGTTATACGCGACCAACTTGGAATATTGGTGCATAAAGTCGAATGCGAGTTGGTATGCAAGATTTTCAGAGGTAATGAAAATGACTTCGGCCGTCTTCGAAGCCAGCCGTCATCAGATCTAAACTTGCTTTGCATTTTAATATGAACCCAAACATTAAGTATATATGAAACTTTGTACATAAAGCGTTGCATTTTGATTGAAATAGAAAGAAAATATAATCTGGGTCGACTTTGAAGACGTCAGTCACCTCAAACTTCAAATGTTACTTAGATAATGTGAGGAATAAAGGCATTATGGCCAATCAAATCTGTCGTAGGCTCCTTGAACGGAATTGAGGTCTTAAACCACAAAAATCTTATTGAACATACGTAGCAACAGGTTATAGCACGAGGTTTTCTCCGACGATTACAGAGTCGAACGTGCCAATCAAGACGTTTAAAGTATGCTGATGACTTGGGTGAAGGATGAGAACTACGAAAATGGGGCAGAATTATTGACATTTTCACACGTTCAGTCTCAAAATGTATTGTTTTAAGTTTTACAACATTGGTTAAGTATCTAAGAAGTGCATTAGAACCACTTTGGTGAAGATCAATTAATATATTTTATATCTAAAAAATTTTGTATTTTCTAACAAACATCCCACTTACATTGGGATTTACATTGATTGAGACAGATCCTATAACACCTTTTTTATCTTTTCACATATTAGAAGTACTTTAAAAAATCTGAAAATTACGAATATCAATTACTTTAATTGTCGATTTCTGTGTTATATGTAAATAGATATAAAATAGGAGGATTTTAGTAACATTTCTCAACATTCATTTTGTAACATTTCTCAATAACTCCGCTAAATCCTTATCCGCATCCACTAAACCCACATCCATAACCTCACTAGTTTTGAGTGATCCGCAGTTGGATACTGATGATAAATTCAACTTATGCTATAATGAATTCTTAGCTGTTTTTGTATTTTGCCTTTCCTAAAAAACAAACAAGGGATAAATGTCAGGACACTGATATTATTTGGTTTGGGAAAAATTTAAGGCAATTGAGGTTGCGGTATGTTTTTGTATGTGCACTTTACAATTAATTTAAAACGGATGATTTACGGAGTCTGCTTAATACACTTAGACCTAAGTGTAGAAATGCAACCGCCAAAATTACAACTACTAGCGATTATATTCCCAACTCAAAGAATAAAACTCGGGCAATGTGGAAGATAGTAAATTTTAAGCGTGGAAAAACCGATAATATGAAGCTAAATGTTGATGATTTAAATACTTATTTTGTAAATGTTGCTGGTACAAAAGCCGCATACGTCAAATATTGCAGTCCATTGATATTAATGTCATTAATTTCAATATTGCGTTACGTGTGTGGTATTTCTAGCAGTTTGACCGCATCTTTTGATACTGGTATTTTTCTTAATGTGATGCCAGTTCGCAAAAAGGGGGTCACCATGATATTGTTAACTCGCCCAATTAGTATTCTTCAAACTTTTTTCGAAGATTTATGGATTTCGTTGAGCACAACAACTTACTACATCTAAATCCATTTGGTTTTAGAAGGGGTGGATGGTGGACTCAAATGTAAGCTTTGTTAACCTATGTCTACATAGTTTCGAAAGAAATGAGTATTGTGTTGCATTTTTTTAGATTAAACACGAGCTTTTGATACTATTTCACATCAATTACTACTTGATAAATTCGTTAATTTTTACAATTTTGATGGACAAAGCGTTGAATTAATAAAATCTTATTTGGCAAACAAGTTACAATAGGTCAGGGTTGCGGAAGCTGTCATTGGCAGATGTAGTATTAAAATGGGTGTTCCACAAGGCTACATTTTGAGGTCTGTTATTTCAACGTCTTCTCTACCTATCTGGATGAAGACGTGTATTGTCTATTATATGATGATGATGCAACCCTTGTTATAAAAGGGGAAAATTGTGGTGATGTATTGGAAATTAGCCAAAGCTGTTAGAACTCTTATCACATTAAGGAAGAACTACGACCCCAAGCCACTAAATTAAATTTAGCCATAACAGCTAAATTTTGCTGAGCATGTACGAGAATTGGGTAGTAAGATCAGTAGAAATATCTTCTTAAGAAAGCTGAAAGCGGAGGTAACTCAAGAGGTGCGTATTATGCACTGATTCATTCCCTATTGTCAAATATAATACTCACTTGGGGAAGCATTCCAAGTAGTACATACATCTTTGCTTTGTATTGCAAAGGAGAAGAGTGAAAGTGGTGGAGGGTCTTTGAAGTGCACAGGACTGCCGAGATGTTTTCAATAGATTAAAGACTTTTTTACTCTCACGCTCTGAGTGCGTTTGATAACAAGGAACATTACGAGGTTTGCAAAATGGTTTGAGGTTATTGCAAATATTCATGAACAAGAATAAAATGTATAACAATTACTACTGTTTATCCAAAACACAATTTGGGCCGGGGTACTTATCTCGAGTGATACTCAACAAACTGCTAAAAGAATTAAAGGAAAACTCTAATAGAAGAATTTTTAAATGCAGTAAAATAAAGTTCTTAAATGCAGGGATCGGATTGTATTCACTAAGGCACAGAATTTTTGTAACAAAACAATACGGTTTTCCCCCTCCACTTGTTATCAATGCTGTTCTAGAAAATAAGTTGTGTTGGGTTGAAAATATAAACCCAACCCAATTATTGGGTTGAAGATATAAAAAAATATTTGTTAATTATAATTCAAAGAAAAAGGTTACTTAGAAGGTTACTATTCAAAGAAAAAGGTTAGACTTTTATCGTCTACTACGTGATAAATGACGTAGTAGACGATAAAAATGTTCGTAGTACAAAACTTATATTCTTTATGCATTTTTCCGAGAACAAAACCATGCGTGAGCATCTCAATTTAATTTTGGGATATTAAGTTTTGAATTCAACCTAAATTTGTAGCATTTCATAAAATTAAAAATTTCCTTAATCATTTTACAAAAATTGTAGAAAATCGAATTCTTAAGATATCTTGATAAAATTTTCTCCAATATATTAACAACAGTACACAGAAAATCGAATTCTTAACATATCTTAATGATGTTGTTTCAGATTTGTAAAGAAATATATGCATTTTTCCGAGTTTTCGATCTTTCAGAGATCAAAACTATACTTGTATATCTGAATTCGTTCTTAAGATATCAAGTTTGGAACTCAACCTAAATTTGTAACATTTTTTTGAAAAATTGTAAAATATCGAATTTTTAAGATATCATGATGAATTTTTTCCGATTTATAAAGCAAAGTATGCACTTCTCTGAGAACAAAACCATGCGTGGGTATCTCAACTTCTGTTTAAGATATTATGTTTTAATCTCAACCTAAATTTGTAGCATTTCACAAAATAAAAAATTTCCTAAATGATTTTTGAAAAAGTGTAAAAAATCAGGTCAAGATATCTTAAGAATAGATATCTTAACGCAATTGTACGTAATTTATAACGGAAAGTGTACATTCTTTTCCAGATCAAAATCATACTCGATACATTTCGTTTTCGAGATATCAGTATTTGTCTCAACTTAAATCAGAAGTTTTATATTTTCTTTAATTTAAACATAATCTTGCAACATGGATTCTATCACACTGAAATTTGTAGCATTTCATAAAATAAAAATTGTCCTTAATCATTTTTGAAAAATTGTAGAATATCGCATTCTTAAGATATCTAGATATTTTCTCTGATTTATAAAGAAAAGTATGCGCTTTGCGAGATCAAAACCATAGTTGAATAACTCAATTTCTTTTTAAGATACCCAGTTTTGAAATTACCCTAAATTTGTAGCATTTGCAAAATTTCCTTAATCATATTTGAAAAATTGTAGAAAACCGAATTCTTAACATTATTTAAGTAAATGCTGCTATATACTTGGAATTTTTAGAAGTCATGTATGGTACAACATTGAATTAGATTACAATAAGATTACTTATTGTTAGTTCTTAAGAGGTATTATGTACTCAACCAAAGATCGCTTACGGCCGAGTCACCGTATTGCCATCATATCTCTATAGAAATACATTTTTCAAGATAATTTATAATGAAAAGGAAAATAAAGCGGCAGAGAGCGCCTTTAATGTGTTCTTTACAAATTGAAATAACCATAACATTTCTGACAAACTTTTTGAATAAAAATTCTTATTCTAATGCATTTTAAATTAAAAAAAGGTACATTAGTCAAGTAAATAACAAAGTATATTTTAAAATAAAAAAGGTACTCTTATTAAAATACGCTAAAGATGATCGTTTTCAAGATAACTGTGCAGGCGCGGATGGTTTAAACATTTCTTTCATTCAGTTGTGCCCCCCTCATATAGCGCCCTACCTTGCTCATATAATAAACGCGTGCCTTGTAGAGAGTGTTTTTCCTGTGTGCTGGAAGCGGTCCTTGGTTAGACCCTTACCGAAAAAGTCCAATGTTACCGAGTTTAGTCAATTAAGACCAATAAGTATCTTGCCGGTTTTGGGAAAGGTGGCTGAGAGAGTTCTTGAAACGCAGCTGAAGGAATACGTGAGTGCCCATAACATTCTGCCCAGTGTGCACTCAGGTTTTAGAGAACATCATGGGTGTGCAACTGCATTGCTCGCGGTTGTCGACGATGTTCTGAGAGCGTCTGATGGTGGAAAGATGACTTTGCTCTGTCTCCTTGATTACAGCAAAGCGTTTGATACGCTGAACTACTCCATGATGTTTGCGATTTTGCGACACATTGGATTGAGTCTTTCGGCTGCGACTCTGATGCGCAGCTATCTTCTGGATAGGGTGCAATGTGTTGAAATTGATGGGATTAGGTCTTCCTTTTTGGACGTTGGGGGACAGGGCTCATTTCTGGGACCACTTTTATATTCTGTTTATGTGTCCTCTTTTATGAGCTCCTTGTCGCACTCCAAATGTCACTTCTATGCTGATGACACGCAGTTGTACCTTTCCTTTTTTCCTCACGGGGTGGATGCTGCGTGCGGCAGGTTAAATGATGACCTTGAGCGATTAAGCGGTACATCTCTTAAGCATTCTTTGTGTTTAAATCCCACTAAAACCGATATAATTTTGTTTGGTCCTAAAAGGATACGGAATGACTTGTCATTTAGAGATAAATTGAGGGTGTTTATTGATAATCAGCTCATTCCGTTAAAACCTTGTGTTCGTAATCTCGGTTTGATGCTGGATGAGGGATTGACCTTTTCGGAACACGTAAATAAATGTACACAGAGATCTGATACTGCATTAAGAATGATATATGCCTCACGGAAATTCTTGCCTCGTAGAGCTAAAATACTATTGTGCGAAACGCTAGTTCTTTCTCATTTGAATTTCTGTGATGTCGTTTATGGGCCTAACATTTCCGCCAGAGATAAGAATAAATTGCAAACTGTTTAAAATTCGTGTTTGAGGATGATATATGGTATTAGGAGGAGACAACGTGTATCGCACACACTGAAACTTTTACCGTGGTTAAATATGAATAACCGACGATTACTTCATTCCGCTACGCTGTTCCACACTATAATCGTTACTAATAAGCCTTCCTATCTGTATCGGAAGGTAACGTTTAGAACCGATGTGCAGATATTGAATCTCCGATTCAAGGGTACTTTGACTCCTCCATCGCATAAACATGAATTTTTCAAAAAATCGTTTTCTTACCAAATTGCTCATGTATACAACAAGATATCTCTTCCGATCAAAGTTAATACGTCAATTGAGATTTTTAAACGAAAATATAAGGCTTTCATCGTCGCGAGTCAGTTGAGTGGTTGAACGATTTTGTTTCTGTTGGCGGCTGAACAATTTTGTTTCTTTTGCCTTGTATTATTACTATTATTTTTATGGCAAGGGAGTCGGTTGGGTGGATATTGGTTGATATTGATGGAAATTAATTTTTGTATATTGTTTCTTTTTTGTTTTTCTTTTTTTTTGTGGGCCGGTTTTTTTGTGGGTGGTAGAACAAATTCCACTTTTTGTGGTAATTTGAACCTGGCACCATTTTCCACCATAATGTAACTTTATTATATATTATTGTCATTTTTTGCATATGTAATGTAGTTATGGTTGGAAATAAATGAATTTATTATTATTATTATAATTCGCTTTTTATTATTCGATATAGACCAATTTTTTAGAGGATACTTAAAGTTAGATATAATAATGTATGTCATGGTAACAAAATAATTTTCACCAATATTTATTTTGTTTATGGGTTTGCGAACGGAAACTCAGCAGAAGTAGTTGGAGTGTATAGGAGAAGATATCCAAATAGAAGATATCCTTATCCCTCTGTGTTTGTGAAAGTGCATAAATAAATGGTTGAACAAGATAATGATCGAGTAGATCGTAATAATAACAATGTTAGACAGCAACATTTTAAAAGAAGAATTTTGCTCGAGTTGGATAGACACCATTACGAGTGTTAGAAGAGTTTTGAATACCCTACGGATTTCTAGGACGCCTGTTTATCACCTTTTAAAACATGATTATGATCTACAACCAGTGGAAAGATTGGAACCAGGCGGTGAAGAACACATGTAATGGTGGACCAATGAATCGTGTTTCCCAAGACACCACATCTTGGGAAACACGATTCATGTCAACTTCCACAACTTACAGATTTTGGTGCATGAAAATCACGAAACACGAAATTAGTGTCAACGTCTGGGTTGGAATTTATAACAATTACATTTTCGGACCTTACTTTTTGCCAACACGACTAAATGCTACGACGTTCTTGGCATTTTTAGAAGTCATGTATGGAGCAACATTGAATTAGATTTAAAAAGGAAAGCCTAGTTTCAACGTGATGATTCTTCAGTTCATCGTGGTAAAGTGGTATGAAATTGGTTAGACAACCATTTTCTTGCTAATTTTAACCACCATTTTCATATGTTTTGCATAAAAATACTACCCCGAGTTAACTCGTCGCATGTACTCGTACTGTTTAAAATGCTCGTCCGGAGCATTTTAAACAGAGTTATTTCGGTCTTTTACACTTTAATAGGCGTACTATGTCGAGATATTTCGTTGCCGTTGATTTTCCAAATTTTCTCTTATGAGATATTGATGACGTACATCGGTGCGTGCATGGATGGATTATTCTTGTTCAGTGAAGCACGTGTACTTCTGATCGTTGTAATAATTTTTACTGTGAATTGTGACAAATAATATGGAAAGTTCAACAGATTATGAAACTACTGAAGAAGAATTTGTGTTGGAAGATGAGTCAGAACAGTCGGGAAATAGTTCTTCAGAAGATGAGATATCGGATATGGAAAGCGACGACGTTGAGTACGAAAATTTTTTGTTAGAAACCACAAAGTGGTGCGAAATTGATACAACGTTGCCAATATCTCCTGCACCTCCTCGTTTTCCACTTCAAGGTAAATATTCATCGATGTTGTGCAATAAAGAAATATATTCTATAATTTATCATAGGTACTCCAGGAATTTCGCAAAATATAAACTTGCAAGACGACATAAATAACTGTATGTTACAGTTCTTCAATCTGTTTTTCGATGATCCCTTAGTGAACGTAATTTCTTTTGAAACTAATACATATGCAAGTCAACGCCAAATGTCAATGGCAAAATGTAAATACAGATGAGACTCGCCTTTTTTTGGCGATCAATATAATGCAAAGCGTGGTAAAGAAACCAGACCTCCAAGATTATTGGAGCAGAAATCCCATCATCAAAACTCTATTTTTTAGGAAGGTGATGACGTACAAAAGATTCGTAGCGATAAAGCAGTACCTTCACTTTTCAAATAATGCAGATTATAATCCTGAAAATCATCCTAGCCCTAAGTTAAATAAAATATGGCCTATACTTTCGAACTTGTCGCAAGTTTTCGAATTTGTATACTCCAGAGAGAGAAGTCACAATAGATGAGAGTCTTCTTCTGTATAAAGGCAGATTAGGCTGGGTACAGTACATACCCTTGAAGGGATCACGATTTGGCATAAAGTCCTATATGCTATGTGAGTCAAAGAGTGGATATGTGTGGAGATTTGTCATTTATACCGGAAAGGGTACTCATTTTGACAATGATTATAAAAATTTACCAATGGGTTCTCAAGTAGTGCTGATATTGCTAAAATCGCTTCTTGGCAACGGATATTGTCTTACTGCAGACAACTTCTACACGTCGTCACAATTATCGCAAATTCTTGTATCTAACAGGACTGACACTTACGGGACAATGAAAACGAATCGTAAGGAAATTCCTCTTGCATTCAAAACAAAGAAGTTGAAAACTGGAGAAGTAACTGCTCTTCAAAGAGGAAATATTTTAATTATGCGGTGGAAAGATAAAAAAGACGTCACTCTTTTATCTACTATACATAACATCGAAACAAAGACCTACCAAAAGAGAGGAAAGGAACGGACGAAGCCACTATTAGTGATGGATTATAACCATAGAATGGGTGGAGTGGATAAAGTTGATAAACATTTGGCCGACTATCCAGTTACCTGAAAACGTGGAAAAAAGTATTATAAAAAGATTTTTTTTCCATCTTCTCGAACTAGCTCTTTGGAACTCTTACATTCTTTACCAAAAAAGCGGAGGTAAGAAATCAGCCTTACAATACAGACTATCCCTTGTGAAAGAGATGTTGGAGAAGTATAAAAGCGACCAACCACTCCCTTCTGGTCGTCCTAGTAAAACACCAAGCCCTCTTCGATTAGCAGGAGGACACTATCCAAATTACATTCCAGCGACAGAAAAGAAACCTTCCCCAACAAGAAGATGCGTTGGGTGTTCCCGAAAACGTGATAATTCTGGTAAGCCTGTCAGAAGAGAGAGCCGTTACTACTGCAAAATTTGTGACGTGGGCTTATGCGTAACACCTTGTTTCAAAGACTTTCATACAACTTGAGTTTTTTATATATTTTTTTTTTTATTACAACTGACAAATTATCTCGGTTTAGTACCCTTAAGTTAAAATTAATAAAAAGCATCTAAGATTTTGGGAAATCGAGAAGTTTAGCATTATAAATCTCCGTGGATTTATTTGATTTATCATTATCATTAATAAAAAAATTAAATATTTTTTTGACTAAAAATTGGAATTTAATTGGTAAGGCGAGCGGTTAATCCTTTTTTTTTTGATATTTTTTACATGGGGGATATTTGAAACATTCGTCGGTGAGAGTTATGTATTTAGCATAATGCCTTACATTTTCAACAATTTCTTCAAAGCGGATTATCTTGAAAACGATAAAACTTGGCGCATTTTGATAAGAATACGTTATCTGTTTAGAAAAGTATGAAGAATAAGAATGTTTCTTCAAAAGCATACTGTAAGAAATGTTATGTTTATTTTAATTCGTAAAGAAAACATTACAGACCAAAACGGACACTGTGATCGTCTTCGTCATGCCAAAAAACCGTGTACCAAATTTAAATAAAGTCAGTTGCAATATACGTATAATAAATACTAAAAGAAATTAATTTTGAAAATTTAATTTGTACACGTTTATATGAAGTTTTTGTTTGTGTACATTTAACAAGATCTATCGACTGTTAAAGTCCCGCTGCAAAAACTTGAGACACCTTTTGATTTAATTAAGTCTGAATAGGTTTTTATAAAATTTTTTGTTGTTATCAGATTTTTACATTAATATCATCACCCCATCTTAACGCGGAGGAAAATCAAAGAGGAAAAGATTCAGATGAACCACCAGAAGGTTATTACGCATTCATTGAATCACCAAACGCAGAACCGCCGCGGGTTCGACCGCCCCCTTACTCATTTTCAGCGGCAAATTGCAGAGAAGAAGTCGAAAAAGTTCCTAATAACGCCCCTTTTAATCTTTGCGGCGATTTAAACAAAGGGTCGATACCGAAAAATCCGATGGGACAAAATGTTATGGGCTCACCTTATCCATTGTAAACACAAAATTTTTTATATTAAACAATTTAACCAAATTAATTATTTTTTAGCGACTTAATAAAAAATATGACTCTAAAATATTTAAGCAGAACTCTTCCCATTTTAAAAGCGGATCAAACTTTGCCGAAAGTGGCTCAATTACAGGACGACGGAATTAACGAAAACACGTAAGTAAAACGTTTTGGTTTGTTTCGACATCGCGTTTTGTAACCGAAATATTTCTTCGCGTGACAAATATTAAATCGCGTCACATAATATATGGGTTTAATGACACGAAGAGTTCGTTTTGATTTTTGAAAGTACTTGTAATTTTTTAGGATTGGCGGTTACAGCAAAGCTAATGATCGCATTAGAAGGGATGTGAAAGAAAACGAAAGTGTCGACGAAAAGCGTAAAGATGAAATTAAAAATGATTTAAAAGAAGACGATAAAGTGAAAACGCGAAAAAGTAGAAAATTTTGCGACCAAGGTGGCGTTTGGTGCATGTTATACAAGGCAATAAATGGAGATTCAAATTCTCAGCAAACACCATCGTCTCAAATGCCGCTTGAAAGACGAGATGATGTTCCGACGAGATATGAAGGACCACCAACTCCTTGTCCTGCTAAAGTTGAATACGCCACTCCGGTTTTTGCGAAGAATTATCAAGGAATTTGGAGATATGTTGTTCAAATTCCTTATGAAGGATATTTTACTCAAACCGTTGAAGTAACGAGGTGAGAATAAAAAAATTGTTTATTTTTTTTTTATTTTTTTAATGTTCGTTTAGATGCCTACAATCAAGGTGCCACTACTTAGATGGGGGGTGCTTATCCTCGCCGAGATGGTCCAGTTTATTAGTCGCCGAAATTTATTATCCAGATACCGTTTTGTCAAGTTCCGATTTGGGAAATCCGCAAAGATCGCCCGTTAGTGCTTCGCAACCGCCATCTGTACAAGATTTCCAAGTATGAGAATTAGTTTTTGTAATAAAAAAATAAATAATTCTTTTTTTTAATCATTTAGAACTATCAGCAATATCTACATAAAAGGGCAGGCCTTCAAGCGGCACCTGTTGATGCAACAACACAAAAACCGATGCATTGCGATGGAATTGATAATCTGGGTTGCTTTCAAGTGCGATTATTTTACGATTGGTTCTTAATTCCGGGATCGTGCAAGTGCTGGAGGCCGGATTATTTCAATAAATATGTGCGTAGGAAAAACGTTTCGCCGGATCTTTAACGTAAAACTTAAAAAAAAACAAAACTTGTTGAATAATGAGTATGTAATTATTTTTTATTAGGAAGACTGTACTTACCATTGTTTTTTTTTCTTTTATAAAATAATAATTTAATTACAAAAATTGTGGATCATAACATCATAATTTATTGTACGATTTAGATAAATATTATTATTGAGTTAAAAAAGTAGTTTGTTTAAACAACACAATTTAAGTCAACAAAAATTTACAGTTTTTTAAATTGTGTTGTTTGATCATTATTTTTGGGAATATAATAAATGTTAATTTTAAGGTAAATAAAAAATAGGATGATTGTGTTAATATTTAAATAAATTTAAAAAAAAACATCTAAATTAACATAAATTTATTTTTAATAAATCGAAATTAATTCACTTGAATAAACAATATTAAAAAAAAAGGAATTTATTAAAATGCGTAATAAGATCTTCCTATATTATTTAATATATAACGCGGATATCCTGTAAAAATAAAGAATTGAAATTAAACTCAAATTCAAATTTTTACTTGTTTTGAGCTTGGGGGCATTTACAGCTTCTATGAGCCGTTTTTTGTCCGAGAGCAGCCTGGAAAAGGGAAGGGAAAGGATTTTAGAATTGGAAGTTTTATGAAAAAATTGGAATTGAAGAAAAAAATTAAAAAGGAAAATTGTGCATGGTGTGCAGAAAGATAATGGCTACAAAGATTAATTCGTAATAATATAAATACCTGTAATTCTTGAATTTCTTTATCCCAATTTTTAGCAGCGACCTTTTGAACGGCTGCAATTAGAAGGGTTTTCAACTTCTCAACGTTGTTTTGGAAACTTTGTAGAACAACGTTGTGCGAAACCGTTTGGTAGTTCTCTTTCCAACAATCGTAATCAGTTACCAAAGCGATTGCTGCATAAAGAATTCCCGCTTCTTTTGCTAACACAACCTAAAAAATTATAATTATCCGAATTATCAATAATGTTATTAATAATTAATATTATATCAAAGATTTTTGGCGACATTGGAGTTGTTGTTAAGAAAGATCATTAAAAAATGCTTAAAATGATATAAGAAAAATTCTCATTTAATTGCAGTCATGGGAACCATTCATTGGGTTCCAATTCCTCCGCCTCGGAGTAACTGAACTGAATGAAACTGCTTTGAAATCATTAATTCAAAGCGAAAATAAGAAATAACTGCTCTAACAATAAGAAAAATCGAAAAGAATTAAGGATAAATCTTCAGGTTTTTACTACAATGCATTTATATACTGGTGGTATTATTTTTTTAAAGCAATTTTAGCTTCAACCGCTTACATCTTTATTTTAGATCTCTAAAATCATTGAATAAATTCTATACAGAGTGAGTCAATAGTGAAGGAACGAAAGATTGTGATTTTACTATTGAGATTAAAAAAACTTTTTATGATACTACGAGAAAGAACTTCACCTTTCATTTTCCAATAGCATGTACGACGAAGATTGGGATAAAGTGGATAGACTAACAATGAGAGAAAGCTGATCGCCAATTCGAGAAGACCCGTAACACGCATATCAAGAAATTTGAATCGTTGGAACGCCGGGTAGAGAAAAAGAGAAACAACAACAGTCTACCAGTAGAAATAATCGTCATCAAGAGATCGAGTGTCCCATTAACGAAGGAAGAAACCATGGGAACCATTCATTGGGTCCCAGTTCCTCCGCCTCGGAGTAACTGAACTGAATAAAACTGCTTTGAAATCATTGATTCAAAGCGAAAATAAGAAATAACTTCTCTAACAATAAGAAAAATCAAAAAATCGAAAAGAATTAAGGATAAAATTCCAGGTTTTTACTACAATGCATTTATACACTGGTGGTATTATTTTTTTTTAAGCAATTTTAGCTTCAACCGCTTACATCTTTATTTTAGATCTCTAAAATCATTGAATAAATTCTATACAGAGTGAGTCAATAGTGCAGGAACGGAAGATTGTGATTTTACTATTGAGATTAAAAAAACTTTTTATGATACTACGAGAAAGAACTCCACCTTTCATTTTCCAATAGCATGTACGAAGAAGATTGGGATAAAGTGGATAGACTAACAGTGGAGAAAGCTGATCGTCAATTCAAGAAGACCCACAACACGCATATCAAGAAATTTGAATCGTTGGAACGCCGGGTAGAGAAAAAGAGAAACAACAACAGTCTACCAGTAGAAACAATCGTCATCAAGAGATCGAGTGTCCCATTAACGAAGGAAGAAACCATGGGAACCATTCATTGGGTCCCAGTTCCTCCGCCTCAGAGTAACTGAACTGAATAAAACTGCTTTGAAATCATTGATTCAAAGCGAAAATAAGAAATAACTGCTCTAACAATAAGAAAAATCAAAAAATCGAAAAGAATTAGGGATAAATTTCCAGGTTTTTACTACAATGCATTTATACACTGGTGGTATTATTTTTCTTAAGCAATTTTAGCTTCAACCGCTTACATCTTTATTTTAGATCTCTAAAATCATTGAATAAATTCTATACAGAGTGAGTCAATAGTGGAGGAACGGAAGATTGTGATTTTACTATTGAGATTAAAAAAACTTTTTATGATACTACGAGAAAGGACTCCACCTCTCATTTTCCAATAGCATGTACGAAGAAGATTGGGATAAAGTGGATAGACTAACAATGGAGAAAGCTGATCGTCAATTCAAGAAGACCCACAACACGCATATCAAGAAATTTGAATCGTTGGAACGCCGGGTAGAGAAAAAGAGAAACAACAACAGTAGAAGCAATCGTCATCAAGAGATCGAGTGTCCCATTAACGAAGGAAGTAACCATGGTATTGTCCAAAAGACTGAATTACGCAATCGCCCCAAAGAAGGCCCGAAGGAAGAAATAATCATCGAAGTGGAAACAGCGGTTCGAGGGATGCCTACACTGAAAGCCGAAGAGATCCGACAAGAAGTTGCTAGGGTGTTGAAATCAGCAAAAAAACCGTCCAACTTGACAATTATTGAAAAGAAGGCACTCCGATCTATTAAAGAAACATCAGAAATCGTCGTGTTATCAGCAGACAAAGAGAATGCCACCGCTGTGATGGATAAGGAAGAATATAACGCCAAAACGATGGACCTACTAGTCCCTGCCACCTACGGGAAGATCAAGAAGGACCCTACAGACAGGATCGTAAGGAATATGAAGAACCTTGTAAAATCCACAGGAATTCCACCGAAACACTAGAAAGGTTTGTTTGTGTATGCGCCGGTACCACCAAGAATTTATGGACTATCGAAAGTTCATAAACCAGACATCCCTCTTCATCCTGTCTGGTATTGCCCAAACATCTCACAAAAATTCTCTCTCCTTTTATAGGCAACATGGAATCATATGTTACGAAATGTGTCGAGTCCTGACACATTTCGTGAAATCGGTGAAAAATATAAAGCATCTACCTGAGGATATTTTGGTTAGTTTCGATGTGGAACCTGTTTTTACTAAGGTACCAATTAAGGATGCGGTAGCCGGTCTTCTCCAAAAACTCATTCCGTAGGGATTACCAGAATATGTGCTGAATTTAATAGAATATTGTTTATCGTCGACGTATTTTAGTTGGAAAGGAGAGTTTTACGAGCAGTTTGAAGACGCAGTCACGGTATCTCCTTTGTCACCTGTTATAGCTAATTCTTACATTAAATCATTCCAAAATAATGCTTTGAAGAAGAGCCAGTGGAAACCAAAGCTATGGCGCCAATATGTGGACGACACGTTTGTGGTATGGCAACATGGTAGAGAACACCTCTTTGAATTTTTAGATCACTTAAACGCTCAACATCCCCTGATCAAATTTACCATTGAAACGGAATCCGCAAAGCAGTTGCCCTTCTTAGATGTATTAGTCAGTAACACGACAAATGGTGACATGGAATTTGGAGTGTATCGGAAGAAGACCCACACCAACAGGTACTTAGAGGCAACATCACACCGTCCGTGATCCGCACTTTGTTCCAAAGCGCAGCAAGAATATGTGAAGGAGATAACCTAAAGAAGGAGGTTTAAAGAAGGAGATCAATTTTGAAATTTTTGCATCAACATACTCGAAAAGGTATTTTTCTTACAAAAGTATAAAGGTCCATATGCTATAATTAAATAAACAATTTTTAAACTCGTTTATTTCAAAATGATATTTTTTCATTTCATTGATTATTTGTTTTAAATGCCAAAAGTGTATATCTTGTTTTCAAATTTTGAATGCAAGGTTATCAAACAGGGCCGCCGGCTATGCGTGAGCAAAAATTAGAAAAAAAAAATATTTTTTACTATACGATACTACGAGAAAGGATATACAAGACCTACAGTGATCAACAGAAAGCAAGTACAGAAATTACTACGACTCCACCTTTTATTTTCTAATAGCATGTACGAAGAAGATTGGGATAAAGTGGATAGACTAACAATGGAGAAAGCTGATCGTCAATTCCAGAAGACCCGCAACACGCATATCAAGAAATTTGAATCGTTGGAACGCCGGGTAGAGAAAAAGAGAAACAACAACAGTCTACCAGTAGAAACAATCGTCATCAAGAGATCGAGTGTCCCATTAACGAAGGAAGAAACCATGGTATTGTCCAAAAGACTGAATTACGCAATCGCCCCAAAGAAGGCCCGAAGGAAGAAATAATCATCGCAGTGGAAACAGCGGTTCGAGGGATGCCCGCACTGAAAGCCAAAGAGATCCGACAAGAAGTTGCTACGGTGTTGAAATCAGCAAAAAAACCGTCCAACTTGACAATTATTGAAAAGAAGGCACTCCGATCTATTAAAGAAACATCAGAAATCGTCGTGTTACCAGCAGACAAGGAGAATGCCACCGTTGTGATGA
Source organism: Onthophagus sagittarius (assembly GCA_036711965.1). Lineage (NCBI taxonomy): Eukaryota > Metazoa > Arthropoda > Insecta > Coleoptera > Scarabaeidae > Onthophagus > Onthophagus sagittarius. The sequence goes on along the minus strand of JASERS010000002.1, from coordinate 60,483,715 downwards.
ATAAGGAAGAATATAACGCCAAAATGATGGACCTACTGGTCCCTGCCACCTACGGGAAGATCAAGAAGGACCCTACAGACAGGATCGTAAGGAATATGAAGAACCTTGTAAAATCCACAGGAATTCCACCGAAACACTAGAAAGGTTTGTTTGTGTATGCGCCCGTACCACAAAGAATTTATGGACTACCGAAAGTTCATAAACCAGACATCCCTCTTCATCCTGTCTGGTACTGCCCAAACATCTCACAAAAATTCTCTCTCCTTTTATAGGCAACACGGAATCATATGTTACGAAATGTGTCGAGTCCCGATACATTTCGTGAAAGCGGTGATAAATATAAAGTTAGATGCTGAGGATATTTTGGTTAGTTTCGATGTGGAACCTGTTTTTACTAAGGTACGAATTAAGGATGCGGTAGCCGGTCCTCTCCAAAAACTTATTCTGGAGGGATTACCAGAATATGTGCTTTAATGGAATATTGTTTATCGTCGACGTATTTTAGTTGGAAAGGAGAGTTTTATGAGCAGTTTGAAGAAGCAGTCACGGTATCTCCTTTGTCGCCTGTTATAGCTAATTTTTACATTAAATCATTCGAAAATGATGCTTTGAATAAGAGCCAGTGGAAACCAAAGCTATGGCGCTAATATGTGGACGACACGTTTGTGGTATGGTAACATGGCAGAGAACACCTCTTTGAATTTTTAGACCACTTAAACGCTCAACATCCCCTGATCAAATTTACCATGGAAACGGAATCCGCAAAGCAGTTGCCCTTAGATGTATTAGTCACTAAAACGACAAATGGTGACATGGAACTTGGGGTGTATCGGAAGAAGACCCACACCAAAGGGTGCTTAGAGGCAACATCACACCGTCCGTGATCCGCACTTTGTTCCAAAGCGCAGCAAGAATATGTGGAGGAGATAACCTAAAGAAGGAGGTTTAAGGAAGGAGGTTAATTTTGAAATTTTTGCATCAACGTACTCGAAAAGGCAATTTTTTTTTACAAAAGTATAAAGGCCCATATGCTATAATTAAATAAACAATTTTTAAACTCGTTTATTCCAAAATGACATTTTTTCATTTCATTAATTATTTGTTTTAAATGCTATAAATGTATATCTTGCTTTCAAATTTTTAATGCAAGGTTACCAAACAGGGCCGCCGGCTATGCGTGAGCAAAAATGAGAAAAAAAATAATTTTATTATTTACTATACGATACTACGATATACGATACTACGAGAAAGGATATACAAGACCTACAGTGATCAACAGAAAGTAAGTACAGAAATTATGACTCCACCTCTTATTTTCCAATAGCATGTACGAAGAAGATTGGGATAAAGTGGATAGACTAACAATGGAGAAAGCTGATCGTCAATTCCAGAAGACCCGCAACATGCATGTCAAGAAATTTGAATCGTTGGAACGCCGGGTAGAGAAAAAGAGAAACAACAACAGTCTACCAGTAGAAACAATCGTCATCAAGAGATCGAGTATCCCATTAACGAAGGAAGAACCCATGGTATTGTCCAAAAGACTGAATTACGTAATCGCCCCAAAGAAGGCCCGAAGGAAGAGATAATCATCGAAGTGGAAACAGCGGTTCGAGGGATGCCCGTACTGAAAGCCGAAGAGATCCGACAAGAAGTTGCTAGGGTGTTGAAATCAGCAAAAAAACCGTCCAACTTGACAATTATTGAAAAGAAGGCACTCCGATCTATTAAAGAAACATCAGAAATCGTCGTGTTACCAGTAGACAAGGAGAATACCACCGTTGTTATTGGTAAGGATGAATATAACGCCAAAATGATGGGCCTACTGGTCCTTGCCACCTATGGGAAGATCAAGAAGGACCCTACAGACAAGATCGTAAGGAATATGAAGAACCTTGTAAAATCCATAGGAATTCCACCGAAACACTAGAAACGTTTGTTTGTGTATGCGCCGGTACCACCAAGAATTTATGGACTACCGAAAGTCCATAAACCATACATCCCTCTTCATCCTATCTGGTACTGCCCAAACATCTCACAAACATTCTCTCTCCTTTTATAGGCAACACGGAATCAGATGTTGCGAAATGTGTCGAGTCCCGATACATTTCGTGAAAGCGGTGAAAAATATAAAGTTAGATGCTGAGGATATTTTGGTTAGTTTCGATGTGGAACCTGTTTTTACTAAGGTACCAATTAAGGATGCGGTAGCCTGTCTTCTCCAAAAACTCATTCTGGAGGGTTTACCAGAATATGTGCTAGATTTAATGGAATATTGTTTATCGTCGACGTATTTTTGTTGGAAAGGTGAGTTTTACGAGTAGTTTGAAGAAGCAGTTATGGTATCTCCTTGTCGCCTGTTATAGCGAAGTTTTACATTAAATCATTCGAAAATGATGCTTTGAAGAAGAGCCAGTGGAAACCAAAGCTATGGCGCCAATATGTGGACGACACGTTTGTGGTATGGCAACATGGTAGAGAACGCCTCTTTGAATTTTTAGATCACTTAAAAGCTCAACATCCCCTGATCAAATTTACCATGGAAACGGAATCCGCAAAGCAGTTGCCCTTAGATGTATTAGTCACTAAAACGACAAATGGTGACATGGAACTTGGGGTGTATCGGAAGAAGACCCACACCAACAAGTACTTAGAGGCAACATCGTTCCAAACATTGTTCCAAAGCGCAGCAAGAATATGTGAAGGAGATAACCTAAAGAAGGAGGTTTAAGGAAGGAGGTCAATTTTGAAATTTTTGCATCAACATACTCGAAAAGGTAATTTTTTTACAAAAGTATAAAGGCCCATATGCTATAATTAAATAAACAATTTTTAAACTCGTTTATTTCAAATTGACATTTTTTTCATTTCATTGATTATTTGTTTTAAATTCTATAAGTGTATATCTTGTTTTCAAATTTTGAATGCAAGGTTACCAAATAGGGCCGCCGGCTATGCGTGAGCAAAAATTAGAAAGAAAAAACAAATAAAATTAAAGGACAATTCTGTTTTTGCCCTTATTGTAAATTATTTGATAATGCGTCAAATTTAAAACTTAATAATCACTCACTCAATTTAGTAGTGAACGAAGCGACAGATATCATTGGAAACTGTTAATTTTTCTTTTGTTATTTAAGGGTTACTTTTACCATCTCTTGATAAATTTATCTAACAGTTAAAAAGCGGCTCATAGCCAATGAGAGCCGTTCCATTGAATATGAGCCGGTTTTTATCTGTTAGATAAATTTATCAAGAGGTGGTAAAAGTGGCCCTAAGAGATATAAATCTGTTTTCAAGTTCCTGTAACCAATTGTCAATGAATAGATGGGAAAGCCGCATAGAAGCGATAAAACCTGTTCTGTCTGTAATTCCCAGAAGTAAAGCTACTCAGTTATTAAAATATTTAGATTTAAGCTATACAGAACTAGCTAACTTCGTTATATAACTAAATTTTTTGTAATTCTTGTTTTTATTTTTTTTTAGTAAAAATAATATAAATTTTGACCATTTTTTGGGAATTGGTACGTAGCAGTTGGTAACATCGTGACACCTACGTTCTCTACATTTATTTTATTTTTGTTAAAAAGATGGATTAAAAAGCAAATTACAAAAAGCTCGTTTCACAAGACTTAAAAACACTCGTTCATTAAAAACACTCGTGGCTTCGAAGAGATTTATTCATTATATAATGGATCGTTTGGTGTTATACACAGAAACATCAAACGACATCGAATTAAAAAAAAAATAGACGCACCTTTGTAATTACAACCTAAAAAATGTTATGGATTTTCCGGGAATATTGGTATCAAATGTGAGTAATGTTGAATCAAATGATGTTTATAAAAAGCACGTATACGAATATTTACATCTTGTTGACAATGAAAACAGAAAACGGAATATAATAGCCATAAAAAATGCCTAGATAATCTAATTAAAAAATGTGAGAGTTGATAAATGGTCAGCGAGAGAACTTACGAATGGAAATACAAAATAATAAGGCCTTAAATGCTGTTCTTAAAAAGGTTTCTGTGAATACTTTTCGGACAAGTTACAGTCTATGCTTCACAAAATGACGCAATCATCTCAATTATCAAAGAAATACCTAAAGAAAACCAATAAAAACAATGTGAATTCCTATTTTCTTTTGATTGACTATGACACTGAGCTTATATCATCAGAGCAAGTCTAATGGGGAAAGAAACTAAAGACATCTATGGATGCTTAACATATACAGGGTGATTCACAAAACCACTAACAGACTTCTAGAACAGGTAATACATGAAAAATTAGTGAAATGTCTGCAAAATTATCTGCAATGTAAACATTCCGACAAAATACCTTGAAATGTAAATTACCCAAAAACTGTGGCTTTAATCAAAAATTTGTAAGAGACCCATTGATAGATTATGACCATTGTACACGAAAATTTTACCCGTTTGTTTATTTGTTTTTACAATATTCGCAATAGCATAGAAAATATTGTTAAAAACGGGTTTTGTATTGCAGATGATGTTTAATTTAAAAGAAACTTTTATATCTTATATCTCGTTGAGGAAACATTTATGAACCCTTGTATGTTAAGATTATTCATCTTAGTTTTTTATATTTTACCTGCCCTAGAAGTCTGTTAGTGGATTTTAGAATCACCCTATATAATTAAACAGGTGGCTACTGAAATAGCTACAGTTTTGACAATTATATTAAACAAATACATAGGAAAAAGACTTATTTCAGATAAACTTAAGATGGCTAAGTTCTCTGCGGTAATTAACAGGGGAGACGATAGTGAATATGAAAATTATCGTCCAATTGGTTTGCTGATATTTCAAAAATTTTCGATAAGATAATCAGCTTTCTAGATAAGATAAATTTAATAATTTCAATTAATAACCAAATATATTAAATAATAATTATTAAAATTTGATGACGGATCATTAACCGGCAGAAATTATATGGACATATTAAGGCAACAAAAAGATTATGAGATATATTAGGATCCTAGATATATTAAGATCCTTTTTATTGGCCAGCGAATTGAAAAAGCCTGGTGCAAGAAGGCGATATACGCAAAATTTTAAGATGGAATTTTTGTTAAAAAAGGGTATTTATCGTTAAAATATTTAGTATTTATCGTTTAACATAAATACGCATTATGTTCTGCAAACAGAATCAGAATTGTGAGAGAAAATCACTTATCCCATATTGTAGACAGGTGAAATAACAGGATAAGTTACCTGGCGTTTATACTGTTATTACACCAGACAATCCCGTACAATTATTTGCCTACCACACATAAATAACAAAAATAAATAATAACTTTTTGTACCGTGAGAACAATATTGATTTTTTTTATGATGCTGGTACTGTCATGTCATTCGCAATAATTTATAGCTTATTGTTTAAAAGATAATACTTTGTATATTTTTAGTTACTTTATGTGATATGGGTATATTTGATGTTATAGAATAATACAATAATTAGTGTCCAACCGAAATTTCGGTTTCGGCCCAAAATAAGAATTTCGGCGAAGTTTCGGTTTTGGCTGTAAAAGTAAATTGCGATCTGTTTTAACCAAAACTTCAGTGGTATGCCAAAATATACTCATATTGGGATTACAGAGTGCATTAGTACACTATCTTGCGATAAATTGCATTAAAATATCTCTTTTAATACTGGTTAGTTATTCAGTGCAGTTATTCATATAGTCATATCATAGATATTAATAATTGCTATTTAAAAGTAATTATTTCGGCAATTACACCGTTTCGAAACCCTACTGTTTCTAGTTCCACATTGAGTTGACTGTGTAACACAAAAGTAATTGAACTATCTATAGAAAGGGGTTTAGAAAGGGTTTTTATTTTATATCCAAAACCTACATTCCAAAATCTGTACATATAAGTTTTAATTATTGTAAGTTTTAATTTACATATAAGCGCAGTCTAAGGAGAGACTAAGAGATAATGCTAAGTTGAAATACAGGAGAACGACTCTGGATTCATATTGGTGGATTTATAAAAAGCTTCGCAATTTTACTACTGGAGTTATCCATAATAAAAAAAAGCATATTTCCAACACCTTGTTTCTACAGCCAATTCGCGAATGCTATGGAGGCAGTTTAAAAGGGAAGGTATCCATTCTGGTTCACAGTTAATTATACCTAAACATTTAAAGGATCCACAAAATAATCATTCAATACATACATTATTGAATGATTATTTTGTTGACTCGGTCCCTGTGGTTTGTGCTGCTTCGCCTTTTTCTTATGATTCATTACCACATAGAGTGTTTACCAATAATAATTTTAACTTAAAATCAATTAGTGATATTGATGTGCTAAATGCGGTACACTGTATATCATCTAAGGCAGCTGGTTATGATGGCATTGATATGTCCATGTTGGCCTTATGTTTGCGTTGTATATTGCCGTGTATTGTTCATTTGGCTAATGCACATATTGAGCATTCAGTTTTTCCTAAGGGCTGATAGACATCATTAGTCAAGCCTCTCCCTTAGATAATAACCCTTGTGGAGGCCAAGGAGCTTAGACCAATTCACTTATTGCCTATTTTGCCTAAAGTTTTTGAAAAAATTATTTTTTATATTGCCCGAATGTCAGTCGAGATTTCGCCAGGAACATAGCACTACGAGAGCTTTGTTAAAGGTGGCCAATGATTTTCTAAAGGCCCGTAATTTGAAGTTGAATAACATTGTAGTGTTGTTGGATTTTAGTAGACCGTTCGAGACGTGAGCTACGATAATTGCTTCGAGGTTATCTTAGGAATAGGTTACAAGTTGTAAAGATTGATGGCTGCCTATCAGAACCTAGATCAATAAATAGCGGGGGTCCCACTGGGTAGTATCTTGGACCCATTACTGTTTTCGTTATACATACTTCTCAAGTTCCGTGTATGTTAAGGCATGTAAAGTCTCATATTTGCAGCTATATATATCACAAGATGCACAAGGATTTGCATGGTGTTCATAATTTTGTATTGAGACATGCGCTTACTTTTAATGCTGGCAAGTCATCGGTAACGCTGTTTGGAGATCAATGTGAGAGATTGGTTTAGGATGTATGACTAGAGATCAGGGGAGTTACAATACATCAAATTTAGGTATAAGAAGCAACTTTCGAAATACGTTCCCAGTTCGTACTTGCAATTGCAAAAGCTATCTCCTTTCAAAAGTTTATTACCTTTGTGCTTGAAGAAGCAGTGTTGATGTGGTTAGGGTTCAGAGAGTGCAAAATTCTTGTTTACGGTACATATATGTAAATTTGATCATGTGTCTTACAAATTAGAACATGTACAATGGTTAAATATGCGTAATAGGCAAAAACTAAATTCCGTACGGATGTATATATGTAACACTCGATTCCGGGGCCGTTTCTCTCCATCAGTCCATAGACTTTCAATTTTTCAACGGTCATTCTCATACCAAATGAGTGAGTTAATAGTGCGGGGACGGAAGATTGTGGCTTTACCGTTGAAAATTTAAGATCTGTTTTTATGTCATCATACATTACTGATAGCTGCATCGATTAAAATTATTTTCTGCTATACAGGGTGGTTTACTGTTTCAGGCCCGTATTCAACTTCATTTTCTTTTAATGGAACCCTATATATCTTTTCACGTATGCTGATTAGTTGTCTTAAATGCTATAAATCCATATCTTCTTTTCAAGTTTTGAATGCAAGGTTGCCAAGTTGTTAATCATTTTGTGAATTTTTTTTATGAATCATGTGGTCACTTAAAATTCGTTATCAGCATTATTATTAAATATTGAAGGATGTAATTTGGCATATCGATAAACAAAGCTTGGGTCTTTCGAACACCAGTAATAGCATTGGATAATATTATATAGGGTGGTTACTAGAACCGGTTGATTTATGGAATGTTTGAGGGACCATAACTATGTTAATTTAAATGGAACACCTTATATTTTTGCAATGTCCCAAAAGGCTTTGTTAATTACCTTTCATTTTTATTAAGCATATGGTATATCTAACACATGTACTTTTTGAGATAATTAGACTATTTCAAAAATGTTGGTATAAAAGTGATTTTTTCACAGGAAATAAACTATGAAGAAGACATTACTAATACTATTAATATTATTAGTATAATATTAATAGTATTAGTGTAGTTTCAAAGACCAAAGCTTTGTTTATCGATATGCCAAATTGCAATGTTCAATATTTAATAATAGTGGTGATAATGAATTTTAAGTCACTACAAGATTTGTCAAAGATTTTCACAAAATGATTAATAACTTGACAACTTTGCATTCAACATATAAAAACAAGATACACATGTGTAGCATTTAAGACAGGTAATCAATATATGTAAAAAGATGTATAGGGGTCCATTTAAAAAAATGAAGTTGAGTAGGGTTCTAGAATTGTGAAACACCCTGTATGGTTGAAACTAATTTTAATCGATGCAGCTTTGATAATAATGTATGATGACATAAAAATATTTTTTTTATTTTCAACAGTAAGGCCACAATCTTCCATCCTCGCACTATTGACTCACCCTGTATATGTGTTACAGTAAATGTGATGAATTCGGTGATTTTAAATAAACACCGGTGGTTATTCATAATTACCACTAAGTATGTTAAATGTGATAAATTAGTTAATATTTGTCAAATTAACCGGTTTGTTTACATATTCACCGCAAGCCAACGGTGAATGTAATAAAATTATTCCTACACCTGTTTCTTATTGGCATCTTCTGTCAATTTGCCTATCTAAAGTGACGTCATAGTATCATGACTTTAGTACTACGCCTAATCTCTAGTCGATGAGGTGTTTTTCTTGTTGTCTTCGGACTTTCGTAAAATAATAAACAGTGGCTGATATGTGTGATCGTTTCAATTCGAAGTTGTTAAGTATTATGAACACTAAAAAAGCAAACAACTGTTTCCTGACTAAAGAAAAATGCGATGACTTAATAAAAAAAAGTGAATAACAGTAAAAAGAAAAGTAGTGGAAAAAAACCAGAAGATTATCAAAGGCTAAAAAGGTACGACGCAATGAATGTAGGAAATGTTGAAAAACTCATCTTCCCTATAATTAAAGATACCTCCAATATTAGATATTACGTATATTTTGAAGAAATGTTTAGCATAATTCATGAGACACTTATCGATAGGCCATGGTGGTAGAAACAGGATGTTAAAAGAACTTCAAAAGAAGTACAAAAACATCATTACTGAAGAGATTATGATTTATTTAAATTTGTGTGAAAGTTGTCAAAAGAAATCAAAGGTACCCAAGAAAGGACTTGTAATTAGACCAATGGTTTTTCAAGAGATGAATTCAAGATGCCAGGTAGATTTAATTGATATGCAGTCGCAAGCAGATAATGACTTCAAATTTATATTTGTCTATCAAGACCACTTGACAAAATTCGTACAGTTACGTGCTCTCAAAACCAAACGTGCAGAAGAAGTTGCATATCATCTAATTAATATTTAGTAATTTATTTAGCAACAAAATCGTCGAAGAAGCTTATGCAATGTGGCCAAATTTGAAAATAGTACATGGGAAACCTAGGCACAGTCAGACTCAAGGTTCGGTTGAGCGAGCCAACTAAGATATAGAAAACATGTTAAGTTCTTGGTTGGAAAGCAATCAAACTAGTAAATGGTCTGAAGAATTGCGCTTTGTGCAATTAATGAAAAATAGGGCATATCATGAGGGAATCAAGTGTACTCCTTATGAAGCAATGTTTGGAACACCCATAAAAGTAGGCTTAAAAACATCTTCTTTCCCGAATGACTGTATCGAACATCTTAAAACCGAGACAATCCAGGCTTTAATCGAGACAATTAATAACACTTCCGAAAAAGCTACTAACGAGAAAGAAGATAATTTTGAAGCGAACCGTAACGATCCACCACTATGTGATCCTTTACCTGAAATTAATGTCAAAACCGGGAAAAAAGATGAAGCAGCGGTTTCTTTAAACCAAATGCACATTTTAAATAGGCAAGAAGAAGTAAGAAGACTTAGAAATAACGCTAAAGAAGGTTTAGAATCACAGGCGAAGAAAATGATGAAAACTTCAAATCTATTATTTCCTTGCGCTAAAGTTGGTGATACAGTTAAACTTCGAGTACTTGACGTTGATAGAGAAAGGAGTGATCCACAAAATTTATTAGTGGTAGTATTAGATGTTCAAAATGAAGAGTTTTATTAGTTAGGAACCAAACAAGGAAGACTTTCACAATTTTATACCAGAAATCAATTTACAATTTGTGAAGAACAATTTATTTTGGTTGAGGATGTAGTATATAGGATTAGTATTTAGTAATGTCGCTTCCAGAATGTGTTAGAAAATCATCTCTTTCTGGAGGTCAGGGGTACCAATGATGTATTTGTAAGGGACAATGCAAATCCGATAAGTGTAAATGTAAAAAATCTGGGAAACATTGTAATTCTAAGTGTCACAACTTAGAGTAAACAACCAAGTAATCTTAAAATATTGGTTCCTAGTTGTTAATAGTACTAATAAACATTACTTGAATAAAATGTTTCATTCTAGAATATGGGTTTCATTTATTTTTAATAAACTTATCTTTTCTTAAGGCTTTCCTTTATCAAAATACTTAATTAGGTATACAGAATGATTCAAAGAAACATCAAATCTTTGAAATGTTAGTTACTCGGTTGAATTTACCGATAATGCTCGTGAAGTTTAAGGAATTTACAAAGAATTGCATTAAAAAATGAAGCAGTCACTGAAGAGATATTATTTTTTACGTCCCTAGAATGATAAAATAGCTTACTTTTGTCTATTAATTTTAAAAATAGTTTAGTAATTTTTTAATTGTTGTAATTAAACTATCAATTAAGTTATTAAATACACCAAGACGAGTTGGGAATTATGTAAAGTCACCGGTTAAAGTGAATAATTTTTAAATATTTATCATATTTACCAGCATTATTGGTAATTGTCTATAATAACTGGGAATTATAGATAGTCACCAGTTTATCACTTTTACTGTAACATATGCAATGTTTAATAATATTAGCGATGATGTAACTCAACTTTCACATCCACAGTTAAAGAAAAGGGTGTTTCAGTCATTGTTTCAACGGCAGTGTGATCTCTGAGGTAGATAACAAAGTAGATAACGGTAGATAACGATTGTTGCTGTATGTGAACGTTTGATGTGAGCAACATCTGGTTATACTATTAACTTTTTTTCCAACAGTATTCTTTTATTTAATTTTTATTTCATTATTTGGCCAATTTAAATTCATTTTTGTTAGATTTAATATGAGGTTAGATTGAGCAGCTACTGATAGCTGTATCTCGCCTCACTAGAGAAAAAAATTTTTGTTTGTGATTCAATTTGGTTCTATTATCGATAAAGACGTTTATTAAAATTGTATATTTCAATAAAAACTTATACATGTCGTTTTTGCCATTAAACTCCTTATCAGTTGAGCCTCTATCTCTGATATCATTTTTCCTTTAACTCTTATAGAAAGAGGTGATTCCCTTTAAAAGTGTCCAATTTGGCCCAGCCCATTCAGTGCTTTATATAAAAAATACAGAAGGAAGTTCCAGTTTCCCCTTTCCATGGAGCAACTGCATATTCAAGCTCAATTTTTTAAATTGTTTTTTTTTGACAAAAAATTTAGCAAATTTTTAACTAATTCTCCCTATACAGGGTGTCTCACGTAACTGGTTCATTAGAACTTTTTTAGGTTCCACTATTCGTAGAAACTTGAAATTTTAGTATTATGGGCTATTCATTCTGATCTTTTAATTTAAAATATTTTCAAGATGGCCACCACATCCGGTCTACCGGAAGTAGACTTCTACTTCGTTATCTTAAATGCAATGCTATAGTTTTTATTACACCATTCAATTATACGTTAGAAAATATATATAAAAACGTTTTGCATTGGTACGATAACTCTACATATGCTGTTAAATAGATTGTCACTTCTTGTATCAGTATATCTTATACAGGTTGGTCAAAAATTGAGTTACCGTTTCTCTGTATTCAATTGCGTGAAAGTCGAAAATTTTAAATGGAATGCCCCATATTTTCATACCCTATCAGAAAGGGAATTTAATTATCTACAAATTATCTATAAACATTCCTATACCTATTTATAATAGTTTTCTTGCTATTGAGGAATTTATGAAAATCATACGTAAAATACAAAAAACCGTTTGTGTTTTTGTTAGAAGGCCATGACACTTTGATAGTTTTTTGTTTAATTTATTTAAATTATTATTAGTATTATTTCTACAATGAACTGCGATTGAATAAACTTTAGATTGCTGGCTGTTATTTACCAAAAATAACCAAAAGAAAACCGAATAAATGAAACAATGAAAAACAACAATTTAATGACAAAAATTAAAATCAATAACATAAAAGAATCAAAAATTTAAAATCATAAAAATAAATTAAGGAAATTTAATTCTCTACAAACTATCTAGAAACTTTCCTGTGCCTATTTGTTGTAGTTGCCCTCATATCTGGAAATTAATGAACGCATGCAATGCTGGAAAGCTTCTGGTTTTATGTTAAAAAGCCATGGAGTTTTGTCAGCTTTTCATCCATATTTATGTTATTGTTGTCATTACTTAGTTATGTCACCACTTACGACATCATCACTCCAACGACAACATTTTAAATTCGTTTTATATTCATGGCGGATGTAATAAAGTTTTGGATAGGATCTGTTTCTTAGTTTTGGAAAGATCAAAGTAACAAGAAACCATAAATCTCTATCACTAGCAGATTAAGATAATGGAATAAATGCTTTGTCATATTTTGTTGCTTTACCAAATTTTTCGGTAAGAGGTGCTTCGATCGATTTAGATGAATAATATTTTCCAACAAAGCACCCTTAATAAATGAAGTGAATTCTCTAGGAATATTTCGCCATATTATTGTTTTTCACTGTTTCATTTATGCGTTCTTCTGATGGTTATTTTTGGTAAATAAAAGCTAACAAACTAAAGTTTATTCAATCGCAGATCATTCTTGAAATAATACCAATGATAATTTAAATAAATTAAACGATAATCTGTCAAAATGTCAGCCTTCTAATAAAAACAGAATGGCTACCAGCATTTTGTGTGGGATTTTGATAAAATGCTCAATATGAATGAACAACCCATGTTACCAACATTTCAAGCCTCTATGAATAGTGGAACCTAGAAAAGTTCTAATGAACCAGTTACGTGAGACATCCTGCATAATGTGCCTAAGTAACTACATTCTCCACCGCAGTCACCAGACATGAATTCGATAGAATATGTCTGGGATTATTTAGAAAAAGCTGTTAGAGAACACGACATAACTAGTAAGGAATCCCTTAAACATGTGTTACAAGAAAAGTAAAAAAAAATTCCGTCATCATATATGCAAAAGTTAATTGAATCAATGTCAAGAAGATTAGATGCGGTACTAAAAGCGAATGGAGGACCGAAGAAGTACTAATACCAATTTGTACTAAAGTTCATCTTTCGTAACATTATTTCGATGTATACCAACACTTTTGTGATATTATGATTGAACAATTTCAAAAAAAAACGTTAGTTTATTAAGTTATTTTGTTAAATTTAACGTTGCCTTGTTGTATAATTACTTAAAAAATAAAAAATTATGTGGTATGATAACAAAAATGCCCCATTATTGAAACCATTTAGAAATCGTTGGTGTACAATCACATTTGGGAGTGAAAAACTGAGATTTGCACAGATAAACTTGTGATTCTTATTTATGTAAATCAAATCTCTTAAAACATAAACTTAAAAAAAGAAAAAAAATGCCTTTTCTGAACAATTTATACATTGTTGTTTATCCCATTCTTACACTAAGCTTTTCAATTATATAGCAGTTATAGCTAAAGCGTGCTTTTTTGCAACATTTAGGACAATTGAGCTTCCTGTGTTTAACACAACAAAAATTGAACTATCTATAGAAAAGGGTTTACTTTTGTTGTTTATTATCGTTTTATTGTTATTTATTTTTTAATTCATTGTAACCGATAACTTGATACTAAATAGTTATTAATCGCGTTTTACTTTAAATTTTATATCAAAAGCCTACATTTTCAAAATCAGTACATATAAGTTTTAAAGTAATATTCCGTTTTTGCCATTAAGCTTCTTATAAGTTGAGCCTCAAACACTGATATCATTTTTCCTTTATCTCTTATAGAAAGAGGAGATTCCCTTTAAGTGTCCAATTTGGCCCAGCCCATTCAGTGCTTTATATGAAAAATACAATAGGAAATTCCAGTTTCCTCTTTCCATGGGGCAACTGGATAGTAAAGCACAATTTTTTAAATTGTTTTTTGACAAAAATTAACCAATAATGCAAATTTTTGACTAATTCTTCCTTTATAATAGTTATTAAATTGAATATTTAATAACTAATTTTTAGAATTTTTTTATTAATTGGGTTTCAGATTCCCCACCTCACCTTAAATTACTTATAATAATCAATTGTAACTAATAAAATTGAGGAATTTTGTAAATTAAGATAATTTTTTTAAAATAAATACCAGGACAAATGTTTTTTAAAAAACAAGTGTGATAAGATTAATATTATCATAGTTAATATTTGATTAAATTTAAATGGATTTGTTTTAAAACAATCCAAACCAACCAAAAATATCTTAACAAACATTTTAAAATATAATCTTACTTAAATTGTCCTACTAACACCATTATTTATTTAATAAATAATCATGAACTTTTCTTTGTAATAATTAATAATGTTATTACCTCAGGAACAGTTGACATATTAATAACAGATCCTCCATACATCTGAAAAATTTTACTTTCAGCTTTCGATGAAAATCTAGGCCCCTCAATAGAAACAACAGTGCCTTCCTTTTTATGCTTCAATCCTAATTCTTCAGCTGTGCTCATAATAACTTCCCTGAGAGGTTGTGAAAAGGGCGGATTCATAGGAAGATGGAAAAGCCCCGGTAAACCATGTTCTGATCCATCATAAAAAGTTTGTTTTCTTCCCTGAGTTCTAAAACACTTCATTTCAATATCTATTTATGTTAATAAATTCTTTTTAAGTACCTATCAATGAAATCATCAACGACAACTAAATCTCCGGGTTCTATTTCTTCTTTTAAAGATCCAGTTGCGGTCGTTGCAATAATATGCGTACAACCCGCTTCTTTCAAAGCCCAAATATTCCCTCGATAATTGACGTTAGAAGGGTTAATATCGTGAGTTGGTCCATGACGGGATACGATTACGCATGGGACACCCTCGATTTCACCTTCGACGATTTTACCACCGGATGGATCCCCGAATTGAGTCGTAACTTGCTTTTCGTTTCGATTTTTCAAAATATCCGGGTCATCCAAACCTGTCCCTCCAATTATTCCAATCTAAAATAGGTTAATACCGGTTAATTTCGATTTTTAATAAATGTTTAAAACTTTACCTTTACGGAAGTCATGATCAAAAGTTAGGGTAAAAAGCACGAATAATTTGGAATGAATTGCAAAATCGTGATGTTTCCTTTTCTATGTCAACGTTGATTCTGACGTTTCTGATGACCGGAAAACGACTGCGCTTGTTTAACCTCAAAATTATTGACATACATGTTTTCATGTTTCAAACAGATCCGGATTAAAACAATTTTCGTTTTGTTTTATTTTTCGATTACAAAAATAAAAGTAAATAAATAATAAAATAATGATATTGTGTGTCTTATAAATTATGCGTTACATTATCGTTTTGTGCATCGAAGGGTGAAGTGGGCGGATAAAAAATAACAACAGCAAAATAAATTCCAATAAAAATCAGTACGCCTATGCAAACGACGAAAAATAATGGTAACTGAAACAAATGAAACAAAAATAATTGCTGTACAACAGATAATGCGATTATATATCATATACGTACTCTTTGAAAAATGCGTTCATAACTAAACCACTCAGGGCATTCGGGCATCTTTAATAAATTAGTCTTATTAATATGTCCTTTTTAATTCACTTTGATTTTTTAACAAAAGAACTAAACGACTATTCGTTACGCGACACACTTTTAAAGTCGGCGACTTCAACAACATGGTCTAAAGTATAAACAAAGTGATAGGAGGAGAATACAAGGCATTTCGTTCTCAAGGCTCTTCTAATGAGGATATATGTTTATAGTTTTGAAGCGGATCATTGGAATTTAATCGTTTGTTTACTATTGAATTGATTAGCTTAATTAAGGGGTAAAGTTTGTTAAAAATTAAGATTATTCTTGTTTTGGTAATTTATTTTTATGTGAAGTTTATTTTGTACAGGGTGTTTCGGTAACTCGGGGAATAATTTTAACCCTCCGTCTGTCGGGTGTGGTATACGACAGTGATTCTCAACCTGTGGTCCGCAGGCAATTTTCATGTGGTCCGCGAAGCAAAGCGAAGCAAGTCTGTGAACGCGTAATAATAACAACTGTTATATAAATAAACTATTTTGACGTTTTAAGTGGTTAGGCCACCTCCTTTGCTCACGAGAATATCCCTGACTACATAGCGCTTGGATTTACATTCATTGAAGAATTTGGGATCCAGTTGCCTCAATGTGTAATTTGTGCGGAGGTTTTAAGTAATGAGGCAATGAAGCCGGCAAAATTAAGTAGACACTTTGAAACAAAGCATAAAGATTTTGCCGCAAAACATGTAGATTTTTTTAAGCGGAAGGAAGCTGAGCTGAAAACGTCAAAAAATATCCTTAAATCGTCCGCAACTCATGATAAAGCTACTTTGAAAGCATCATATCAACTTTCTCTTAGAATCGCTAAACCAAAAAACCTTTTACTGTGGGAGAAGAGTTGGTTTTACCATGTATTGTAGATGCAACTAAAGTAATTTTAGGTGATAAATACGCCCAAAAAATGCTGAATATTCCTCTTTCCAATGATACCGTTAGAAGAAGAATTGAAGATATGGCTTCAGATGTTGAAACCCAACTTATAAGAAAAATTCATACCTCGAAAAATTTTGCTATACAGCTTGATGAATCTACAGATAATACTAATAAAGCTATTCTACTTGTTTATGTAAGATACATAGACAAAGACAACAAAAAGTTATCTGAGGAGTTCCTGACTTCAACTGCGTTGCAAGGTCACACAACAGGCAAAGAAATTTTTAAAGGCATTGACGAATATTTCAAACTCAGAAACCTTTCCTGGAAAGACTGTGTTGGACTTTGCACCGATGGTGCCGCGGCAATGACAGGACTCAAAACAGGTTTGCCAAGTTTAGTCAGGAAAGAAGCAAACAGTGATATTGTTTTAACACACTGCATTATTCATAGAGAGATGCTTGCTGCCAAAGGTTTGAGTCCTGAACTAAATGTGGTTTTGACTACTGTGGTAAAGGCTGTGAACTTAATAAAAAGTAACGCTCTCAACTGGAGACTGTTTGCATTGTTATGCGAGGACATGGGATCTATTCATTCGAATCTCCTTCTGCATACCGAAGTTTGGTGGCTGTCCAGAGGCCGAGTCCTAGCCAGATTTTATGAACTTATAGAAGAAGCTTTTTATCGCTAGGTTAGCTTTTTTGGCCGATATATTCGAACAACTCAACATTATGAATCTTGCCCTCCAGGGACCATCTAAAACTGCATTTGACCTATGGAACAAAATTGAATCATTCAAGAAAAAAATATTGTTATGGAAGTCTGAAACTGGAAAAGGATCGTTTGAAATGTTCAACTTGTTTTCAGATTTTATTTCTGAAAATGAAGGCTTAAATAAAGAAAATTTACATACAGTGGTTAAGTCTTACATTGAATCACTTGAAAGTTATTTCGAGAAGTACTTCCCGGTTGATACGGATGTAAGGAAGAACAATCTGTGGGTACTTGATCCCTTTTTAGCTTGCAGTGATAATAATCTATCTATTCAAGAACAGGAGCAACTTATTGAAATATCATCTGATACCCATCTAAAAGTGATGAAATCTCACTGTGAAAACGTTGCAGACTTTTGGGTTGGATTGATTGATGAAAGTCCACTACTGAGTGAAAAGGCACTGAAACTTCTTCTTCCTTTTCATTCCACTTATCTTTGTGAAACAGCATTTTCGACTTTGAGTGTTATCAAGAATAAACATAGAAATCATTTATTAAATTTGAATGCTCCAAAGAGACTGGCACTGACCTCTTTCAAGCCAAATATTGAGAAACTTTCAGGTGAAATGCAAGATCAAGGAAGTCATTAGAATGGAAATTTGGCCACACTATAAATGAAATTATTATGCCCACAATATGTCTTTATCAATATGTTTTTTACTTTGTAATTAATAAAATTCATTGATAAAACTTTAGGATTCATTTCATTTTACCTATAGTCTATTCAAGTTCCAGACGAACTAAATGTAAACAGAATCACACGTCCTATGTAACTGTTGTGTAAATCTTAATTCCATCGTATGTGGTTCGCCTCAGATTCTGAAGGGTACGAAGTGGTCCTCAATAGTGAAAAGGTTGAGAACCACTGGTCTACGAGTCCACGACAAAATGATTATGTGAAATATTTTTTAAATTATTTTGCTCAAAACTTCTACGGTCACAGTACCTTTCATGTATGTGAATATCAATGCTGTCAGATCTACCGTTTTGACGGTAGATCTACCGCTTTTCGTCTTAAGCTACCGTGCTACCGTTGTATGATTGGAATCTATCGTTTCATTATCAATATTATAACAAACGCTATATTTTATCAAATTTATCCCCTACCTGCTTTGAAATAAACTTACATTTCTATTCCTAATTTAATTACTGCATTTAGCGACATCTATGGGACGTACAGATTTCAGTTCTCTGTGATCACCATCCACACAAAACAGAAACCGCTTTTTTTTTTTGAATATTCGTAATAAGTCTTCAAGTTCTTCTACCGATCGAAACTATGTTGGTAACCTACCTTAGGGTCAGATTTAGATCTCGGGGATTTCCTAAATTACTTAAACTAATTGTAAGCCCAACCGGAGATGTGTTGCTAATCGTTATTCCCCGACAGACGGAGTGTCGGGTGTGGTCTACGAGTCCACGACAAAATGATTATGTGAAATATTTTTTAAATTATTTTGCTCAAAACTTCTACGGTCACAGTACCTTTCAGGTATCTGAATATCAATGCTGTCAGATCTACCGTTTTGACGGTAAATTTCTATGTGTGAAGTAAAAAATGTTTTGGCATCAACAACGGCGAAGACTTTCAATCCGTATTTGTTTGGTTTACTTGGAATGTACATTCGAAAACTGCACCTACCCCCAAAGGCAAGCAGCATTTCATCTAATGTTACATACTCGCCCACAGAATAAGTTTTCTTACAATTGTCGTTGAACTTGTCAACAATAGTACGAACTGCTGCTAGTTTGTCCTATTCTTTTCTTTGACCTCTAGTTGTGGTATCGTCTAAGCGAATGCATTTCAATAAGAAGACGAACCTCCATTTTGCCATTGTAGCAGGAAATATCTCATATCCCATACCGTCTGATGACCAATACTTTGCTAGATGTGTCCTTGATCCATGATGGAGCCCAGCTAAATAAAGCAAACCCATCAGCGCTTGGATTTCTACAAAGTCGGTAGGTCTACACTCAGTTTTATCTTGGTATTTAACAGAAATTTTATCAATAAATAAATTAGTGTTTTCAACTACAATATCAATGCAGTTTCCAAACATGTACATCCAGCATTGAATGGGAGATAATGCGTCACGTGCTTCACCGATGACCCCCGGCAGGTGAGACATTATGTTTTCGTTGCGAGTTCTAATATTTCTAGGTGGGATAGCCTTTTTCCATTTAGTTCCATCTTTACCGAAAAAATACGAGCATCTATTACGAATCACGGGTATCTGCATCGTCATTTACGTTATCCTGCTCGGTTTCTGTATCATGATCACTGATACTTACAAAATCTGGATCTGATATCGAACTATCGTCAGACTCTTCTATTTCACTGCCCGTGCTAACTTCTTCATACAGTTTCTGTAATCTTTCTCTTTCCTTTTCATAAGGATCCATATCACAATGCTATCAAATAATAAATCATTTATTATTTTATTAAATCATATCAGAAAATTGTGTGATACTACTTACCTATTTGTAAGTATGCTATTTGTAGATTGCTAACTAGATATTTGATATTAATATAAAATATCAAATATAGAAATATCCACAACATATAAAAAGTGATATGGTTAATAAAATGAAAATTCAACATATACGTATAACCCTAAATAACCATTATAAGAAACTTAACGAACTCAACATTAAACTTTATAAATCCTACCAGGAGTTAAATAATCAATATCATTACATTGAAATCGAAGAAATTATCAAAGAAGCTAAATTACATGATACAATAATTCTTAATGAAATTCATAAAAAGAAACTGAAAAAACTAAACAAGTTGAGAACAGAGAAAGAAAGAGAAAAGAATAAACATCAAACAAACAAACTAGGAGAAATTCATAAATTTTTTCTCAAAGTAACAAATACTTCAAACGTGATTTTCACAGAACAAGAAAGAAGATTCATGGAAAAAGGTCTGAAATATGCTCCAAAAAGAGAAATTAACCTCCCAATACTGGCAACAGAACTTCAGGCAGCTATCAAAGGACACGAAAAGGAAAACATTATGAATAAGGAGATTCAACAAATCCTAACTAAAGAAGAAAAGAGACAAACAAACAAACAAACAATAAGAAATGGAGAAGAGGAAAAGGAACAAAAAATTATTAAAAACATCAAGCGGAAAATTAAGGAAAACGAATTAATAGTTACTCCTGCAGACAAAAACGCAGGAATGATAATTTTAACCAAAGATCTCTACATAAATAAGACTGAAAGCTTTATGAAAGACAATAACTTTAAAACTATCAATAAAAACCACACAAACAATTTTCACAAAAAAGTAAAATCAATAACTAAAGAAAACAAAACGACAATAACAGAAATTGGAGGTACCTTGACCAGCCTGTTGCCTATGAATCCGCAAACCCCTAAATTGTATGCACTACCTAAAGATCATAAAAATGGATTACCAATAAGACCCATTATAACCTCCATTGAATCCAGCACATACAAACTCGCAAAACTTTTACAAAAATTTATAATAAATGACATCAATTTTAAATCAAAATATACCATAATTAATCGTTACCAACTTCCTGATTTAATTGACAAAATACAGCTACCAGAAAGTTTCAAAATGATCTCATTTGATGTCAATAACCTATATACAAACATACCCATAACCGACACGATAACGATATTAGAAGAAATATTAAAGACTGACCTCAAAAACAAAGACAAAACTCGCTCCATCTTAACGCTATTAAAACTATGCTTAGAACAAAATTTTTGTATCTTTAACGATAAATACTATCAATATCTAGATGGATTACCAATGGGATCACCATTGAGTAGTGTGATGGCAGATATTTTCATGGACAACCTAGAGAAAAATCAAATTATGTGTGTCAAAAACCCTTATAGAGACGATATTATCCTATGGACAAGATACGTGGACGACAGTTTAGTACTGATTAAAGACGACCAACATATTAATAATCTTCAACTTAAACTGTTAATATATTTAATTAACAGTTTACACCCCAATATTAACTTCACTATCGAGACTGAAAACAATCAAAAATTAAATTTCTTAGACTATACACTACGACATTCAAACAACAAAATTAAATATAACATCTACAGAAAACCTACACAAACTAGTACTACCATCCCATTCGATTCTCATCATGATGAAACTCATAAAATGGCAGCATACCGGGCTTATATACACAGAGCGAAATGTGTATGTGATGGAAATGTACGAAATCAACAAGTTTATTGAAATTAACAGTAATATTATAAGCCTTAATGAACAAATTATCCCGACCCAAAAACCAATCTATAGTTGCCTGCGAGATCCGTACCTAAAACACAAAAATAAAAACAAAAACAAAAAAACCTAACGTCACACAACAACTTTTGACGTAAATTTTGAAAAATTTTAATTAATTTTTCTAATTTGTTAGTAATTACGTAAGATTTTACTATTTTATTTTTATATTAATATGTTCATTTTCGTATATTGTAAACTTGTAGGTATCTACTGAAGAAGAGCAAGGCTCGAAACTAGTTTAGAAAAATAAATTTTAATTATCACCAGAAGTAAATTTTTATATAGACCCTAATTTATTTGATATTAGTTATAAATAATTTTGTACGCACTTTTCTATTCTCTATATTTGTAAAATAAATAACACATAACACAACGCCTCAAAATGGGGTTCAATAGTAAACTGGCGTGTCAACGATACGGTAACCGTATATATATAGTAATTATTAAGGGAGTAGTTTTATAACTCGGTAATACCCCTACAAACACAAAAAGAACGCATAGAGTTCCAGCTGGAATACGATTCTTACAGATTACATCTGCGAATATTGTTACACATTTGATCGGGAAGGGTCTGTCAGGACAAAATATTATATAGCGACAGTTTGAAATTTTGAAAAACAGTTTTTTATAGCGAAAACAGTTGATATTTAAATACTTGAAAGGTACTGTGACCGTAGAAGTTTTGAGTAAATTAATTTAAAAAATATTTCACATAATCATTTTGTCGTGGACTCGTAGACCACATCCGACAGACGGAGGGGTAACAAAAACCTCTTCGCGGAAGCCAACTACGAGTCAATTCGTACATACCTAATACGTTTCGACTTGTCACTTTGCTACATTAGTGGAGTGCATTACAGTTTTACGTCTTTCTTGAGTGTGTAACTTTATAATTATAATTAATTATTATAATTGCAAAATAATTAATACAGTAAAATTCCTCTTGTATTTTATTGAATATTAATTTATGACGTTTCGAACTACTTTCAGTTCATCATCAGATAATGCTCCTTTATCGAGTAACTTTAAAAAATAAGTTTGTCATTTTCAAACATGCATGATGCACACAAACGAAATTCGTTTGTGTGCAGCTGAGCTAATTCGTTGTTTAAGTCTTTAAAAATAATCTAATGGCCGGTCTCTCGTACGTTATAGTATTGAGTAGATATCGGAGCGACAGTTATTGGATCGATATCTTTTATCGAGTCGATATCGCCTATTGGTGTTCTGGTAGGAACTGATTGATAGTTATTGCACACAATAGTTATCGAACGGTTTTTGACAATTTTGTCAAATAATCGATTACTTGTTTATTTCCGTCGATAGGTGGCAGTAAAAATTTTAAATAACAATTCATAAAATTATTTATTTATTATATTTGAGATGAAAACGGGACAAGTCCAGCGAAGCATTAAGTAATAAAGTCAAATAATTTCTTAACAAAAATAAAAATTGCTGTACAAGATATTAATAATAATGAAAATTAACAAAAGAAAATCAAATAATAACGAAAATGATTTGTAAAAGAACATAATTATCAAATAGGAAAACATTTTAAAGGCTCAATTACACAGGGAACAGTTGTAGATAAATTATATTTATTATTAATTTAGAAAAATCAGAAAAAAACGGGTCAACTTAAATAATCTTTATCTCAAAAACGAATAACGATTTTCTAATTTAGTTCTCAGCATGACAAAGTAGACACATACCTCTATAAATTTTGAATGTTTCATTAAAATACCTCAAGAATTCGGTTTTTAATGATTTTTAATTATCTTGAGATAGCCATAAACGTTCACGTTGAATTTTTAATGATTTATACTTCAAAAACAAATAAATATTTTCAAGGTCCGGTTTCGTCAGAAAATAGACACTTTCATAAAATAATCATAAATAATTCATTAAGATATCTTAAGAATTCGATTTTTCGTGATTTTTTAAAATAAGATTATTAATTTCAAAAAATCATAAAAAAATAGGTTAACTTAAATTATCTTTATCTCAAAAACGAATAAAGATTTTCTAATTTGGTTCTCACAAAGTCAAAATAGACACTTACCTCTATAAATTTTGAATGTATCATTAAAATATCTCAAGAATTCGATTTTTGGTGATTTTTAATTAACTTGAGATAGCCATAAATGTTCACGTTAAATTTAATGATTTATATCTCAAAAGCGAATAAATATTTTCAAGATCAGCTTTCATCACGAGAAAATAGACACTTTCCTCTATAAATCATGAATAATTCATTAAGATATCTTAAAAATTCGATTTTTCGTAATTTCTTAAAACAGGATTATTAATTTCAAAAAATCATAAAAAATTAGGTTAACTTAAATAATCTTTATCTCAAAAACGAAACCTTTATAAATTTTGAATGTTTCATTAAAATATCTCAAGAATTCGGTTTTTCGTGATTTTTTAAAACAAGATCATTAATTTCAAAAAATCATAAAAAATTAGGTTAACTTAAATAATCTTTATCTCAAAAACGAATAAAGATTTTCTAATTTGGTTCTCAACATTACAAAATAGACACTTACCTCTATAAATTTTGAATGTTTCATTAAAATATCTCAAGAATTCGTTTTTTCGTGATTTTTTAAAACAAGATCATTAATTTCAAAAAATCATAAAAGTTGTAAAAGCTGTACAACAGATAATGCGATTATATATACAGGGTGTCTCACGTAACTGGTTCATTAGAACTTTTTTAGGTTCCACTATTCGTAGAGGCTTGAAATATTGGTATCATGGGTTGTTCATTCCGATCTATTAATCTAAAATATTTTCAAGATGGCCGCCACTTCCGGTCTACCGGAAGTAGACTTCAACTTCGTTATTTTAAATGGAATGCTATAGTTTTTATTACACCATTCAATTATACATAAGAAAATATGTTGACTTTGATAACAGTTGTTGGTGCCTACCGTTTTTTGTTTACGAGTTATTTTGATTTTAAGTGTTTTTTGGCAAATATCACCATGCTCTTTACAAGCCCATATCTCAGCCAACGTTAACTCAAAAACGTTTTGCATTGGTGCGATAACTCTTCATATGCCGCTAAATAGATAGTCACTTGTTATATCAGTATATCTTATACAGGCTGGTCAAAAATTGAGTTACCGTTTCTCTGTATTCAATTGCGTGAAAGTCGAAAATTTTAAATGGAATGCCCCATATTTTCATACCCTATCAGAAAGGAAATTTAATTCTCTACAAATTATCTATAAATATTCCTATACCTATTTATTATAGTTTTCTTGCAATTGAGGAATTTATCACAATCATAGGTAAAATGCTAGAAACCGTCTGTGTTTTTGTTAGAAGGCCATGACATTTTGACAGTTTTTTGTTTAATTTATTTAAATTATTATTAGTATTATTTCTACAATGAACTGTGATTGAATAAACTTTAGATTGCTAGCTGTAATTTACCAAAAATAACCAAAAGAAAACCGAATAAATGAAACAATGAAAAACAACAATTTAATGATAAAAATTAAAATCAATAACATAAAAGAATGAAAAACTGTATTTAAATACTTTCCTGCGCCTATTTGTTGTAGTTGCCCTCATATTTGGAAATTAATGGACGCATGCAATGCTGGAAGCTTCTTGTTTTTATGTTAGAAAGCCATGGAGTTTTGATAGCTTTTCAACCATATTTATGTTATTGTTATCATTACTTAGTTGTGTCATCACTTACTGCTGTTAATGTCTTTGAATATCATGGCGAATTATTCCCACGCCAACATTTTAAATTCGTCTTATATTCATGGCGGGTGTAATAAAGTTTTGGATAGGATAAGATACGTATCTCTTAGTTTTGGAAAGATCAAAATAACAAGAAAACATAAATTTCTATAACCAGCAGCTTAAGATAATAGAATAAATGTTTTGTCATATTTTATTGCTTTACCAAATTCTTCGGTAAGAGGTGCTTCGGTCGATTTAGGTGAATAATATTTTACAAAAAACACCGTAAATAAATAAACTGAACTCTCTAGGAACATCTCGCGCATCATTACGTCGAATATTACGCCATATCATTGTTTTTCATTGTTTCATTTATGCGTTCTTCTGCTGGTTATTTTTGGCAAATAAAAGCTAACAAACTCAAGTTTATTCAATTGCAGATCATTCTAGAAATAATACCAATGATAATTTAAATAAATTAAACAATAAACTGTCAAAATATCATAGCCTTCTAATAAAAACACGACCGGCTTCCAGCATTTTGTGTAGGATTTTGATAAAATACTCAATATGAAGAAAACTATAATAAATAGGTATAGCAATATTTATTGATAATTTCTAGAGAATTAAATTCCCGTTTAGATAGGCTAGAAGGATATGCTGCGTTCCATTTAAAATTTTCGACTTTCTCGCAATTGAATACAGCGAAATGGTAATTCAATTTTTGACCACGCTGTATAAGGTACATTGATATAACAAGTGACAATCTATTTAACAGCATATGACGAGTTATTGTACCAATGCAAAACATTTTTGAATTAACGTTGGCTGAGATATGGGCCTGTAAAGACCATGGTGATATTTGCCAAAAAGCACTTAAAATCAAAATAACTCGAAAACAAAAAACGATAGGTACCAACAACTGTTATCAAAGTCAACATATTTTCTTACATGTAATTGAATGGTGTAATAAAAACTATAGCATTCCATTTAAAATAACGAAGTTGAGGTCTACTTCCGGTAGACCGGAAGTGATGGCCATCTTGAAAATATTTTAGATTAATAGATCGGAATGAACAACCCGTGATACCAAAATTTCAAGCCTCTACGAATAGTGTAACCCAAAAAAGTTCTAATGAACCAGTTACGTGAGACACCCTGTATATATATATATGGTAATTCGTAATGCTTCGCGGATGGAAAAGTATGTGTTTTGGTTGATCCGAGGTATCATCCGTTCATCTTCTTGGTTGTTCCCTGTGGACAGGGGCAGACGTTTCGCCAAGATCTCTCTTGGCATCTTCAGTGCTTTGTCGTAGTCTCCTGTTGACAGACTGAGGTACTGCGGTGCTCTGGCTCCTTTTTATAGTAGGTCGTCTTGGTCGTAGGTGATAACGGTTGGTCGGGGGTGAGGTGGTGGGGGTGTTTAAGTCCGACGTGACGTGA
Source organism: Onthophagus sagittarius (assembly GCA_036711965.1). Taxonomy (NCBI): domain Eukaryota; kingdom Metazoa; phylum Arthropoda; class Insecta; order Coleoptera; family Scarabaeidae; genus Onthophagus; species Onthophagus sagittarius. Next base: position 60,456,628 of record JASERS010000002.1, on the reverse strand, counting down.
GTCGTGGGTGGTGGGGGGAGGTCATTGACCTGTCGTACGGCGATTAACGGTCCTGGGGATTTTCCACCGGATATGGCTTTGATGACGTCATCCATGGGCGAGAAGAGGCCACTGACCCGCTGTCCGGTGATTGCTGGACCTGGGCTGCTCCCACTGGACGCTTCAAGAATGATAGGCAGCTCGGCGTCCTGCCGTTCCGAATTGGATGGTCCTTGCCTCAGGAAAGCAGCCCTGGGCCTGGAGTGCTCTAGGACCGTTCTCCACGCTGCTGACAAGTGTAGGGCATCATCCCTCTTGTTGAGGGTGCCGTTCTTCGCTATTTCAATGGATTCCCGGATCAATCTGGTTTTCCAATGCGGAACGTTGGCTACCTGCTTGCAACCCTCGAAATTGATGGTATGGCCTGTGTCCAGATGGTGGCGGAAGAGGGCAGAAGTGAGCTGTTTGTTTGGGATGCTTAGCTTGTGTTCTTCTACTCTGGCAGCTATTCTTCTGTTGGTCTGTCCCACGTAGTTCTTGTCGCATGAGCCGCAGGGGATGGAATAAACTCCTAGATTTTCCAATTTTATTTGGTCTTTTGGATTCCTGAGAGAAGCTCCTATAGTCTTGCCGGGTCTGTAGGTGGTACTAATGTCGTGTTTCCGTAATAGTCTTCCTATGCGATCCGTTGTTCCTTTGATGTAGGGTAGTACGACGTTGGGTCTTCTGGTCTCGTCTTGTGGATGTGGGTCCTTCGGTTTGAATTGTCGATCGATAGCTTTCTTCACCATGTATTTGGAGTAGCCGTTTTGAGCAAGAGCCAAGGTGACTTTCGTCATTTCTTCTGATCTGTTATCGTTATCTGTAAGTCGAATGGATCTTGAGATTAGTGAGTTGGCGACTGATTGGATCTGTGAAGGATGATGATGAGAAGATGCATTTAAGTATCGATTCGTGTGGGTAGGTTTTCTGTATACAGTATGCTGCAGGCTGTTACGAGATTTCTTTACTAATACGTCGAGAAAAGGTAGCTGTCCGTTTTCTTCTATTTCCGTGGTGAACTGGATCTTTGGATGAATGGTATTCAAATATTCTTGAAATTCTTGAAACCAACTTACTCTGCGATTTGACATTTCTGAAACGATGTCGTGACAATGACTTACTTTCACCAGACTTACTCACCACACCAGATCCCGACAAACTAAAGCGATCCTCAGGCGAGCGAGCAATTCGCTCCTTAAAGAAGAAATCCGAAGAACGAGGAAGAATCTCAGCAGCACCGAACTCGAATTATATCAGCTTCATCTGTTATTGAGCCAACAGCTACACATCATCATTTGGACCCAGTTAGAAATTTTAACATTCTGGCGTTGCGAAACGAACAGAGCCCAGAAAACCAGGAAACTCCAAAAGAAGTTCGAAGATTTAAAAGCAAGGTCCGCAAAAACATCTAAGCGGCCACACCTCCAAAACCAAAAGATCGTCCATAACCTTTCAGGATATAACCTTTCAGATGCAGAACGAGCAGTTTTAAGTAAAGGATTCAACTACGCCTTAACCCCAAAGACCATTCCGGATGAAGAAATCATTGCTAACGTGGAATCCAGCTTAACATCAATGGAGAAACAAAAAGCCGAAATTTTAAGAATGGACATCTCCAGGATTTTACGTTTAGCTAAACCACCGAAGTCGAATTTAGATCCAAGTGAAATCCAGGCCCTGAAGCAACTTAAAAACAACCACAATATCATCCCAAGATACGTCTTCCCAAGATACACAAGCCGGACGTTCCACTTAGACCCATTGTGAGTGCCTTCAACTCACCGGTACAAAAACTTGAAAAGTACCTGGCGAAGATCATGCAGCCTATTACACAACAAGCCGTCTCCTACGTGCGAAATTCTGAACATTTCGTTCAAATTCTGGACAACGTCCAAATTGAAAACAGTGACATCTTGGCGAGCTTCGATGTCAAGTCTCTCTATCCTAGTATCCCGATCGAAGAGGCCCTCAAGCAGATCAGAGAAAACGAAGACTTGCCCAGCCACATCGTAGACCTCGCCAAACACTGTCTCAACAATGCTTATTTTCTGTTTGACGGTCAGATTTACAAGCAGGTAGAAGGAGCAGCTATGGGTTCTTCACTGTCCCCGGTCATCGCCAACCTGTTCATGATTTACCTCGAGAAGAAAGCGTTAAGGGAGGCCAAATACAAACCGAAGTTATGGATCCGGTACGTTGATGACATCTTCGTCATTTGGTCCTTTGGAAAAGAAAAGCTTCAGGAATTTCAAGAATATTTGAATACCATTCATCCAAAGATCCAGTTCACCACGGAAATAGAAGAAAACGGACAGCTACCTTTTCTCGACGTATTAGTAAAGAAATCTCGCAACAGCCTGCAGCATACTGTATACAGAAAACCTATCCACACGAATCGATACTTAAATGCATCTTCTCATCATCATCCTTCACAGATCCAATCAGTCGCCAACTCACTAATCTCAAGATCCATTCGACTTACAGATAACGATAACAGATCAGAAGAAATGACGAAAGTCACCTTGGCTCTTGCTCAAAACGGCTACTCCAAATACATGGTGAAGAAAGCTATCGATCGACAATTCAAGCCGAAGGACCCACATCCACAAGAAGAGACCAGAAGACCCAACGTCGTACTACCCTACATCAAAGGAACAACGGATCGCATAGGAAGACTACTACGGAAACACGACATTAGTACCACCTACAGACCCGGCAAGACTATAGGAGCTTCTCTCAGGAATCCAAAAGACCAAATAAAATTGGAAAATCTAGGAGTTTATTCCATCCCCTGCGGCTCATGCGACAAGAACTACGTGGGACAGACCAACAGAAGAATAGCTGCCAGAGTAGAAGAACACAAGCTGAGCATCCGAAACAAACAGCTCACTTCTGCTCTCTTCCGCCACCATCTGGACACAGGCCATACCATCAATTTCGAGGGTTGCAAGCAGGTAGCCAACGTTCCGCATTGGAGAACCAGATTGATCCGGGAATCCATTGAAATAGCGAAGAACGGCACCCTCAACAAGAGGGATGATGCCCTACACTTGTCAGCAGCGTGGAGAACGGTCCTAGAGCACTCCCGGCCCAGGGCTGCTTTCCTGAGGCAAGGACCATCCAATTCGGAACGGCAGGACGCCGAGCTGCCTATCATTCTTGAAGCGTCCAGTGGGAGCAGCCCAGGTCCAGCAATCACCGGACAGCGGGTCAGTGGCCTCTTCTCGCCCATGGATGACGTCATCAAAGCTAAAGCACTGAAGATGCCAAGTGAGATCTTGGCGAAACGTCTGCCCCTGTCCACAGGGAACAACCAAGAAGATGAACGGATGATACCTCGGATCAACCAAAACACATACTTTTCCATCCGCGAAGCATTACGAATTACCATATATATATATATATATATATATATATCATATACGTACTCTTTGAAAAATGCGTTCATAACTAAACCACAAGGGGTATTCGGGCATCTTTAATAAATTAGTCTTATTAATATGTCCTTTTAATTCACTTTGATTTTTTAACAAAAGAACTAAACGACTATTCGTTACGCGACACACTTCTAAAGTCGGCGACTTCAACAACATGGTCTAAAGTATAAACAAAGTGATAGGAGGAGAATACAAGGCATTTCGTTCTCAAGGCTCTTCTAATGAGGATATATGTTTATAGTTTTGAAGCAGATCATTGGAATTTAATCGTTTGTTTACTATTGAATTGATTAGCTTAATTAAGGGGTAAAGCTTGTTAAAAATTAAGATTATTCTTGCTTTGGTAATTTATGTTTATGTGAAGTTTATTTTGTACAGGCTATTTCGGTAATTCGGGGAATAATTTTAAGGTAAATCAAAAAATTACGTACCGTGCACATATCATAGACATAAAGTATGGACTGCTGATGCTATTGTCCCCACCAGCATCAAAAGTGAAAAAATTACAAGTGCACAATATTTATTATAGGTATTTTTAAAATTTGTTTAAATAAGTACTGAATAACAATAATTTATTGACTGCAAATTGAAACAATCTTATTTATTTTTTTCTGAAAATTTGGAAAAGTACACAACAATAGTTGCATTAGAGTTTTGTATTTGGCGTATGTGAGTAGTGTTCTCGGTTATTCGTCAGCGGTATGAAATGCTCAGTACTCTGTGTAGTAATCGCATTGAGTCTGTTCAGCGCCGTTTTTTCCGGTATTTAGCCCATAAAGTTTACTTACCATATTGCGATTACGAGATGCGATGCAGGATGCTAGGCTTACAGTCATTGCAAGTTAGGCGGCTGAGATATGATCTGCTTTTCATCTTTAAGTTAACAAACAATTTTATCAATTCTCCGGTGTTGCTCAGCGGATTATGCTTTTCGGTGCCGTCTTATCGTACTAGATGTGGTCAGGTTTTTAGACTTAATAGATCAGATACCAACGCTCATTTTAACTCGCCTCTTCAAAGACTTATGTACTCATTTGATTCTCACTGTCGAAGTATCGACTTGTTTAATATCTCGTATACTGCGTTTAGACGGTTTTTGTGGGGCATAGCCGGAACGACCTCATTGCAATTTATACCTACTACTTATACCTACTAAAAAATGTAATCCTTGATTCTTTCTATTATTATTATTATTATTATTTTTTGTTAGAGCTATTGTATGATTATTGTGCATTCTATTTTTATTTTATGTTCTGTTCTTTATTATAATTTTGTTAATTGTACTGTGGATGCTTCGCTGGGCGTTCACCCTGTTTGCATCCCTTGAAGTAAATAAATAAATAAATAAATATATGTATTATGTATACATTATGTGACCATACGTTCCGGCTTGAACGGGATTGTCCCGTTCTTCTGTTAGTAGTCCCGAATAAACTCTAAAACGTCCCGTTTTCATAATCACATAAGTGCATAAATCTCATTCAGTATCTAGTTGTATTTACACAGCTTTTTTATTGGTAATATTTCGTTTCTTTCTTTGCGAGACTTATACCAAATATGCCTAAATGAAAAAAAATGTACACTTAACATTTTTTTGAAACTTAAAGGGGGGTAAATAGAAAAAGTGTAAACAATATTTATACAAAACCGAGCACATTGTTGGAACAAGAACTAATAGGGATTGGCTGTGAAGCTCATAATGTCCACAATGCAATTAAAGCTGCCGATTGCTTACCAATTGATTTAGAATGCATTATTGTCAAAATTTACTTTTTTAATATTTATAGTGTTCGCATTGAAACTGTAAAAGAATTCTATGACTTGATAGGTACAGAGTATAAAAGAATGTTGGGTTACAATAAATCTAAATGGCCTGTACTTGAATAGTGCTTAAAATGTTTGTGAGATTAGAAAACTATTTTAGATTGCTAATCTAAGATTCAATTCAATAGTTACTCTTCTAATAATTAGTCATCTAATGCCCGAATATATTGAAGTTGTTTTTTAGCAATCCGAGCGCCAAATGCTGGTTATATTTGGTGCACGCTCAAGAAGTTGGTTTTCACCAAGCCGCTTTAAATACGGTATATATTTTTATCTTACACGTTACACGAAATTTAATAGCAAAGTTGATCAAAATCAGAGCTTGGCTAACTGCTTGAAAAAAGTAGTCGAGCATAATTACTATTTCCACGAAAATAGAAGCATAAAATAATTACAGCTATTACAATTAGTAGTTAAGTATCTAATTACAGTAAAGTATAAAGTATAAGTACGAATTAGCAACTCTTTACTGTACTTCATTAACTACATAATAAGATAAGATGCAGTTGTAATGCCTAAAAGGGATTGGCTTACATTCTCCAAAAAAAGTCTGACAAAACAAGCAAAGTTTTACAAGCAGTGTCTAATCTTTAATTGACAGTTTTTAAAGTTCTCTCAGTTTTTTTATCAGTATTTAGCTTTTAGCAGATATGATCATGTTGTATTTTGCCGACAGTTTTTGATATTTTGGAAGGAAAATTAAATTTTATTAACAGTCCTTCGCTTTTTACCATAAAAGTGTCTTCTGTCAGCAGTATTTAACCTTTAATTAACAATTTATGGACTTCTTACGTAAAGGTTGTGCATTTTGTTCAATAGTATTTAATATTTTCAAATCATAGTCAATTGGTTTATCAACAGTATCTGATTTTTACAAACAGTTTTACAAGTATGAAGTCCTTTGGAAGTATTTCAAGTCTTCCAAGGGGAGTATCAAATTTTCTGGAAGTAGTATTAAGTCTTCTAAAAGCAATATCAAGACTTCCGGAAGTAGTATTTTCATCAGGTTTTCTAGAAGCATTCCAAGTCTTTTAAAATTATTTTAAGTCTTCTGGGAGCATTTCAAGTCTATTAATGGTAATAACAAGCCATCTAGTAGTTCAAATCTTCTGAAAAGGCATATCAAGTTTTCTAGAAGCATTTCAAGTCCTATGAAAGCAGTATCAAGTTTTCTAAAAGCATCTCAAGTCTTCTGGAAGCTTTTCAAATCTCCTTGAAGCAGTATTAAGTTTTCTGTAAGCAATATTAAGTCCTCTGGAAGTAGTGTCAAGCTTTCTAGAAACATTCTAAGTCTTCTAAAAGTATTTCAAGTCGTCTGAGATCATTTCAAGTCTTCTGAAAGCAATATCAAGATTTCTAGCAGCAATAACAAGTCTTCTAGAAGCATTGCAAGTCTTTAGGAAACTGTATCAAATTTTGTAGAAGCTGGATCAAGTCTAACTTAAGTCCCGTTTTCAGTAGAAATAAAAACGGTCCCGTTATGTATACAGGATGAGTTATTAGTATCCCGGCGAATAATAGTCACTAAACCGTTTGAGGAAGAACAAAATGCTTTTTACAAAAGTTGTTTAACTCACCACTTTCTGTTACCTAAAATTCTATATCTACTGCAGTATGCAATTGCTGAACCAAATTTAAAGTAACTGGATCTAAACCAGGCTAAGGGCTATTACTTGTTTAGAAAACATATACATTTTTTAAACGGTGTACTATTTGCTCGAAAATTTATGTTCCGGATAACACATTTGCGAGAATGGTTTTTTTATACTTTTTGCATTTAGCTCTTATTTTATTGTTAGGTCCTTTAATTTTTTCGAAAAAATACCAAACGGGGTCCTTCTTACGTCCCGTAGCAGACATGTTTTCTTGTCTGCAAATGACTGAAAACTAATGTAAGGTTTCAGATCTACCCAGTTCACAGAAGAAACGTTCACCAAAGAAACGATGGGAATCCCCGAATATTATTGATCACTGGATAACAAGAGAGGTGATTTAAAAAAATGTGTCTTTTTAATTTATGGAAGAAATTATAATTGGTGTGTTAAAACTAGATTAAATTTGCTTCAAATTGATTTTTATTTCATAATAATATCTCAATTCGTCTTTGAGATATGATGATGTAAATTAGATTATTCATTTAACTTCAGAAATAAGAGAGGTGATTTAAAAAAAATTATCTTTTTAATTTATGGAATCGAAGAAATTATAATAGGTGTGTTAAAACTAGATTAAATTTGCTTCAAAATGATTTTTATTTCATAATAATATTTCAATTCGTTTTTGAGATATGATGATGTAAATTAGATTATTCATTTAACTTCAAAAATAAGAGAGGTGATTTAAAAAAAAATTATCTTTTTAATTTATGGAATCGAAGAAATTATAATAGGTGTGTTAAAACTAGATTAAATTTGCTTCAAAATGATTTTTATTTCATAATAATATCTCAATTCGTTTTTGAGATATGATGATGTAAATTAGATGATTCAATTTAACCTCAATAATAAGAGGTGATTTAAAAAAAAATATCTTTTTAATTTAGAGAATCGAAGAAATTATAATTTTTTGTATTCAAACTAGATTAAATTTGATTCAAATTGATTTTTATTTCATGACAATATCTCAATGCGTCTTTGAGATATGATGATGTAAATTAGATTATTCAATTTAACCTCAATAAAAAGAGGTGATTTAAAAAAATTTTATCTTTTTTATGTATGGAATCGAAGAAATTATAATTGGTGTGTTAAAACTAGAGTAAATTTGCTTCAAAATAATTTTTATTTCATAATAACATCTCAATTCGTCTTTGAGATATGATGATGTAAATTAGATTATTCAATTTAACCTTAATAAAGAGAGGTGATTTAAAAAAGTTTTATCTTTTTAATTTATGGAATCGAAATAATTATAATTGGTTTGTTAAAACTAGATTAAATTTGCTTTAAAATGATTTTTATTTCATAATAATATCTCAATTCGTTTTTGAGATATGATGATGTAAATTAGATGATTCAATTTAACCTCAATAATAAGAGGTGATTTAAAAAAAATTATCTTTTTAATTTATAGAATCGAAGAAATTACAATTGATGTGTTAAAACTAGATTAAATTTGCTTCAAAATAATTTTTATTTCATAATAACATCTCAATTCGTCTTTGAGATATGATGATGTAAATTAGATTATTCAATTTAACCTCAATAACAAGACAGGGGTTAAGAAAAAATTATCTTTTTAATTTATAGAATCGAAGAAATTATAATTTTTTGTATTCAAACCAGACTAAATTTGATTCAAATTGATTTTTATTTCATGACAATATCTCAATTCGTCTTTGAGATATGATGATGTAAATTAGAGTATACAATTTAACCTTAATAAAGAGAGGTGATTTAAAAAAGTTTTATCTTTTTAATTTATGGAATCGAAATAATTATAATTGGTTTGTTAAAACTAGATTAAAATTGCTTCAAAATGATTTTTATTTCATAATAATATCTCAATTAGTTTTTGAGATATGATGATGTATATTAAATTATTCAATTTAACCTCAATAAAAAGAGGTGATTTAAAAAAATTTTATCTTTTTTATGTATGGAATCGAAGAAATTATAATTTTTTTTATTCAAACTAGATTAAATTTGATTCAAATTGATTTTTATTTCATGACAATATCTCAATTCGTCTTTGAGATATGATGATATAAATTAGAGTATTCAATTTAACCTTAATAAAGAGAGGTGATTTAAAAAAGTTTTATCTTTTTAATTTATGGAATCGAAATAATTATAATTGGTTTGTTAAAACTAGATTAAATTTGCTTTAAAATGATTTTTATTTCATAATAATATCTCAATTCGTTTTTGAGATATGATGATGTAAATTAGATGATTCAATTTAACCTCAATAATAAGAGGTGATTTAAAAAAAAATTATCTTTTTAATTTATAGAATCGAAGAAATTATAATTGATGTGTTAAAACTAGATTAAATTTGCTTCAAAATAATTTTTATTTCATAATAACATCTCAATTCGTCTTTGAGATATGATGATGTAAATTAGATTATTCAATTTAACCTCAATAACAAGACAGGGGTTAAGAAAAAATTATCTTTTTAATTTATAGAATAGAAGAAATTATAATTTTTTGTATTCAAACCAGACTAAATTTGATTCAAATTGATTTTTATTTCATGACAATATCTCAATTCGTCTTTGAGATATGATGATGTAAATTAGAGTATACAATTTAACCTTAATAAAGAGAGGTGATTTAAAAAAGTTTTATCTTTTTAATTTATGGAATCGAAATAATTATAATTGGTTTGTTAAAACTAGATTAATATTGCTTCAAAATGATTTTTATTTCATAATAATATCTCAATTAGTTTTTGAGATATGATGATGTATATTAAATTATTCAATTTAACCTCAATAAAAAGAGGTGATTTAAAAAAATTTTATCTTTTTTATGTATGGAATCGAAGAAATTATAATTTTTTTTATTCAAACTAGATTAAATTTGATTCAAATTGATTTTTATTTCATGACAATATCTCAATTCGTCTTTGAGATATGATGATATAAATTAGAGTATTCAATTTAACCTTAATAAAGAGAGGTGATTTAAAAAAGTTTTATCTTTTTAATTTATGGAATCGAAATAATTATAATTGGTTTGTTAAAACTAGATTAAATTTGCTTTAAAATGATTTTTATTTCATAATAATATCTCAATTCGTTTTTGAGATATGATGATGTAAATTAGATGATTCAATTTAACCTCAATAATAAGAGGTGATTTAAAAAAAAATTATCTTTTTAATTTATAGAATCGAAGAAATTATAATTGATGTGTTAAAACTAGATTAAATTTGCTTCAAAATAATTTTTATTTCATAATAACATCTCAATTCGTCTTTGAGATATGATGATGTAAATTAGATTATTCAATTTAACCTCAATAACAAGACAGGGGTTAAGAAAAAATTATCTTTTTAATTTATAGAATCGAAGAAATTATAATTTTTTGTATTCAAACCAGACTAAATTTGATTCAAATTGATTTTTATTTCATGACAATATCTCAATTCGTCTTTGAGATATGATGATGTAAATTAGAGTATTCAATTTAACCTTAATAAAGAGAGGTGATTTAAAAAAGTTTTATCTTTTTAATTTATGGAATCGAAATAATTATAATTGGTTTGTTAAAACTAGATTAAAATTGCTTCAAAATGATTTTCATTTCATAATAATATCTCAATTAGTTTTTGAGATATGATGATGTATATTAAATTATTCAATTTAACCTCAATAAAAAGAGGTGATTTAAAAATATTTTATCTTTTTTATGTATGGAATCGAAGAAATTATAATTTTTTGTATTCAAACTAGATTAAATTTGATTCAAATTGATTTTTATTTCATGACAATATCTCAATTCGTCTTTGAGATATGATGATATAAATTAGAGTATTCAATTTAACCTTAATAAAGAGAGGTGATTTAAAAAAGTTTTATCTTTTTAATTTATGGAATCGAAATAATTATAATTGGTTTGTTAAAACTAGATTAAATTTGCTTCAAAATGATTTTTATTTCATAATAATATCTCAATTCGTCTTTGAGATATGATGATGTAAATTAGATTATTCAATTTAACCTCAATAACAAGACAGGGGTTAAAAGAAATTATCTTTTTAATTTATAGAATCGAAGAAATTATAATTTTTTGTATTCAAACTAGATTAAATTTGATTCAAATTGATTTTTATTTCATGACAATATCTCAATTCGTCTTTGAGATATGATGATGTAAATTTGATTATTCAGTTTAACCTCAATAACAAGAGATGTGATTTAAAAAAAAATTTACCTTTTTAATTTATGGATTCGAAATAATTATAATTGGTGTGTTAAAACTAGATTAAATTTGCTTCAAAATGATTTTTATTTCATAATAATATCTCAATTAGTTTTTGAGATATGTTGATGTATATTAAATTATTCAATTTAACCTCAATAAAAAGAGGTGATTTAAAAAAATTTTATCTTTTTTATGTATGCAATCGAAGAAATTATAATTGGTGTGTCAAAACTAGAGTAAATTTGCTTCAAAATGATTTTTATTTTATAATAATATCTCAATTCGTCTTTGAGATATGATGATGTAAATTAGATTATTCAATTTAACCTCAATAACAAGACAGGGGTTAAAAGAAATTATCTTTATAATTTATAGAATCGAAGAAATTATAATTTTTTATATTCAAACTAGATTAAATTTGATTCAAATTGATTTTTATTTCATGACAATATCTCAATTCGTCTTTGAGATATGATGATGTAAATTAGATTATTCAATTTAACCTCAATAACAAGAGATGTGATTTAAAAAAATTTTACCTTTTTAATTTATGGAATCGAAATAATTATAATTGGTTTGTTAAAACTAGATTAAATTTGCTTCAAAATGATTTTTATTTCATAATAATATTTCAATTCGTTTTTGAGATATGATGATGTAAATTAGATTATTCAATTTAACCTCAATAACAAGACAGGGGTTAAAAGAAATTATCTTTTTAATTTATAGAATCGAAGAAATTATAATTTTTTGTATTCAAACTAGATTAAATTTGATTCAAATTGATTTTTATTTCATGACAATATCTCAATTCGTCTTTGAGATATGATGATGTAAATTAGATTATTCAATTTAACCTCAATAACAAGAGATGTGATTTTAAAAAATTTTACCTTTTTAATTTATGGAATCGAAATAATTATAATTGGTGTGTTAAAACTAGATTAAATTTGCTTCAAAATGATTTTTATTTCATAATAATATCTCAATTAGTTTTTGAGATATGATAATGTATATTAAATTATTCAAATTAACCTCAATAAAAAGAGGTGATTTAAAAAAATTTTATCTTTTTTATGTATGGAATCGAAGAAATTATAATTGGTGTGTTAAAACTAGAGTAAATTTGCTTCAAAATGATTTTTAATTCATAATAATATCTCAATTCGTCTTTGAGATATGATGATGTAAATTAGATTATTCAATTTAACCTCAATAACAAGACAGGGGTTAAAAGAAATTATCTTTTTAATTTATAGAATCGAAGAAATTATAATTTTTTGTATTCAAACTAGATTAAATTTGATTCAAATTGATTTTTATTTCATGACAATATCTCAATTCGTCTTTGAGATATGATGATGTAAACTAGATTATTCAATTTAACCTCAATAACAAGAGATATGATTTAAAAAAATTTTACCTTTTTAATTTATGGAGTCGAAATAATTATAATTGGTGTGTTAAAACTAGATTAAATTTGATTCAAAATGATTTTTATTTCATAATAATATCTCAATTAGTTTTTGAGATATGATGATGTATATTAAATTATTCAAATTAACCTCAATAAAAAGAGGTGATTTAAAAAAATTTTATCTTTTTTATGTATGGAATCGAAGAAATTATAATTGGTGTGTTAAAACTAGAGTAAATTTGCTTCAAAATGATTTTTATTTCATAATAATATCTCAATTCGTCTTTGAGATATGATGATGTAAATTAGATTATTCAATTTAACCTCAATAACAAGACAGGGGTTAAAAGAAATTATCTTTTTAATTTATAGAATCGAAGAAATTATAATTTTTTGTATTCAAACTAGATTAAATTTGATTCAAATTGATTTTTATTTCATGACAGTATCTCAATTCGTCTTTGAGATATGATGATGTAAATCAGATTATTCAATTTAACCTCAATAACAAGAGATGTGATTTAAAAAAATTTTACCTTTTTAATTTATGGAATCGAAATAATTATAGTTGGTGTGTTAAAACTAGATTAAATTTGTTTCAAAATGATTTTTATTTCATAATAATATCTCAATTAGTTTTTGAGATATGATGATGTATATTAAATTATTCAATTTAACCTCAATAAAAAGAGGTGATTTAAAAAAATTTTATCTTCTTTATGTATGGAATCGAAGAAATTATAATTGGTGTGTTAAAACTAGAGTAAATTTGCTTCAAAATGATTTTTATTTCATAATAATATCTCAATTCGTCTTTGAGATATGATGATGTAAATTAGAGTATTCAATTTAACCTTAATAAAGAGAGGTGTTTTAAAAAAGTTTTATCTTTTTAATTTATGGAATCGAAATAATTATAATTGGTTTGTTAAAACTAGATTAAATTTGCTTCAAAATGATTTTTATTTCATAATAATATCTCAATTCGTTTTTGAGATATGATGATGCAAATTAGATGATTCAATTTAATCTCAATAATAAGAGGTGATTTTTAAAAAAATTAACTTTTTAATTTATAGAATCGAAGAAATTATAATTGGTGTGTTAAAACTAGATTAAATTTGCTTCAAAATGATTTTTATTTCATAATAATATCTCAATTCGTCTTTGAGATATGATGATGTAAATTAGATTATTCAATTTAATCTCAATAACAAGAGATGTGATTTAAAAAAATTTTACCTTTTTAATTTATGGAATCGAAATAATTATAATTGGTGTGTTAAAACTAGATTAAATTTGCTTCAAAATGATTTTTATTCCATAATAATATCTCAATTAGTTTTTGAGATATGATGATGTATATTAAATTATTCAATTTAACCTCAATAAAAAGAGGTGATTTAAAAAAATTTTATCTTCTTTATGTATGGAATCGAAGAAATTATAATTGGTGTGTTAAAACTAGAGTAAATTTGCTTCAAAATGATTTTTATTTCATAATAATATCTTAATTCGTCTTTGAGATATGATGATGTAAATTAGAGTATTCAATTTAACCTTAATAAAGAGAGGTGATTTGAAAAAGTTTTATCTTTTTAATTTATGGAATCGAAATAATTATAATTGGTTTGTTAAAACTAGATTAAATTTGCTTCAAAATGATTTTTATTTCATAATAATATCTCAATTCGTTTTTGAGATATGATGATGTAAATTAGATGATTCAATTTAATCTCAATAACAAGAGATGTGATTTAAAAAAATTTTACCTTTTTAATTTATGGAATCGAAATAATTATAATTGGTGTGTTAAAACTAGATTAAATTTGCTTCAAAATGATTTTTATTTCATAATAATATCTCAATTAGTTTTTGAGATATGATGATGTATATTAAATTATTCAATTTAACCTCAATAAAAAGAGGTGATTTAAAAAAATTTTATCTTTTTTATGTATGGAATCGAAGAAATTATAATTGGTGTGTTAAAACTAGAGTAAATTTGCTTCAAAATGATTTTTATTTCATAATAATATCTCAATTCGTCTTTGAGATATGATGATGTAAATTAGATTATTCAATTTAACCTCAATAACAAGACAGGGGTTAAGAAAAAAATATCTTTTTAATTTATAGAATCGAAGAAATTATAATTGATGTGTTAAAACTAGATTAAATTTGCTTCAAAATAATTTTTATTTCATAATAATATCTCAATTCGTCTTTGAGATATGATGATGTAAATTAGATTATTCAATTTAACCTCAATAACAAGACAGGGGTTAAGAAAAAATTATTTTTTTAATTTATAGAATCGAAGAAATTATAATTTTTTGTATTCAAACTAGACTAAATTTGATTCAAATTGATTTTTATTCCATGACAATATCTCAATTTGTCTTTGAGATATGATGATGTAAATTAGATTATTCAATTTAACCTCAATAACAAGAGATGTGATTTAAAAAAATTTTACCTTTTTAATTTATGGAATTGAAATAATTATAATTGGTGTGTTAAAACTAGATTAAATTTGCTTCAAAATGATTCTTATTTCATAATAATATCTCAATTCATCTTTGAGATATGATGGTGTAAATTAGAGTATTCAATTTAACCTTAATAAAGAGAGGTGATTTAAAAAAGTTTTATCTTTTTAATTTATGGAACCGAAGAAATTATAATTGGTGTGTTAAATCCAGATTAAATTTGCTTCAAAATAATTTTTATTTCATAATAATATCTCAATTCGTTTTTGATGATATAAATTCGATTATTCAATTTAACCTCAATAACAAGAGTTTATACTTTATCTCATTTGAGTTAGAGTTTATATAAGGCATAATTTGGACGAATCTCGCGATTCGCCTCGCTCGCTTCGCTCGCTCGACTCATAAACTCAGACTCGTTCGATAAAAATTCACTTTGCTGACTTGGTACATAAATAACTATTATTTCCGTTTAAAAAAATAGGATAAAAACGCGAATTGCAAAAAATAGCATAAGAAGCTCGTTTCATACAAACGTTTCAAACTCACTGATTGAAAAACGAGTGGCGAAGCCAAATTCGTGCATTTCAAGCCTATATTACGAAACTTGTTTTATAATATACTATTACAACTGTATTTTCATATCACAGTGTATTAGACATTATCTTATTATATACAGTAGAAGTGCTTATCCCACTTCTTCTTATTATTATATTAGTAGTGTCAAATAATATGCTGTTCAATTCGTATAAATGTCAACAATTTGCAAAGAAGTGGAATTTTTACATTTGAACAAGCAGTCCAAATTGTTCCAAATCAAATGGATTAGTGGTTCATATAGTCAAAAATGCTGAAGTGTTGAAGAAGTCAATAGATTTACATATATTATTGAAATGGTGGGTTACATTTTTTTTTAGAATTGAGACGTATCCAATTATTGCTTTGAAACCTTGTATATTTCGCACAATTTACCCAAATCAAACTGATTATTTTTAATTGCTTACAACAAGCAAACTTCAGAAGTTATTGTGGAGTTGAGTCATACAAAATTTGGAATATAAATAATTCCCAAAAATATTTGTTTATAAATTATTCCTAAAATTTTTGATATTTCAAGATGACATTTAATGTGGTGGGATAGTTTTTTGTCAGTTTGGGGTGATACCATCTTTTTCAAGTTTATAGGCTATGTTTCGAGTTTAATTTTACGTTTAATTTACCATCATTATTATCATCTATTAATCGTAGAAACAAAGAGTTTTAATTTCAAATTGAGGCATCTTCCCACGAAATAGCAGATCATGAGTCTCATAACATATTACTGAAGTGGTAGGTTACATTTTTTTTCTTTGAAAAGTTGATTAATAACGATCTGAACCCATTCTATTATAGGCTTTGAGAGATTTTCTTTGAATTGAGTGTTATCTTACAATTGAGACATATCCCATTATTTCTTTGAAACCTCGTACATTTCACACAATGAACCTAAATCAAACTGATTATGATTTTTAATTTGACTGCAATAAGGAAGCTTTAGAAGTTATCATAGTGTTAAGGCACATATAATGTCTGAGACTATTTATTTATAATGAATTCACAAAATTTCCCCTCTCAAAGACATTAAGTTGGGTTAGAAAGTTTTAATTTCGAATTGAGGTCTTTTGCTAAGAAACGTAAGATCGTAAGTTTCAAAGCGCATCATTGAAGTGGTAGGAGGAATTTTTTTATTTGAAAATATTAATTTATTGATTAACAATTTTCTGTATTCATTCTATTACAGCTTTTGAGGGATTATGTTTGAATTATTATCATCAATTAATAATAGAAACACTGACTTTTAATTTCAAATTGAAACCTTTTCTTACGAAATTTAAAATCGTGAGTACCACAACATATTGAAATGAAATATTGATTTGTTGATTAACATTCTGTATTCATTCTATTACATTTTGAGAGATAATCTTTAAATTGAGTATCTTAGAATTGAGATGTCATTGCGATCAATTCATTCCTTTACGTAATAAATCCAAATCAAACTAATTACAGCTTGTAATTGATTACAGCGAAGAAGTTTCAGTAGCTGTTGTAGAATTAACAAGAAAGAAAGCTTTATCAATTAGAATCAAAGATAAAACTTAAAACAAAACTTTCCAATGCCCTAGTTCTATATAAACAATATTATTAATTAAAACTTTTGTGATAAAGTCGAATAGAAACCCGAAACGTCTACTAGAACCCGTTATACGAGTCTTCCAAGTTTTCGAAGAGTTTTACAACATACATCCGAATTTAATTGAGCACTACGTTTAAGTTTCTACTTTATAATTTCAAATTTAGCAATCTATTATTTTAACCATTCAATTCGCTTGCGATATTTACTTTGACCTTAATTAAACAAACAAATTGCGCAAGTTCGGTTTGCTCAAGAACTAAGTTTAGAAATTCCTCAGATCTAAGTGGCTAAATAAACTAATTGTATCTAAGGGACGGTCAAATACGAACGTACTAACAATTTGAGTAAATCCCTCCATCTCTTTTTCACTTAAAAATTGAGTATTTTCAAGTGATCTTTTTTATCACCCCTTAAAAACCTACTCATTCCCATGAATCCCTTCAGTTCTCATAAATCTTACCCTTGGACCCTATTTCGTGTACATGCACAAGAAGAGTAAATACAGTGTCGCGTTCAGGGTTTTCCACTAAAACCACCAAAGCCGTTTTACTGGAAACTATGATAATAAACCCGAAATGCTTTTCCTTTTATCTGTACCTAGATGTCTGGTAGATATGCTTTCGAACGCGATATTCAGAACAGTTGGCAATTTACCTGGATCAACTGAACACCTGCGATTAGCTGTTATTTTCGTACAATACTTGGGGATAATCGTTATTTCAACGATGCTGGATTTAAACGATTACATTCGAACACAAAAAGGGAATATAAAAATATTTCACCTCTTAAAATCAGTAATGTCCCCTTTTGTGTGCGGAATATTGGTAAAATCATCTCGCTTGTGTACAAAACAGGACGAAGGGGAGATTTTATTCGGGCCACCCTCGACTTTAAACGTCGAATCGTGTTTGTTGACTATTTCCGTTTCTATAACACTTGTTGAACGGTAATTGGGACGTAAATCATTTTCGAAAACCCACGTAAATCACGCGAAATAATAAATTAATAGCCGCGTCCTTTTTAATAGTCCAATAACAAACGACCTAAAAGCCATTCAATCGATAGCTTTAATTAAGTAATTAATTAATTATGGTTAATGTTTTAGAAATAACAGGATTATTTTTAATTGACGCCTAATTTAATTGGTTTCGTATGGTTTAATGGATTACATTAATTTAAAGTGAAAATCCATCTAACAATACATTTAATTGGAAATATATGTATCGTAGTGCGAAAAGGGACGTGAAACGAAATGTTTTAGGATTGCCGTTGGGCGAGCTCCTTTTGTAACGAAAAAAGACTAAAAGTTCTGGGATTATCTCAATTTTCTAACAACGCTTTCAATTTATCAATAATTCTTTTTTTATGCTTGTAAAGGATTTTTTTTCGGGTTATACGACGACAGATGGGGTCTTTGTAAGAGTGTTGAAAAAAACATCAGTGCATAAAGAAAACTCGTATCGAAAGAGAGATCTTTTTTAGAACTTTTCCGTTTACTTATTTATTTTTTCATAAATATAAAATCGAATTTTGATATAATTGCGTGGTTGTTGGGATTATTATTTTAACAATCTTCTCTTTTCTCATATTCTGTACATGTACAAGATGTATCATCCATTCCAAGAGTTTTCTGAAAGAAAGAAAATCAATAATGTTACTACTTAATTCGATCTAAAAGTAACGGAATTAGATTTAGTGAATTCATGTTCATTTTTAATAATCACGCACTATTAATTACGATTAAAAAAACAATTTTGCACAACATTTTGCAAAGATTGATAGATAACAACAGATTTTGTTATTTTTGGAGATATTAAGCCAGTTCCAAATTTAATCAACTGTAGCTTGTATATGTTAAGTGGAGATATTTTGAAATTTTATATTACAAAGTGAGTAATTTAACTTAAGTATGAAAATTAATTTGCTGATTTTAGAGATAAATGCGAGTGACATACTTTAAGAATGTAAGTTCACATAATTGTCAAAATCAAGGTCACCACGAGACCTTGAATTTAAGATTTCAGAAAGATTAGGATACAAGCCAATAAATAATGATAGGAGAGAGTTTTAATACAGAAGTAGAGTTTTGGAGTGGAAGTTACTCATTGTACTCCTACTGTGACGTCACGTTCCAATGTTGTAAGTATAGGGAGAGTGACCAACCTAAAACCTGGGGGAAAAGTATGTTGGTATTGGAAAATTAACTAGATTGATGATCTTAAAAAACAAAGATAACCATTTTGCGGAATAACTAGAGTGATAATAATTAAGAAGTTTTATAATTATAGATATCACTTTTTAATAATAATCGATTTAGGTTGTATTCTTGAGATGGAGAGCTTTAATTCGTCACGGTAGGAGAGTAGGAGTTCAAGACTCCTACCGTGACCTCACGCTCTAATGTTGTAAGTATAGAGAAAGTGACCAACCTAAAACCCGGGGGAAAAATTAGGGTGGTATTGAAAAAGTAACTAGATTGATGATATTAAAAAGCAGAGCTAACCATTTTGCGAAAATACTAAAATGAAACAATTTTTACAAAGTTTTCAAAATTACAGATGGTGCTTTTTAATAATAATTGATTTAGGTTATGTAAAAACAATTTTTGTTTCGTAATTTTTGACATAAATACATCGTGTTTGGACTTAAATTAAAGCTCTCCGTGTCAGGAATATAACTCTATTAATGTTTAAATAATTCTTTCAAATTATAGATTGCGCTTTTTACTAACAATCGAATACACCCTTAGTATTCCTGAGATGGGAAGCTTCTCACGGTGGAAGTACAATGAGCAACTTGCACTCCTACTGTGACGTCACGTTCCAATCTTGTAAATTCTGTTAATATTTATAGTATTCGGTTAGATTATGTTGATTTTTAAAAATATTCAAAATAATGTCTAACAGGCTAAGATAAGCGGCTAACAATTACTATTTTTTGGCAGTTTTCTTAATATTTGCGATAAACACGTTGTGTTTGTGCTTATATTAAAGGGTTTCATCTCAGGAATACAAATATATTAATATTTGAGAATATTTTTAAATCATCATTATTTTTTAATTACCGTGAGGGGAAACCTTGGGGTGTGTTGGAGGGAAATCAGAGAGGGAAAGATTAGATATAGTAAAGGAAACAGAGACAACTATTACAGAAGAGTGTGTTATTCGGCACCTGAGATAAATGGTAGACGTAGGGTGAGTAGGGAAATGTGGAGGGAGTTGAGAGATAGGGACTGAGATATAAAGGAAAAACACACTCCAAAGGAAGAGACAGAAAAAAAGGACACAAACAAAAAAGAGACCTTCTCTCTTTTGTACATAACGAAGGGTACAGGGGCATAATTACGAAGGGGCCGCCTACGCTATACCAGTTATTGGAAGAAGGAGATGAGGAAGTGAAAAACTTGGTGGCAAGGTTCCGTTGTGGAAATGAGGAGAGAGCTAATAGGTACTGGATGGCCGATGAGGAGAGGTGATGTAGGCTGTGCAGGGAGGAACGGGATTCTTAAAAGTGAAATATTACATTATTTACTATTATTTTTCCATATTATTTTGTTCAATAAAAATGTTATTCTTTTTTTTTGCCCTTTAAGAGGCCCAAGTTAATGCCAGCAATTATGTTTTAAATAATAAATGTCAAAATCTTAAACGCGTTTTTTTAAGAAAAAAATGTAAAAATATAATATACAGGCCGGTTTGTAAATAAAATAAATATATCTTTGGCGAAACTTGAAAAAATAAAATAACAAAGAAGTGTGCCAAGAGAATGTGTTAAGTTAACATTACATATTTCATACATTCCCCACTTCTTAATTGGTTTTGATTTTTAATTTTTCATACCACAAAACCACCTCTACTTTTTAGATCAATAGCCGTTTGAAAATCTGCTTCACTATATTTAAATTTGGGCTTCGTTGCCATATTGGTACTGAAAAAAGTTAACCTAATTCATATTTTTTAAATTTTCCACATAGAAATTCCATTTTCTGATAATTGACCACTATAGAAGTTGGTATTTGACCATCCTTTTATCCTTCTAATTTTACAGACTTATTACTGCTTAAGTGCGTTCAATTACATTTATTGTAACAAAAAGATTTTAAAAAATAGCAAACATTTACACTTATATTTATTTTAGGTCTAAAAATTTATAATTTTTAACATTGGTTAAAAAAACTCAGTGTTTGAGCAGTTTGTGTCTTATAAATGACTACAGAAGAACCAGCAATTGACCGCATATTTAAACAGCTTGTATCTTACTTTTAAAGTATAAAAGTTTTGGTCAAATACTAAACAATTTAAACGGAAAAAGCTCTAAAAAGATATATTACACATTATTCCATTTTGTTAATCAAATATACTTGTGAGATCATAAAAAAACTAATTTGCCTATTTGACCGTTTGGTCTAACACAAATTTTTAATTAAATTTAAAACAACCAGTCTTTGACCGGCTTTATTTTAACAAAAACTTAGTTAAAACGGTAATTTTGTAATAAAACCAATAGAGCCGATTGTTAGATTATTTGCAAACCAAAACAAATCACCATACATGCGAAAACAGCTAAATAAAGCCACCTTGTTTTTTTGTTTTTTGTTTTTTTTTGTTTTCACCTTGTTTTTTTGTTTATTAGATTCGAACGAATACGATAACTCACATTTTTTATTCAAAATCTTAATAATAAGCACTCCAAATTTATAGATTATTTATACTATTTATTTATAGTATAGTTATTTTGACCAAAGTGTTTTAAATTAGGTTAAATTTAATAATAAACAAGAATAAAAAGTAGAAATGAATAATGAGATTGCATATAATAATTAGGAGCACATCATAACTAGACGTGGTGTACTGAGTACATGTCAGATATAGAGAATAACCAAAATAAGCAACAACACGGTTCGCTAACTATGTAGGTACTTTAAACTAAAGCTTTTGAGTTTCCGTTGTAGTAATAATTTAATAAGTTCGAGTTTAATCATTCAAATTTTATCAAGACTACTTTTTTATCAAAAACTAACATTGCGTGATTTTGTGGTAAAATAAGCATACATATATTATCCTAAACTAACAAAATGTGAGGCACTCAACGATTCATGCTTTATCTTAAATAAACAAGACTTTTCATCTGTTACGAGTTCTCCCCATAAAGATTCCAAAAAAAGTTTTGCAAAAAAATTACAAAATTTGAAACAAATAAAATTACCAATAACTCCGAAATTTCTTTATCCCAATCTCTCATTCCAATACCATTAATAACAACCCTTAATAAATCGTCCATGTTATTTTGACTTGCCATCGTATTTCTTTTCATTAATAATTGAGTTTGTTGCACCCTTGCGTCGTAAGTTACTAAGGATAATCCAACATATAGAAGTCCGGCTTCTTTAGCTAAAATCGCCTTTTAAAGAGATGAAAATTTTTTAATTTTATTTGGTAGACGTATTAATTACTTCGGGTGAAGTACACCAATTTATAAGCTTAGCTCCGGCGTTTTTATGTCTAACCGCATCTGCGGAAGTTGCGAAAGAGGGGCCATCCAAAACCGCGGCCACTCCCGATGAAATAACGTTTATTGCTGCTTCGTTCGCGGAGTCGAGGACGCATTGCCTTAAAGCTTCGTTAAACGATGGAATCATTGGAACGTGCATTTTTCCCGGGGGAGAACCAAATTCACCGTCGTGAAATGTTTGTTGTCTGCCGGATGTACTTGAAAAAAATTAATCCGATTAAATTTTTTTTATTTAAAATTTAAAAAAAGTTAATTCACCAATCGATAAAATCCTGCAGCACCACTATGTCCCCAGGTTTCATTTCATTCGATAACGTTCCATCTAGAGTTATTCCTATAACGTGAGTACAACCATTTTCTTTTAAAGCCCAAACGTTTCCTCGATGATTTACATTTCCCGGCGGCTTTTCTATGCCTTCTTTACCCTCTCTATATAAGTAAATACACGGTATTTTACCCACGTTACATTCGACAATTGGAGCGGATGGATCTCCAAAAACCGTTGTAACCGGACGTTCTATACGACTGTTAAAGATGGTAAGTCCCAACTCGCACGATAATAACACCCCAACCTAAAAGAAAATTCATTTACATAATTAATCTAAAATGATTAATATTACACTTTAGTTTTAGCCATGTTAATTTGGATTTTGGTGAAATCGAATGTTGACAAATGATGAAATGTTTAATTATTAAACGTCATAAAACAAGTTTTTCTAGTCTTAAATAATATTTAGGTTGAAGTTAATGGATGATTCTTTTTGCGCAAAGACTCTGTCAAAATCTCGTTTTAACGCGGTGTGTGGTATTGATTTACTATCCAAAAAGTTGTTTTACACCGTTCCCTTGTACTTACTCAAAGGGAAATATATTGTCTCGTTGGGATTTAAAACCGCACTAAAAAGAATATAAATAAAATTGGGGTTATCTCAAAAACGTTTTCGATCCTAGTTTATTATTTTTCGTCAAATCATAACCCGGAAATTTTTGAGGGAAGTTTATAAAATATCGTCTTGGTATAAATCTTTATTTGTTGATTAACTTGATGAGTTTCAATGCAATCAATTTTTTATTTCAAATCAATGTTAAAGGAGATTTCTCAAAAATGTAAATTATTAATTTATACCCTATTTTATACCAAAACCAATATTTGTTCGATTTCGAAATGAATTGGTGAAAAGCTCGATTCAATAAAGATGTTAAGAGGAAAGAGAGGGAGGATGAGAGGAAAAGTTTCTTTTTTTTTAAGCTCCGTAATTAAAATTTAAAGTCCTTCCGATTCTTCTGAAATGTTCTATTCATTGATTTGTTACAAAGCACATAAGTATATCATCATATCGCTCATTTTCGAGAAAACCAAGTCGACACAAGTCGAAAAAGGTCAATTTGAAATATGTAAACAAGTTTAAAAATAATAATTTTTTTAATGGCATATGGGCCTTTATACTTTCTTATCGCTTTTTTATCGGTTATCACCGCAAATATGATAGTCACATAATTTGTGTAAGAATGTACCATTTCGCGTATGTTGATGTAAAAAAGGGTTAATTATGATATCATGTTATAGATCAGCAATGACCAAGACATTTTCCTCGATCAATTCAATAAAGTCTTAGAACATCTGAGCAAAGAACTTTAGACAAAAATGCTAGAGACCCCTTAAAGAGGGATAAATATGCTGAATTTTTTTCTTGATCCACGAACATTTAACATTGTGAATTTGTTTATGTAAACCATCTAGAGTTGGCACGATCAAAGCAATCTGCATTGACAATATTTTCATTACAGATGATCGCAGGAACTTTGTAACGAGAGTAATTAATTTACATCTGTCGGACCGTTATGGACAAATAGTCTCGTACCAAGAGTTATTACGACCAAAAACTAAAAAAACAACTGTTAAACATATGAAAATATATAATAACTTAAATACCCGAGAATTGAGAACCGAGCTAATGGCTAACCCTTCGTTAGTGTGCTGGGAAATAATTACCCTAACAGTGTTGTGGGGTATGTATACCCCAAAAATAAATATTTGTTTTTTAGCACATTTTACATCAATTAAAAAAAGCTATGGCAAAAAGCGAATTACTATATCTTCGTATATTCCTAGATATATGTAGCTTATTATTTGCAAATGAAATACCGTCAATTTTTTTTTGAAAACGTTTACTAGCTATCTTAGGAAAACAGTAACAGTACTGTAAAGGTAAAATACTTTAAATCAGTTATACAACGACTTTCTTTCAAAGGACATAATTTTTAGTGGTAATAAGATCCATTTATTTAAAAAAATCATCATAACATTCTTTTATATAATATAAGAAATGAAACAACATTTTATGTATTATTTTATTATCTTTGTCCTTTTATTATCTATTAAACCTATGACTCTTCAAACTTTGCACAATTTTCACAGTAAAAATTTGCATGGTCTAAACATATAGGAATATGACATGTTCTACATATATAAAAGGTTTTTCTGTTTTTGCACGAGGACACTTCACACATCTAGAACACTTTTTTTGTTTCTTTTTGGCCTGCGGTTCCTCAGGCTTTGATTATATATAGTATAGATAGCCCACGTCAATAGTAAAAAGTGGCAGCGGTTTCGAGACCCAAATGGGACCATATAATATCAGCTGATGGGACCACATCTCAACTCAGAACCTTTTGAAGATTTATTGTTAATTTATTAGTGAAAATTTGATTAACAAGATTTATTTAAAATTATACAATTAATTTAAAACGAAGTATATTAGATAATTTAAGCATGTACCCAGCAGATATGTATCTGCTAGGTTGGGTTGGGTTTAAGCGGGCTTAAAATCGCCCGCTTATACATTAAAATAAATTAAAATCTGCAGTAAACTTTGTTATAATAAGTGATCATTTCTGCTATATTAACATAAATTTGAAAATTTTTGGCTCTCCAGTTATTTTTTTATAGCGAGTTAAACATAAAAACAACACCCGATTTTTGAGATTTCCGTACATGCCGTCACTTTATGAATTTTTTTATCAAAAACTATAAGACAAAAAAAATTGGCATTTCAACAGGTGATAG
This sequence comes from Onthophagus sagittarius, assembly GCA_036711965.1. NCBI lineage: Eukaryota > Metazoa > Arthropoda > Insecta > Coleoptera > Scarabaeidae > Onthophagus > Onthophagus sagittarius. The sequence continues at coordinate 60,430,813 of JASERS010000002.1, read as the reverse complement.
TCTAATATGTTCTGATAGTCTAATATTTGTTGTGCAACAATGTAAACAGTATTTATCAACAAATTAATTTTATACCATGGATAATAAACTTGGTATGCATCTTCGACACTGCGCCAGACATTCACCTCAGTAATCCTGGTTTCTCGGGTTCTCTGAGGACGATTGCGCTCGCTCGTTACTCCCTAATTCTGGTTTCTTTCAAACACTGTACTCGCTCCAAAAAATTGGGAAAATTTTATTTTGAAAAACTATTACTGGAGCTCGACATACCGATTTATTGCGCACAATTCTGTGCAAAAAACGTTGAAATCCGTCAAACCATTTTCAAAATAACAGCATCTCCTTAAACCGCGGAAACTCGCGAAACTGTACAAAATATGAAAAAAATAAAATATACCTTGTGTGCAAAACATATTAAAATCTATATTATATCTACATATAAAAATCATAAAGCGACGGTTTTATGTATAACTCGCTATAAAAGAAAACTGAGGAGCCAAAAATTTTCAAACCCAATGATTATAAGATCACTGATCATTAATCGATTGTAAAGATATCGATCTCTAAACAAACGGCAAACAATTTTATGCGTGTATTTGCTGACAATTAGAATGACAAGAATATAATTTTAAACATAAGTCTGTCATGATCACTTCTAGTTTTTGTTCAAATTTTCATTGTTATTGACATCAAAAGTTACAACGTTTAAAATATAACGCAACTTCTTCTGCAACGCCACATTTAACGTCGTTGACTGTTGCTAGAGAAGAAAAAGCCATTAATTCTTGAAGAAATTATTCAAGTAAAGCTTTGATGGAAGATGGACGCACCACACCCGAGGAGATTGATATAAAACCGACCGTGTTATAAAATCAATATATCATAACAGTTGAGAAAAGTAATCTGAAATAACCACCAATAACCGATTGATAATAATAGCCGAAGAAACAAAACTTTATTTTAATTAAAAATATGTACATATATAACGTAACATAAACTCTTAAAAAATGTTACTACATAAAATATGTATTCCATTTAAATTTGAAACAAAATAAAAAACAAATTCATATTAAAAAAACTCATCTGGCGCTGTTTGTCTCTGATTTTCGCGGAGTAAGTTATTAACAAAAATTTCATAGTCGTAATGCGTCTGAAAATCAGATGACCTGTGCTGCACACCACGTCGCAAAACTTCCAGCGCTTTTCTCATTTCGCTCATTGTTGGGGGTTGCATTGTTTGTATGTCTACTTCTTCCTCTGGCTCTTGATTTTCAATTGATGACGTTGTTACACTTTTGCACATTACACTTTCGCAAATCTCTTCTTCTGTTACGTTCTGTGCAACATTTAACTCGTTATCTATTCCCATCCACTCCTCGAACTCACTTGTCGTCATGTCGGGTGGCTGAATGTTTAGGTGTTCAGGTTCTATGTCATCTTTTGAAAATCCACCATGTTTGAAACAATTCTTTATTGTTATTTTGGAAACTTGGCTCCACGACATGGTAATAAGATGTAAAGCGTCTAATAAATTTGTTTTCTTGGCTAGATCATTTGCGTTCATATTTAGGGTATCCTCCATACTTTCCAAAATTCATCTCTTTCCGGTAATACGCTTTCATGGTCCTTATAATGCCTTGATTACACGGTTGTATTATCGAAGTAGTATTGGCCGGTAAAAAAATAACTTTTATATTTTTTAATTGACAATTTACACAGTGTGCAGCGCAATTGTCCACGAGAAGAGCAATTTTGCGATTTACTCTCCTATCCCATTTTAAGAGCCAGTCATTAAAAATTAAGGATGTCATCCAAGCATTTGTATTTGAATAATAATCAACAGGTAGATTTTTGACACTCTTAAAACAACGTGGATTCTTACTTTTGCCGATTACTAAAAGCTGTTCTTTGTCACCCGACATATTTGCACAACACAAAATTGTTATACGTTCTTTCGATGTCTTACAACCCTTTGCATTGTCTTTTTTAAACATGTATGTATGATCGGGGAGAGCACGATAGTAAAGCCCAGTCTCGTCTGCATTAAAAATATCATTAGGAGTAAATTCCCCAGCAATCTTGGTCCATTCATTTTCAATCCAGTGTTCTGCACTCTTAAAATCAGCATCTTTTTGCTCACCGTGTGTCCATTTGTATACGATGTTTTCTCTTTTTTTCCAACGGTGAAACCATCCCTCCGTTGCAACAAAATTTTCTTTTCCCATTTTATTTGCAAGTTCTTCCGCTTTCTGTCGCATCAACGGGCCATCTACACGTGCGTCATGTTCGCGGACATTCGCAAACCATAGTTTCAACGCAGATTCCACTTGAGCGTATTTCCCAGTTCGATTTCTTTTAGTCAGTAAATTCTCATTTTTTTTAGCAGCATCTTCTATTTCCACACGTTTTTTTAAAATTTTACACAACATTGGTTGTGAGATTTTTAATTGTGTTGCTGCATTTCGCTGACTCAATTTCGGCAACTTGTCATATTTTTCTAAAATGTTAATTTTTTCACTTAAACTAAGATCACGTCTCTTTTTTACGTCAGCCATTACAAAAGGTTGTAAGTTCTATTCTAGAACTGAGACGTAACGTACACAGCCGAGCGTCGCGTGTTCGAGTTTTCAAATGCAGAGTTTGGGGATTCACCGAATCTATGCCAACATTGTTTATTTTGCTCGTAAAAATAAAATTTATTGCTCATGTCGAAAACATTTTTAAGAAAGAAACGATAACATAAACCGAAATCATGATTACTATAAGCGAAAATTTTTGTTATATAATATTACACGTCCGGCCCGTTCTTCCCAAAAGTGATAACAATATCCGATTGATAACATTATCCGTGATTCTAATAAGCGGCGTCCACTGTATATAGTATGGAAACGATATGAAGAAGCAGAGTAGAGATCTCAGAAACCAGCGTGTTCCGGTCAGTGGACCGGGATAAAACGTGCTGTTCTCAGATGAGTCAAGGCTCCAGTTGTACTCTCAAGCAGAAGAGCCTTGTGCGTTGTGCAGCTTCTCAGAAAGGTTACGATGTCAGGCAGGATCTGTAATTATTTGGGTCGGAATCTGGTTTGAAGCACGGGCGGAGCATTGCTTTATCAACGGCAATTTAATCAAGGCTGGGTATATTGAAGAAATTTTTGTTGAACATATACTTCCCTTTCACCCATATATTGGTGACAAATTTTGCTTCATGCACGATAATGCACGTTCGCTTACAGTCAATAGAAAAAACAAGATTATCTTTAAAATTAATTTCCGTAACCGGTGCACTCCACAGAAAGCTTTAAATTTTAGGTCGACAACACACATTAACACTATCCACCAGTGATGAAATTGAAGATCATCAAAATGAGAAGGGCACCTACTGAAATGTTGGCAGTGGGTTTACCATTTAAATAAAAAAACCTTATTCAAATCGAGCAATACGTTCAAAAATTATTGTGATTTTAAATTAATAATCATTTTAAGTGATCAATTTTTTATGGCGAGGTGTGTATTAAATTAAATTAAATTATGTTAATGAGAATCTATTTGCTTGCTTAAAAACTCCAAAATTAGAAATAGTTAAAATTACAGAACAGGTCTTGATGCATTGAATTCTATCGTCGACGTTCAACCACATTTAAAAAACATTTGTGCCATAATAACAAAAAAAATAAGAAAGCTGAGATGTTTTCAGTAATGCCAGAAATATGTATCTTGATCATCGTAGTTATTTTATTAATTTATTTATAAGAGTGAAATTACATAATTTGTGTAAGGCAGATACCGTAAAAAATGATATTATCCGCAAGTCACTCCAAAAATTACTAAATTTTAAAAACCTGTAATTAAGTTTTTTAAATTGTTCTTTACATTATTTTTTTTATAGTGTAGTAAAGCCTCGATTATCCAAATCGTAGTAAACTCTTTCACAGACAACTAATTCCAATTAGTGGGAATGTCGTTGTTTTTCACATTTGTCTTTAATAAGCGGCAGTTTCAGTGAACTCCTATTAAACACTATTAAATAATTAAATTAAGTGTAATCGAATTATGTTAATTTTTATTCATTAGCCCTCTATACACGAAAAGCTTAAGCACTACTCTCTTCGATACTATTTAGAAGGTTTGAGAACGAGGTAAAAAATAAAATGAAAACATTTAGATTAGCCTACCAACCATACAAGACAAGCTCACGTAAGCGTGGGCTCTCTATATTATATATACTCAAATCCTCAGGTGTCTTTGGTACATCTGGCGTAAATCACGGCGAATTCAAGAATTGCTCTGCCTTATATTACGGTTGTCCTCTGTTAACGACATACATACTATAATACTATAACTGTTTCAAAAATAAATCTCTATTCATACTATAATCTTTATTGTTGGCTTTGAATATTATCCTCGCATTCACACCAGCAGTGTTGAGTAAAGAGTAAAAAAGTGACATCGTGCATCGTCGGCTATTCCTTTGCTACACTATAATTTGCAGATTTAATTTAAAATCCAGATTCCGGAATATACTCCTCAGTGTGATGTAGTGCAGAAAACAAAATTACATTTTTTTTTTGAGAGTGTATGAAACAGCCGTTATTTTTGGTTGAAATGCAAATACAGAATTATACACTGCTCTATCTTTTGTTCCTAATAATTATCGAGGAATGTCTTTTATTTTTTTACCGTACCTAGAGAAGTAAGGCGGTAATTATCTAAAAATTCTATCATAAGTGGATAACTGATAAACCAGTTGTCAAACATGGTATTCCATTTGGTACCTTTGACATGTTCAATCATTCGTTTAACCACGTCATAAGGAGTGTTGCTGTATCTATATGACCCTTCCGATGTAGCATAAAGCTCTATGTTTACGAAATAATATGTTTTTGCATTAACAAAAGCAAAAACTTTTAGACCATATTTTGAGGGTTTCTTAGGAATATACTGACGGAAAGATATCCGACCCTTAAAAGCTTCTAATTTCTCGTCAATGGTAAAGATATTGAGTAGGAGTATAACACTTCTGACAAAATTTTCAACAAATTGATCATAAATATCTCTAATTGCCGCTATTTTGTCAATTTTACGTCGTTGAGGCCTATTTTCAATATCATTAAACCGCGTAACCGGTAATAATATGTAAAATCGTTGTTTTATCATGGTGATTCTAAATAATTCTATTCCACTGCCATCCGTACACCAAAAATCTCAATAAACTCTGTTATATTAGTTGGCTTCACCAAATATTGGTGTGTAGCAACATATGTCCGTGATTTAGTTGCTATTTTCAAACCATCTGTAAAAAATAAAGACCACCCCTTCAAAACTGTGAGTGCATTTTTGCAACACTTCACCTCGTGGAGTTGGATAATTATATTTTCTGCTCATATTCTCATATTTTTTGGTCGTGTCTTTTTAGCCCATCTGACGTTATTTGCGTCAACAAAATAATCTTGTTTTTTATAGGTTCTAAATTGACTAGTTTCTGTTCTTCTTCTTCAATCTGAGTTTCATTGTTTGTTATTTGGAACATCTCAATTTCTCCTTCGCCATCTGAAACAACATCATCTTCCTTTTCAACATCAGATTTCGGTCCAAAGCCTTCCACAGATCCTGCACCCGTTACTGTTCCTGTTCGTAAGAATCTTACGAATAGGAACAGTAAATATTGAATAGTGGCGCATTTGCTCTTCGTAATCTACATAAATGACATGCACAACTGCGTTGTTGGAGAAGTATATTTGTACGTGGATGATACATCTATCATCATTAGAGGCAACAACAAGTTATGCCTGGAAAGAGGATCAAAAGAAGCAGTTGAAGAAGCACAGATGTGGTTCCCCGATAACAATCTCAAACTTAACACAAACAAAATGGAGCATATCAGTTTGGAATTTACTCGATTGCAGAAATCACATGGTGCAAAATTCTTGGGGTTATATATAGATAACAGGCTAAGATTGAATGAACACACGGAAATCATACGGTGTAGGCTATATGGCAATATTTACACGATACGACGGCTGAAACAGATTTCAACTCATCATGCTTCCAGATTGGCTTATTTCTCTGTTTTTCACTCCGTGGCATCATAAGGCATCTTGTTTTGGGGCAGTCATTGGGAACACCGCAAATATTTCGACTGCAGAAGAAAGCACTATTAAAATTATAATTCCATGGTGTTTTGTGTAATCTGGAATTTAAGAAGTGTTATGAAGAACACTTTTGATCAGAATGCATACTTGCGATACCTTGTATTTACAGCTATATAACAATGAGATTAAATTAAAAATAAATGGCTGTGAGTACTCGTACAACACCAGAAACTACCAACAGCTTCGTACTACCTCTACACAAAAATTTGTAGACCACTGAGACCCCAAGCTTTTGACAACTGCCAGATATAGCAAAACTAAGAATGTAATCGTTTCGAAGCAGAATCAAGAATTTTTTTATTAAATGCGCGTTTTATTCCTACGAGGAGTTTTTTTTACGAAGAGCTTTTCATTTTATACAATTATTTATTGTTTCTATACAATTATCTGTTGTTGATGTATTTTATACAGTTATTTGTGTTTGTCGTTGTTTTGTAATGTTTCTCATTACCTAAATAAATTTGTATTCTATTGTAAAAGTTTCAAAATTGGCAGATTTTGAGTTGTGCCTATATTCCAGCAAATGAGCGATATGTTATTTGTGAAGTTGACGTGCAACCCCGGATATATCCGTTTTTAAGAAACATTCAAAATACACAAAAAATTAGTATTACAGTTTGCTTTTAAAGATAGACAACGATCCTTTTCACAAGCTGTTTAAGTGTGATATATCCTCTTTTACTTACAAATGTATTTAGCAAACGGTGCATAAAATCTATGCGAACACATATGCCAAGTAAATTTCGTTTAAATATGAATATAAGCTGTTTTGCACGCGAGCTCCTCATTTGTTATAAATCATAATACAAGGTTATGTATCACCATGTAATAATGTAAAAAATAAGTTTACTTGTCAAGATAGTCATCAAGGTGAAAATTAACCCTTACCTTACGTTTTCTTTAACGAAATGTTATATTGCTTTTTAAGCTCTTATTTTACGATGTTTAACGTTAGCCTTAAATATTTTGGTGCAAAATATGTACTGTCCAGAATAACCACTGTGTGGTTTATAACCCAAGAAATGTCAATATCTTGAAATGAATAAATCAAGATTTTTATTGCATTTACAACTAGATGTTCGTTTATTAGATTTTGGTGCAGAATACTGATTTTCAACGTATTAACCCAACTACTATCAATATTTTGGAATGAATATATCATGATTTCTTGTTGCAAAATGTTAATGTTTCAATATAGCTTGTGTATTATTGTAATGTATTTTGAGTTGCATAAATTTGGATACAATTTTTGTTTTGTTTTAAAATCTATTTGGGTTTATATTTTGTTTAATAATTATAGTTTTTTTTAGCAACGCATTTTGGAGAGTTTAGGATATTTCCTTTTTATTCCTTTACTTTCTTATACTCTTTACGTTTATAACAATGTCTTCTTTTCCTTGTGACAGGGTACTACACGAATTTATTTGGCGCACTTATAACTTTTCTAATATTTTCTATTCATATAAGAAACCTTACAACATTGTGTCTTTCTCTCTTATCAAATTACCTAGATACTTGATACGTGTTACGGATGATATCAAATTTTGTTGTGTTTTGCTACATTTGTAACACAATTTAGGTGGATGTTGAATTCAGCGCCGTCCTATGCCTTGGGGCGTCAACTCCTTGGGGCGCTTCTTTGATTTATAAACCAACTCGACCTAACTATAATGTGAGCTCTAAGACGAATGAAGAAATCAAGATTATGTGTTATATTTACAGTTGCATATTGATTATTTTGATGCAGAATACTGATTTTCACTGTGTTAATCCAATTAACCCCAACCCAACTAGTATCAATGTTTTGGAAATCATGATTTTCTTTTGGATTTAGAGCTAAATGATAACTTACTAGGTTTTGGTGCACTCAATTCAATCCAACTAATGTCAATATTTTGGAATGAATAAATCAAGATTTACTATTGTATTTACAACTGAAGAAAACTGGTTTTCACTGAGTTAACCTAACCCAACTCAATGCAAGCAACAAACAAACCCAACCCAACTAATATCAATATTCTGGAATGAATAAGTCATATATATATATATAGCGTATCGTGTATAGCAGAGAACATTAAACAGAAAAGTTATACCCACAGGGAGTGTTGTGTATTGACATTATTTGATATTGAGAATGCTTTCAACTTAGCCCAGTGGTGAGAATTAATTACAATGCTGCGAAAAGGTAAAATTAATGATTACCTGATTCGGTTAATACAGAGCTATCTGTCTAATCGCACAATGGCGACTACAGCTAGAATCCATATTGGGACCTACACTGTTGAATCCCTTTTATGACGAGATTCTAAGAATTTGAGTCGAGAAAGCGTTGAACCTTGTGGCATATGCGGGTGACTTGGTGATTGTAGTGGGGGCAAAGTATAGATTACAACGAAGATAAGGCCACGTGGGTAGTACAACAGGTTGTGTGCAAGCAGTGGGACATGAAATTGAGGGTAGCAATTGCTAAGGCGGAAATGTGCAGGGTAGAAGAAAGATTAGGGAAATCGGACTTAACATAGATGGTGGGGAGGTATCCTGCGCAGAATGCGTGAAGTATTTGGGGTGCACCTGAATATTAAGTAGAAGAGAGTATTAAAGTACCAACATTACAAAGATATACTACAGTTGGTACACAGACGACTCTGTATTGGTATTATGTCTGCTTACCGGACGGTATCGGCCGTTGGAGTGCTACACTCCCGATAAATCTTATGGCGAAAGAACAACGCGCATTGCACGAACGAGGGAAGAATGCGAAAAAGGATATAAGGGCTGAAATGATGGAGGAGTGGTGGAAAAGGTCAGAGTATGAAGGGTAGAGGAAACTTATAATCCCTAATTTGGTTGTGTGGGTGAACAGAATATGATGAGAAGTGGAATATTACCTTAGCGGACCACGGGGTTCTTAGAAGGTAAATTAATTGAAAAATAAAAGGATTATTATTATTTGACTTCATGATGCTACGATGCTCGGTGTCCAATAGTGGACGTAGAAGAGAAAGAGCACAGTCTGAGAAACAGAGGTTCCGGGAAAAGGGGACATGGGTGGAGTGGCTATGATGGGGCGAGACAGTTCCATACTCCCGGTCGAAGAAAGACGTTTTCAACTTACCATCGTGCGCCAACAGTAGGCCGGGGTACATAAAGCATTCTCCCCGCCTATAAAAGGATGAGAGAGGTGAAGTGATGAGGTTCTTGCCACTTATGAGGGGAAGGAGGTACCTGGTAGAAAATGTGTCCCCAGCCTGGGCAACTCAGGTGATCTGGAATGATGAAGGAATGTGAAGAACAAGAATGAGAACAGAGAAAAGTAGTGAAGGTAAACTACTAGTGAGAGATAAAAATTTAAAAGGAAACTTTTATTTGTACCCAATGTATGGATAATTGTGAACGAGAGGGGATTCTACGATAGGCAGATGAATGGAGAGAGAAGAAAAGAAGAAGAAAAGAAAAATAACGTTAAAAAAGAGGACAGGAAATTTTGTTTCCATTTGTGTACAATGGAGAATGAAAGAGGTAACTAAGGGACATGGTGGATTGGGTTTTATATATGAATTCGCTTATCAGAAAACATACGAATAGAGCTCCGAAGATGAATGTCTACATTCGAAGAGGAAAAAGGTGAGGTAATTAGGGAAGGGCAACCCCTATCCAAGTGTTACCTAAATGGTAACAGTAAATTAAATTAACGAGAGTTTTTGTCATGCTTTGTAAAAATTCACCCACAAAGAGATTGATTAATATCTGTCCAGCGTAATAAGAGAAAGGGTGAAAAGACAGTAAAGTGATTGCCTCCAAGGCAATCTGAAAGCTTGTTTGCACTTACCATCAAGTCCTATAGGAGAGGAAATAGGGGTGAATTTTTTAGTGGCGCAACCATCAAGACGCCGATACAAAAATCCTTATTACAGGCGAAGTCACACTATTTTTTGGATTATATTTTTTCCATCAAACACTTAATTCGACCAGCATTAGGGTATAAAGCAGTTTTAGCGTCAAGAAGTGTTTTAAGCTAAAAAATAAAAATTACTGCAAAAAGTAATATGATTGTGTGAGTCGGGGAGAAGTAGCTTAAGCCGAGCTTCCTAATTCAGGCTTACAATTCTCCAAATACGAATGTTTTGGAGGAGTCACAAGAAAGGAACTTTGCGAGGAACGAAACTTTGCGTAAAGGACATAGTTGTAGAAAATCTCCGAAGTAAAGCGTTATGGGTGGTTACCGGAGGAATCGAGGAAAGGGGTTTTTAGTGGGTCGAGGATCTAATTATGGGCCTCAACTCCGCACAATACAGCAATAGTTTTCCTGTACTTTGTCTAAGCGTTCGATAAAGTCTGCCTGGAAGGCTTAAAAGACAAACTGGTACATCAAACCTTTCACAATATCTAACAGGTATATTATCGTTCTTACTTGAAACTTGAACGTTTCAAATTCAAATAAATAACTAGCGGTGCCGTCTTAAGATATTTGGTGCCCCAAGGTTGGGTTAGACGGACGAAACAAGTGCACCCCGTTTCATATAGGATTCAAAAAAGAATGAGAGAAAAAAATTTACATTAATTCAAATGTATAGTTTATTTCAGAAACTATCATTGTAGAGGCTTTTGTTAAAAAAAATTCTTCAGATGCACGGCTAAATTCAAGCCAACCTTATATCAATTGAAGTGAAACTTATAAATTATAAAAAACTTAAAAATTAGTTCAAATATACAGCGTTGAGCTGGGTTGGGTTTAGCTGTGGATTTGAAGACATTTTTTAAAAGAAGTTCTCTACAATGATTAGTTTCTGAAATAGAGTACTTTACAAACTGATTTGGGAATCCTATATATTTGAACTGAAGTAATAAATCTGTGAAGCTAAGAATTCTGTGCTCTAGCCTTTAGGTTTAGGATGGCGCTGGGCTGAATGGTGTTAAGTTGAGTTGGGTTTGGCTAGATTGAATAGTGTTGAGACATTCGATGACATCGAACACACTCCTTCGTCGTCCCAAAGGATGAAATCTTCTATCACAGTCAGTTTCTTCGCTTTCTACCCTTCATTACACTGTTTTCGAGAGTAATTTGTTTACTCTCTTTCCTCTCTATTTTTGCTTTTAATCCTTTCTGCCTATCAAATTGGAATAATTCTTCGCTTTCCAATATGATACGATCCTTCATGACGACAAAGGAGAAGGAGGAAAAAGAAAGGTAATTTGGACACTGAGAAGAGAGAAGAGGAAGCTAATAAGTGTCTTTGTCGTTCTATGAGTGGGCAGGACAAAGAAGAAGATTAGAGAAGTATGTTAGAAAAACAGTTGAACTTGAGAGGAGAAGGCGTTATTCTGAGAGGAGCAATGAATAAATTAAAAATAAAGACGTTCATTTGATTTTCTTGGCGTTATGAGCGATCATGAAGAAAGTTTATCCGAAGATCTATTTTAAGGCTACCGGGCAAATCTTGAAAGGGTTGAGGTTGTTTTAGCCTCAACTCTACACTATCAGGCCGCCCATCATCTCAGACCAGATATCTGTATAGCATATATTGCTTAACCTCGTTAAACAAATAAAAAAGAAGTAGGTTGAATGGTGTTGAGTTGGGCTGAATGGCTGTGAGTTGGGTTGAGTTGTGTCGAGTTGGGTTGGGTTAAATGATGCTGACTTGGGTTAGGCTGAATAGTAAGGCTGTATCTGTGAATAGTTTTTACGCCGGGCATGGTTTTGTATGGGTAGAGTTGGAATCTGTGATAGTTTATTCTTGTTATTTTTCTTGTTTTTTACCACTACGAGCGACATAGGTCAAAACATAGAAAATTGGAAAGTATATGCTGAATCCGAAAACCGAATACCGGTACGAACCGTGTACCGGTATTGGTGGAACATAGAACTGGGCATAAAAAGGTTTAAATGTAATAGCATGAGGAAGAAGCTGACTAGGCTTAGGGCTAAAGTGAATATAGACTGAACAGAGCTGGAAGCAACACTAGAAAACTACAAAATGGCAAAAGTGGCCTTTAAAAAACGATTGACAAAAGCAAGAAAGAGAAGTGGAAGGCTCAGTGCGAGGAACTAGGGAACGACATCTCAAGATAAGATTTGAGCTAAGAAGCTCAAATTAAGGAATCGACCTGCCATCACAGACGAGACAACGGAACAGCAAGTAGCAAAACTTTTCCCGAAGCATAGCAAAATAATATGGCAATATACATCAGTCGAGGAATCACAACTATTCACAGAAGAAGAACTAGTGTCTGCAATAAGTAAGATAAAGCCGAGGAAAGCGCCCGGGCCAGACCAGATACTGCCAGAAATGTTGACGGATATGGTTAACAAATATCCAAAGGAATTTCTGGAGGTGTATAACTGCCTGAGAAATAGTACATTCCCGAAAATCTGGAAAACCATTGCTTTTGTCTTAATGGAAAAACCAAAGAAAGACGGAACGGAAATATCTTATATGCCAATAAGCCTTTGCGACAAAGCCAGTAAACTGATGGAAGATTTACTGAGAGATAGACTCCAAAGAGAAGCTGATTCAAAGAGTCTCATCCATGAATACCAATATGGATACTGTAAAGGTAGGTCTACAGTCGATGCAGTAAAGAGAGCACAGGATGAGATAGATGTTATCAAAACAAAGGCTTTAAATTATAGAGAGCTATCTGCCTTGGTATTGCTGGACATTGAGAACGTCTTCAATTCGGCGTCATGGAAAGAAATAGTGCATGCGCTTCAATAGCTTCAGCTACTTTTTGTACGCTTTTAGGGCCGCTTTTATGGGTTCTGATAAAGGGTAAAAGTTCGACGGAGCTAGAAGACAAACTTTGTATGCAGTTAGAAGGGTGATGATGGAACAGAAATGATCCTGTTTTAGGGGCGGGGGCAGATGAGGGAAATGAAGATAAGAATTGGAGAAATGGAGAAATGGAGGTGGGAAGTGTGGATAAAGTTAAATATCTAGGGGTGTACATGAACAGAGATATGTCCATGACGAAATATGTTGTAGAGTGTACCAAGAAGTCGGCCCAAATGTCTAATATCTTGAGAAGAGACATGCCAAACGTAGGAGGCCCTACTACAGGAAATGAAGACTGCTAGCATCTGCGGTTACGTTGGTCGTACATTATGCGGTAACAACCTGGGAGAGATGTGTCCGATTTCAAAAATACAAAGCGACGCTGACGAGAATTAACAGAAGACTGGCAATGGGTATTACCTCGGCATATCGGGCAGTCTTGGCTACAGGATTGCGGCGATTGAGGTAATCGCGGGTATGCCTCCAATGGATCTTCTAGTGGAAGAAAGAACACGCACCTATATGAATGGCAGAGAATGCAAGATCGGAGAAAGAAAAAAGTTAATGGAGGAGTGGCAGGTAAGATGGAGTAGGGAGGAGGGATGGATGAGAAAATTGATCCTGAACATTGAAGAGTGCATGTTGAGAGGCTGGGGAGAGATAGACTATCATTTGACACAAGTGTTGACGGGACATGGGGTCTTTCAGGCGTATCTATACAAAATCAGAAAGCAAGGTTCGGATAGATGCCGGTTATGTGATGTGGAAGATACTGCGAAGCACACGGTTTTTGTCTGCGAGGAGTTCAGAGAGGAGAAAGAAGTCTGTGAGCGGAAATGTGGGGATGTCCTAAGCCGGAAAAATCTAGTTCAACATATGCTCAACAAAGAGTACAAATGGACGGCCATTAAAAACACGGTTACCGTAATAATAAAAAAGAAGGAGCAACATGAGAAAGAACTGGAGGAACAGGAAAGGAGGGGGTACCCCAACCCCCTCCAGCCAGGTACGATCAATTCGGTAATAAATGTTATAAAAAAGTAACCATATTTTTGTTAACTTTTAACGATCAATGACGCGAAAACGCCTTTTCGCGGATCGGTGGAAGCTTTCAGTTCTACTCCAGGAGGTAGAGGATGAGTAAACAACGGGTAAAGAAAGACTACAAAAAGGAGTTACGGAAGGGGAATCCCCCTTTCCTTGTCCAGGTATGTAGTAACAAGTATACTTTTCAAGAAGGAAACAATGTCTTGTTTCGTGGTTCACCATGTGACTGAGAGGAGGTGCAACGTAGCAGAAACAGTAGATGCAGAGATAAGAAGGAGCTCTGAAGAAATACCATTGTAGTGGTTCCCGAGAAGGCGAGACCCACACTATCTGGCCGCTCATCATCCCAGGCCAGATGCTTGTTTTGCAGATTTTCCCCGACCTCGTTAAAAAATAAAAAGAAAACTTGGGAATGAAGTGGTGATGAATGGTGATGAGTTGGGTTGATTTGGGAGGGACACTGTATGTTTACCAACTGGCTGGGTACTGTTAAGAAGAGAGAGGAGAGTTTGAAGGACGAGGAACTCTCTCCCCAGATATGGTAAGAAATTACAGTTTTTTAAAATCTGATCGTATTACATTAGTTGATGTCATCAACACATTGTGAGTGGACTATCACGAAAACTGGACTAATAAGTGCCTTTGTCGTTCTATGAGTGGGCTGGACAATAAAGAGTATTAGAGAAGCATGTTAGGAAAGCGGTTGAACTTGAGAAGAGAACGCGTTATTGGAATAAATCGTTTTAAGGTTGTCGGGCAAATCTTGGATCTTAGCAAAGTTCGAGATTATTTTAACCCCAAATCTACACTATTTGGCCACCCATCATCTCAGGCCAGATGTCTATATAGCAAATTTTTCTCAACCTCGTTAAACAAATAAAATAATGAATGCTGAATGGTGTTGAGTTATGTCGAGTTGGGTTGGATTGAATGATGTTCAGTTCTGTTGGGTTATATGCTTGTAGAGCATGGAAGGGTGTAATAGAAACAAAAAAGAACATAGAAAAACTCCATAGAAAACAAAGAGGCATTCTAATTCGAATAGTGACTGCGAATAAAATCATTTCGAAGCTTACACGTAATTGCAAGTACAGAAGTACAGAAGTGGAGAGATTCGGGTTTAGCCGTGCTGAAGACGCGCAACTAAACGACGCACTCAACCCAACCCAACCCGATATACTTAAATTGAAGTAAAACTAGAACTAACGGCAGATCTAAATCAAGCATCACTTGGGTTTAGCCGTCTTAAGAGTTTTAACTAATATATCTTCTAATAAACCAAAGATTACAATTAAAAGTAAAGTGCTGCCATTTGCTCTATAGGTCACTAGTAAGATCATTGTTAATTTATGCCAATTGTATATGATCAAATATCCCAAAAACTAATCTTCATAAACTATAAACGTTTCAAAATAAAGTTCTAAGAACAAGTGCACAAAAATAATTGATTTTATCAAAACTCACGGTCATACTAGACGAGTATGACCGTGAGTCTTAAAAGCAAATTATCTTTTTTGTATTGTAGCTGCTAATTGCCAAATTACTGAAGCATAAATATCAAATTATTTTTTTCTATATCGAGGTTTTTATCTCCTTGGGGAAAAAAACTTTCACTCATGATTAATGGGTCATATGTCCAACCAAAAGTTAACGAGGACGTGACATCATTTTTCTAATTATTTCGAAAAAAAAAATAAATATATCATTTCTAACTAAATTTTAGTTAACACATCAAGTTAAAAATTTAATAAAAATATGTTAAGATATCTCCAAATTTTTTCTCCGATTAAAAAAGACATTATCCGAAGGATTTTTCTCTATTCGCCGTTGAGATCCAACAAAAGAATGAATTTCTCCCCGGCGGAACTTTACAAATGGATTTGGCGGCAGGGAAAGATTCATTTTAGATTCAAATTTATGGTATTCTTACGAAAAAAAAGCTCGATCATATTTCAAGCGATTTAGCGCAATTTAACGGTCGTAATCTCTAACGAGGAAAGTTATTTAAAAAAATTACATTTCACGATATCTCTTCTAGCCGTTTACCCAAATCCCTTGCATACAATCGTAGTCGGATTTAGTTAACAATTTAAGCACAATGATAATCGAACAAAAGCCAAATTGACACGGTAGACCAACTTTAATCTATTCAAATTCTACATTAATCCCATTATAAATGAACAAAACAAGGATGTAGTACATCACGAATCGTGGCTCTAAAGCTATCTTCAACTTACCTAATAAGTTTTAAACTTACCTTATTAAATTAAGTGGTTCAATTTTGTTTTGGATCCTTTAAATCGTTTGAATGTATTCTTTTTACTTTTCTTCTATTAAATCTTATTCTTCCTTAAATCAAATTTGTTTAATAAGACCGGAATTAAAAGAAATCTTTGTGTCGAATGGTAGAGTTATAATTAAATTGAAAACGTGATCAAGCAGTATCGATTTGACGGAATATCGGGTTGGGTAATAAATTAGATTCTATTGATCAAAGTGGAAATAAATCAAGTTTGAATGCAATTAAGTAATGTTTGCATCCAAAATGTTGGTGTAACTTTGTATATAAATTTCGAAGCTAAATTTAAATAAATTAATAAAAGACAGATTTGTATTGAGATTTTTTTTATTACTTCTTTTGTCTATGATATATATATTTTTTCGTTATTTACTTTCTTTGGAGGAGATTTCTAATAAAAGCATCTGTGTCTTTTGCAGAAGCACGAAGTTTTTATGACGCCTGTCTAGAATATTGTTTTCCATTGAATGTACGCCGGTTATTTTTATACCCAGACACCCATTGGCGAATTGCGATAAGAATAACGGCGGATAACGAAGGTAAACAATATTTTTATCGAAGTTTTACGTCAAAAACAAAGGTTCAACATCGCAAGGCACAATTTTTTATATTTTAAAGCGAAAGGTACCGTATTTTTGAATGAAACAACACGATGATGTTTAATAATTTCATATGTATTTTCGGTAAGATTTATTGAATCGTTATTACAAAAATACGTACTGGTGAAATCATTGATTTGCAGATCTTTTTAATGTTTACAAAGATATAAAAGAAATAGAATTTTTTATTAATAACATCTTAAATAAGTTTTTATTCAATATCGCATTTAAGATATGTTTTAAAAATAGTACGTTAAACGAAAATCTCACTAACAAGGAAATACTTAACATTTTTAAACGTTCTTCGAATATTAGTAATTTATGGAGTGAGGTTCAACAATTTTTTACACAAATCGTCATCATTTTAACATGAGTAAAGTGCACTGGTCTTTGTTGAATGGTGTTGAGTTGGATTAGGCTGAATGGTGTTATGTTGAGTTGGTTTGGGTTGGGTTAGGTTGAATGGTGAATCTGGAAAAGTGCAAGGCTTGTACTCATTGAGAAGCCGAAGAAGCAGGACAAGCCTTGGCGTATAGACCTCTTTGCTTATTGGATACGACGGGGAAACTTTTAGGAGGATTACTAAGTATGCTACATGGAAACCATTATGGCTGTAGGAAGGGAAGATCCACTGTACAAGCGATTGAAAAAGTGCAGAAAAGCATTGATAAGATAACGGAAAAGGCTTTAAAGAATAGGAAATTCTGTGCCTTAGTACTTTTGGACATCAAAAATGCATTTAATTTTGCAGCGTGGAAGGAAATAATCGGATCCTTAATTAATGGAAATATAAGCCCCTATCTGGTCGAAATGATAAGAAGTTACTTGTCGGAGAGAAAAATCATAGCTCCGAACGGGAACGTTTACGACATGTCTTGTGGGGTGCCTCAAGGATTTCTATTAGATCAACTTTTATGGAAAATAGAACCATGGTTCGATAGGAAGTAGGACGAGCTCGATTTCTACTTAACTCAGGTTTTGTCGAGTCATGGAGTTTTTAAAAAGTATCTTTTTAAAATAAAAATATCAGAAAGTGAGGTGTGCTGGTTCTTTGATAGTATAAACACAGTGGATCATACATTATTTGTTTGTGAAAAGTTTAGTGGTGAAAGAAATGTTTGTGAAAGGAAATGCGGTCGGTTGTTAAACCGAGAAAACATAGTGAAACTGAGGTTAGAAACGGAAGAATTGTGGAATATAGTGCAAGAGATGGTAGTTAAAATAATGAAAGTAAAGGAAAGCCATGAAAGACTTTTAGAAGGAGTTGAAAATGGTGAAGATGAGATCTTGGAGGAGAATGTTGTGGAAAATAACATTGGAGAATAAATTTGTATACTGTTAATATTCCCTGAAGGGAATATTCCCCTTCTCTTCTCGGATTCTTGACGGGTGGTTCCGGGAAGAGAGGGGGAAGGGTTTTAGAGGGTCGAAGTTTACTTCAACCCGTCACTATCTGGCCACTTGATATCTTTGGCCAGGTGTCTGTTTACAGATTTCCTAATCCCCTCTATAATAAAAAAAAAGGTTGAATGGTGTTGAGTTGGGTTGGACTGAATCAGTGACGAACGAAATGTTATAATAATATTATATTAATAATATTATTATTTAAATAATATTATTAATAATATTATATATTTTATAATAATATAATATTATATTACGAACAAGGTTATCAAATCAGTTTGTAAAACACTCTATTTAAGAAACTATTAATTTTAGAGGCCTTCATTTAAAAAATGTCTTCAGATGCACGGCTAAAACTAGAACCAACATTAGACCTAGAAGTAGAAAGTTGAACTTGAGACAAGAAGGCGAGGAGAAGGAGTTATTCTGAGAGGAACACTTAATGAATTAAAAGTTAAGACGTTCATTTTATTTATTTGGCGGGAAGATCTATTTAAGGCTACCGGTTAAATCTTGAATCTCAGCAAGAGTTGAGATCTCATTAAACAAACAAAAAAAATTAGGTTGAATGGTGTTGAGTTGGGCTGAACGGTTTTGAGTTGTGTCTAGTTGGGTTGGGTTGAATGGTGTTGGCTTGGATGGGCCAGCGTCTTCATAAAGGACGTTTCGGCGTGGCAGAAAAGAGGTCCGGCAAGTGTCCTAACTAGCGGTGATTATATCAATTTTAAGCGCTTCCATTGGTTATGAATTCCGCCGGATTTTAACTGTTAGATAAATTTATCAGGAGGCGGTAAAAGTGGCCCTCAGGCGATTACCGGGCATGGTAGTTTTGCATGCTATCTCGGCGAAATAGAGAAACTTGAGACAGATAGATTGTACGACTGTAATGTCTCGGATACATCAGAGCACAAGCCATTATTTTTGTACTTGTATTTTTTCAACAAAAGTACTGTGACAGATATAACGGGAAGATTTGAAACCGAAGTTTTAGTGGACTTCTTGATTAAAACGATGAAAACAAAGGCCCTAGAAAATGGAGGGAGAAACCGATTAGAGAGTAAATTATGTATGAGTAACTATGATGAAGAGGGGGAGATCTTTCTCCCTCCCTTGTTCAGCTACGTATAAAACGTAATATACTTCAAAAAGTAATTCATTCCTTTTTCCCCAAACGCTATGAGTCTTCAACAACGAAGAAGCAAATGGACGAGGAGCTTTATGAGGAGTAAAAGAAGGAGCAGGGTAGGAGAAGAAGAGAAGATATGGAAAGGAGGAAGTTAGGAAGAACGAGGCGACGGGATTTACCCCCTCGCTTTAAGGGTATGTACGAAAATAAGATTACTTCAAAAGAAAGGGATTTCTTTTTTCTCCGTAACGTCATACTGCACAGCCAAAACAGCTATAATATATTATGTAGGGTCGAAGAAAAGAAGGAGGCAGGAAGAATGAGGCGGAGACCATTTCCCCGCTGTTCGGGAATGTAAGTAAAAGATTTCGTTTTCCTCTCAATGCAAAAAATGTCAATAATTAATAAACTGGTTTGGTCAGTGTCATTGAAATAGAGAGGTGGCCAAGTACAGTTAAAGATGGAGCACGTTAACTTCATAGAAATATCTTCTGGCGGTTCCGGAGAAAACGAGGACAGGGGTTTTTAGTCGGTCGGAGCCTTTTTGGCTTCAACCCTGGTCGTCCATTATCCCAGGTCAGATGTCTGTCGTTAGATTTTCCCTGACTTAGTTAAAAAAATTGACCATAAAAAATCTTTATCCGAATAAATCGTCTTAAGGCTACCAGGCAAATCTTGGATCTTAACAAGGCTCGAGGTTATTTTAGCCCCAACTCCACATTATCTAGCCGTCCAGCCAAATATCTATATAGCAAATTTTCCTTAACCTCGTTAAACAAACAAAAAAGGATTGGGTTGGGTTGGGTTGAGCTGAATGTTGTTGAGTTGTGTGGAGTTGAGTTGGGTTGAATGATGTTAAATTCTTTTGGGTTATATGATTATAAAGCATGGAAGCGTGCAATAGAAACAACAAAGAACATAGAAATCCTCCATAAAATACAAAGAGGCATTCTAATTCGAATACTGAGTGCGTATAAAATTAATTCGATGGAAGCTTTACATGTAATGGGAAGCACACCTCCCATAGACCTATTAATCAGAAAATGATTTTAGGGCACGTTAAATAAATAATTATTGTAAAAAGTTAACTGTGTAATTTGATGTATTATGGACGGACGAATCCAACAAGAGAATGGAGAAACTCGAGAACCACTGAACAGAAGGAGATAGTCGAGAGGAGGAAGTTCGTACACTAATAATTTGGAAATTATATTTGATGGTTTTGGGAATAAACCATACGAATTAAAAATTCCTAGCGTGCAAACTTTCGTTTATTTTAGAAACCAAAAATCATGTCTCAACGACGTACGGTACAGAGGCCAGATTTCGCAATAATTTTGGAAATAGTTTCATTCTGCAGTTTAATGGGGAAGAGATCGACGCGAAGAAGTCGTTAAAATCTTAGACGTTAGATCACGTACAATTTGACAGATACCACTGTCCACTGGGAATTACGTGATGATTTTTGGGATTAGCAAGTGCCAGATGTTATCTTCTGGCTTGTGGTTGTGGAATTTCAACTATATTTTTATTTCTGGCTCATTGTCTCAGAAAATTATTGTAAATCATCCGCCCCGTATTTCGGATTAGCCTCAGGGATCAGGGATGTCCAGGCGATAGGAACGCCTCAAGTAGATTTCGCATCCCTCCAATACCCGAGATTATTTAAGACCTTGCAGAGCTTCAAGGAGATTTCAAGAATTCAATTTCATATTACAATTTTCTCAGAGAGATTTTCAGATCGCAACAATATCAACGCTCCGTTAGACAGCAACTTAGATTCAGCTTTAACGCAAACTGTAGGTTTCGTCGTAATCGAAAACTGTGACTCAATTCCACTTGTAATATTCTTTTTATTCGGACTTCCGCGTCGTGTGAAATTGTGTTTCACTTGAGGAGTTGGTGTGTGTGTGTGGCAGAGAAGTCCTCCTGAATTATGAAGGGAAGACATTGACGATACCTCTAGATCGGAATACAAGTCCTAAGTAACTCCATGGAGGGATTGTAAAAGAAAGTAATTGTTTCCCAGTTCTCCTTATCACCTATCTGTCAATGAGAGTTTCCCTTCTCTCCTTAAGTAACGTCGGGTATGACGCAGGTAATTTCTTTGTTAAGATACATTTTGTATTAATTCTTTGATCGTTATCTTTGTAAATATGGATTAAGTGTGGTTAGAACACTTGTTTGATTTCACTTTTCTGAGAGCCTTAGTGCAAGAATTCACGGTTCTGAAATAGTGAACGCGCTTGTCACTTAATCTTGTTTGAATCGATAGAATCAGGTAGGAGTCCTTCAGACTAAGTTAAGAAGTGCAAAATACTGTTTCTGATGGCAACAGTAATTATCAGAGGGTGAAGTCATTTCAGGACGGCCTCACCACAACACTGGAGGAAAACAGAGAAAGAAGACTACAGAGAGGAGCCTCTCAACTTCTACGCAGTCTCCGGCCACCGGGTATGTTAGGTTAACAACTATAGATAAAAGCTTATAGACCTTTATTTTTCATGGTCGGGTAAACAACGATGGAGGAAAAACCCGAAGATCATGAACGACAGGATACTGACATGAATAAGTAGGACGTGCTGCTCATCAGAAGTCTGAAGAAGACGAAAAAAGGGGTTTTTAGTGGGTTGAGGTCTTTAATCCTAACTCAGCACTAATTGGCCACAAATCACCCCAGGCCAGATGTCTGTTCGCAAATTTTCTCCAAGCTCGTAAAAGAAAGATTTGGGTTAGGTTGGATGAGATGCTGGATGGTTACTGTTATGAAGAGAGAAAGAGGGGACGCCGAAGGACGAGAAACTCTCCTTCCAGATATGGTTAAAAGAAATTAAAACTTCTTAAAAATCTAATCATGTTACATTATTTGATATCATCAACACATTGAGAGTGGACTATCAGAAGAACAGGACGATTTTGAAAATGAAAGCAGAAAATAAAAACAAGCAATTTTCAAAAAAGAGCACTTTACAAACTGAGTTGGCAATCCTGTATATTTGAATTGAAGTAAAACTAGAACTAACACTAGAACTAAAATCGTTTTTTGTATGAAAAGGGGCGCACTCAGTTGGTTTCAGTCCATCGTTGAGGGTATGCGGAGAAGGGTTTTAACAGGTAACGAAAAAGACGGGATCGAACCCGACCTAACCCAATATTTCAGGTTTATTAAATTGGATAAAGAACATGTTTATTAAAAATGTAATCAATTATATGTGTTAGAGAACATGGCGAAGGAAGGCAATTGACTGAGAGAGGGAACTAAAGAAGAAAGAAAAAGGAGGGGAGAAACGAATAGGGCGACAGAAACAGATAGAAGATCCCGAGGATGTCAATTCTGTCACTGTGAAGATAAGATCGATGAGATACTCCACATACTCCATAAATATCTTGCTATTTTGGAAAGAGGTGGGGATTAGTGAGGGACTTTCGTTATCTCACACTTCCGGCTAATGCACGTTTGATCACCGAAAATGACACCAATAAGGCGGGGTATGTCACACACTTTCTTGTTCAAAAAAACTTGATTTTGGTTGGATAGTATTGTGTATTATTTGCTGTTGTATATTAGGTTCCATCAATTTTATAACAATACTCAATTTGATTAAATAATGGAAATATTTGTAATAAATAAATAACCTTCTAAATAAGATTTTCATTGCAAACACTATTTTTTAAACATTCACTCTCAGTATACATATTTAACTTTTATAAAAATATAAAAATTTTATTTACACAATAAATTTTTAATTACACCCAAAGAAACAGCTTAAAGATCTCGTACATCTACCATAATATTCGATGTTAAAATTCACAACACATAACCATTACAATATTTTACAATAATTATTATTTAATACACAATACGACGAGTTGAGTTGCTACCATCTAAAAACATTTATAAATATTTTTCTTTTTTTAATTAGGTATATTAAATTCCTTTACAAGTTACAACACATACTTTGTATGCGAAGCGAAAATTCACCGAAAGTATTCTAGTCTTTTAACTTGTAACCTACCTCAAACAAAGGACGAATAAAAATTTTCAAAGTTCCTTTTAACGAATGAAGTAACCCAAACTTTACCAATATTCGGGATTAGCATTTTTTTCATTTTGAACTTTCCCCTGGGAATTCCGACCATCTAATAACCCACACGAAGCGTACTTCAAAGTTTCCCTGAGATATTGTTAATATTTTGATCTGAATTAAATTTTCTCGGATTAATTTAACACCAACTTTAAGACGGTAACAAGATTCGTTACAAAAAAAAATTAAACTTCGTGAGCAAATTTAATTTAAAATTTAAAAAATTTCACTTAAACTCCTTTATTTCATTACATCACAGTTTCACTATTGACGTCGACGACGATCACTTCTGTAGTGATTTCACCCAATGATGAACACCCGGAAGTGGGGCCGCCGTTTAGGCCACTTCCGGGAAAGTTGTTTCATGTCGTTGTCGTGACGATCCATCTACGGGAACTGCAGTGGACGTGTGGTCGACTTCTACCCGGAAATTTCGGTCTCGCGTTGTTACAGATTGACCACCTCGATAACGGACGTAAAGAGGCGGTATCAAACCCGCCGGAAGAGTTACTCGTGCTGTTACCTGCTGTTTTTTTAAAGAATTAAAAAATTAATCCTTTAGGACTTGTTCGATTAGAATATTTTTTAGCATGCTTTTTTCTTCACTACAAAAACAACTAAACGTTTTCACAAAAATTTTATTTTATGTGTATTAATATTAGGAGTAATAAATAAAAAAAATAAAATATAAATAATTATATTTAGATATTAATAAAAAAGTTATACTTCCATAACTGTTCATTACTTTGATGTTATTGAGTAAAAGGTAATAAAAACGTTACCGGATGTTCTTTTCGTTAGATTATGGTCATAAAAGATATGGCTTTGATGATACTTTCTGGAAGGTTTTTGATAATATAAAATTGTTTTTTATTATTGTTGATAAAAAGGGGTACTTGATAACTAAAGGTTATAAATCTGAAAAAAAATTAGGCGTTTATTTTATTTTCTATTATTGTTAGTTGAGAAGTTAAGTTCTTTGAGAAGTTTAAATAAAATGTCGATTCGAAGAATTCAGCGCGTATGTTACTCACATGCGGACTCCGTCCACACAAATATGTTTTATTGTGTGACAATAAAACTCTTCCGAGAAATCGTTTATATTTCTATGTACCTGCATTTACGTCGTTTTTATTTATTTATTTATTGTTTATTACAATTTGGAACGCAAACAGGGAGAACATCCCCAGTCAAGCATACTCACAAATATTGAATTAACATTATATTTCATAAAGAGACAATACGCTTAGAAATATAAGCAAGAAATTTAAATATAAAGAAGACTACAGTAGAACTTCAATGATCTGAACCCCAGAAATCTAAACGTTCGTTAAACCGAACGCCCAAAAACCAAATATAAAATTATGGGATTCTATTTTTGACTTATTTTCAATGAATTCGTATTTCAAGTCTTATTGTTAGGTTTAAGAGAATAGCATAAAAACATCTTACTCCTTGAGAATGAAATTTTTAAAAACAAATTCATATCAATCGTATCAAGACCGATACTGCAGTTTCTACTGCTCCTTCATGAAATGCTCCTGTACCATACCAAAAGTGTCGGATCTAGACTTACTAGTCGATAAACAGACTACCCGCCCAGCTACCGTCGCGTGGCTTAGGGCTTGCACGGAGTACACGTGGCCGGGGACGACTGATTTGGTCGAAACAGTTATACCGTGCATGCCTATTGTATGTGGATCTGCTCCATGGGTCGAGAAGAGACAACCTCATTAGAAACCCCAAAGCTAAGGTGGAACAATTTATGCCGAAAACTTTTATTGCTTTACTGCTTTGGCCAAGAGGGAAATACTTGGTTCCTAATAAGCAAACTCTGGAGACCGGCCGACCTTCAGTTATAATAGACTTATCACAGTATGAAACAATAGATATGTTTCCTATAGATGGAAATAGTTTAGTTATTAATATAGACGAATAATTTAATATAGACGGAAACGTTTCCCATTGACTGGGGCGCGTCTATAGATTTCCTATAGACGCACCCCAGTCAATTTCTGCCTCCCTTAAAGAGGAGCAGATTTCTCTGCATCCTGAAGGGCAGGAAAAAGAAGAGGACGCTGTCAAGGCATTAGACTCTAAAAGAAAAATGTGAGCTCTAGTGAATAACTGATTTCAGCTTAATAGATAAGCCTATGGTATGGTATGGTGGAGTGAGGAGTGCGTATTCTATACGCGGCACGTAGGCCACAACGGGCCCCTTGTACACTGGCTCCCTCTAAGAGGTTTGAGATGTTAAATGCGAGTATATAACTCGATTTTTTTGGCTGATTCCGCTTCCTGACCGACCCCCCACCAAACCGGGCGTGCCATGGCACAGGCCCAGTGTGGGTTCGCCCCTGTCAGGTGCCGCTCCAGGATACCACCACATCCTCGTGGGGTCCTACGAGGTGCCGGTGGCCTCCAGGGCGCTAACGCGCATTCAGCCATTTTTGTTCAAACCCCTTACACACATAGTGATTACGACAGCCAGAGATGAACGACTGGTTGCCGGGACCGACGGCTTAACGTCCCCTCCGAAGGACGGGGGGCGACCCAACGTGATTACACCGGGATTCGAACCCGGGACGTCTGCGTGTTAACTCGAGAGTTAACACGCTGAGCCATTGCGCCCCCTAGATAAGCCTATTAACTAATGGGTAAACCTGCAAAACGCTAAGGCGGCTGTTCTTAGCAAGACCTGCATGAGTGAGCAAATTGATATTGCCCTCATCCAGGAACCGTGGTTTGCCAATACCAGACTCGGTAACTTTTCTGGTAAGTTACTTTGCTCAGGGGATAGATCCCAGGGTCTGCTTACTTATCAGGAATAGCATTAATGCTTAGTTTTTTAATCTCAGAACATAGCGATCGTGATTGCGAATCTGCGGTTTTGAGAATCTAAGGTGAGAAGGGCTGGATAGAAGTTGCCATCTGTTCGGTATACCTCTCCGGAATGGAGGACGATCTTCCTTTGGGAGCAGTGCGAAATATAGCGATCAGCGACAGTCGGAAAAAAAACCTTTAAGTGGTTATTGGGTACGTTGCCAATACGCACTACTATGCACTATGGACAAGCACCGACACAATTGAAAGAGGTGAGCTGCTTTTTGACTACCTACTAGGGGAAGGTCTCACTGTTAATAATGTAAGGACCAAACCAACCTTTGTTACCAGAAATAGCGCAGAGGTATTTGACATTACATTCAGCTCAATTATGTTGAGCTCAAAGATAACCTCTTAGAGGGTATCCTCTAAGCCCTCGTATTCAGATCATAGACGTATTCAAATTAAAATTGATCTGGGAATGAAGGTAGACTACCGTACATACCGTAATCTTCGTAGCACAAATTGGGATTTGTTTAAGAGTAGCCTTGCAGATAACCTAACTATTAGGTTATCTGCATTAATAGTGTGATCGCTACTATTAGGAACTGTGATCAGATTGAAATAGCTTTCGGTAGCAATTCGGTCAGCCTACCACAGTTGTAGTCTGAAGTCACTGAAGCTGAAAAATAATAAAATCGGAGCACACCTTGGTGGACTGAATCTTTTAGCTGCGAAAGACAAGATCGGGTTAATGGGTACAATACAAATTAGCTGTAATGTTTATTTTTAGTATCTAATTTTAATTCCATTAGGAAGGGATGAGAAATCACCTTTTCAGTTATTCAAGGTCATTTATTGGTGGATTTATCGATATTTGGATGAGATTTATTAAATTGAGGTGGGAATGCGGATACATTCTTCCGTATCACAGTTCATATTCCTCTTTTATAATAAATTTAACTGCGGTATGTTGAATTTGAAAGATATTGTTGAGGAATCTCATTTTGGAATTCTTTTTGGAGATCTTCGTATCGATCAATTTAGATTCAGTTCATACCACTGTTTTAATCAATTAGTATTGGCTTTATTGGATTTTGTTCCGGATTTTTGGATTCTACTTTATTATACACGTGTAGCCAATTAATAACGCAAGGTAAAATTTTAGGAAAAGTATTGTGATTTTAGTATTTTGGTGCTCGATCTTATAGTTATTTTCTTTTAGGTTAGTTTGATTATGTTACCGATTTCGACGATAATGATCGATTGTTGATTTGAAGTTGTCCATTAATCAAATCAGAGACGCCATTTTGGACCCCGGTTAAAGAAAAGGAATGAAATAAATAAATAAAATAAAGTTACGAAGATTGGTTCAACGTAGTTCCAATATCAGGGGACTCAAACACCTTCCCCATATTTATCCACCATCATCGAACGGATAAGTGGCCACCATTAGAAGTTTGATCACCTTTCTTATATTCATCCACCATCATCGAATCCAATTCTCATATACTTTCAATAGTTCATTTAATATAGTTTTGAATCCCATTTGTATGAGTTTGTCTTTTCGTATGTTTTGTTGAAACATACGAAAAGATATTAGAGAAGCACTTAGCTGGTTATCCGACGGAAGTTAAGTTGGTAGGTATCGATATAAGTTCGTAGCGCCGTTTTAGTTTCTGAACCTATATAGCCTGAATTACAACAAACATATTGGTAGGGTAAGAAGAGAGACTTAGAGAATGTTTTGTGAGGGAGTGAAAGACACACCCAGCATTGCAAGAATTTAAAAGATTCCCGCTAAAGATCCGACATTACCTCTGGGCTCACTTAAGCGGTCTGCCGGTAGTATTACGGACTGCAGCAAAGCCTCGTTGCAGAGTCACTTTCCAGGAAGCTTGATAATGGGGGCCAATAATGCCACAGCGGGCTATTCTTGCAAGGCAAAGCGCCCTACAAACACGGATTGGTATGTGGCTAAAAAAGCCGTCACTCAACGTTTAAGCCGTTTAAATAGCCCAAAGAAGAATTAAACCTTTCCTACTTTGTTACAGCAAGGAAGATCATTATTGTCGTCTATTTTGGTAAAAAAGTTCAGAGCAAGTGTTGCTAGGAAATATATACCTTCAGAATGGATTAAGGATCCCATCTTCTAATGCCTTTCAACCTATCAGTCTAACGTTTACGTTGAAAACTCTTGAAAAAGTTTTGGAAAGGAACATTCGTACGGTGCCATTGGGATCCAGTCCACTAAGTCACCATCAGTACGCTTATTAGGCGGAAACTCAGCAGAATTGGCTCTACATAACTTAGTTGGTAGAGTATCCAGGACATTCTAGGATAAAGAAGTGTTGGTTTATGCGTTTCTAAATATAGAAGGTGTATTTAACAATGCAATACCAATATCTCTTGAAAAGGCTGGTCTTGTTAGGCGAGTGGATTCAACTATAGCGGGATGGATCCGCATTGTGCTTGATAATAGAGTTGTTTCCAGTTAACTACACGGTAACATGATGTGCTGGAAGGTGGTTGTCCGCAGGGAGGAGTGTTGCTTTAGTCCATACTGATTAATAACCTGAATGCAATAGTGGAAGCCGTTGGTGCAGAAATACAATCGTATGCTGATGAGGATATTTGTCGAGGATATCCAAAATCTTCCAGGCGAACCTAGATAACATTTGCCCTTGGTGTAAAGGAGAGAATCTCTCGATAAACCCGCAAAAGACAATCGTTTATAGTTTAAGTTTGTGCCGTTTACCAGGGAACGAAAGTTGGATGGATTAATCCGCTCTTCTATCCAAGATGAAGAAATTTCTTTTTCAAAGGATGTCAGACATCTATAACTAGATAAAACCATCTCATGGATTGAACGTTTACAAGGAGTTTTTCACAAAGCTAAACTATCCTTGTAGACTTATCGTCTTTGTGGTAAAAATTGGGGTCTTACCTTCGAAAGGCTGTACTGGTTCTGGGTGACTCTGGTTTGACCTATTATCACATATGGAGCGGCTGCCTGGTATAGGAAAGTCCGACAGAAGAAATACATAAACAATAGAAATATAAAGTTATTGAAAAGCATGGTATTGTCAGTGTGTATGAAATAGTGCTTGTAGAAGACTAAATACTGTTAGCAGAAGACCAAATTGTGCTTATTTAAGACAGAATATGGTTGATAGACCACTAAATTTTGCTTGCAGTGAACTAGATAATGTTGACAGAGGATTAGGTATTGTTTGCAAATGATGAAATACTTCAATAAACAGTACTGCTAAGTGAAAAGAGATGTTGCTGGCAAATAGCACTATAATATTAATGAGAAGCATACTGTTATTAGTGTATCTCAGATAGTGTTTGTAAAAGACTAAATACTGTTGACAGGACACTATATTCTGCTTATTTAAGACTAAATACGGTTGGTACGGCTTGCAGATGACTAAATACTGATAATAAGCGACTAGATATTGTTTGCAAAAGATGAAGTATTTCAATCTAGAGTACTGCTAAGTGATGATTAAATATTGCTTACTAATAGTAAGGTAAACTTAATGAAAATCACGGGGTTGTTAGTATTAACGAGATAGTGCTTGTAAAAAACTAAATACTGTTGACAGGACAGTAAATTCTGATTATTAAGACTAAATACGGTTAGTAGAACTTGCAGATGATTAGATGCTGTTGATAGACAACTAGATATTTCATTGTTTGCAAAAGATGAAATACTCCAATTAAGAGTACTGCTAATTGAAAAATAAATATTGCTCACAAATAGCAAGATAATCTTAATGAAAAGCATGGTGTCGTTTGTGTATACAAGACAGTGCTTGTAGAAGACTAAATACTGTTAACACTAGATATTGCTTGCAGTAAACTAGACACTGTTAGCAGATGACTGGAAATTGTTGGCAAAGGTAAAATATTTCAATCATAGGTCCTGCTAAGTGAAAAATACATATTGCCTGCAAATAGCAAGATAATATTAATGAAAAGCATGGTGTATACTAGATAGTGCTTCTAGAAAACTAAATATTATTGACAGAAGACTAAATTCTGTTTATTTAAGATAAAATACGGGTGGTAACGCACTAAATGCTGCTTGCAGAAAATTGGATACTGTTAACAGAAGACTAAATTCTACTTATTTGTAGTCATCCAAAGCAAGATCTGGAATTATGATACGGCTGCTAAAAGACCTTTAACAATAGAAGGGGTAACAGTTTTATGATGGTGTTCTTAAACAAGTTATAAGTAAAGAGGTATTTCTTTGGGTTCACACAAATCAAGCAAGGCATAAGCAACTTTTTTGTGACATTCTTAAAAATAATTAACATGTTTTTTTAAGCGAAAATAAGTTCTGATTTACCCAACCAAACCTAACCCGTAAAGTTAAGTATAATGAATTCAAAGAAATTCGAGGGGTTTTTGGTCTCGTCTCAAGTAAAAATGGTTAAGGCGACTTAACACAGAAGCAGAAATCTACAATTTATAGGAGTTGTAATTGCGGATCTTGTTGTGGACGATTATGAGACTAAACACAGTTGATAGAGCACTAGATATTGCTTAGAGTAGACTAGACACTATTCACAGATAATTAGATATTGTATGCAAAAGATGATATAGCTCAATAATAATAACAATAATATGGCGTTATTTGTTTGGGATAAGATAAACAACAAGATAGATGTACATTGATTTAGTATATATATAAAATTATTATTGTAAATTAGATCAAATTAGGAGTTAAGAAGATCAAACCTAATAAAACTAATTCTAAATATATAAAAGAGAAAAAGAAAAGAAAAACAAAAAGAAGTAGGAAAAGAAAAGAAAAAGAACCGATACTGAAATCATAATAAATTACTAAGAGAAAACTGCTTGATCCCTGTCGCCCTGCAATGCATCTTGAATCTGAGACAAGCGGCCCTTCATTCTGTAACGAAACAACCTTAAAGAAGAGCTAGATATTATAGTTGATGGTAAATCATTAAGAATATGTGTTATTTGGCATGAAAAGCATTTTTTTAATAGCTTGTGATGATGGATACGCGAGGTAAAAGTCACTTTGAATCGAATATTCAAGGTATGAACATTGGTACGAAATTTTACTCTATTGAACAAGTATGGAGGTGTCTTTAAAATAATGATATCAAAGAATCATTATTTTCGGCAATCATTAGGCGGCATACTTTTGTCCTAAAAAGTATGCCGCCTGTATTTCATGTTGAGTTAACTCAAGTCCTTTAATTTATGAGAAATATGCTGACGCCCCTCTAATCCCAATATCAAGCGCAAGCAAAAATAATATATAACACCAAAGCCTCGTACAAAAGCACCTTTGTTTTGCGATTGATGATTGTCCGACCGTCATAAATCAGCTTAAGAGCAGCATACGTTGATACAATATACTTATTAATATGTGTTCATCAACGTCAAAATTCTCGTCTAATAAGACATCCAAGTTTCTCTCGCAATACTTGATTGTTGGAAACTATCTTGACCCGATCCCAAACAGAACTGGTAAGTGATATCATCTTGCTTAGTCCGAACAAAAGCAGCTCTATATCCGAAATCAATTCAAAACGAATATCATCGACATCTGATAGCAGAAATAATATAACTGACAAGTAACACTAGGGAAGTGCCATACGTCGATTTTCTTGAAACTTGGCATACAGGTAGTGTATGGAAAAGTATTTGATATGTATATTTCAACACCCTTTCCGATTTTAGATATATGTTCGATTATTTTACGAATTATTTTTACGATTCTTGCGAAATCATGTCACTAGGGGGTTTTTGGGATCGCTGATCACGAATCTGATGTCCGTTTTCGAGAATTCGAAATGGTGAGCACAAAATAGGGGCCGCATTTTTAAAAAATTGTACACCCTTATTAAAATTTGCGAAAAATTAAAAAGAAACGTAAGAAATGAGGATAATTTTAATGCGGATTGTGGTAAGGTTTTTATCCCATTTTTTACCTATACCCTAAAATTAAATTAGTACAGTAATGTAGAGAGTGCTCGTTTGTTACCGCAAAGTACTACATGTACATTGATGTCAAACACCAAGCACATTTTATTATTGCAATGTCATTGCAGAATTCACATACGCTATTGCAGTTTTTGAAGCAGAAGTCTGCAGGGGTTTCGTATTTGTCGGGGTTTTCTGCTATATACCCAAACTTCCACCAAGCGTATCGAAATATATTCTTAAATCTCGGAGAGGAAAACTTGTTGTGTATTAATGACTGTATTTTGAGGATGTTGTTCTGTAAATATAAATTTACATCATAATTATACAGCATAACAATATCAGAAAATTGTCTTAAAAAATTCTTCCAAGGTCTAAAAGTATAAACGTCCAGCGGCTGAACGAATCCAGTGGTTCCAGTGGGAATCGTAAAAATTTTGATGTTTTTATCACCTTTATCAATATTGTCAAATTTTTTTCAGTCCGGTCAGTCCAAGAATCTAGCAAAAGAACAGAGCTTTCGTGGCTGTTTGGTAAAAAAACGTGTTTGAACCAATTAATGGCAAGATCAGATATTAATTTACCGGATTTTATTGCAAATACGGCAATATTGTCTGTTTTGTACAAACTTTTTTCAACGGTTGACCCAAATTTACAATTAGTCTCTTGCAGAACTATTAATAAAGGTGACTTTAAATCTCCGTTGGAAGAAACGACTGACTAAATGGTGTAGCTGTGCGTCAGAGAATTTAAAGATTGCGCTAAACACTCGACTTCCAATGACCGGAATAATAGACATTATCTTCACCTATCGACGTAATCCCTCACTTTACTTTAGAAACAAATTCGCTTGATGCTTGTAGTAATTGTTCCTTTGATAACATTTGCTTTTTAGTCACAAATTTATTTATTTTTCGTTGCAATAATTGACTTCTTCCCTAGCCCGTAAGGCCCATCTTTTTATATCAATATTATAAACAGGAAGTAATCTCTAAGACATTTTAAATTGATCCAAAACATCGAAATTTGTAATAACTTTTCATTTCTGGAGCCTCATTTTCTAATTTGCTCTTCCCACCTATACAATGATTTCATATCAGCAACTTTCTTTTCAACAAAGTGTTTGTTCTATTGGAACGCCAAAATCGTATAGCCTTCTTTGTATATTCATTATCAATGTCAATTATAGTTTCCTTGCGATCCTTTAGTGATTCTTCGAAATCACTTTCAGAAACATTATCACAATAAATTGTTGCAGGACGTGCATTTTCTTTATTAAAACTTAAAGTATCGATGCTTTCAACAAATTTCTTTGCATTTATAGCATCATTAATGAAATTTTAAAATTAGCTGTAAAAGACTTTTCATCCTCTGTAATAACTAAATAAACATCATATTCAAGAGAATTAAAACTTCTTTGTAATAAAAGAACAATGTTTCTTGGGTACATCGACATTTTCTTTACATATTCTTTAAATTCGTAAATCGGATGCAGCAAAAACAGCAGCAAATCCGCTTTAAAATTACCCTCATTTCTTACATTTCGTTTTAATTTTTCGCAGGTTTTAAAAAGGGTGTAGAATTGTAACATGATTTTGCAAGAATCGTAAAACTAATTCGTAAAATAATCGAACATATCTCTAAAATCGGAAAGGGTGATTTCTACCATTAAAATAGCGATCGAGCAAATATGATGATATACGTGTCGAATATTTTTCCATTTTCTGTATGCCAAGTTTCAAGAAAATCGACGTATGGCACTTCTCTAGTGTTACTATGCGATGTGCAAAAATGAGTATAGAATGGACGCAAAATGGAACCCTGAGGAACATCGGATGTTGTCGAAAGAATCGATGGAATGCGACCTTAACGCATTGCATTCTGCCCCTTAAGTAACTGTACAAGAACTTAGATGCAAGATCATCAAATCCAATGTAGGGACGCATGGTATACATAACTCAAATCATGATTGATAGTATCATAAGTCTTAATAGGAATAATCTAAGAATAATAGAATCTAAGACTAATCTAAGAGAGACGTCAAAATCAATTTCCTTTGTTCTATGCTTCCTATGACATCATACATAATTTTTGATAGAGCTGTATCACAACTGTAATGCTTTTTAAAGTCTGACTGTGTAGGCGGTAAAAGGTTATATTCCATACCATAGCTCTTTAATTGTAGTTCGATTACTCTTTCTATAATCTAGCAAAGATCGGCAAAATACTAATCGGACGAAGGTCTTTGAGGTGATCAACATTCATTTTCTTTGATAGAAGTAACGAGTTGATGAAGGACTGATTTATGGTATCAGGCTCAGCGGGATCGTCCGCAATGCAATCAAGAGTACTGCTAAGTGACAAAAAATGATGGTTTGCAAATAGCAAGATAATATTGTATGAGCACTAGACGGTACTTGCAGAAGACCAAATAGTGTTAACGGAAAAGTATATGTTACTTGCAGAATTCTAGATACCTAGCAATAGAAGTTTTGATACTTTTGATGGAAGAGTAATAGCTATTTACAGAGAACTAAACTAAACGAGAACTAATGGAGGACTGGACAGTTTTCACAGAAGACTGCTTAATACCGGATGAAGATCACATTCCATGTAATGGATTGATTTTTATTATTATTACTATTGGGCTGAGGAAAGCTTAATATTGCTGCAAAGTCTTTATGTGGGAAGGTATCAAGCGAACTTTATCGAAAATTTTGTCCAAAGCAGCCTCCGGCGACGCTTTTACACAGTCTGACTGACTCGCCGTTTCAAAGTCGATAAATTTAATCCTCCTCTTGATCAAAGTGAAAGAGGTGGCACTTTTGGTCGGTCAGGAAGTTTTAAAGCGATCTTATTGTCTTTTCTGAGGCAATAAACTTTCTCGTTTTGTTTACAACGAAGTTGTCATTTTTTTCACCTAACTGTTATATTAATAGTCAGTGGGCTTTATTTTAAGAAGGGGAGTTATCACTGCCTCTTTTGTAAACTTGTTTATCTATAGTTCATCCTCAATATCTTTCTGATTTAGAGCCCACCAGGGAGTAACGAGATTGGGTTGTGTTGAGTTTTATTAAACTACTTGGGCAGTTTATAACAAGAATTTAAAGTTAATATAATTAATCCAATACAACATTTAGTTTTCATTTTCAAGTCAGAATTAAACATGTTTTAAACAATTTTTTTAACATCCATTAATAAAACATGCAGTTTCGGATAGAACGCGGTTCTTAATTCACACCATAATAGCACAATAGAATGGAAATGAACTTAGAGACCTTCGTTCTCGGGATTAAAATTAATTACAAAGTTCCCCTTTAACCGTTTTCCGTGATTTTGTTTGTTTTTACGAGTTCCGGTCTCTCTTTGAACGATGCGTCCAAAGAGGCCCACAAAAACAAATACAAGAAAGGAAACCCGAACCCAACTAGAATCGTGACATTCACAAAAAAAAATGCTTGAAATATCTTGTGTAAGTTGGAGTTCGTGTTAATATTATTCTCCGTCTAATTAAGGAATGCTAGTCTGAAAAGTAAATTGTGTTAATAATCAAGGTGGGATTTCAAGTAATTCGATGGTCGTTTGTGAGGTGAGAGTTTCAAATAAACTCCCGAGTTCTCAAGTTCTTAGTTAAAGTCGAGTTATTTATAGCTTCTACGTTTATTGGTTTGAAAATGGAATCCATGAAGATTGTTTTGTCGAGTTTAAATGTTTCGCTGTATCTTTTGATTCTTTTGAATGAGTTTAGCAGATTTAAGGAAAATTATACTTACTAAAAAAAGAAGAAAAAATGCATAAATAAAAATAAATTATTTTTGTTTAAATTTTATTTAATGTCTTATTTGTTCCGACGTAGATAATAACCCGGTATATTTAGTAAGAGGATGTATCTCAACAGGATTATTAATAGGGCTATTATCTATGATTTGAACGCGTCTAAGATTCTCTGAAACAAAAAAAAAATAATAAAATAAAATAAAACAACTAAAGGAAAAGATTTTGGTTGAGTTTTTTAGTTGCACTTTTTATTCGTTGTGTTAAGCAAGAACCGAAACAGTACCAAACAGAACCTCAACAATCTTGTCTAAATTAAAATCTCTACCATTCGACATCACAATGAAAGATAGAACGTTGCTTCGCGTGTAAAGTAACGGGATAAAATTAAAAAACACAAAGCGTATTTCTTGTATTTACAGCGGGATATAATTAGTATTAAATTATAATTGCAACACCGACACTGTGTTCTAACAAGCTTAAACATTCTAAAGTAACAAAAATTCCATGTAAATTTTGTTTCCACATAAATTATACATTCAATAAGATTTAAAATGAGATTTTATATGCAATTTTCGTTCGGGTTACATCTTGAGCCACAAATAATTAAAAAAAGTTGGGTACTTACCCGCTGTAGTTCTATAATTATTACTAGACACCGTGTAATGTCTTAAAAGTAATCGAGGTAACTCCCTATTGAAAGCCAAATAAATCCAGGGATTCACACAACTGTTCAAACTGTAGAGTAGAGTTAGAATCGTGAATTCGGGACCTGAATAACAAAAAGCACAACGTAAAATTTTTAAAATTCCTAATTTTACTAATAAAAATTTAAATCTTGTGTTAGTTTAGAACTATTTGATTGTTGATGAATAGTTGAATTAATTAGAATTAATTAATTGCGTTGTTTTCGACGTTCGCAAAAGCAATATCACTTTCGTTTTTGTTAGTGTACACCTGACTAAGTTTTAACAAGGTCTTTACTCCCAATTTACGGGGGCGACTAAATATTCCTGTGTACACTTGGTTGGATGGTGCCTAAAAGTAATATTGACGTTTTCACTAAGGGATATTCCTGAGAATGTCATGAATATTAATAACACGTATGGTAAATAATAATAATGAAACCCGTCTTTGGGGTACATTGACTTACGATGTAATTTTTCCATTAAGGGTGAGTGCCGATTTAAGACGTTAGGGATTCTCGAATTAATCTACCTTAAGAACTAATTGAGATATTGGGATGATATTAAAAGCATTTTAAAGCAAATTTAATTTAGTTTCTGTCTTGAAGGATAATTGTTTCATTTTTGTTAATATGGCCGTATTTTTTTTATTTAATGGTACATTACATAAGTTACATAAAAAGCATTCAACAAAATCGCATCTCAAGAATCAAGTAAGATATCATATTGAGATAAGCTTATTATGGTAAATTTAATTAGATGTAGTATGCCATAAATAATTTCTTAACTGCTACTAAATATAAACTTCTCAAACGGGTGCGGAGAAATATGCTAAAAGGAACTATTGGATAATTGACGGTAGGATTCTTGCCAATTATAATGGTTCAATTAAGGCTATTCGTAATGGTTCTGATAATTCTGAGGGTGAAAAAGCGAGAGTTTCGTTATTGAGCGCCTACATTAATGTATCTAAATTGCTTTTTTTGATGAATTATTGGTTATTATTTTTCGTTTATATTTCGTTAATATATCGTTTATAATTAAATTGTTTTACACTGGTAGTATACGTTGTTTTCTTGTTTTTTTTTGTTTTTTCTTTTTGTTATTGCATTAGATTTTCCTTCTTCTTTAAGTGCCGGTTTTATAGTTTGATTTTATCATAATTTTGTTGATCATTAAGTATTGTAGTAATTGAAATATCATTATCATGCATAGCTTGGTTTTATATTATAATATATAGGCTGTTCAGAAATTGACGGATAATCTATACGTAACGACGTTCTTCGTTCGATTCTAAATGTTAATGTTAAAATGTTGTACGTAGTAAAGTTTGGATAATTTGTCCATAAATAGTGATCGGTATTCAATATCTGTTAATAAATTAAGATGTAATTTTCATTTCGAACTAGTTTCTGAAAAAGGTTGTAACATAGCATCTGAAACGTCAAACATTTTTTCAAAAGATGCACAGCGAAACCCGAAAGATTCCAGTTTTAGAGAATGACCCATGATAGTGACGTCTTCTGTAAGTGCTGTAAGAATAAAATACAAAAAACCGTGGTATATGTTAATTGTAGAGGTACTTTCCACACTGGCTGTACAGAGAGAGAGAGAGAGCTTGTAAAAATTATAAAAACAAGCCTAATTAAGTGCTGCGAGGATGTAAGCCAAGAAGAAGATAAATCGTTCAGTAAGTTGATAAATAAAATAGAACTTTTGTATAAAAAACTACTGAAGCAAAAATTGTTGAAATTAAAGCTAAGAAATTCTAAAAATCTTCTCATTAAAAAACTGTATGGTAAAATAGATTATTTATTGTCAGAAAAGAATAAAAAGAAATACAAGAGAACAAAGCCTACAAGGAGTAACGGGCATAGATGGCGATAGGAGTAATGCAGATAATGGACGAGCAAGTGATATATACCAACTTACCTAACATAAAAGAGTATAACATACTGAAACCAAAGAAACAAAGGTAACCTACACAGGATATAATCAAGCAATGTGTTCAAATTTTTAGTGGATATAGTAAAATCATTAAAAACAACTTAAAATTGCACTTTATGAAGAGCAAATCAAGGTAATTGCTGATTACACAATAAATTGAGAAAAAGACGAGGAATAGTGGAAACAAGTCGTAAAGCGAAATAATAAGCGGTTTCTTATGCAGAAACGTTTTGGAACAGTTTAAAATAAGGATGATGGGATCTTAGGAGAAGAAAGGAAGGTATGGTTATACTTAGAGAAAACATTATTAAATACATTAAAGAAAAATACGATTTCAATAACGCTTCAATAACTGTAAAAGAAATACCCGGTGATTTAAAGCAATTAAAAAAATTTGGGGTCCCAGCACCCTTTGGTAAAAAAGAGCAACTGTACAATCCCGAATTGAATTAAAAGACATGAATAATTTATTAGTACATATGATGGTATTTTTTAATTAGAAGGCAAAATGATAATAATAATTTAGAAACAAATGAGCT
This sequence comes from Onthophagus sagittarius, assembly GCA_036711965.1. Lineage (NCBI taxonomy): Eukaryota > Metazoa > Arthropoda > Insecta > Coleoptera > Scarabaeidae > Onthophagus > Onthophagus sagittarius. Next base: position 60,391,592 of record JASERS010000002.1, on the reverse strand, counting down.
TAAAATTTTTCATAACAATATAAGTCTCTTAAATAAAATCAATGAGCTAGTACTTAATTTAAACATTGCAGGAAAAAAGCTAGATATAATAACTTTTCCTGAACACTGGTTGAAGGAAGATGAAACAGAAGTAATAAGTATTGATGGTTATAAAACCGTTTCCACGTTCACTCGCAAAACTTTTGGTCATGGGGTTCCTATATTTTCACTAAAACATCTTTACACGCTGAAGAATTGGTAAACCTGAAAAAATAAAGCGGAGAATTGGTGTTGGAATACACAGCGATTAAATTGATAAATAGAGTAAAACCTAAAGAATTTTTAGAGCAATTTAACATTTTGTTACAAAACATGAAAATTTGCTTAGCATATTATGCAGTAAGTTTCTGTGGAGGTTTCAACATTAAATTTTTTTTTTCAAGAGAGAGCAACGAACGGGATGCGTACCCGGATAAAATTAATACTCACAATCTGAATCATGTTATAAAAGAACCGACGCGAGTAACAAAAGTTTTCTCCTCCTCATTTAACAACATATTAACTAACGCTAATAACTTTGAAGCTTATAATCTTAATATTTCTATATCTGATCACAAAGCTCAATTAATAATTATAAATCAAGATATAACTGTAAATGAGAGGAATCAAAGTTATAGAAACTTCTCTGAAGCACATATAAATCGTTTTAGCCAAACCTTATAAGTGAAAATTTCTTAGATGTATTTATCATCAAGAATCTTGAAGAGAGATTGAGGCTGTTGTACAATATATTACAAAAATACCTAAATAGACATTTCCCTCTAAAATTGACGTACACAAATTCACTATAACTCTCAATGGATTACTGCTGGTATTCTGGACATCTTGTCAAAAGAAGAAGATATTGCATAAAAGAACATAGAAGGATTACTGGATATAACATATTATAAGAATTGTTGTAATGTTCTGAAAGAAGTAATAAAGGTAGCAAGCAACAGTTCAACTCAAAAATATAACATAAGTCGACCAGAGAAAAAAATTGGAAAGAATACAGTAGAAAATATAAGGAAACATGGAGAAACTAAGACAGAAATACTAAATAGGTTAATGAATATCTTATAAACGTGTATGACTGGAATCTATCACAAACGCATAATATACAACAGAGCAAAAAGGTTGTGTTCAAAGATCATTCGGTTATATAGCCTGAAATTTGTAACACAATAATATCATTGAATAATACAAACATAGTGGGCCCAGTTGAAATTCCTATCAAACTAATAAAAGGATTTGCAGATATTATCAGCGGAGTACTTATGCACATATGTAATGTGAGTATGGAGCTTGGCAAGTGTCCAGATGAATGAAAAAAATCTACAGTCTTGCTTTTCAAAGCAGGAAATCACACACAATTTAGGAACTACACCAGGTCTATAGAACATAAGGTTACCTAATTCCCTATGCCTCTGTAGTATCGAATATTACCCCGCAGATTGACGTCACTGGTTCGATAGTCAGATTAAAGAGTTGAGTAGAAGATAGCCTATACAATGGTAGAGTCATTAGCTTTGTTCCAACCAGCGCTCCGACTCGTCGCGGACTCGTCAAATGCAATCGCCCATATCATGTGATGCAGGCCAATCTGCTTAAGTGGAACGACAGTACTAAATATGTGCAATTGCATTTGACGAGAACACATTTTGTATTGTTGATATTTTTACAAAGACTGAATAATTTTTAATTGAATACATTTTTTTGCAATTATGTGTGTTAAAAAATGATTAGTATTTCAAATGAGCCCTCATTGTGTAATAAAAAATTGCACTTTCAAGTATGATACATGCAGGAAAGAAGGATTGGAAATTTAATTCTTTCGATTTCCAAAAGATGAGAGTATTTGTAAACGTTGGCTTGAGAATTGTAAATTAGAGACAGATCCAAAAACTTCAAAGATATGTTCCTTATATTTTGCAAGAGCCGATTTTGAACGGGATTTAAAGTCTGAGTTATTAGGATCAAAACCAAAAAAAAAAAATATTAAAGAAATTGTCTTTTCCATAACTAAGATTGGGAAGTAATTTACAAGCTTCTCTTAATGAGAATATACAAGGTTTAGCCAATGACAATATTCAATCTGGTTGTGCTGCCATAACCCAAACAGGAAATATATAGATCAACTGTGACAACTCAGACTGAAATATCTATAAATATTTTTATTTGTAATGTTATTGACACGATTAAAGGGATGAATATAAAAGTTGATTCACTTACAACAGGAAATGATAAAGGGCATTTTGATTGAAAAAAAAGATTGATAAAAAAATACAAGACTCAAATAAATATTTTATCAAAAAGGCAACAGCAGAATACGTTGACAAATGCAAATTTAAATATAAGAATTAAGGAAAAATTCCAAAATGTTTTTACATCAACACAAAAAAAGAACTAAAAAGAAAGTACGTTGGAATCAAGCGGATATTAGTAATGCATTCACCTTAAGATATTTAAGTAAACGATATTACTTATATTTAAGAAATTATTTAAATTATCCTCTACCAGGTAACAACATATATTTAAACATTATGTAAATATGGCATTTAGATAGTGTAGTTTTCAAGAATTTTATGTTTATGCAGGTGTATCAACATTGCAAAACTGGTGTTCAAAAATAAACATGCGAGAAGGTGTAGATTATGTCATATCGGAATTGAGATGCAAAAATAAAAGAATGTTGCAGACATTTCAAAAAGGAATTTTGATGTTCATAAATTCATTGAAGGGGTTATATAAGGATATGAAAAGTCGATATAATATCCAATACATCTTAACACATAGATTAAATTAAGATGTGTTAGAAAACTTCTTTGGACAAATAAGAAGTAGGAGTGGTTTCAATGATCATCCAACACCATTGAGTGCCTTAGGAAGAATACGGGTAATTGTACTTGGTAATTCAGCCCTATTAGCATCAAATTCAAATACTGAAGATCAAGAAAATCAAAAAGAATATTTAGTAGGGACTGTGTTTCGAAGTGCAGAAATCCCCATATGTAATGAGTCAATAATGTCATCATTATCAGACAAAAATATTGATGAGGAATTAAACAAATCATTTAAAAATAACACTCTGTTATCAGAAGAAGATGGACTGCAATATTTAGCTGGTTGGATATAATATTCGTTTCCAAATTTGGGAGTATACAGATACAAAAGAAATTAAAAACTGCATAATTACTGTTCACCAACGTGGGTAGATCAATTATCACTTGGCGGTCTTACAATGCCATCACAAGAATGTTTAACATTGATAACCGATTTAGAACATGAATTCAAAAAGATATCGGGAAAAAGCGAAATTGATCACTCCAAAAAAGTTAGAAAAAAATTATTTAGTAAAATATCACCGTGATGGTGATATTTTATTAAACACTGTTTGATAAAGAATTATTTAATATTATTAACGTTTTTTTAAGACAACGTGTGTTTATAAGAATAAATTTTTTAAATAAAAAAATATGACGAATTAAAAAAATCCAGAGCCTTTCAAAGGAAAATAGAAAAAATGAAAACAAAATTTCCAAAACATTAAAAATTATTGTACAATATTTCTTATAATAAAATAAATTTATTACTGAGTACTACTACTATTATTAATTTAACTCGATTTGATTATACAATTCGCGTTCACTTTTATTACCTTTTTTCATTTATTATTTTCTGCATGTTTTGTTGTTATAGAGTTAGTATTTTCTACTCTATTCCTTATTTCATTCTATTCTTGGTTTTATTTTGTAATTAAGATCTTTAATAGAGTTTAATTACAAAACAGAGATAATTTAATATTAAACCATTACTGCATAAAGTCAATTGATTTTTAATTTTGTTTTTTGATTAATAAGAATGTGAATTTGAACGTGAATTTTAAACATGCTTTATGAAACTTGTTCTTTAATATACTATCATAACTTTATAACATCGAAAAAAAAACTTTATCGTAATATTAGCAATGTTGCTATATATTTTCATTTGAATTTATATCTTATACATTTGTATGTGTGCGCATGCACACAGTTCATAGAACCAGCTACGTCACTGACTCATCTTGCTTCTCTAAGGAGGAGAATCGGCATTGGGTAACCTTATGTTTTATAGACCTTGGGAACTACATACCTATTACATTAATATATAATTTTTCCAAAGTTTTTGAGAAAGTCGTTTCCTGCAGAAGTGGAACTAAATAATATTGTCATAGAAAAACAAAATGCTTAAAAAGACGCAATACAGAATGGGCCATCTATCAAATAACATCAGATGAAGCGATGGTATGACCTGAGTTCCTGATTACATTTTAACCAAACGAAGTGTGCCACAAGGGCCAATTTTAGGTCCAATACTTTTTGTAATGTACATGAACGTCTTATCTGAAGTGATTGATCAAGCGGTGGCACTGTATGCGGATGACACCTCTGTCATTTGTTCAGGAAATACAAATCTGAGAGCAAGATTTTTAATACCATAAAGTATGCAGGGAAATGGTTTAATACTAATAATCTTAAATTGAATGCGAGCAAAACCGAGATAATAGAATATATCATAATGAATTCACGTGATGAGATCAAGGTAAGGTATCTAGGCGAAGAATTGGTGTCTTCCCATACTGACAAATTCCTTGGTGTGATAATGGATAGTAATCTGCTGGTTGAGTGGTGATGTTGGGAGTGATGTGGTTAGTATACATGGCTTCAACCACTTTAGAGCAGGAGGTGTTGGAGTTTTTGTTAGAAGTTGCCAGAATGTTGTTTGATAGATCTACAGAACGGGACTGAAATTGAGGAGTTATGGGTGAGATTAACTCTTCGTGGTTTAAATGTTTCGCTTGATGTTTTTTATAAACCACTCTCTGTGGATTTAAATTAGTTTCTTGAGGCATCTTGGGATTCACTGTCCCATGTTTATGGTACTGTTGACCACATTGTTGTTGTGGGCGACTTTAATGTTAATGTTTTAGTTGATTCAGTGTGACTCTGAATCATTAATTGATTTGCTTTTCTGGAGGATCTTTTAATAGCTCAGAGTGATCCTGATGATCTTGGGTTTTTGGATCACTTTTTGGTTAACTTTACACTTATGATTGATAGAAATAATTCTTCTCCCAAAACGATTACCTATCGTGACTTACGTTACATTAATTTCATGGATTTTACAATTAAACAAGAAGAATTAGAAAACAGTTTTTAAGTTAATATCTATTGATGAGAAAGTAAATTTTAATGAAACATTATTAGCTTTGTTTGACGTTTATTTCTCTATTGTTACTCCGGTTGTAAAGAGAAGCTTTTTATCTTGGATAACCTGGAGTATCAAACAGATGATAAAAGTAAAAAATATTGCGTTTAAGAAATATAAACGAACTTGTAAACAAGCATACTTTATTTATTACAAGAATCTTTGCTTGAACTTGGTTATGAATGCCACCCGTACTGAGCAACGTGTTTTTCTTGAATAACATTGTCACATAAGTGTCTCTCGTAACTTATAGATACAATGTTGTTAATTCAACTTCTGCTGTTACTAATCCTGAAACAGTCAATAAATTTTTTATTGATTCTGCTCAAAATGTTCAGGTTCCTCCTAATAAGGATTTGTCGAGTTATTATCGTAACAATAGGATGTGTAGTGTGAGCGGTGACTTGACGTTTGAGTCTGTCTCAGCTAATAAAATTGAGACTTTGTTATCATCCTTAAAATTGGATGGTATTGATTTCGATGGGATTTTTTAGATATGATAAGGTTGTGCTGTTCTTTCATACTTGACGTTTTGTGTCAGGTTTTTAATATCTGTCTCCGGAAGTCTGTATTTCCTTCTGCCTGGAAGTATGGCCTTGTAATTCCAGTGCAGAAGTCAAAATCTGTTAAAGTTTTGAAGGATTTACTGTCTGTGACAATACTTCCAGCGTTGTCTAGGGTACTTGAGAGAGTGATTGTTGCTCAGCTTTATGGTCTCTTGAATGAGAATAATATTCTACCATACAGACAATTGGATTTTAGAGAACACTATAGCTGTGCTTCTTCGCTGTTGGACCTTATTGATGGCGTTGTTTGTCCCTTACTAAAGTAAGTTCATAGACCTTTTAATTCGAAATTCAAATAAAACATCGCGCGTGCTCATTGCGCTTGTCACCCCGAAAACGACTAATAAGATCTTTGGTATCGATCGAATATGGTCGAATATGATCGAATTTGGTCGATCGTGTCGCGCGATCATTAAATTAAATTAAAAAAATTAAATTAATTAAATTAAATTAAAAAAAAAATTAAAAGGACAAACATTTACACCCACCAAAAAAAATAACGTATTTTTTTTTTTTTTACAAAGGTACGAATTCTTGATTAACATATATTAACATTCAGATTCAAGCGGAAGCGGACACAGTTTGGTCGCGGGCCTTTTAAGTACACCAGAGCTAGTACGCACAGTGGCGACTGGTACGATTCCATCCTTTCCGGGGTGAACTTCAATTATTCTTCCGGTATCCCACTTTAACGGAGGCTGTTGTTCATTCTTGATTATGACCAGGTTACCGACAGCCAAATTCAATGATTCTTTATTCCATTTGGAACGTTGCTGGAGAGTATGTAAATAATCTCTTTTCCACCGTGTCCAAAATTCTTGCACCATTCGTTGCAACAGTTGCCATCGACTCAATCGATTCATTGGGGATTGCAATAAATCTATATCTGGAACATCAGAATGTATTGATTCAAGTACTAAAAAATGAGCAGGGGTCAAAGGCTGGAGATCATTTGGATCATTGGAAATTGGAGTGAGTGGTCTGGAATTCAATACCGCCTCAATCTATGTTAACACGGTGTAAACCTCCTCGAAAGTGAGTATTTGATCCCCGATAACCTTGATTAAATGGGTTTAGACACATTTTACTCCTGCTTCCGCCAGGCCACTGAAATGTGGTGCTCCTGGTGGATTGAAATTCCATGTTAGCCCCAATTGAACTCCAATTTCTTCCGCCAACTCTTGCATGTGATTGTAGGCTCCGACGAAGTTAGTTCCTTGATCTGACACGAGCATTGAGCATCTACCACGTCGAGCAATGAACCTTCTGAGGGCAGCAATGAACGCGTTTGTGGACAAGTCTGAAACTAACTCCAGATGCATGGCTTTGGTGGCTGTACAAACAAAAATACATAAGTATGATTTAACCGACCGAGAGCCTCGTCTTCGATTGAGGGTGGTGAAGATTGGTCCAGCAAAATCAACCGCAGCAATTGAGAAGGCCTTGATTGCTTCTATTCGAAATTTTGGTAGATCCGCCATTAGTGGGGCATAGGACCGAGGCTTCACTTTAAAACAGATTAAGCATCGAGAGATGATTCGATGGATTACATTTCGGGATCCAAGTATCCAAAATTGTTGCATAACCAGAGATAACAGTGCACGATAACCCGGATGAAGAAACTCACGATGAACTTGTTCAACAATTAGTTCACTTAAACGCGTGTTTTTCGGTAACAACACAGGATGTTTATGATCGAACGGTAAATTAGAGTTTTTTAATCTTCCACCCACCCTGAGCAGCCCCTCCCGGTCAAGAAAGAGAGAAAGTTGTCGATAGGGTTTCTGAATTGGTTTATTTTCTAGAATTGCAGTGAATAAATGAGGAAAGTGTTGATGTTGAACATGAGAGATCAAACAAGAAAGGGCATTTTGAGTTTCCATCGGAGATAAGATAATTGAAGAAAATCGGTTTTTCTTGGTTTGACAATGCGTAAAAAAACGTTTAACATAAGCGAGGATGTTCTTTATCTTTTTAATTGAAGAAAATTTGCTCATGAGAGAATCTAAAAGATGAAGTTCAGTGTTGACCGCATTTATTATAATTGCCTTTTTTTCTTTAATTGTTTCTTCGTTTAAACAGTTAAAAGATTGTATGGAAGGCCAATTTGAAGGAACATCATTTAACCATTTAGGACCTTTCCACCACCGTTGAGACGAAATTATTTCTTCTGGAAATAGTCCTCGGGACCCGTCATCAGCAGGATTTTCCTCTGAAGGAACATATTTTCAGAAATTCTTTGATAAGACCTCTTGAATTCTACTGACACGGTTAGCAACAAATGTTTTCCATTTATGTGGTGGTGCTGAGATCCAAGATAAAGTGATTTGTGAATCAGACCAGGCTGTGATACATTCAAAAGTAACTGTTGGCAAAAGTATTTCTTTTAGGGTTTCTAATAGATCAATGAGGAGTACTGCTGCACAAAGTTCAAGACGGGGAATTGAGATTACTTTCAAGGGTGCTACACGAGTCTTGGCACAAATGAAATGTGTACTTACTTGCTTATTTTGGTTTTCAACCCGAAGATATGCAACGGCGCAGTAGCCTCTCTGAGATGCATCGCAAAACAAATGTAATTGAACTGATTTATAACTGTTAGAAAGCATAAAACGTGGTAAATGAAATTTGGATAAGACGGGAAGTTGGTGTTTAAAAGTTCCCAATTCCGTTGAATAGTGATCGGAGGTGAATCATCCCAAGAAGTCTTTAGTTGCCAAAGTTGTTGCATTATATGTTTGCTTTTAAGGTACAGGGTGCCAAAAAACCTAATGGATCGTAAATTCTGGCTATGTCAGAAAGAATTGATCTTTTGGTGCATTTGACATCACGAGAACAGTAAGAATACTTAAATTGATCAGTTTTTGGATCCCACTGCAACCCTAATACTTTCACGCAGGCAATTTCCTCGGAATCAAAAGAAACCGTGGATTGTATATCGGAGGTAGATCCGGCAGATAAGATCTCAGAACAGTTGCTAGCCCATTTATGTAATTCGAAACCGCCCTTGTTCAAAACGTTAATCAGGTCTCGTTGTAAAGAGAGTATTTCTTCTAATGACGACGCACCAGTGACGATATCATCCACGTATATATTGTTTTTTAAAGAATTACAAGCTTGAGGGAATTCTGAAGCATATAGATTTGAAAGTTCGAGAATTGTTCGGAGAGCTAGGAAAGGAGAGGAAACGACACCATATGTGACCGTATTTAAAATGTACTGTTTAATTGGCTCATCTTGTGAAAATCTCCATAATATCCGTTGATAATCTCTGTGGTTAGGCGATACAAGAATCTGGCGATACATTTGCTTTATGTCACAAATGAACGCGAATTCAAAACATTTTTTTTTTCTTTAGGTCTCTTGATGAGGGAAGGTCGACAATCTTGATTTTTTTGGTCTTCACTAACGCTTTTAACATATTAAATCATGATCTATTGCTGTCTATCTCATATTACCTTGGAATTAATGATGCGACTGTGGAGTTGTTTCGGAATTATCTTCAGGATAGGTGCCAGTCAGTTAGGTTAAATGATATAATCTCGTCGTCTAGGACAATTGCGTCTGATGTGTCACAGAGGTTCATCATGGACCCCAAACTTTACACAATTTTTACTTGTAATCTATCTTCAAATATAAGTGTCCTTTCGTATCATTTGTACGCGGATGATGCGCAGCTGTACTAGCTTTTTCTCATTCATCTTTCCGCATGAATTGTTGATTGTATGTAGTCGAGTATCTGGTGAATTACAACAATTCTATGGCCGCATTGAGCAACATTTGTTGCTAACTAATCCTAATAAAACGCAAAGTATCTTATTTACTAAAAAGGGTGCATTACATGATGATAAGCTTGACATTAATATTGATATTTTAAATTAGCCATTAATATTTGATACTTTTGTTAAAAGCTTAGGTGTGCTGATTGATGAGCAGCTATCTTTTTCTGTTTATGCTTTGTGGTAAGGCATTTGGATCATTCAAAGCGTTTTATGGTAACAGGAATATTCTTTCTTGTGAGTTGAAGCGATTTTTATGTGATTCACTAGTTCTTTCCCATTTCAATTATTGTAGTGCTGTATTTAGTCTATGTTTAATGGTGGTGCAAATAGTTCAAAACTGTTTTCAAGTAAAAATTAGTTGAGAAAATGTTGATGCTGATTGTTTTTGTCTGTTTAAAAGATTAAAATACTGACGGTCTTTATGTACTGAAGAAGGGCAGGGCCAGAAACATTCTTAATTACAAATTTAAGAAAGATTTAATGTACCATAAATAATTTCTTACTATATATAAACTTCGACGTTATGATTGTTTAAATCAAGCCTTGTATCTTTGTTGTATTTGCTAGAACATAAGTATATAAAGTAGCGTATATCAAAAACTAAGAAAGCTATCTTAACAGAGTAAGATGCATTTTATAACAAATTTAATAAAGATTTAGTGTGCTACAAATAATTTATTATTTTCTATAAACTTCAACGTTAAGATTTTTTAAAACAAGCGTTGTATTTTCCAGAACGGATGTATGTATAACATCGTATCTGGAGAACCGAATAAGATGTCTTTATGAAATAGAATGCATTTTATAACAAACTTAATGTAGATTTAACGTACCACATACAGGGTGGCTCAGGGTTTTATAGCAAGACTTTAAAATCGATAGATCTTGTTAAATGTTCTTGTTTTGGAGATACAGGGTATTCAAATTAAATCTTCGACATTGATTTTTTTAGGTATTATATGTATATTTCAACCGATTTTATTGAAATTTGGTATACGCAGGTTTTATGGAATAAAGAAGAGAATAAAGACAGAGAGGGCGCTCTGTAAGATTTTCTGTATGAATTAAAATACCAGTAACATTTCTTACAGTATGCTTTTTTACTTTTTGAACAAAATGTCTTATTCTCTGTATGTACCAAATTTGAATAAAATCGGTTGTTCAAATTTAAATTGAACACCCTGTATCTCTGAAACAAAGCTCTCGACTATTAGAGTCCTGCTAGAAAGCCTGAGACATACTGTAAAATGTTTTATTTTTTTGATTTTTTTAATTCAGCTTTGTCTTTCGAAGTAATTACGATTTAATTATATTTATCTTGGCCTATTATTTCGTAAACTCTTTTGAAATAAGATAATACAAGAAATGTCATGTAAGGTCGAAAGTTGTAAAATTGTCGTCTAGAAGCTACAATTACCAACCCAATCAAATACGAATGGGAGCCTCTTTTTCTGGGACGTCAAATTAATGTTATTTATAGGTACGTATTACACCCCCCAATCTAAAAATATACAGAAAATCTCTAATAAGAAAACCGAAAGAATATTGAAGTTCATATACGATATATATCGAGCTCTCATTAGTACAATTGGAAGGTTTTTCCTTTTGGAAATCGGAACCGATCCTTTCCCTTTCCTTTCATCTCGATTTTTTTCCCTCCGGAAAAATAAAAGATGAGGCGCGAAACCAACAAGGGGCTAAATAAGCCACTGTAACACAATTCTGCAAAGTTATCAACAAGAACTACGTGACGAGAATTTAATTTATTTTCGTTTTATTTTTCACGTTATCAAACAAACGTATTTAAAAAGTAATAATCATTAAAAAATAGTCCTGATTCTTTTACAAAAGGGTAATAAGGTTACGTTTCAAATTATTTCGTCCACAGTAACGAGACTACGACAACAACAAAAAACGGATGCATGCAATAGTTGAGGTGCTTTGATGTCGAGGAAATTTGAAATGTTGTGCTTCTGTGTACAAAAGTGGAAATTGGAAATAGTGTACCTTAAATAACATCGTTATACTTCAAGTTCAATATCATATTTTTTATTTTTCATCATCGTATCCTTCGTTAAATTTGCTGTCATCGACATTCGTTGGTTTTAATCCGAAAGGATATACGTAAAACTTTGGGGTTCAGACACAAAGAAAGGTTTTCAGCTCCAAAACGTTTCTTAATCACTGTAATTAATTAAACGGTTGAAATTGAATATTTTTTGCTACCCTTAAAGCGTTTGTAATTAGCGATAGTAGTTTAGCTGTAACCCATTGTTTTATAGTTAACGATTTCAACAAGGCAAGGTAACATCAAACGGGACAAGTGCAATCCACTGTAATTGAATTTGTCTTCATTTCTGCGCTTGAGTCGACATCCAATATTCTCGTATAGTTCGTTTTTGTGAAGGTAAGGATCTACGTGTGACCTATATACGTTTATGCTGTAGTGGATTTAATAAAGAAACTCAACTCCATAGGTTTTGAGATGATTGTTATATACGGAGGTTTATAATTACAGTAAAGCTTCGCTAATTAAAATAAAAAAGGCTTATAAATACATAATTATAGATATATTGTACCAGAGATTTTTTGCACTTTATACACACTCAAGCTTTTACTTTCCTCATTTGATCCAAATACGATTTCTCTAGCATTTTGCTAATAAATAGAAGAAAAAATCTGTTAATTCGGATTAGCAAATCTTTTACCAATTTGAACTACAAAGATCATAATGAAAATTTTACCTTTTTTAAATTTTGTTCGGATTACAACGAAATTCGGATTTGGGGATGTACGAATTAGCGGAACTTTGCTATATATCTTTTTAGTGGGCCTTCGTAAGTCGACTTTATTTGGCACCAATTTCCGACTATGTAACATTTTTAGGTAATTTCCGTATCGATTTTTTAACGCTCCCATTGATCATGATTTTCAGTTGCAGACATTACCGTTGCAACTAACGCTCGATTTACGCGCTTAACAGGTCCATTCGCTCGCAGCCAATGGTTTTGTTTGATGAATAGCGTTTTCAAAGCTTGATATGCTAATTTACACTTCACATTTTTCAACAAATTTCAAGAATGTTCCATTTCACGAATTAGAATGGATTTGCAAAAACGGATGTGTGCATTAGAAAGTAAACTCCTTAATTGTTAACAGTAAAAGTTGAAAATGTATTTTTGGAACCAGATAAGATATTTTAATAAAATGGAATGTATTTTTTAACAAATTTAACAAAGATTTTGTGTGCCATAGAGAATTTCTTTCTTTACATAAACATCCTTGTTGTGATTTTTTAAAACTAGCCTTGTACGTTGCATATGCTAGAACGGTAATTTACAAAACAACGTATCTTAAGAATCAAGTACGATATCCTAATGAAATAAATTGCAATTTACAACAAATTTAATAAAGATTGAGTGTATTACGAAGAATTTCTTGCTTTGCATAAACTTCATTATAAAGATTTTTTATAACAAGGCTTGTTCGCTTAATTATTGTATTTTACAGAACGGCAATTTGATGAAGTTCACACCCAGTTAAACATGGATTATACACGGCAGCACAATGTATAAAATTTGACAGAGGAAGTGTTTCGCAAAACGGTCCTTTGTAATTACAATTAAATCGTAATTACGTATGCCCTTCTCACGCAAGGTGTGATATGATACACCCAGATTTTTTTAACTCAGGGTACACTACCAACCTCTCTCCACTCAAAAATATTCCGACAGGGTCCAATTTACCAAAGATTACTTCTTTAGATTTAGTGGTATTGAGAAATAGTGCCATTTTGTGTGATTAATCCTAAATAACGTTCAGATCTGGATTTATTTTTGAGCAAGCAGAAGCGAAGTGTTCCTTTAGAAAGGTTATGTAAATTTGGGTGTCATCACTATATATGTGTATCGACGAATACTGAATGCACTTAGACAACTGGGATATGTGCAAGGAAAACAATAAAGAAGCTAGAATACACCTTCTTCAATTCGCTTATCGTAAGAGTGTCTAAGTCCAAACGAAAGTCTCTCATAGTAAATTGGACATAGCGTATTTGTACCATAAAAAGTAAGCAAATCATCATCCATATCAGCATGACTAACAGAATTCACGCAATAATCATTAATATTTCCAAGGTCACCTAAATGTACGGAAACAGTGGATCTGGACTTGGTGTCAATCTGCAACCTGGATAAAAGCCACCAACAACTCCTTTCATTATGAGTCGCAGATACACTATTTAAAAAGAAGGTCTCTATTCGGCATATTGCAGAAGTCGTTAAATTTCGTAAGGACCTGTAGTAGTCGAAATGCACTATTAATTTAGTTCTTTTATATCGAGATAAGGCTGGATTGCATGGAGTGGTAACCGGGATAAATGACCCTTTAGCCTATAGGTATCAATGTTTGATATTATTGATCTACAAAATTTGGTAATCGGAATGGGTTTTGAATAGTTGGGCGGAAGAAAATCCATGCTTTTTATAACTTGGAAATCACAAAGGAAACTTTCTCTTAATGTTTGAGCTGGAACTGTGGGTAGTGTTATTATGGCAGCCGTTTTCTTGTCTTCAAGACTTGATGGTCTTACGTACCGTCATCATTTTGAAGGATTGGACGATTTTTTAGATGACGTTTCGTTCAATTTCAGGCACTTAACGAAACATGTGGTAATTACATAATTTTTATACCGTTTTCCAGAACGATGGATCTGACGAGGAACAGATGCAGCGATAATTGGCCGGATCTGACACCTATGGACTTTTATTTATGGGAACGAGTTAAATCGTTGGTGTACAGCATCGAAATTAGATTACTCGACCAATTTAGACTACGAATAATCGAATCGTTTTACTATATTCGAATGGAGATGAATGTACTAACCATTTTGTGTTTAAGGCAAAAACGGTCACAATTATCAATATCTTCTAAGAGTGGTAACAGTTTCTAAAGTAATTTTTTTATAAGAAGATGAAAAATAAATGTAGGGGTACTGTCAAATAAACTAGTTGTGAGCAAACAAATTATATGAACATCAATGGACCAATTAACGTCATAAATTGCTTAGTCATTTTACTTGATAATGGTTTATACATTGAAACACCCAGTATAATATAGTTCTATGGATAGAGTGTTAAAATTTGGCCATCTCAATGTCAGATCACTCGTGACTCATTTTAATGAATTGCGTAGAATCTTGGTCTAGCAAATGTGTCGTATTGTGAGTAAGTAAAATCATGAACGTCAGAAAAAATACCAAACGTAGCAATCACTATTCTGGGTTATAGTGTTGTGAGACGTTATATAGACAGAAGCATTTAAGAACAAATTTATTTAATAGAGATTCAGTGTGCCATTAACAATTTATTGCATTGCATAAACTTCGTTGTAATGATTTTTTAAAATAAGCCTTGTAGGTAAGGTATAGAATACCTTTAACTAAAATTAATTGTTTAATTATCTGTCTTATAATTAAGACATAATATTTAGCTATAGTTATGCATACACGTAAACGTTATCCTGTTGATATGCGGCTAACTTTAGATATATAGGATATCTACAGTCTTGTAATTTTATTTTCAATGGAAGCTTAAATGTCTTAAAAAATGATTAAAGTAAAAGTGTAAGAAGTTTTATTCCTTTAATTGTTGTATTTTTCGGAGTAAAAATCTAAAGTACCCCCTATTTTCTTGGAAAAGCATTAAATCATGAACATGCCACAAATTACTTGAAATCCTTAACCTTAAGTGAATTTACAACTTCATATAAAAAAGACTCAATTGATTTCACTAACCCCGAAGTTGCACAGTGGCCAAATATTATTTAGAAAATAATGCCGAATTTTACACATATCAAGATCTTTTTTGAGTCTTTTTGATGCCAAGATATCAAAAACATAAACTGCTTCCAGAAGACTCGATATTGCCTCTGGCAGACTTGATACTGGTTTTAAAACACTTGAAATGCTTTTAGAAGATTTGAAATGCTTCGAGAAGGCTTGCAGTGCTTGGAGAAGATTTGATACTGTCTCTGGAAGACCTGATACTGCTTATAGAAAACTTGGTATTACTTGCATAAGTCTTGATACTGCTTCCAGAAGACGTGAATTGCTTTCAAAAGACTTCAACTGCTTCAAAAAGATTCGATACTGCCTGGATGATGTAATAGTGGTTGTAAAAGACTTGAAATGCTTTTCAGAAAACTTAAAATGCTTTGGAAAGGCTTGAACTGCTTGCAGAAGACTTGATACTGCCTTTGGAAGACTTGACACTGCTTCTAGAACCATTGATATTGATTCTAGAAGACTTGAAATGTTTCCAGTAAATGTTAAGTCTTCGTCCACGTAATTCTCAATTTTCAGAACTTATTTAAATAATTTCACGTTTTTATTGTTACAATAATATCTAAACTTTACTTTTTTATAAAGAATTTTTTTTCATAAGGATTTTTTCAATCCTTTCAATCTGCCCCCTTTCCAACTATTTCTATGCAAAACTGTTGTTCTTTATCGTGTTTCCTCTCTTCATCTATGTCTGATGAAACCACTTCATGAACTCTTTTATTTTTTTCCATCTTCTGCTTACAGTTATTTGCGAAATGGTTCTGTTTTCCACACTTCTTTCATTCTTTGCTAGAAGCAATACACCTTCCCTTAGTATGCTTTAATCCACAGTTCCTTCCTGTTTTTGCTTCTTTATCTCATTCACAATCTCCTCAGCTTGTAGTACTTCTGATAGACTTTTAGTTATTTTTACAGATCTACAAAGCTGTATAGACTAATTCAATGTTAAATCATTCACATGAGGTAACTTTTCGTGAGTGTCTTTGTTACAAATACCCATTATGATGATTATGATGACAAACCTTTCAAAGATTATGTCTTTTTTTTTTGGAAAACAATATTTATCAAACTTCTTTATTACTGCTTTTATGGATTTTTCTTACTGTGTTTCCAAAAGTATTAAACTATTTCATTCCGTCATCACCAACCAAGTTTAAGAAAGCGGAAACTTGTTTATCTGCATCCATTTCATTTAACAATTTTTTGCAAATTTTTTGAAGACTAAAAAATTTGATAATTTGATAAAATTTGTCCAAGCTTATTTATTGTATGGATATGTGACTAGAAATTATGATATGGAATCTATCAATGGTTCTTGAGTTATAATTAAAAAACTGTGCAAACAAACAGCAAGTTAAGGTCATAATTTAAAAGGTCATTAAAAGGAAAGTTTAGTCTGAGAATGTCCTTTGGAGGTTTTACTACAATGACCTAGTATTTTCACCCTATCTTGGAATTTCTCGTACCCTAGACAGTGATTCCGAAAATGTTCTATAGTTATCAGTATTAAAAAACAAAATGTATTTAAATCACCAGTGCCTAAATTTATAAATGGATTTATGAATTGGAAAAGCACTGACCTTGAATCCCCGTTTCATAGCACAACCAAGGAAGCAACCAAAACATCAATAAAATCACCTAAAAATTTAATAGAAATTCTGTATTAGACCTAATCAAATAAACAAGTAATTAGACGTGACTGGCAAAAAAAAATACAAAATCCTCTATCAAAAAGACACTAAACAAGCTAACCCATATCATCTCGAAGCCTCTAGATTATTTGGTATCAATCTCTGCCGAGAAATAATTTGATAATTTGAAGAAAAAATTTGAAAAATATGATGTGATTCCTACTGTAAATTGTAAAGGAATACAATATTCAACTTATTAAGAAAAAAGGCAGGCCTTTGTAAATTATATGCAGGCAGGCCTTTATACTCATTTAAGTCCAGAAACGATGGCTTTTGTAGCAACAGTAAAAAGTATTAATGAAACCTATGTATATTAAGACTATTCACTTTTGTTTTTCATGTATTATCTACTCTACAAGTCTGCCAGCGGTTTTCCGAATCACCCTGCATAGAAAGAGGATTCGAAAATATACAATTCACCACCATAGCTTTGCTAGATATTGCTAAAGCCTTCTTGCTAAAACCTTATACCGTTTGGTTGTGAGGTTTAACAGTCGATTTTTTAATTGTTATTACCCGATTATATACGTGCAATCCTTCTCTCTTAGTTACACGAATGTTTTTTGTGAGAATCCATCGTTCGACCTCTAACATCAGAAGCATCAGAGCTGGAGTTCCTTAAGGGCTATTCTTTCACCAGTCTTGTTCAACATTTTCGTACATGATATATCACAATAAGATTATGACGAAAAAGCCCTATATACAGATGATTAATTATGATACAAAGTTTTGATCTAGATTCTAGATGATGCTATCGAGCAATTCCAAAACGTCATAAAAGGTTCAAGAAATGGTCCTTGCATTTGAATGAGGGGAAGTACGAAACCAAAATCTTTACCCTTCGGTGATACAATAATCCACGATCTATAATGAATAATGATCAACGATATGCAGATAAATTGGAATCCCAAAGACAAAGCTGTAAAGTATCTAGGAGTTCATTTAGAATCTAGATTGGTGGATCTAGATTCTATTGATGTATCTAGATTGTAGATCAACGTCTAAATTGAGGTGTTCATAGCAACAGTAGATTGAACCTATAAAGAATTTCCCAAACTAATATAGACATGATCGTAATTTTCTTTGAATTAATCAAATTATGATGTAACATGTTCTTGTGTTGAGCTGATTTTAATAAAATAAATAAATAAAATAAATACAAGGGAAATTCATAAAACAGCGTATCTTAATAATCAAATAATATATCTTAATGATAAGATGCATTTTATGACAAAATTAATAAAGACTATCCTTGCCTACTATCCTTGCCAGAGGGCAAGGCCCCTCACTTTAGAGATCGATATCTTCGAAATCGCTCTATGAAAAAAATTGCGGTAAAGTATATTGCAATCAGTGAACATTTCTGTGTATCATATGTTAATTTGGAATTTCTTCTAATTCACATATTTTAAATATCGTTCTGTCTATATATTATGCGTAGACGGTAAGACGCCACGTTCCGGCTGAGGTTGTCGCCATCACTCGACACCATCTTTTCAACGCCGCTCGGATTGGCCGGAACCTTCCTCTCCCCACATTGCTATTTCTGCTTCTCTTTAATTTATAATTCCATTAAATCACTCATAAAAAAATTAGGGAGATCTAATTTTGAAAAATTGATAACGGTGTCTGATAAACGACATTATTCAACACATTTTGGTGAAAACTGCATCTTGCAAATCGGCCATTTTCCGGGATACTATATATCGATAAAATAAAATATTCCCCACATTAAGACCACATCGGTTAATCATCAGTTTCAATTTGAAATTTTTTCCTAGAATAATTTTTGAGAAAAGAAATCCCAAAGTAGACAAAGGTGCCGGCACTTTCAAAATTCGGGTACTCTTTTCACTTAAAGCGATCAAAAAAAAACTGTAGATCCGAAAATCTCCAAACTAACATATGATACGGAGAAATGTTCACTGTTTACAATAAATAACAGTGCAAACAGCAATTTTTTTCATCAAGCGATTTCGAAAATATCGATCTCTAAAGTGAGTGGCCCTGACTTTTGGCACCGACTTTAGTGTGCTATTAATAATTCCTTGCATTGCTTAAACTTCGATGTTATGATTTTTTTATCAAGCCTTGTACCCTAAATTACTGCATTTTCTAGAACGGAAATTCAGTAATAGCTATTTTATTTTAATTACAATTGATTTGCAAACTCAGATTTGTGCATTGAAATGTAACCTCTTTAATTAGTAATTCATGCAAATTCAAAATAAACCTTAAAACTTTATCGAAATCTTTTTGTTTTCGTTCGATATTGTTTCAGTGCATTTCCCAAAATATAACCCCCCTAATAAATCATCTTCCGCGTATTTATACACCTTTGACAACAATTGGACACACTTCACGTTTAGGATATATGGCGAATTTAATTTTCAGTATTGTATTGTGTAGGTATTTCCACTTGGCAGCTTTTCAATATCACCTCGCGTCAATCGAATTTGAATTTATAAGCTTCCTGCAAAATGACGAGCGATATTTTATCGACGCCGCGCGATTGGAGTTTTTCGGAATGTTGTACAATTAATTTCATCCGGGGGACATATACCTATATATTACTAGTCGGGGATGCAACGTTTAGTTCTCATGTTATAAATACGCCGACTCATAACCAAATTGCAACGAGCGATTTCAACGAAACGTTTTAATTTTTGGATTTTTGCCGGGTCCGGTTGATTCATTTTTAAAGTGAATTTAAACCGCCCATTTAAAAAGTTTGTCGTGGTATAATTGTATTAAAAAGCTTCGTTGCGAAAATTTGCATCCAGCAAACTACAGGCTTCGCAAATAAACTACCTTAAAGGACACGCCTTAATCGTGCATTTAATCTAAGGACGAAATTAATTTTGTATGGTAAAAAAGTGAGGTTTTCCGGAACTATTTACGAATGATTTTTATTTTCCTGGAAAATTGTATTGGTCATACGGCAATAATTTTCATAAATTCCGTTCCGATGCCGCAATGAACATCGGAATCTCCATCGATATAGCAGGTGAAATGGACGATTTTTCCAGGCAGTTATTTTCATTGCATATTAACGTCGACCCACAATTTGTAGAAGTATCGGAATATCTTGGAAAAGGTGAAATTTATGCAGATATTGAATTTTTATTATTATTATTTTATGACTTAATGCTTTAACTTTTAGGATCATTTTTTAGCTAATAAATTCAATTTGGATATTTAATGAACCCCACCTGACCTAAATATATTTTCCCCTTTAACTTTTTTCCCATCTAAAACTCCCCGGACGTTATTATCATGTCTCATTTGAAAGATTTTGTCAAATGGTTTTCCATCGTGATCCATCAATATTAACGTCGATGCTCTTGCATTAGAAATATAAGAACCGTGGATATACCATCATTCCTCCTTCTCCCCTTCGGATATCAATTTCTCGTCTGAGCTTTAGACCGGTATTGGATGGATGATTGATTAAGTTACGGTACGTACCTTTAAAGAAGGGGATGTCTGCTGCATGAGGATCCCATGTAGCCCATAACAATGCAAAGATAAACGGGGTGGAACAAATCACGTACATTACTATAACCGCGATGGTTTGCTTGACGGTGTTGATTTTAGCCCGTGAAATCAATGGTACTCTCGTTTCCGGCGATCTGGTAGATGCTTGTCTAGGTCTGGTACTTAATTCCCCGACTGAGCTTTGCCATATTTCACGACAAATCGATGTGTACGTCACTATTAGTACTATCAGTGGAACTATGAAGACAGATATGCTGTACCTGAAACAATGCAAACAGTACAAATCAACCCGGGTGTACATCGTCAGCACGTGCCATTGATTTTACATTAACACCAGGAAATTAATGGCAAGTTTATAGGTATATAATTGCCGTGGTACATTCTTTATTACGAATTTTATATAATTAATAACAATTAATAATGCGGTCGATGTGTCACATTTCGTTTTATAAATTAGGTTGTTCGACACCCTACCAAGTTTAATTGCACAAATTCGAATGTGTAGTTAGGAAAGTTTGCTGGTGTAACAAGCAAAGTTCATAACTCATACAAATACAATTTCAACAATTATTACGGAATTATACAGAGAAACCGGAAGTAACCACTCCATTAGAAAACTACAAAGTGTTAATGTAACTAATTCAGATTCAACACTTAATTTAAGAATTCTCAATTAATTATTCGGGGTTTCTCAAGAAATTTGTAGGAAACTTAAGTGGTAATACTCTGGGAGACTCAATTTTATCAATATCTATAGTATCGTCCATTATCAGATTAAATTTCTATACGCAGCTAACAAATTAATATCGTGTTTATTATTATTTCTTGATTTAGCATCCATTATAAATGAAGACATTATTTATGAAGTCCATTGATCCAATTTACAACTTCGTTTATTTCTGGTTCATAGTACTACTTAACCGTTAATGCAAACATAATTATAAATGGTAAAATTAACAATTACTCGAGGATCAATTCACCATATTTTTTTAATTTATTCTCTCCTGTTTTTTTAGATCAATTTTTCTTCTATCTGTCTAGTGTTTACTGTACTTCAACATTTGCAAAAATTTTGGTGCTTGTCTAAAATTTTTAAAAAATATTTCCATCAACATACCCTCTAAAATGCATTATTTTCAAGATACAGTGTGTTGAAATTTAATTAAAAACATTGTTTTTTGCGAATATCTATGGACCCGTTTATCGCCTTAATGGAGAAAGCTGGTCGTGAATTCTAGAAGACCTGCGACACACATATCAAGAAAGTCGAAATATTGGAACGCCGGGTGCGCCAGAAGAGAAACAACAGTCTACCAGTAGAAACAATCGTCATCAACAGATCGAGTATCCCACTAATGAAGGAAGAAACCATTATATTGATGTATTGACCAAAGGACTAAATTATGCAATCGCCCCAAAGAAGGTCACGAAGGAAGAAATTATCTGCGAAGTAGAAGCGGTAGTTCGAGGAATGCCTGTACTGAAAGCCGAAGAGATTCGACAAGAAGTTGCCAGGGTATTGAAATCAGAACAACCACCGAAATCCAACTTGACAATTAGTGAGAAGAAGGTACTCCGATCTATTAAAGAAAAGTCAGAAATCGTCGTGTTACCAGCAGAGAAGGGGAATGCCACCGTTGTGATGGACAAGGAAAATATGACGGGAAAATGATTGACCTTCTGGACCCGGCCACCTACAGAAAGTTCAAGAAGGACCCTACGGAGAAGATCGTAAGGAATATGAAGAGCCTTGTAAAATCCACAGGTATTCTACCAGAACATCAGAAAGGTTTATTTGTACAGGTTCCGGTACCACCAAGAATTTATGGACTACCGAAGATCCATAAACCAAACCTCGATAGGATCGTCAGTGAAATCAATTCCCCAACGTATCTACTAGCTAAACATCTCGCGAAAATTCTCTCTCCTTTTATAGACAACACGGAATCATATATTAGGGACTCGACACATTTCGTGGAATCGGTGAAAAATGTAAAGTTAGATGCTGAGGATATTTTGGTTAGTTTCGATGTAGAATCTCTTTTTACTAGGGTACCAATTAAGGATGCGGTAAAGGATCTTCGCCAAAAACTTATTCCGGAGGGATTGCCAGAGTATGTGCTAGATTTAGTGGAATATTGTTTATCGTCGGCATATTTTAGTCGGAAAGGAGAGTTTTGCGAACGATTTGAGGGGGCAGCCATGGGATCTCCTTTGTCGCCGGTGATAGCTAACTTTTATATGGAATTGTTATGAATTTCTAGGTCATCTAAACGCTCAACATCTCATGATCAAATTTACCATGGAAACGGAATTCGCAAAGCAGTTGCCCTTCTTAGATGTATTGGTCACTAGAACGACAAATGGTGACATGGAACTGGGGGTGCATCGAAGGAAAACCCACACCAATAGGTACTTAGAGAACATCACACCATCCCCAACAGATGAGGTCCGTTTCGCACTGTGTTCCAGAGAGTAGCATATGTAAAGGAGACCTAAAGAAGGAGGAACGGTTTCTACGGAACGTACTACAGAAAAATGGATATAGTTTAAAGGACATCAACCGAGCCATCAAGCAGTGGAAGAAGGGAGAAGAAGTTACAGCAAGTACAGAACTAGCTGGAGTCATCTATCTTTCAAAGCTACCTCTATTAAAAGGAGCGGGTGTCTATCAGCTGTCATGCAGTTGTGGGAAGTTCTGTTCGTTGGCCAAACCGGACGAAACATCGAATGCCGTATCATGGAACACGAGAGGGTTGTGAGGCTGAGGAAGATTCAACAGTCGGCGGTTGCGGAACATTGCCACTCAGAGGGACACCGAATAAACTTCGACAAAATAAAGGTTCTGGCTAGGACTAATAAATATCATCAACTGCTGACAAGAGAAGCCATAGAAATCCACCGACATAAAAACAACGTCAACAGAGAAGATGTCTGGGAACTCAGCAGAACATGGAAGATGGTGGTGAAGAGGAACACGACTCTCAAACCGGACGCGACGCAGTAATTAGTTAGTAATTAGCTTGTAATTTATTTAAATTAGTTTTTTCGACCTATATATTATTTTACAATTCCTGATTTTGTCACTTCCAACCAGTTTCTGAAGAAGGTTGCAACATGGCATCCGAAACATCAAATATTTTTTCAAAAAACGCATGGTCCTAGTGTTAGTGCTAGTATTAGTTCTAATTTTAGTTTAACCAGCTTTTGTAAGCATTTTCTACTCATAATAAAATAAGTTTTGTGGGAGAAAAAATTTTTAAAGTCATTAATGGTAAAGATTTTGAATGGGTAGGGTTGTTTTTCTCCCCAACCCACAGAAGCGAATTAATTGAAAATATTGCCCAAAAAAATTTTTTTGTCTGATTACTCTAAAATTGGTAGAAATTAAAAAATGTTTATATAAATAACAAAAAATGCAGTATCTTATGATATATTTCCAAGTTATAATACTTATGTAGTGTAATCTCTGGGACGTGAAACACAGGATGTTTCGGATATTGGTATTACCAAAATGCTCCAAAGTTGATAGTGTTCAAGATATTGCACTGATTATTATTCAATTTAGAGCAATTTTTAGAGGTTAGTTCAATGCAGCATAATAGCTTACATTGTTAACAAGCTAACGCATTAGTTAGTTTACCAACTTTGTTTCCCCAACACACATTATTTTAAGTAAAGTATCATTCTTGATTAGAGAGGATAAATATAGAGAATAGACGTAACACAACGCAAAAAAAAACTGAAACACCCTGTATACTTTGAACCAAATACTGAATCTTTCTATTAGTCATTGTCATAAACAGACATTTTCGATATCTGGACAAGAACGTTGGCCCTAATAGTTAATAATTGAGTGTTTATTACAGTTTTCAACTGCTAAATTTTCAGCGGTATGAATACGGAAGAATACATTTTCAGGGAACATAGCAGAGTGCCAATATTAAAAAATAAAATTAAAAAAGATTTATTAATTGCATCTGCATATTTTTCGTGTTTCTTGCATTTCGTAACTAAACGATCAATTCACAACTAAAAGATTTTAGCGCTGATTGTTACAATAATTATAAAGAAGGTATTTCGAAATACCTTGATGTTTACTTAATCGAATAGTAATAATTGTATTTCGAACCTTATACCAAAAATATCGCCTATGGGCAACCTCTATACCCCTGTGAAAGGTATGGTTTTGAAACGCTCATTTAAACCGCTAATGTTTTCTACTAAACATTAGAACAAATTAGAATAGCAAATGTTAACTTTATAATCGCAAATTAAAAAAAAAGCAATTGCATATCATAGACAGTTAAATTAAATCTTGGCAATGTCCGCCGTCAGCTTCAATGCACGCAGTAATTCTACGCGTTGCAACATCTTCAACTGCAGTTGCGTAGACTAAGGTTTTCAGATGGCACCAAAAGAAGAAATCTAAATAATTCAGTTCGAGAGATCGCAGTGGCTAAGGGTGCTGACCATCTCAACCGATCCAACGATCTGGGTATTCAGTCGTCCAAGTATTGGCGAGCAACCAAACAATAGTGGGCCGAAATTCCATCATGCATAAAGTACATGTTTTGTCTTACTTGAAGCGGTATATCTTCCACCCTATGTCTCGACAATGGCGCATTTTAGAGTACGCATATATACGCATATATATTATTTCTATTATTTCTTTTTATCTGTTACAAAATATATTATTTTTCATCCAAACCATTTTTTTCTAAACCTTCCAATTCTCTAGATATAAAGTATTGTTGGTAAAATAAATGATTTCAGTAGTTAATGTTGAAATTTAATTCAATACCAAATGTCTCGGAAATGACGCATTTTAGATGGTAAAACTTTTTTTTTTTAACAAGCTATCACATCTTGAAGTCCTGCACGTATATTATGAAACACCCATATATTGATGTATATTGTTGATATGTATATCTATGACTATTTTTCCTTATTTTTATTATTTTTTTTATCTGTTACAAAATCTATTATTTTTCATCCAAATCATTTTTTTCGAAACCTTCCAATTCTCGTAAGAAAAATCAGTGCTAAGTATTTATTATTTTTTCTAGATTTAGAATCCTCTACAAATGAAGATATTCAATAAAGTCCATTGGTCCAATTCCATCATTCTAAGCATCTTTTCTGAATTTACACTCTTATGTCTTCATCACTTCAATCTTTCTCCTGACTGTTTAGTTTTCATTTTTTTTCTTCAACATTTCCACTATTTCTTACAATCCTGTTTATAAAATCTCTTGTTCATCATTCTTCTTTCTGTGTCGACCCGTTCTTACCTTTTTAAACTTTGCTTGTTTGTCTAAATTCTTTTTGTACAATCTTTTATACCCTTTCCAAGGTCTGCCGACGCCACATAATCTATTTTCAGTCAGTTTTCAGCCTCCGTCCTCGCTTTCCAATGCTTATTTCCTGTTGTGATCTGCTTATCAATTTCTTTCAACTCTTTCCAACATCTTTCATATCATTCCAGTCTTTATCCTGTATCTTTTTCTAGTAACAATTTACTTTTAATGTCAATCCTCTTTGAGCCACCCTTCTATATCAGCTATCTTTTTCCAGTCTTAATCTCTTCTGTACAATATCTATCTAATCGCAATTTCAGTTTCTGCTTACTTCATATAATGATTTAAGTTTTTGTTTCAAATTTGCTACTTTCTGCGTAATCTGCATATTTCTGTACACTTTCTCTACAGTCTTTTTCTTGTATTATCAGTACTATCTTGCCTTGCTTCTTTCTTGTACCCGTATATGGTTACTGTGAAAATTGAAAATGTCATCCTTCGAGAAAGATGCTTCATTGGTGAACAGAACTTCGGCTCCAAATTCGTGATTTCGAGCTATTTTGTCTTACATCCACGTACAAAAAGCCAATGTTGGCGGAAAAATCTCTTCGCAATAAGGCTTGTACTTTTTGGATATTGTAGGGATATAAAAAATGTCAAGATTTTCCAAATCGTCGAGTGAGATAAGTTTAAGTTGTTAGCAATTTTTTGGTACTTGTGATCGAATTTTCATCAATTTTGTTGAGCAGTCTCTTTTCAATCTCAATGCTTTCTCGTTTATGTCTTTCCTTTATTAGGAGTTATTTTCTGTCAGATTTTTTTTTGGGTTGTCTCCTTACATCCATTCCATGTCTACTCATCTCATGTTTAGTTCTTAACCAATCCCTAACCTCTGCTTAATCTTACTTCTCTCTGTTCAATCTAATTTTCTCTAAAAAAACTCGTTTCAATTTTTTCTTCTATAATTAGTGCTTTCCTTGTCTTTCTAAGTTTTCTCCTTTATTTCTATCATCTATCAGCAGTCCTTTTCTGTATCTGTTCATCTCATATAATTTCCTCGTAGTCTATATCCAATCTTGCTTCTTTCTCAACAATTTACTTTTTCTCTGCATAACCTCTCTTTAGTTTTTTTCTTCTAATTTCACTACCATCATGCATTTCTAAACTCTGTTCAACCTTACTTCTTTCTGACTAATCAACATTTTTTCTACACATCTTTCTTGACTATTTTTCTTGTAATTTCAGTGCCATCTTTTCAGACATTTTCCCTCAGAATCTATTCTGTGCTGTTTCCCCACCATAATACCAGTCTTTGCTCATCTGCAACAATACCAGTCTTTGTTTATCTCATATAGTCATTTCTTAGCCTCTGTTCAACCTTACTTCTTTTTGACTAATCGACATTTTTTCTGCACATCTTTCTTGACTGTTTTCCTTGTAATTTCACTGCCATCTTGCCCTTCTAAGCTTAGTTTAATTTCTTTCTCCTATTATTAGTCTCATTTGAATGTCGATGCTTTCTGCTTTATCACTTTCCTATCATTAACAGTCCTTTCCTCTCAGATTTTTTTCTGCCAAGTTTCTTAACACCAATACCAGTGTCTGCTTATTTCACATAGTCATTTCTTAGCCTCTGTAAAACTTCTTCTCTTTCTAACCAATCAACATTTTTTCTGTACAACCTCTTCTAGATAACTAATAAATGCGATTGTACCGAGAATTTGGATATATGCCTGATGATATATGATGATACATTCGATGTTTGACCACCGCTATTTTCTGATTGAGCTATAATTATCTCTTCTTTAATTTCCTTTGATTGTTGCTTTTCAATCATCTTTTTTTTTGTCGTGTTTTTTTAGAATTTCTTTCTACGTTGTTCTGTGTTTCACTGTAAACAATTTTGGCATCTTCTGGTCCTGGCAGGATCGCCATGGGGTATCTTTTTAGGTTAGTTTAAGCAAAAGAACAATAAGATTCTTTTTAAGCTGTTTAAGCCTTCTGAAAGCATTTTATGTCTTCTAAAACTAATGTCCAGTCTTCCCAAGGAAGTATCGAGTGTTCTAAAAACAGTTCAAATATTCTCGAAGCAATATCAAGTCTTCTGGAAGCAGTATCAAGTTTTCTAAGGAGTATCAAATTTTCTGGAAGCATTTCATCGCTTTTAAAAGCAATATCAAGTCTTACAAATGAAGTATCAAGTCTTCCGAAGGCAGTATCCAGCGTTCTGAACACAGTTAAGCACTCTTCTAGATCTTTTTCTTCTAATTTTAATACCATCTTGCGTTTCTAAACTCTGTTTAGTTTCTTTATTTTATTATTAATCACTTTTCAATATCAATGTTTTCCTCCTCTATGTCCTCCCTTTTAGACTTTTTTCTGTGTAGCTTCTCTACACCAACACCAGCCTTTACTATCTCATATAGTCGTTTCTTAGCCTCTGTTTAACCTTACTTCTTTCTAACTAATCAACATTTTTTCTGCACACTTCTCTTGACTGTTTTTCTTGTAATTTGAGTGTCACCTTGCCCTTCTGTGCTCTATTTAATTTCTTTCTCCTATTATTAGTCTCGTTTCAATGTCAATGATTTATTCTTTATCTCTTTCCATTTATTAGCAGTCTGTTTCTCTCAGAACTTTTTTTGGGAAGTCTTTTAACCCCAATACCAGTGTCTGCTCATCTCATATACTCATTTCTTAGCTTTTGTCCAGTCTCTCTTCTTTCTGACAAATCAATTTTTTTTCTTTACAACTTCTCTTCAATCTTTTTCTTCTAATTTCAGTTCTATCTTGCCTTTCTAAGTTCTGTTTAGTTTCTTTCTTTTATTATTAGTCTCTTTTCAACGTTAATGCTTTCTTCTTCTATCTCTGTTCAATATTACTTCTTTCTGACCAATTAACTTTTCTTCTGAACCACTTTTCAGTTCATTTCTTCTATAATCTGTGCCTTTAGTACCTTTCTCAGTACCATTTAGTTTCAGTTTTTTTTTATTGTTAGGGTCTTCTCAAGCGTAATGTTTTCTGTTTTGGCTATTTCCTCTTTACTGCCAATTTCTTCTCAGAATCTTTTCTGCACAATCTTTTTATACTTTTCCTTGTTCATTGCATTCTTCCTCTTGATCTAGTTTATATTTTCGATTTCCAATCT
The DNA here is from genome assembly GCA_036711965.1 of Onthophagus sagittarius. NCBI lineage: Eukaryota > Metazoa > Arthropoda > Insecta > Coleoptera > Scarabaeidae > Onthophagus > Onthophagus sagittarius. The sequence continues at coordinate 60,362,500 of JASERS010000002.1, read as the reverse complement.
TTTTGGCATCTTTCTCGCCTTATCAGCTTCTATAATTTCTATAACTTTTTCAAAATTTATTCTTAAGCTTCAATCCAATCCTTTTCTATCTCTTTCATAATCATTCCCATTTCTGTTGATAATCGATCTTCTACCACAAATATATTTTTACTCCTCTTAGGTAGCTGGGTTGGACCGATAGATATCTCATCAATTTCAATCCCCTTTTCTATTAAACCTATTAAATTTATTTTTTTATTATATCTTGATTTCCATACGATTACAAAACGATAAATCATTTTGAAAGTTTAAGATAACTTTTCTCTGAAAATTCCGTACGGTTGAAAAGTTTTAGAGAGAAGGGTCACGTGCTTTAACCATCTGCTCGACTGTATTTTCATTTGGTGTGGCACGTGCTGACAAACTGGTAACTCCCAACGACTCTTTGTTTGATTGTTCAGAAATAATTTTCGATGCAATCTCTTCCGCGCGGCAAAAATTGTGCCAAATTTATTTTGCTACAGCGGCAAAAATTTTATCCTTCTGCAGTATCGTAGCGTTTTATTATCGCTTTAATTCTAAAATGCTATAAATGACACCTTTAACGGGATATGGCGATAAATAAGGAGTTTTATATAAAGTGGTAAATCTTTTTAAACGTAAATTAATATAAATTAAATTGAAAGTTGAAAGTCGAATCCGAAGTAACAATAACTTGTGTACCGCTAATTTTAAGTTTGAATGATAAATTGTCTGATTCTCGACGTTAAAACTTTTCGGGTATCTTTCCCTTTTGTATTCGAAGTAAAGTGAAACGCAATGGTAAAGTTTAAGACTAAAATTTATCGTTTGTATTTGGAATTTTGTTTTCTATCCATTCTAAATTACGTAATTGTATTTTAAAATTGTCCGGGTAAAGATGTGCTGAATAAATTTAACGAGAGGATCTGGTTTGAAAATGTTTTGAGATAAATCGCAAAATAGATTCCGACATAACTTTCGAATTGAATCGATATGCCGGGGTGAAACCATAACAAATTACAACCGATATCCTGAAATGGCTCTGTAGAAATTGTTCCATTGAGTGTAAAGCGTGTCAAATGTACTATTCAACAATTTCCCCAAGTACATATTGACGATCGATTTGATTTATAAATTCTTCATACCGATTTGATTTTTTTCTTACTTTATTTTTGGTTAGATGCGAAATAAAAAAAAAGGTTAATATTCCTGCAGACCTAAGATAAGCTATTTTACGCGGTTCAGCAGAAAAAAAACGACATTCGTTTCCGGGTTCTAGATTTTTATTGTTATTTTTATAGATGATTTCACGGTTTGCCTTGTCCCGTGATAAATTTAATAAATTTCGTGTATATGATGGGCGGGCTGAAAAAAGCTTATACATATTCATAATTCATAAAAAACATTAACCTTCACGTAAACTTCCCCGTTATTTTTTCATGCGAAAATTAAAATTAAATAAAGATAGGGGAGTGTTATATCGGCAGCTTAATTAACCTTCTAGTATGCGCGTTTATACGGTCATATACGGTTTCGCGTTGGTCGAAATTAAAAATCGACGATTTTGACACTTTTAGCTTTTTTACCGATTAAATTGGTAGAACAGTTCAATTGAATAAACCGGATTAAAAGTAATACATTTAGAGGCAATTAGTAACATTTTTCATTCGCATTTTAACACCACTTTAAAATTAATGATTTTGATATTTTTTGCTTTTTCTACTTATTAAGTTAGTAGACCTACTCAATGGAATAAATTCGATTACTGGATGTGTATTTAGAATTAGCAACATTTTTATCTTAACACATTTCATTCTAAACCTTCCAATTTTCGAGATATAAAGTGATATTGTTTTAAAGTTAATAATTTTGACATTTTTCGCTTTTCTACTAATTATGTTGCTAGAACGGCTTAATAGATTAAGTTCGATGAATGACAATACTTTTCATCCGAAACGTTTGTATCTAAACCAACGATTTTGATATACTTTTTCAACTTTTTGCTGGTTAGCTTGGTAGATTTGCTCAATTGTATAATATAATATAAAATTAGTAATAAATTGGATTACTGGATATGTAATTATCGAGATATAAAGTACTATTGTTTATTATTAAGTTGGTAGAAGCATTATTTTCTAAAAACAAACCTAAACAGCACAGAAAATCTGAATAAAAAACTTCAAAAATGGGAGGCTATTTCTATTTATTTTATTATTGTTTTTATTTACAATTTATAAATACCTACCCACCAGGTATTTACCTATCGCCCATCACTGATTGTATACATTCGAGAAATATAAATTTTAAATAAACTGCTGTAAATATTGTATTTTTCATCGATTTTTGTACCCCTCACGTGAACGTGCGTGATCATGAATAACTTTGTTTTCGACAAGACACGGCGTGACCCGTTTGAATCAACTTTTTAATTTTTCTTTAATAATAATATTTTACCGAACATTTTCAATAACTAAATGTTGATGTCAATATTCTAATCAATTTTTAAGTAAAAACAATTTCAGCAAAGTGCATATTTATTGTAAAAAAGTTCTATAAACTAATGAAATGGATTAAAATTTAAATTAAATTTCTATTTATGATGAATGGATCCATAAGGATTAGTGATATAACGGATACCCGCATCCGCAACTGTGGATAATTCTCATTGTTTTTAAGATCCGCATTCGTATATATTTTAACGGAGCTCCGATCTGATCAGCGTTCGGCATTAATAAGTAATTTTTTTAAATCAGTTGAGAACAACTATCACTAGAACTCGTACTAGACAGAATCAGAAACATGCGGGTTTAGTAGCGCATTGGAATACTGTTGTTGATGCATTAGAACCGCTTTGGTTAATACATTTCATAATCAAAATTTACACATAACCATTTTTTCGCATTTCTTTTACAAGACTGGGCTGGGCAGGGTTAAGCTCCAGCTTCGTACTATCCTTTATATTAAATGTTATGATGTTGGAGTTCAACCCAACATAACCAAACTCAACCCATAACATTCCTCATATTGAACAATATGAAGTTGAAGCTGAACTTAGTCTAACGCTTCTAAGTTTTGTGAAATATTCCATGACTTTTTTTTCAATAGTTGCATTTGGGTTGAGCTCTAACTTCACACCATTTATTATGAGGGAAGGTTTTCTTCTATGGTTGAGTTGGGTTGAGCTCCAACTTTAAATTATAAAGTTGAAGCTCAATCCAAATATTTGAGTTGTATTACTCTTCAACTTCATGCCATCCCTTATATAACAAAAAAAATCAACCCCAAAACAACAAAACTTTAACTATAACTTTTTTTTATGAGTCATTTCAATATGAGAGGTGGTATCAATTTTGGTTGGGTTGAACTCCAACTTGATTCCATTCAATATGAGGGATGGTATGAAGTTGAAGTTCTACCCAACCCAATTTAATACCGTGATATCAAATAGGTTTCTTTAATTTTTTTCCCAAGTAGCTTAATTTAATTCAATTTAAAAATCATTAAAATGGCCAAGTTAATTTAAATACATTCAATTTTTTCGCACATTTCTAATTCAGAGGTAATTAGCAACATTTTTCGTTCGAAACATCTCTCTAAACCTTCCAATTCTCAAGATATAAAGTACCATTGTTGTTAAAAATTTACGATTTTGACACTTTTCGTTTCTTTGCTGAATTAGTCGGTAGACCTGCTCAATGGAATAAATTCGATTACCGCATGTCTATTTAGAAGAAATTTGGAACATTTTCATCTGCAACTTTTCTTTATAATCCTTCCAATTCTCGAGATATAAAATGCTATTTATTTAAAATTAATCATTTTGACACTTTTTGATTAATAACTTGTTTTAATAAGTTGGTAGAACTGTGCAATGGAATAAATCCGATTACTGGATATGTGTTTAAAGGTAATTAGCAACATTTTTCATCCGAAATATTTCTCGCTAAATCTTCCAATTCTTAAGATTTAAAGTATCATTATTGTTAAAAATTGACGATTTTGACACTTTTCGTTTCTTTGCTGAATAAGTCGGTAGACCAGCTCAATGGAATAAATTCGATTACCGCATGACTATTTAGAAGAAATTTTGAACATTTTCATCTGCAACCTTTTTTATAATCCTTCCAATTCTCGAGATATAAAATGTTATTTATTTAAAATTAATCATTTTGACACTTTTTGATTAATAACTTATTAAGTTAGTAGAACTGTGCAATGGAATAAATCCGATTACTGGATATGTATACAGACGTAATTAGCAGCAATTTTTATCTGAAAAATTTCTTTCTAAACCTTCCAATTCACCAGATATCAAGTACCATTTTTGTTAAAAATGCTTGATTTTGACAGTTTTCATTTTTTAGCTGATTAAGTTGGTAGAAATGTTCAATGGAATCAATCTGATTACAGGGTATGTGTTCAGAGGTAATTAGCAATATTTTTTATAAGAAACATTTCTCTCTAAACTTTCCAATTCTCAAGATATAAAGTTCCATTGTTGTTAAAAATGGACGACTTTTACATTTTTCCCTTTTTTGTTGACTAAGTTGGTAGAACTACTGAATGGAAAGACCCGATTGAAGGAAATGTATTTAGAGGGATTTAGCAACATTATCCATTGAAAAATTTTTTTTCTAAACCTTTCAATTCTTGATATATAAAGTATTCAAGTCAAGTACTAACTTTACTTTTTTAGTGATTAAGTTAGTTGAACTGTTAAATGGAATAAACCAAATTAGGAGAAATATATTTAGAATTAATTAGCAACATTTTTTATTCGAAATATTTCCTTTTAAACCTTCCATGTCTTAAGATATAAAGTATCAACATTGTTGTAAATATTGACGATTTTGATATTTCCGCTTTTATACTGATTATGTTGGTTGCACTGCTCAACGGAATAATCCAGATTAAAGAAAATGCATTTAAAGGCAATTAGTAACATTATCTATTCCAAACATTTTTTTCTGGACCTTTCAATTCTTGATATATAAAGTAACATTGTTGTTAAAAATCGTCGATTCTGATACTTTGTATTTTTTACTGGTTAAATTGGTAGAACGGTTGAATGGAATAAATTCGATTGCCGCATGTCTATTTAGAAGAAATTCGGAACATTTTCATGTGCAACCTTTCTTTATAATCCTTCCAATTCTCGAGATATAAAATGCTGTTTATTTAAAATTAATGATTTTGACACTTTTTGATTAATAACTTATTAAGTTAGTAGAACTGTACAATGGAATAAATCCGATTACTGGATATGTATACAGAGGTAGTTAGCAGCATTTTTTATCTGAAAAATTTCTTTCTAAACCTTCCAATTCACCAGATATCAAGTACCATTTTTGTTAAAAATGCTTGATTTTGACAGTTTTCATTTTTTAGCTGATTAAGTTGGTAGAAATGTTCAATGGAATCAATCTGATTACAGGGTATGTGTTCAGAGGTAATTAGCAATATTTTTTATAAGAAACATTTCTCTCTAAACTTGCCAATTCTCAAGATATATAGTTCCATTGTTGTTAAAAATGGACGACTTTTACATTTTTCCCTTTTTTGTTGACTAAGTTGGTAGAACTACTGAACGGAAAGACACGATTGAAGGAAATGTGTTTAGAGGGATTTAGCAACATTATCCATTGAAAACATTTTTTTCTAAACCTTTCAATTCTTGACATATAAAGTATTCAAGTAAAGTACTAACTTTACTTTTTTTAGTGATTAAGTTAGTTGAACTGTTAAATGGAATAAACCAAATTAGGGGAAATATATTTAGAATTAATTAGCAATATTTTTTATTTAAAATATTTCCTTTTAAACCTTCCATGTCTTAAGATATAAAGTATCAACATTGTTGTAAATATTGACGATTTTGATATTTCCGCTTTTATACTGATTATGTTGGTTGCACTGCTCAACGGAATAATCCAGATTAAAGAAAATGTATTTAAAGGCAATTAGTAACATTATCTATTCCAAACATTTTTTTCTAGACCTTTCAATTCTTGATATATAAAGTAACATTGTTGTTAAAAATCGTCGATTCTGATACTTTGTCTTTTTTACTGGTTAAATTGGTAGAACTGTTGAATAGAATAAATTCGATTGCCGCATGTCTATTTAGAAGAAATTCGGAACATTTTCATGTGCAACCTTTCTTTATAATCCTTCCAATTCTCGAGATATAAAATGCTGTTTATTTAAAATTAATGATTTTGACACTTTTTGATTAATAACTTATTAAGTTAGTAGAACTGTACAATGGAATAAATCCGATTACTGGATATGTATACAGAGGTAGTTAGCAGCATTTTTTATCTGAAAATTTCTTTCTAAACCTTCCAATTCACCAGATATCAAGTACCATTTTTGTTAAAAATGCTTGATTTTGACAGTTTTCATTTTTTAGCTGATTAAGTTGGTAGAAATGTTCAATGGAATCAATCTGATTACAGGGTATGTGTTCAGAGGTAATTAGCAATATTTTTTATAAGAAACATTTCTCTCTAAACTTTCCAATTCTCAAGATATAAAGTTCCATTGTTGTTAAAAATGGACGACTTTTACATTTTTCCCTTTTTTGTTGACTAAGTTGGTAGAACTACTGAATGGAAAGACCCGATTGAAGGAAATGTATTTAGAGGGATTTAGCAACATTATCCATTGAAAAAATTTTTTTCTAAATCTTTCAATTCTTGATATATAAAGTATTCAAGTAAAGTACTAACTTTACTTTTTTTAGTGATTAAGTTAGTTGAACTGTTAAATGGAATAAACCAAATTAGGGGAAATATATTTAGAATTAATTAGCAACATTTTTTATTCGAAATATTTCTTTTTAAACCTTCCATGTCTTAAGATATAAAGTATTAACATTGTTGTTAAAATTGACGATTTTGATATTTCCGCTTTTATACTGATTATGTTGGTTGCGCTGCTCAACGGAATAATCCAGATTAAAGGAAATGTATTTAGAGGCAATTAGTAACATTATCTATTACAAACATTTTTTTCTAGACCTTTCAATTCTTGATAAATAAAGTAACATTGTTGTTAAAAATCGTCGATTCTGACACTTTGTCTTTTTTACTGGTTAAGTTGGTAGAACTGTTGAATGGAATAAACCCAATTAGGAGAAATATATTTAGAGTTAATTAGCAACATTTTTTATTCGAAACATTTCTTTTTAAACCTTCCAACCCTTGAGATACAAAGTACGATCATTGTTGTTAAAATGGACGATTTTGATATTTCCGCTTTAATACTGATTATGTTGGTAGCACTGCTCAATGGAATAATCCAGATTAAAGGAAATATATTTAGAATTAATTAGCAACATCTTTCATTCGAAATATTTTCTAAACTCTTCTAACCCCTTCTAAACTCTTCAATTCTTGAGATATAAAGATAGTATGGTATATTATGTTTTAAAAATCGATGATTTTTTTGACACTTTTTGATTTTTTTGATATTTAAGTTGGTAGCTAATTGCTCGTATGGAATAAATTTGATAACCCCTCATATATTTTCACCACTTCCCATCTTCTGTTATTTATCTCTACCTCCTTTAGGATATCTAGTTATCCTCTCCTTAACATCCTTCCAACACTACAATATCTTGAAGTTAAATATAATCATCTGTAATATTCAACTGTTCTTCTGGTATATCTTTCCACTCAGATCTAGACCCCCCCCCAACTCAACCTCAACTCAACTCAATCTAACTCAACCCAACCCACCCCAACCCTACTCAACCCAACCCAATCCAATCTACTTGAAGTATAGATTATCTACATCCTCCAGAATATCCTGCTTCTTTCATCACCAAACTTCATCCCCTACATCATTTGCACTTTCCACCAACCCATCAAATATAGTCTATCTCTTTCTGATACACCAAACACTCTTTCACTCAACTAATACTAGATCCAAGCTAGTGGTGTTTGCGTTTTAATCGTACGTCTTTTAAGACAGATAAATCTCGATGTTTCTAGCTGTTAGTTCCACATTTAGTCCAATAAAAATATACAACAGTGCAACGCTGGGTAATAGTTAAGACTAACACTAAGTTACCACTAACACTAGCACTAATAGATTTACAATGTAATATATTGCTTGTGAAAGGTTTGAATGTTTGTATTAAATTAATTATTGTAATTTGAAATAGACACAACAAAAGATTGCGCTAGTACGAAATAAGGAATTTTAAAGAAAAGTTAAGTAATGTAAATTAATACAGCAAAACATCGATTTAATGTCAATGTACTTACCATGTTACATAAGCTCTTTCGCCCCAATTCTCAGAAAACGTAGCCCAACAATCCCAAGTGCCCACTTCAACTTCTTGATAAGTAAATATTTCTATCTGAAATAAGAAAAACAAGTTAAATTAATTTGGTTAACTCTCCATTAATGTAAATAAGCTTTAAACACATGTAAATAACTGAGTCAATTTGATGTACCCAACGATATTTGCGCCGTTAAAGTTGAGTTGGACGGGAACCTTTGAATAGTAATTCACCATTTGGTAGATTGTTTGATGCATCGCAGGGTATTGCAGTGAATTAATCAAAAGGGGTTGAGGGCACTCCTTCTCACGTCCTGCTCCCCACTAATCAGGTTGATTGACTGGCCGTAATGAGTTGAAATAGATTAGAACGTATTCAATAGCTGGAAATTCGAAATACACTTTAACCCAAGTGCTTTATATTTGTAACTTCGACATTTTTCTTTGCTCTTTCGCGAAATGTTCTATTGCAAGATAACTTGATATATGCGTAATATCTCTCTGCATAACTGAAAATATATTTGACAACGTCCTTTACTATTCTCGGAAATAAATCGTCCACGTTTAGTTGACGGAAATATTAAAAATGTATTGTAATATTAAAAAATTGGTTGAAATATTAAATTGGTACGAGTTTTTGAAAGATTTTTGCGAATTGGAGGATATTTACGCGAATTTGAATTAATGGTTTGGAAGTCTAGACAGAATAGATTAAGGCCTAATGTGAATATTAAATTTGGGATAGATTCTGGGATTACCAAAACGCAAATGTACTGCTGTCGGGGTGGTTCGCCAATTATTCTCGTTAAATAGGACGTGACAATATCGACCTGTTGATAGTTTATACGATAGGTCACTGTATAATATATATAAATTTAGCAGGTAGAGAAATCCCCAAGGGAAATTCGATTTGCCATATTAACATATCAAATGTCACAGATCTAGTCATCTCGCTCTCCTTGCCATATCCATAAAATGGATATGAACTGTACCTGGGGATGTATACAATATAAAATGTTCTCGTTTAGATGACATATTAATTACAACCGATTTCATTACTAACCATCATGAGGAGGTAACAACTGTTACAATACCCCCTCATGCTTTGAGTGATTGCGCGGAAGCGGAAATGGGGGTTATTGGGGGAATGGGAATAATCAAGAGAATGACATATAGTGATTGAGATACTCCATTAATCGATGTTGTAATTTTGAAAGTAATTTAGGATTAACAATATTAAACTATCGTTTGACAAAAATAGTGTGTCTGAATGGGAACGACTACGATTAGAGCTGTGATTACATGCAAAATGCATCATATCTGGTAATATGAATATACGAAGAAAAAATTTTGTTTATCATCACGAATTGCGTAAAAATAAATCATTTGAGCCTATGTTTAATTTGCATATTTTTTCGTTTCCATGCATATTAATTGTTACATTGCATATGTGACTATTATTATTTATGTTTTTTTTTTTTTTAATATTTTGTCGAACAAAATTGTATAAACGACCCGTTGCTCACTGGGCTAAACCCCGATTCTAGTAATACAAATGTGTTCTACTTTTTCAAAAGACCCATGGCAAAACTCGAATGTTTCTAATTTTAGATTTAGTATTAGTTCTACTAATAAATAGTTCTGGTGTTAGTTTTAATGCAAGTTCAATCAATGATTTTCATTTTATCTCGAATGTACCTTGAATGTTTCTAGTCCTAGGTCTAGTGTTAGTTCTAGTTTTATTTCAATAGAATATATAGGTACAATCTAACATTGAATAACAACTACAACCAGAACTAATATAGCATTAAAGTTGACACTGTACCTGTTATATTACGAACATGTGTCAGAGATGAACTGAATTCTTCATTCTCGAAACCGGTTTTATATATTATTATTATTGTTATCTTAAAATTAATATATAATTCAAACATATAAAGTTAATTATATTAGTATATATTAATTATATTAATTATAGTATAAAATTATAACATCTTCCTTTTTTTTAATAAAAATAAAATGCATTTTTTTAACTAGGATTTACAAAACTAAAATTAAAAACTAAACATAAAGTTATATACTAATTTGAACATGTAAACTTGTTGGGAGGTTTAATGGTTCTTCCATAACTAGAATCTTTCACTAAACTATTTGATTTGTCTACTTAAATATTTGCAGGTAAATAAATAAATTGCCCATAAGCGTATGATTCAAAACTACTGTCGTTTTGAATCATCGTTCACAAAAAAACACATCAAATAACAATAGAATTTCTCCTCATAAAAACAAAGATAATTTTAAAAACATCAAAACAATTTCTGTTTAAAATCGTTACCATATCAAGTGGCAAGAAGAAACCATGCGACAGCAAAGAGTTGATGAATTCCGGTCGATGTAATTCATATTTATCACAGTAGAAAAATATGTGATTTAAATCCTCTTTCTCAAACCCGCATGAACAACCGGGAGACTGCAAAATATTAATTTTATTTAGGTGGGCGCTGTAACATCCATGGCCGCACTTCAGTCTGACAATAGTTGAAAAGAAATGTCTAGGAACGTCACGCCCTGTATACCATTGGTGGTAAAGAATACGGGGATTAACTCGAATGAACTGAGTCTACCTGTGCTGATATGTTTCATTCCAGTGTCTGCACCAGTCCTCCTTTATAAGTTTCTGCCTGCAGATGGACAAGACTTCAGAAGACGAAAGTCCGTTTTTTTCCAGCTTGCCGTCCTGTAAGGCCGCCTTAGCTAGCTTATCTACACGCTCATTATTGATGAAACCAGCGTGACCCTTCACCCATAACAATTTTACCATATGACCTTGATCATTCAACCTAGCAATATTGTTTAAAATTTCCACTATAACAGGATGGTACTTCGAGAAGTGTTTCCTGTGTTTTAAAGATAGTAGGACACTTTTTGAATCGGTGAATATATCAACGCTGCTAGTTGGGCCAATATTATTTCGAATACTATCTACATACTTTAAGGCCTTCAAAATTGCTACTGTTTCCGCCGTAAAAATACTAGTGGATGGATTAAGTTTAAAACTAGCATGGTAGTCAATAGAAGGTGCCAAAAAAGCACAACCAACACCACCACTTGCAGTCTTGGAAGCATCAGTATAAATAACCGAACTACCCTCTATCAACTGCAGAGTCTCGGTAAACAATTCTTTATTTTCGCATACATCATTCCCATATGGAGGAATAATCACCTGTTGCCAGCCAAAGTAATCAAAAAAGGTCGCACTTGGAAAGACCCAACATCTCAAAACAGAGAGTAGGCGAGGGGAGAGAAACTTGAACGCATCGATAATAGGGGGGGTAGGCCTCTTTTTCCAGAGTCTACCTGTTACCTGCTCCACTGCTAACTTAGCGATCTTAGCCTGAAGCGTTTTATGGTTCAAAGTTAACAGTTTAACCACCTGCTTCGTCGACAAGAAATTGCTTCTGAAGTTAAGTGGGGTTCTATGGCCTCAACGTTAAGCGTTTCAATAGGTGTAGACCTCATTGCGCCTAAACAAATCCGAAGCGCTTTGCTCTGAATGACCCGAATGCGCTCAAGCTGATTTGTCCTCGCGCAACCGTATACAGTGCAACCAAAATCCAAATGCGACCTAATACAACTTTTATAAAAATTCTGTGCCGTCTGAAAATCTGCACCTCATTTTATCTTCACGAATATACGGAGTATGTTTATAAATTTTTCACACTTCCCGACAATATAGTCAATATGTCTGTGCCATGTTAATTTATTATCAATCATAATTCCTAAATATCTTACACAATTCTGAATGGGAAAGATGAAATCACCCAGTCTTATGTTACTTAAAGGGACAGTTCTGTGTCGAGAAAAGTACAAGATTGCGGCCTTATTGGATGCAAGAGTCATCCCATTAACTTCTATCCACCTTTTCAGAATACTAACTGTGTTTGTAAGATTATGATTCACCTCCTCTAAAGTGTTTTTAGGTGATATAAAGCAAAAATCGTCAGCATATTGAATGGTTTTGGCTGTAATCCCTAAGCGCTCATGAAAATCGATGGAATAAATATTGAAAAGAATTAAAAGAAAGGTTTAATGGTTCTTCCATAACTAGGATCTTTCACTAAACTATTTGATTTGTCTACTTAAATATTTGCAGGTAAATGTATGGCTAAAACTCTTATTAGTTTTTAAATAAATTTTATTTCGAATTATATGTCTTCCATCTTCCTTTTGAATTTTGTATGAACGTACACCAACTTTCTTAATTATGACACCAGATTGCCAATCATCTTTAGGTTTATTTTGATATCTAATTAAATTTCCTGATTTAAAATCATTTCATGGTTTTGCACACCTTAAATCATAATATTTCTTTCCTTTATTTTGTTGAAGCATCACTTTAGAATCAAATACTATTTTATTAATCAATTTTGGCAATATAAATTTATTTTTAATGGGTAAATTATCACGTAAATATCTGGACATAAGTATTTGAGATGGAGAATAGTTACCATAAATAGGTGTATGTCGAAACGCCAAAAGTGATAAATACAAATCATCATTGATATCAACTGATTTTTTAATTAATTTTTTGACAGATTGTATGGTTCGTTCTGCTAAACCATTTGGTTTAGATCAGTGGTTCCCAAAGTGGTCCATACTGACCCCAAGGTCTTAGGTTTAAGAAATAAATAAATTGAATTAATACGGAAATTAAAATACTAATAAAAAATCGCCAATAAATTATTAGTAAATTATTAAGTAGTCAAACTCAGAGCACAAATGCAGATGAGTACATGCCAGTACAGGTGCAACTTATTATTGAATTATCCACAAATGAGGAGGTGAAACCAATGTTTAAGCAAGGATACGAAAATTTCTGGTTACAAAAACAGATCCCAATTTTATATCCAGTATTATGGGTTATTGTACAGAAGCTGTTTATTACTTTTTCGTGCCGTTATGAACCTCGTCGCAAAGAAAAGAAACAGACTGGAAATTAGTAATCGGGGGATTTGCGGTTGCTACTGACAAACATCGAGCCGGACATAAATAAACTCATAACATCCCATCAGGTTCATACAAGCCATTAATATTTTATTGTATTTTAGTACAAAAGTTATAATCAATAAATACTTCTTCAACAAAATGTTTACTTTATAATTTATTTTTACGTCACCATTTACCATTAAGACAACAAAGTTAAAGCCTTCATTTTTCTATTATGTATTTAATGTAGTTTTTCACCCTGGGGGTCCGTCGGCAAGGTTTGATTAAGAAAAGGGGTCTGTGGGCCAAAAGGCTTTGGAAACACTGGTTTAGATGATTGCTGGCAACGAGTTGAAGCTATTTTGTGTTCAAAATTCCAGTTTTCACTAAATAACTTAAAATTTTCATTTATAAATTGTGGACCAGAATCCGTAACAATAATGCAAGGAATAACATGACGAGCAAACACTGATTTCATTTTATCAATTACGTTATCTGCTGTTAAGTTCTCATTTGAATTTACAATTTCAGGAAATTTTGAATAATAATCAACCATCAATAAATAAATGGAATGTTTTTTATTTCATGAATAATCATAAGTTCTTTTTTATTTGAGTTCGAATATTTTAAACAACTAGGACAAGACCTTACATAATTAATTATACCTTTTGTAATTTCAGGCAAAAATATAAAATTTCGTGCTTTCTGCAAACTTTTTGTTATTCCTAAATGTCCAGTATGTATTAAAGACAGCATCTTATTCATTAATTACCGTTATACTACCTCTTAAGTTATAATAAATTCTCAAAGTGTTTGGGACATCTTTTATTTTATTTGGCATTCCATTTTTTGTATATACTTTTAATTGCTTCAATACATTATCATTTTCAGTGGCATTTATTAACAATTGTAAAGTATTTGAACTGATTTTAATTTTATCAGTAACAGCACATACCTGAGCATTTAAATCTATCATTATGAAATAATTCTGTTAGAAGAGCTCTTGATAAGCTATCCGCAATAATTAAGTCTTTCCCTGGTTTATATATTATATTACTGTTATAGTTTTATAAAGATAATAACAGTCGTTGCAGACGTGGAGGGTAGGAATTTAATGGTTTTTTAAAAATTGCAATTAAGGGCTTATGATCGGTTTCAACTATAAAATTCTTTTCAAAACATATTGATGGTATCTTTTAACACCAAAGTAACTTGCTAGTAATTCCTTTTCAATTTAGGCATAATTTCTTTGAGTATATGTCATTGATTTTGAAGCATATGCACATGGTTTATTATTTTGCATCAATACAGCACTCAAACCGAAACTAGAAGCATCAACTGACAACGTTATTGGTTTATTTGAGTCGAAGTATTGCAATGTTTTGTTGTGCTTCTCCCCAAAGAAAAGCGTTCGTTTTTTTATAATATCTCTTAAAGGTTGTGTATGATAACTTCTTTTACTGATTTTGGACGTGGCATATCTAAAATAGCTTTAATTTTATCATCATCCAGCAAAATGCCTTTATCTGTAAATCTATAACCCAAATACTTTACTTCCTGTAAACCAAATTTGCATTTAAGTTAAATGTAACATTTTGCTCGATAGCCTTTTTAAATACTTTTATAAATCTTTTATCGTAGTCATATACTACTCGTCGACATAAATTTCGACACCATTTATTGTAAAAATATTTCGAAATTTTTCTTGGAAAATTTCACTTGTAGTTTTTATGCCAAAAGGCAATCTTAAAAACTTATAACGTCCGTAAGGAGTTCCAAATGTACATAAATTTGAACTTTCTTTATCTAGGAATATTCCAAAACCCATTTGCAGCGTCTAGTATAGAGAAATATTTGGCACCGTTTAACTTTGAAATAATTTCATCAAATGAATGCCTCTAATCCTAGTTTTAGTGTTAGATCTAGGTTTAGCTAATTGGAAAATATAGAATGTAACGTTCAATATCAACTAAAGCCAGAACTAACATTAGAGTTAAAACCGACACTAGATTTGGAACTACAAACATTCGGGTTTTAATCATCATATTTGCTTTAGCTATAGTTATAAGGAACATATAGTGATTGGGATACTCCATTAATACATGTTATAATTTTGAAAGTAATTTAGAATTAACAATATTAAACTATCGTATTCATTCGAATCTAAGACGCTCTGCATCTTAACAACAACATTCGTCTGACAAAAATAGCACGTCTTAGATTTGAACGACTACGATTAGAGCTGTGATTACATGCAAAATGCATAAAAATATCTGGTATTCATATTACCAGATATTTTTATGCATTTTGCATGCGAAGAAAAAATTTTGTTTATCATCACGAATCACGTAAAAATAAATCATTTGAGCCTATGTTTAATTTGCATATTTTTTCGTTTCCATGCATATTAATTGTTACATTGCATATTTTACTATATTTATGTTTTTTTGAATATTTTGTCGAACAAAATTGTATAAATGACGCGTCGCTCGCTGGGCTAAACCCCGATTCTAGTAATACAAATGTGTTCTACTTTTTCAAAAGACGCACGGCAGAACTCGATAGTTTTTAGTTTTAGATTTAAACCTCCTTATAATAAGTAGTTCTGGTGAAAGTTCCAATGCAAGTTCAAACAATATTTTTTCATTTTCTCTTGATTTTTGTATAAAATTTGGAAATGGTGAGTTCTTTTGGGGTGATTACGAATCTAGGACCAGACTTATGAATATTTCAAAAATCAAGGTGACGGATACAACATACAGACGTAAAATTGCAAGAGCCAAGGTAATTTACGAAAGATTGATATTAGATATATGAAATTATCGCTGATACAAGAAGCCTTCTAGAATCCAGATAAATGTCAGAAAAAAAAAAACGATGTCTACATTTACGGTTTGAGCCATAAGAAGTTATGTATTATTCGGGCAACAGGAAATTAATTCCAATTAAAAAAAATTAAATTAATTCCACGAAAAAATTATTATCCCTCCGTCTGTCGGGTGTGGTCTACGAGTCCACGACAAAATGATTATGTGAAATATTTTTTAAATTATTTTGCTCAAAACTTCTACTGTCACAGTACCTTTCAAGTATCTGAATATTAACTGTTTTCGCTATAAAAAACTGTTTCTCAAAATTCCAAATAGTCGCTACATAATATTTTGTCCTGACAGACCCTTCCCGATCAAATATTCGCAGATGTAATCTGCAAGAATCGTATTCCAGTTGGAACTGTATGCGTTCTTTTTGTGTTTGTAGGGGTATAGCCGAGTTATAAAACTATACCTCGGAGTGATCGCAATATAGTTCGGTAGTTCCCTTAATAATTAGAGAATAGAAAAGTGCATAAAAAAATATTTATAACTAATATCAAATATCTACTTAACAATCTACAAATAGCTTACTTACAAATAGGTAAGTAGTATCACACAATTTTCTGATATGATTTTGCATGGAGCACATAACAGCGTGCTGCAACAATTGTTTGGGAAATATAGAGACCACAGTTTGAAGCCCTCCAGAAGAGCCGTTGATAAGCACTTGACCAAAAGTGTGCGTACTTCTGCCTTGCGGCTCTCAAGTATTGAAGAGGAGATTATTCCAGAGCCACAACCAGGGAAAAGAGGAAACTGTTAATATTGCAAAAGACGAAAAATTCGTTATTTTTGCAAAATTTGTAAATGTTGGTTGTGCATGGAGCACATAACAGCGTGCTGCAACAATTGTTTGGGAAATATAGAGACCACAGTTTGAAGCCCTCCAGTTTGTGCATAGAGTATTATTCTTTAGTTAAGACATTTTTTTATAACACTTTATGCATTTTTAAATAAATATTATCATAGATCGATTTTCTTTTCCTTTATTTAGGCGTTGTTTCCAAATTTTGAAAAATATGTGATTAAATTGTAAGCATTTTCTTTAAATCAAATTAACATAAAACGTGAGTTTGGAATTGGCCCTGTATTAGGCTATTATATAGTACAAGCATCATATAAAACATATTTATGAGAAATTAGCACTGGAGGACACGTTGGCGTCCTTTAGAGTTTTTTCTATTTTGGACTCCACACAGCACACCCGATCGAAAGTGTTAAGAAAGCGCGCCCGACAGACGGAGGGTTATAAAAATTTATTTTTGTAGTAAGACTTTTAAGTGACAATAGAGTTTTTATTTTGGTTTTATATGGTTATGTACTAAGCGTTTATGAATCATACTTCATTTTTTGAGTTGTGGTTAATCTTTATACTTAGAACCAGAAATTATAATTCTTTAATTTTTTTTGCTGTTTTCCTAGAATTTTCTCATATTTAGGTTGTAACTGGTTATGAGTTTTGATTTTCCACATCATTACGAGTAATCTTAATAAATGAGGTCTTCGACCATAAATTTTGATTTTTGAATAATGAAAGAGTTTTGCTATAACACTCGTCAATTATGATAATTTGGAGATTTTTGACTGATTACTGCAAAAATGTAATAGCCAAATTCTAACAACTGATGGATTACGCATCCTTAGACCATATCGAATAATTTTTAGTCTTCTGATTAGGTTGAGTCTCGTTTTGGATTAGCGTTTATGGTTCTGGCTATGAACTAAAAACTTGAAAGCAACATTATAAATGAATAAAGGAGTTCATTTTTTTGCAAATTTTCTACATATGTGTACATATTTTGTACTAACGCATACATATAATTAATAGAACGTTTGCATATATATGCGCATATATCTTTGGTTTTTCGTGCATATAATTCACAGCTCTAACTACGATGTAACATATTTGTACCCTGAATGTTTCTAGTCCTAGGTTTAGTGTTAGTTCCAGTTTTAGTTCAATGGAAAATATACAATGTAACGTTGAACAACAACTAAAACTGGAACTAATATTAGAGTTAAAACTAGAAACGGAAGCATTTGTTGAAAACACAAATGTTTCTAGCTTTAAGTGTAGTGTGAGTTCTACTTTTAGTTCATTAAACATATATTATATATATATATATATATATATATGTTTAATGAACTAAATGAACTATATACATATTTGTAACATGTTTATACTAAATCACAAGTAAAACTAGAACTAACATTAGTCCTAGGACTAGAGATACTTGGGCTTTTTCAAATCCGAGTATTTCTAGTTCTAGGTCTAGTGTTAGTTCTAGTTTTAATTCAATGAAAAATATACAATATAACATTGAATATCAATAACTTTCGGGTTTAGGTGTACATCTCTGGGTGATGTCGTCATGCAATGTGTTTTTGGTGTTAGTTATAGTCTTAAACGTTTGATTTTGCTGTAGTTATAAGGAAAGGTTTTTTTTTCATGCAATATTTAAGTATTGTTTACATGTTTTACAAATGATCTTTATTCACAAACACCGCTTTGTACTTTCATAGGTTTTACCATACACTGTTGGCGGGAAAGAAAACCTTATTCAAAGTATTCAAACTCAATTTGAAAAAACCGTTTTTAGCAACAAGAATTATCTCGCCTACACAGTTTTGCAACTCGATTGTTGCTGCAAGGATTGAATTGCTTTAAAGAAGCCTAAATCTAAGACTTTGTGTTGGACTATTGGGTATTTTTAGTTTTTTTAGAAATGTGCACGTGAGTGAGTTTTCATACCCGCTCGCGATCTATTCCACGCAGGTCACACACACCAATTACGTGAATATCGTACGTGAATCACGTGCCTCAATTTACATACAAACATGATTAACAAGTAATCATGTTTGATTACTTGTTAATTTGATTATTAATTAATCGTGTTTGATAGAATGATAGAATGTACAGGGTGTTTAGTTTTATCATATTCTGAAATAAATGAGACTGGATGTCAGTTTTCAAAATCAATTTTAGCAGAGGCACTATATTTATGTCTTCAAAGGCTAGCTGTCATTAAAGTATTAAAACCGTATTAAAGTACCACTTTTATAATGGTACTTTAATACACATTTGCATTTAATACACAAAGCAAAATTTAGGACTTTATTTAGCATTCTATGAACAAATGTGCTTTTATGTAAATAAATAGATGTTATAAACTTTGACTAAAGATTTAATTGGGGGAGCATCTTGTTTACCAGTCAAAACTTCTAATAAATATTACTTTATTTAATAGAAAAAACGAGATATTTTGGACAGAACGTTAAAGGGAATACTAGTTTAACCGTGGTACATCTCCTCGGTATTGTAATTAACATAATCTGTACCACGAGAAGTGATAGTGATTCATCGATTTCACTCTAACACACGTCAACGTACGGACATAATATTTGTAACGAATGCTCTGTAACTGTTATAACTAACCTATGGAAATCGATGAGTCACTATCACTTCTCGTGGTACGGAATATAAAAGGCAACATGTGTAGCTTTCTCTCATCGCAGAAGAAATGAGGTAAAAACATTCGATTCGAAACCTCAAAGCAAGCTATTGTTTGATATAATGTGTGGTTTAGCATTGTCTTGCTGGATCCAAATTGTTTGGAGATGACCGAAGCTTGGACGTTTTGGATTAAAAACTTATACTGTAAGAAAAATATAAAACTTTGGAAGTGAAAAATTTTACTTTGACTAATACCGATTGACAATACCGATTGATTTCCATACACGGATTAAGTATCTTAATTAATACATTACTACATACCCTCCTTATAAAACAGAAATTATATTTCTTCTATCACCCATCAATGTGGTGGTACAGTCACCTATGATTGTATTGTATTTTCCACAAGTATTACTGTAAATGTAACTTTAGCATACGCAAAATAATCGTTATTAGTTCAATAGGCAAAGGAAGTGTATTAATCAACTTTTAATCAACAGTTTTTGCGACACTGATCGAAAATAGCCAAAAATGTCTAATAAGCGTAGGTCCTAAAGTTGTTCGTTTTCCAGATATTCAAAATTTTAATGCAATAAGTTCACCCACTAATTTCCACATGTGTTTCCTTTAAACATGCTTGAGTAACGCGAGCATAATGTGCTGGTGTTCCATCATGCGTAAAATAGCAATCTTGTAGTTTTTGCAAAAATTATTTTCATCAAATGCCTTTGTATGCTCATTTTGTGGAAAATTTATGTAAGCATCGGCTGTTAGTCTCTTTGGAAGACAAAATGAACTAAATAACTGTAAATGTGCATTCTGTATCAGGACCAATTCATCATAGCATTGGTTTACCTGCATCTGCAATGTCAAATCAGGCAAATGATGTCACCAATTTACCTTCATGTACAAGGTCTGTCGTGCTGGCTATATGTATATGGAAAACTACTGCCACTATTTTTATGAAATTTTGTATACAGTTGCACCATGGTTCCATATTCGAGGTGCTCGTTTCAGCTAAAATATTTTCAGCTCTTTCCAACTTTCCGTTATGCCGGAAACGGATAAGGGTCCATTTCCTTATTTTTCGACGTAGAATAAGCTGGCGAAAGCAAAAATTGGAGTTGCTATTAAAAAAAATTAAATAGAAATTATCGTCTTTTTAAGATAACGAAGTTCGGCATAAATTTCTGACAACACCGTATAATTTTTTAAAATATTTTTTAAGGATTATATAAGGTGACTTCTTTATATAAAATGTCACAAAAAGAGAGCCAGTAGCCCTGGCCATAGTAAAAAATGGGTGTAAAAATACCTTATACAATTACAACATCGACATATGAAATAATACATGAACTGACAACGTAATTTTCAAAATCTAATTAATACTAAGTAAAAGTATAGGAAATTGGTAAATTTACAAAATACTGCAAAATACAAAATACTTCTATCCATTCAGTATACGTTTGTTTGGTGCCCTTTCGTACGAAAGCACAACGGTATCGTAGTTCCAAGTTTGCCGTCTGTTAAAATTGTAAAAGTTTACACTTTTTCCACTATTTTCTTTACTGCCCTTGTGGTGTAAAATATTATAACAACGGTGAAAAGACCATTAACTTTCATAATTACATTAGTATTTTTACATTTATTTAAGCTTAAAATTATGTGAATGTACCTGGCTGAATAATGATTTATCACATAGCAGACGACCTGTAGCTCATTTTGTGAAAAATTTATGTAAACATCAGCTGTTAGTATCTTTGGAAGACAAAATGAACTTAATAACTGTAAATGTGCATTCTGTATCAGGACCAATTCATCATAGCCTTGGTTTACCTGCATCTGCAATGTCAAATCAGGCAAATGATGTCACCAATTTACCTTCATGTACAAGGTCTGTCGTGCTGGCTATATGTATATGGAAAACTACTGCCACTATTTTTATGAAATTTTGTATACAGATGCACGCACCATGGTTCCATATTCGAGATGCTCGTTTCAGGTAAAATATTTTCAGCTCTTTCCAACTTTCCGTTATGCCGAAAACGGATAAGGGTCCATTTCCTTATTTTTCGACGTAGAATAAGCTGGCGAAAGCAAAAATTGGGGTTGCTATTAAAAAAAATTAAATAGAAATTATCGTCTTTTTAAGATAACGAAGTTCGTCACAAATTTCTGACCACACCGTATAATTTTTTAAAACATTTTTTAAGGATTATATAAGGTGACTTCTTTATATAAAATGTCACAAAAAGAGAGCCAGTAGCCCTGGACATAGTAAAAAATGGGTGTAAAAATATCTTATACAATTATAACAGCGACATATGGAATAATACATGAACTGACAACGTAATTTGCAAAATCCAATTAATACTAAGTAAAAGTATAGGAAATTGGTAAATTTACAAAATACTGCAAAATACAAAATACTTCTATCCATTCAGTATACGGTTGTTTGGTGCCCTTTCGTACGAAAGCACAACGGTATCGTAGTTCCAAGTTTGCCGTTTGTTAAAATTGTAAAAATTTACACTTTTTCCACTATTTTCTTTAATGCTCTTGTGGTGTAAAATATTATAACAACGGTGAAAAGACCATTAACTTTCATAATTACATTCGTATTTTTACATTTATTTAAGCTTAAAATTATGTAAATGTGCATGACTGAATAATGATTTATCTCATAGCAGACGTCCTACAATATTCCTAGCATAAGTCGTTTGTTATAATTTTACATGTAAATAAATATAGATGTGTGTTAATATGCGTACATTATCTGAGTTAAGAAGTACAATTACATCATTCACAACTGATTACATTAATCACATTTTTATGATGGATGTAATCGCAAACACATTTAATTGCGTAAAAGCCTGTCTTTTTTGATTTTTGAATAAAATCGAATCCAATTGAATTGGACCTTTATTTGTGGACGGCGGGAGTAATTAATTTTGAATTTAGTCCGGGTTTGATTCCATTAAACCGACCTAACGTCAATTTATAAAAACACTGCAATATTCAGGATTACCAGTCCTGGTTTTTAAAGGTACTAGAAAACCAATTCTAATGGTACTAAAATTCACAAAAATGTACTGGACTTTTTTTTTTGTTCGAATTGAAATGATCACTAAAAAACAAATACTTCATATTATTAAACATAAAAAGAACAGGGATATAAAACCTTATTTATAGCAGAGTGAAACATATATTTATTTAACATATATTATATATAATTTAACATATATTTATATTTATATTTATTTTTTTTTATTTATTTGAAACATATTTTAGTTAGGTGCAACCGACAGTATGTCATTTTTTTTAATGGAACACCCATTATATTTTATCACATTATTACTACTAAATTTATTATTACAACTGTATACAGCGTGTTCTATTTAAAAAATTAAGAAAGCAACATTTGAAAAACATTAAGTAAATTTTATGAACACGTTGTATAGTGTATCAATATCTCTGCATGCAGAGATATTATATATTGATTATACCTACTGGCTTTGACTATTATGTGACACAGTTTCAAGGCAAAATTTGATGAAATGCCGTTTTTCGATCGTTTTGATGAAGGTCCTGTAATGAGCACATTTTGGAGAAACAATTGAATATCTCTGAAACTATGAAATTTGTAAGTCTATACAAATTTCACAACTGTCTATATACAGGGTGAGTCAATAGTGCGGGGACGGAAAATTGTGAGTTTACCGTTGAAAATAAAAATAACGTTTTTATGTCATCATACATTATTATCAAAGCTGCATCGATTAAAATTATTTTCAGCTATACAGGGTGTTTCATTATTCCAGGCACGTATTCAACTTATTTTTTTTTAATAGAACCCTATGTATCTTTTCACATATGCAGATTAATTTTCTTAAATGCTATAAATGCATATTTTGCTTTCAAATTTTGAATGCAAGGTTGCCAAGTTATTAATCATCTTATGAAAATTTTTGAAGAATTATGTGATCACTTAAAATTCGTTATCAGCATTATTATTTAATATTGAAGGTTGTAATTTGGCATATCGATAAACAAAGCTTGGGTCTTTCGAACGCCACTAATACTATTTGGTAATATTATACAGGTTGGTTACTAGAACCGGTTAATTTATGGAATGTTTGAGGGACCATAACTTTGTTATTTTAAATGGAACACTCTATATTTCTTCAATGCCTGAGAAGGCTTTATTAATTACCTTTCATTCTTGTTAAGCATATGGTATATCCAGCATGTGTACTTTTTGAGATAATTACACTATTTCAAAAATGTCGGCATAAACTTGATTTTTTCACAAGAAGTAAACTATGAAGAAGACGTTTTTAAACAAATGCAAGTGCGTCTATTTTGTAAAAGATGAAGAACTATACATGTGTTTTTTTACGATAATCTTCTATACAGCAAATAACCGATGTTTTGTAAAAATAACTATGTTAACCGCGTTAATCTTCATTACTACGATATGGTCAACAGTAAGTTTATATGAGAAGTAGCCCACTAACAACAATGGTGCTAAACTATCTGGGCAGGGATTCTAGGATCTTATTTGATCAGATCGTATTTCTTCGAAGCAATCGTCAATGGATAATCTTTTTGAATTTCTTAGAAAATCAATTGCCAAAACTTTTAGATGTTTTACGAGACGTTTGATAAAGAATGTAGTCTCAGCACGATGGTACACCTCTCCTCTATGATAAGATATTTCCAACATACTTAAATAGAATTTTTGAAAAGTTATTTTCTTAATACTATTGTCTGTACATAGATCCATACTTTTCCATCTTTTACGAAATAAATTTACTTGCATTTGTTTAAAAATGTCTTCTTCATAGTTTATTTCTTGTGAAAAATCAAGTTTATGCCGAAATTTTTGAATTAGTGTAATTATCTCAAAAAGTACACATGTTAGATATACCGTATGCTTAACAAAAATGAAAGATAATTAATAAATCCTTCTCAGACATTAAAAAAATATAGGGTGTTCCATTTAAAATGACAAAGTTATGGTCCGTCAAACATATCATAAATTAACCGGTTCTGGTAACTAGCCTGTATAATATTATCAAATTGTATTAGTGGTGTTTCAAAGACCAAAGCTTTGTTTATCGATATGCTAAATTGCAATCTTCAATATTTAATAATAATGGTGATAATTTTAAGTCACCACAATATTTTTCAAAAATTTACACAAAATGATTAATAACTTGGCAACCTTGCATTCAAAATTTGAAAACAAGATACGCATTTATAGCATTTAAAACAGGTAATCAATATATCTAAAAAGATGTATAGGGTTTCATTTAAAAAAATGAAGCTGACCGGGGGTTCTGGAATTGTGGAGCACCCTGTATGGTTGAAAATAATTTTAGTCGATGCAGCTTTGATTATAAACTATGATGACACAAAAGCATTTTCTTTATTTTCAACAGTAAGGCCACAATCTTCCGTCCTCGCACTATTGACTCACCCTGTATATGGTTGTGATAACAAATTTAGTAGTATTCATATATGCTAATATATGAATACTGATGATAAAATATACTGGGTGTTCCATTTATAAAAATTGTATAAGTGAAAATAATTTTAGGTAATAAAAATCAAACAATTTTTGTAAATATCATTTTGTTTTTTCTCAATTGCTATAAAGACTATCGTCCGCCGGGATACTTATAACTCACCCTGTATATAAATATTTACTAGGATATACAGGTTGTATCTGAAAGACTGCAACAAACTTCAAAGGGCGATTCTTTAGTGAATTTTTGTGGGTTAGTGAAACGGTTTCGAAACATAGCTTTTTTAAAAAATAATCCGCCACTACCACAAACTCTATCAAATGCCAACGATATAAACAATTATCTAATATCTGCTATTCCTCCTTCTTCTTCGTCGCATTAAATAAAAAGTTTTTACCTAAATACATATAAAGTTGGAGTTAAGGTTTGCGAACTTCAACATATCCCCCAAGCAGAAGTCGAGGAAGTCTTTCTTTCAATGAAAAACACATCAGTTGGTGGTGATGGTATTTCTTAGTATATGTTAATATTATGTTATCCACATATCATTCAATTTTTAACATACATTATCAATACTTGTCTCGAGACCAACACATTTCCTTCCTCCTGGAAGGAAGCTAATTTCGTTCCTATTCCTAAAATAAAATAATACCTGAGTTTAACCTCTACATAGTCTACATTGTCCGTGTGTTTGATCGGGGAATGGTTACAGTTTTGGTTCTTATAGATTATTCGAAAGCGCTTGACTTCTTTGGTGTGGACACTCTTATCTCTATTTTACATTACAATGGCTTGGGCAATAACTCAATCTCTCCTCTTACTCAATATTTAAAGGGTAGATCGCAAAAGGTGGTTTTAAACGATCGCCAGTCTCTACGACGACCATTAATTTCTGGCGTACCGCAAGGCAGTATTCTCAGTTCGCTTTTATATAATGTATATACATCTACGATGTGAGAATGACTTCAATATTGTAAATTTCACTCATATGCTGACGACACCCAGATGTACTACTCGTTCCCACCTGCAGATTTTCTATGTGCAATAAATTTTATAAATGTGATATATTAAACATCTTGCAATATTCGAAAGAACATTCATTGCACATCAATAATAATAAAACGATAGCTATTGTTGAGGCCAACACAAAATTTGTTATTTTGTTCACTGCACATGCGCGTCTCTGGCGCGCACGTTTAAAAACCCGATAAGAGAGATTGAGCGTGTAGATCGAAGCGTTCACAAGTGCTTTTAATTTCGTTTCTTATTTAAATCGTACCGTTACGTGCGCATTTACGACCTGGCTGGAAAGTGTTGGGGAACAAGGGAGGGAAAGCAATATAGTAAGATTTTATTTATTTTTTCATCTTTTATTTTATATTTCTAAAACAAGTTCTCCGCGGAAAGCGGAAACCAGCACCTGCACGATCCCGACTAATTGTCGCGCGTTCATTTGGTCCTTCGAGCCGGATTTTCCGCCTTTTCTCATCAATTTTCATTAAACTTATTGTTCATTTTTGATTATTACCTCGATAAACCGGTCGCCAATCTCAACATCTGGTCTCCATACCTTTCAACAACGAGCCTTCGTTCCTCAATTCGAGCACGAGCCACATCTGGTCACCTAAAACAAAAAAAAAAAAAAAACTGTTTTCGACTCTTTAGTCTTTTATTCTTGAAATTATCTCCCATATACTTTCGTTCTTTTCTTCCATCAATTGGAAAAGGAAAGGCTATTTAATCAACTTACCATCAGAATTTTCTTTATTTTACTTTAGGAATTTATTTTATTTTTATCGAGCAACATCTACAGCTTATTCCCTTTGGAACATTCACTTTCATTTATTTATTCAGTTATTTTACTTTGTTTCTTTCGTCTTTACGCTCCTCATTCATTCCACGTGGATTATTATTTTCTCTTCTCTTTTTTTTTTATCGATTACTTATCGATTTCGTTCCCTTTGGAACAATCATCTCCATTTTTTTTCTTTTCTTCTCGGCGTTTTTACGTCTCTCTTTGGAGTACTCGTTTCTCCTTTTCTCTTATCGATTACTTATCGATTTCGTTCCCTTTGGAACAATCATTTTCATTTTTTTTTCGTTTCTTCTCGGCGTTTTTACGTCTCTCATTGGAGTACTCGTTTCTCCTCTTCTTTTATCGATTCATTATCGATTCGTTCCCTTTGGAACTTCATACCTTTGTCTTCTTTATTCAATTCTTGTTTTTCTTGTGAATTACGTTTCTCTTTGCCCTCTCATGGCGGACAAAATTGCAAGATTAACTCTCAAACGCAATATCTTTATTAATAGAATCTCAGAAACCTTTGCATTCGGTAACAACTTACCTAATGATCCTCCTGATCCTATACAAAACCTTATTTTCATGGAAAGAGTTCAAGATGTTGAAACTACTTACAAAGATTTCCAAACTGTACACAATCAAATGGTTGGCCTTATTGAAGAAGCAGATTTTCCTGCTCAAGACAGCATCCGAAAAAGGGTAGACTCTGACTATTATATGATCAAGGCATTATGTCATCAAATGCGCCCTACAGAAGCCTCTTCTGCGACAACTTCTTCGTTAACTACTACACCGAAGCTCAATAAACTTCAATTGCCTATTTTTGATGGCAATCATAAAGAATGGCATACATTTTTTGATTTATATAAAACCATGGTGCACGAAAATGCCTCTTTATCGCCCATTGCCAAGTATCAATATTTACTCACCTCTTTAAAGGGAGAAGCTTATAATCTTCTAAAAGGGTTTCCTGTAACCAACGACAATTATGAAATCGCATATAACGCCTTAAAGGGACGTTATCAAAATAAAAGACATTTGGCTACGCTTTACTTCCATGAACTTCTTAATTTCAAGTCAATTAAAGACGAATCATCAAAAACGTTTCGCCGCTTGATTGATATTTTCAAAGAAAACACTGAAGGTTTCCGAATGTTGGGGTTTCCTGTTGATGCCTGGGATTTTATGCTCTTCAATTTACTTTTACTGAAGTTAGACACAAAAACGAAAACCCTATTTGAAGCAGATCATACGTCCTTCGACATTCCAACGTACAATCAGTTGATTGATTTTCTAGAAAAGAGAGCCAAAGCATTAGATTCTGTATCACTAACGTCATCGGAAACTATCCTTAATCGTCCAAAAACCACTCCACGAGAGAGCGTTACTAATTTGAAGATTGAAACTAAATCCCATCTTAAGTGCGTTCTATGCAAAGAATCTCATCCAATTTACTACTGTGCAAAGTTTAATGGAAAATCGTCGTCGGAGCGCCTCTCAATCGCAAGAGACCATAATCTATGTCGCAATTGTTTAAGCGCCAAGCATACAACACAAAACTGCACATCACCTCATCGATGTCGCAAATGCCAACAACATCATCATACTTTACTTCATTTTGACACTTCGCCTACGCCTTCAGTTCATGTGGGAACCTCTTGGCACAACCCACCAAAACTAGAATCAGAAATTTATTCAAGAGTTATTCTACCCATTGCTTATGTCAAAATTCAAGATCAATTTGGACAATGTCATACCGTAAGGGCTTTGATTGATTCGGGCAGCACGTCCAACTTTATCACAGATAAGCTGTCGAAAAAATTACGTCTCCCACGTTCATATCATTCCTCTTTGGAAATAAAAGGACTCAACTTTATGACGTCCATTTGCAACAAAGGCTCCGTTCCTTGTCACATTCAACCTATCCAAAATGTTGAACCGTACTTAACCTTCCAAGCAATTGTCACTCAGAGCATCTGTTCTCCTCAACCGTCACTGACATCTATCCTTGAATCATATCCTCATTTAAAACAATTAATTTCTCCCTCATTATTAGCGTCCACTTCCATGGAAGTTGATTTGTTGCTGGGCGCCGAACTAGTCCCCCAAATTCTCCTGGGGGGACGGATTCAAAACAATCTCAACGATCCAGTAGCTTTGGAATCTATCTTCGGCTGGATTTTGATGGGAAAAACTTCTTCGTCACATCTACCTTCTTCATTATCAACGTGCTTGTCCACGACTGATGATTCCTTGGCCAAATTCCTTGAACGATTTTGGGAAATTGAATCCATAGAGAAGGTCTTACCCTTGACCTCTGAAGAGCGTCAATGTGAAACGTATTTTCAAGAAACCTACACACGTACCGAGACTGGCAGATTTATCGTTTCACTCCCATTTAAACAGTCAGCACCCGTCTTAGGGCAGTCGTATCAATTAGCAGTAAAGCGATTTCATTCATTAGAAAACAGATTGCTAAAGAATTTGACTTTACGCCAGGATTACATCAATTTTATGAGAGATTACCTGAATTCGGGTCATATGTCGTTGGTCAGAGATCCTGAAGTAACAGTAAAATCAGCGTTCTATATTCCTCATCATTGTGTACTTCGGCCTGAAAGCGCCTACACCAAATTGCGAGTTGTATTCGACGCATCGGCTATCACATCTAATGGGCAATCTTTAAATGATGTTCTTTTAATAGGACCTAAACTCCAACAAGATATTGTTAAAATTTTATTAACTTTTCGATGCTATCCATTTGTATTTACTTGCGATGTGAAGCAGATGTATAGACAAATTCTTGTCACTCCGAAAGATAGAGATTTTCAAAGAATTTTGTGGCGATTTTCACCGACTGAACCTTTACAAGAATATCGTCTTAATACGGTGACGTATGGTGTAGCATCTTCACCTTTTTTGGCTCTACGCACACTTCTTGAATTATCGAACCTTTACGCTCATGAATTTCCAATGGCGTCCAAGGCTTTACAAAACAATGTTTATATTGATGACATCGTTACTGGCGCTTATTCGATGAAAGAAGTTCGTGAATTACAACAGCAACTAATTGATCTTTTAAAGAAAGGAGGCTTTGAATTACGAAAATGGGCAAGCAATTGCTTGGAGATCTTACAATCAGTATCAGAAAATGATTTACAACATCCCGTTTCGATGGATTATGATGAAATAAGTTGCATCAAGGTTCTGGGACTTCAATGGAATCCTACTACGGATACGTTTACCTATTCCCATTTCATCCGCAATACTCCATGCACCAAAAGATCCATGTTATCGGACATAGCTCGTATCTATGATCCTCTGGGTTTTCTAACTCCTTGCACATTAAAGGCAAAACACTTTATACAACAACTGTGGCAATTACAGATTGGTTGGGATGAAGCACCATCAAAAGATATATGTCAAAAGTGGCAAAAGTTCAAAGACAATCTTAAATTTCTTTCAAACTTACGCTTACCTAGATTAATTGTACCCTCCAATACACAGTCACTTCAACTCCACTTGTTTTGTGATGCTTCACAGGTGGGATATTGCGCT
This sequence comes from Onthophagus sagittarius, assembly GCA_036711965.1. Classification (NCBI taxonomy): domain Eukaryota; kingdom Metazoa; phylum Arthropoda; class Insecta; order Coleoptera; family Scarabaeidae; genus Onthophagus; species Onthophagus sagittarius. The sequence continues at coordinate 60,332,007 of JASERS010000002.1, read as the reverse complement.
GTTGCATATTTATGTTGTAAAAGCTTTGATCAATCGATTACTACTACCTTTTTGTGTGCTAAATCACGAGTGGCACCTTTGAAATCCATTTCTATTCCACGTCTGGAACTATCAGCCGCAGTTTTGCTAGCCAATTTATTGGAAAAATTAAAAGAAATTCTAGCCCCGCATATCAGCTTTGATTCTATTACTGCTTGGTCGGATTCCCAAGTCGCCTTGACCTGGATTGCAACATCACCCGCTCGGTGGAAAGCTTTTGTATCTAATCGTGTGAGTTATGTTCAAGAGATTCTACCTTCTTCATCTTGGAAATACGTACCTTCTTCCGAAAATCCGGCCGATTGTGGCTCAAGAGGTCTTTTTCCTGAAGCTTTACTTTCTATGAAATTATGGTGGGAGGGTCCTTCCTGGCTCCGTAATCCACCAGAAAAGTGGCCTATTCAACCTCGTCTCAATTCTGAAACAAAAGAATTAATTCATGAACAAAAGGGGTGTACCCAAGTTCACACTCTAGAGATTCAAAGTAACCTTTTTGATATTCTTCTGAATAAATTTTCTTCTATCAATAAAATAAAACGTATAGTAGCATATGTTTTACGGTTCGTTCTTCATTGTAGAAAACAAAACGGCTTCTCATCAATAGTTTTATCTCCACTAGAGATTCAAAATGCTTTCTATAAACTCATAAAATTCACTCAAAAACAACATTTTTCATCACTTTTCAATTCTATTAAATCAAATCAATTCCTTGCTAAACCATTCCGTAAACTGGCTCCATTTGTGGATGGAAACAAGCTTCTCAGGGTGGGTGGCAGACTAAAAAACGCGATCGTGCCGTTCGACCATAAACATCCAGTGCTTTTACCTAAAACATCACGTTTAAGTGAACTAATCGTGCAAGATATTCATAAATCTTACCTTCATCCGGGACCAAGAACTCTGCAATCCTTGGTACAACAGCAGTTTTGGATCATCTCAGCTCGACAACTGGTTCGTCAAGTTACATCTCAATGCGTTCGATGTTTTCGATGCCGGCCAAGGTCCTACGCTCCCTTTATGGCAGATCTTCCGTCGTACAGAGTGTCTCAAGTGAAGGCGTTCTCAACAGTTTCCGTGGATTTTGCTGGTCCGATTTACACGACATTGAATCGCTGTCGAGGATCCAAATCTATCAAATCCTATTTTTGCGTATTTGTCTGTACATCTACCAAAGCCATTCACATTGAATTAGTTACAGATTTGACTACGGAAGCGTTTTTAGCAGCATTACGGCGTTTCATTTCAAGAAGAGGTCCCTGCTCTTTAATTCTCTCCGATCAGGGAACAAACTTTGTTGGAGCGAATAATCGATTGAAGGAGCTGGTAGAAATTTCGGGTCAACGCCTTGGACTCAATTGGATATTTCATCCACCCGGAGGTCCTCATTTCAATGGACTAGCCGAAGCGGGCGTCAAGTCTGTAAAAACTCATCTACTACGTGTTATTGGGGATCAACGTCTCACTTTTGAGGAGATTTATACAGTACTCACCGAAATAGAAGCCGTACTCAACTCCAGGCCTCTCACTCCGATGTCAAACGATCCAAACGATCTTCAACCATTAACCCCAGGTCACTTTTACACTTAGAACCACTTAATAGTTTGATTTTAGATCCTAACCTCACCGACATTCCAATCAATCGACTCGATCGATGGCAACTTCTTCAACGAATGGTTCACGATTTCTGGAGACGATGGAACGTAGAATACCTGTCGACGCTTCAAGCTCGAGAAAAATGGAACTCATCCACTACTAGTCCGGCTATCGGGGATCTGGTGGTTGTGAAGAACGAACAGCTTCCGGCGGTAAAATGGGAAATGGGTCGTATAACACAACTTCACCCCGGAGTCGATGGAATTGTTAGAGTTGTGACAATTCGAACCCGTAACGGTTTACTCACAAGACCGACAGTGAAGATATGCCCGCTACCAACCGAAGAAACATCAACAACCTAACCTCTATTTTAATTCGCTAGGATCAATGTTAAATTTTATTCTGTATTTTCGCTTTACTTATTGTAACTTCCAATTTGCAATTAATTTAAAATTCAATTTGTTCAAATTTAATTTTGGTGGGTGGCTAATGTTGAGGCCAACACAAAATTTGTTATTTTGTTCACTGCACATGCGCGTCTCTGGCGCGCACGTTTAAAAACCCGATAAGAGAGATTGAGCGTGTAGATCGAAGCGTTCACAAGTGCTTTTAATTTCGTTTCTTATTTAAATCGTACCGTTACGTGCGCATTTACGACCTGGCTGGAAAGTGTTGGGGAACAAGGGAGGGAAAGCAATATAGTAAGATTTTATTTATTTTTTCATCTTTTATTTTATATTTCTAAAACAAGTTCTCCGCGGAAAGCGGAAACCAGCACCTGCACGATCCCGACTAATTGTCGCGCGTTCAGCTATTGTATTTGGATCTGACCATGCCCGTGTGCGTTTGGGTCAAATGAATTTTGTAATAGACGGGCAACAAATCGAGTTTCGGACATCGGTAAAAAATCTGGGTGTTGTAATGGATCGCAGATTAAATTTTCTCTTTAAACTATCTGAATGAAAATACGAAAAATGTCATCAATGTTGTCTAAATTTAATTTTTGTGATACTGTTTATGGTCCTTTTCTCTCGGTGGCGGATGCGAGCAGAGTGCAGACGTTACAAAAATTATGTCTGAGGTTGATGTACGGTATAAGATCCCGACAACCTATTTCTTACAAATTAAAAGTAGAAAAATGTTTGAATATGGATAATCAGCGATTCTTGCATAGCTTAAGTTTATATCACAAAATCATCACCACCAAATTGTCGTCATACCTATATGAGAAAATAACATATCGGACTGATATACACAATCTTAATTTCAGACATTGAAATGTACTCGAAATGCTGGATCTAGTGCAATTGTACTAACTCACATGCGTCAAGTTGCGAGTCAGGGTTTTAGCTTTAAGAAGTTAAAAGTTGAGCGAGTCTTAAGACTAGGACAAAAACTATTATAACACAGTACAATGTAATGCTACATGGATTACCGCATTATCTATATTGTATGTTGATTCCTAGATCGCAAGTTCACAATGTAAAGCTAAGGCGAATAAATAGCCTTACTACTCCTAGCCATAAGACGTCTAAATTCCGTGGAAGTTTTGCGTACAGAGCAGCCACTGTTTATAATAAGTTCATAGATCTTTATAATTTAGGCTCTGTACAAGCTTTTAGGTGAGCTTTGAAAGAGAGACTCTTATATGAAGAAACCTCTAATATTTATTGATTTTGATTTTATATTTTTGCAATATTTTGTTTTGTTTTCTTTTGTTATGATTATGATTATTATTGCTTTCTTTCTTTTATTTTATTTAAAAGTTGTATAATAATTGTTTATGTTTTATTAGTTTACTTTATTCTAGGGAAATTAATATTTTTGTAACTAGCTATGCTGTACCTATGTTTTTTTTTGGGCAAATATACAATACAATACAATACAATACCTTAACTTTTCACTCTTGACTATGACTAAAACTAAAACACGTTACATGAAACCACTGTAATTAAGACGGTTAAATCTGAATGTGTCTAGTTCGAAATAGGTGCAAATCTAAGACACACTCGATTCTAAGATGCACCCCATTATTAGATACATCTATCTGACAAAAATAATGCATCTTACAATTAAATTCGAATGAATACTTTAGTTGTGTTAAAAAAAAAAGAAATGACTGAAAATGTTTCGAAAAACGAAACAAAACCGATTTAAAATATTGATAAACTGATCAAGTATTAACTAATAACAATTAATTTCTTAATGGAAATCAATAAAAGGATTTCGTTTTTCAGAAAGAAGGGTGACAAAACCGTTGAGTTGATAGGATTAATCTCGGAAGAAAAGGAGAACGTTTGGTGATTTATTAGATCTGGCGCTTTAGATGACACTAAAAGAGCTCTATTAAACTCCCTTCCGTTTGCTTTTATCTATACTATGCGATAAAGTCTTGAATAAAGGAAAAAATCGGAGCGCAACTCTTTCTTTTTTTGTTTTTTCGATTTGGGCCCTCTTATTTTTCCTATATGGGTCAGCGTCCATTAAAAAGTTCAACTTTGTTACTAATTTCTCTTCGTAAAGTTGTTAATGACCGTTACGTGTGGAAGGGTCAACGTTAATCTCTTGGCAATATTTTTTATGGGTAAACCAACCCTTGTTTCAATTTCGATTTACATTATCCGGTGTAATTACGCGTTATAAATCGCATGTATAAAATTGTAAAAGTATGATTTAGTAATTATTATTTATATTTTATGGGTTTTTCGTCAACTAAATCACTTGGTGTAATATTATATTTTCCGAGACTTAATTTCCCACTTTGTATGCAAATTCAAGTACAAGTCGGTACCCCAAAAAAAAGTATTTTTAAGTTTATGACTTTCTTATGTAATTTAAGAAGAAAGAATGTTTATGAAGAAAGTAATTAAATTGTTAAAATTTTTTATTGTTTTATTCGAATTTAGAATGTCTATGTCGTTTCTTTTTTGAAAGGTGATATCCATAACGAAAACAGAATCTTTCGCTGAAAGGAGGTTGATTTCCTGTGGAAATATTTTCTTCCCTCAGGGAATAAAGGGATCCCGAAAGCAGCTTTGGAGATGCCTTTACCTTTTTCTGCCCAACAAAAAGGTCTCTCCCTTTAATCGATCATCAATCGTCATGGTTTCAATGCGATATAGCTTCTTGTGTCAGTATTTGGACCCACTTACCGCCCCCAAATAGAAAGTTTTGTGGATATAAAATTTCTTTTTCTTCCCTTTAAAAATATCATCATATAGGGACGTGTTTGTTCTCGGTTTGAACCATTTACTTTTGGTCTGGGGACATCTGTTCGTGGTTACTTCGGGTTTTACAGTCTAACTGAAACGTTGTCGCATTCTACAAACTTCTCCGTCTGTTAAATTGTTTTCTTAGGCCATAAAAATAACTTGGCTATTTACTTTCAAACTCAATTACTTCTCGTGATTTTTTCGAAAACTTAGTAATAAGATGCCATTAAATGAAATCAACTAGGTGTTCACAAAGTATAAGATTCCTTGTAACTGAAGCGACGATATATCAACCTTAATGGGGTATGCAACGAAGATATTTTATGCAAGTTATACCTCGGAAACCCCGAGGACCTATTTGTTCGCGTAGACTTTTATCGTTGTGGTGTAACATTCTTAGCTACACTGTGACAAACGGTTACACGCCTCTATGAGTTCTCAGAATACGTGTGTTACGTTAGAAGTAAGGAAAATAAATGTTGATCATGTGTCTTTAATAAGAAACCGGTCGAGATAAGATGTTAATTTCGTTAAAGCTCTCTCGCTACGTCTTAAAAGTCTCCTAAGACAGTTTTAAGTCGCTTTTCGTAACTTCATTACGTACAAATAGTAAGGCAACATCGGATAATCTTAAACGCATTACACTCTCAAACTCATTTAGGGATTTATTTTACTAATTCAACTCCATAAGGAATTACATTCTTAAACGAATTTTAAATAAAACACATCCTCCCATTAATTTAAGTTTTTCTTTCTCATATATCTCCCGGGTCATCATTTAAATAACAAAGTCCCCACAAAATCCCAACATAACTTGGCCCCGTTTATATTTAATCCGACCCTAGCCTATTTAAAAAAACATTGCAACATCGCGGAATACCCCGTATATCACAAGGGATACTTTGATATTATAATTTTCCTTTTGAGTGTATTAAAAAATAATTTCATTATACATGCATGTATATGAATGCGCGTGAATTATAATATTGGGTAATTAAATTTTATTGCTTTTGGAGAACAAATTCCTTCTCACTATCATAAAGTTAGTTACATTGTTTTGGGTCAGATGGTTGTAATGAAGTATGCATAAGTTATCACGCCGCCGCGTCGGTTATTGCTAGTATACAAGTGAATGTGGGAAGTATTGTTGTTAACAGTTTCATGAGAGGAGAATTTAAATTAGGAGTTATTGTTTGCAGCGTATTTTCATACGAAATCCTAGGTATATTGAATTTTCATGTAACGTATATTCGAATATATTGGGTAATCACGCACTCAAAATACCACTCTTAAAATACCGAATAGGGGGTTATTTCGACAAGCTGGTTATTCATATTATATCAATCTTATATGTTAATAATATTTGTTAACGAAAAATAGCTAAGTGTTTAAATATGTTTAAGGTGGCCTGCATACTGTTTGGAGAGCATTTGATCATCAAAGACAAGCATAAATCGTTCTTTGAAAATTTTTGATTACATCTAAGTCTTAATCTGTTTAAAATGATTGTGAAATATAACTGTTACAGTTATTTGCAGAAAGATAGATACTGCTGGAAGAAGACTAAACGTTACTTAGCTGCTGTATTAGAGATTGGCAGAAGGAAATTCAGTTCAACTTAACCAAATTCTTGACACAGATGGCTAATTCTTGAAGAGACCTGGTAATTTCATGTAAACGCGAAAATATTACCTAAATAAAATATTGTAAATGCCTTGAAGAAATGAAATGCTGCTGACAGATGGCGATATGCTGCTTGTACGATACTAAGTTCTGGTAATGAAGGATTTGATGTTGGTGATCTTGTTTTCAGATTTGTTTTCCACTGTATTAATAAATGTCGGTACCATAAAAAATTACTGCCAGTAAATTATTAAATGTTTATGCTTATAAATGCTTATTAAACTGCTTGTAGAGGATGACATTTCTTGCTAAAAACAGATTATCAAAGGTAAGTGTAAAATGATCTTGGGAAATTTTCGATTGCAACTAAGTCTTAAACAGATTTTAGAATGATTGCCAAAATATTATTATTACTGTTTGCAGAAAGATAGAAACTACTAAAAGAAGGCTAAACACTATTTGCAACGTATTCGAGATTGGTAGAAATTTAGGGGACCAAATATTGCTATTAGTCTTGAAGAAGACTTATAACATCCTGTAAAGGCCTAACTGCTGCTTTAAAATAACTAAATTTTAAAACATATCAAAATTGTGATAAAATATTTCCAACACAGTGCTTGCTTTAATGAAGAAGATGCTTTGAGGAAAGCAAAAGCCGCTGACTGATGGCTACATGCTGCTTGTAGGACACTAAACGAAGGATTTGATATTGATACTTTTATCTTCAGCTTTACTTTCTTAAAAATTTACTGCCAACAGCTTATTAGATACTTGTGGCTGAAACGAAGAATCTGCTTGTAGAGGATGATATTTATTGAAAAAGGTAAATGTCTGGATACTACTACAAAGGACTACATACTGTTTTGAGAGCATTTGATCATCAAAGACAAGTATAAATCGTTCTTGAAAAATTTTTGGTTACATCTAAATTTTAATATGTTTAAGAAGATTGCCAAATATAACTATTGCTGTATGCCGAAAGATAGACACTGCTGGAAGAAGACTGGACGCTACTTGGAGCATATTAGGGGTTGGTAGAAGAAGATCCAACCCAACCTAACTAAATTGTCGTAGCAGATGACTAAATAGTGCTTTGTGCGGACCAAATATTGCCAACAGTCTTGAACAAGACTTGTAACTTTCTGTCAACGCCCAAAAAAAGCAGTACTTTAAAATATCTATATATTTAAAGATGTCAAAGTGGTAATAAAATATTCCGAAATAGGGCTTGCTTTAATGAAGAAGTTACTTTGACGAAAGCAAAAGCTGCATCAGCCATCAGTCAGATGGCTGATGTTGCTTGTAGGAACTAAATGAAAGATTTGATATTGATGCTCTTATCTTCACCTTTACTTTCCACTCATCAGTAAATCTCCATTCAGTAGCTTAGAAATTTACTGCCAACAGTTTATTAGATGATTGTAGCAGAAACGAAGAAACTGCTTGTAAAGGATGACATTTAGTGAAAAAAGCAAATGTCTGGATACTACTACTAAAGGTCTACTTTATGTTTCGAGAGCATTTGATCATCAAAGACAAATGTAAATCGTTCTTCGAAAATTTTTGATTACACCTAAATCTTAGTGCGTTTAAGGTGATTGCCACGTGTTGCTTTCCGCGGAAAGATAGAAAAAGAAGACAATGAAGTTCTAGACAGATATGGAGTGAAGTTAAAGGACTTGGGGTTGTGATGAATGGCAGGGCTTCGTCCTTACCGTCGCATCGTCAGAACCTTGACCGTATTAACAGTTATTTTATAGAAAGTGTAAACGAGCTTGTGGATTGTTTGCCGTCTGTTAATTTGGATTTTTGTAAACATAATGCATGTCAAAATCAATTTGTATTTAAAAATGTAGATGAGGCAAAGGTGCGGTTTATCACATCCGCTTAAGCTGAGTGTCTTTCGAAGAGTAAACTTCCAACGCTTTGAAAGCAAGGGGTTGTTATTCTTTAAGCACAGGTTGATGATCCAAAGCAATTGAAAGATTTTAGATCTATAAGTATTCTTCCAACGTTATCTAAGGTGCTTGAAAAAATTATGAAACAGCAGCTGGCGAGTTACGTAGAGGATAATTGATTGTTGCCTCGGGAGCAGTCTGATGATATCCTTATCGCTACTTAAAAATCTGAATTGGGTAAAGACTCAAAAGACAAATGACGGCTCTCCATGAAAAGAAAATGAATAACACTCACGTATGTGGCGCTTATCTTTAGTATGCAATGAAAATATCTTCTGCTAGCAGTGTTTACAGCCTTACAAGCAGTATCCAGTCTTTCATCGGCAGTTTGAACTTCTGAAATGAAGATTTTATATTCTACCAACAGTATTTGATATTTTAAAAGCAAAATCAAAATATTGTTTTGGATTGTTTTGTGGATGCATTTGAAATCTTTTAGAAGCAGTGCCAAATTATCTGGAGACGTTTCAGATTTTGCAGAGGTAATATCAAGTCTTGTGTAAGCATTACAAGTCTTCTAGAAGTAGTATCAAGTCTTCTGATAGTATTTCAAGTCTTCTGGAAGCATTTGTAGTCTCCTAGAAGCAGTATCAAGACTGATAGCATTTCAAATCCTTTAGAAGCAGCATCAATTCTCTTGGAAGCATTTTAAGTCTTCTAGAAACGGTATCAAGGCTTTTGGAGGTAGTATTAATTATTCTAAAAGCATTTCAACTCTTCTAGAAGCAGTATCAAGTCTTTTGGGCTGTAGCAAGTCTTCTGGAAGCATATGAAGTCCGTTAGAAACAACGTCAATTCTTTTGAAGCATTTTAAGTCTCTTAGCAGCAATATTATCTTTCGGATATTTTTCAAGTCTTCTAAAAGCAGTGTAAAGTTATTTGGAGGCAGTATCAACTATTCTGAAAGCATTTCAGGTCTTTTAGAAGCAGCATCAAGTCTTCTGAAAGCATTTCAAGTCTTCTTGAAGCATTTGAGGTGTTCTGGAAGCAGTATCAAGTTATATGAAAGCTGTAACAAAACAGTTGAAAGTATTTCAAGTCTTCTGCAAGGATTTAAATTCTTCTAGAAGCAGGTTTTTTGGAGGTAATATTAACTCATCTAAAAGCATCTCAAGTATTTTAGAAGCAGCATCAATCGTTTTGGAAGCATTTCTTTTAGAAGCGGTATCAAGTCTTTTGGAGGCAGTATCAGGTTCTAATACCATTTTAACTCTTCTAGAAGCAGTATCAAATCTTTTGGAGGTTGTATCAAGTCTTCTGGAAGCACGTGAAGTCCGTGAAGTCCATTAGAAGCAGCTTCAAGTCGCTTTGAAGCATTTCAAGTCTTCTAGAAGCAATATTGTGTTTTGGATATATTTCAAGTCTTCTAGAAGCAGTGTCAACTCATTTGGAGGCGTTTCAGGATTCCGAGAGGCAATACCAAATCTTTCCCAAATATTTCAAGTCTTCTGAAAGTACTTCAACCCTTCTGGAAGCATTTCAAGTATTCTGAAAGTATTTCGTGTCTTCTATAAGCAGCATGAAGTATTTTAGAAGCATGTAAAATCTTTGGAAAGCAGGACCATTTCAGATCTTGTGGAAGTAATGTCTAGAATCTCCTGGAAGCAGTGTCATATCTCAATTCAAAATATATGCTCTCCGAAGCAACCTACTTAGGAAAAAACCTATGTATTCAACTGAACAATTTTCAAAATATGGAAAAATATGAAAGGTAATATAAAAAAATTATGGCCTGAGAATGTCACATTTTTTTGATGTTTATCTGTGCTGGCCTAGTACTTTCACCCCGACTTGTAAACTCTCACTCCCCAGAATGGTTGTTGCACTGTGTTGTATAAGAAATCCATGCACTGTCAAGAAAAGACTTTCAGTTTCTTGCTTTAATACTGCTTCTTAATAAAATTAAAATATCATACTTATTAAAATTAAAATGTCTAAAAATTAAAGATGATGCAAAAAAATGATGCGAGAAGATATTTTCAGAAATGTAAATTCTGGCCGAAGATTGCTGTAACTATTTTTAATTTTAGCCTTGTTTTCCACCACACATTAGTCAATTGCCATTTAGTAGCTTAAAGCTTTTTAAAATAATCTTAACACCAGACTATTTCCAGTGCAAGAATAAAACTTAATAGTTCTAGTAGATTATTAGATGCTTATGGCAAAAACGAAGACATTGCTTGCAGAAGATTTCGTTTCTTGCAAAAGGGCATTGGATACTGATGGTAAAGTGCAACGCATACTTTAGAAAACACGATGTTGGATGTTGTGAAGCAATGATTTGCAATTTTATGTAAAAGACTAAGTACTTCTTCGAAATGTCTAAACATGGCATTTATGATTACATCATGCTTGTAGAAAATTAAATTCTGCTACTGGAAAGCTTGAAGACAGTGTTAATGTATGTCTATTAGAATCAAATTGAGTCTTATTAAAACACAAAATATTGCCAGCAGATTATTAAGTACTTATGGCAGAAATGAGGGCCCTCTTGAAAAAGATTTTTTCATCTTCAGAACATTTGAAACTACATACAAAAGATTAAACACTACTTCTAAAATGTTTGTTGGAAATGTCTTGATACTGCTTACAAAATGCAATACTTCTTGCAAAAGCAAATGTATGCTGCTGGATTAATTGCAGATTATTACACTAAGTGCAGATACTTAGAGATAAGTAATAACTCACTATTAATTTAAGATTAAATATTTAAATAGATCATCGTCTGAAATAGTTTCGTTCTGATTTTGGACAAAATTATAATGTAATCAGTATCAGCTCTTTTTAATTACTCACCACTATTTTCTAAGAAATCAAAATTAATTAATTTTGTTACGATTCCATAACAAAGAAACGTTTGTATTAACATAATAAAAAAGTAATATTATTCTGTATGGAACAAAAAGAAATAAAACAAGAGTGTTCTTAATGTTTCTAGCTCATTAAACTGAAACGGTAGCAAGCAACTTGGGCTTAAAGTTCTCACTCGTTTCCGCTAACGGAAAAGTTCCGAAACTTGTCTTCCGACCACAACCACCAGGAAATTATCACTTTTTGCGTTTACTTTCAAGGATTTATTCCAATTTGTTTTATGTACTCAACAAGAATTTAATAAACATTACCTTTTTGTCGGATTACAACAGAACAAAGCTCTTTATTTTTATTTCGTTTAAAATAAATGTACAAAGTTAAATCTAAATAATTTATTTTCATCACAAATTTTGATCGGAAATAAATTTCCTGATTTAAGCTCCGAATTGAACATGACACATTTAAAATTTATAACGAATATTAATTGAAATTAATTGTTTATATGTAGTTATCCGAAATATCACAACGGCCATAATTTACGCTCGGAAAAGGCGTGATTCAAAAACTTTTTCCGATTCGTCCAACGGGAAAAATGTACAAAGCATCATGTTCATGTTGACACCAAACACGAAATACCGATGGAATAAATTTACATGAATCTGGACGAACGGCACGTTTTGTCATTTGAAAAAGCGACTCGCTTTCAGTTTTCATTCGTCGAGGAAGCTGTGTACCGAAAAGTTACAAAGGAGGACCACTCAAAGGGGACTTTTCAGCGAAGACCCAAAGGTTTTGGATGTTTTAATTTAAATTTAACACTCGTAAATGAATCCGAAATCTCGTTAATGAAAATGTACGACAAAGATACACATCTTTGGGGTTTCTAAATGAGTACTTTGACCCGTTGAGGAAAGGTTGATGTCCTCGACGATTCTTACCCTTTTTTGTGATAGGATTTTCTACTTCACAGATCTTTTAAGGCATACATTATAGGGGGAAACACCTCCAGACGAAAACCATGTTTATGTCGTTGACTGAGCAAGAAATGTCTCCGAGTGTTTTCAGCATCATAAACGATTTAAAAGAATAAATCTTCTCTCATTTTTCAACCAAACTCGAGGTCTTCTAACGCTTGACATAGAAATGTAAGGTTATTACGCATATGAGGTGAAAGCCCTTCGAGGTACAACAAACAAGTTCTGAAATTGAAACCTGCCATAAAGCAAATATGGAGCAATCCCGGAAGTAGGGTAACTGTACTCGTTTCGGCAAAGGGAAAATTATCGTTCTGTCACAGCCTAGTAATAAAAGGGCGGAAGGATGGAAGGTGCCAATTGCAGTTGTTCCCACGGGACGTAATAGACTTGTCCAATTACACCGTTAAGAAAAGATTTTTATTCAATATACATTGAAAAATGAAAACTTTGACTACCAGTTATTTCACTCCTTCGTAATAAAAGAAAAAGAATAAAAGCGGAACTTCCAATTGCAGGTGTACCTTGAGGTAACGAGCGGAGGTAAAGATATTAGTCTCCAAAACTCGACTCCCTTGTACCCAGTGAATTTTAATTTGGTGCGGTAAGACAAGGGCTTACAGGTAGGGATCGTTTATATGTTAATATGCCCCTTTGGGACGATTAAAGTTCCTTTTTGAAATTTGAGACAAAAAATTACACGTAGGAAATGGATTAAGGTGATTTATTAAAATGAAAAATTCCAACTCCATTTATTACCCTTTACCGAGTGCAGGTGAAAGCTTCCATACATATACGCCGTTTTTCGCTAAAAGCTTCGAAAGAATAAACCTTGCAACACATTATATCTTACAAATAAGTAATTTATCATGACGTCGTAAAGCCGACGGCAAACATGCACACACGTGCCAAACGCCTTTTCCAAGAAAGAACACACGTGAGATGGAAATAAGTATAAACACTTACATTTTCACGGTGATGGATTGAAGACATGAAAGGTGACAACAATGTTGGCGGTGTTATTAAGTGCTTAAAAGTTTTGAAATTAAAAACAAATTGTTTTCGAAAAAGTTTTCTTGACAGGGAGAAGTGTCACGAATTTAAACTGAAAATTATAAATTTGTGAGTTATGAAAAACGCGCGGGGTAGTTCTTGAAGATCATAAATAACTTTGCCAACAAGACGAATAGAATCTGTGGCCTCCCATAAATCTTGGGGCAATAATGGGATACGGAATTTATACTCGACGCGTAATTTATGCGATACTAATTTAAGATCACAATATGATCCAGAGGATGGAATGTCTCGTTGTATATCATTTTGCACAGAGACGTCATTATAAATTCAAATCTTAGAAATGTTATATCTTTATTAAAATAATGATCTTCCTTTTCATGTCATAATAATCAAATTACATCTTTTATGTTACCCACATTTTAAAATCCTTTACATTAAGGGGTAAAAAGGCCTTATCTTAACTGAATTACTCGTGGCATTCCCGTTATCAATCCCTGTAAGCACGGATGGATTGGGATTGGTCCGTAGTAATGAACGTTCCGGTCTTAAATCAATGATGCACTACCCGAACAAGATTGGAAAAGGGTTGTGGTTCTCTACAAAAAAATTGAATTATTTTCACAAAACAACATGTAATTTGTAACAAAGCAAATTTAAAACATTTTGAGGTATCGACTCGTTCTTTTTAAACTGAGCTTTATGACTTTCGGCTGGCCGAAATTATATTCAGTCGGTTCTAATTTGCTTGGACTCCAATAAAGGGCGTCTTCACTGTCTCTTTGCTCAACTGTCCGCCTTTTCGTTGCCGTCAATGTGTTTGTGTCCTGGAACCCACAATAGAGAACATCGTTCCCAATTTAAATCAACTGGATTAAACAGAGGTCCTTAAGGATTTCGACGTGTACTGTGAGATTAACCAGCGTAAGATTAAATGAAGGATAGGATTATTTCTGTTTCTTTTTAATTTGTTATTAGGGTAAATCGTTCTAAAAAAGTAAGCCAAAATTTTGAAAACGGTGATTAACTGCAAAACTACGCGGAACCGAATTTTAGGTGGTAAGTCTAAGACTGAATTCATTGGACGTTGAAGTGTGTAATAAAAATTATTCAGGTTGAACTATATAAATAAATTACATACTTTGTTGTGACCTATTTTTCAATTGGAACCCCATAAACGTCAAAATCAACAACTTTATATTAACGCTAGGTAGTGATTCGAAAACTAAATCCAATGGATTTAAAGGATATAATAAAACTTATTCAGAATATACTACAGAAACAAATTACCCACTTTGATGAAGTCAAAATCGACAACTTTATATTAACACTAGAGACTTCAAAAACTAAATCCAATGGAAGACGAGTGAATGCTCACCTCCTACCTCTACCTATACTCTATCAAATTCTTTAAGTGTAATCAGATGTAAGAGCATTTTTTCATTCTTCTGTTTGCATTTACAAAGATTCTATGAAATATTTTAAGAATGCTTGCTCGCTTGATGAAAACGGCTCTATAGCGAACGAACAGTTAGTTAAAGCGTTCTTGCGTGCTGGCACCTCAGAGCGGTCTCTTCAAAGCGTTTTCTTTTGTTCTACATAAAAAATTCCAGATGTCTGTGCAACCCTACTTTCAAACACTATAATTATGTAATTCGCAAAGAAGATGCTTGGCGCAAAATTGCAAAAGTATTACAATGTAATGTTGAAGAAATAAAAATAAAATAGACTCGCTTGTTGCATGTTACCGTCGGGAAAGGTAAAAAGCAAAACTAGCGAAATGAACCAGTAGGAGCAGTGATGGTGGGCTTAATAGAGGTACACACTCGGACTCAACAACACATCAGCTATTTGTAGCTTCAGTGGCATCAAGCAACACGACAACACAAGAAGACTTGAAGATTACAACTTCTAGTCACACGACAAATCCACCTTAAAAATCTAAACCTGAAGACTCTTTAGTAGAGGTAGCTTACTGCATCTTAAATGATACATATAATTCAAAGAAAACGGATAAGAGTAAAGCTTTTGGAAATCATGTAGCTTCAAAACATCGTGAACATTCAAACCAGACGCAAGTATATGTTTACACATTATATAAATAATATACTGTTCGACGCGGATTTGGAGAAATTTTAGTTTGAGCAAAGTTAGCATCACCCCCATTTATTCGGACAGTTTACAAAATATATTACTGTATTCTGTAATCACAGATCAAACGCTACCCAACTAGATGACAACAGTATTGAAAATCAGTTCTCAAAATATATTTTTATTTTAAGTAAAGTTCCTTTTTAAGAATTCAAGAGAGACCCACCGTTCCTTTACAATTTCTTTTTGAGTTTAAATGGTATTAACTACTATTAACTACTATTGTTTAATTTCCCCATAAAGGTCTTAAAACAGTGATTATAATTTTTTCTATTTTCATTTTTTAGGTGTAGTATTATATATTATAGACTTAGATATTTTAGTAAAATCAAAATATCAGCCTTTTATAAGAATCTCAAGTTGCCAAAAATTTTAAAGTCATGCTTGATTTCCACATTTTGTCATTGATAAAAGATAATAAATGTTCAAAATCCGCTGAAGCCATTCTACAAAAATTTTGGAATTGACCACTTTCTTCTTGCTCTTGCATATCCGTCGTTATTCCACCAAAATTGTTCAGTATCTTTCGTTGCATTAAGTTTGTCACCCACCAACGTCTCTTCTTTTTTTCTTTTTGAATGTTTGATACAAAATTATAAATGCAGCACTTGCAATTATAATACTGCTGTCAAAGTCGGACATGACGAAGTACTACCAACCACATAATTGATATGAGAGTAATGAGCATTCGTTCGACTAATCTAAAGTGTATAACGATGCAAATGAAAATGTTTTGGTATAAACGCTGAAAACGAGCTTCATTTATATTAAATGATCAAGAAAGAATGCTTTAGTTCTAATTCTAACTCTTTGTTCGTTTGGTTTACGCACCTTAAGACAAACGATTTTTATCAGACAAATGTTTCTAATAATAGGGTACGTCTTAAATTCGAAGCCATTTCGAACAGACTA
Source organism: Onthophagus sagittarius (assembly GCA_036711965.1). Classification (NCBI taxonomy): domain Eukaryota; kingdom Metazoa; phylum Arthropoda; class Insecta; order Coleoptera; family Scarabaeidae; genus Onthophagus; species Onthophagus sagittarius. The sequence goes on along the minus strand of JASERS010000002.1, from coordinate 60,315,720 downwards.
AGAACTAGAAACATTCATCCATAGACTTAAAGTCCATGATACTAGGAGCCTACAGGTAAGCTATTGCGCATCTTTAAGATAGCGGACAATGCATGCGTGGCGTTACTAAGAGAGTGACGGTTAAAAAATTCGAATAAAAGCAAACTTTATATTGAAGTAAACCTAGAATACTAAATCTACGGTAGTTCGTAGTGCTTCACGGATGGAGAAGTATGTGTTCTGGTTGATGCGAGCTTACTTCTATTCATCTTTTTGTTGTTCCCTGAGGAACGACCAACCGCATAGGAAGACTGCTACCTAAGCACGACATCAGTAGCACCTACAAACCCAGCAATACTATAGGAGGCTCTCTCAGGAATCTAAAAGACGATATAAAATTGAAAAATCTAAGAGATTATTCCATCCCCTGCGCCTCATGCTACAAGAACGACATGGGATAGACAAGCCACCACCATCTGGACACAGACCATACCATCAATTTCGAGGGTTGCAAGGAAATAGCCAACGTTCCGCATTGATCAGGGAATTTATCGAAATAGTGAAGAACGCCACCCTCAGTAAGAGATACGATACCCTACACTTAGCAGCTGCGATTAGGAGGGTCCTATACCACTCCACATCTAGGGCAGCTTTCCTGAGATAAGGACCATCAAACTGCTACTCGCCATACCTAAAACGCCCAGTGAGAAACATCCCCGCTACTGACCAATCACTACCACCTATGACCAAGACGGCCTACTATAAAAAGTAGCCGGAACACCGCAGTACTTCAGTTTGTTAACAGGAGACTACGATAACGTATTTAAGATGTCAAGTGAGATCTTGGCGAAATGTCTGCCGCTTGTGCACAGGGAACTAGCAAGAAGATGAACGGATGATACCTCGCATCAACTTGAACATATATGCGATAGAGGCAGTAGTTGATGAGGGTTTACACATGATTTTGCCTATAGATCCACATTGTGGAATGTCTTTTTCGATCAAATACTAGAATAAGAGCGAGATAATAAACATGTATTATTGATCGCTTATGCTGATAATATAGTGAGTGAGATAGAGGAAATGAATCTAAAAGTCGCTCCTGTCATAGCAAAGACCCAATGGTTAGAGTCAAAGATCACGTCGTCGAATCAAAAAATTCGCTAAAGTGTCAGCCCTGGATGATGCTGGATGAGTTGGTAGATATAGAATAAGTGGATAACAGGTTCATATGTCCTCATCCAGTCAGGTATGCCATTGTAAAGATGCCTTTAAAAGATAAAAAAAAGTCTTTATTTTTGCTTATTTTCTTGAGCAATGAATCAGCGAGACAAGGATTTTTAAGGGAACAGACCAACGAAAGGAAGATAACGAAGGATAGGACAGAGATGACAGCCAAATAGTTTTTAATACGTCGAGATGCAGTACCCCAAACCCGTACTATCCGGCTGTTCAACATCTCAGACTGGATCTCTGTGTAGTAGATCTTCACCGACCTCGAAAAAACAGGATTGTGTAGTGTTAGGTTAGTTTGTATTGTTAATTATTAAAGAGAGGTCGAGAGAGGTAAACAACAGGGATAGAGACGGTAGAAGAGAAGGATACCGCTAAGAAAGGGATGATACTATAAAAAATATGAGAACATAATGCAAAGGAATTGAAGAAGTTTGATTGGTATGACTCGTAATTATCATCACGAACACTACACTTATATCGGGTGATTCAGACCACTCGTACAAGGGATATTTCTTAAAAACGAGAAAAATAAAACCGTATATGAAGAATCCAATGCATCAGCTTTTATCACACTGGTAACACCAGAAATTGGTGGTGATGACATCAACTTAAAAATTTTCCATGTTGTCATATGAGTTAAGTTCTATCGTAGAATAGATATTTTAAAAATAAACGATCTTTATTTTAACTCTTCTTTGATTTAATGCACCGTTTAAGTGCTATCGATGATTACTGTAATAGTAACTAAACATGTACGGCAATTTGGAAAACTTTTAAGTTGATATTATTACCACCAATTTCCAGTGTTACCTGTATGATAGAAACTGGTGCATTAAATTCTTTATACACGATTTTATCAAGTTTTTTATTGTAACTGTTTAGGTAATCGCATTTTTGAGAAAAATCCCTGGTACGGATGATCTGAATCACCCGGTATAATGATTTCTTACAAACATTTCGTATTAATTATGTTTTAACAAACAAACTAAACCAAGACAGTTTGGAAACATTCCTTGGTTTAATACCATCAAAAGAAGACATGAAGAATATGAAAAGGACAATCATGAACCCTTTAGAATTTAAATACAGACTACGAAACTATTTGTTAGGAAAAGATTATGGTGCACTCTCTTAACCTGGAAATATTCAAGCCAATTTGAGCCCAATATTGGACATTATTGCTGATATCCTTTTAAACAAAACGTGTTTATTTCGGCCACATAACATTCTAGTTTTATGTGGACAGATCAACTTTCGAAACGTAGAGTTTTCATCGGATCAAACATGTAAGTTGTGGAAATTAAGAATCTCATGTCTTGTGAAAGATGATTAATAAGATACTCGATAACATTAACAAAACGAAACACGTGGTGCTTTATCGCCTGGCAATCTTTGAATCCATTGATGATTATAGACATGCTTATCATACACAGGCTGTAAATGATAAGCATGTCTATGGTCATATTTTAAAATGTGATGAACACTCGCTCTGGAAATATGTATGGAATTCGAAATTCTGTACAACTCATGCGAAATTCTTTTTCAAAAATATCTTTGCTGTCTAACATTGTTATATTATTATTTACTCGATAAATTATTTAACCTTTGTTCCACTATTTGTCTATGAACTTTCACAAACACAAAAGGACGCGGAATATCTGCTATCTTTTAATAAGAAACTGTGCGACGACGGCCAAACAGAATGTACAGAGAATAAGAATTTTTATTCAAAAAGTGTACTGTCGAAAATGTTATGCTTATTTTAAGTTTTAAAGACCACGTCACAGAGCGCCACGTCTTCTACCGGTTGTAGTAAAACAGACTCCATAATCCTCTTTCACAAGCTAAAAAAACCTGCAGTTGATTGATATATACGTGTAATATTAAGGAATACCAAATTTTATAATTTAATTTGAACACCCTGTATCTCCAAAATTAAGCGTATATATAAAAGATCTATCGATTTTTAAAGTTCTGCTACAGAAACATGAGACATCCTATATATTTCATTGAGCTAAAATTAGAAAACTATACTTATTCAGTATAAATACGTGCAGTATACGGCTAAATTCGTATGTGTTTAGGTCTAGTATCAGCTTTAATGCTAGTGTTAGTTTTGGTTGTAGTTGTTATTTAATGCTAGACTCTATTCATTTGATTCTTTCAACTAGACCTAACACTAGCCCTAAGACTAAAAACATTCGGAGTACAAACATGATATATCGTATTCGGTCGAATCTAAGACGCATTCTAATTTTTAACACCGTATTCGAACGAATACGGTATTAATTTTCAACATGAACTAAAGAAGCAAAGTTATATACTTTATGATAACATAATTATATCCATGTATTAGTTTAAGCCACGTAAACATCAAAGCTTTAAAATCAAAAACTTTTATTAACATTATAACTCGAAAATTAAAATTAATCTGCCTTAAAGAAATAAATTAAAGTTGTTGAAAATTAATCATGAAACCAGGTTCCATAATTAAATTTCACCTAACTGGATTAATTTTTTATTACAATCCATTAGGACCATCATCTCAAAATGAACGCATTTAACATTAACTTTGGGCTATAACTTTAAAACTGAATCTAATGGAAGGTAAAGTTATTAATGAAATTTGTGTAGGATTAGTTCTAAACGTTTACTACATAAGTTGTTTTAATAAAATATGTCAATTTTGTAGATCAGAAGTTTTAAGTAACATTTTTTTAAAATAAATATTGATGTCGCTATTATTTTTGTGGAACAACCTTTTAGATACGGTGATAATAAAAGGGTACAAATAATTAACCGTTTAAAATGAAAATTCAGGTTAATAGGTGAAATAGAAATGTTTGTTTCATCCAAACTGTTTATTTTATCTGATAATATAAATTGTTGTGGTGGAACGCCGTAACGTTCGGGTGCTCGCATTAATAACGGTGTGTAAATAAACGTAACGTCACAGGAACCCTCTTCTTTCCGTGACATTCATTTCTGTTTATAGTCGGGTCGTATATTTCCCCGTGTCCACCTGAACTTGACTCATTCAAAAAAAAATCAGATAGGAAGAAATTTCAAAAGAAATCAAGCGCTTATTACTCACTCACCTGCGGAATACAAAACGATAAGCTAACGCCCCACGCAATCCACACCATAGCTTTCGATCTTCTTGATGTCCACGAACAATAAGTCAACGGATAGCAAATCGCTTGATGTCGATCGATAGCCGTTGCCACCAAAACATACGAGCTTAAATACGGTCCTAAAGTTTGCCCGAATTTCACTAATTTGCACAGAATAAATCCACCCCGAAATCTAAACGTTACTTCCCATATTAACTGAGGGAGAACGCTTAAAAACGCTGTTATTAAATCGGCTACACTCAGATGCAAAATGAAAAAATACATTCTCGAAAGCTTTTTCCTTCCGGCGTATCGTCTTCTCGTCCATAAAGCTAACAGTACCGTACCGTTGCCAATAATGGTTACAAGAAATATAATAGCTAAAGTGGCAATTTCAATTTTTGCCAGGTTTTCATCTCGCTCGACGATGTCGATTACATTCTCTTCGGTTGTATCGTTTAACGGCGTCGCGTTCATATTGTTGTTGCTGCATCCGTTATGAAAGTGTTGATCCATTTACAGGAACTGTTCTCGCCCGGTTGATTCATCTATAAAAAAAAACAAAAATTGCATTGTAATAATTCATTTAACGGTAATTCAAAAGTAAATTTAATGGAATATAATAAAAAATATTTAAAATGAATTAGAGAAACAAATTACACACTTTGTTGTAATCCAATTATATCATTTTTTAAAAAGATTCTAGTTTTCACATTAGATGGCAATGGCAATAAAATTAAATTCAGTTGAAGTTTTTCTTATTTGGTCTTTCTCAACCACCGTGATTTTCAGCAGTGACAGTGATCACCATTTACCTTTTACATACAGAGGTGTTCACATTTTCCCGGGCGTATGACAAAAACTCCATTACAAGTAACTAACCATATTTTTTGCTACAGTTTGTTTTCCTTCAGAGATAAGAAAAGATCTTGGGAGAGCGTTTGTTGGTAACCTAACCACGGAGTTTTTGGAGCAAAGTGGTATTAAAATAACCCTCAGTCAAATGCAGTAAAAAGATTTCATGAAATACTCAGAGCTTTGAGTCAGGAACATGGAAAAGGGTGGGATGAGTATATTGATCAAGCAATGCCAAGAAAAGTGCACCACATGCAGCGCATGGTTTCAGTCTTCCGGAGTTATGTTGTAACAGGTAAATTAGATTCCCAGTATGTTAAAAGATTTATGGAATGGCAGAGATACTAATGATCCAGAAGTTATGTTTTGAAATTACTAAAATGATTGAAAAACATGCACAAAATGGTAGAAATTGGTATAAAAGAAAATACAAGAGCAAAACAAGTTGCTCTTGCAATAGTACGCTGCTTCAGAAAGAATTCATTGTAGAGGCCTTTGTTACAAAAATTTCTTCAAATGCACGGCTAAACCCAATCCAAATTATCATCAATCATCCGAGTTTAGCCGTCTTGAGACACGTACGGCTAAACCCGAATGTTTCTAGTTCTAGATCTAGAATTAGATCTAATGAGACTAAAAGTTTTATTTCAATTCAAATAAACATGATTTTTAAATTTATAAACGTTGTTCATTATAGAGGCCTTCGTTAAAAAATGTCTTCAGATCTATGGCTAACAACATAATATATTCAGCGCCCCAGGGCCGGGTTGGATAAACGAAACGACTGCGCCCCTTTTCATACAAAATTCAATACCATAGGAAGGTCTGTACCTTAGACGTCCACTGGGTATATGTATGATAGGGACACCATAAATTTTATTGCAAGAACATGCGCCTCAAAACAGGACATATGTGGAACTTCTGATGACAGTCTTAATCTTGCTTGGGTGCACTTCCAACTGAACTCTTTCGTGAGCAGCGAAATTTCGTTTTGGTTTGTCACATTAACTTTCAAAGTTTCTGGGCTCATTTTGATAATTTCGTGGTTATATTTGAATCACAGACTTTTGATATCATCATGATTACCGACATATGGCTCAAGCCTTCCCATCCCTTATCCTTAATATCATTTCCAAATTGTCGCCTATTGATCGCAGCAAACCGCCGAATATTTCCTCAGTGAGGAAATATTTGTATTGTTCACTAAACTTGCTTTAGTGTTGTCTGTTGGAGGATGTACTGGAAATGCAAACTTAATTGCGATAGTATCATTCTCAAAGGTGACTTCAACACTTCTCTCTAAGGGTAGGTATATGCTGGAGCTGTGATAAACGATAAGAGCGATGATACTATTAAAGCAAGCCTAATATTGAAGCAAATGTTGATGCGACCAATTAAAACACGCGTTGTTGTATATAAATCCATAGAAACGAATTTAGCGTTGTTCTTATCGTTTATTGCAGCTCCAACGTAAACGTACCCTTAAGAAACGACTTACGATGGCTGAGATTCCTAATGACAGTCTTGATCTTGCTTAGGTACATTTCCAACTGAACTCTTTCGTGAGCTGCGAAATTTCATTTCGGTTTGCCACCTAAACTCTAAAAGATTGTGGGCTCATTTTGATTATTTCGTGACAGACTTTTGATATCATCATGATTAGTGAGACGTGGCTCAAGCCCTCCGTTCCCTTATCCGTAATATAGTTTCCAAATTGTCGCCTATTGATCGAAGCAAACTGCCGAGTATTTCCTCAGTGAGGATATACTTGTATTGCTCACCAAACTTGCATTAGTTTGGTCAGTTGGAGGATGATGTACTGGAAAGGCATACTTAATTACGACATTATCATTCTCAAAGGCGACTTCAACATTTCCTTCTTAAGGAACGACATACGATGCGAAAAACTTAAAATTTTCAATCTTTCTATGTTAACAATCCAACTTACATACCATTTACCAATATCTGTTGGTGCTGGACCTTACTATAACATCCTATCCCTACATCATACTTTCTCAGGATCGGATTCCAACGACTCAATTTTCCAACCACGGCTTGGTTCATTGTGTACTTGAGATTGGACGTCGTGTAATATCTAGACGCTATGTTTCTATTCAAAACTATAGCAGAATCATCACCGATACATTGATGTCTGATGCTTTGGCGATCCATTGGTTAAAAAGCTTATACTTTATAGCTTTACTTCTACACAAAACAAAGCACTTGCCTACACTCTGGCTCTTATGAGCTTATCTTATGAGCAGAAACTTCAAGACCTCTTCTTCGGAGATATTCTGCCAATGCTAATTGAGAAAACTATCATGCTTTGTGCAACTGGTGGTTAAAGCATCTTTGTAAGAACTTGAAAAACATTTATCGTAAATTTTCATGTGCTCTTGGTGTAGTTGAATTCTTACCACGGTAGTTTTGATTGTAATTCTCTGGCTAATTATTTTAGCATTATCATTCTCGATGATTCAGTTAAAGTATCAACAATTCTTGCCATTAATGCTTCCGCTAATATGTCTTACAGAGTTTCATTGGAGTTGGTTGACGAATTCAGTTCATTGCAGTCATTCCTGGTTTACTAGATTTGGTGCTGATGGTGTCAGTATTAACCAGCTTCTTCTTATTTTGAATGTAATCATTCTTGCACTACTCTACATATTTTAAGACATAGACCTCGAAATTAGCTTACGTTATACCCATACCTAAACTTGTCGAAATGAGGCGTAAACTTTGTTAAATGATTTCCTCCCATATTTCTTCTTTTCGTAATTCCAAAAGCATTTGAGCGCTTGGTGTATACAAAATATTTAAAAAGGGGTTCAGAAATTGGCGGATAAAATATACGTAACGACATTCTTAATTCGATTCTGAAGCGAAAATGTTCATACTAAAATGTTATAGCATGCTTCATATCTCTTCAGGAGTGTCTCAAATAGTCTAGTAGTCTTCGGATAATTTGGCCATAAATAATGATTAATATTCAATATCTGTTGATAGATAAGATGTAATTTAATATAAAAAGAATTATGAAAACTAGTTTTTTGGTTAAATTAGTTTCTTTAGCTTTAAAGTTCGTTTTTAACATTTAATTAAAATCATATTTTCATAAAAAATACATTTGACAACGTAGTAGAACGAGTTTGTAATCAGAGACAAGGAAATTTATAATTTTGACGTTTTAATGTCATTCAAGTTTGATCGTCAAATTTGTATCTTTCTCATTCGAAACTAATTAAATTGTTAATTATTACACACGATACCTCGCAAATTACATTCGTGTTTAGACACATACGAGTTTTAATTGCAATTCGAACCATTTTGTTGCTAAATGTTAATAAAACCAATTGCTTTAGATTGATGTGTAATTTATGTGTTACTTTTAATAGGTATTGTTTTAACAACGAATAATCATTTATTTGATACTGCAATAACACAAAATGAAGAGTAAAATGATTTTATAGATTGAAATTGAAAAAATATTACGGTATCTACTATACAGAAAGAAGTATTCCAACACAATGTTGCTACATATTTAAGTTTTTTTAAGTGCTTTCTGAACCCATACGAAGCATGATACAATATTTTAACATCAAGCAAGATTTTTGATTCAACATCTGTATAGTACTCATACAAACAAAAATATCTTAACAAATCTATGTCCGCAAATTAATCGTTTCATATATATTACATATTATACAAACTACTGTACTAGCTACATATTATACAAACTTTTTCAATACTGTTTGTAAGTATTGGAAAAAAGAACTTGAAAGGTGTTCGACATGTCCACCTGCCATTTCAACACCAAAAAAGAAAAAGAAAGCTCTTATTGTTTCAAACAAACCTGGACTTTATCTAATTATTTGTCACTTGTTACACGGGTTGTTAAGAAGCAATTAGGAAAAGTTGGATTAAAAAAAACATATAATAAGATAAGCATTTTATGTATGGTTAAGCTAATGGTGGTACTTTAGAAGTTCGACCATTAGCGTGCCATTAAATTGTTATTAAATTATTTTCGAGACTTCATCGACGATTAAGTGAGAATGGGTCATTTAATATTAAAAAAATCTTATGTCGAACGATCAAACGTGAACAGCAGCTATATCTTACCATGTCCAACGGGTGCAAGCTCTTTTAGCTTCAGATAATGATTCCAGGCTTAATTTTTGTTGATTTGTGTTAGGGAAACTTGTTGAGGATCAAAATGATATTGCTAATGTTTTATTTGCCGATGTATAGCGACGTACAGCGATATCTCGATGAGCATAAGATTATCACTGATTTTCAAGCTGGTTTCCGGCCAGGTCACAGCACGACATCGGCATTCATCAAGATTACTAAGGATATTAGGCGAGGTGTGATGACCGGCGTTTGACCCTATTGGCATTAAGGCATTAAATCTTCTTGATTATATTTATTCAATTCTAACTTCTCTAGATTCTTCGCCGAACTGCTTCGCTTGGTTTCAATCATATCTTGTTAATCGTTCCGTGTGCGTACGTACTATTGCTTGTTTTTTCTAACTTCATAAACAGCATTACTAAAATATTTAAGTGCAACTTTCTGCTATATGCAGATGACCTCCAAATTTATACATCTGCAGCTTTGGTTGAACTTCAAGCAGCAGTAATGTAGCTTAACACAAATCTTGTAGTCTTCTCGATTGGTCTAGATGCCAAGGCTAGATTTTGAATACAGCAAAAACTTAAATTATTGCTTTCGGATCATACGGTTGACAAAAAAATTTTACTCCATCACTAATACCCACATGATACTTAGTGTTGTAACATCATATAATTTTCTGAATTGGTAAAAATTAGTAATTAGTAAAATTAGGAGTTATGATTCAGCATTGTCATAGCAGTTTGTCTGCAGGAAGGTCTATTTCTGTTACTCATTAATTCATAATGTTACCCATTTGGACTAAGCCGATGCCATGTGCCGAGACCTATAGGTTAGCCTCCATAACAAATTAGAGAGGTTACATAATGCTTAAATTGTCTGCGCATTATTTTTGATCTGAGAAAGTATAACTATGTTATACCATAATCGTCATTTTCTCAAGTCGACTTGAGAACAAATGGAATTTGGTTGATATTGCTCCGAAAAAAGAAAAGATTATCCGAACCAAATCATATTCACAATCTCCAAGAGTACGAAAAAATATAAACGAAGATATAAATAAAACCTTTAAAGAGACATCATTTAGGTCACCGTCCTTTTTTATTTTACGCTACCCTTGCCAATCGTGATTTTTAGTAACAGTGAAAAATTATTGTTACTGAAATATCGCTAATCTAATCCACACGGGTCATGCACACCACTCACATAAATATTATATATTAATCACATGAGTCACGCGTGACCCATCATGACTCGTCATCATATATCTCGAACTCGAACCCAACATGAATTTCGCTTTTCCGAATCTGATATCTTCATTTATTTGTTACATTACTCACTTTTTGTCACTTTTTCTCACTTAAAGTCCTCAGCACTAGACTCAAAACTCCCGCTTTGGAACTCTTCTTGAAAAATCTACCCACTGATTCCCAACTTCAGACTTAACTTTCTTTCGAAGGATGATTGACAAGACAAAAGAAAACTTCACGCTTTAATTGGGGTATAAAAGGAAGCTACCCGCCTTAACCCTTTTTCTGTGACAATGGGAGTTTCTTCACGCTTTAATTGAGGTACAAACAAATCTTTACCGGATATATTAATATTTGTAAACAAAACTGACCTACTTAACAAACTTCCGGGGGATGATTGACAGGTCAAAAGAGAACTTCACGCTTTAATTGGGGAACAAAAGGAAGCTACCTGTCTTAACCCTATTTATAATACAATGGGGGTTTGTTCACGCTTTAATCGAGGAACAAAAGAAATCTTCACGGTATAATTAATGTTTGTAAATAAAACTGACCTACTTAACATTCTTTCGGAGGATGATTGGCAGGTCAAAAGAAAACTTCACGCTTTAATTGGGGAATAAAGGGTTCTACCTATCTGAACTCTTTTTATATTACAATGGGGGTTTGTTCACGTTTTAATCGAGGTTCAAAAGAAATCTTCACGGTATAATTAATGTTTGTAAACAAAATTGACCTACTTAACATTCTTTCGGAGGATGATTGACAGGTCAAAAGAAAACGGGTCGGTTTAATTATGGTACTTCAAAAATTACATCTAATAGAAGTTAATGTATATAATGAAAATGATTGATATAATCAAAATGAACAACAGAATCAAATTAAAGACTTTATTGCAGTCCAATTAAATCCGATTATCAGCTTGAATCCCATAAACGTCAATATGTGCTCTTGATTTGATCACCACGTTTTGCACCAAGTTATATGTAGTGTGATTTGTGTTGTAAACCCTCTATTTCTTTTTGTTAACTCAGGTAGGCATGAGACATCATGGTTCTTTGTTAGTTGAACACATTAGTAAACGTGTCAAAGTGTAGAAGTGAAAAGATTCAATAACAAATTTAAAAAATAATGTGAATAATTAATGAGATTTAGATAGATAGTCTTTATCTAGATTTTTGCCTTGTGCGCAGACGAAAGAAAGTGAGTGTTGCATTTTAAAAACATTTTTTGTAATAAGAAAGCTTTGCACTGCAGGGTTGCCAGATTACACATAAATGATGTCGTGAGCAATGCCAAAAAAGTCGTGAGAAATCGTGAGATATTGAAATTTGTTTAAAAATCACGCAATTTTAGGAATATGTGTTACATATAGGCATAGGATTGTGAAAGTGATATGATTAAAAGAAAATAACAAACAAAACAAAATAAAAATAGCTTCAAATGTTCAAAAAATATGTCATCACTAAATGTTAAATAATATTAAATCAATAATAATAATTATGAACTAATATTAAATATTAATGAAATAAATTAATCTGAATCCGTATCCGGTAAGATTGGAATAATTATACTGTGTATTATTGCATTTTTTATAACAGTAAATAAGTTATAATAGTAAACGAATTTGCCATTATTTTTTTCGTAAGCAACCGTCTAGGGTTTTAATATTAAGCCGGCTTTCCATTTTAGTAGAAGCTAAATTAACGTTGGAAAAAATCCTTTCTATAATAGCACTAGAATGAGGAAGGCATAATACATCAAAAGCTAGTGCAGTTTAATATATAAATCAGAAACTTGTATCAAAAATTCTATAACAGCTACATCTGCCTTAAAATTACTAAAATCAAAATTATGTAATTGTCTAACATCTTTTAAAGTTTAAAAATCATTAAATTTATCGGATATAGATGCACAAGTGCCAAATTTGTCGGTGCTCCTACAATTTTTCCTAATGGGTGCAGATCAAATCTACTCAGTAGACATGATACTACTTCTATCAACCTTGATCTATTTTCAGAAGACTTTATACTGATTTTAGATGATTGCTCCTGCTTTCAGTAAACTTAAAATGCTTCCAGTAGACTTAAAATGGTTTCACTAGACTTGCCACTGCTTCCAAAAGATTTGAAATGCTTTTGAAGCCTTGATATAGCATCCAGAAGATTTAAACTGATTCCAGAAGACTCGACTTTTTCAGAAGACTGCTTTCAAAAGACTTGATACTGCTTCCAATAAGGTTGAAATGCTTACATAAACTGAAAATGCTTTTAGAAAACTTGATATTGTTTTCAGAATACTTGAAATTGCTTCCAGAAGACTTGAACTACTTCCTGAAGTCTCGTTAGTACCTGTGGAAGACTTGATGCTGCTTTTTAAAAGACTTGATATACTTTCAGAAAACTTAATATTGCTCCTAGATGACTTGGTACTGTTTCCAACACACTTGAAATGCTTCAAGAAACTGAAAATGTTTCTAGAAGACTGATACTGTTTCCAAAATATTTGATATTGCTTCCAAAAGACTTGCATTTCTTGCTGAAGACTCGATAGTGTCTATGAAAGACACTGCTTTTAAAGCACTTTAAATGCTTTCAGAAAACTTTGCATGCTTCAAAAAGGCATGAACTGCATTCAAAAATTTGGTATTGTCCATGATTACACAAGCATTAACGTTGCTAAAATTAATTAAGATTAAAATTAATTAATTAAGATTCTAAAAGCATTAACGTTGCTTCCAGAAGACTACTTAAAATGTTTCCAGAACACTTGCAATGTCTTTCAGAAGACTTGAAGTAGAAGACTTGAAATGTTTCTAGAATACTTTAAACGCTTCAGAAAACTTGATACTGCTTCTAGAAAAATTAAAATATTTTTAGAAGACTTGGTGCTGCCTCGCTAAGACTTAAAATGCTTCCAATAGATTTAATACTGCTTCAAGGAAGCTTGTAAAACTGCGGGCAGAAAATATTATTTATTCGAAAAAATGCAAAATTTTGACGTAAGCAGTCTTGTGGACTGCTGTTAATAAAATGAAATAAGGTGGACAGAAAACATTTCTATTGCAAAAGGGAAGAATTTGTTAATAAAATTTTGCTTCCAAAATAACAAATAGTATTGGCATACAAAATATTCATATCAGAAGATTAAAAATGCTAAAAAAGACTTGATACTGCTTGTAGTATTGTAAACATTGCTGGTGGAAGACATTTCCATTGCAAACGAACCACAAGCGGAAAATACACGAAAGTTTTTTCATTTTTTTTTTGAGAACATTTTTTGAGTCATTCGTTGTTTATCTACAGTGCATCAAATCTTTGTACATGGCTTATGTGAACAGCATTCTTAATTTTGCTTCAGTTGTTTGGAACCCTGCATATGCTGTGTACATTGATCGCATTGAGGCCTTGCAGGTCAGATTTGTGAGATATCTGGCTCACAAATTCGCATTGCCTTATTGCTCCTACGAGCATAGGTGCACTGTATTTGGCTTACGTACACTGCGTGGACGTCGTACTGCTACTGACTTGATGTTTTTGTTCAGGCTAACGAACGGCTTCGTTGACTTGCCAGAGCTTCTGCGACACATTCCTTTTTTGATTCCCAGTTATCCCACTCAAGATCAATATCTTTTCCGGTTGCCTACTTCTACTACTAATTATTATTACAACTCACCTTTACCGCGACTGATGCATTGTTATAATCGTCATTGCTCAACGTGCGATATTTTTAATTCTTCGTTGACGTCCTTCCGCAAGAGTATATTAAGTTTGACAATATGTCATTGAATATATTCGTGTTCAATCTGGCTCGTATTATTAACTGAGAACGCTATTTTTTATTTTACTTTATCTAGAGTTTGGTACTTATTTTTACTGTTACCAGATTTTTATGTGAAATTGTTTGGTTGTTAATTCACTGATTTCATTTATGTTGTTACTGATTGTATTCTGTTAGAGGATACTATTGTGGGGGAAACCCTGTTTGAATCCCGAATAAATAAATGAATGGCATATCAGCATCCACTTCAGTCTCTGTATTAATTTGAATACTTATATCTTTGTATATAACTATATCTTTATATTATACTTATATCTGAATCATTATCAAACACAAGTTCTACTTTCTTATACTCTAAATCGGAATCATCGTTTTCTTAAAAGTGTTCCTATTTTGAACCGTTTTGAACCATGTGCCATATAAGGTAGGGGGTGTGATATCCATATACAATTTACATACTTTGAGGCTGACACCGAACTGAATGACTTGCATTAATCGATTTACCGACGTCATATTTGCAGCTACTCAGAAAACGATTTAGTGCGTCTTTACTGTTTGAAAATTAATACGAGTTTTCATCGCTCGGGTATTAACGGAGGGTTAAAATGTATTAACCGCTTCTTCCCAATTTCAAAAATAAACAAATTATGATCATTTTTTTAAATGGCAATAATATGGCTGCTAATTTTTCTCGGAAAAAGAGACCGGGTCATGTTACCTATTTTTTCGTATCTTTTATATTATAGTTATTATATTAGGTAAATTAAACTAATGAAAGAACTTCTTTCTCTAAATAACTTAATTCGATGATGTTTTTATTTGTTTATCGTTCCTTACATGTTTCGGCCTTGTTCAGCCATCATCAGAGGGTTTCTAAAACCAAATCTATAATTATTAAAGCTAATAACATTATTTAAGTGACATATTTATAACATTTAACATCGAAAAGTCTTAAAATAATCTAAAAATTGTGAACATTAAGGTTATGACTTCTTTTTCTATTCTATATTAAATAAAATAATTTATTCAACTTACATCGTCAAAATTTGGCCATGTGTAAAATCAAATTTAAAGTTCAATATCATCACAGGAGGTATTTTGTATTTAAATAAAAAATTATTTAAAAAATTATACTAGGTTAAACTTTTTTATATTTAAGAGAATACTGAAAGATCAACCATGTTCTTAACAGAAAAAACAAGCCGAACATTATGCGCATTGAGGTATCCGTTTTCGCGCAAAATTTTAAATTAAATCTTAATCGTTAAAGTAAATATATTAAAAAACACCATCGGAGATAGAGTCTTTTCTCAATTCAGTTTTTCAGCACTCATACGTATTTTCAAAAATTGATGCCGATGTATACAGGGTCCTTCAGCTCAGCTCTCGTATACTATAGCTCAGTTATTAATTAAGTTAAGATTTTGATATTTTGCAGGCTTTTACTGTATCTGAGACCTCATTTCAGGAAATTATTTTTGTAGTCATATATTTGTAGTGATATATATTTTTAAATTGCACGATATATATTTTCTCACATTTTTGGGTGTATTCTATGGGTGCACACACTCCTCTAAAATTTTATTGAAATCGGCTGAATAACAGCTGCACGAAAAAATAAAATCGAAAAAAATCGTATTTGTGTCGCTGGTTTTAAAAATTAATTAAAATTACAAACAGTGTTTCATGAATAAAATTTTATAATAAACTGGACCTTTCCTGTGGTTTTGTCAACCAACTTCTATTGGTTCAAATTTATACAGGATGGCCCATTTGTATAGAAGCTATTGTTGTATTTAGCACATTTTCGGAATTAAGAATGTTTAAATTTTTTAGCGCAAATCTAATCAATATTTGTCTTTATCTATTATTTCAAGTTATTATTCTATTACTTATAATCTAATTAACACTTTTAATTTAAAAATATAAACGTTTAAGCTTTACTGGCTGTAAAATAGTAGAATTTGAGTAGTTGATGTAATATTTATATCAAATACATTTTGTTCAGTTCTAAAAAATTATTTGGATTTGATTTTATTAACCCTATTGCACTATATTTGAAATAAAATCGTGAGAAAGATATGTCAAATGGTGAAACTAAAGGTAATATCATGAGACCTGGCAACCTTCATCAATACTAATAAATATAAATTTAAATGTGTTTAGTTAAAAATTATATTTCACTAAAAGTTTAGTCTATTTCTTTTTCACTATCACTTAATGTTTAGTTTTAATGCAATTTTTTTCACTACCAGTAAATTTTCACTGAATAAACAGTGGTAATGAAAAAAATGCCCAATCCTGATTAAAGTATACAATACTAATTATTCAGCAACAAATTAAAACTATGTTGTAGTCCAATCAAATATGTTTTCTAGTTGGAACCTTATAATCATCAAAATCGCAATATCGATAACTTTTTATTAACAGTAAACAGTAATATAACAACAAATTCAATGGAAGTCCAAGTACATAATAAAAATTATTCAGAATGAACTGCTGAAACAAATTACATATTTTGTTGTAATCCAATTATATCCGTTTTTCAATTGGAACCCCATAAACGTCAAAATCTGAAAATTTACATCTTTTTATTAACACTCGATAATAATTCGCAAACTAAACCCAATGGAAGCTAAAAGCCGATAATAAAAATGGTTCACAATGAACTGCATAAATAAATTACCCACTTTGTTATAATCCAATTAAATCCATATTTTAATTGTTTTCAAAACTGTTCACGCCCCGTTAATTTATTTATAATAAAAAAACGACATAACAATACAAAGAAAAGTTAAGTTTTAAAAAAGTCCATTTGAAAATTAAGATAAATTATTTGCGGCAGTTAATTACATTTCTTATTCTTGAAGAAGAATCGTAAACGTTAAAATTTACGTAGCATTACGGGATTCCCACGAGAAATAAATTTATAAATTCAGTTATAAATCCATTTTTACGAGGTCTTTAAAACGCGTATAATGATCTCTAATAAAGTCTCAATAAAATTGACTGTAAGAACGAAAGCTTTTTAAATGGTGGAAGAACGAGACGGATTAAAGTTTTGGAAGGAGAAAGTCTTTTAGAGGGGATTCATTGATTAGTAACTGTAAGAGTCTACCGTATCACCCAAAAAAAGATTAAGAGGGGTGTTCTCCCAAAAAGGTTTGAGTACTTAACATGAATGACATCGACTTTGTTACTTTTAAGGGACCAAAAAAAGAATTGAATGAAACGAAAATTATAAGCGATTTAGAAAATGATTTAATTAAAATTTTGAAATGATTGTATCTCGAGAACAAATGTTGTAATTACAACGTACTCTCCATTACGTAACTCTCCCACAACTTTGGACAACTTAGACAAGCCGTTTTGTTTCATACACATATGGGTTTACATAGTTGTTGACCCCAACAAAACTTTACACCTTACGAACACTCACCTTAAATGAAACTCCTCACTTTATTGTAATCATGTGTTCCATCAAAGGAACGAGGGCAACCTTTTTTATTCAATAAAGTATATTTTTAAAGGAAACCGAAAAAAACCGCCTTTAATAATCTTTGTTGTACGTGTTTTGTAAAGACGAAACGCTCGCAAGCAAAGATAAATCCGTCCGTCGTTTGCAAGGAAACTCACGCTACCAGGTAAAGATAAATTGTTTTTCGCCTGATCTAAAACCAGAATATCAAAGGGTTTCGTTCCGTACCGTTCGTTTCGTTTAAACGATCCATTGTGGAAACAACGAGACGAACAATCACTTGATCAATACCACGGTTTCTGGTGTGTGTATACATTTCGTGGTAAAACGTGCGAAAATAAGTGAATGAAAAACCATGAAACGGCCCTTGTTAAATCGATCCCATCCGCCACGAGGTCTTTTTATTATTTGCATGAAGCAGAGGTTGAATAGAATTTGAATAGAATGAGTAATGTACTTACACATTTCTGCAATTACTAACTATAACAGTGGAAATGTCCAACTTTACTTTTTGTCTTTGTTGCTTATATTCTCTGGCATATTCTCATTCAAATAGACAGTAAGCGCTTAATTCTCAGTTAATACTTGGGATATGATAGCAGCTTTTGTGTAAATTGTCCGGTGGAAAGACTGATGAGGATATTCATTTTAACCGGGGTTGCTGGCGGCTTTTAAAGATTAAAGATTTCTCTTTGCATTTTTCAGCATTTTGTATTGATTGAACGCATAAAAATGTAGATGAAACTGCGTAATTGAAAAGTCAATTTCTTTAAGTGAAGCAATTTATTTTATGTATGTGTACGTTGATTGGATGCTGTTCACGTTTATTTTGTGAAATAAAGTGATATAAACTGGAAAATTTAACGCAATGGAATATAACAGAGAAAACATTTTTATTTATTCCCTCATGGTTCAAGTATTAGCCATAAATCATGGCCACAAAATGTAAACGTATTTTTTTGAGTTTTATTCGAGATATGAAAAATTATCTGATTTTTGGACGTTCTCATCGATTTAAAAGGACAATTTTTATAATTACTATCGATTAGATCGATGTACGATGAGGAACGTGAAAAAAATAAATATTACTCCTGCATTTTAAGAAATATATAAAGCAAGAAATATGTATGTATTTGCTTTGCAAAGCTTAGAAACATAGATTTATGACATAGGGATTGTCTAAAAAAATATTCCTCGTAGTGAAAAGATGCACTAATAAAAGTTGCAGTAAATTTGATTCCCTACAACTTTAGTTTTACGGCGACTAAGAACATAGCTATTGTACAAAGATTGGTAAATAGATGACGACAGAATAAAATGTTACTAGCGTGCCCATACACATTGGAAAATGTAACTCACACAGCAGACAATTAATGAAAATTATTGCAAATTTATGCATATTGCTTTGCGAAGCTTTCAAACGTAGATTTGCTTGAAAAGTAGTAGCGTGATTTTGGCAGAACGAAATGTCTACAACACTGTTTCGCAAGCCTTGGGTAGCGAAACATATAAACTAGGTCACAAATTTCCACGTAAAACTAATACTCCCAATTCTCTTTTTACACCAGAAATACGTTCCCGAAAAAATCGTGTTAAAAGAGAATTAGGTGCAAACTATATTAAAAAATTTTTTTCAGAGTTCATTTAAGAATATTTTTCGTGCTTATACGGGATTTTTTTGTGATTTATAAAGATATCAAGTATTGAAGTCAACCTAAATTGTAAACATATCATCAAATAAAAAATTTGCTTAATCGTCTTCCAAAAATTTTAAAAAATCGAAACCTTAAGATATCTTGATAATTTCTTTTGTTATTTATAAAGGAAAATGTGCATTTTTCTGAGAATAAAACGATATGTGACTATCTCAATTCGTTTTTGCAATATACATTTTTGAACTCAACCTAAATTTGTAGCATATTATAAAATTAAAAATTTGGTTACTCATTTTCGAAAAATCTTATAAAATCGAACTCTTAAGATATCTTGATAATTCCTTTTGCGATTTATAAAGGAAAATGTGCATTTTTCTGAGAATAAAACGATGTGTGCCTATCTCAATTCGTTTTTGAGATATCAAATTTTGAACTCAATGTGAA
The DNA here is from genome assembly GCA_036711965.1 of Onthophagus sagittarius. Taxonomy (NCBI): domain Eukaryota; kingdom Metazoa; phylum Arthropoda; class Insecta; order Coleoptera; family Scarabaeidae; genus Onthophagus; species Onthophagus sagittarius. Next base: position 60,295,796 of record JASERS010000002.1, on the reverse strand, counting down.
TTTGTAGCATTCCATAAAATTAAAAATTTTCTTACTGGTCTTCGAAAAATTTGATAAAATCGAATTCTTAAGATATCTTGATAACTTCATTTGTGGTTTATAAACGAAAATGTGCGTTTTTCTCAGAATAAAACGATGTGTGACAATCTCAATTCGTTTTTGAGATATCAAGTTTTGAACTCAACCTAAATTTGTAGCATTTCATAAAATTAAAAATTTGCTTTCTCGTTTTCGAAAAATCTTTAAAAAATCGAATTCTTAAGATATCTTGATAATTTCTTTTGCGATTTATAAAGGAAAATGTGCATTTTTTTAGAATAGAACGATGTGTGACTATCTCAATTCGCTTTTGAGTTATCAAGTTTTGAACACAACCTAAATTTGTAGTATTTCATAAAATTAAAAGTTTGCTTACTCGTTTTCGAAAAATCTTAAAAAATCGAATTTTTAAGATATCTTGGTAATTTCTTTTGCGATTTATAAAGGAAAATGTACATTTTGCTGAGAATAAAACGATGTGTGACTATCTCAATTCGTTTTTGAGATAGCAAGTTTTGAACTCAATCTAAATTAGTAGCATTTCATAAAATTAAAAATTTGCTTTCTCGTTTTCGAAAAATCTTAAAAAACTGAATTCTTAAGATATTTTGACCATTTTTTTGCAAGTTATAAAAGAAAATTTGCATTTTTCTGAGAGTAAAACGACGTGTGACTACCTCAAGTCGCTTTTGAGTTATCAAGTTTTGAACACAACCTAAATTTGTAGTATTTCATAAAATTAAAAGTTTGCTTTCTCGTTTTCGAAAAATCTTAAAAAACTGAATTCTTAAGATATTTTGACCATTTTTTTGCAAGTTATAAAAGAAAATTTGCATTTTTCTGAGAGTAAAACGACGTGTGACTATCTCAATTCGCTTTTGAGTTATCAAGTTTTGAACACAACCTAAATTTGTAGTATTTCATAAAATTAAAAGTTTGCTTACTCGTTTTCGAAAAATCTTAAAAAATCGAATTTTTAAGATATCTTGGTAATTTCTTTTGCGATTTATAAAGGAAAATGTACATTTTGCTGAGAATAAAACGATGTGCGACTATCTCAATTCGTTTTTGAGATAGCAAGTTTTGAACTCAACCTAAATTAGTAGCATTTCATAAAATTAAAAATTTGCTTAATCGTTTTCGAAAAATCTTAAAAAAACTGAATTCTTAAGATATTTTGACCATTTTTTTGCAAGTTATAAAAGAAAATTTGCATTTTTCTGAGAGTAAAACGACGTGTGACTATCTTAATTCGCTTTTGAGTTATCAAGTTTTGAACACAACCTAAATTTGTAGTATTTCATAAAATTAAAAGTGTGCTTACTCGTTTTCGAAAAATCTTAAAAAATCGAATTTTTAAGATATCTTGGTAATTTCTTTTGCGATTTATAAAGGAAAATGTACATTTTGCTGAGAATAAAACGATGTGTGACTATCTCAATTCGTTTTTGAGATAGCAAGTTTTGAACTCAACCTAAATTAGTAGCATTTCATAAAATTAAAAATTTGCTTAATCGTTTTCGAAAAATCTTAAAATAACTGAATTCTTAAGATATTTTGACCATTTTTTTGCAAGTTATAAAAGAAAATTTGCATTTTTCTGAGAGTAAAACGACGTGTGACTATCTCAATTCGCTTTTGAGTTATCAAGTTTTGAACACAACCTAAATTTGTAGTATTTCATAAAATTAAAAGTTTGCTTACTCGTTTTCGAAAAATCTTAAAAAATCGAATTTTTAAGATATCCTGGTAATTTTTTTTGCGATTTATAAAGGAAAATGCACATTTTGCTGAGAATAAAACGATGTGTGACTATCTCCATTCGTTTATGAGATAGCAAATTTTGAACTCAACCTAAATTAGAAGCATTTCATAAAATTAAAAATTTGCTTAATCGTTTTCGAAAAATCTTAAAAAAACTAAATTCTTAAGATATTTTGACCATTTTTTTGCAAGTTATAAAAGAAAATTTGCATTTTTCTGAGAGTAAAAGGACGTGTGACTATCTCAATTCGCTTTTGAGTTATCAAGTTTTGAACACAACCTAAATTTGTAGTATTTCATAAAATTAAAAGTTTGCTTACTCGTTTTCAAAAAATCTTAAAAAATCGAATTCTTAAGATTTCTTGATAATTTCTTATGCGAGTTATAAAGGATTATGTGCATTTTTCTGAGAATAAAACGACGTGTGACTATCTCAATTCGTTTTTGCGATATAAAGTTTTGAACTCAATCTAAATTTGTAGCATTTCATAAAATTAAAAATTTGCTTACTCGTTTTCGAAAAATCTTAAAAAATCGAATTCTTAAGACATCTTGATAATTTCTTTTGCGATTTATAAAGGAAAATGTGCATTTTTTTAGAATAGAACGATGTGTGACTATCTCAATTCGCTTTTGAGTTATCAAGTTTTGAACTCAACCTAAATTTGTAGCATTTCATAAAATTAAAAATTTGCTTAACCGTTTTCGAAAAATCTTAAAAAATCGAATTCTTAAGATATCTTGATAATTTCTTTTACGATTTATAAAGGAAAATGTGCATTTTTCTGAAAATAAAGCGATGTATGACTATCTCAATTCGTTTTTGAGATGTCAAGTTTTGAACTCAGCCGAAATCTGTAAAATTTCATGAAATTAAAAATTTGCTTAATCGTTTTCGAAAAATCTTAAAAAATCGAATTCTTAAAATAACTTAATAAATTTTTTTGTCATTTATAAAGGAAAGTGTGCTCTTTTTCGAGAACATACCTAATCGTTTTTGAAAAATCGTATAACTAATTGAAAAGTAAAAAATAAAATTAAAAAGAAATCGTCTTGAAAATCAGTTGGATAATCAATATTAAAGTTAATAATAAAAAAATTTAAAACATTATTACGTTTGGGATATAGTCAAAATTAACATCATTGGATGGCATATTTTCTCCTGCGTTCGATGTTTCATCAAAACATTTACACTCTCGAATTCAGAATAAAATGAGCTTTCCATTGATGTCCATTACATGATTATAAAGGAAAGTATGCACTTTTCCGTGAATAAAATTGTGTATGTGTATCTCAATTCGTTCTTGAGATATCAAGTTTTAAACTCAACCTAAGTTTGTAGGATTTCATAAAGTTAAAATTTTTTTAATGATTTTTGAAAAATCGAATTCTTAAAATATCTTCATGATTTTTTTTGTGATTTATAACGGAAAGTGTGCACTTTTCCGAGAATAAAATTATGTGTGAATATTTCAATTTATTTTTGAGATATCAAGTTTTGAGCTTGACCTAAATTTGCAGCATCTCATAAAATTAAATGTTTGGTCAATCATTCTTGAAAAATCTTAAATAAATCGAATTCTTAATATACCTTGACGAAAGTTTTTGTGATTTATAAAGGAAAGTATGCAATTTTCCTTTATAAATAAATATATGCGAGAGTATTTGAATTTGTTTTGGAGATATCAAGTTTTGAACTCAACCTAAATTCGTAGCATTTCATAAAATTGAAAATTACCTGAATCATTTATCAAAAATGGTAAAAAATCGAATTTTTAAAATATTTTAATGAACTTTTTGTGATTTATAAAGAAAAGTACGTACTTTTCCGGGAACAAAGTTATGCGTTAGTATCTCAATTCTTTATGAGATATCAAATAAGATATCAAGTATTGAACTCGACCTAAATTTTTAGCATCTCATAAAATTACAAATTTTCTTAGTCGTTTTTGAAAAATCTTAAAAAATCGAATTCTTGAGATATCTTGAGGATTCTTTTATCTATGCATGAGTATCTCAATTCGCTTTTGAGATATCAAGTTTTAAACTCAATCCAAATTTGTGATATTTTAAGCAAATTAAAATTTTCTTAATGATTTCTCAGAAATCGTAAAAAATGGAATTTTTTAGATATCTTGATAATTCTTTTGTGATTTATAAAGAAAAGTATGCACTTCTCCGAGAGTAAAATTACGTGAGAGTATCTCAATTCTTTTTTGAGATTTTAGTATTAAGTTTTGAACTCAACCTAAATTTGTAGCATTTCATAAAATTGAGAATTTGCTTAATCGTTTTTGAAAAATCTTAAAACATTGAATTCTTAAGATATCTTGATAACATTGTTTCTGATTTATAAAGAAAAGTGTGCACTTTTCCGAGAGTAATAAATTATGTGAAGGATATCAAGTTTTGCACTCAATCTAAATTTATAACAATTTTTAAAATTACAAGAACTGTCTTGTAAAAAGATAATTACAATTATTTTTCTTTTAATTCGTGTTAAAAATAATTTGTGTAAAAGCTGAATTAGATGTAACACTATCCAAAATTGAATCATCGGTCGTGTAACTTTTTTCTGTTTTTCTATGGGTCGCAATCAGTGATGAGGATGTAAAATATCTTATGCTGAATACGCTATATTTTACACGTAGATAATGACAATTTTAACAATTTTCGAAAGTTTCTCCTGTTTTCGGATCCCCTGATAAATCCCATTCATTAACGAAGGCTTTATTCCCATTTGCTTTGCAAAATACACACACAACCGCTTTTGTATTACTGGATGTATTTTTCCATCCATCAATAATCATAGCAGATTTACTTATAACAAACTTAGAAACATCAGTTATACTCTATGTTTGTAAATATTGTCCAGCGAAGTTGTAGATAAAATTGTTCTAGAAGGGAACTTATATTTGGGGCGTAACTTATTTAAAATATCTTTAAAATGTTGCGACTCAACAACACTAAATAAAAGATTGTAATCAAAAATAAACTTTGCCAAACTATTATCTAATCCCATTAATTATGGAATTCTTAATGAACTTATGAGTATTCAGAATGTCAATAAAGTTTGCAATAGCTGAATTACCTTTAGTTTTTCTAGTAGGTAAAGTATATACAAATAGCAGCTTCTTCACTACATGAGGCGGTAATAGTTGTTAATGAAATATTGCAGTGCACACTTTCGTTAAAATGAGTAACTTCACTAACTAAATTTAGTTCTCCATAATCCGCAACTAAGAGTTCTAACATCTGATATTCACTATTTTTTGCATCATCAAAATTACCGATTTCATAATAAAACATGTTAGATAAATTTGTAGAACTATTAAATTGAAATAGCTAAACGCAGTATATATCATGAAAAATTCACTTATTTCCAATAGGATAACAAATTCCTGAGCAAATTCAATCGAGCAATCAATGTATTTGTTAATAATGTATAACAAGTTCCACACTTCGTGAAATATTTATGCCTATTATCGTTGACTAGCATAAAACCTAATTCTTCTAATGCTTTTCTTCTTTTACCTAATACTATATTGAATTATGTACAGGAAACAACGAACAATATTCGCAAATGAGAACATTCAGAGATCATAATGTAAGTTGTATTAAGACCTATTTACATACATTCAGCAGCAGATGTCTGCGTACAAAAAACTTGTAATACTTTAATTGAAAAATTAAGAGTCATAATCTAATGTGATAAACTTGATTTTTTTTTATTTTGTATATTAACTACATATAATTCTATTAACAAAATATGCTTCAACAAAACAGAAACAGTAGTTAAAGAAAAAAATCAATACTAAAAATTCTACAAATAACGGGTATGCAAAAATCTGCGTACAAGTCAGGACAGTATTTATAAAAAATTCATAAATGAGATCATTGTTTTTATATTACTATGAGGTCGGATAAGCTTTACGTTTAATGACCTCCCTTAAACGTTTAGGCATGGAGTGCACTAATTTCTTCGTTTCGTCCGAACTGATTTTGGCCCATTCCTCAATCATAACATTTTTTAACGTTTCCTTCGACGTTATGTTGTGTTGCCGAATCCTGCGTTCCAGTAAATCCCAGAGGTGTTCGATGGGATTCAAGTCCGGCGATTGTGGAGGTGTTTTAAGTTGCTTTGGGGTATTGTATAGTAGCCAAAGCTTAGTGTTGTGGGCGCAATGTTTGGGGTCATTATCTTGTTGAAAAAAGTATTCGGGCCTCAAGCCCAAGTTTTCGATGCTAGGCTTCAAATTTTCTTTTAAAATGTCTATATACATTTTATGGTAAATTGTCGATGTTATGAAAACCAACCTTCCCACCCCTTTGGTGCACATACACCCCCAAACCATAACTCCACCACCTCCGTGTTTTACAGTCGCTTTCAAATTTTCGGGATTAAGGGCAGTATTAGGTTTTCTCCATACAAGTTGTTTACCCTTAATGCCGAAAATGCAAAATCTGCTCTCATCTGTAAAGAGAACTTTCTCCCAGAATTCAATGGGCTTGTCTAAGAGTTTTTTTGCAAAGGCGATCCGCTTCTGACGATTGACCTCTGACACAAATGGCTTTTTTCGTGCAACGCGACTGTGATAGTTAGCTTTTTTTAACGTCCTTCTCGCCGTATCTTTGCTGATAGTTTTATGAAATTCTTCTTGTACATTTTCTACTATTTTTTTTGCCGTCAGCCTAGGTTCTTTTCTAACCTGCTGTACAATTTTTCGCTTCTCTCGGTTTGTTAAAAGGGGTGGTCTACCAGATCGCGGACGTGAGAGGTAATCTTCAGTGTCTTTATAATTATTAATTACTCTTTGAATGGAAGAGTGTGACCTGCCGACAGTTTCTCCTATTTTTCGAAAAGATTTTCCCTCTTTCCATATTCTTCCCAATTCAATTTCCTTTCCTTTCGTGTCCATTCTAACTTTTAGCTTCTAAGCCTCTGCTAATATAATTGACACCGATTATCTTTTATTTAAATCGGAAAGCGTACATCGCCAACTACGTATTTAAGTAAATAAGTATATTTTGGAGAAGGCGTCTTTATTTGTACGCAGATTTTTGCATACGCATTATTTGGAGAATTTTTAATTTTAATTTTTTTTGTAACTAATATTTCTGTTTTATTGATGCATATTTTGTTAATAGAATTATATGTAGTTAATACACAAAATAAAAAAAAAATGAAATTTATCACATTAAATCATGACCCTTATTTTTTCAGTTAAAGTGTTAGAAGTTTTTTGTACGCAGACTTCTGCTGCTAAGTGTACAGTGTGACAATAAACAGAATAAGAAGATGGCGATAGAATGTGGTGTGTGCGGAAAAAGTATTGGCAGACAAAGCGATTACATCGCGTGTTGTGGCGATTGTTCCAAAAATTACCATGTGGAATGTGTAGATTTGACTGTTGAAGAGTTTACAAAGATCAAAGATAATGGATTGATTAAATCCTGGATTTGTAAACTGTGTACATACGATCTAACCTCAAAACATATCGAGGGAGATGGTGAGTTTAACGTTAAGTCTTTGATGCTGAAAAAAATGAAAGAGATGTTCGAATCAATGTCTAAAAAAATTATATCAACATTCAAAGAAGAAATTAACAAGTTAAGAGATGAAAGTCTTGAAAGAAGGCGACAGCGTCGAAATTCCTCAAAATATCAGAACATCTGGTGCTAAACAAAAAGTGATTACAGATAAAATTGGTAAAAAATCGTACAAACAGGACGTTGACCTTACTTCAAATAAACAGGCCTCGATGGAAATAAATGCAGAACATATGCTTGATTATGCGAGAGCAGTTAAAGAAAAACAAGGGGGAAAACTACATTCAACTGAAAAAAAAGAAGAATATAGAACTACTATTAAAAATCCCAATTCCAATGAAATTATTAAGTTAAATAGCAATATAGAATATAATGAAAATCAAAAAATATATTGGATGTTAAATGTGAGCAACTGAGTTCGAGATATCCCCTAGAATACTCCTCATTTAAATTGTCAGTTGTGGAGGGTCAACATATCGATATAGAAAATCCTAGTATGTGGCCGGAGGGAGCACGTATAAACAATTTTTTATTCAGTATTGCAAACAAAAATAATTACAAATAGTAAATAAAGATATAAACAACAAAAATCACAGTCGAACTAACAACAGTGCTCAAAAGAAAATACTACTGAATTTAAATATACAGAGTTTCACCAACAAAATTGATGGTTTATCACATATTATAAACCGTGATAAGGTAGATTATATTGTAATAACAGAACATTGGTTAACGAATGATGTATTGAACAAGATTTATATATCGAATTTCAATATTGCGTCTGCCTTCTGTAGAGTAATTTGGAGATGTGGGGGTAGTCTAATTCTTATTAACCAAAAGAAAACTTTTAGAGAAAGATTGGACTTAACTAACATTTCAGTTGAAAGCCAAATTGAAATATCAGCAGTGGAAATAGGTATACGAACACTAATAATAGGTATCTATCGTCCTCCCAATGGAGATGTAGATATGTTTTTTCAACAACTTCAACGTTTATTGGAAATGATCGAAACGGATATTTACCGCAAAAGAATTTTTATTGCGGGTGATTTCAACATAAACATTAATAGCGCTTCCAAAGAGTAAATACTGTTTGAAGACATCTTACATAGCTTTAGGCTGCATGTGTCAATGCGAGAAAACTCCAGAGTAACGAGAACAACGGGGTCGTGCATAGATAATATCATAACGAACCTAACAGAAGATGAATACACAGGAAATACCATAGACCTGCATCTTTCTGACCATTATGCACAGACTATCGAATTTAGCGAAATTAATGAACCAATGGCAAACCTGCAAAAATATAAACGTCGTGACATCAAAGACAAGAACATCAAACGCTTCATTCAAATAATGAATGAGTACTACATCGACTTAAACGATCAGAGTATAGCTACAATCTTTTCTCATTATTTTTCTTGTATGCTGAAGACGTATTGGTCTTGTTGTCCTGAAACGAGTAGAAGAACAATAGCTGATAATCCTATATGAATATCCAATGAAAACATAAATCGAAGGCAGAACATTGTTGAAATATTAAGTATTCTTGCGAACAATCTGAAAACTGAAGTGTCGTATAGAATTTACAATAAATACAAAAAAGAACTTAGAGATCATCTTCAGCAAGAAAAACGTGATCATTATTTGTCTTTACTGAACACGGCAAAAAATAAACAAAAGGTTATATGGCAAATAATAAATAAAGAGACCAGAGGGAATAAAAGTGCGAAGTCAGAAAAAATTATAGATCCTCACTCTTTTGCGAGTCACTTAAATGATCTACAGCGCACTTCTAATGCAACAATAGATCAAGCTATCAAACTTGATGTTCAAAATAGCTCTTCGTGTTTTTTTATGGCGGTTGACAAACATGAGTTGATTAGCATTGGCAGAAAGCTAAGATCTAAAAGAACCGAAGATGTTTATGGAATGTCAACAATTTTTTGCAAAAAAATAATTCATGGACTAGCCGATCAGCTTGTTTGTGTGATGTTACGAAGGGAGTACCACAAGGCTCCATCCTGGGGCCCCTTCTCTTCGTTATATATATAAATGACTTGCCTGATGCAATTCCTACTAATAAATTGTGCCTTTATGCAGAGGACTCAACTTTTGTGTCGGTAAGTAAATCTCCTGAGAACCTAGATCAAAACTCATGCTGTATATTGGAAAATGCTGAAACTTGGTATAAAAATAATGGGCTTACAATGAATAACGAGAAGACACAAACAATCAACTTTCAAAAAAGACAAAAAAATAAAGAGCAGGGAAATAAAACCCTTAAATTCCTCGGCATTTATCTTGATGAAGATCTTAAATGGACAAGTCAAATAAATGATATCTGCAAGAAATTAAACAGTGCTATCTTTTGTATCAGGAGAATAAGAGCTGTGGCAACAATGAGTGCGGCGAAGTTGACTTACTATGCAAGTTTTCATGGTCATGCATCGTACGGTATAATTTTCTGGGGTGCTTCTGCACAAGCCGATAGAATATTTTTACTGCAAAAGAGGGCGATAAGAGCATTATGTCAATTAAAAGTAAGCCATAGTTGTAAGCAACATTTTAAAGAGCAAAATATTATGACAATTTACGCAGTATATATCTTCAATTGCATAAGATCACAATATATTAAAAAATATTAACAAGTTCCCCTCCCAAGATGTGACACATGATCATCAAACTAGACATAAGAGCAACTTAAACATTCCGAAACACCGAACAAAGAAAATTCAAGACAATGTGGTGTACTGGGTATAAAATTTTATAATTATCTACCGGAAATGATAAGAACCCTTCCACGAAAACGTTTGGAGAACATTGTCAAACAAAAGTTAATAGAAGCAACACCTTACAATATAGATGCATTTTTTGGTATAAACTTTTAAATGCAGATAAATTCGAATGTACTAATAATACTTTTCTATTGTTAATAGATACACTACGTCTTTTTTTGTTTTCTTGACGATGTAAATTATTTGTTAATTTTTACAGAAAATAAATGAAATGAAATGAAATGAAATATCTACATTGTCAACATCATTTTCTACGTAAAGGCTAGTATATTAATCTACTCGTAAGGTCCCATCACTGGTCGAAATATAAGAAAAGCTGTAATAATTTTGATTCTCTGTAACTCTCTTTTGTGTTTATTCTACGGCGTTTAGGAACTTTGATATTGTACAAAATGTAATGAGCTGATTTTGGCATAATGAAATGTTAATGACATATCATAGAAATTTGAAAATACACTGTCATGTCTAGTGTGTCTAGTATAATGAAATTTGGTATGGAAGTAGTACTAAAGTAGTATATTGCAATCAAAAAAGACGATCCATAAAAAACTACTTTCCCTAGCGTTTGATCCTTCTTTTAAAGCAAGCGCTTGTGAAAGTAGCTTTTATGTATCGGCTTTTTTATCACTCGGTATAACATACCTTCATGTGGAGAACGGCACAAAAAGTATCCCATCCTATGTCCCATCGCTACACGACGTGGCATGGAGTTAACATGTACTGGATATATTGTAGTAATTGATTCTGCAAAATATGCAGAATCAATTCGCCTCCATAGTTCCTGATAGATAGCCGAAGGAGCTTGATAATGTTGAAGTCTCCAACCCATCATATCCTAAACATGTTCAATCGGATCCAGATCCGGAGAGTCCGATCGAGCTTATTATTAGATTTATATTAGATTATTAGAGGCTTAATCGACTCCCCCGACTAAAGTTGAGGAGGTATGGAGGCGAGTTAAAGCGGGATGGTTGCCGCTCATATAAACTCCATACCACATCGTGTACCCACCGAACTCGGAGTATACATTTGCCAATGCTGCATCCCTTTCCAGCAGGATTGTACCGCTCTGTATGCAAGGGTAAGTTCATACATGCGTTCAGTTTCTATAGGGTGTGCTCGTGAATTATTTCCAACAGTGTATAACTTGCAAAGAAAAGATATTTTGATAAAAGTTGTAATAAATTTGATTCTTGATTTTGCTCTTCTTAATTTTTGTCCTGCAGCGTTTAGGAACATAGATATTGTCGAAAAAGTGATAAGTCGATGTTGACAGAGCAAAATGTTACCCGCATACCTTTTGGTTCCTTTTCTTTCTTCATCAAATATTTTGGAAATTTTTCCGTTATTTTGTCATTTTATCTTTCATTGTTTCTTCTCTACCTTATCTGCGTTTCTTTGTTATCTGTAGACACCTACATCTCCCATCCCTGTGGTTCTCTCGTCAAATATCGATTCTGTATTTCCTTCGAAATATCCGGCAATTTTATAACGTTTGGAGTGCATTATCCAAAGAAAAAAACATTGAATTTTATTTAGTTTCGAAAAAATTTGTACTTTATCGTGCACTTAATATCCACTTAACCAGCTCTTTACTCGCCGATGGTGTACTTAGCACTCTTTCATCTCCAAATTACCACCTACATAAAAGTGATTTTTTTCTATAATAAATTTATGACCATCAACATAATTCTGACGTTTATAAGTACAAACTTCATCTTATTAAAGAGAAAAATGAAGTAAGAAGAGAAAACATTCTTTATCTTGCAAAATTGCTTCTTTACCATTTACAATTTCGTGCTCTATCTTTTCCCACCGGCATACGTAATCCAATGCGAAGGGGGTGTGCTCTTGTAATATACCCTATATTACAAGAACGTGCCACGCATCTTATAACTTGCCACATCACGCATAATGCGGAGTGTCTTACCGGATGCGATCGTAATTTATCTTTAAACGGAAATAATATCCTTATCATAACGAGGCTGTCACCCGCAGATTTTGTGAGATTTTGTGATCAATTTATTTAATCTATTATGTAAAGGGAGATCTACTGCCATATACATGAGTCGAGTTAGGAAGGGACGTATAACATAAAGGGTTTAAGAGCAAATTTAAAAATTATCGTGCGTGAATGCTATTAAACTGTAACTATTAAGGGTCGTTGAAATGAAGGTGGTTGTCTTGAAGTTGAGTGATAAATTAGTTTATGTTTAGGGTAACCGTTCGTTTAATATGAAAAGGGTTGGATATTAACCCTTTTTTGTATCAATTTAATCACATTTTATAAAAATAGAGGACACATTTTTAATTATTTCTGTTAATTAGGTTTCTTTAGTTTTCGTTTTACACCCCTTTAATTAAGTGGTGCTGGTTTTCTTCCAAGTCTCAACGTATCTTGAGAGTGGAAAACCCGAACCCATCACAATAATAGTTTATCACACTTAACGAAACGATTCACGGATTAACTTCGAGATAAAATGTCTTCGGACAGATGTTACAAATGTCATTAATTGAATTGAAGCGAACGCTGTTAGTTTCTTTATCACGTATAGAAAAAGATCTATAAAAAAATTCGTTCTCGGTTGAATAATAATTTTTAACGTGATATCGAAAGTATGTATCCTTTTAAAAAAGTCGAATTCTTCTCCAAGAGAAAGGGGACAAATTTATAATTCCTTCGAGCGTTTTTTCCACAAACCCCAAGGAAAAAAAATTCCTTACAAGAAATTTAAAAAAAAACGTGTTCCAGACTTGAACTTCATTTAATTCTGCTTAATGAGGCATTCCATCAATTTATACAGCGAATATTGAATCCGTTCCATTAGGTCTATTCATTCGATTTATGTAGAATAGAGAGAGTATTCGCTTTTCATGATGGCCGATGTTGTTTAATGGTACAGAACGTTCGACGATGTATATGGAAAATGTCACGTCTATAAATCCTTGTAATAGGGATAATACATTGCGAAAAGTACTCTTTAGAATCACCACTATATACGATATTGGCTCAATTATAATAATGGATTTATAAATTTTGTAACGATAGAATTGACAGCACTTTGTGGCATGTGTTTTAGTTTTATTTAATAATCTGGTTACATTTATTATTGATACATCATTGGAGAAAAGTTCGTTTTTGGTTTCGTCCTGTCTGATTGAGTCTGGAATTTCGTATTCTCTTTGATGCATATTGAAACACGTAACAGTCAACTCATAGAAAAGGGTTGAAGAAAATATTGAAAAGTGAATAGGAGTGTAAATTTAGTATTGAATTTTCAATATTGTATTAATTGTAGCCTCTCAACCACAAGTAACCTCAGATTAACATAGTTTTATGTTACATAAAGCAGAGGTCGCTAGCGGCTGAGGCCCTGTAAAATTTATTATTCAATATTGTATTAATGCAATTTGTTAAAAAAAAAACTTTATTATCACGCTTTACATAAAATTAAGCAGAGGTCGCTTGTAACCGAGGCATAACAATATTTGATAACCAATATTGAATTAATTCCAGCTCCTTGGCGGCTAACAACCTTACTTTCAGCGAGTTTTATGCAATATAAAGCCGAGGCTTAGCAAAAAAGAACCTTAGTTTTATCACGCTTTATACAAAATCAAGCCGAGGGCGCTTGCGACCGAGGCAAAACATGGTTTGTTAACCAATATTGTACTAAAACTTTAGTTTAAGCGAGATTCATAATATATAAAGCCGGGGTCGCTTGCGGCCGAGGCCTAGCAATATTTATTATCTAATAATGAATTAATGTAGACCTTCCGCTGCCAGCAACTTCAGTTTAACCAAGATTCATACAAAATAAGGCCGAGGTCGCTTGCTGGCGAGGCCCAGTAATATTTATTATACAATGTTGTATTAATTGTAGCCCTTCGGTTGCAACCAACCTCAGTATTATTATGCTTGTTATCTATACTTGTTATCCAATATTGTATTAATTGTAGTCCTTTGGTTGCAAAGAGTATTATCACACTTTATATAAAAAAGTCGAAGTCGCTTGAGACCGAGGTATAACAGTATTTGTTATGCAATATTGTATTAATTTTAGCTCCTCAGCGGCAAACAACCTTAGTTTAACCGAGTTTTATACAATATAAAGCCGAGGTCGCTGGCGGCCGAGGGCCAGCAAAATTTATTATTTAATATTGCATTAATTGTAGACCTTAGGCTGCAAACAACCTGAGTTTAACAAAGTTTTATACAATATAAAGCCGTGGTCTCTTGTGGACGAAGCCCAGCAATATTTATATGCTGGCACCTTTGTTAAATGATAAGATTAGGTTTCTCATACAAGAGCGCAATCTTGCGAAGTTATTGTTCAAACGTAGCTGCCAATCGGGAATATTATTGTGTGCTGCACTACCGTGGTTATCGTTGAAGCAAAACCGCTGAAGATTGTACTTCTGTCAAAGATTGTCTGGAGCTACTCATAAGACATTTCTGAAAACAATGTGATTACGTGATGCTATAGAATCTCCCAGAGATCAACCTGATATCGCTGCTTTACCAGTGTATTTTGTGGATCCTCTTGTGGTGGTTGCTAACATAACTAGGCAGAATACTATTAATGAAATCCTTGCTTCTACCAACGTGCTTTCCTTTTCATTAAACTTGATTACATCTGTTGAGGCCCAGGATGCTTTAACTTATTGCAAGTCCACTAGTGTTGGACTAAACACTCCTTACAATAACATACATAATGATGACTGAAAATCAAAACAACAACATTTTCAATTGTTCTTTTAAACGGCCTATATTTCCGTCAATATGGCGAATTGCACATGTTATTCTTATCCCAACAATTCAATCTCCGTCCCATGTTGGTAACTTTCGAACCATATTTATTTTATCTACGTACTGCAGATTAAGAAATAACTTGAGAAATTTAATTTGATTAACAAGTAGCAGTCTGGTTTTTGTGAATGGCATAGTACTACTACAGCACCGATCAAGATCGACGATAGTCTATACGACGATAGAGTATTACTTGAGTCTAGAAGACCTTTGTTTCTATAGACCATGTTAATTAGACTTTCTGTTATTGGATTTACCCCTTCTTGTATATCTTGGTACATCCTCTTGGTATATCTAGTCGTAGCTTTCATATCTCTATAGTATCATATCTATACTTCATATCTCTAGATCTCTATAGTATCCGCGTGAAAATGTACTCTCTTCTCCTATTGACATCAAATGTTTCCCAGGCCGGTTTGTTGAGTTCTTTGCTGTTGTCAATTTTTATGAATTGTTTTAGTGATGGTATCTCATGTAACTATCATTTAACTTAACCTGAATTCAAATGAAACACAAGCCACCGCGTTTGGCTCTCGCCTCTTGCTGACACAATTTAATTCCTTAATTACCCTTTAATTGAAGCTTGGAGACATAGTTATTGCGTTTTCTAATACGGTCAGAAATGTTGGTATGGTAATAGATTTGGCGATGTCTTGCCGGCTACAAGTTTAGGGAGTCTGGACGAGGGTTTACTTCGATTGATTAAGCCGATGTCGCGTATTATGATCTGTTCGTAACACTTCAGGGTAAATTAGAAAATAGAATCAGAAGAACTGTATATGGTACATTTTTGAATTAGGAAAGTTTCAGCAGCAAAGTTCCATATCGTAACAACCAGCAGACGATGACTTGCCAGAATCGTACATGATTTCGTATACTTACTCTGTTATACAAAATTAGTCATACTCGCACTCCTGCTTATTTGTCTGATTCCTTTCACTTTTTAGCATCACGTGGCTTGCCCACTGGATCAATGTTGGACACTACACCCATGTTTCCAGTTCATAGTACTGAAATCTTTCATAGATCTTTTACAGTGCAGTCGATTGCGTTTCTCAACTTTTTTGTGTCTATTTTCCTCTTGCAGTAACTGACTGTCGATCAGTTACTACATAACTTGATACTGCTTGTAGATAACTTTATATTGCTTAAAAAGACTTAAAATGCTGCAAGATGACTTGAACTACTTCCAGAAGACTCGATATTGCCTCTTAAAAACTTGATGCTACCCCAAAAGACTTTCAATGTTTCCAGAAGATTTTAAATACCTTCAAAACACTTGAAATATTTCCAGAAGACTAGAACTGGTTGTAGAACTGGTTTACATAGGCAAGAAGTATCTACGATCGATACCGTGGACGGCAAATTTCAAGTATGTTGATCAAGGTGAACGGTCAGAAATAATTCAGGAATAATTTTTCTATAAAATGCTTATATTTCGACTGTAAGTTTACATTTTCAAAAAATTCTGTTGTGAAAGTTCAAAGGTTAATGTTGCCAAAATTAAATTTGTAACCTGTATCAGTGTAATGAAAGGGCACAAGTTGACTTTTAGAGTCTATAATCACTCTTCTATTTGGACATCCTACATTTTAACCACTGACTGGTGTACCTAACATATTGCCCATAACATTGCTCACAAGCTCGCAATTGTACTCGCAATTGACCACATCTGATTTAAGTTGAATTTCGGTGGTGTCTAATTCCTGGTGCTAAATTCTTTAATCCATTATAAATAAATTTTTGTAGTTGTTTGAAAATTTTGCTATTAAGAAGGTTGGATTTCGGATTTCAACCGAAATGTAAGTATTTTATAGAAAAATTGTTCCTGAATTATTTCAGGTCATTCACCCTAAGCAACATACTTGAAGCTAGAAGACTGCTGCCAGAAGACTTATTGCCTTACGTATTAGCTTTTTTAGATTTGAAATCCTTCCAAAAAATTTGATATTGCTTTTGAAAGATTTAAAATGCTTTCAGAACACTGTAAATGCTTCCGAAAGAGCACCTATACAACATTATTAATGGTTTTATCTGAATTGAAGTTATGATTTTCAATTTACTTTTTAATTTGAATGCACTGTTGGGCTTATTCTTTCCAATTCAGTGCCAGCATCTGTTGCGAACTTTTTTTCGGAGAGTGCGCGAGTGCGTATTTAAACTCAATTCTTTTTTGAGTCTATTTCAAATTCAGTTTTTTTCTGCACCCAACACCCATACGTTTAAGAAAAAATAGAGCCTATGAACTTATCCAATTGAATAAAATAAACTTCTATACAATGAGAGAAATATAACAAAAAACACAAAGTTCGAAAAACACAATCCTGGAATTTCTTATCATTTCTTTTGTGAATCCTACAGCAAACCTGGGACCAAATACATAGGCATTTAGGATTTTTTAAATCCATCTATGACTTTAAAATTTTAGGCACAAAATTTAAATACCCTATCTTAAGAAATAATTGAAATATCAAGATCATTTAGAAAATATTTTATGGCGAATTTAACTTATTTTGAGTACACAACAATGTCTTCTTTTTTATATATCCAAATGTTATAATTATTTTAATCTAATACTGCGGTTATTGAGGTTACGTGATAATATGGTGATATGGTTCAAATGCAATTTGAAGCATCATATCTTCAGAACAAAATAAGATATCTTCATGAAACCAACATAATTTTAAAGCTGTAATTTAGCTCTAACACTTCTTAAATTCAAAATTATTTATTAAGTTCCCCAAGTTTAGGAGTTTTGAATTTATTAATCTTTTGTGCCAAATTTACGCTGTTTTGAGTACAAAAAACATAATTCGTTTTAATAAATCTAAGTGTTACAATTGTTTTAATTCAATTCTGCAGTTATTCAGGTTTTATGACAAAATGCAATTTGCAGCATCATATCTTAAGAATAAAATGAGATATTTTCATGAAATCTACATCATTTTAAAGCTTTAACTAAGCTTTAACATTTAATGAATTCAAAATTATTTCATAATATCCACAAGATTAAGAATTTAGAATTTTTAATGTATCTATGCATATCTATTTATGTCAAATTAAAATTTTAGGTACAAAATTTAACGAAATCGTATCTCAAGAAATAATTGTGATACCAAGATGATTTAAAAAAACATTTTATAACAAATTTAATCTATTTTGAGTACACAAGAAATAATTTCTTCATTTTTATATATCCAAATATTATAATTGTTTTAATTCAATTGCAGTTATTGAGGTTACATGACATAAAGGAATTTGCAGCATCATATCTTGAGAAGAAAATGAGATATTTTCATGAAACCAACCTCATTTTAAAGCTAAATTAATTCATGTTTAATGAATTCAACATTATTCCTTAACTTCCAGAAGTTTATCAATTTTGAATTTTTTAATCTATTTGTACATATCTATTTATGATAGATAAAATTTAAAGTGCAAAACTTAAAGAATCATATCTCAAGAAATAATTGGGATATCGAGATGATTCATCATGATCATTTTTAAACAAATTTAATCTATTTTCAGTACACAAAAATAATTTCTTCGTTTCTATAAATTCAGGTGTTTTAATTCAATACTGCGGTTATTGAGATTATGTAGCAAAATGCAATTTACAGTTTCATATCTTGAGAGCGAAATGATATATCTTCGTAAAGTAAATACAATTTTAATGCAAAATTACAACCATTTAATTTATTAATCGAAAACTTTTAAAAAAATTTTAAAAGTTTTAAATACAAAATTTGAAATAATGATATATCTCAAAAAATAACTGAGACATCAAGATGATTTAAAAAGTATTTTATAGCAAATTGAATCTATTTTTAGCACGCCAAAAATATTTTCTTCGTTACTAAAAATCCAGATAATACGATTTTTCTAATTCAACTCTACGGTTATTGAGATAATTTGATAATTTTCGATCTCTCTGTATACCACTTCCGTTTATTACTCCCCTTATAAAACGAACCCACCCCAGTAATTTTCTAGCAATTTCATTTTCATTAAAAAGGAGCACAAAGGAATTAAACGTACTCTGAAACGGTATCGCGCGTTCAATGACCCATTTTATAGGTTAACATTTTTGGAAAAATAATCTTCTCTTATTAAAAAAAGAATTAAATTGAATTTGATTAGTAACCACGTTTTTGTTTACGAAATGACAAACATTCGTGACAATTTAATTTTATATTTGTCCGCGTAATTTCGTTTTGTCAAAATTTTAGTGTTAAAAAAAATCTTCTAAATGGGGGACGTGCACCCAGAAGTAGTTTTTGAAGAACTATCGGTATCTCGGTTATTAATTATATCGGTATGGGCTTCGTTAGCTTGGTTCTCGTATTACGCCTATTGGAATAACAAAGAGAAAGATGAAGGTGAAGAAGGCGGTGAAGGCGGTGAAGGCGGTGGTGAAGAAGGCGGAGAAGAAGCCCCGGCGGAATAATGATAATTAATCGCAAAATGGATCTGTTTTTTACCCGTTATAACTTTTAAAAATAAAACTTTATTTCAAGTTAATTGCTGTTTTTTTTTCTCTTAAAGTAGCAATACCGATTAAATACTTCAGTTCTGTCTGAAACTGCAAATTTAAATTGAGATGGGCTATTGTTATCCAGTTAGGTTGAACCTGGAATACTATGAATATGAATTGATATGAATAATTAATTTCGCGTTTCAGTTTAAACTGGTTGAGCAGTATATTTTAGAATAAATAAAAATAAAGTTGTTTTAGAATGAAGCAAAAATACTGTTAAAGAATTTTTAATGTATTAAATTTTATGATAGATCATCTCAACGAAGCTATAAATTGCAATTACAAACGACACGACATAGAAAAGCGATTTACGACTTTTCGTCGAAACATCGTAGCTTCCGGTTTAAAGCCGCGTGACATTTGAAAAATCGAAAATCATCGGATTTATACCCACAACGTGCGTTCGGCTCGAATCTAATCGATCACTTATGCTCGTATAACGACTTTTCAATGAAAAATTTCAAACACTTTCAAAGCTTAATGTTTCAACTGATGCGCGATGCATGATTTATCTTTCATATTTTTTTAATTGTTCCTTTTTTTTAGGAAAATTAAAAACGAAAAAGCGAAAATGCTAAAATCCTGAGAGCTCGATTTCGCGTCGGATTAATTAAAATACACCGCAGGGGTGATATTAGTCTGGGAACGGTTGAAATTGGCGTCAGTGGCGTAGTAGTTTATTTTAAAATTGATCTCGTTTTGTTGAATTGCTCACGCTTATCTGGCATTATGCAGCCGGTTGCAATGCGATACTTAGTCGATTCGTATTTGACCATTTCCCTTAGGTACCCTGGCGGTATTAGCACCGGGTTTAGATGTAATACGAAACTTTCCTACAGTTTCTATGTAACTCCCCCGAAAATGACGCGTAGCGAAATCGAATGAAACTGTGGAAACGTTTAAAAGCTTTATTGTGTAATTTGTGCGAAACGGAAATACTTCTTTATACTTTTTTTATTTTCGAAAAATTGAGTAATGTTGTTTTCAAGTTACAAGTTTATATACATTTTATTTGCACTTTCAAACAAATTAAAGTTAAAGCTGGAAAATTGAGAGGATTTTTTATATCATTTTGCTGTTTATCCGATTTCCTCCATTTCCTTTTCCACGAATTTCTCACATCCCTACTAACAAATTTTCTACACACAATTATTGATTGCTCAACACCCTATTCAACTTGTTTTTTTCAAACAAGTATTCGTTCGAATTTGTTTGAATTCTACAATTCAGTGGAACATCCAGGGAGCGGCAATTTCCCGTTCCAAACAAAATCTTTTGCTTTTAGTTTAGTAGCATGCCTACAACATAACAACAATTTTGTATGTATTGCCTTCACTGAACCCGTGTTACCTTTTTTTTAGTTGCCACAGTATACTTCGAAACACTGGTTATCGATCAGTACTTCCCTCTCACCCCTTTTAATTAATACAACAACGTAAGAAAAATATTGGTATACTGGTCTTTTATATAAAACGAAGATAAACGGAATTGCTTGTGGCCATTAATATAATATTGGGTAACAATTATTGCTGTGCCTCGGCCAAAAGCGATCTCGAGGTAAATTCTGCATAAAATGTGGTTAAGACCGCGACCCGTTTGCTGGTAAATATTGGACTTTATTTTGAATAAAATGTGGTATTTTATTCAAAATAAAGTCAAACAATTAATACAATAATGAGATAGTAATATGGTATGTCTCGATTGCAAGCGACCTTGCTAGCTAAACTTTGTATAAAAGCTATAATTAGGATATACAGTCCTGGTGTTTGGTCCCAAGTTCGCCGCGAGACTCATGAAAGAAATGATAAAAAGTCCCTGGATTGCCTTTTTTTTCAACTTTGTGTTTTTTGTTATATTTCTCTCATTGTATAGAAGTTTATTTTATTCAATGCGATAAGTTCATAGGATAAGAAACAATTTTGAATTCAATAAATGCTAAAGCTAAGTTAAAGCTTTAAAGTGACGTTGATATCATAAAGATGTCTCATTTTGTTCTCAAGATATGATGCTTCAAATTTCATTTTGCTATATAACTTCAATATTCGTAGTATTGAATTAAAATCATTGTAACACCTTAATTTATAAAAACGAAGAAACTGTCTTCTATGTACTAGCAATAGATTAAATTTGCTAAAAAATGTTTTTTAAATCATTTCGATATCTCAATTGTTTCTTGAGATATGATTCTTTAAGTTTCGTCCCTGAAATTTTAATGTCATATATAGATTTAAAAATTCAAAGGTCCTAAACATGTGGAAGTTAAGAAATAATTTTGAATCTACCTCTATTTATAAAGATGAAGAAATTATTTTTTGTGTACTCAAAACCGATTAAATTTGCTATAAAATATTTTTTAAATTATTTCGATATCTCAATTATTTTTTCAGATACGATTCATTAAATTTTGTACCTAAAATTTTAATCTGTCATAGATATGCATAGATTAAAAAATTCAAAATATCCTAAACTTGTGGACGTTAAGAAACGATTTTGAATTCAATAAATATTAAAATTAAGTTAAAGTTTAGTAAAAACATTATTTTTTGTGTACTCAAAATCGATTAAATTAGCTATAAAATATTTTTTAAATCATCTCGATATCTCAATTATTTCTTCAGATATGAATTCTTTAAATTTTCACCTACAATTTTAATCTGTCATAAATTGATATGCATGGATACATTAAAAAATTGAAAACTCCTAAACATGTAGAAGTAAGGAAATAATTTTGATTTGAATGCATTAAATTTTAACGTTAAGTTAATGCTTTAAAATGATATTGGTTTCATAACGATATCTTATTTTCTTCTCAAGATATGATGCTGCAAATTGCGTTTTACCATATAACCTCAATATCCGCAGAATTAGATTAAAACAATTGTAACACCTGTATTTAGAAAATCGAAAAAATGATTTCTTCTAAATTAAAAAAAAAGATTAAATTTGGCATAAAATATTTTTTAAATCATTTCGATATCTCAATTATTTCTTGAGATATGGATTCTTTAAATTTTCACCTAAAATTTTAATCTGTCATAAGTTGATGTGCATAGAGATCAAAAAATTGAAAACACCTCAACAGGTGGAAGTAAAGAAATAATTTTGATTTGAAGGTATTAAATTTTAACGTTAAGTTAATGCTTTAAAACGATATTGGTTTCATGACGATATCTCATTTTCTTCTCAAGATATGATGCTGCAAATTGCGTTTTACCATATAATCTCAATAACCGCAGAATTGGATTAAAACAATTGTAACACCTGGATTTATAAAAAAGAAGAAATGATTTTTTCTCTATTAAAAAAAGATTAAATTTGGCATAAAATATTTTTTAAAACATCTCGATATCTCAATTATTTCTTGAAATATAATTTCTCTAAATTTGTACCCAAAACTTTAATTTGTCATAAATAGATATGTATAGATAGATTAGAATTCGAGATTAGAATTATTTTATGTGTGCTCAAAACCGATTAAATTTGCTATAAAATATTTTTTAAATCATCTCCATATCTCAATTGTTTCTTGATATACGATTATTTAAATTTTGTACCTAAAATTTTAATGTCATAGATAGGCATAAATAGATTTCTTGTGTGCCCAAAACCAATTAAATTTGCTGCAAAATATTTTTTAAATCATCTCGATATCTCAATTATTTCTTGAGATACGATTCTTTAAATTTTGTACCTAAAATTTTAATCTGTCATAAATATGCATAGATAGATTAAAAAATTCAAAATTTCTAAACTTGTGGAAGTTAAGAAACAATTTGGAATTCAATAAATATTAAAGCTAAGTGAAAGTTTTAAAGTGATTTTACTTTGATGAAGATATCTCTTTTTGTTCTCAAGATATGATGATGCAAATTTCATTTTGCCACATAGACTCAATAACCGCAGAATTAGATTAAAATAATTGTGACACCTCTATTTATAAAGATGAAGAAATTATTTCTTGTTTGCTCAAAACCAATTAAATTTGCTGCAAAAGATTTTTTAAATCAACTCGATATCTCAATTATTTCTTGAGATACGATTCATTAAATTTTGTACCTAAAATTTTAATCTGTCATAGATATGCATAGATAGATTAAAAAATACAAAGTTTCTAAACTTGTTTAAGTTAAGAAACAATTTTGAATTCAATAAATATTAAAGCTAAGTGAAAGTTTTAAAATGATTTTACTTTGATGAAGATATCTCTTTTTGTTCTCAAGATATGATGATGCAAATTTCATTTTGCCACATAGCCTCAATAACCGCAGAATTAGACTAAAGCAATTGTGAAACCTCTATTTATAAAGAAGAAGAAATTATTTCCTACGTACTCAAAACCAATTAAATTTGTTGCAAAATATTTTTTAAATCATCTCGATATCTCAATTATTTCTTGAGATACGATTCAGTAAATTGTGTACCTAAAATTTTAATCTGTCATAGATATGCATAGCTAGATTAAAAAATTCAAAATATCCTAAACTTGTGAAAGTTAAGAAATAATTTTGCATCCAATAATTGTTAAAGCTAAGTTAAAGCTTTAAAATGATTTTATTTTGATGAAGATATCTTTGTGTTCTCAAGATATGATGCTGCAAATTTAATTTTGCCACATAGCCTCAATAACCGCAAAATTAGATTAAAATGATTGTGACACCTATATTTAAAGAGATGAAGAAATTATTTCTTGTGTACTCAAAACCAATTAAATTTGCTGCAAAATATTTTTTAAATAATCTGGATATTTCAATTATTTCTTGAAATACGATTCATTAAACTTTGTACCTGAAATTTTAATCTGTCATAGATAGGCATAAATAGATTAAAAAATTCAAAATATCCTAAACTTGTGGAAGTTAAGAAACAATTTTGCATCCAATAGTTGTTAAAGCTTTAAAATGATGTTGGTTTCATGAAAGTATCTCATTTTGTTCTCAAGATATGATGCTGCAAATTTCATTTTGCCACATAGCCTCAATAACCGCAGAATTAGATTAAAATAATTGTGGCACCTATATTTAAAAAGATGAAGAAATTATTTCTTGCGTACTCAAAACCAATTAAATTTGCTGCAAAATATTTTTTAAATCACCTCGACATTTAAATTATTTCTTGAGGTACGATTCTTTAAATTTTGTACCTAAAATTTTAAACTGTCATAGATAGGCATAAATAGATTAAAAAATACAAAGTTTCTAAACTTGTTTAAGTTAAGAAACAATTTTGAATTCAATAAATATTAAAGCTAAGTGAAAGTTTTAAAATGATTTTACTTTGATGAAGATATCTCTTTTTGTTCTCAAAATATGACGGTGCAAATTTAATTTTGCCACATAGCCTCAATAACCGCAGAATTAGATTAAAATAATTGTGGCACCTATATTTAAAAAGATGAAGAAATTATTTCTTGTGTACTCAAAATCAATCAAATTTGCTTCAAAATATTTTTTAAATCACCTCGATATCTCAATTATTTCTTGAGGTACGATTCTTTAAATTTTGTACCTACAATTTTAATCTGTCATAGATAGGCATAAATAGATTAAAAAAATCAAAATATCCTAAACTTGTGGAAGTTAAGAAACAATTTTGCATCCAATAATTGTTAAAGCCAAGTTAAAGCTTTAAAATGATGTTGGTTTCATGGAAATATCTCATTTTGTTCTCAAGATATGATGCGACAAATTTAATTTTGCCACATAGCCTCAATAACCGCAGAATTAGATTAAAACCAGTGTGAAACCTCTATTTATAAAGATGAAAAAATTATTTCCTGTGTACTCAAAACCAATTAAATTTGTTGCAAAATATTTTTTAAATCATCTCGATATCTCAATTATTTCTTGAGATACGATTCATTAAATTTTGTACCTAAAATTTTAGTCTGTCATAGATATGCATAGCTAGATTAAAAAATTCCAAATATCCTAAACTTGTGGAAGTTAAGAAACAATTTTGCATCCAATAGTTGTTAAAGCTAAGTTATAGCTTTAAAATGATGTTGGTTTCATGAAAATATCTCATTTTGTTCTCAAGATATGATGCTGCAAATTTAATTTTGCCACATAGCCTCAATAACCGCAGAATTAGATTAAAATAATTGTGGCACCTATATTTAAAAAGATGAAGAAATTATTTCTTGCGTACTCAAAACCAATTAAATTTGCTGCAAAATATTTTTTAAATCACCTCGATATCTCAATTACTTCTTGAGGTACGATTCTTTAAATTTTCTACCTAAAATTTTAAACTGTCATAGATAGGCATAAATAGATTAAAAAATTCAAAATATCCTAAACTTGTAGAAGTTAAGAAACAATTTTGCATAAAATAATTGTTAAAGCTAAGTTAATGCTTTAAAATGATGTTGGTTTCATGGAAATATCTCATTTTGTTCTCAAGATATGACGCTGCAAATTTAATTTTGCCACATAGCCTCAATAACCGCAGAATTAGATTAAAATAATTGTGGCACCTATATTTAAAAAGATGAAGAAATTATTTCTTGTGTACTCAAAACCAATTAAATTTGCTGCAAAATATTTTTTAAATCACCTCGATATCTCAATTATTTCTTGAGGTACGATTCTTTACATTTTGTACCTAAAATTTTAATCTGTCATAGATAGGCATAAATAGATTAAAGAATTCAAAATTCCTAAACTTGTGGAAGTTAAGAAACTATTTTCAATTTAAGAAATATTGAAGTTAAGTCAAAGCTTTAAAATGATGTTTTGATGAAGATATCTCTTTTTGTTCTCAAGATATGATGCTGCAAATTTCATTTTGCCATATAGCCTCAATAACCGCAGAATTAGATTAAAATAATTGTGACACCTCTATTTATAAAGATGAAGAACTTATTTTTTGTGTACTTAAAACCGGTTAAATTTGTTATAAAATATTTTTTAAATCATCTCCATATCTCAATTATTTCTTGAGATACGATTCTTTACATTTTGTACCTAAAATTTTAATCTGTCATCGATATGCATAGATAGATTGAAAAATTCAAAATTCCTAAACTTGTGGAAATTAAGAAACAATTTTGAATCCAATAAATGTTAAAGCTAAGTTAAAGCTTTAAAATAATGTTGGTATCATGGAAATATCTCATTTTGTTCTCAAGATATGATGCTGCAAATTTCATTTTGCCATATAGCCTCAATAACCGCAGAATTAGATCAAAACAATTGTGACGTCTCTATTTATAAAGATGAAGATATTTTTTAAATCATCTCTATATCTCAAGTATTTCTTGAGATCTGATTCTTTAAACTCTTTATCCTGTAATTTTAATGCTATAAGTGGGTATGCATAGATAGATTAAAAAATTAAAAACTCCTAAACTTGTGGAAGTTAAGAAATAATTCTGAATTCGTGTAACGTTAATTACCTTATCTTTAAAATAATGTTGGTTTCATGAAAATATGTCATTTATTCTCATGATATGATGATGAATAAATGAAGAACAAATCGCAGCATTGAAATAAAATAATTGTAACTCCTAGATTTATGCAAACGAATAAATCATCGTGTTCTATAAATAGATTAAATTTGTTTTAAAATGTATTTTAAATCATCTCGATATCTCAATTATTTTTTAAAATATGATCCCTTAAAATCTTTTATTTCAAATATACCTTTATTACATAACTTTGTTGTGAAATAAAATAAAAATATAAAATGTTATAGTAAATTTAGCACCGCGTTTACCTAACGTACTGTATGAATCATATAAAACATAAATCGATTTTATTTGCTTATTTTGACCCTCGAAATAAAACGGAAAAACATCTGTCATAAATAAATGAAACAATTTTTCGATACGACCACAGGCGGTGAATATTAGGCAAGTCCTTGCGTATACGGTTACTTCCGGAATACATTAACATGAAAATCCAATCCGAAAAATGTGGCAACATGAAAAACATCTGAATTTCAAGGGAACTAATTTGAATAATAGTCGCACTAATACTGCGATATTTCCCAATGTGTTTTTTTTTTAATCAATATCAATTTTTTATTTGGGATAAAAGAGACACGTTTCGTGAAATAATTCGAAAACAATATTATAAGTAACTTGACAAGACTTATATAGATCTAAAAGATAACCATCTTTATCTTATGAAATGAATGATTGTGGGGTAGGTCCATGAGGAAGCTCTGACCTTTATGAAAATTTATCACAACAATCCCGTTCCCTGCTAATAAATTGGCGGTCATCAGAGTTCTCGGAACAAAACCATCTTTTACGGGTAAAATATTTTTACCGGCGAGAATATTTTTTGAATTGATGTCATACCGGTATAATCAATCTCACATAGTGTAGTTCATTAACCGGCCATGCTGTGCATATGTCGGAGATAATTGCAAGCCGCGATATTGTGCTCTACTTGAATTACTCGTCGTGTTGGTCGAACTAGAATGTATGTGACGATACAATTTTGATTGCGAATTTGAAGCACCAAGTCGAGTACACTTCCATACAAGTATCTACGAATATAACTTGATAATGTTATTTTTAATAAAGCATCTTCAAATTGTATGACATGTAGTAAATGACGTTTATTTTCTAGTCGACCATCAAACTTTCACTTCACATAAAAATGGAGTGTTATAAAAAAGTTTTACAACGGATGGATTACCAACAACGATCGTTTCCGATAATCTCAGTTTACGCTACAGGAATTCGGAGAGTGGACAAGCTCTTTCGAGATAAAGCACGTGGACAGCTCGTTTTTCGCCTGTGTAAAGAATTAGATTAGATTTGATCTAAAAGTTTGTTCAAACCTTCGATTTTTTTAATGAATCAAGATATGTAATAACTTGTGTGCAGAACTCATATACAGGATGTTTCATGCTCCTTATCCATGCAGTTTTAGTTCTAGAATGAGGTTATGACTGCCAAATCCAAATGTTTCTAGTTCTAAGTTCTAAGTTTAGTGTTGGTTCCAGTGTTAGTATTAGTTTGAATTTTAGTAGAACTGAGTTATTGCATATTTTTTATTGAAGTAATTGTAGAATTAACACCAGATCTTGAACAACTATTTTTCGGGTTGGGGGTATTGGATTTTATCAAAGACGACAGATTATGGCAGAACATCCGTCTAACTACCCATTACGACGTCATACAAGCCATCACAGATCACGGAGTTTTTTAAAGCTATCTCAAAGAAACACAAAAATTCAACTAAGCTATGCTTGAGTTTGTAGAAGAAATATACTGATTCAAAGCAACTTCGGCTAAGGAAAAAGAGGGGGTTATAGAAGAACTCTAACAATGGGTTTTGCCATTGTTATCCTGCAACAACGCGAGAGCTGATCCAGGTCGCCTAAATTTTGAAAACGCCGAAATCGTGGGGATTTTGTTTAGTGAAACAACCATCAAAGGCTCGGCATAAAATCCCCGGAGCCGACGAGTCCCCGGTTGGATGCAATTTCCATTACTACATTATGCGCATATCCGATAGGGATGTGCATAACGCAGTTTTCTCGTCCCTGGCGCAAAAAAAAGAGCTTTAAAAGCGCTCCGATAAACCTGAATATCTTTAGTGCTAGGTCTAGTGTTAGTTCTAGTGCTAGTATTATCTCTAGTTTTAGTTTCAATTAAGGATTGTGTTGTTGAATATTTGTATTGAAATAAAACCAGAACTAACATTAGAACTAGCACTAGAAAATTTTTGAATATATTAATATTCAACACATCATTATTAAATATTTTGTTAAACCAGAAAGTAGTGCATTTCTTAAGACAATTAAACACGAATATTTCTAATTGTAGATCTACTGTTAGTTTTAATGCTAATTTTAATTATTATTCATTTTTTTTTTAACTTATTAACCAGTTCATCAATAAATGTTATTTCATGGTTTGATTGATCTTATTGAAGTCTTAGTTTTAATCGGCGATGGATACCAGTAATTCCCAGTTGGTGTTTCTGTGCACTTTTGAAGGTCTTGTAAATATTTTTGGTTGTTTTTTACATGTGTTCTTTTATTGTCTAGACTCCTAATTTTTCATGTATTTTCGAGTTTTCACATTCCATGGAGCGTCTATAGTTATTCTTAATATTCTATTTTGTAGCACTTGGATTTTTTTAATATTGGATTCAGCTATTGACCTCCAAATTATACATACATATGTTATTATTGGTCCTATTAATGATTTGTATAGCACCAATGAACATTCGATCTTCAGCTTCGATTTCTGTTAATGATTGGATACAGTTCTTTTAGTCTTGCGTATGTATATTATAATTAGGATTAATATTTGTTTTGAAGGGTTTGATGCTATTGCGTAGTGATGTAATTTTATTGGTAAGAATTCTTAGGCTTTTGTCAACATCCGAGGGTGTTGGTATAGTAGCTATCGGAATTTTTATTTTCATTACTTCTTTTCTGAAATTTTCCCAATTTACCAATCAAATATTACAAATTATCTACAAATTAAATACAAATTTCTGGGCTATTGAGATTACATGGTCCGAGTTTAATTCATGTATTACTATTTGGTGGATATATATATAGGGATAGGTCGTGGATAGGTGTTGATATTCGTTTGGTAATTAGTACACCTAAAATATCTCATTGGTGATCATTTCCATACAGATAATAAGTGTATTTATCAGGTGTGTGTATTAATCCATTATCAGTAAGTATATCATTTAGAATAAGCCCGTTAGGAATGTTGGCTCAAGCAAAAGAATTTGATGTTTGCTATTTAGGTCTTCTATTAGCATGGTAGGTATTGATGAATTAAATATCGATTCAAAATCTTTCATCTTGAGTTTTATTTTGGCTGCTTATATGCACATATAATATTCATTTTGCGTTTGTTGAGGAAATGGACTGTTATTGCTATAGCTTCGAGTGATTTTGATTCGGTTAAGATCAGTTCTGAATGTATCAGATTAGTTTTAATAAAGATGGCAACACCACCGGCTGCTGTTCTTGAAAATGTTTCTAGATCCGTCAAATGAGTTTCCATTACCATAAAAATTTAATATGTTGATTTTATTTAATGATGAGGCATTGAGAATATTGGGGATTTATTCATCGATAACAAAGGATTTTAATTTACTAATTAGTGTAAGATCAGTTTTTTTTAAATGAAATTCATAATGGTATCAGATAAGTTTATGGGGTCAGGAAAATTGTTTAATATGACTAATGATTTCTATGGTATTTGAACTCGAATTATTGGAAGAATGGTGCTGCACATAGGCAGTAGCATCTGCGTAAGAAATATTAATATTATGAGGAGGACATCCATTACTACGTTTGTTCTCGTTATTAAAGTTTGCATTTTGTTGACGTCGGTGATTATATCGTTAGTGGTGTTCTTGTAATTCTTTGTGTGTTTTACAGCCTCTGTAATTCGAAGGGTGCGCTTCATCTTAATTAGCGCATTTTAGGGGATCTAAGTCATTATATAAATGTTCTCCGCTGCAGTTGACACATCTTGGTCTTAGAGAGCAATAGTTTAGTGTGTTCAAATCTCTGGCAGTTATAGCATTGCGGAATGTGGGTTGATCTTTTATGAGGTTCTACAGTAACAATTGCTTTGGCTATTTCATTGATACTATACATTTCTTTTACTTTATTTATAAGTGGCTGATAATTCTGTATAAGGGCATTGGTTGTTTATTCTTATAAATCGAGTTTGTTCCCTTAGAGGTAGTGTTTTAATTTTCAATTCCTCCTCTATTGCATCATCACTTAAGAAGATGGGCACATTTCTGATTACTACAGGTAGTGGTCATTTATGATCTCTTTGTGGTTGGTGGCGTTCCGTTAGAATATTGGTAGATTTTTTAGTTCATTGTATTTAGACTGATTTCCGTTATTACCATTGATATTAGTATTACTGGTTTGAGGATCATTTTCACCATTATCGGTGTCTGGTATTAACATGTCCAAACTATTATTTAATTCGTTGTTTTTCATGACTTCTCACACAGTTGGTCTAGAGAACGTTTTTGGCTCTTGCAATTAGGCATTAATTGATAAAAATCACCCCTTTGTGTGATTTTCGGCTATATTTGGCAATTTTAAAATAATTTTATTAAAACATACTCACGTAAAGTGTTTTTATAAAAGTAAGTCAGGTCTTGTATTGAGAACTCGTTCGCGATACGTACGGTTTTCATAACTCTCTTTATCTTTGTCAAAATTATACTTAACATCTACATGCTTTAATCTCTTATGTTGCCATTGTTCCAAGAAATGAATTCAATACTCTTCATATACTAATATAAGATTTTTGATCTTTATATTCATGTCATTTAATAAGTCGACCTTCTATTATCACTTGCCCTATACAAATCTTTTGAGTCTTTCCCAATGTATATCTTTAGCATTACTGTGAAATCTACTAAAGTGATTTATAACAACACTAAAGTTTGGCTAGTTAACATAAGTACATCAGAAAACTTATCAACTCTTTATAAGGTTTCTTACCTATTATAGTATATACGTGGTCGACTTGATCAGTATAATATTCCACATTAATCTTTTTTAAAAGTGAGCGGAACTAGATATTTGTGACAGAAATATATTCACTATTTTTTTTTCTATTTTAATTCCCAAAAAATATTAAAATTTTCCCAAATCTATCATACTAAATGTATGAATTTTTACGCTGTCTATTGTCTCTTATTTGCTCCTTTTTCCAGTAATTGTAATATCATTTACAAAAAGCAACAAATAAGCTCTCTTTTTAACGTCGATGTAAAGACAAATCATTTTGTGATCTTACAAATCCCTATGAAACAACAAAACCATTAAACTTTTCGTTCCAAGCTCTTGGCACCTGTTTTAGACCATACAAAGTTTTATTTAACTTACAAACTAAATTCGAATTTTCACACATGCCCTGTGGAATCTTTATGTATATTTCCTCACGTAAATTACCGTGAGGAAATATACATTTTTTTAATCTAAATTTACTAAAAGAATTTTTTATATCTAATTGAACTGCTTGTAAATTTTAAGTATTTATAACAGATAACTAGGTACAGATTAACAACTCTAGGTTCTTAGAGTTGTTAATCTTGCTCCAGGTGTGTACGTTTCATTGTAGTCGTATCCTTTTTGTTGAGAACATCTCTTAATTGCAAGTCTTGCTTTGTATCTCGCAATCTCGTTATTTTCATCTCTTTTCAATTTAAAAATCCACTTACTTTTAATCGCCTTTTTGCCTTCTAGAAGCCTTGCTAGCGTCCAGGTGTTATTCTCTTTCACTGATGTTAATTCGTTATCTACTGCTTTTAACCAGTTTTCTTTGTCCGTTCTGGACTCTTTTAACTTCACATAGTTTCGCATTTTTTACCTACTCTTGTGGTGTCTCATACATATGTATGAGACACCACCCAATTTTGGTCTACTAGGGCTGGCTGATACCTTAAATGAGATATAGACGTTTTCGTGGTGTCGATACTATTTAAAGTATCGAAAGTTTTAAAAGTATAGAAAGTATCAAAGTATAGTTAAAATGTCTGAATAGCCCATTTAGTTCTAAAACTTTTGATTTTTATTACATAAGTGGTTAATCTAGATAATCGGACTTTATTTACGTTATCATTGCAATTACAGGGTGCATCGAAGTCAAAAGTCCTTGCCTCTCTTTAATTATTGATAGTGACGAAGAATTATAAGAAATATTTATCTAGTATTTAATCTCTTAGTTAAGTGCTAACTACGTTGAGATTTTGAAGTTGAAATGACATAAGTACGGCTTATAGATATTGAAAACCTTTTTTCTACATTAATCTATGTACCACCTATATTTGAAGTTATGTACAACAGTTTTAGAACACGACGTTATTACAATTTTGTTTGACGAAATATTTAAAAAGACGTAAATATGCTCAAATATGCAATGTAATAATTAATATGCATGGAAACAGAAAAATATGCAGAATATGCAAATTAAACATAGGCTAAAATTATTTTTTTTTACGTAATTCGTGAAGCTATACAAAATTTTTTTTTCGCATATTCATATTACCAAATATGCATTTTGCATATAATCACAGGTCTAATAATAAGTAATTTTTTTATGTATTTTTTTTGTAGATTTTAATTTTGGGGTAAAATGGTGGAAAGAATAAAGGAAAAAAAAGAGAAATAAATTACGTACGCTAACTCGAACAGTGCTCGTCTCGTAAAAACAAATAGGTACGTAAAATTCCGTATTTTTAACCCTAACGAGTTTTGAAATAATGAGGCAATACCACATATTATATATTCTTCAAAGTATCTCCCTTGAAGCATTTTAAGAGACATCACTATATTAATTTTACTTAATATTTTTTTATGTTCAATCACCCCTTTAAATATACTCTAAACGCAATTTCCTGTATATAAAAAACAGTACTTCGATACTTTCGATACTCGGATATTGATACTTTGCCGGTATCGAGTAAAGATACCGAGGCATGTTTCGATATGATCAACAAGTGGCAATAATTTGCTCGGCACCTTTCTCTTTGTTCCTTTCAATAAATTTTTCTTCTTCAATTATCTCATCATTATTTTTTATTTTATCATTCTCAATTACTTTACCATCTTCAATTTTTGAACTACACTTTAAGTTCATTTCATCAACATTTACATACAATGAATCTTTTGTTCATCAAACTCATATTTGCATTTATTGAAAACTACCCTAGGGTTTCACTCAAACCCTATAAGGGTTACACGAGTCAGTGCAATAGTTCGCAAGATGACTTGACGTCGATGTCGCAATGAAATAGCAATGCAACATCACTTTAAAATTTACATATGTAGATGCTATCAGTGCATTTTGAATCAAAGTAATGGATGAACATCCAGAAATTCCAGAAAAACACGCCATAAAAGAATTGATTCTTTTTGTAATAGTCTATCTCTGTAAGAAATCCTTTTCGACATAAGTCGCTACAAAAATAAAGTATAGGAGTCGACTTGATGCGTCTCCAATTAACATCGATCCGTCCAGATATTGATAAATTGTGCAATAAAAAATAAGCGCAACAAAGCCATTAATACATTCACTTTCATATGAAATCCACCACCTACTAAAATTCTGCAATTTTGATCCTTCGGAGAACAATGTCTCTCAATAATTTCTTCTTATTTCTGTCCATAAAATGTCCATTTACTTGACTGTCAAATTGTCAAGTAGACGCCTTGTTTTGCCCCCAGTGGTCGTTGAAATATCACCCATATCAATGGCGGGTCTCTTATTCCGAGAGATTTCGAGAAGATTGCTCGTATATAGTCTTTATGGTCCAAAGAAAACATGCAGAGGCACCATCTAACTGGAAGATCTACCCTAAGTAGTAACGCTCGTTAACACTTTACAGAAGAATTTTTTCTTTGAGCTTTATTCCTACCGTCTGTAACTTCGGCTTCCAATAACACCTTCCTATAAAGCAGCCAAACTTACATGGTGACATTTCCTGCTACCTACATAAAGAACTGACATTGTTAAGCAATACCTGACATGTATTTTGGGATAATTATAAACAGTTTTTGTTACTAATTATTACTACAATCTTTTGGTTCTCGAGTTACAACCTATATTTATAACCAAAATTGTGGATTTTAACATTTTGAAACTTCCTGCTACATACATAAAGAACTGTCATCGTTAGACTTTATCTGGTAATGGAATATGTATTTTGGAATAATTATGAACAATTTTTGTTGTTGATATTTATTTGTATCTATTTTGGTTCTCAAGTTAAAACTTATGTTTATAACCAAAATGGTCAACTTTAACATTTTGATATTTCCTGATACACACACATAAGGAACTGTCATCGTTAGACTTTATCTGGTAATGAACTATGTATTTTAGAATAGTTATGAACATTTTTTTAATGATATATATTTCTATATATTTTGGTTCCCTAGTTACAATCTATGTATAAACAAAATTTTGGTTATAAACCAAAATTATCGATTTTGATATTTTCTGCCACATACATAATGATCTGCCATCGTTAGACTAAATCTGGTTATAGATTATGCATTTTGGAGTAATTATGAATAATGGTTGTTGATGAAATTTATTTCTATCTATATTTGTTCTCGAATTACAACCTACAGTTGCTCAAAAAATGGTGTATACATGTGAATGGAATAGTTTTCCAAATAAAAAGATCACAATATTAACAATAATGACAAAATGACATGGAATTCCCGCCACAAAATTGAGTATATAGCTGCGGTAGAGTAAATATATTTAGGTTGGTATTATGTTTCAGTATACTGTAAGCCCACCATTTGCGTCGATTATCGCCTACATTTGTCATGGCATTGAGTTTATTAACTTTTGGTTTACAAATACCCTGTACAAATTAAGCAATGAAGTTTGGTATGGAAGTAGCACTAAAGTAGTGTAACTTTCTTTCATATGGAGAGCGATCCAACCCTACTGGAATGGTGAAACTATCCTACGTGAACGATTGAACATATTTGGAATGTGATAAATCCGAGTCTGCAACATTATCCGACTCCTCCGGTAAATTTTGAAGAGTTATGAAACTTTAAACAGAATATGGTCTTTGATCAAAGGAAAGATGTTCAAAAATAGTCCAACAGCATCAGTTTATATGTAAATGGACAACTCCTTCCTCCTCTGAAGCTCGCAAACATATTTTCATGTTCTCCAAGCGACGCCTGTCCATGGTTTTATTTATAATTTAAGTTCGATGATTTCCGATGTGGTAAATGGACCTTGTTTATTGACGGCCAATCAGCGTTTACAAAATGTTTGCCTAAGATTCATTTTTGGTATTAAGTAGTATGATCATATACATTATTAATGGGATTGTTTTTCGTTAGCAAACAACTGGCAGAAAAGGAACCATTTTTGAAGCGATATACATAATGGCTTGCTCAAGAACTCTGCATATCAAAAATCTCTCAACCTTGTACGTTTACTGGATGCCAAGCCACCAATCATCTCCTTATATTTGGCCGAAAAAAGATTGATAGCAACACATTGCTCTGAAAAATTTCAGTCTCAAGTCCCACCTCATTGCGAAGAATTAAATCGTTTAATAAACCCAAAAGAATGCCAAATCATATACACCAGAAATGTTCTTAGCAATGATTGGAACCTGGAATTAACTAAATTTCAGTACGTTAGATTAAGAAAGGATGTGATGAAATAAACGTAGTTAAGATGTATTGTCTAAGAAGTTATTATCCAAATGAGCACAAAAAAATGTTGGGTAACTCAATTGTTTCTGATTTTGATTTGATTTTAAAAGCAATTGTGCTAATCAAAATGATACAAGAAAATAAGAACTTTAAAGTTACCATCTGGCTTTATCGGCACAATTCCGGAACCGCATGGATGTTTCAGAGATATGGAGGAAGCTTTTGAGAAAATAACTTTCTACAATACATTGTTAGAGCATAATGTTACATCAACTCTTCGGAATTGATGGAACATTATGCTTGATGTTGGATTTAGCACATAGAAAGTTCACAGTCTTCAAAAAGGAGTTATTCTAAATATTTTCGTCAAGAGCAAGCACATAAATTCGTTTTTTTGATTGGTTATAAGTAGGTCTCAAACTGATTGAGTTTTATTTTGACCAACACAGACCACCTGTAAATCCTAAGAAGGCAGAGTTAATTGTTTTTAAAAGGTTGAGGAAATTTGACACGCCCAGAATCATAGATATTGTTATAATATTTTGCCCAGAATGCCTTTAATATTCCATTAGTTTTGTTAAAAGAAGTCAAAAGTTATGAGTTACAAGCTATGCTTATAACCAAAATTGTCAATTTTAACAATTTGATAGTTCCTGTTACATACATAAGGACCATCATAGTTAGACTTTATCTGGTAATGGATAGTGTATTTTGGGGTAATTATGAACAATCTTTGTTAATGACATTTATTTGTATCTATTTTGGTTCTCGAATTACAACCTACGAGTATAACCAAAATTATCGATTTTGACATTTCGATACTTCCTGCTACATACATAAACAACTGTTATCATTAGACCTTATCTGATAATGGATTAAGTATTTTGGGATAATTATGAACAATTTTTGTTAATGAGATTTATTTTTATCTCTTTTGGTTCTCGAGTTACAACCTACGTGTGCTACCAAAATTGTCGACCTTAACATTTTGATATTTCCTGTTACATATATAGGCAACTGTTATCGGTAGACTTTATCTGGTAATGGATTATATATTGTCAGAGCATAATGTTACACCAACTCTTCGTAGTTGATGGAACATTATGCTTGATGTTGGATTTAGCACATAGAAAGTTCACAGTCTTCGAAAAGGAGTTACTCGACACTGTAGTGTCCCATTTTCCCATTTTTGTAGAATCCCACAGTTGATCTAAATATTTTCGTCAAGAGCAAACATATAAATGTGTTTTTTTGATTGGTTGTAAGTAGCTCTCAAACTGATTGAGTTTTATTTTGACCAGCACAGACCACCTGTAAATCCTAAGAAGACAGTTAATTGGTTTTACAAGGTTGAGGAAATTTGACAAGCCCAGAATCATAGATTAGATATTGTTATAATATTTTGCCCAGAATGCCCTTAATATTCCATTAGTTTTGTTAAAAGAAGTCAAAAATTATGAGTTACAAGCTATGCTTATAACCAAAATTGTCAATTTTAACAATTTGATAGTTCCTGTTACATACATAAGGACCACCATAGTTAGACTTTATCTGGTAATGGATTGTGTATTTTGGGGTAATTATGAACAGTCTTTGTTAATGACATTTATTTGTATCTATTTTGGTTCTCGAATTACAACCTACGTGTGCTACCAAAATTGTCGACTGTAACATTTTGATATTTCCTGTTACATATATAGGCAACTGTTATCGGTAGACTTTAT
This sequence comes from Onthophagus sagittarius, assembly GCA_036711965.1. Taxonomy (NCBI): domain Eukaryota; kingdom Metazoa; phylum Arthropoda; class Insecta; order Coleoptera; family Scarabaeidae; genus Onthophagus; species Onthophagus sagittarius. The sequence continues at coordinate 60,257,417 of JASERS010000002.1, read as the reverse complement.
CTGGTAATGGATTATATATTTTGGGGTAATTATGAACAATCTTTGTTAATGACATTTATTTGTATCTATTTTGGTTCTCGAATTACAACCTACGTGTGCTACCAAAATTGTCGACTTTAACATTTTGATATTTCCTGTTACATATATAGGCAACTGTTATCGGTAGACTTTATCTGGTAATGGATTATATATTTTGGGGTAGTTATGACCGATTTTTGTTAATGACATATATTTCTATCTATGTTGGTTCTCGAGTTATAACCCATGCTTTATAACCAATAGATCATCAATAAAGAATTATCATTGTAAAGCAATACCTGGTATGTATTTTGAGATCATTTCGAACAATTTTTTGAATGATATTTATTTCTATTTATTTTGGTTCTCGAGTTACAACCTACTATGTTTATAACGACAAGGGTATGTTCATCAATAGAATGACATCGTCTTCAGTGGTGAATCAAGGTTTTGTTTATGGGTGAATGGATGGCCTTAGAAGGATACGACGACATGGAGGGGAAACACGGAATTTGGAGTTCGATCAAAGGCGGCACACAGCCTTAACACCTGGGGTTATAGTATGAGGGGCGATATGTGCTGGTTGCAAGTTACCCCTTACGTTCATTCCAGGCACATTAAATACACGTCGTCACATCGACAACGTTCTGGAACCGGTGTTAGTAAATTTCATGCAGACGTTGCAGAATGGTACTTTCCAACAGGATAATGCAAGACCCCAACCCCATATTACAGTTTTTATAACGAAGATAGAGGCATATCATAATATGTAGTATGTAATTATTATGGAAACCATTCATCCCTAAAATGATTCGAATACTGACATTTATGATAGTGAGTATTCGTGCCGGAGATGATAGAGGTTGTAACATTCACTTCCTTGAATTTGTCCTAAGAAATCCTGAAATGTTTACATATCGGTGTACAATACTATGAACAGTTGAAAATTCTTTAGCTACTTTAGCAAAATGTTACGAGAAGCTTGTGCGCTCGAAGAAGAGATTCGAATCATCACGTTTATGTCTTCTTGATCTTACGCGACAATCTCGTTAACCACCAAAGGCTTTGTAAACGAGATTTTGAATTTTAATCTTAATTGTAGGGAAAATTAAACAATTTTAGAATTTGAAAGTGTTACCAATTCTTCTATTTTTATATAGTTTATCGATTTTTGAATAAAGAATGTCGCGATGTGTTTTATTTTCATTAAACGCATTGTGCGCGAAATTTAATTTATACAAAATTCAATTAAGAACGAATTTAAACCTTTTATCTAAAAGAACAAGAGTCATCGAACCAACAAAGCATTCACCTTAAAAGACCTCTATACACCTAAAGTCATAGTCCATAAGACAATAGGTTACAATGAGGTTTATTAGAAAACCTTTTCTGTTATCCCATCTCAAAAGGAAAATGTAGGTCCTTTTAGGATCATTCATATTCATTTTGTGTGCTAAAATATTGCATGAAACTTAAATTAAGTTAAAAAAAACTTTTTAATTTAGTTAATTAAATTCCAAGTTCATTTGAAATTTTGAAAAATGATCAATTTTAAATGGGATGAAAAGTTATCGTGCTGTTGAACCCCCTTCTTAAGAATCTTTAATAAACTCTTGGAGATGTTATTAGTCGATGTAGACGTTTTGATGATGAAATTTCGTGTTAGATAAACGACCCCGACGGATTTCTCTTTGTACATACCCGAAACTTAGCATCTAGTACTAATTTCGTTACGAACTGAACTCCCTCTCGCTTAATTGTTTAGAAGTGCAGCATTGTCACCATATTCTCTCTAATTAATTACTCCCTTTATATATGAAACGTTCTTTCGAAATCCTCGAATTGTGTTTTGAATTTCAATTATAATTAATCGCTTTTAGGTGTTAAGTTAAAATTTATTCAAACAAATAAAAAAGTTTATATTTATAATTACGTGCTTAAGAGAGTGCTACTTATTAGATTAGTAAAATGAGTGTGGAGAAACTTTTGACTTTGTACAACTAGAATAAAATATAAAGCTAAAAGTTTCATCTCCTTCGTGGGAAACTTTAATATTTCATATTTTCATAAAAGAAAACTAAAAAGTATTCTGTGGTTTATAGACACGTTGCTTTAATTAAGCTAAAACCGGCATATTCAAAAGTAAATATTATCTCTATCAAGGTGTAAAGTTATAAAGGAAACACGCTTTGTGTTTGTGCCCCACATAAACTGCCTCTCGATGAGAGTGCACTTTTACGTTATAACGAGGCGTCGAAATTCGATAATGCCTAAAAGTAATTACTTTTTCATCGAATAATTAATATAGGATAAAAATTTCATTTTGAAAAATACGATTTCATTTAACACGGCAGAATAAATAATCTAATGCAAATTTATTGAATTAAATCAATATACTTACACCGAGTTTTCGGCAGAAGTGATTTAAAACTTTCCTCATTTATGCTATAGAAAGCTTTTTAAGGTCTAAGGCGATTTTGTGAAAAGGTACATTAAATCCTCAATGGAGTGTTGCTGTATTATTGATTTTAAATTTAACAAAAAAATATTTGAATACCATTTTTTTAATACAACAATTCAATCTTTATCAATTCAACAACTTTTGATGATAGAGAAAAAATTTTGGGTAAATTTTTTAGAGGAGAATTAACTGAATGCGGGAAGTTAACCCCTTTTTTGATTTTTAAATTTTTCATTGTTCTACAGGTCTGCATTGTTCCAAAGCGGCAAATGGAAAAAATAATAGCTCGACAGGAAAACCGGAAAAAGGGGATTTTTTGACTAGCTCCCCAATTATGAAATAATCAGTTTTTCTTTGTTGTTCTGGTCGTTCTAGTTGTAGTTATAAAAAATCTAAGTTATGGGATATAGCACTACAAACTTATAACATAAAATTGGTTTGGCTGTCAAAAGGTCTAGTTGATTACTGCTATCTATTTTCAAATCCATATCACAAATATACCTTAAGCACTCTTTTTTTAACCCCTATTTTTATTAACCCCTATTTGCTAAAAGTTTGCTTATTTCGTTTCCTTTATTATTTGATTTTATTTTTCTTCCTTTGTTTTGGAATGTCCCAATCTCATTAGTTTAATTTATCATTTTTTTTCATCAGCTTATTATAACTAACATTTTCTTTTTGATTTAGTTATGGTTGGTAATGCAGTTTTATATTTTTGTTTCACTACACCTTCCCACACATAGAGGTCATATATAAAATATTAGATTATTTGGTTGTTGAAGGTATTTTGGGGCGATTTTCGTGTGCGATGTCAACCGGTTCCGGTTTTTTTTTGGGAAAATCGTTTAGGTATAAATGGAAAGTTTTAAAGCGAAATTGCTCTCTTTTTCGATTTTGACTGCATCGTGGAGTGTGTAACGTTCCGAAAAGTAAGCCATTTTAGAATTTTGTGAACTGAAAAAAAGGGAGAATCCGATATATCGGATTCAATAAAACTCAAATTTCGAATACCATAAATTCTACATTCAACTTTGTATCAACATTAATAAAGACTGGATTTATAGAAAATATGCTTATGTTCAAAATTAAAGGCAATACAAATATATTTAAATATCTTTACGAATCAGTTAAAAATAAGTGAAATAAGACCAGGTTATTTATGCCCTTTTTGCCTTTTTTGAATTATCATGCCTATTATTTTTTTTATGCCTATTTAATGCCTTTTTCCAACTTTTTGGCGTCTTTTCCCCAAAAATTGGTTGAATTATGAAAAAATATTTCGCTGCGTCTCTCATATTTCGCTCGTTGTGCCGTTTGATGTAAGATCCGCGTTTTTCATCGATCCGAATTTAAGCTCTGGAATTCCCCGTTGTGCCGTGTCGTCTTACACGGGATTCCCCGTATGTGGTTTGACTTGCGTTGAGTCTTCAATTCATTTAGTTGTATTAAAGTTACTCGAGTGACAGTGTGAAGTTCTTGCGTAGTACAATGCCGAAACCAATGCCGAAGCCAACCGTAGAAGAATGGATTAAAGATTACAAGGAATTGAAATATGAACGCAATCGTTTGTTTTGCCAAGCCTGTTCAAAAATCGTAAGTATTGATGGAGTTAATCGGGTAAAAACAATTAATTATATTAATTATATTTTTAAATAATGATTAAATTATGTATAATACCAAAGATTTTTAAATATTTAAAACCGAAATTTAAATCTTTTTACGGTAAAAATTGGAAATTATAAAGAATAGCATGTCCCAAAATTCACTAGAAATAAAATTCACTATTGATTCAATATAGTACTTCGATCACTAAAATTAATAGAACAATATATTGATTGTTTAATAATTATGGAAGATATTATAAAATACTGACGTTATTAAATTACTGTTAACAGATTAATTGTGACAGGAAATACTACATAATTCAGCATGTCAAAACATCATTGCATCAGGAAAAATTAAAACTGACTAAAAGTCAATCCAAAAAACAACAAACTATATGTACAGCTATACAATCTGTGGCATCAACATCCGGCTACACTGAACAATCAAAATTCAATGTTGATCTCTGCAAAGCTTTGATAAAAGCAAACATACCAATCCATAAAGTGACAAATAAATATTTCAAAATTTTTTTACAAACATATTGTACAATGCATATTCCCGATGAAAGCCATCTCCGCAAAAATTATATTACTTCAGTCTACAAAGAAGTTATTCAAGAAATAAAAAATATTATTGGAAATAATTATATTTGGATAAGTGTAGACGAAACAACTGATGTATGTAGACGATACGTGGCAAATTTAATACTTGGAGTATTAAGTGATGAAAATTCGTCAAAAAGTTTTCTAATAAGTACCAAAGAATTAAGTAAAATAAATAATAATACGGTAACAAGATTTGTTCACGACGAATAAAATTTTACTGATGGTGTCAGACGCAGCGGCATACATGGTAAAAGCTGCGTCTAATTTGAAGATTTTTTACCCTAATTTAATTCATTGTACTTGCTTAGCACACGGGCTTAATCGAGTAGCAGAAATTATAAGGTTACAGTTCCCATTAGTTAATAAATTAATAAAAAACGGTAAACAAATATTTGTTAAAGCCTCTTTAAGGGTAGAATTGTTTAGAGAGAGGTTACCAAATACCCCATTACCACCACAACCAGTTCCAACAAGATGGGGAACATGGCTAGATGCCGCTATATACTACACAAACGCCTTAGATCATTTTAAACAATTAATAAATGAATTTCCGGCTACAAGTAGTAAAGCAATACAAGATTGCCAAGCCGTCCTAAAAGAAGTGGAGCTACAAAATAATTTGGCATTTATAAAAAGCAATTACAGTTATATAAGTGAATCTATAAAATCACTTGAAAAACAGGATTTACCTTTAGTGACTGCAGTAGAAATGATTAAAAAGTTTCAAGACAGCACGTACAGGACATATTGGTCAAATAATTACGAATAAATTTAATGGCATTCTGTGTAAAAATGAAGGATTTGCCACATTACAAAAAATTGCATCAATTTTAAGTGGTGAAGTTGTTACTGGATTTATTATGGATCCCGCATTAATTACAAAGTTCAAGTAATGGTGGTGTAATTGGTGCATAATTACAAGTATGGTCGTGGAGAGCAGTTTTTCGGCTTACAAGAATACGTTAAGTGAGAGAAGACACAACTTCACAATGGAACATTTAGAACAACATTTAATAATTAGTTGTTTTCGTGATTAGTGGTTTAATAATTATATATGAATGTTTAGTTTAACGATGTATTTTTTAATGAAAACGTTATTAAAATACATTATTAATTAAATATAGCAATTTTTTCGATTTCTAATTTTTATGCCTTTTTAATGCTTTTGTTGCCAAAATTTCATGCCTTTTTAAGTGCCTTTTTCCGTCTTTTTTGTGCCTTTTAATTCGGTCTTTAAACATTAATCGTCTTTTTTTGCTGGAATTTTAGAACTATAGGCGGAGCAACGTCCGGTTGTTCTCGTTATTTTCATCTTCAATTATCAATCGTATAGGAAAAAAAATAGTTTTTATTTCCTCGTCCTCAGAATTTTTTTACCCTCAAACTTAATAAATAATAATTTCAACAAATTTAATAATTGCATCTTAATTCATTTTTTTGTAGTAAAACCGGACGAATTTAACCTTTAACCGTTAATTTTTTAACCTTTCTAACAAGGTTTTGTTACATTTAAATACATTTAGATTCCTTAATATTAAATTAAAAAATTATGTTCATTTAAAAATAAATTTTAAATTAAGCCCCACCAGGGCCGAGACCAAAAATTAAAATTGAATTGGTCGATTTGTTTATTACCCAGTCTCGAACCACGGTATCGTAAATTTAACTGTCATTTCATTTTTCTTCATTTTTATCCAAAATAATGAACGAATCTCATTTTTTTTTGTGTGAATTTACTTTACTATGACTCCCACACAATACGGTATATGAACTGTTAAAAAACACAGCCATAAATTTTGCCATTTTTGACATTTTTGCAAATTATTCGCAAACCGTGCAATAAAAAAAATATTTAACATAAATATTTAACATATTTAACATTATTTAGGCTTGAAATAAATTCAAGTAGTCAATTTATTTTTACTTATTTTTTTTATATAGTTTTTATTGTTATCTTTTACATTTATAATTATTAAAAGAAACGTGTTATTCAGCCAACATTAACAACAAAAAACAATTAATTATTATACATTTCTACAATTTAATACTTCTTTATTCTATCAATAAAGTGTGTTAAGCTTACTTTTCTTTCTACGTTTCTTTTTGAGTATGTGTTGTAATTATTGTCTCTATTCCTTCATATCTCACCATTGCTGGATTTTGCGTTTTAAATGGTGTTTAATATCGAATCCAGCCGTCTTCACTAAGTTTGGTCTGGCAACGCGGAAATCAAGAGGGGGAATTGTTGTTCTTGTTGCTAATTTCTTTTTTTTTGGTTTTGTTAATTTTTTTTGCGTCACACAATTAAACAACATAGAATAATCTAAAATAACTCAAACATTGCTGATTCAAATTGTTTTAGATGTGTTTTGTGTTTAAAACTAGGAAAAAAATATTTTCAGGCTGCACGGACATTAATTTTGCAAAATCATATCTTACTATATTAATAATAATCTTACCTAATAATACAAGAAAATACAGACCTTACAAGAAAAAAATAAATTAACAAATCAATTATCCAACTATTTTGTTGGTCAAATAAAAATAAATTGTTTTTATTATACATCTTGTGTTAAAAAGTAAATACCTGAGTTGGTGGGTGTTCCCATATATCAATAGAAAAAAATATTAAAACTCTGCTTGCTGTACTTATGGATTATTGATTAAAAAACTCAGAAATGAGGAACATTTTGGCAATATTTACTATTTGCCTAATATCTGGAGAAAACTAGGTCGTAACTAATTATTGATTTTGCTTTCTTGGTTCTCTACGAACAATTTTTCAACATTTTATGGTGTTCTATGGATTGTAGTTTTGCTGTGGTCGTAGATTATTGATTAAAATCTAAAAAATGACCATTTTGGCAATAATCAGTTTATGTCTAGAAAATGGCATAAGCTAGAAAGTAACTAATTATGGATTATGTTTTATTGGTTTAATATAAACAATTTTTTTTACATATAATGGTGTTTAATGAGTTCTAGTTAAGCTTCTGTCATGGATTATTTATTAAAAACCAAAAAAAAATTATAATTTTGGCAATAATCACTTTATGTCTAGAAGATGGCAAAAGCTATAATGTAACTGAATATGGATTATCCTAATTAGTTTAATACAAACAGTTTTGTACGTGTTATGGTACTCTATGAGTTCTACTTTTGCTGTAGTTATAGATTATTGATTAAAAACCCCGGAAATGAGGAACATTTTGACAATATTCACTATTTTCCGAATATCTGGCAAAAACTAGGTCGTAACTGATTACTGTTTTTACTTTCTTGATTCTATACCAACAAGTTTTCAACATTTTATGGTGTCCTATGGATTGTAGTTTTGCTGTGGTCATAGATTATTGATTAAAATCTAAAAAATGACCATTTTGGCAATAATCAGTTTATGTCTAGAAAATGGCATAAGCTAGGAAGTAACTAATTATGGATTATGTTTTATTGTTTTATATATATAACAATTTTTTACATATAATGGTGCTTAATGAGTTCTAGTTATGCTTCTGTCATGGATTATTTATTAAAAACCAAAAGAAAACTAAAATTTTGGCAATAATCACTTTATGTCTAGAAAATGGTAAAAGCTATAATGTAGCTGAATATGGATTATCCTTATTAGTTTAATACAAACAGTTTTGTACGTGTTATGGTACTCTATGAGTTCTACTTTTGCTGCAGTTATAGATTATTGATTAAAAACCCCAGAAATGAGGAACATTTTGACAATATTCAGTATTTTCCGAATATCTGGCAAAAGCTAGGTCGTAACTGATTACTGGTTTTACTTTCTTGATTCTATACCAACACGTTTTCAACATTTTATAGTGTTCTATGGATTGTAGTTTTGCTGTATTCATAGATTATTGATTAAAATCTAAGAAATCAATAGTTTGGCAATGATGACTTTATGTCTAGAAAATGGCAAAAGCTAGAATGTAACTAATTACGTTGGATTACGCTTTATTGGTTTAATATGAACAATTTTTGTACATATAATGGTGCTTTATGAGTTCTAGTTATGCTTCTGTCATGGATTATTGATTAAAAACAAAAAAAAGTAACATTTTGGCAATGATCACTTTATATCTAGAAAATGGCAAAAGCTAGAATGTAACTGATTATGGATTATCTTGACTAGTTCAATACGAACAGTTTTGTACATGTTATGGTAACTCATGAGTTCTACTTTTGCTGTTGTTATGGATTATTGATTAGAAAACCCAGAAATGAGGAACATTCTGGCAATATTTACTATTTGCCTAATATATGGCAAAACGTACGTCGTTTTTGCTTTCTTGGTTCTAAAGCAACAAGTTTTCAACATTTTATGGTGTTTTGTGGATTGTAGTTTTGCTGTATTCATGGATTATTGATTAGATTGTAAAATATCAACAGTTTGGTAATGATGACTTCATGGCAATTTTATGGTGTTCTATGGATTATAGTTTTGCTGGAGCCATTATTGATTATTAATTAAAAACTAAAAAAATGAACGTTTTGACAATAATCATTTTATTCTCGCTAGAAATTGGCAAAATCTAGAATGTAGGTGATTATGGATTATGCTTGATTGGTTCAATACGAACAATTTATGTACATATTATGATGTTGTATAACTTATAGTTTTGCTATAGTTATGGATTATTGACTAAAAAACAGAAAGTAGAAACATTTTGCCGATATTCACTTTATGCCTATAAAATCAAAAAGCTATGTATATTTTATGGTATTCTATGGGTTGTAGTTTTCCTGCAATCATGGAATATTGATTGAAACCAAAATTGATGAATGTTTTAGCGATATGCACTTTATGCCTAGAAAATTGCAATAACTGGGTATAGTATAGGAGAATGTTGGGCAACTTCATACAGTTTTTACATTTCGTCTTATAGAATTCCTTTGGGTGTTGACCATTATCTGAATTAACCAATAATTAATAGTCCCACTATCTGTCTTTATAATAAAGACATAACATTTGCGTAAATTTATTTGCATGCTTTTTTCAACACTTTTTCAAAAAATGAAAAATATATGAAATTACCCCATAGGCGGAGCACTTTCATACAGGTATGAGGTAGGTTTATACATATGAAAAAATACAAAAATTGCACATAAATTATTTATTTTATTTATCCAAATTAAGATATGAAAATAGATTCATATAGTTAAGCAATCGGATGTGTCCAATCGGCAGTGAAATTGTATCTGCGACATAGATTTTCAAGGTTTAATTACTTAATTACTTGGATTAATACTAAAATTAGAACTAAAACTAGAAGCTTTCGTATTTTGCAGTTCGTCTGCTGAAAAAATGTTTGACGTTTCGGATGCCATGTTACAACCTTCCGCAGAATCTGCCTCAATTGATTAAATTCTGCTTGAACCAGCAGAATGTCTCAAAGCAATGATGTGCAATGATATGATGTCTTGGGACAAGCTTGACCAGTAAGGTTTTAATTACTCGACGCAACGCGGATCGACCTTCTTGGAACAACTAAACTCGTCCCATGTGTTTGCAATTTCTTTTCGATTTGTGGCAGGTTTGAGCATAAATATCTTTTTATGACAAATTGTCTTCGAAAAATTTAAAAATTAATAAATAAATTAGCCTTAATTACCCGCACTTGAATTAACTGCAATCTTCCTTATTATTATAATGATAACGAAAAACTAAAGGTACCATTTAAAAGCTTAAGTCTTTCTCTATCTAAAATCAGGTTAAGTTTCGTTTGCTGATGAATTGATACTAAGATCAACACTAAATGAAGAACATCGCTCTGTACTTAAAATAGCTAAAAATTAATGAACTTCGTTGGATTGTTATGAAAACAAATAAAAAAAAATTATTACAGTCAGGAAAAGCGTTTCTTTAACTGTCTTATTGTTAGTTCGGGATTTCGTCGGTTTATTTACTCTTAACACACAGAAACACTTAATTGATCTACGACTAAGAAAACTTTCTTATTTGATAGGGGGAAACTATTGAAGTGTATCCATCTTGGTGAAAATGTTGTTCTCTTTCCAATGGTGTATAACACGATGCGATTAAGAATTTGCACAAGAACATTTTTGTCCAAAAACAATTTTTTTTTGCGATACAAAAAAGTTCTTTAAATTTTTGTATACATTTTCGTATTTTTCTCAATATCTATGCATTTAAGAACAAAAGTGCAATGGAGATATTGTTAACAATTAAATTTTGTTTTAAACGTAGTACTGTTTTTGTACTATGCTCCAATTATCAAGTATAAAATTGTCATATTTCTCTCGATATCTATGAATTTGGAAGCAAAAATACTTATATCAGCGGACAGCTAACTTAACCTTTTAAGACATCAAGAAAGTGGTAGGAAAAGATGGGTAAAAATTTGTTCTCATCGTCGCAATTTAATATACTGCATATGTCCTCGGTTAATATCTATGCATGCTGTATACGTGGTCTTATATTACCAACATAAATTAAATTATTAAATGTTATAAAATATTTTAATGACAAATGTTGACGAGTTTTGTAAGTTGTTTTCATAGTTATTTTATTTTATATTCTATTGTTTTTTTAATAATTTTGTTTTATACCGCCATTAGTTGGTGAGCATAGCACATAACACTTACTTCCTCTACGATAAAAACAATCAGGCTTAACAACATATAAAATAACCATGAACATATAATTTAATGTGTCAGAATAAAACGTACAGACCTTTTTGTTCACTATGTTAACTCATAACTAAGATGTTGGAAAATAATTATATTATAAATCGAGGTTTACAAATAATTCTTTGTTGTCTTTTATAATAACCAAAAGTTTTTAATGTCTCTTAACAACTCTGAAGGGACCTCCGTATCTAGAAGACATGGTAGGTATAATACCAACGATTTTAATAAAAACAAAGTTTTAATTCAATAATAATTAGTGTAGGTTTTTGACTGGTACTTAAGATTGACTAAACTGGTTTAATCTCAGGAAAATGTGATTTTAATCTTGATAATAATGACTGACCTATACTTGATGAGCAACTTAAGTCTGCCTTCAGAGATGATTTAAGACCAAGTAAAATCAGAGGTAAGTGTGGTTCAACCTAGCAAAAGTGTTTTTGATGTGTACCTAAAAGTGATTGGAATTTTGAAAATAATGATTCGAATTGCCGTCCTTTATCGTAAGTGATTGTGGTAGGAATACCGAAACGGCTGAAGTAATGCCTGAAAAGAGTATCTGTAGATATATCTTTTAAGGGAAAAGCTTCTGGCCAGCGCTCAATGACCGTGAGCAGATAAAGGATGGAGCTAATGGGCCAACCAAATCAATATCAATGTGTTTAATTAAGTGGCCATTTTGTATGCCTTCGAATTTTTACCTTTTGGAGTTATAAACATGATTTATTTTTATGATTTGTCATGACATATGAGGTCAAAAGGATTTTATTTTATTTGTTCTCGACAAAGTGTCTCCAACAATATTGGAATTTCCCTTAATGTATCTCACATCTGACGTAAATCGGGTTATCCAATTAAAGTACCTGGTTTGCCTTACATTTTCTCTTTGGATGAAAGTATTGCTGTGATTATGGATTTGTGGTCAATAAAAGCCGTAAAATGGTTTTCATGTAGGAAATGTTTAAAAAAATTTAGGCTGAATATATTGCCAATAGCTCTCGTCGAAACGATTGGATTTTTTTATCGATAAATTAAATGAGTACTGCTCCTATACCTGTATTAGAAGCGCCTGTGGTAAGTGATAACGAAGCATGAGGGGATGGATGAACTAGAAAGGTAGATTTAATTAAAAGATCTTTAGCTGCTATGAACGAAATTTTATGTTCATCCAACCAAGAGGTTATTTAGTTTTTGTTTAAGCGAATAAAGTGATGATGAGAGATGATTAGAAATATTTGATAAAAATTTATCATGCCCCAAAATCTTTGAAGTTAATTTGATGCTTTTGGGTTTGGAAATTTTGAAATAAAAGTTTTGAATACCACCGCTACCGTAATGATGACTAAGGAAGTTGATGGAAGTAACTCCAAAAATATATTTCTTTGGTTAGATGTTGATATTGTTTAAGTACTCATATAACTTTTCGAGATGTAAATAATGTTCTTCTTGAGGCAATGAGGAGGCATCTAAATAAGCTAATTAGAAGTGGAGACCTGCAAGAACTTCATTTATAAATCACTAAAAAGTTTGAGCTGCATTACGGAGGCAGAGATAGCTGTCTTGGGAATGTTGTCTTCTTCAACTAGAATTTGATGATACGCTCTTACTAAATCCACTTTTAAAAAATTTGCCATCCATTCAAATGTAAGATGAAATCCGAATATGTGTAAGAGGGTATCGGTCTGGAATAGCTATTATTTAATTGTTGATATATATAGTCTTCACATAGTCTTCAGTTATCGGAATCTTTGTTGGGAACCATGTGTAGAGATGATGTTAAAGAAGAAGATGGTTAACATATTCCCATGGCAATCATCTGCTTAAATTCCGTTTAGGCTATTGCATGTCTATAGAAGTCAATTGGAAATGATTTCAAAAAGTTCCAAAAAGTACCAATTGTTTTTGAATCAATTAATTGTTTATTTCAAAAATCGACCAAGATACCGAATTTATGAAAATAGTCTGCACCAACAATTGGTAACTATGAGCAATTTTTTCTGCATGTGTTAATTTTCGTGCCATTAGCTGTTTGTATTTGGGACAAAGTTTGAATAGTGTTACTAAAATATCGACGCCTTGAAATATCAAATAAAAACTGTTGATTGTTTTGATTATCGTATATAAAAAGTCTGCTATTTGCTATAATCACAATGACACGATTTTGGACTATTGAAGTTGCCAATTTACCAATTTGTGGTATTTTTAATTACGTCCAAAAACATTCGGCAAGTTAATGTCAAATTTGTTATTGAATTTATAATTTCGTCATTTTATGTCATCGAAGGAAAATTTAAAGATTCCCAGGCCTTATCGTCGACATTAAGAAGATCTACAACTTCTTCCTTCTTTGGTTAGGTTGAGTTCGAGTTTAGAAACGAAAAACATAGAAATAGCTCTCTGAAACCTAAAAACAGAAAGGGTCTGGGTAAAGATGACACTGCCAACGAGATAAATAAATGAAATCAACAATTAACAAAATTAATTAAAAAGAATTATCCCAGAATACTATGGTAGGAAACTACAAAGGAACACATTTATGCCACGTCAAAGTTCACTAACACTAATTACAAGGTAGAAACAGTAACAAGAATCATTTTAATTAATGTATTTTATTAAATAATAAAAAGAAAGCGAGAAGCTTTCAAATGAATGTTCGGACGGAGAAAGAAAAAGAAAAAGCAGGTATATGCATATTATTTCTTTTTTGATTTAAAGGAAATTCATTTATTTCATTTATCAGACTTAGACAGCGCGAGAAATAATGCAGGTTTAGGAGGAAATCCTTTTTAGACATTTATTATCTAGAGCAATGATTCCCAAACTGTAGGGTTTTAAGTGCGCCGCGAAATATGGAGAATCAAAAGAGAAGTATTCCAATTTTTCAAGAAAGTTACGAATTAAAAAAAATCGGATGTATCAAAGGCGTCGCGGAAAAAAATTCTGATTATTTTGAGAGCTTCAAACCGAAAAATAGTGGAAAATTCTGAGTTATACTTTTAGTTCCAGAAGAATTTATAACAATCTAGAGCTAAATAAGAATTAAAACTAGAATTTTTAGCTAAAGCTAATAATACTAGATCTAGAACAAAAAGAATTGATTTAAAATTTTCTTAAAAGCGGAATGTAGCTCTTAAAATAGAGAAATTAAACATAGATGGTTAAAGTAATCTGTTTATTTATTCCAAGTGCCTAATTTTCATACAACATTGTGCGCTTAAGATGCGCACAATGTTGCAATGTTGCAATGGGCTAAAAAAAGAAATAGGAAATGAGAAATAACTTTTATTTAACAAAGATCTCATAAGTCAAACAATGCTTACCAATGAACAGCAAAAAACATAACTCATAAAAAATAACTATTACACGAGAAGCGGCGAGATGAACACAACAAACTGACGCATACCGCTGTGCTGACTATAAAATTAAGAAGAACAATACAAAACAAAACGTGTTGTCAAAGGTAAGAAACAAACTAGTACGTGTCAGAGAGCGCAAGCGAATAGAACAACAAAGATCGCATCCGAAAACAAGATTTTATACAAATTTTCACTCTATTTCCTCCTCTTCTTCCTTCCTGTAACAATTCTTAAAAAATATCAAATATATCTTCCCACCTCACCAAATCACTCTCATTGCTTTCTAAACAGTGATAGAATATAATAATAGGATTGCTAAGGGATTCTGGGTCTGTGTTGGAATTGATTGTATTCGATGTATTAAAAATGTAAAACATCTTCTTCAAATTCCTCCTCTTCCAATTATCCTCTCTATGAAGCATCTCCATAACATCGAAGTTCATACAGTGCTGTTCATCCCAATAATAGGCGCCTATGTCCTGTCATTCCTACGTAGGAGCACAGGCATGAGATATGATCTCTAATAGGGGTATTATCTTTAAGGTAGGTGAACATATTTTTTAAAATATTGCTGCTAGTTGCTGCCAATCTAAAGGGTCAATTTTTTAGGATTCTCATAATTTTTTGGTGTGAGATCCTTGATAAACTTTATGCTGCTGTATTGTCGGTGGCTTTTCGGTTCGTTGTAGATCAATCGGTTTAATAACTGGTTAGGAAAACCGTTTTTTAAAAACAGTGCTTTAATTATGCCCATGCTTGATGAAAACATGGACTAGTCAGAGATCCTGTTTTTTAAACATAATACTGGAGAGGATGATCAGAGGCAAAAATTGATATATCTACTAAAAGCAGTAGGTTTTTGGTACCAGTCCAGTAGGATAGTTCCAGAAAGGGGACAGATCCATCTTTAATCTGCTCAACTGTAAATTGGATGAAGTGGTTGAAGTTATTTAGAGAAGCCAGTACCCGATCAACTTCGTTTGACTGAACTGCGGCAATTATATTATCCACATAATGGTAAAAGAAAAGGAGGTCCAATCCCAATTAAGGAATGAATGATTTTTTTGAATAAGTAATTTAGTGTGATCTCTGCCACCATTGAAACAAAAAAATATTTGGGTATCGATGTGGAGGTTGAGACACTTTCCCACTCTTCATATATTATAGTTAGAATAAGCTCAGTAGGGTACATTCTTCATCCTCTGGGCAATCTGGAATGAATCCTTTATCCGATGTATAAGTATTTAGTGAGGGAATTAGTTAAGGAAACAATCGGTCTTAATGGGCAATCATTGTTGTGGATTTTTGAAAGCCTATACAGCTTAGGTGATGTAGAATTATAAATTCTTAGTTTCTTGGCCATTTGGTATGTAATATGTTCCCCTTTACTAAGATCCTTATTAACCGTCTTGTATATTTTAACATCACTCAAAAGGTCTTGGCACCTACGAATGTATCCCTCTCAAGGACCACTGTGACATTACCCTTTTCAGTAGGCGAGACCATCAAATTCTTATCTTTAAGGAATTTGCTTTTAGAAATCTGAATAGTTTAAAGCGGTTGGGTAATATTCTTGATTTTATTGTAAAATGAAATGAGTGTATGACCAATCCCTGATCTGGTAATGATCTTTTTCTCTCGGTGTGAATATATAAACAAATTATTTTAACAGGACCACCTGTGTTTAATTTCTATATTGTAAGAAATACATTCTGAGAGCTACATTTTTTTATATTATTCGCTGTTTTATTCATTTTCCTTCAAAAAACAAAGGGGTTTAGTTATACCTCTCTTAAGATGGAACCCAAACCCAACCCAACCCCACCTAGCTTCAGAACTAACACTAGACATAGAACTAGAAACATTAAGGTTTAGCCGTCTTAAGAGAGGTATGGCTAAACCCTACTGTTTATAGTTCTAGATTTAGTGTTAGTATTAAAGCTAGGTTATAGGTCTAGAATTAGTTATACTTTTAGTTTCAGAAGAATTTACAACAATCTAGAGCTAAATAAGAATTAAAACTAGAACTAATACTAAACCTAGTACTAGAAAGATACAGATTTCGAAGCAAATTTGGTACACGGTATGAGCGTACCAAGGGTATTAATTGGTAGCAGTTTGAGATCAATTAAAGCATCTCAAAGGGTTGATTAAGAATGATGGTATGATGATAGACCGTGATACCATATAGTATCACAATTGATGATACATTCTATAATTTAATTCTAAAACTTTTTTAAAAGTTATTTATTTCTTTTATGTAAATGACATCTTTTGTAACGGATTTATCAATTTTGACGTCTTGTTTCAAAATTTCACAGCTGTAATATTAATGAAATACATGCCTTTATTTATTCCCGGTTTTTAAGTAAACGACATAGTTATTTAAAATTTAATAATTTAAAAAATGTTTTAGAATTAAATTCCACATAAAAAGAGGTAATAACTTCAGGTATCAACTTCATTAAAAGATAAAGAAATACCAAAATTTAATGTACCATCACAAGTAATCAACCCTTTGAAATGCTTCAATTGATCTCAACTTCTTACCAATATATACCATTCACACTCATAACTTGTACCAAATATGGTTTTTCTAACTTTATCTGCTACTAAGATATCCAATGTTTAAGATATTTTAATCCAACTCTGAAAGGCTATAGTTCCTTAGGAGTACAACTTAGAATAGAGATAAATTGCATCAAATCATCTTAATTTTTTGTCTTCTATATATCCCTGCTGTGAGTCGGTTTTTATGTGAATCACCCTGTATATAAGTTTATTTTTAGTTGCTTAAACCGCATGAAATAAGTATGAAAGAAAAGTATCTCTTTCTTTCTAGTTACCAAATTATTTTACTGACATTGAATATATCTACCTTTGTGGTGAGGTAATAGCATTGATTGTAGGCATAGATTTTTCTAACAAACCTTAGATGACCAAGGTTTATTAGAATTTCGACGGAAATGTTGACTTTTACATAGAAGACTACTACCAAACCTATAAAAGATTTAAATTTAAGGAAATTGTTCCCAACACTTTTTTGATTTAGGTTAAGAGTGGAGAGAATTAAGGAAATATAATTTCTCTGCGGATTTTGATGATCTAAATATATAATAGTGTATATGAATTCGGGATAAAATGTTCAAGTGAAGTAAGCTATGACACTCCAATGTTTCAATCTTATGTAATTTTATATTTGTGTTATTTACATTAAATAACAGATTAAAAAAACAGATTCAAAACGGATCATCAACTGAAACTTTGAACGGAATAATGTTAAGGAAAAATTTACTTAGATATATTTATACTATTAGATTAGTTTAATTAAGTTTATACTACTCTGGTTTTGTTTTTAGTTTTTATTATTGTTGCCTGAGTAGTTTCGGCATAGGAGTCATCATCGGAGGCCTACAAACAATTAACATGGTTGTGAAATCAGTAAAACACACATAAAAAATAAGCATAATAAAAGTTAGTGAATATCAAATATAGTTAGATCTTAAAAAGAAACAATACTCACAGCGTCAGTATTAAATTAATGAAAGGCGAAATAACATTACAAAATTTGTCGTCAGTAAAAATGATGTTAGGTATTGATGTGTTGATTTTACAATAACAGAATGAATGTAATTTTAATCTGATGGAATACACTTATTATCATCAGCAATGTGGCTGTTGAGCATTAAGGTTATGTCTTGTGCACATGATATGAACATCAATTTAAAATATTAGTATAAGATAAAGAGGAATAGGGAAAGGAGAAAACGGAAAAATATGTCGTGAAAGAAATATAGAAAGGAATTTGATTGTCAAGGAACTCAATCAGTGCAGCTCTAAGTATACAATCTTTAGTTAGAGCTCTCTTCTGTTGAGGAAAAGGGTGAGGGAAAATGGATGCAAGTGGGTTATTTCATAGTTATGTTAAGTAGGTTCTGTTGGGAAAGGTTGTTTTAGAGTCCTGTATAGTGGTGGTGTAAGTAAGTATATTTGATCATTAAGGCATTCGATGTGCTTGTTTTGATATTTGAATTTTTCTATTTCATAAGCTTCGGTGATGGACATTCTTATGCTTTTATCCATTTTATGTAGAATTTTTATGCCTGTTTCTTGGTCAAATTTGTGTGATCTGTTTAGGAGGTGTCTGCCGAAATTAGACCGGTCGTTGTTGATATGTTCTTTAACCCTTTGTTTGATAGATCTTCCCGTTTCTCCTATATATACCGCACCGCAGGTGTCGCAATTTAGTTTGTAAATGCCGCTATTAGTAAGGTGGTTTGTATATTCATCTTTGTGTTTTAGAAGATTTAGAATAGAGGTGTTGGTTTTGAAACTGATATCTATATTGTATCTTCTAAAGATCTTTTGAATTGGAGCTGCTTGTTTCCCTGGGAATGAGATTGATCTATACGTTGGTTCTGATTTTATTATGTTATTATTGAGTGTTGTCATTTGTTTATTGATGTTTCTTGTTTGCAGCTTTCTTATCAGTTTCGTAATGAAGTTTTTTGGGAAACCGTTATTGTAAGCTATTGTTTTGATTGTTGTTATTTCTTTGTTTTTATTAACTTCGTTCATAGGAGTTGTTAATAATCTATTAATGTATGCGTGAAATGCTGCGGTTTTATGCGAGTGATGATGATATGAATCATGAGGGATTATAACGTCAGTTTGTGTTTTCTTCCTGTAGATGTCAAATTCTATATTATCATTCCTGTTAATTAATTTTAGGTCCAAAAAAGGTAGAGTATTATCTTGTTCATGTTCCATTGTGAAGTGTATATTCGGATGAAGATCATTAAGTAGAATATGTCGATCTTCAGGATTGCTTTGTGTGTTAGTGTTCCAAATGATCAGGATGTCATTTACGTATCTCTTCCAGAAGATGATGTTTTTGGTTATTTCATTTCTTTTTTGGAGTAATTCATTTTCAAGTTTATCTAGGAAAAAATCTGCTAGTATTCCACTTAAAGGAGAACCCATAGGTAGACCTTCTGTATATTTATATAATTTGTTGTCGAAACGACAGATATTTTGGGCTAGACAGGTTTTTAAAAGATTGTGTAAATGATTGGCGTCTTCTAGATGGAGTTTGTCTTGAAAAAATTTATATGTGATTTCAAGGGTTTCAGAAACTGGGATGTTTGTGTATAAATTGGTGATGTCATATGAGATTAATTCAAATTTGCTGGAAATGTTTAGGTTCGTCAGTTCTTCAATGAGTTGTTGGCGATTTTTTATGGTGTGTGAAGGTCTGAAGTCCAAGGTGGTTAATATAAATTGATTGATGATCTTCGCTAATTTGTGGGTGCTTGAACCAATAGAAGATATGATCGGTCTAATAGGGTTATCAGGTTTATGTAATTTGATAAGGGAATAAAGAGTGGGACATCTTGGGTTCATTGGTAATATGTTAGATAATCTAATGTTATATTTTTCTAGGAATGTCTTGGAGTTAGTGAGAGCCTTTTTGGCTTTGATCTGCAACGTGTTAATACAACAATACAAATAATACAACAATAATAAAAACTAAAAACAAAACCAGAGTAGTATAAACTTAATTAAACTAATCTAATCCTATAACTGGTTAAACAATGGATCTCATTTCAAAATATATTTATACTAATTTTCCCATAGTATAAATAATAAGGAACTTTTACATAGATTTAATAAAATGTATCAGATAAACGATGAAAACTTGTAAATTTCTTACAGCATTTCTTCTTTAATTTGATAAATATTTCTTATTTTGTAATAATCGTTAATGATAAATAAGAATAAATGTCTGTTTCTGTTATATTTGAATATTATTTCACATCTATTAAAATCTCTGGAAATTTCGCTAAGAAATGTAGCGAAAGTAGTTTTACTTAGCCTAGCAACACTTGGTTAAACCCTAGCGTTTCTAGTTGTAGGTCTGTATTAGGATCAATGATTTCCAAACTACGCTTTTAAAAAGGACAGTTTTCCAATTTTATTATATTAAGGGAGTCGTGGAAAAAAGTTCCGATTATTTCTGGAGACGCAATCTGAAAAAGATTGGGAACCTCTGATCTATAGGATTACCTCAAAGTCGAGTTATATAAACAATTTGAAATAATCAAAGAATTTTGTATCAACTCAAACTGTTTCTTTGATTACACGGATTTTGGTAATTTCCCAATTGTTTTGGCCTATTGTGTTAAGGAGTAATTGGGTTTGCCTGTTATTTACCGAATCAACAAACTACCTATCGCAACAACGTATCAAAACAAGACAATTGTTATCATTCACTTAGCAGGCAATTCGATAAATCCCAATAAATACAACGTAAACTTTAATACACTTCCCAAACAATTTCGTTCGATCCTTTATTATTAATTTAAAGAAACAATAAACAAGTTAACAAACTCTTTATTATATAGACGCTTTTAGTTCAGGAAGATTGATTAAGGGGTGTAAATTCAAACCTATACATCAACCACTGTTTTAGTGTTCATCTAAGATCCTTTCTAAGTGATATATCGGGCAACTTTGTGGAACGTCGTAAAATATGGGGTGCATTATGTTCTATTTTTTTTTCGTTTACGGTTCATTATCTTCCAACAATAACTAAAACTAATTAGATGAATAATGAATTCCGTCAGAACCATAGAAATATTTTAATGAAAACAAGATGAATGAATTTCTTAACACTTCTAATTAACTGTGTAATCAAAATTTCATTTTTATACCAATTTCAAAATAAATCGTGATTAATATTCCGACAAAGGCTTTTATTTGGGGTTTTTTAATCCTTTGTAAAGGTACAGATCGAAATTTGCATATTAAATGAAAAAGGTTGGACGTTGGGGTGGCATTAAAATAAATCGTTTCGACATCAAAAACTGATGGAATAACACAAAACGAAAAAAAGAAAGTTTTGGTATAAAAAATGTCGCGCATCACATATTTCGCTAGAAAAACGTAATTTTAACCCGAGATTCCGATCTTTTTTCTTCATCTCCGCGGTAATGTTTTTTTTTTGTTCTATTTCCGGTAAATAATTTCGCGAATTGTTTGTCTCAAAGTGGCTTTCTAAAGCTTCATCCAGTTTCACATGTATACAGTCAATATTTACAGGAACCTGATGAATATTTGCAGAAGGGAAATTGCGGAAAAAACGAATAGAAACTTAAGTATTAATATTTAAAGAGAATAAAACCTCATAAATATTTAATATCATCTACAGCGAATAAAGTGAATAAATTTTCGATGGGATAATTCAAACGCAACGGTGAAAAATTACACATAAAGTTAAACTGTTTGTTAAATCCGTTCCGGTTTTGACTGCCGAAATGGGAACACCCAAAAGTTAATTACCCAAAAAGTTGACGTCACATCATTTATTTTTTTTGCAGAAATTTTCAGGAGATATCAACAATTCAATATCTCAATATCTAAGGGGTGGAAGTATCCGATTCCCAGTTATCTTACATAATTCACGTCTTCCCCTTTTCACGTCCAATCTTCATCGATATATCAATATCAGGGTGGGATCTCGGTAAACTGGGAAACATTCCGCATTGAATTTGTAGTCTGTTTGACGAGTTAATTTCCGGTTGATCCCCTCATGAAAAATTGTCGTGTGAAAAATGCAAATTTCGCTGAATAAACCGAACATAAATTTTCATTTTAATGTGAATATTTACGTTCTTAAATTACAATTTCGTTGTTTCGAGGGTTTTGGAAATGTTTATTAAGTGATATCATGTTGTGAGGTTCAAATCGATTCTTGTTTGCGTAGTAATCAAGCCAATTATACGTTCTAATCATTTTATAACGATGTATTAGATATGATCTGGGATATAAATTGTTTAGCATTGAAATTTATTGAATGTGACTTCGAGACAATATGTTAAGGTTTAAAAAACTGTATAAATCTGACTTTGTGTCAAAGGCGCCTAATTGACAGGGCAGTAATATTTGATAGTATAAAATATATTTTTAATAGATAAAAAAAGACTGTATTTGCAGTCTTTTTTCAGTTTCTTTTCTCGCAATCACTAAAACGAGCGAGTTAGTTGGGGTTGGACAATTCCTAATTCATGAATTCGGCTGGCGTTGAGTCAATGATGAGAAAAGACAAGTTTAAGAATAATGTGAGGACTTGAAAAAATGTGAGCATTTTATTGAATTTAGTACCCAATTCAATCCAATATAACTCAATCCAGTTCAGAAACTAATCTAACCCAACCCAACTCAAGCAAAGCCATTCGAATACAGCCAGAATGTAATCAACCCAACCTAACTCAATTAGAAACCAACAAAATTGAACTAGTCAGAAACCAAACTAACCCAATCAGAAATCAAGAAAACCTACCTCACATTATCCCGGGGAAAATAAATCGCACGCAAAACGTTATGCCCGTGCAATAATAATAATAATACATTAATGGATGTAAATAGAAATACAGTATATATGTATAATTGCATAATATAAACTATTACAAAAATGCCAAACGTCACAAAACAGTGGTATACTTTAGGACGGAATAACAAAACGTTAAAACTGTACATCTTACAATTCGGCTATAATTCAGATACTCTTGTATCGTATGCATTAATTTTACATAAATAATCATTTAATTTTCTTTTGAATGTTTGTATGTTATATGTATCAATTATATTTAATGACACTCTTTTAAACAAATTTATTGTAGCATATTGAAGATTGTTTTCTATCAACGTGAGACCAAGCAATCGTGTTGCTTTTGCAATATTTGACCAATGTTATAGCAACTCTATTAAACGCTATGAATTCTTAACAAATGTGGATGATATTGAAATTTCAACACTACGAATGTATTTGATGAAGTAATTTTACTTCGTCGAGCCTAACCCAACTCTACCAGCAATCAATGCAATCCAACCAGAAACCAATTCAACCATATCTATTCTAACCTAGTCAAAAACTAAGCAAATCTACCCAACTCAGCTACAAACAAACAAAAGCGAACCCAAACAAAAACCAAACCAACCCAAGCACAATTAACCCATGTAGAAACCAAAAAAAGGCAACTCAAGCAGGCACCAATAAAAGCGAACCCAATCAAAAACCAAATCAACCCAACTAGAAATTAATTCAACCCATATAGAAACCAAACCAACCCAACTCAACCAGAAACCAACAAAACCGAACACAATCAAAAACTAAGCCAACTTAACCAAAAATCAATCCAACCCATGTAAAAATCAAATCAAGTGAACTCAACTCATATTGTCTCAAAAATAAATCAAATACTAAAAGTTATGCCCGTTCAAACCATGTAATTTAAACCATAATTTAATACTTAGTCCGAAGTTTTATAGACCTATCAGCCTCTCTTTTCTTCTGAAAACTTTAGAGAGACTGTGTGACAGCTACATCAGAGACCACTGCCTGATCACCAGACCACTGGACTCTGATCAACATGCCTACACACAGGGCATGTCAACGCTGACGGCTCTCAGCACTGTGGTTGGCTTCATCAACGACGCTGTGGACCGCAAAGAGGACTGGCGCGGCTGTGAACAGGACGACGAGACTGTAATTCACATTTTGTGTGACTGCCGTTCCTTAACCGACCTCAGAAAGAGGTTACTCAGGGTGAAGTGGCCGTCCACAAATGATATCAGGAACCTCCCTCTAAGTGACGTCCTGGTCTTCGGAAAAACCTTAGGTTGGTTGATGTGAATAGAGGTAGAGGGGAGAGTTGCACAAGGGGCCCATTGGTGCCTATGTGTGGTGTGCGTTCATTCGCATACTCTCCCGTGTCCTTACATACATGCAATACTTAGCTTGGTCTATTATAATGTAACGCAGTCCAGAAATTCATCTAGCCCAACTCTACCAGTAACAAATCCGATCCATTCAGTAGCGAATCCAACAATAGCCATTCCAACCTAGTCAAAAACTAAGAAAACCAACATTGTTATATATTATATTATGTCGACATCATTACGCCTGTAAATTTTGCTCTGCAGTAGTGTGCATTCCTTTGATTTTCCATATCCTTTTCAAAAGCTTCAGTCGTTAAGGATATTAGTATTTCCGGCGTACATGATCTTACTCTTTATATTTTTCTTTCTATTCTCTCTTTATATCAATATACCAGGTAAAGGCGTCTTCTACAATTTTTTCCATCCTCTAGTCTTTTCGGTTTTCTTTTTTCTATCACCAGTTTACATTGTATATTCATATGATCACCGAGGTTTTCCTTATCACATACCATCCATCATTCCATTCTATTTATCATATCAGAAGTACATAGCGACACGTCTATATGTGGTGATTGTTCTCTTCTCCTCCATGGAGGTGTATTTCCTGCTATGCAATTCTGTTGATACAGTCAATATGATTCCCCTTCCGTGTTCATATCTTGCTCCCCCCCGTCGCAGATTTCGCATTGATATCTACAATGCTACTCTTTTTAGGTGAGAAGTTGTTCATTGCATTTTCTTTTCTTCAAGTTGTCTTTCGAACTCGATGGTTTTATTCGATGGAGATAGCCTCAAAGAATATTCCCCTCCTCCCATTTCGAAACGCTGATATTCTGCCCACGTATTCTTATTGCTACGTTCCTTCCCTTCGTTCTTGAACCAATCACCCGTTTCAATTTGATTTTTGCCGCTACTATTAAAATATCCACTTTATTTCTTTCCGCTTTCCTCTCTAATAAACTCATGGCCTCTAGGCATCTATTCATGTTGGTGTATACTCTATACTTATTTGCATCACATCCTCCCTTCGATTTGCTTGTTGCATTTGCTGTTTTTGTTTCGTGTGCATTAACTTCATTTTCAGGGCTGCCCTCGTTGCTCGTATTTTTAAAGTTTTGTATCCTTTTTTCTAGATTTTCAGGAAAGGTTCACGTCTCTTTTCTCGCTTCCCTTTTCTTTTGGGTGACAATTTTAAAGCCTCAGTTTTTTTTTTAATTTTTCTTGACTTCCTGTTTTATTCTTTTTTTATTGTTTTCCTTTCCCGTCCTGATCGCTCTTTCATTTTACTGTTTTGTGCTTTCTATTATCTCTCCCACTTGCACACTTTCATTCTGCCATTTTTTCTTTTTATGTTTCTCCCCCGCTCTTTAATTCATTTATTTTTTCTCATACTCGCTACTTTTCGTTTTCCTCTCCACTACTGTCATCATATGTATATATATACTGGACATTTTCTTGTCCCCACTCTTTGTCCTTTTGTTTTACAATCCGAGCACCACCTTTAATTTCTACATTCCTTTACCTGGTGGCTACTCTGTCCATAATAAAATATCATCTGCTCCGGTCTTCACCTGTACAATATTTTGCTAAATACGTTATCGACCAACATCTTGTACATTACTTTTACATTACCCGTTCCCACCCAATTCTAACAGAAGACAATCCAACCCAACCAGAAACGAATCCAACTCGACTATGTCCATTCTATCTTAATCACAATATAAATTCTTTACATATATTGTGGAAGATATTGACATTTACCTTATGAGTATGGAGAGAAAAATATTTCAGCGATGGAATGGTGTGTTAACAAATTTCTTCATGGAGAAGAGTTAAGTTGGATTAGGTTGGGTTGGCATTGGTTTAATTCAAGTCTTATATTTTGGAACATTTAATACTCTTAGTTTGATCAATCGCAATTCTTGGACAGAAATAAATTTAATTCAACTCAACTCTACCAGAAACTAATTCAATCTAAGCAGTCTCAGAAACTAAGCAAACGAACTTAACTCAGCCAGAAACCAACAAAACCAAAATTAACTCAACCATATTCATTTCATCCAATCCAGCTAATCAAAGCAACCCAGCTCATTCAGAAATCAGCAAAACCGAACTCAATCAGATACCAACCCAACTCAACCTTAATTATCTCTTGTTATACCCGTGCAATATGAGAATAATGTCTTATAATTAGAATGTCTAACGATATTGACTTTTACCTCATGACTATGGGGATAAGAATATTCCAATATTGAGGAATATTACGGCAACATATTTTTTCATGAAAGGGTTTTTTTAAGTTGGAATGGGTTGGTATAGATTCAAGCCTTATAATTTAAAGCATAGTTTAATTCTCGGATTGATCCATAACACCACAACTCTGCCCAGAAATTAATCTAATCCAACTCCACTTTATCAGAAATCAATCTAGTTCAGCTAGAAATGAACTCAAACACCTAATTAGGTATTCCACCTAATGAACTACCTAATTTAACTTAGTCAGAAAATAAGGAAACCAACTCAACTCAGCCAGAAACCAACAAAATCGAACCCAACTCAATCATACACATTTCAACCAAACCAGAAACTAATCCAACCTAGCTCAACCAGAAACGTCAGTTCCTTCTTCAGAAACTGGTTCTAACTGAAGAAGGTTGCAACATGGCATCCGAAACGTCAAACATTTTTTCAAAAAACGCACGGCGAAACCCGAAAGTTTCTAGTTTTAGATCTAGTGTTAGTCCTAGTGATAGTTCTAGTGTTAGTGCTAGTGTTAGTTCTAATTTTAGTTCAATCAACACCGGTCGTGAAAGCCTTCGTACTTATATAGTTAGAAACTAATCAAACTAACTCAACTCATCCGCAAACCAACAAAGTCAAACACAACTCAAGCATAGAAGTTCCAACAAAGCCAGAAACTAATCCAACGAAACCAACGAATAAATAAGTGTCGTATTCTTCAGTTCGTATCCTCAAAGCTACTAAAAAATCAAAATAATGATGACTTTATTTTGATTTTTATGGGATCGATTATGGATCAGAAGTTACATTGCAGAAAGGATTAATTAATTCTCGATGGCGCTTCATCTAAAAACGAATTTGCGTGTAAAATCAGAAAAGAATAAGAAACTGTGCAACAGAAAGTAAGTATTTGAAAAACAATATGAGGTTGGATAGTATTTATCAGGTCTATGTGCTAGTTATCGATTCAGGTTGAGATCAAAACAATGGTGCTAGAATCGTTTTTCACACACCTTGCATTTAGCTGTTGCAAGTAGCAATCAATTTTAGAGCTAGAATTTCGAAGAAATGTTGCAATAGTTCTGGTGAAGGTTGATTCGACTAAACGGAAAAGGAACTAGATTAAATTAATTAAATTTAAACAAATCACATACTTTTTACTGTCACTCAAAAACGATGTAGCAAGTGCGAATAACTATCCATAAAAGTAGTTTAAACATTATTATTCAAAAAGATATAGAATCTATCTTTTATCTATCAATTTTACAAAAATAAAAATAAGTACTTTTACTACTCACAAAGTCCGTTTATATAGTTATATTTTATGCAACAAAGGAGGCTAATATTTCCTTTGTGGGAGCACACTATACTTTGAAAGTGGCAACCAGTGCATACAATTTAAGCAACAACTTACATAAAGGGTAACATTATTCGGTCTTTAATGGTTACATGACGGTGTTCTGTTTCATCTCCACCTCATTAATTATTTCTTATAAGTTTATATTACTTAATAACTGAATCAGTCTACATCAGAGTTGAAAAAACTTTTTTATTAAAAACGATATTTCGAACTATCAAAAAAATTGATCCCGTAAATTTTGTTTATGCCATAAAAGGTCGTTATCATGGGCCAGATAGGCTTCTCTCTAACACGAACAACGAACATTGCAATGCTAATTCGTAATACTGTTGGATTTTCGAATGATTTATATTGCAACCCCAATCTCTTTCCGACGTATTTTGACGTTCAATCGCGAATATGCGAAAAGGAAAGGACAATTTTCATACAAAACAGGAGTTGGACGATCTCGATTTCGTCGGGTTCAATAGAAATGGATTTGACATCTGAGGTCGAGGGACACCCAGTGATTTCGACAAAACGTGCTACGAATCGAATATTTAATGCGCCTACAGGGTGTTATTGATATATATCTTGAGGGTGATACTTGAATAAACAAAATAAAGGGGATACTTTGTTTTTGGGTTAAGTTATTTTTTTAAGTCCTACATTGTGCTGTGGAGTGTGAGAATGGAAATTGTAATTAAATGTTCACTCGTTTTCATTTAGAAATGAATCTAGATGAAATTAATTAAGGACGATGAACAAAAAAAAAATGATAAAATCTTTAAATTAAAGAAATTTACATTTAAAACAAACTTTAATTAGATTTTTTTGTTCTTTAAAACAAAATAGATCGTTAACCTTTCGTGGTCTATTTCAAGGTTTGAAATGATTTAACCCATTTTAATACGTAATTCATTTTTGGTTAGTATTTTACACAAACGTCAAGATTCTCGTTATATTTGCATTATTATTGATGAGTTTCTCATTGTTTGGTGGAGGTGAATTGTTTCCGTGCATGCGAACGGTACATCTATTATGAACATTACGGGTTTCTACTTAAAATAAAGAAACCGGACGTCAAAAAACCCTGAAATATATAATTCAGCCCTCGTTGGTATTGATTTTGATGTATCACACCGTCGTCCTCGTGGACTTGAACTCTTCACCATGTAATTTACTGGATGTCAAAAATATCCCTCGCAGATATGGGTTTTTCAACGAAGTCCATTACACGACGACCAAGGGCAGACGGTCAAAAAAGATGATTGTTAAATGATTTTCAAAAGTCTTTTAGTTAGCTGACATCTACAGCTATTTGCTAATTAAACAACTTTTATTATTCCCGCTAAATAAAAAGTTAGATTAGTTACAATATTTACTTCTTTGGGTAGATGCCCAATTTAATTCAGGCCAGCAAATCTCACTTCTCATTCGTAGTTAATGAAGACCGTCTTTAAATCCTTTAATAAATGAGCTCACCCAACTAAAAACATTCCTTACGTTTACTATCTCAAAAAGAGAAATCCGACGTTCCTCGAAAATTAAATTTATCCGGGCGTAGTTTATGTGCATCAATCGTTCAATTACGGATTGTTTAAGTCCAAATGCATTTTTTCCTTATATCGTACGAGAATTAATTGACTGTTGAATAATTAATATCCTCAGTGCCTATTTTAGCGATATTTCAATCAAGTAAATTGAAGTTAGCATTTTAATCGTTTTATGCGATGAAAATTTATGCCAAGTCGCGTCGTGACAATTTTAATCGATTTTTAAGTGCGAATTATCAGAATCTGCTGTAATAGGAATGGCTGACATATCAAATCAATATTGTAATTAAAAGGGGTTTTGCGCCAGACTTTGAGTTTCATCAATCTTGATTGATAAAGTCTCGATTTTATTATAGAGGAAAATTATTAATCAAAAGTTAACGTTAATTATGGAGCAATTTTTTGTGTTATTGTTAAATGAAACATAATATTCTCGAGTTCTATCAATCTTGATTGATAAAGTTTCGATTTTATTATAGAGGAAAATATTAATCAAAAATTAATAAGTAATGTTTTGTGTTGTTTTCACAATTAGATGAAAAAAGATGCTTTCGGTATAAAAATAAAGATTTGTGATGTAACGTTAAGTTCGTTTTGGCTGAGTGGATTGGAAATCAATTTAGATATAAAACAATGTTTCTTACGGTTTTACGTTTCTTACGGGCGGAACAAAATTTTGTATTGATTCCTTTTATCAACAACCGATTGGTCTTTTTATGGCGACCTAAAAGATTTAACCTAAGCTTTTTCCACTCCAATCTGTTCTTTTTATATATAAACATTTTCTTAACTCATTTGTTTCACTTAAAAGATATGATAAAATTGATGATAGTACAAGTGCTAATTTTAGTGTTAATTCTAGTTTTAACTGTTATTGACCGTTAGATTGTTGGATATTTTTGATTGAAGTAAAATTAGAACTATCATTAGATCTAGAACTAAAATCATTCGGGTTGAGTTGGGTTGGGTTGGATTAGGTTGGTTTGGGTTAAAACCGAAATGCTCCTCCTACAAGGTCGAAGAAAACTAAAGACTCTCCACTTACAAGTAAACGGAGCAGCCATTGAAAGTTAGGACAAAGTAAAATATTTAGGGGTGTTTCTGAACAAAGATACGACCATGACGAAACACGTCGTAGCAATAGTAGATAAAGCGACGTACATGTGTAATGTTATCATGAGGCTGATGCCAAACATATGGGAACCAAGAGCAAGAAAAATAAGATTGCTTAATAGGACGGTATCCGCGGAGGCTATACAGGTGATCGCAGGACTCCCACCTATGGACTTACAAGTACAGGAAAGAATAGAACTGTACGCCAAGGGAAAGGAAGTAAAACACGAGTGCAGGGAACGACTAATGAACAGCTGGCAGGCAAGGTGAGAAAGTTACGAGGGTTGGACACGGATCCTGATCCCTGAGATAGAACCCTGGTTAACGTGAGGCTGGGGGAAGGTGGATTATTACCTAACACAGGTGTTAAGCGGACACGGGATCTTTAAAAAATACCTACATGCTATAAAAATAACAGATACAGACAAATGTTATTTCTGCCAAGATGCAGATGCAGCAGAGCATACCTGGTTTCATTGTGAAGAGTTCAGTTTGCAAAGATTAAAATGTAAAGGGATATGCGGCCAAACAGTGAAAAATGAGAACATGATAACAATGCTGCTCGAGAATGAGGACAAGTGGGCCCCGGTAAGCGATATGGTAACAGCGATCATGAAGACAAAAGAGCAACATGAAAGAAATCTGGAACAAGAAGTGCAAGTCACAACAGGAACCAATGTTGCGCAGTAGGTGGAAAGAAACGAAGAATCGAAATGAAGAAAAATCGGAAGCGTTTCCAAAGGAAGGTACCCCGAAGAAATGCCCTGACGGGCGGTTCCGGAGAGAGGGGGAAGGGTTTTAGATGGTCGGGATATACACCCCAACCCGTCACTATTTGGTCGTTTTAGAACTAAAGGTCATATGTCTGTCGAGCAATCCCCCAAATTAAAAAAATGGTTAGTTTGGGTTAGATTAGTCTTTTAGGTTTTTTAGACGTGCGATAAAACATATGGCGTGGGAAGAAGAGAAGCGATAGAGTAAAATCGTTAAGTTAACCCAAATCAAAGAGCCTAACTCATAAAGGAGCTGTTTCCGGAGAGTCTGGAGGTCACATAGAAAGTTTCCACGATCGTGCAATGTCTCAAGAATGGAAAGGCTCCTGGGCCAGACGGCATTACCCCGGAAATAGCAAAGGACGTGGCCATGATAGCATCGGTGAAGTTGGCCTGTATGTATAGTGACCTACTCAGACAAGGCATTTTTCCCGTACAGTGGAAGAAAGCGAGCTTGGTTCTGATTGAGAAGCCAGGCAGCTCAGACCGGAAGAAATACAGACCAATATGTTTCCTGAGTGTTTTTGGTAAAGTCTTTGAGTTAATCTAAGCGAGGCAGGAGGCCTATTGGGAAACCAGTGGAAGGTCGACTGTCCATGCTATTGGAGACGTCATTAAAGAGGCCTAACGGTGTGACAAATTTAGCAGAGGAAAGAAAATAATATGTCTCTTAATAGCGGTGGATGTTAAGCGACCGACACATCGACTACGAGGGCACTATTTATAATTTGATGAGGGGAGTTCCACAGGGGTCTGTCATTGGGCCGATCCTGTGGAATATATTTTTCAATAAACTGTTGAAAAACAAGTCAGTTAGAGGGGACGCAAGATTCATAGCCTACGCGGATGATCTCGCTATTGTCGTATCTGGCTGGAGCCAGGAGAAGATCCAAAGGAAGGCGCAGTTTGCTTCAGATCAGGTAGTGAAATGAATGGGGGACATGGACCTGGAGATAGCCCCTGAAAAGACGGAGGCCATCATGCTAAGAAGCAGACGTGGGGCCGGGGAAATAAGCTTGACTGTGAGAAATGTGGTGATCGGTACACAAAAGACTTTGAAGTACCTGGGAGTTATGATGGCGATAGATATGAGATAGAGTGCACATGTTGAGTATGTCGTCGATAAGACCGGAAAAACGGTACAGGGCCCGAATAGAATTATGTGTTCCACACATGGACCTAGAGAGGCGAAGAGAAGGCAGATATTGTATGCATGCGGAGCCTGGGGAGATGCTTGCCGAATTAAGAAAAATGTGAGTAGGCTAAACAGAATACAAAGGGCTATTTTAATAAGAACTGTGAGTGCGTATGAAACAAGTTCCACTGAGGCGTTACAGGTGTTGGGCAGCTGCTTGCCTATTGATCTGATGATTATGAGAAAAGCAACCGTCCGGAAGAAAGGCTATAACAACGATGAGGTAGAGGTGGAAATAGTAGAGGAATGGGAGAAAAGATGGATGGTAGACACAGAAAGAGCGAAATGGACGATGCGATTGATATATAAGTTATTAGCAGATGTTGGGACTGAATTGGGGCAAAACAACTCAATACTACATAAAAATTAATAATTAATTGAAAATAGTATTTTAAGTCTTTTGGAAGATATATCAAGTCTTCTAGAAGCAGTATCAAGCCTTCTGCAAACATATCAAGTCTTCGAGAAGCTTTTCAAGTCTTGTGGAAACAATAACAGGTTTTCTACAAGTAGTGTCAAGCCTTCTGGAAATATTTCAAGTATCCTATAAGCAGTGTTAAGTCTTCTGGAGAGATATCATGTCATTTAGAAGCAGTATCTTCTAGAAATACTTCAACTGTTATGAAAACAAAATCAAGTTTTGTTGAAGCAATATCAGGCCTTCTGCAAATATATTGAGTCTTCTAGAAGTAGTATCAAATCTTCTGGAAGCATTGTAAGTCTTCCGGAAGCATTTCATGTCTTCTGGAAGCAATTCCAAGTCTTCTGGAAGCAGTGTCAAACCTTGTGGAAATATTTCAAGCCTTCTAACAACAGCGTTAAGCCTTCTGACAACTTATCAACTCTTCTCGATGCAGTATCAAGAATACTTGATAGCATTCCAAATCTTGTAGAAACAATATCAAGTCTCCTAGAAGCAGTATCAAGCCTTCTGGAAACATATAAAAAATCTTTTATAAGCAGTATTAAGTCTTGTAGAAGCACTGTAAGTCTTCTGGAAGGATTTCAAGTCTTATGAATACAATATCAAGTTTTCTAGAAGCAGTGTAAAGCTTTTTGAAACCATATCACGTCTTCTAGAAGCAGTTTAAGCTTTCTGGAAACATATCCAGTTTTCTAGAAACAATATCAAGGCTTCTGGAAGCTTTATAAGTCTTCGAGAAGCGGTTCAAGTCTTGTGAAAACGATACTAAGTCTTCTGGAAGTATTTCAAATCTTCTGCAAGCAAATCAACTCTTCTAAAGGCAGTATTTAACCTTTGGGACCATTTGAAGTCTGCTAAAAGCAGTATCAGGTCAGCTGGAAACATATGACGTCTTCTAGTAGGCAGTATTAAGTTTTCAAGAAGGATTGTAAGTCGTTCGAAAGCTTTTCAAGTCTTCTGTAAGCAATATCAAGTCTTCTAGAAACAGTATCAAGCCTTCTGGAAACATATCAAGCCTTCTAGAAACAGTATCAAGTCTTCTGGAAGAATATCTCGTTGCTTATCCGTATGGGTACTTTGCAGCCAGTAAACATTTTGTATGGGAGCTTCCGTACCTACAGCATCCACATTTCGTTATAGTTTCTGATGCTTTTACCATGTTGCTATGCTGTTTCAATAAAAACAAAATTAATACAAGAGCTGAAAAGATATTTTGTCAAAAAATGTGTTAAAATTACAAATAATCACGCTTAATACATTATTACTTAGCAAGCTATTTGGATCCAAGATACAAAATGAATTTTTTATTGATGCAGATTTAAGAAGCAAACCAAGAAGATTGTTTCGATTGAACCGATTTGTATTCCGTGTCAAAGTGATAACAACGACATTAATTTATGGTATTGCTCAAATGATGTTTACAATGAGAACAAAAGGAAGAAACAAAATTGGGTACAAAATGGGTCCTTTAAAATTAATTTTTGTTTAGGTCTTTTTCTATGCTCTTATTTTTTGTCTCCATTGAAACTCCAACAATTTAGTTATGAGAAAATACGTAGCCGCTATATATGAAGTTGCTTTTCCAATAAAAAGCTTCGGGATATTATAAAAGTTATCGTCATCAAAAAATTCCACGAATTCAACATATTGGCGAATTAATATCTAATTTATTACAAAACCCGTTTCCCTAATAATCATTTATTATGTATTTATTATGTTTATTTACCAAAAAAGGAAGGTCAACCTCGTACTTGGTATAATAACCGTAAAAATAACGGTCCATAAAATCTCGCCTTGCTTTTAGATTAATTTATTGAGTTTGTGGGAATCCCCGTTTCAAAAAAGAAAAATAAATGAGATGGTTGGAAACGATCTTCGAGAAGTCAAGGTTTAACAAACGTAAGTTAGACTTTCGTGAAGGCGACGTGAGCAAATTTGCCAATTCTTCGGGAAAGGCCTAACAAGCTCTACATCATCGTCGCTTTGTGAGGGTCGACCTTCTACAACCTTCACTAAATCCGAATTCCCGCAAATTATTGAACTTTCTATGTTGTCCTTTTTATAAAAGTGAATTGGAAAACGATTACCGAACGGAACATTATAAAATGGATATTTAAGTTTTATTTATAGAACATGATAAATCAAAAACGTTTTGTTTCGATATAATCGGTATATGTACATTAAATAAGTACATTTTTTTCAACGCTACGTCAACATTTCATTTGCTTTAAACCGTTTGAAATAGAGAAGGTAACATTTGTTTGATAAATAATGGAAGTGGAGTGTATCTTGTGCATACGAATAAGGTCGATTTGGATAACGCTACCTAATCTAAAATTCAACGTTCTGTTGTCTAATACATTTTTAAACGTATCTCTTTGATGCGGATGCTACCTCTCTCCCCTTCCCGTTAAAATTATATTTTCTGGAAAAATGAGACATTAAATTTGCGGAAACCGGAAAAGCTAAATGCGGATATAAAGCCAACCTGTTAACTTATTTTTATTTAATTAACACAGTAAAACCTGCCATAAACCATAAATTTCCTCCCGGTTTCATAACATTTAAAAAAGTTTCCCAGTTTAAATTTAATTAAAAAATCGTTCGTTATCTGCTCTTTCTTCCGGAACGATTTTAATGAGCCAAGCGATGCTAATCGATATCAACATGTTATATACTTTTCGTTTGCAACAAACATTAAAGGCTACTAAATATGTAAATCAGCTCGTCGACCATCAGAATTTTTTTTTATTTCATAGTTTTGTTATTGAAAACAAACCATAGAATTTACACGTGATGTTCTGGAATTTGTTTTGAAAATAGATATGAAACAAAGTTTAAACATTTGTTTGTTTTTACATTAAAAATTTAAATCGAATATATTGTTTACAATAAACTCGTTAATGGATAATATTTCGCCATTTCATCGAAAATTTTTTTGTAGGGAAACGATACGAGTAATCACTAAATATTCATGAGACACTAATTGGATCAGTAGATGCCAGTGAACGTGACTTGTTGGTTCAATTAACAGGGTGAAGTACATTGATGTTATAAACGTTTAAATTAGTAAATTACAAAAATCACAATAAACATTACAAATATGTTGAAAACACGTACGATTAAATTCGAATATTTAATTGGTTGTAGCCGCTTTAAAAACACAATAAATCACGAATGTTTCTAGTTTTATTACTAGGTGTTAATTTTAGTGTTAGTTTTGTTTGTTATTCTAGAATTAGACTGTTTAAATATTTCCATTGAACTCAAAATATAAATATTCTAAAGTTGGTGCTGAGTAAATTTTAGTTATTATTGAGTATCCCAAGTTAGATTTTGTATATCTTGAACACTTGGACATTGTGGTAAGCAACCATGCATATAAATGTGGCATAATAAAAGACCAAAATACGCCTTTTGTGTAAATACATCGAAAACCCTCGTTTTAAGGGAAAGAATAATATTCCTTCAGAGGCTCCAAAAATCAATAACGAATTAAACCAGCTACACCCGGATGTTAATGAAAAAGATGTTGATTAATTTAAATTCTACGATGTAGGACGAAACTTTAATTTGTGGACGAATTTATTTCATCACAAGAAAAATGGCGGAGACAAATATTCGATTTTAGCGATTTTCGTAACTTCTGTTAATGAAAACTATTATAACTCAAAAATGAAAGTTGACGCATGAAAATTTTATGCATAAAAACGTTGGTATGCCCAGAGCTGGGTAGTAATTAATTTCGTAGTTAACTACTTTTGTGTTAAAGTAGTTGTATTCTAACTTTATTTAGTTACTTATTTTTTTATTAATAGTTATACTTGTTTAGCGTTTATGTGGTACAAAATACTTGCAGAAAACATCTCATTGTTAACTACTTGAGTACTTATCCATTTATAAGTTAAGTACCCAAACAGTGGGTGCTTATCTAGCAGCAACTAGGACGTTTTCAAACTTTTGGTCTAATTTTTGACTAATTTGATGTAATATGCAAAATTGCGGTCGAAGGTATAAATCTGGCAATGTTAATAAATCACAACTCATACTGTTAAAATCTCTTTTCAATGTCCATAGAAAGCATTCTCATATAAATAATTAATGAGGAGGTACGAATTGGAAGATTTTGCCATTCGGATATACTATAACAAAAATTAATTAAAATTGATTTGAAAAATATTGCTTTACGATGATCCCGCATGATCCTGAGAATGACCTTAACAACAGATTGAAAGAATTTAGAAAATTATCCATCTTGCAAAAAAAAATTATTAGAAATAAAAATTATTTAACTAACTTCTTAAATTTGCTTTATTTAATATTTATATCGGTACCGGTTTCGGAATAATTATTCCATCACCAGCCGAAAACTATAAAAAAGAGCGAATATAACAATTATTATTCATAACAAGGTAAAATGTTTTAATTTTAGGAATTTAACAAACTTACTGTCAATAATGAACCTTTAAATAAATTAAAGGATTTATTAAGGGTTCAAAATTTCTTCAGTACAAATGTTACAATTTCGACTTTTCTACTTGTTTAGCTTTATTGACAGTAAGTTTGTTAAATTCCTAAAATTAAAACAATTTACCTCGCTATGAGTAATAATTGTTATATTCGCTCTTTTTTATAGTTTTCGGCTGATGATGGAATCAGTTATTTTTCTCCAATTTGATAGCTAAACGAAATGAAGAGCACGTATTTTCAATTAAGACTTGATACTGTTCCCTAAAGACTTGAATTACTAAAGACTTAATACTGCTTTTAGAAATATTGAACTGTTTCTAGATTACTTGTAACTGTTTCCGAAAGACTTGAAATGCTCTCAGAAAATTGAAATGCTTTTAGAAGGCTTGAAATGCTTTTTGTAAATTTGATACCACTTCCAGAAGACTCAATATTGCGTCTAGAAGATTTAATACTACTTCCAGAAGACTTCAAAAGTTTCGAGAAGATTGAAAATGCGTTTAGAAAACTTAATACTAACTTAATAATAGTAACTTAATACTTTCAAATGCTTCTACAAGGCTTGAAATGCTTCTAGAAGACTTGATATTACTTCTAGAATATTTGAACTTCATCTAGATGACTAGTTACTGTTTCCAAAAGACTAGAAATCCTTCCAGAAGACTTAAAATACTTCCTCAAGAGTTGAAATGCTTTTAGAAACTTAATATTACTTTCAGAAGACCTGGCATTGCTTGTAGAAGATGATAGTACTTTCAAAAGTCTTGATATGCTTCTAAAAAGCTTGATACGCTTTCAAAAGACTTGAAATGCTTCTATAAGGCTTGATATTACTTCCAGAAGACTTGAAATGCTTTTAGAAACTTAATATTACTTCTAGAAGATATGGTACTGCTTGTAGAAGACGATACAACTTTGAAAACCCTTGATATGCTTTTAAAAAGCTTGATACGCTTTCAGAAGACTTAAAATGCTTCTAGAAAATTTGATACTACTTCCAGAAGACTTGATATTGCTACTAGAAGAGTTAATACCGCTTACGGAAGACTTGATACTACCCTTGGAAAACTTGAAAGGCTTCTAGAAGAAGAAGAAGAAGAAACATACTACTTTTGACAATTTTTTGAACAGTTGTTTTTTTTTAATAAAACCTAGCTTAAATTAAAAGTCGCTAAAAGTTACAAGATATATACAAGCTACATTCATCTGTTTATTACATTTTTTGATTTTTTAAGCAACTTTAATTTTTTAAAATAATCTTAATTTAATACCTACGTCATGCGTTTCAGTTTTGTATATTTGTATCAAAATAATTTGACTGCTAAGTTTGTTATTAAATTTATTTAATTAACGAAATTAGTTACCTTTAAAAAACATTTATTTGTCATTCTAGACTTTTCTATGAATTTTTTCAGTTGTAGTACAGGATAGGGTTCTTTTAAGGTTTAAAAGTGCATTTTATTTAGTAGTTAAAAAAGTAGTTGGATATCTAACTATTAACGACTTGGTAGTTAGTAATCAAACTACCATAATCTAAAAGTTATTAAAATACCAAGTAGTTAAACCACTTTTTTCAACAAATATATAATTCCTAATCTGTATACATTTATTGAAGATTGTTTTGGAGATACAAAGTCAAATCATTAAGATAGCGACTTCCGCACTTTTGCGAATAAGAACTGTTATAACTTAAAAACTAAACTCGATGCTTGAGGATGTTATGCATAAAGTATTTTGATTATGATCTAAAAAGACATAATTCAAATTCATAATTCGTTATTAATACATACTGTTATAACTTAAAGGCTAAAGTTGATACATGAACATTTTATGCATACAAAAGTTTGGTTATGATTAAATAAGACATAATTTATAAGCAATATATACCTATTCAAGATTGGTTTCTAGATGCATAGTATAAATCACCAAGATGGTTAATTTTTGTTACTAAAAATTAGTATAACTCAAACAATAAAGTCGATGCATGGAAATTTTATACATAACAAGTCTTCGTTATGATTAAGGAAGACATCATTCATAATCTGTTCACAGCTATTCAAGAATATTTTCTAGGTACATGGTGTAAATCACCAAGATAACGATTTTTCTCAACTTCTATAAAACTGTTATAACTCAACAAAAACTATTATAACTCAAAAACTAAGTCGATGCATGAACATGTTATACATAAAAAAGGTCTTGTTTACGACCTTATACGAGAACGAGCAAACGGACCTTATTTTTAATTTTATAAAAAGTGGACTGCAAGTTTTTAGTCGATTATTTTTTTTTAATTATGAGTGAACACTCGGCTCCTGGTGAACTTCCCCAACACCACATGCTATATGACATCACATGCTAGAAATTCGAGTAATATACCACAATCACTGTTTGGAAATCTTTTATGTTGATAAGTGTTCTTACCTTGTAAACTATTGAGCTAAGTTTCTTTCCTATTATGTACATCTGTATATTCCATTTAAAAGAGTTTTCAATCTTAAGCCCAAGTAACTTAACTGCCGAGACGTTATTATTTGTTTTAGTACTAGAAACAATTTTTTGTGTCTTATTTTTATTCAGCACAACTTTGTTCGTTTTAAACCAATCTGATACAACCTTTTAATTGAATTCGTGTATATATTATATTAAATCGTGTTGTTTTTTAACTGTACTAGATTTATCAATGCTGTGTTATCTGCATACATTATCGTCTTACACATTAGACGTTTATTAGAGTTTCAAATATACAGTTTGTAAAGTACTCTATTTGAGAAACTCTTCATTGTAAAGGCCTTCTTTAAAAAAATGTTTTCAGGTGCAAAGCTACTAGCTGTTCTTACAAGTGTTCCAAATTTTGAATATTATTATTAAAAAAAGTTCATAAATTATTACGTACTATTTTTTTCGAGTATTCTTTGAAAAGTGTAATGTAAAATCCAACAAGTTTCGATATTTCCAGCTTCGTTTTCTCTTCTTTGTAAATAACAATGAAAGTTCTCTCATACCGTTTCCATCATATCACACCTCTCTCTTTCTCTTTTCACCCATCATATTGACTGCCAGAGTTATTTTTATTGCGATATCACAATTATTTTGTGGTACACGTTTCAATTTCTTTTTCGAAAGAAGCGAAAATACCTCAAATATGTGGTGCTCTTAAATAAGTGTAAGCAAAGACAATATTTGAAACAAAACACAGTGGCTCTCATAAACCAACATGTGTACTGGAGACGGTACATATGGCAGTCAACTTGTTATACGCTTCCATGTGATTCTCTCCTGCGCCACCTCAAATCATTTGCTTCTCGCAATTCTCTTTATGTCCTCAATCTATCTTCTTCAAAGGCTGTTCGCACTGTGCTTTGTTATTCATAGCATCCAGCAGGTCACATATAACGTAGTCTTGTCTGGTTAGGTAATGGATGGAACAATTACAAATTTTGCAGTTTAAATTTTAGTTTCTATATCAATTGTATTCAATTGGTTTGTGCCTTTTGTCACCACCACTATGATTTCCAGTCTGTGCGTTGCCAATGGTGGTATGTATGAATTGTCTTGAATGAAGCTAGTTTGGGTTGCTTTAAAAAAATACATGCTGAGGCAATTTTCTTCTTCACGTCCGTTTTAGGTACCAAAACAGAAATATTTCATGTTTTTAAGTCCGGTTCCTCTTCAATAAACAACGAAAAATTCCGCAACTTATCTCCATCATATCTCACCACTCTCGTTCTCTTTTCAGCCATCATTTGTTCCCTTCTGGACGAAAATCTTTTTAATATGCTTCCATGTCACACTCTTCTGGGCCACTTCAAACCATCTTCTCGTAATTCACCTTATGTCGCCTATCTATCTTTTAGGAGATCAACCTATTTATCTATTGGACTTTGTTATTTCTAGCAGCCATCATTTTACATCTAACGCAGTCTTTTTTGTCTAGGAAATGGATACTCATCTATTACAAATGTAGCTCTTTATTGTGCTTTCTGCATTCAACTGGTTGGTAATATGGAACCAGATATAAAATATGTAAAATAGTGCGAGTTAATAGAATGGCGAAAATTTAATGTTGGTAGGAAAAGGGTTAAACCCAATTCAACCCAACTTAACCCATATTTGAACTGTTTTATTTTTTTTAATTTCCGACACTATCTAATAGCTTCAATCAGTATTTCAACCTGGTAGGTATCTAAATGTCATATTTACTTATAAGATAACCCGAGCGATTGGTCGAGGTTAATTATCAGCTAAAATTTGAACTTAGAGATAAATCAAAATGACAGAAAAAAAACAGCCCTAAGTTTATCTTTTCTTAATCAATGTTTACTTACATCTAAAACTTTTATATCATATTGTTATAATATAATTTCTAAACTATTAATCTTTTTTTCAATACCTAGAATGTTGTTTATGCAAAAAACATTGTGACTTGTTACGTCTCTTGTGTTGACTTCTAAATTTTCCAGAAAAAATGACTTATTAGTGTACCAATTGGCCAAATAATTGGACTTTTCAATTAATCGTTGGTTAATCAAATGAAATGGTAAGTAAAGAAGCTGTATGCCAGGTCTCGACTTCATTAAGTCATATTTGACGTCGTTAAATCCTTTTATCATTTAGGTATCGACCAATATCCATCAAGATGTACTTATTTATTTTTGGAATATATAAATAATAGTATTTGATGATAACTTTCAAATTTAATTTTTCAGCACAAACATGTGTAAGTTTATTTTCTGTGTTCTTTCTCCATTTCCGCACCACTATTTGAAAATTATCGTGTTGTTTCTTTTCGTCCTGTATGGGATCAGCTATTAAAGGTCTCGGATTCATTAGGATTGCTTTATTGCATGTTGATGCATGTATATTATGCCACTTTTGTGACTTTGACATAATTCATAATCTGAGCATGTCGATTTAACATTATTTTATAGATACAAGGTGCAAATCGCTAAATACACATCGAATACTTCCGTTTTAAAAGAGAAACAATAATATTCCTTTATAACCTTAAAAAATTAATAAGGTTAATGAAATTAATTAAATCAACTAACACCTACAGTTCATGAAAAAGATGTTGATTAAGTCAAATTTTACTACATAAAACAAAATTTTAAGTTGTTGATGAATTTACTTCGCCACGGGAAAAATCTCGGAGATAAACATCCTTTCGAAAACTTTTAATATAGTTTCTTCTTAAAACTCCGCCCTACTTTCCTAATATCGCTAATATGCTTCCTGAAACCGGCAAAATTTTAAATTTTATCATGCAATACGTTTTACCGTTACTAGAATTTTTAGATATCGTTATCACATTTACTCGTAAGTCCAATCACCCGAGGAATTTATCCTCAAAATGTGACGATTATACGGTAACAGTTTTGTACCTATTTGGAATTC
Organism: Onthophagus sagittarius; assembly: GCA_036711965.1. Lineage (NCBI taxonomy): Eukaryota > Metazoa > Arthropoda > Insecta > Coleoptera > Scarabaeidae > Onthophagus > Onthophagus sagittarius. Next base: position 60,214,481 of record JASERS010000002.1, on the reverse strand, counting down.
CAATTCTTACATTTTTGTAAAAAACCTTGAAATTTTTAAACGTTAAAGAAAAAAAACCATAAAAAAATTTTAATGGTAACGACCCGTTTTGTTTTTTAATGTAGTTTGGGTAATCTCGTAACTTTATTAGTTTTAACCACCTCCCCTGATTTAATTTTGTGTCTTTGAAAGGTGGCGAACAAAGGAAAGGGGGGTGTTTTATTGAATTTGGTCGTTGTCGCCAATGAAATTCGATGGAGAAATTGGAGGAGATAGAAATTGAGGTGATTTTCACGTTTTTTTGTTGATGATCCAAAAAAGTGTGTCTTACAGAAAAGATTTATTATTCGCATTATTATTTATTATCGCTGATAAATATGCATTGAATTCAAATTTTGATTACCATTATAAATTAATGGTATTACTACGATATCGATTAAATTATTTCTTGTAAACAGATCCGGCGTTGAGGTGAAGTATGAATTTACTTTATTGATTGTTTAAAGTCTACCAGGATGGTCACTAATACCGTATTAATTTAATATGATAACTAAAATTTGAATTATTAAATCGTTTTCGTTGTAATCGCTTTATTATAATGATGATAGTAATAGGGTGGATATGATTATAAGGGAAGGATGAAGCGAAAGGTATTTCAAACATTTTGGGGGTTTATCGAATTTTCCCATCATCATCGTTTATTTAGACAATTTTGGGAACTAAATACCCGGCATCATAACTTTCGGTATAATATCCGTTAGTTAAGCGAGTTTAACAAAAATATTCGTTCTACATTTCGATGGAAAACACGAACTTGCTGGCGAAAACAGGGTAATATCCGAGAAATATTCTTGTTTCGGTAATTTGATACAAATGAAATGCAAATCTTGGAAAATTAATTTAATAATTTTTTTCGTATCTCTCACGTCTGTACGTACGTAATTAAAAATTATTTTTTCTAGATATAAGGTGTAAATCACAAAATCAACTTTTGTTAATAAAAGCTTGTAACTCAGAAGCTAAAGTCGATACAAGAAAACTTTTTGTATAGAAATTCTTGGTTCCTGATTATGAAGCGGTAATTTTGATTCTATACCCATCAAAGATCCTCAATAAAACATCTTTGTGGTTAACGTCACGCCCACTCATTTTGAATGAAATGTGAAAAGAGGGGCTAAAGTTGTAAATCTCGTAACGTCTCCTCAAGATTAAATTAAAGTTCACCCTTCGGAAGCATTCGTCGATTTGGATTAAGCTTCCGCCAACCCACGGACATAATCCAATACTCCTAACTATAAAATCGAATTTAAAAAAGCTTCAAATTTCAATCTTCAAAGCTTCACACGCCAGCAAGTTTCCCCGGTAAAAATCGATGGCACGGTTTTACACGAAATTTACTACTTTGCACGTTATATTCGAGAAATTTCAATTAGCTCGCGGCAGATAATTACGACTTTAAGACTATAATAAACCGGATTTTATCGTTGAACGTTTTAGGTGTTGGTTATAAAACCTGTAACACGTGTATAGAAAAAGTTTTAAATCGTATAAAATATTTAAATGAACTATTTTGAGCGGTTTTAGCACTAAGGTAAGTGTTTAATTTATGTGGCAAGATTTACCTCGTAAAAGTTTCCAAAAATTTTCGTGTAGACTATTACGTTTCGTAGTCACCTTGGATTTAATTTCAAGATTATAAATGTTAATTCAACTCTTTATACCGTTATAAGATGTTTTTTTAATTACTTTGTCGTACTAAATTCGCGGTTAGTATTTAAACACTCTTGACATTTCTAAAAGAGATTTAAACTTTCTTAATGTATTTTAAGTTTCGCTATTTTAAAGAAGGGTTTTAAGAACATTAACTCTATTAAGGAAATGGGGCTATAGTAAGCATTTAAAACATCACTTGAGAAAACAACAATTACGAAAAGTGGTGAAGAAAAAATGAAGAAGAGAGTAATGTAATTACCTTATACTAGAATTTGGGAATATGAGATTGAGAAAGAGATGTTTTCAAACCTATATTGGACAGCTGTAACGATGGGAGGGTAAAATGTATGCAATTTTCTGGGAATTCGAATTTGGAAGACTATGAGTTTGAATTGAGTTGGGTTGGGCGATCTTGGACAGCTGAATATATGGGAAAGCATAAGTGGGGAAATCTTTGAAACGATGGGTGGTTGATTTGTATGCAATCTTTTGGGGATTCGAGTGTAAAAGAGTTTGAGTTGGGTTAAGTGGGATTAGTATGGAAGAAGAGATTGCCAAAACGGTCTTAGATAGTTGAATGTACGGTAAGGTATCAGTGGGGATATCTTAGAAACAATGGGTGAAATGTATGCAACCTTCTGGGGATTTGAGTATAGGGGAGCTTGAGTTGTGTTAGGTTTGGTTGGATTGATGTGGAGGAAAAGATTTTGCAAAAACGATTTTGGACAGCTATATATGAGAAAGCACAAGTGGAGAAATCTTAGAAACGATGGGGGCATGATATGCATGCAATATTCTGGGGATTCGAGTGTGGAAGAGTTTGAGTTGTGTTGGATTTAGTAGAGTTGGATTAGATTTATGTGGAGGAAAAGATTTTGCCAAAACAATTTTGAAGAGTTGAATGTATGGAAAATTACAAGTGGGGCAATCTTAGAAACGATAAGAGGCTAAAATGTATGCAAACTTCTAGGGATTCGAGTCTGGAAGAGTTTGAGTTGGGTTGGGTTGGTCGAATTAAGTTGGATTGATGTGGAGAAAGCGATTTTGCTAAAACGATGTTTAACATCTGAATGTTTAGGAAAGCACAAGTGGGGAAATTAGAAACGATAGAATGATATATATGAAATCTTCATGGGATTCAGATGTGGAAGAGTTTGAGTTTGATTGACTTTGGTCTAATTACGTTGGGTTGAGTTGAATTAATTTAGAGGAAGAGGTGATGAAAAAACCATCTTGAACAGCTGAATGTATGGGTAAATATCAGAGGAGAGATCTTAGAAATGATGGGAGAGTGAAATGTATGCAATCTTGGGGATTCAAGTGTGAAAGAGTTTGAGTTGAGATGGGTTTCGTCGAATTGAGTTGGGTTGGATTGATAATGTGGTGGCAGTTAGTAGATATGACAAAAAAGAGAAAGCAAATATCACTAACAAATAGAGGATTTAACGTATTAATCATTTTGACAGATATTAAAAATGCATTTAATTCTCTACCCTAGAAAGAAGTAAAAAAAGGCATTTCAGAAAACTGGAGTCACGACACCGATCAGAAGCCTAATTAACACATATTTAACCCAGAGGACGATATATCTATCAAATGGTGATCAATAAGAAATGAGCTGTGACAAGACTTTTGATCGAACACAGAAGGAGGGAGTGAAATTGTTATGATATGCAGACGATCCAGCATTGGTGGTGGAAGATAGGACACCAGAGGTAACGGCAACGAAAGCTCAATGTGCAATTAAAAGAGTAGCAGAAGGCCTACAAGAAATGGGATTGAAAACGGAAGAGTCAAAAACGAAAATTGAAATTTTGGAGGGACGAAGGAAGTTCGACGGCTCGAAGGAGTAACAATGAAGATAGGGGATACAGAAATTACACACAAATTCAACACAAAATCGGCGAGATATCTAGGAATAACATTGGATAAAGATCTCGAAATGATGCATATAAAGAATATCAGAAAAGGCGACACACATGCAAAATGTGTTGGCAAAACTGATGCCACGAGTGGAGAACCGTCCCATAAAAAAGACGAATACTGCGTACTATAGAATAGCAACGCGTTAGCAACATCAGCTTATCGGACTGTGGCAACTAAAGCTGTCAGAGCGCTGGCAGGGCACCCACTATTGGACCCCTTGATAGAGGAAGGAGCAAAGATTTGGAGGAAGAGAATACAAAAATAGAGTTACGATTGGAAATGATGCAGAAATAGCAAGCAAGGTGGGAAAACTGTAACGAATGGTGCAGCGTATTTATAAGGGACGCGACTGCATGGAAAGAAAGTCGTCCGCCCACAGATTATTACACGACTCGGGCTATAACTGAGCACGCTAGCTTTGGAAACTATCTGAAGAAATGTATATAAGTAGAGGCGAATGTGTGCTGCTTCGGATGTAAAGAGGCGGATACGTCGGAGCATACAATGTTTGAATGTGCAAGATTCGACAGGGAATGAAGGAGAATGGAGACAAAGATTGATGTGGAAATGACCAAAATTCTTAAGGCAGACAATGAAAAAAGAAAGATTCGAGCCAAAGAGAAAATGAAAGAGAAAAGGAGGGAAGAGGACCGAGAGCCCCCCAATAACAAGCAAAGCAAATATTAAAAGCTAATAGATTTATTTTATTCTTTAAATCAACTGAGCGATGGCAAATCGGGTAATGGAGAAGGAGAGCAAGGGACAGAGTAGCAAAAACTAGTGAGAGGAGTAACGAGACGAAGGAGAGGCATGCTTGGCCCCCCAGCCACGTATGAGTATGACTAAATATTAGACAAAAAGTGATGGAGTAATTTATGTTGAGAGGGAATGATGAAACGAAATAGAACGACAGGTGTTTGGAGCATATGCAGGGAGAAGCACCTGTAATGGATAGGCACAACAGAAACTCTGAAAGAAATGCCTGCCGGCGGTTCCAGAGAAGCCCACATTTTCGCACATTTTTCCCGATCTCGTAAAAGAAGATTTTCTGGGGATTTAAATATAGAAGAGTTTGAGTTTGGTCGAATTGAGTTGGGATCTTGGACATCTGAGTGTGTAGGAAAGCTTCTTCTGGGGTTAGCAGTTGAGTTGGGTTTAGTTAAATTGGTGGGTTGGGTTGGGTTGAATTGATGTGGACGCAAAGAAAAAGGAGATCTTCCTAATTTAGGATGTAGCCTTATATGAAGAAAACAAGAGGAAGATTAAAACAGTATCACTGCTGAAAGATATGGCGCACAAAGGATATGGCAGATATAACACTAAAACAACAAAAATAAATTAAAAATGAATAAGTTTAGAAGCTACGGACATGAGATGTGACTGAGTTTGGTTGGGCGAACTTTTTTATAACGAGCTGAACAGTAAGTACATTTCCATCTGATCTACAACAACATTATATCTAAAAAAGTATCAAGGAGATCGATATCGAGAGGGTCCATAGAATCTTTATTAAAATTGCATAAAATTTTTGAAGCGAGGTGCGAATCTCTAGATAGATAGATGCTCAATAAATTTCTTCCAATGTTTTTAATATGTAATTTAGATCGACATTTATAATTGAACGCGTTTTCCAATGCAACAAACCGCATACACTTAAATTTGAACCTTTTGCTGTAAATCATCCTTAAAGTTCAACATGATTTATAATTACATAGTACATAGATCACGAATTATGGTTTTTGATCTTTTGGAACATATCGAAAAAGAAAGGTCGAGAGAATCAATGTTTTTTAATGAAAATTTATAGAAATTGCAAATTCAATATCCTTTTCCATTAAAATTACTATAAATTACTATTTTATTATCTTTGTAACAAATTACACAAGTTCAACATAAGTTACATAAACGCAAGAAAAAATTTCAACTTTTCTTTTTTTCCTTTGGGCTAATGATGATGGCTGACGGCTTTTTCCTCTTTTTTTATTTCTTTTTTCATATCTTTATTTGGTTCATAATTTGTTTTGGGCGCGGATGTCGCGTTTTGTGCAGTAGTTCGTTTTTGTTTTCTGGATTTTCCAGCTTTCTTCGTTGACTTGGTTGTTTATTTTTTGTTGATGTGGGTGCTGCAATCCTTTTTGATGTATCTTTTGTAGTGGTGGAGGTGCAATTGAGTCAGCTTTTACTTTGCCTTTCCAGACTGAGACTTACAGGAATAATAAATGTTGACATTAGATTATCTATTGGACTTAGTAGTAATTCAAATTCAGCAGTATCTTTCTTGATATTTTAAAATGATGGTATGGCATAATACTAACCAATTGCTTATAAATTTATTTGGTATAGTTGCCGCAGTCGTATTAAGTAACATCTCTGATAGAAACTGCCTTATTATCACAGGAGTGACCATGCATAGTTAAAGCCAAAATAGAAATGGGGAGCCAAGGGTGAGACAAAAATAGAAGAGGTAGAAGCGCACATATAAACGTGACGTACGTAGACGACTTGTTAGATTTCACAACTATTTTCTCGAAAACTAGATTTCTAACCATAGATACCTTTCCGTAGTCCAGGTCATATATGATGACACTATTATTATTAGCTTGTATCATCTTGAGTGAAGTGCATGTTTTAAGAGATATCAAGGTATACCAAAGAAGAATTAAGAATATATGTGGTCTGCATTTATGAACGCATCAACAGTTTGTAAGAGACCATAAAGTCTTAATGATATATATTTCTGACTTAATAGCAGTGCCATCCTAAGATACTTGGCTGGGTTGGAAGAACGAAAGGAGTGTACATCTTTTCATACAAAAAAGATTCTAGTTCTAGGTCTAGTGTTAGTTCTAGTTCTACTTCAATTCAAATATACAGAGATCGAATATACATTTACATTTCTGAAACTATTCATTGTAGTTTCTAAGTCTTCGTTAAAAAAAATGTCTTCAGATGCGCGCCTAAATCGAACCCAGCCCAACCCTTTATATTTGAAACGAATGCGATTCAAACAAAATTCAATGCCAAAAAAAGCTGTGCACCTCAGATGAGATACTGACTACATGTATGACTAACACCATATCTAATATATCTATTTTAAGAGAAATTGTTAAATACTTTCTTTAAGAGATTATATTTCAACTTGTACAAAATTTTTAACTTCACTATTTGTATTTATCACCCCCTTAGTTTATTCAATAAGATAACATTACAAAAAATGTTAAAGCACCTTATTAAATTTTATGGTCGTCTGTGAGTACGGGATTTTCACTTATTTTTCGGCTTTCCATAATTTAATTTAACACCAAACTTCTTTTTACAGTCTAGACAAAAAAGATTGTCTTTGTCGTCTGGGCTTAGAAAAAAATATAATATAATATCCACACAAAAAAGAACCATCCTATGAGCTCACACGCACGACCTTTTCTTTATTGAATAATCAAAAAAAAAATGTTATAAAAAATGTAATCCAACAAATATATTCGCTGTTCAAGTACAGGAGATTACTAGAAATTTAAATTTGAATTTTTGCTTTGTAATTTTCAAAGGGAACTTTAACTTTTCTTTCCCGCTGTGTTATGAGAGAGCTTTTAAAAGAGATAACGTGAGGTAAATTTTGAGTGCAATGCAAACTTGCGGATTCTTTTTCTAGTCGAAAAGTAATAATAACGAAACAAAAAAAAATAAAAAAGCCTTTTTATTTCTTAAGTTAACAACGAATCCTCGCTGTTTCGAGAACTTTAATTGCATTGGAAGTTAAAGTGGTACGAGCTTTCACAACGAAAGTTGAATTACTTAGAGAAAGAATCAGGTGTATTAAATTAAAAAAATTAAATATGAAATTCGTTTTTTAAACTTACCGTTATATACATAAATTTTCCTTATGTTAATAGCACTTTTTAAATGTTTAACACTACTATTGATAAAAATAATCATTTTCTTTATAATTATAAAAGTTTCTTTTCACAACAATAACAACATTAATTTTAATAAATTTTCCTACTTAATTTTTTTTGAGTTTGATAAATTTTCTTTGGGGTTATTATTGTTTTTGTGACTTACGCGCGCGCTTTCATAATATATCTCAATACTAGTGCTGTTCGCAGCGCGAGCGAAGTACTACTGCCATTGATAAAGAACTCTCCTCCTGGAGGTTTGACGCGAGTCTTGCGCAGGATATCCTGCTGAACATGAAACCATCTAAGTTCCACCCATTATATGTCCTCGAAATTACTCGTTTCGTTCTCAAAAAAGCGCATTGTCTTTAACAACTACAATTTTTCAGCGTTTTCAGCAGTTGATGACGATAATTTCTTTTTTTTTTGATTGGAACAAAGAAATATAAACTAAAGATTTATGTCGCCGGTTTCTTTTCGATATAACAAATGTTTTCTTTCCTTCATTTTTTTTTTTGGTTTGATTTATTTTAAAAGGGTGACGTTATTAAATGTGGTTGTGATTTTAAATGTAGTGGAACGTGTAAATTTTGGTTCATGAATAGTCAATTAGAACGAATTTAACACTATCTATGCTCCCATTACGAACATTCCCTATGTTCTAATTAGCTGGTTTTGGGATAATTGAAACGATTAATTTATCTAGTGTAGGTGCAATCTAAGAGATTGCAAGCTATAACATCAATTAGATTAATTATTATTTTTTTAATATTTAACATTATATACTTTAAATTATTTTTTATTCACTTTCATTGTATTAGGTTTTCGGAACTCAGCATTTTTTAGGTTGGGTTATAGAAGAATGATTACGATGCAATGCCTTATAATACAATGAAATTTCTTAACCAAGATTCAAACTTAGTAGAACCCAACTCAAGGTAGGTAACATTGAAACCTAACACAGTATTAGCTCCCATATTGATTTTATAACAATACCTTTCCTACAAAGGCAAGGATCTTTATTCCAAACCGTCTGAACCTCTATTCCTCGTGGTACCAAAAGAACAAATCGGTTGGGGTGGGTGTGAGTTTAACCAGATGTTTTTAGGTCAACTTTAATTTTCCAGAAAATTTTAATCGTTTCACTGCAACAGTCCTACAATATTGCTGGTTGCTACAACATTGTTAAGGATTGTTTAGTTGTTCCAATTCTGCCCCGTATTGTGTATAAGAATCTATAGGAGTCTCTGTACATAGCTGAAAAAAGAACAGATTGTTTATTTTTATCATCAAATCTAAGATTTTAAAAAGATTTTCTACATTTCAAATAAAAAGACCTCCGAATTGATGATGAAAAGTTGATGATGTCATGCCTATAAATCAAATTATCAAGACAAGTGCAGTGGTAACAAGTCTCCGTTTTGAGATGAAATCGTTCTGAATATATCATTGCAAAGCTAGCAAATCTCGAGTGAGAAGAGATTTACCCTAAAATCGTCGAGGTCGCTTGCGGGTGTGGCATTAAGATCTTACAAAGTTGATATCTTGCATACACCATATTTGTTTTAATCTAAGACGCATTATATATGTCAAACAGATGTAATAATGGGTTGCGTCTTAGGTTAGGGACTATTTCGAATCCATATACTTTAAAAGTTACGATTTATAATAAATCAAGCTATAAGAAAAATGTGTGGTTATTATTACCTAATTTGCCTCTCTGAACATGTAGACGATTTGTTGATAGTTATAACCACAAGAAAGTTTCATTACGACGCTGCATTAAAGCGGCAAGTTGTTGTATTTACGTTGATGTCCTTTAGCGGCGAAACGAAGCAACTTTGAATATGGATAACCTAACTTAAATCGACCTATTTTGAACCAAGAAATCTGTTGCCTTTCGTTGTATGCGCATTTCGGAGACATCTATATAAAAACCTATAAAGACTTAGTTGACCTGCTTTAAATATGAACGAATTCTGTCGTTACAGGCCTCAGAACATTCCTGTAGGTCCATTAAAAAAGTTGCATCACTAATTTGGTTGAATACTTGATGAGCGGCATAGCGAAGCGAAGAAGTAAAACAATAACCAGTTTCAAACTAACAATAACTTATAGCTCGTTTTGAATAAGGTTTTTTGGAGTTGAAAGGTTTACCCTTTGCCAATATTTTTCTTCAATTTTAGCAATGCGTGTTTGCTTCCTATACTTTGAAGTTCTCTCTGAAATGCACCGACATAAGTATTTAATTTTAAAGGTACGGAGCTTGTAGTTTCGTCTGTCCTGATAATTTATGTGTTTTTTCCAATTGTCTATAACACTAAAGCTACAAGCTCTAAAGCATAATGCAATATCTTAGCCAGCGCCGTGGAAATAGACTAAAACATAGTGACGTTTAGTGTTGAAAGCCTTATTGACTGTTGCTAGAGAAAAAAATGTCTTTAGACTTTGCAGAAGTTACTAAATAGCTTTGGCGAAAGACGATCGCAGCATTCGCTATGGTATTCTTGATCTTATGCTACTCCAACATTCGTCAGACACAATTTCCCACAATCGCGTGATGACTAATACATAGTAACGATTGAGTTACAAAATCGACATACCGCAACAGTTAAGATAAGAAATCGTCTGGAATAAGATCACAAAGATCAACAACTGAACCACAGTTGTTTCGAGAGCATTATTTGTTTCAAATACAATTTGCACGATATTATGTTTAATGAACCAATGCAGAGGGATAAAAAGTACTATTCTCTCCTGAACTCTTCAGCGTTATGCTTAGTGCATCTTCTCTGGAAGTCTATAATAAGAGGCATGATATATCATGGTTTGGGTAAGAATCTGCTTTGAAGCATGTACAGAGCTATGTTGTTCCCTTCGGCCTACTTATTATTGGTAACAACTTTTTGTTCATGTACGCTAAAGCACGCTTCCATACATCCCGTATATTCTTGCAATACTTAGATGTTGAAATACACGCAACTCTCTTTTTACACGATCTTTTTTAACACGATTTTCAAATAACACGATTCACTTCACTTCATTTGATTCGTGCTATAACAAAAAATTCCTGTAAAAAAATTTATTGGTGCACCGTGTTATTTCAAATTCAATTGTGTTAAAACGGAAGACCGTATAAAAAAAGATTTGGGTGTATCAACAGAATGAAATGACCTCAAGTTTTAAACTCCATAGAACACATGAAGAATATGAAGGATACATGTTACAACCATTTGAAAATGCAATCCCTTTGTGTATGGCTTTACAAAGAGAAGCTAGTTTTGGCGGCAATTACAAAATTTAGGTTTGGTGTGCTGTACCTCGACGCAGTAAAAGCGCCTTTCCTCGTCTTCTCAGGAAACACTTTTCCAGCCTTTCTTCGGGGCCTAAATTTCAATTGCTCTATGCTGCCGTCTCTAGCCTGTCCTTCACTATCTTTCTTTCGTTTGTCTGTTCTCTCAAAAATCCTTGCCTTGCATCATGCATGCATCAGCTCCTTTCTGTCCTCGGTCCGTGTGTTATATGCGTTCTATTTCCTATATACTTTATCGGTACCCTCCATTTTAAGTTTTTCCAATCATTACAGCAAAATATTTTAGCGAGCTTTTTGATTCATGTTCTTTGACTCTAACCATAGTTTTTTTCCGCACTTTCTACTTCTCCTTAGCACTATCTCCGTCTTTTCAAGAGCGGCTTCTAGATTTACTTCCTCCATCTTACTCACTATATTATCCAACGTTAGCTCTTCAGATTGCTCAGTATCTTTAATTTCCCAACCAGAACTATGATTGCAAAGTCGTCAGCATAAGCGATCAATTTTACAACATTGTTATCTTGCTTCTATTCGAGCATTTGATCGAAAAAGCATTCTACAATATGGACCTTAAAGTGGAACTCTGTGTTAACCCTCTTTAATTATTGCTTCTATCGCATTTATAAGCACAAGACAACCCAAGTCAACCCAATCTAACTGAACTCAATATTTTGTCCGATGTATCATCAGCTTTCCAAGCACTATATTACTTCGCAAAACTAGTCACTTCGAAATCACTTTGAAGCAGCTTCTGAAGAAGATTACATCATGGCATCGAAAATGATAACAATTTTTCATATTTTTTTAGTTCTTCTCTAGATCTAGTTTTAGTGTTATTTCTGGTTCTTTTTCACCATCACTCTCTTAGTGACATCACGAATGCATTGCTCTCCATCTTAAAGATGCGTAATATCCTACCTATAGGCTCCTAGTATCATGAATATGCTGGGGACACGAGTAGGAGTCGCTATACAAATACCAACTGATCTCTAAATAGCGCTAGAAATAGAGTGAAACCAGATTCTCCAAAATGATGTTTTGATGTGAAACCGTTCTTAATATGTCTTTGTAGATATAGAAAATCCCGAATAAGAAGATATTTACCTTCAAATCTACGAAGTCGCTTACGGGTGAGGCATTAAGATCTTTTAAAGTTGATTTTGATGATTTTATGCTTATATATCAAATTATCAAGTTTAGCGGCTTGTCCATAAGCAATCTCTTCTTTTCTTTTCTCTTATTTCCCATCTTTGTAAAGATGGGAAATAAGAACACATTTATCCTCGAATAGCCGAGGTCTGCCTAATACTACTAAACCGTTATTCACATTCACTCTTGCATGAGCGATAGAGGTTTCGCATATTCTGTATAGTATTAAAACAATCATAATTGGTATTGTAGGAATTAGTACTAAAATGTTGACCTTTTGTTGTCTGGTTAATACATCAGCCACATTGTAAATTATTGCCTTGAACACTCAGTATTTCCGGAATTTTGGAAAATGTTGCAAGTGACGCCAATTCCAAAAGCTGCAAACCCTCGTGAATTCAAGGACCTCATATCCATTAGTACTTTATCTAAGATTTTAGAAAAAATTGTGGATGTTGGACTGAATCAACATTTAAAAAGTTTTAATATCTTACCGCTTCGTCAATCTGGTTTTCGTGCTGGTTACAGTTGTACTACGGTTTTCTTCTATGTAACAGATGATTTTCTTGGGGCCATTGATCAAAAACCTGCTACGATTCTGATCTTGCTTAACTTCTGTAAGGTCTTAGATGATACCATACACCACCCATTGTTCTTGGCTATTCTCAACAATATTAGTCTTTCCGTAAGTGCCAATATTTTTTTGAGACTATCTTCTTAATCGTATGCTGTTAAGCTTAACGGTAAGGATTCATCAGCAGTTGCGGTGTCATCAGGAGTATCACAAGGATCAATTGTTGGTCCCTTACTTTATTTAATCTATACTAGTAGCTTAGCTAAAATACTTCAACATTATTCGGCTCATATGTACGGTGACGACGTTCAGCTATCTTGCTGAATGCTACATTCAGAAGAAGCCACATTATTTTGATATCTATCATATTAATAAAGCGCAGGATATCATTAATTCTGATTTGGAAAGATTAGTCTAAGAATCATCTAATCTTTGTTTGACATTTAATGCCTGTAAATCGGCTATCATGGTCTTTGAAAGCAGTGGTGTGGTGGAGAAAATAAAAGAAACTTTATCTGTAGAGTCCCGCAACGCATACGCTACTCTTAAATTGTTATACAGTAACAGGAGTACTTAACCAACATCCAAAAATTCAACTTTGGAGATGCTGTATATATCATCCATGTTGCCATCAAATTGTTTGGATACCATCACCAAAGTGCGGATGCAAAGGATACAAAATTCATGTCTGCGATTTATTTCTAGTGTTAAACGGCGGGAGAAGATTACTTGCACGTCGAACTGGGCCAATTAGCTAAAAATGTCTTATCGCTGATTCTTCACTATGCCTGGTCTTATTATAACATTATTACATACAAATATACTCCATATTTAACTGACAAGATCAAATTCTGTGCATAATATTTCTCTTCTATTTATTCATTTGGCTACATCAACGTTGCAGTTTGGAATATCATACCATTATCAAAAGACTTCAAGTGAGCTTAGAAAGAATTTCTTCTGAATGAGCAGAATAACTTTTAATGTTAGTTGGTTAGAGGGCGAAGGTGATGTAATGGGTGGTAATTGATTATATTTATGGGGCCGAGGGGAAAACATAACAGATTGAACACATTCATTGATTTCTTTTATTTTATTTTTAATATTATATTATTATAATTTTGTTTCATCTAATTTTTAAATTAAAAACAAAATGTTATTTTATTTTCTTTTATTATAATTCGAATTTTTTCTTTTTTCTCTTTTTAAGTGTTGAAGAAAAACAATAACAGTCCATTTGGATTGCATTGATTCAACCCTTTTTGATAAATATTTGATGCTATTCTCTGTTTAGAATTGTATTATCTTGATTATTGTTATTGTTGTGTTCATTATCAGTAAACAGATGTTATTATTATAAAAAGTTTCGGATAAGAATGTATTTATTTTTAAAACAACGACATCTCTTGCGGTTCGCGAGAATCGTAAGAAGTTAATGATTTTGATTCAAACATTAAATTCACTTCTTCGACCATCCATCAACTCCTTTTTCATTTCTGTGGTCCGAAAGTAGATTTCCAGAGAATATCCATGTTATATGCGATAATGTTAGAACATGAGTTTGCCTTTTATCCCTTTTTGTTAACCTAAAGTTTTTGAAAGATATAATAACTTTCGAACCACAACTGTTTTAGTTTACTATTTCCTTATAACTTCATATTAGGTCGATGGAGCTTTCACGAAGTGTATTAGAGTAGGTAATAATCAAACTTTACACAATTAGTTCACTTACATGTAAGTAATACGGAATCTAACAGTATTAAATTTACACCTTTAAGTAATAAGTAATAACAAGTGTGGTTGAGTTAGTTTTAAAAAAATAATATCGTGTTAATGAAAAAAATTCAATTTGTATTTATGGATTATTGATTTAACTAAAAAAAATAAATAAAATAACACAAAAATTTGTAATTTAACAAAAACAATTGGACGCAAACTGAATTTGGGATGAAAAAAAGGTCAAGCAATAAATTTTGCGACTATAATTTTTTTTGGGGATATCCCAAACATAAAAAAATCGTATCGTCACTTTTATTTCTATCGATATCAACTCAATAAAATAGAATACTTACGATTTTTATAAACCATATTATTTATGGTCTAATCATCATCGACGGATTTTTTTAACTTTACGTGATGTCAAGTTTTTATCAGCGATTTATTTATTCAAAGGGTACACCGGTTCAATCATGAGCGCGCATAAATATGACAGCGATAACTTTCCATGAAAATCGCCCAAGGGCAACCGCGACCTACTACTGCACCACACAGACATATTTTATCCAACTCTTTCTCCCGGAGGAATTCGTGTGTTCCTTCGAATTTCGTCAGGAACTCTACACGGAGTGAATCTTGATGGAATCATATCTACTTAAGAAATCTGTGGATTTTCAATCATCTTCTTGAAAACATGCCTTGAATTTCATAAATTTTAATTAATTTATGTTGCTAACAAAACGATTTGATTTCGTATGTTTGATGACTTTCAATAAAATTTTATAGAAACTGGCTCAAATTTATGTGCTACGAAAAGAAATAAATTGTGTGGAAAATATCTCTCCCGAAAAACTTCGAGAAGTTCATTGTAAAAAATGATTTTTTAGGAAAGTGAGTTCGGCGACAGATTTTTTTTATGTTTAATAAAAAGAGTGGAAAACAAAAATGAAACGAGCCTCGAGAGATTGCTAATTACCTTTTAAAAGTTAAAATAAAACTAAGTCCAAGTTATTTAACATTTCCTTGTTTGCTATAAAATCTAAAAGCTTTTATTAAAAACTCTTTTAAACAGCAAGTAACTCCAACAATACATCAACGAATTGTATGTATATACAAAAACGACGGTAAACTTTGTGCATTAATTATCGTTACCACAAAGACTTAAACTCTGCAAGTCAGCCGGACCTTTAGTTGGTAATTAAAATTTAGTCAAAGGAATCATTGTTAAAATAAGGAACAATTCGATTTATTTTAGATATTATTTTTAGTGTTCGACCGAAAGTCATAGTAACTCATAATCCTAGTTTCGGCCGAAACTGAATCCGAAACGTTTCCTTAAAATGAAGGAATTAGTACAAGATATGTATAGAGGATGTTCAGAAATTGGCGGATAATCTGTACGTAGCGACATTCTACGTTCCATTCTAAAGCAAAAATCTTAATCTTAAAATGTTGTATCATGGTTATACATGTTGAGGAGATTCTCAAAGTTTGCTCAAACTAGAAACATTTTGATTTAACCATCCTAAGAGATGGGCGGCAAAACCCATGTTAGTTCTAGGTCTAGTGTTAGTTTTAGTGTTGGTATCAGTAGCTTTACTTTTAGCTGTTAATCGGTTTTAGATTATCGTATACTTGTACCGAAGTAAAACTAGAACTAACACTAGACCTAGAACTAGAAAGGTTCAGGTTTAACCGTGCGTTTGAAGACACACGGCTAAACCAAATCTTTCTAGTTCTAGGTCTAGTGTTAGTTCTAGTTTTAATTCTTGTTTAGCTTTAGATTGTTGTAAATTCTTCTGGAATTAAAAGTATAACTAACACTAAGCCTACAACCTAGCTTTAATACTATCACTAAATCTAGAACTAGAAACATTAGGATTTAGCAGTATATCTCTTAAGACGGCTAAACTCTAATGTTTCTAGTTCTTGGTATTGTGTTAGTTCTGTAAGTAGCTTAAGTTGGGTTGTGTTGGGTTCACTCTTAAGAGAGCTACGGCTAAACTCAAATGTTTTTCTTTGGAAATCCATATTGCGTATTAAAATATAAATTTCGGAAAAAAATAAATAAATAACTTCTATCACGCTATAAAATTAAATTTAATCAGTACCGGTTTCGGCTTTATAAGCAATCATCAGCTGAATCTACAAAAATATTAAATGATAACAAGAAATCTTGAATAATTGATAAAACTAATATTGAAAATTAAAAAATAAAATAACTTACTGTCAGATGTATAAAAAATCTAACATAAATTAATAAATGTTTAAAATTGATAAAATATGATAAAATGACACGATAAACACACCACAAAGAACAGACAGGAAATAAAATGAATTATATAATAAGACAGGATTAAAAAGTGATGTAACGAGATTAACAAAGATAGGTGAAAAGTGGTTTGCGCTGGAGTTCTATCTGATTATTTATAATATTTATTTTAGGGTCCTTATTGTTTTATCGATTTCATGATATTCTAGTAGATCCATTTTATAACCCTTGTTGCATCGGTGTAAAAGCTTAACTCCTTTAAAATTAATTTTATGACCGGTTTTAATTTGATGTTGGAATATATTTGATTCAAGTTTCTGTTGGTGTTCTTTAATTCTAATTTGAAGTTTCCGACCAGTCTGCCCTATATATTTCGCATTACAATTAAGGCAATCAACAGAATATATACCACTCTGATTTAAAGGGTCAGTTTTAGGATTGTGATTAGACAGGATATTTAAAATGGACTTTTTATTGTGGAATTTTAGATTTAGATTAAATTTTGATAGAATCTGTTTGAAAGGCATTAGAAAAGGGTGATAGGGAATAGATATGAAGGGTTTTTTGTTTCTGCTTTGAACATACACTCAGCAGCGTACAAAAAACTTGTAATACTTTAATTGAAAAAATAAGAGTCATAATCTAATGTGATAAACTTGATTTTTTTAATTTTGTATATTAACTACATATAATTCTATTAACAAAATATGCTTCAACAAAACGGAAACAGTAGTTACAGAAAAAAATCAAAATTAAAAATTTTACAAATAACGGGTATGCAAAAATCTGCGTACAAATCAGGACAGTATTTATAAAAAATTCATAAATGAGATCATTGTTTCTATATTAATATGAGGTCGGATAACCTTTACGTTTAATGACCTCCCTTAAACGTTTAGGCATGGAGTGCACTAATTTCTTCGTTTCGTCCGAACTGATTTTGGCCCATCCTCAATCATAACATTTTTTAACGTTTCCTTCGACGTTATATTGTGTTGCCGAATCCTGCGTTCCAGTAAATCCCAGAGGTGTTCGATGGGATTCAAGTCCGACGATTGTGGAGGTGTTTTAAGTTGCTTTGGGGTATTGTATAGTAGCCAAAGCTTAGTGTTGTGGGCGCAATGTTTGGGGTCATTATCTTGTTGAAAAAAGTATTCGGGCCCCAAGCCCAAGTTTTCGATGCTAGGCTTCAAATTTTCTTTTAAAATGTCTATACACATTTTATGGTCCATTGTCGATGTTATGAAAACCAACCTTCCCACCCCTTTGGTGCACATACACCCCCAAACCATAACTCCACCACCTCCGTGTTTTACAGTCGCTTTCAAATTTTCGGGATTAAGGGCAGTATTAGGTTTTCTCCATACAAGTTGTTTACCCTTAATGCCGAAAATGCAAAATTTGCTCTCATCTGTAAAGAGATCTTTCTCCCAGAATTCAATGGGCTTGTCTAAGAGTTTTTTTGCAAAGGCGATCCGCTTCTGACGATTGACCTCTCACACAAATGGCTTTTTTCGTGCAACGCGACTGTGATAGTTAGCTTTTTTTAACGTCCTTCTCACCGTATCTTTGCTGATAGTTTTATGAAATTCTTCTTGTACATTTTCTACTATATTTTTTGCCGTCAGCCTAGGTTCTTTTCTAACCTGCTGTACAATTTTTCGCTTCTCTCGGTTTGTTAAAAGGGGTGGTCTACCAGATCGCGGACGTGAGAGGTAATCTTCAGTGTCTTTATAATTATTAATTACTCTTTGAATGGAAGAGTGTGACCTGCCGACAGTTTCTGCTATTTTTCGAAAAGATTTTCCCTCTTTTCATAACTTTACAATAATTTTTCTCTCTCCCAATTCAATTTCCTTTCCTTTCGTGTCCATTCTAACTTTTAGCTTCTAAGCCTCTGCTAATATAATTGACACCGATTATCTTTTATTTAAATCGGAAAGCGTACATCGCCAACTACGTATTTAAGTAAATAAGTATATTTTGGAGAAGGCGTCTTTATTTGTATGCAGATTTTTGCATACGCATTATTTGGAGAATTTTTAATTTCAATTTTTTTTGTAACTAATATTTCTGTTTTATTGATGCATATTTTGTTAATAGAATTATATGTAGTTAATACACAAAATAAAAAAAATTGAAGTTTATCACATTAGATCATGACCCTTATTTTTTCAGTTAAAGTGTTAGAAGTTTTTTGTACGCAGACTTCTGCTGCTAAGTGTATAAAGGATCTAATCTTTTTTGTGAATTTTATATTATTTTAGTTATTAATTCTTTAGGAAAACCATTATTCTGTGCTTGATTATAAATATATTTTAGTTCCGAGCTATAACTGGATTCCTTAAGAGGGTAATTATGAATTCTGTTTATTAGAAATCTAAAATTGGCCATTTTGTGAGTTAAAGGGTGAGACGAATTCAAAAGGTATAATGAGAGGAATAGAAGATGGTTTTCTATATATGCTGAAGCAAGGATGATTGTTTTCATTTCAAATGGTGAGATCCAAAAAATTTTATGTAAAACCAAAAAAAAAAATTTATGTTTTGTTTTGTTCTAATTCTATTGTAAATTTCAATTTATTGTGAAGATCATGAATGTAATTATGGAACAAATTAAGGGAATCTATATCTCCATTCCAAATACAAAAGACATCATCAACATAATGTGTCCACTTAGTAATATTGCGATAGTATGGATTTACATCATTACATATATAAGTGTTTTCAATGAAGTCTAAAAATATATCGGCAAGTAAGCCGGATAAAGGCATTCCCATTGGGAGACCGTCTGCAACTTTATAATATTCATTGTTGAAGGTACAATAGTTTTGTTTCAGTATATGCTCTAGGATATTATCTAGGTGATCCTAAATTAAACATAATAAATTTAACTATTGATTTTGATGTAGGTATTCATAAAAATCCTTCATATTATAACATTAGAAATGACATTATTCCAATTTTTAAAAAACTTCAAAAATCAAAACCCGACAATACATCCACCAAACAATGGAAAATATTAAAATCTATAAAAGATAAAATTAATCAAAATGATGCAATTTGTGTGGAAGCCGATAAAAATGCTGGGTTGGTTATTATCAAAAGAGAAAAGTATTTAACTAAAACCTATGATTTCATATTTGATAACAACTATATAAAACTTAAAAAGAACCCTATAGAATCCATCGTCAAAAGTACAAAGGATATTATAAAAACTAATAGATATTTTCTAAAACATCATATCCCATATTGTTCGAATATCAATTATCTATCACAATTGCCATGACCCCAACTATCCCTCATATTTACTCACTACCTAAACTTCATAAGCCTGGAATTCCTATTCGCCGCATAACTTCTTATATAAATTCACCTACAATATTGCTTTCAAGATTAATGCTTAAATTCTTTAAACAAATCAAATTTACTCCCAAATATTCAATATATAACTTAATGTCCTTTATTGACTCCATAAAGGACATTTACCTCAGTAATAAAATCATGATTTCTTTTGACATTACTAACTTATACGCCAACATCCCTGTAGATCTGACACTGCAACGAACATCTAAGATATTTAAGAATTTTTTCAATAATAATGATATTACCGATCACCTAGATATTATCCTAGAGCATATAATGAAACAAAACTATTGTACCTTCAACAATGAATATTATAAAGTTGTAGACGGTCTCCCAATGGGAATGCCTTTATCCGGCTTACTTGCCGATATGTAATAATGTAAATCCATATAATCCATCTGACATAATACTATCAGAATATTACTAAGTGGACACGTTATATTATTGATGATGATATTATTGATCTTTTGTATTTGGAATGGAGATATTGATTCCCTTAATTAGTTCCATAATTACATTCATGATCTTCACAGTAGATTGAAATTTACAATAGTATTAGAACAAAACAAAACATTAAATTTTTTGGATCTCACCATTTGAAATGAAAACAATCATCCTTGTTTCAGCATATATCGAAAACCATCTTCTATTCCTCTCATTATACGTTTTGATTCGTCTCACCCTTTAACTCACAAAATGGCCAATTTTAGATTTCTAATAAATAGAATTCATAATTACCCTCTTAAGGAATATAGTTATAGCTCGGAACTAAAATATATTTATAATCCAGTACAGAATAATGGTTTTCCTAAAGAATTAATAACTAAAATAATAAAAAATTCACAAAAAAGATTAGATCCTTTATATGTTCAAAGCAGAAACAAAAAACCCTTCATATCTACTCCCTATCACCCTTCTCTAATGCCTTTCAAACAGATTCTATCAAAATTTAATCTAAATCTAACATTCCACAATAAAAAGTCCATTTTAAATATCCTGTCTAATCACAATCCGAAAACTGAACCTTTAAATCAGAGTGGTATATATTCTGTTGATTGCCTTAATTGTAATGCGAGATATATAGGGCAGACTTGAATCAAATATATTCCAACATCAAATAAATCCGGTCATAAAATTAATTGTAAAGGAGTTAAGCTTTTACACCGATGCAACAAGGGTTATAAAATGGATCTACTAGAATATCATGAAATCGATAAAAACAATAAGGACCCTAAAATAAATATTATAAATAATCAGATAGAACTCCAGCGCAAACCACTTTTCACCTATCTTTGTTAATCTCGTTACATCTCTTTTTAATCCTGTCTTATTATATAATTTATTTTATTTCATGTCTGTTCTTTGTGGTGTGTTTATCGTGTTATTTTATCATATTTTATCAATTTTAAACATTTATTAATTTATGTTAGATTTTTTTATACATCTGACAGTAAGTTATTTTATTTTTTAATTTTCAATTTTAGTTTTATCAATTATTCAAGATTTTTTGTTACCATTTAACATTTTTGTAGATTCAGCTGATGATGGCTTATTAGCCGAAACCGGTACTGATTAAATTTAATTTTATAGCGTGATAGAAGTTATTTACTTATTTTTTTCCGAAATCAAATGTTTGTCGTTCTAGGTCTGGTGTTAGCTTTAGTGTTGATATCAACTTTGCTTTTACCTGTTATTCGACTTAAAGTTTGTGTGGACTGGTATCGTACAACAACTAGAACTAGAATATTTGGTTAGTTAAACCTTAATATTTCTAATTCTAGGTCTAGTGTTAGTTCTAGTTTCAGTTGTCGTTTAGCTCTATACTGTTGTAAATTCTTCTGGAATTAAAAGTATAACTAACCCTAGACCTACAACTTTGCTTCAGTACTAACACTAGACCTAGAACTAGAAACATTACAATTTAGCCGTACCTTTATAAAAAAATATATAACTCCTTTTCTTGCAAATTGTTTTTATTTTAACGGCCGAATCTTCAGCCGAATCTAAAAATGTATTAGAAATTACTGAAATTAATTATGAATTAAAATTCTAATAGAACTTACGATCAAACAAATAAAATTGATATCACAAAGAACGGATAAACACGAAAAATGTTAAAATTATATAAAATTATGTTTTGATATAAAATAATTAATTTAAAATAAAAAGATTAAAATTTTAAAACACTAAAAACGCACAAATTTATATATAAAACAATGTACAAAATGACACTAAGATGGTCGAACTTAAACCTGTATGAAAAGAGAAAATTGTATTATAGAATAAGTAAGACAAATTAAACGAAAAAGCTGCAAACTCAAAACACAAGAATTAAATATTTCTCAAAAACTTTAACAGCTATGTAAATTTTATATCCAGCTGATCATTCAACATGATGTGGTTCTTCTTTTTGTTATATTTTTCGATTTCTAATGCTTCTAGTACATCCAAATAGAAGCCTTTATTATATTTGTGGATAAGTTTTATGTTTTCAAAACCCATTTTGTCTTCAGTTTTAATCATATGTTCATAAACATCACGATGAACATATCGATCTTCCTTATATCAGATTCAAAAAGTTTAAAGTTTCTTTTTCTACTTCCAATTTAAATCTTAAATTATCGTGAAGTTGAGAGAGAGAAACAAAATTTATTTATGCCAACAGTAATATAAAACTTAGTGTACAAAAGAGAAAAAAAAATAACAAATGAATATATATACAGAAAAAAAAAAATTTGTTGGCCTAAAAGGGCTATCGACCGTAGTCTTTCTGCCCGGGAAGTCTTCAATGGAATCTTGTTCCTGGAGTTAGTTCCGTTCTAATTTGCGAAGAAGAAGAAGGGAGTCATACGATGATTAACTAGTGATGAGTAAGTTTTTCAACAAGTTAAAAGGGAAATTGATGGCAGCATTATGGCACAGAGATTTAAGGCGGGATTTAATTGGTGGGATCTCGGTAAGATGATACAGCAGCTCGTTGTTAGGGTTGAAGAGTGGGTTTTGGGGGTGCCGGATTCGGGTAATGCATCTAAGGGCAGATCTTTCGGCTACTTCCAGATGGTATAGGGGTCTGCAGATGGTTTTGTAGATGTGAGCAGCGCATTTGGTTGATATGCCGCGTCCCTGGTAAGTTAATGATCTGAAGTGCTTTACCCGAAATGTCGCTTTCATCTTAACCTTGATAGCATGTTCGGAAAATTTCAATCTTCTATCTATCGAGATTCCCAGATATTTGCAGTTTATAGGCGGAGGTATGACCGTGGATTGGATGGTTACGGTGGGAGAAGGAGCGTTAATGGAATGAAATGGAACGAAAAATTGGGTTTTGTGTGGGTTGAGTTGGATTCTCCATTTTCGCAGCCAACTTTCCGTGGATTGGATTAGAGTCTGTAGCTTTTGGACTGCGGATGATATTTGCGCCGTGTGCCACAAAAGCTGTGTCGTCAGCGTACAGCAAAGCGTAAGAATCCAAGTTGAAGATATCTGGGTTGGGATTATAGATGTCACCACAAAATAAATTATAAAGTGTTGGAGAGAGGGGGGATCCTTGCGGAAGGCCTTGTGAAGTTGATTTATATAATTATGAAAATCATCTAATGTTATCATATAAAAAAATGTTAAAAATGTTTATTTATTAATATTTTTTATTATTAATATTTATTTTGTTATCTATTTGATTTTTAATAATTTTAGATATTCAGTTTAAGGTTTGGTTTATAGAAGTATTAGAATAAAGATTAACCATATCAAATGAAATCAAATATGCCAAGTTTAAGATATCTAGATTAAGATATTTACCTTTTGGATTTATATCCTGCATTTCCTTAATAAATTGTTTAGTGTTATTAATTGCATATTTTGGCTGAATGTTTAAGTTTTTGAAAATTTGAAGCATGAAATTTTCAAATCTCTCTGTGGGTGTATTTTTAAATGAAGTTATTGGCCTGGTGGGCATATTTTGTTTGTGTAATTTAAGAAGGGCATACAGCATCGGGATTTTAATGTTCATGTGTATAAATAATGTACTAAAAAAGAGGAAGAAACTACTTTATAACTGAGGCTAAAGATGACTATGTAAAATAGTCGAAACCGGTATCGTTAAACTAAAAACAATTTGCAAGAAAAGAAGTTATATATTTTATTTAATTGATATTTAACATACTTGTAACAAGGAAAACAATAATTATAATTTAAAGTTTCTAGTTCTAAGTATGGTGTTAGTTATGAAACTAGGTTGGATTGAGTTGGGTTGGGTTCCAAAAATTATTACTATAATAATAATTAACTCCCTTTATTCATTTATAATTTTATTTTCCAACATTTAGTTTCCTAGGGCCCTATTTAGTCATTATAATTGCAAAATCTGATTGTAGTTGATTGTAGTGATGATTTCTTTCGTGGATATTGAAGTCAAAAGTCTCCTTGCCTCTGCAATTGATAGTGAAGACAAATTGCGAAGAAAAATTTATATAGTAATTAATTCCTTAAAGTATTATAAGAGACAAAACAGTTTCATAACTAAATTAGCTATTCGGAATTATAAATAATAAATAACGACGGAATTATAAGATAACCGAATTTAATCCAGATTCTAGCTGGATAAAATTATTTGAAGAGCTTAACAATGGTTAGAATGCTAGAAGCTTCAAAAACTTATAAGTCAACTAGATACAGTGATGTTAAAAGCCTGTGCACTTAGAATGATTTTGCAGGAAGTACGCTATGACCGGTTAGAGCATTTAGTAGTCCCGCAGAAGAAGTAAACCAGACATGCAAATTGCCACCAAAAAATCACTACTCGGTGTTATAAATGCAATGTCGGTGTCCGTGTAAAGTGTTCTGTCACATATCATACTAATTAATGTTTCTTATAGTTTAGTATAACATATGGCCATTGTCCTGCATATAAGACGGCTTCAAAAGTATGTTTAACGATAGAATAAAAGTATTTAATAATAATAGTCGTGTTACTACGTCCTTTTAACTAAGATATAAGATAAAAAACATTTTCAAAGTGCAAGCATATAGGGCAAGCAAAGATTTTCAAAAAATCATAATTTCGTGTCCTCAAAGAGATTTGTTGCATGAATATTGTTGGCAATGAACCATAAACACTTAGTCCACAACCAGACAAAACTTAATATAAAAACTCTGGGGAATTGTCAAAAATCTTAAAAAGTCCAAAAAAGTCAAGAAAAAAGGTGTTTGACGTTTTGGCAAACACTTCGAACCAGTTCAAAATATGCAATTTAAACATTGGCTCAAATGATTTATTTTTGCGTAATTCGTGAAGACAAACAAAATTGTTTCTTCGCTGATTCATATTACAAAATATGCATATAATCACAGCCCTAGTATTAGCGATGCTTAGGGATGTTGTTCGGGTTTGGATTACTGTATACTTGTAGCGAAGTAAAACTAGAACTAATACTAGACCTAGAACTAGAAAGTTTTGGCGTCTTCAAACGCATGGCTAAACCAAAACTTTCTAGTACTAGGTCTAGTGTTAGTTTTAGTTTTAATTCTTATTGACCACTACATTGTTGTAAATTCTTCTGGAATTAAAAGTATATCTAACACTAGATCTACAACCTATCTAGAACGTAGTTTCAGTTTCGGCCAAAATACAGCCAAAACAGAAACTTCGTTGAAACCCCTATTTTAGACCAAAAGTGTACACAGGATGATTTAGATTTTAATCAGGAAACTTCACTATGATGTAATCGCAAACTCTTTCGTATTAAAATAATAATAAAAAATAAAAAGTATTTTTTGCTCAATTTTGAGGGCTCATAGCTCGAAAAGTATATAATTTGCTACTTAAAGCTAGCAAAATTTCTCGATTAAAATTTGTAGACGTTTTTAAATACTGAATTAGAAGGAAAATTTATATTATAGTTAATTAATACTTAAATTAACGAGATGAAATATAATTGCTTTTCAAGTTATTCTCAACGAATAAAAATAGAAAGACAATCATCTTACGTTTTTACAACCGTTATAATTTAAACGGAAAAGAAAAAAAGAATCTTTTCGTCTGCGGAGTTTTCTACTCTTTAAGCTGGCATTAAAGTAATGAGTTTCTTAAGTGGAGGTAATTTTCAAATTCTTTGTAACACAGCCCTGAAACGCTTTGTTTAATTTAATTTCTTTTAACTAGATTATGATACGACATTTAATTAATTAATTTATTTATTATTAATTTACATTCTTTTACAATTTTTGTTGTATAAGTTTGTTAAGGAGATAATTATCGTTTCGTACATAAAAAAAAAAAACATCAATACCCAATTAAAAAGCCAATTCCGTCGCTATAATGGTGTCGGAGTCGAAAAAGAGGCTCTATTTTCAATCAGATTTATAATTGGACCCATTATGTCGACTACTCATATAAATTCACCCTAAAGTATTTTTTTGGTTGCTTTATTTATGTTAAAATTAAATTTTTTTTTCGGTTGTGCGTTTCGTTTTTTTTATAATGTAGTTTGGAATTTAAATCGCCTCATTATGAACCATCTAGACGTAGATTATCAAAGAATATCCTTGAAAGCGCTTTTAGCTTGAAAGGTAATTGACGGTCATTAATCACTTTTTTTCGTGTGTAAAGTAAATTATGCGTAATTTTGTGTTTATATGAATTTGTAAATACAAGTTCCTGTTCGTAACTTATAATTAAATAAGGTAATCTTTTTGAATTTGCCTCATCAATTTAATTAGACGCTTTTAAAGAAAATTAAATTATCAAAACAATAATCAAGTTCTTTTCTTGAAACGAGCCTAAAATCCATCATTAGCCGAATAACAGTATTTACAGTTAGTACGCGTTTCGGCATTACGCCATCTTCGGAGGCTCTAAAAATTAATATAGTTCAAATACAATTGCTATTTTAAACCTCTAAGATAAAATGCTTAACCTCACATATTGTTTTTTTTTAATTTACTTACTTTGTTTTGTTATTATAAAAATATAAAATACATTTAAACAAAAATAACGTTGTAAACAATTTGATACATACAAACATTTAATCCCAGAAAGGATGTTGCGGAAATTTTAATTTTAATCTTTTTCTTTAACTTTTCAATATGAAATTACATACAAAATACATCGGTTGACATGATGAAGTGCGGAGACTGCATATATATCATATGGAGAAACCCTCAGCATCATGGGGGTTTCTTAAAGGGGTCCTTAAGAAAGGTGTAAAGGGGAAGTCTGTTGGGTTGTATCTGGTCGTTTAGACATTTTTTATGTTTTGCTCTCTTTAGTCTGTCTGTTTCCTATTGTTCGTATAGTTCTAATTTTATTCCTTTACTTTGTTGAACTAATATTTCTGCATTTTCTTGTTGATCGAATATGTAATTATGTCCTCTCAAGTGTTTCCTAAAGTTTGATATGTTTCCTTTCGCCATCTCGATGTTGCCTCTCAATGTTTTCCCCGTCTGTCCCACATAAGCAGCATCTCCACATTCCAGCTTGTATACTCCACTTTTTTGTAATTTATATGTCTTATCTTTAGTATTAAATAATATTTGTTTTGTGGTGTTGTTATTTTTAAATGAAATTTGTATGTTGTATTTGTTAAGGATTCGTTTGATATGATAAGAGATCGGACCACAAAATTTAATAGATCTGTATATATTTTCGGTTTTATTGTGGATTATTTGTAGAGTAGTGGTTTGTTGTAGATGATTTTTGTTATTAATGCTGTTCAAGCTGTTGTCTACATAACCATTCGGGAACTCATTATTTAAAGTTATTGTTTTTATTAGGGCTAGTTCGTTGGTCCTGTCAAGGTTATGCATTGGGATTGTATTCATACGTTGGATATATGCTCTAATTGCTGAGGCTTTGTGATTGGGATGATGAAAAGAATCATAAGGAATGATTGAGGATCTATTTGTGTGGGTTTTCTGTAAACAGTGAAGTCGATGTGGTTATTTCTTCTCTGTAATGTGAGGTCTAGATAATTCAATTGATTGTTTATTTCTATTTCCATTGTGAATTTAGTGTTAGGGTGATGTGTGTTATTATATTGAAGAAAATTCCTATTATTTCCTCTGTGTTGTTCCCTTTGCAAATTACTATTACATCGTCCACGTATCTCCTCCAAAGTAATATGCTCCTGTTTCTGTCATTGTTTTCGTTCATTAAGTTCTTTTCTAGGGAATCAAGGAAAATGTCATATAACAAACTGCTAAGTGGTGATCCCATAAGCAAGCCATCCTTGTATTTATAATATTCATTATCAAATTGGCAATAATTCATTTCTGTGCTCAGCTTCAATAGTTGGTATATGTTGTTTGTGTCATGTTGGTCAATTTCTGTCGTGAGTAGGTTCCTTATAATTGTTAGGGTTTCATTAATGGGAATATTGGTATACAAATTAACAATATCAAAAGATAATAAAGTGAAATTATCAGGTAATTCAATTGTTCTAATAATTTGGATCAATTCTTCTCTATTTTTATGGTATATTTCGGTTTAAATTGTATTTCGCTTTTGAAAAAGTTTATGAGAAATGTGTTGATTCTGCAGGTACTGCAATTATTTGACGATATAATATGTCGAATAGGGTAATTTATTTTATGTAGTTTGATTAAAGAGTATAGCAAGAGTGGTTGCGGGTGCATTGGGATCATGTTTCTTATTAATACATTTTTGTTTTTCAGGAAAGGTACTGATTTCAAAACTTTTTTAGTTCTATTGTCAAAAGAATTTGTTGGGTTGTTTTTAATATCATCGAATCCATTTTCGTTAAAGAATTGTATAGTTTTTCCTAAGTACTTATATTTATCTAAATGATTAAACCTGCATTTTTATCTGCTCCTGTGACGATAAGATTGTTTTCTATAATTTTCTTTTGCTGTTGGACTTTGTTGTAAAGTAATTTTTGATTTCATATGAAGTTTATTTATATGAATCGTCTTTTCTTTTTTGAGTAATTGACTTATTTCCTTTCCGAGTTTTTGTTCTTCTTCACGTGGTAAACAATGTGTAGCGGTTCCACTTCTATAGCAATCTGTCCTATATTCGGTTGTTGGGATGTTGGGATTACAAATTAGTATCTATTATCTATTATCTGAATCTCTAAGAAATGTATACGACAAAAAACGGAGTAGAATCCTAATTAAGTTATATGGTATGGTATGCTTTGAGCATGTGATAAGGATACTGGAAAACCAATAGTGAAAAAGAATTCTTTGCTTCACCTCGACATAAAAGAGCTCAACCGCAACATAAAAGCTTGAGTCTTTCAATTGGGTTTTCTGAAGTCTGTGTACTGGTTGGCTACTGTTTAAGATAGCTTCCTCGATTACATGACGAAGAAGCTTTTGTTCACGTAATTGAAGGCATTTAGCCAGCATGCAAATAGGTGTTTTTGCAATATCTCTTAATACCATGTTCTGAAATCTTCCATTCTAACCTCCTAGCTGCCATAATCCAAAAAAATGATCACCTGCTCACAAATCACTAATTTTTTAAGCATATGAATTGCTTAGTTCTGTCTTCAAATTACCTAAGTGTCTAAGTACTTAGCAGTATTTGATTATGGAATGGCTTAATTAAAACGTAGTAATACCTTTTAATGCACTGTTCTAACATCCTCCATTCCAACCTCCATGTTTGCCATAACTCCAAACAAATTTGATGATTTGCTCAAAAATCGTCATTTTTTTGCATTGTTACCATATAAATTTGCTTAATCTGTCTTCTAAATAGTTAAGTGTATTATATATGTGACCTGGACTACGGAAAGGTACCTATGGTCGGAAAAATCAATTTTTGTTTTTTGATCGAAATTTATAGAAAATTGAATGTATTTTCAATGGAACAAACCGCAGACTCCTAAATTTGAAACTTTTGCTGGAAATCATCCTTAATGTTCAACATGAATTATAATAATCGCGAAAAAAATTGTAAATAGATTAAAAATTGCCTTTTTTGAAAATTTGTAAAAATTGTAAAAATGAAAATTTAACATCTTTTTCTATTAAACAAACCATAAATTCCTATTTTTATTATCTTTGTTACAAATTACACAAGTTCAACATAAATTACATAAATGCAAAAAAAAAATTAATTTCAACATATCTTTTTTTTCTTTGGACTTTTTTCGATGTTTCCTCTTTCTTTTGTTTTTTTTCAAATCTTGATTTGATTCATTTTAACTTTTTTTTTTGGGGCAGATATCGCGTTTTATTCAGTTGTTTTTTTTTTGTTTTGTGGATTTTTCAGCTTTCTTCGTTGATTTGAATGTTTTCTTTGTTGATGTGGATGCTGCATTCCTTTTTTGATGTATTTTCTGTGTTGGTAGAGGTGACTCTCGAATTATTGTAAATATACCACTGCCTTTCCAAACTAAGACCTTCAGGAATAATAACAGTTGGCATTAGATTACTTACTGGACTTAGCAGTAATTCGAATTCAGCAGTATCTTCAGAAACGGCAAACAGTTTCACATCAACGCCAACTCTTGAAATTTTAAAATGATGGTATGAAGTAATACCAACCAATGGCTTATAAAGTTGTTTGATATAGTTGCGCCAGTCGTACCAAATAACATCTTCGACAGAAACTGGCTTATTATGACCGGAGTGGAATGAGGCGGCGACACAATTCATTAGATCTTCGTAATTATCAACGTTACTTAGTGCGTATTTTGATTTAAATAATCGAAAAAATCTGTCAGGGGAAAACTTTGTGTGAAAACATTGTTCTTATTCTAGCCTACACAATTATCACTAAAGAGAACAAGATTAGCCGTGTTGTAGGTTTGAAGATAATGATGAAGGAAACTAATGACGCAGTTCGGACCTTTTCTAAAAGCGTTGATAGCTTTCATCGGCCAAGTAATTGTACTGAAAATAACAAAATAAAAATAATTGCAGAAAATTTGCCATGGCAAATTGATAGGATTTATAAAGTAAAGTGGAATTGTAGTACCTGAACTTTTTCTTTTTCGTTGGTTATACTAAATACAAAGCATTTCCTTTTAGCTTTGAAATAAGCACTTCCTGGTTATTGAGGGCTGACTGGATAATCCACTGTTTGCGTAAAATCGAACGATATAACTTGTACAGAAGCGTCTTTATTTTAACAATATTCTTGGTAAAACGCTCTCTGGTTTCTGGCTTTGTTCAGGTGGTCTACAAATGAGTTCAGCTTTTCTTCTCGCACTTCATCGGAACAGTTTTTCATTTGACAAATCACAAAAATGTTTTCCAATGAACACCGCTGAAGCAAAAAAAGAAATAATACCTCTACAAACGTCACAAAGATCGTCAGCCGGCTTCATTACATAAATAAAAGGTACATATTTACTCCAAATTCTACAGAAGGATCTATTGCTTATTTTTCTTTCATTGGAATCAAGGGTTGCAATATACATTCGATAAATTGACGATTTGGTTCTATTTGATGGTAATTTCATTATTTTGTAGTCCTTGAATTTTGGTAAGCTTCCTGGAAGCGGAAGAGCGATGTGATCAAATACAGATTTAATAAATTCTACTACTTTTGTGATTTCTTCTGGTTGAATTGATGTTGGTTTGGAACAAAGTTTATTTGAACTGCCGTGTCTTCGAACTTCGACACCATGAAGGTTATAGTAATTTAATAAACTTTTAAAACGCTTCAATCCGCACGGGTATAAAATCAGAAACATTTTACGGCAGATAGGCAACTTGTGATAAGTGTAAACAATATTGCCCTTATTTCCAGGCAGCAACTTACACTTTCCATATTTTTTTTGTTTTAACACAGCTTCGTAAGCGTCATTTAACTTTTCACGTACTCCAACACTTTCAATTTTACTCAAAATAACGATGTCCTGCTGATCTTTTTCCAAGTCCATGAAATTGATTCGTGATTCTATGATCATATCTTCGGATATCAACTTATTACATTCCTTTACACAACAAGCATTTTTATAAAAGTGTAATACCGCTTTATTTTCGTCAGTATCCTGAAGAGACATATCGAAAGACGAATCTGGTACAACGTCATCTTCTATGTCACTAACACCTGCACCCCTAAATCCATTCTGCACTTTCACAAACAATTTTAATTTAACTGCACAACATCGAAAAACCACAATCTCGAAAATAGAAATAAGAAAAGCAGCACGTATTATTCCAACTTTTTCAACGTTCACAAAATTAGCTATTTAGGGGAAATCACTTGAATAAGCAAGTATCACCTCAAAGGTGATATAAAGGGAAAAACAAATCAAAAGTGATAATCTTTTAATTTATTTTGGAATCTTTAATGCCAGACTTCATTAAATATTAATTAATTTAACAATGAAACGCGTAATTTTTGAGCCAGTGGTGATATTTTTACTGTATGATATGTTCCGATTATCTAAACCGTTTTTGTAAAGTTCTAACTCATCGATGTGTTAAATCTCGTCCTTGACCTTTGGAATAACTAATCGTGCTTTAGCATAGACGTGTGATTTCACAAAACCACGGAATTCGAGGAAGAAGCCTATCAAGAGCAGTTGACAGCGAAATTTCGCTAGATTATTACGAACGGAAAGCGTTCCTCCAAGTAATAGATAGTTTCAAGAGCGGTGTGGCAGGTTGCGCCATCCTGCAGCAACCAAATGTCTTACCTTTATAATAAAGATATAACTATTTCACCAATTCTTTCCTTACACTTAACTACTTTTTACTCTATAGACACTTTTTTATCAATGAATTGCGTGCGTACAAAAATAACTCCAAACAGATTTTTTTTGTAACTTTTTTCATCTCTTAATATACTTGTGGTAAACATTTTTTGCCCATATCACAGACATCACATTCACACTTCAGACAGGTGCTACATAACAATTCCAACTTTTCTATGTCGTTTTTTTTTTGTGTGTCTGGAAAAGTTATGCGAGTTAATTTAATTGTAACAAATTCTGACACGTTCTCGTGTATTCTTCGAGTTTCTTTTATAACGTATTTGTTAAGAAAATGATAAATTTTGTGTCATACATTAAAGGGGATTGCGCAATGAATTTCGTTGCATTTCGTATCTATAGCTAAACTACGAAATTAATTTCCTCGGACGTTTTAATAACAAACCTGGCTGCTAAAGTGCGGATATTAATTTAGTTCTACTCGCCACGGAAGCTGTTAATACCGAGAGACAGCAACCAGTTCAAAATCTGTATGAGACCGAATAAGCTTTCTAAACTGTGTGTGCATTTAATTCCATTAGAAACTATGTGTCTGCAGGTGACTACGAAACTCGGGAATAATTAAATTTGATGCTTGGCTCGTCTTTAACCGTGATTGACATTAAAATGAATCATTTTAGTTGATGAGTATGGATTAATTTAAACCAAGCCGAACTTGTTGTTAAATCATGCGATTTTTTTGTCATCAATTCCTTTTCTTTTCTAGATTTACTGGGTCGTATCGGACAGAATCATTTTGAGGAGAGTAATACTCCGTGAAAATCTAAAATTACTTTCTAAGGGACATACATTCCTTCTTAGTCGAACCCGTGGTAGCAGGAGGAGATATGAGAAGAACATTGGTGACATAATCGATAGACTTTGAACATGACGCCCCCTACTTTTGGGCCTTTTAGATCTCTCAGCAGGGGTGAGCGTCGAAGATAAATAATCTCCCTTAATTTCCCTTTGGGGAAAGCTATGTTATGTGGGTCAAGTTGTGGCACGTGCCTGATTATTAAAAAAATATAACAAAATAGGTAATTATTAAATAAAAATAACTTAATAAAATGTATATAAATTAAATTAATTCTTATCCTTAGATTTTTGTTGTTAAATTAATCAAAATTGTTACTATTAATTGAAACAGATTCCTTTTTATCTAAGAAGAGATTCTCCCTAAGAGGGAATTCTGTTTATTGGTTTACAAATTACAGTATAATCATAAAATTACAGAGTTCGCTTTTGGGGGATGTTTCCTTTAGGATTTTACGTTACTATTTTGGCTTAACATCAATAGATGTCGCTAAATATAAAAATAACTAATTTTTCGTTTTATTCGCATTTATATTTAAATAATGTAGGCAAAAAAGAGTATGGAGTACGCCATATACTACCTACATATGACATTTGTCAGGATGAAAGCACAAAAAGTGATTCCTAATGATGGCTAATATGAGTACTACTTTTGTATTTCTAGTACAAATCGAAATGAGCCAATAATCTGCAACTATGAAGATATTAACCAGATTTATACCAATATCGGTTTGCGGATAATGAAATACATCAAATTGAAATGCACGAGTGAATTGCGTCAAGTTTCAATTAACGCACAACACGGTTAAAGTCGGCAAAATTAATCATCCAATATAGACTGCCAATACTTAAAAATTGTTTAGCAAATATAAGCTTGATATGAAACTGACATAACTATATTCTTGTGAAAATCAGCCTTCTGTGGATCCAATCCAATTTTTCATCTTTTTCAGTATCAGTTTAGAATTTGAAGTGACACTTTACTTATGGTTAATAATGCCGGAAAAGATCTTTTCAGCTTAGCTTTGCATTATGAGTTTTGAATGACGTTTTGGCTCTTAACAACCTATCCATTTTCTTCAGGGATTTCTTTTCAATATTTTCTCCTTGCTTCCACTTCCGTGGGTAAAGAAAAAATCTCTTGACTGAATGTCTGGGATAAATGTAGACTATAACGTGTCTATCCACCATTTTTTCGAAAATTTTGATCATTCTTTGTCAGTTTTTAGAGTTACATTAAAAAGTTTCTGAATTCAGCGTCACAATTTGCACATTTATATCATATAGGAAACAGAATTTCCTTTTTAATTAGAAAGTCATTTTAATTAAATTGAAATTACATCTTAAAAAATCTTAATTAAATTAAATTAGTTTCAGTTGACCTTTACGTAATTCACGTACCTTAACATTGTATGTACTGCATTGAAGATATCCTCAATGGGACACTGAAACCGCAGAATTCATCCTTTAGAACGATTTCTGATGCCCACTCGGTTGTATTTCAAAGTGCGTTACATAAACCGGAGAGGAACCAACGTCCGGTCCTGAATAACCAGTTAATTAAGTGTGAGGGCGTAGTACATGAAAGGGAGCAACGAGACGTGTTTGAACATTGAAGGTGAACCAAGTAAAAATAAAATTTTAAAATTATTTCAAGCAATTTCAAATGATCTGAATCATCTTTTGTGTAAGTATTGATTTGTCCAGGTATTTATGATGGTTTTATCGGATGGAAATGGATCGTATATCGAAAAGCATAAAAATCCATCAAATTCGTACGCAATATCGTTAAAATTGCTTTTTATGGCTCGAATGGACCCGGGACCAACGTGCTTCGTTTGGGATGTATGAATTTTCCGCACATGTTCGGCCGTGAAACATTGCAAAAACGAGCTTCGATGGGATTGTTCCAACTTTTTTATTTGTAGACAAGGTTTCGAGTCCGTGTCCGAACAGTGATTCTATTACGACCGAAGTTTCGCACGCCATCATCATCATCGTTAGATTTTTTTTTTGCGCTCGACTCGCACTAATTGATGCATCGCTTTCATTTAATTTAAAATGACTGAAAATGAATGTAGATTTGATAGAGGTGGATGATCAAGTAATCACAGTTACATACCATTCTTATTTACTGTCTACAATCATGTGGTAGCAATATCATCTTGGTTACATTTTCTTCAGTTTCTCCCCTCTCTTCCTTTTGATTTCTTTTTGGCATTTATCTGGTTTCATTGAGTCAAGTTGATCAGATCGACGTTCTTTTCTTTGAGACTACAGTTAGAATGAGCCATGACATAGCAATTTCTTCAAGATTCTGATAAAGT
Organism: Onthophagus sagittarius; assembly: GCA_036711965.1. Lineage (NCBI taxonomy): Eukaryota > Metazoa > Arthropoda > Insecta > Coleoptera > Scarabaeidae > Onthophagus > Onthophagus sagittarius. The sequence continues at coordinate 60,178,767 of JASERS010000002.1, read as the reverse complement.
ATCAAGGCGAACGTCTAAAGCGTTTGAGTGGAACCCTAGTATTAAGCGGAACACAGGTTGAAAAACACTGATTTAAACTAGAGATAAGCAATATTTCAGTAATACTGACTTCTCACCGTTAGTAAAAAGTCAACGGTGACGTAAACTAAAAAGAATGGTGACAAGTAGGTTTAATCACACCTAGAGACAAAAGTTGATCAATTTCTTCGCCTGTAATTTCTCGTACTCTTGGAAATTGTGAATATGGTTTGGGTGCTTGGTACTGAAAAAAACTAAAATGGGAACAAGCTCAACGACGAATGGAGTCTGAAAAAATTGAAAATACGTGCTCTCCAGAAAAGCATTGGCAGCAGATGCTGAGACTGAATTGGGAAGAAAAAACTCAATTGTACATTAAAATTAAAAAAATAATTGAAAATGGTAACTGCAATCTTTTTTGAAATTGAAATTTTTCAACGAAATTTTTTAAATTCCTCCTTTGTTCTTCTGCGGCTTTATTTTTTTGCAAATTGTCGAATTCCCGTTGTATGTTGTAAATTTTCTGTAGCCAGTAAAGTTTCATTCTTTTCCTTTTCCAATTCATATATACTATACATCCCTATCCCATACATCTCAACTACATCAGGTTTTTCATAGTAAAGTTTCAATAAATTTACATATACCAGTTAGTTCTTTTAATTGGCATCTGATATTTATTTACTGTTATCTTTAGACGAAAACATCAAATTGAGGATTTTTTATTTATTTGTTCTAGCGGGTTCACATATCATCACTTTATCTCCTTTTTTGGAAATAATTTCACTTTGATATGTTCTGTACTGTGCCACTCTTTCTGAGTCACCTACTTGTAATGTTTTATCATACGCCTGGAAAATGTAGACACCCCCTGCATGTGAAAGGTAAACGGTGATCAAGGTAACCGTTTAAAATCACGGTGATTGAAAAAGAACGATCACCAAGCACTACGTTCCTTAATAATCACGGGATCGCCCATCTCTGATTAAAAACTACAAAGGAGCAGTTAAATGTTTTTGCGTATGGTCATCGTACCAGTAATTTATGGGAAATTTGTTTGATAATTTACAGTAAATTACGATAATTATTCTGGTAATTTACAATGTAAATTACGAATTCACATCATTGTATAGAACTAAACAATTTTTTTTGACAAAGTTTCGAGTCAAAAATCTTAGTCAAAAATTAGTGGACATTACTAATATATAAGGAACGATTTCGTTTTAAATTGCCGCGGTCGCTTGCGGGCGAAGCACTGGATATGAAATTTAACACACAATATTTATTTTGAAAGACTGTAGCGCCTCGTCCGCAAGCAATCTCGGCAAAGTGAGTAAAAATCTTCTTATGGCAGACTTTGTGGTTTATAGGACGATTCCGCTTCAAATCGAGGAGGAATACTTGTAGGCTGAGCATTGGATATGAAATATTAACACTAAATCGTTCAATTTGGAAGATTGTGGCGCCTCGCCTGCAAGCGACATCGCCGAAATGAGTCAAAGCCTTCTTTTTTGAGATTTTGTGTCTGACTAGCATAATGATTCGCTTCAACTCACTGAGATCGTTTGTGGACGAGGCGCTGGATATGGAATATTAACAAGAAATCATTCATTTTAGAAGATGGTAGCGCCTCGGCCGGTAGCGCCTCGACCTCGGTGAAGTGAGTAAAAATCTTTTTGTAGTACAGTTTGTATCTATACCAAGTTATTAGGAAGGTTCCACCTCAAATCGTAGACGACACTTGAGACTAAGCGCTGGATATGAAATATTAACACGAAATCGTTCATTTTGAAAGATCATAGTGCCTTGCCTGCAAGCGACCTCGGCGAAGTGAGTAAAAACCTTCTTATAAGATACTGTGTGTCTTTACCAGGGTATTTGTAGGATGGTTCGTTTACAGGTTTAACGCTTGATTTGAAATATTAACAAGAATGATAGATTAAATAGTACTAACGAATTTTGCGTTCATTGTAATCGAAAACATTTCAATAATAATTAGTTCGTTACACCCAAATATCCGTATCAACGGATTCGTTATAAGCAAATTTATTTAGATTATGCTAAGCAGCAGTAATGATCGAAATTGAGCGTTTTGTTTGTCTTTTCTGTTGTTTAAAATTATTGAGTTTTTCAGAGTTTTTCATTTTGTATTTCTTAATCATTTGGTCTATAGGTTGTGATGAGTATTCATTGTTATTTGCTATGAGCTTTACAGTTTTAATTTCTTTGTTGAGGTTTTCTTTGTTAAGTTGTGAATGCTTTGTGAATGTATGCGTGAAAGACAACGTTTTTATATGTATGGTGATGTACGGAATCTTGAGAAGTTATTACATCTGTCTGTGATGGTTTACTGTAAATATTAAAAGTTATTTTCTGTCTTTTATGAGTATTAAGATGTCCAATAAGTTTATTTGTCTGTTCTTTTTCATCTTTATCGGTATTTGTAGGATGGTTCCACCTCAAATCGTAGAGGACGTTTACAGGCTTAACGCTTGATTTGAAATATTAACATGAAATCGTTCGTTTTGGAAGATTTTAGTGCCTCACCCGCAAGTGACCTTTGTGAAGTGAGTAATAAACTTCTTATAAGGCAGTTTATGTTTTTACTAAGATATTTGTAGGATGATTCAACCTCAAATCGAAGACTATGCTTGCAGACTAAGCGCTGAATATGACATATAAGGACAAAGTCGTTCATTTCGGAAAATTGTAGCGCCTCGCCCGTCAGCGACCTCGGCGAAGTGGGTAAAAACCTTCTTAAAAGGCAGTTTATGTTTTTACCAAGATATTTGTAGGATGGTTCAACCTCAAATCAAAGAGGATGCTTGCGGACTAAGCGCTGAATATGACATAAAAACACGAAGTTCTTCATTTCGGAAAATTGTGGCGCCTCGCCTGCCAGTGACCTCGACGAAGTGGGTAAAAATCTTCTTATGAGGTAGTTTATGTTTTTTCCAAGATATTTGTAGGATGGTTCCACCTCAAATCGAGCGCTGGATATGAAATATTTATACGAAGTCGTTCATTTTAGAAAATTGTAGTGCCTCGCTCGCAAGTGACCTCGGCGAAGTGGGTAAATATCTTCTTATAAGACTGTTTGTGTCTTTACCAAGATATTTGTAGGATGGTTCCATCTCAAACCGAAAAGGATGCTTGCAGACTAAGGGTTGAATATGACATATAAACATAAAGTCGTTGATTTTGGAAAATTGTAGCGCCTCGCCTGCAAGCGACCTCGGCGACGTCAAAAACCTTCTTATAAGACTGTTTGTGTCTTTACCAAGATATTTGTAGAATGGTTCCATCTGAAATCAAAGAGAATGCTTGCAGACTAAGCGCTGAATATGACATAAAAACACGAAGTTCTTCATTTCGGAAAATTGTGGCGCCTCGCCTGCCAGTGACCTCGACGAAGTGGGTAAAAATCTTCTTATAAGATAGTTTATGCTTTTACCAAGATATTTGTAGGATGGTTCCACCTCAAATCGAAGAGAATGCTTGCAGGCTAAGCGCTGGATATGAAGTATTTATACGAAGTCGTTCTTTTTGGAAAATTGTAGCACCTCGCCCGCAAGTGACCTCGGCGAAGTGGGTAAAAATGTTCTGATAAGACTGTTTGTGTCTTTACCAAGATATTTGTAGGATGGTTCCATCTCAAATCGAAGAGGATGCTTGCAGACAAAGTGCTGAATATGACATATAAACACAAAGTCGTTGATTTTGTAAAAATTGTAGCGCTTCGCCTGCAAGCGACCTCGGCGATGTGGGTAAAAACCTTCTTATAAGGCTGTTTGTGTCTTTACCAAGATATTTGCAGGATGGTTCCATCTGAAATCGAAGAGGATGCTTGCAGACTGAGTGCTGAATATGACATATAAACACGAAGTCGTTAATTTTGGAAAATTGTAGCGCCTCGCCCGGAAGCGACCTCGGCAATATGAGTAAGGATCTTATTATGGAAAGTATATTTCTTTACCAAGACATTTGAAGAATGATGTCATTTCAAAATAGTCAATCACCAAAATAGTTTCAACTTTGCAAATGAATAAGAGGAAATAGTACAATATAAAATACGTCTTTGAGATCTCGTTAATTATCATGCGCTGTTCAATGCTTTCATTTGATGTAAAATGATTGAAAATGAATGTGGAAACGAAAAAGAAATAAGCAGATAAAATAGGTTGGATGATTTGGTGGAAAAATCTTAGAGGCGGATGGTCGAGTAATCCCGAAAAGTAATCACATCGTATCGGGGGATATTAAAGTCGTTCGATGCTCTGATTTATGGTGGCGGAGTCGCGACTGTTCTCTTTCTGCACATAGAAATGGCTCGGCGATAAATTTTAAAGCCGGAAGCGATGTCGTAGGGACACTTGAGGCTCACCATCTTGCCCCCCGGACGACTCACTTTAGAGTTTTAAGAAAATTGTGTAAATTGTTATAGGGGATTATCTTGTAGGTGAAATTGGATCGAAAATGTCTTTATGTAAAGGTGAAGATAATTTAAAATGGAAAATTGATAGTGGTTCTTGTGATAAATTTGTAAATTTTCATTCGAAACCGTCGCGAAAAATTCATTTTCCAGGACCGAAACGATAAATCGGTTTGGGTACCCGGGTGCACCGGCCCTTGATTTGCGTCCGGAGATTTCAGCCAATTCGCTCTATATATTCGCAGTGAAAGAAACGGGTTTCCCGTTTTTATTGTCCGCTATATTTCAAACCGCAATCTAGCGCGTTGGCGGCGCGAGCTTTTCGACGCCCGTATTGAAATCGTGGGGGACCTTCCGGATATTAAAAGTAACATATCATATAAATTTGAGTGACCGCGTCCGGTAATTGTTTCACGCAAGAGATATGGCCGAACCGGCCGGCTATTTTTATAACAAACTTTTTCAATTTCACACTCTGCCGGCGCCGTCGTGCGACGATAAAAACCTTTCGACCGTCGGAAAATCTACCATCTCAGTTCTGAAGCCTCCGATTCTAACAAAACTGCGTTGGAATTTTAATTTCCAGAGTAAGTTATTCATAGAAAAATGACTGGATATATTCTTTTCAAACATTTCAAAAAAAATAATTCATTTAAAAAATCTCATTTCGAAAAAGACTTTCTTACCGTAATTCTAATAAACATTGAATTTTAAAACTAGAGAGATTCTAACAAAACTGCGTTGGAATTTTAATTTCCAGAGTAAGTTATTCATAGAAAAATGACTGGATATATTCTTCTCAAACATTTCAAAAAAATTAATTCATTTAAAAAATCTCATTTCGAAAAAGACTTCCTTACCGTAATTCTAATAAACATTGTATTTTATAACTAGAGAGATTACATTTTAGGGGTGGCGTCACCCCACAATTTGAACATTGTTACTGGAACCATAAAACATATAAAAATTCCCGCTGACCTGGTGATATCGCGTTTTACCCGGCGCCTCCACCATTAAGGTCAGCTTACCCTCCAATCCCTAAAATGCTAACACAGATATGCATCATTCCGAAAAAAAAGAATGAAAAAAGAGTTCTTTTTTGCATTGTTTACGATTTTCGTGTGTGTTCAGTAAACCATAACTTGTTGATTAAATGATGAGTCATCGTAATTTTTTTTTGTAGGAAAATTTTAGATCGGGTGGACGAATTGTCTTGAATTGGCTCCTTTTCCGCATTTTCCCCTTGCTTCCACTTTCATGGTTAATGAAACGTCTTTTATCGAGTATTTGGGACAAATGTTGACTATAACGTGTCTCCTTGGCAATTTCTTTCTAACATTTCGCTTCATGTCATTAAAGGCATTATTTGGTTAACTTACCATTCTTGACTTGGGTTAATACACATTTATAACGGTATGCTAACATACATCAAATTGAAATGTTAGATTTTAATTTGATCAATTTAGTTCGCACTGATTTGTATTTAGTACTTTTTTGAAGTTAACGGGAAAGATTAATTATTTCGACTTGAATAATAGAAATTGCAAATAGATACTAACGAGTAATATAAATAGAATCATGCTGATTACGTTAACTGATTTACTAATGGTTCACTACTATTTGGTTGACCTCGGTGATTTGAGGCAAAATCGTTTTTTGTACATCGCAGTAAATATATAAAATCTATAAGACGTTATTATTCTCGCTCTGTCGAGATCGCTTGCGAGTGAGGCACTACAATTTGCCAAAATTGACGATTTTCTGTTCTTCGTCCGATTGACGATTTTCTCGTCTGCAAGCGACCTCGGCGATTTAAAGCGAAATCGTTCTTTTTATATATTAGCAAATATACAAAGTCTCCTATAAGATGATTTTATTCTCACTTCGCCGAAGTCGCCTGAAGGCGAGGCGCTACAAGCTTCCAAAGTGAACGATTTTGTGTTAATATTTCATATCTAGTACCTCGCCCGCAAGCAACCTCGGCGATTTGAGGCGAAATCGTTCCTTATATATCGTAGAAAATATAGAAGTCTCCTATAAGATGATTTTATTCCCACTCCACCGAGATCGTTTGCAAGCGAGGCACTATACTCTTATGAAATGAACAATTTCGTGTTAATATTTCATATCCAGCGCCTCGCCCACAAGCGACCTCGGCGATTTAAGGCGAAATCGTTCCTTATATATCCTAGTAAATACATAAAGTTTTCTATAAAACAATTTTATTCTCACTCCACCGAGGTCGCTTGCGGGCGAGGCAGCACAATCTTCCAAAATGAACGAATTTGTATTAATTTTAATCCCTTTTAATCCAGTACTTAGTTTGTAAGCATCTTCTTCGATTTGAAGTGGAACCATCTCAATCAGTTTTTCTAAGTTTTCAAAAAACTTAGAAGATTGGGTTGCTTTGACATTGGTTGAGATTGGGTTGAGCTCCAACTTCATATTATTCAGTATGAGGAATGTTATGGGTTAGGTTGTATTTGAAGCAGCATGTCGTCGTCTTCATAAAACATTTCTACTTCAGTTATTACATAGAACCGATAGATTAAATAGTACTAACGAATTTTGTGTTCATTGTAATCGAAAACATTTCAATGATAATTAGTTCGTTACACCCAAATATCCGTATCAACGGATTCGTTATAAGCAAATTTATTTAGATTATGCTAAGCAGCAGTAATGATCGAAATTGAGTGTTTTGTTTGTCTTTTCTGTTGTTTAAAATTATTGAGTTTTTCATTTTGTATTTCTTAATCGTTTGATCTATAGGTTGTGCTGAGTATTCATTGATATTTGCTATGTGCTTTCCGGTTTAAATTTTTTTGTCCAGGTTTTCTTCGTTAAGTTGTGAACGCTTTGTAAATGTATGCGTGAAAAGCAACGTTTTTATATGTATGGTGATGTAAGAAATCTCGAGAAGTTACTACATTTGTCTGTGTTGGTTTCCTGTAAATATCAAAAGTTATTTTCTGTCTTTTATGAGTATTAAGAAGTCCAGTAAGTTTATTTGTCTGTTCTTTTCCATCTTTAGGGTGAACCTTATCTATTTAGTTGGGAATTTTACAAATTTTGAACTTTCTCGTGCATATGACGAATACACCGTTAACGTATCGACGCCAGAGCGATCTTTACATTACATTTCTACCAAATTTGTTCAATAACATGCCCGCCAGCAAATCAATGGGGATCCCATGGGTACTCCCTCATTAAATTTGTTCATTTTTTTGGTGAACCTGAAGAAATATTGCTGTAAACAAGCCAAGCAATTTTGTTGAAGCTATCTTTTCTACTTTATTCTCTAATATATTTTATTAGTATTAGATTTCGAAATTCCAAGTCTTGATCTTCCTTTCTTTAGTGGTTTGGTTCCTTTATTTTGTCGTTTTTCTTTGATTTTTTTGCCAGTTTTTAAGGCTACATCAAAAAGTTTCTGGATTTAAAGAAACAATTTTTACATCACATGGTCAAATCATTGAAATATACAGTTTCTTTCAAAACATATTCTTTTTTTCGAGTTTGAACATCCTTTATATCATTATTTTTTCCGTTTTCTCTGAACTTTGCGTAGGATTTTTTGTTGTCGAGAGGAAAAATAATGAGGTTTTATAAGCAATAACGTAAGTTTATTAAAGTTCACAAATCTCCTTTATCCTCCAGATTATTCTCGTCTTACACAATCTTTTCTCACCGCCTCTTGTTTTACAAATCTTAACTCGCCTCTTATGTATTTTATTATTTCTCTACTTCTTATGTACGTCTTGCCGTTAAACTTAACCACATCTCTCCCTACTCACGCTCTCTATTATAAAAACTAACAACTAATACTACAATTCCTACACTTTGCTATCTGGCAACGAATCTGCCTCAGATTCTGATTTGATTTTCGATCCATGTTTTCATATATTCAGAATATGTAGAAGTCCTCATTTATCATTTTATTAAAATCTTTTTACTATTTAGTATGGACCTAAATATTTCTTTTACAATTTCTGTGATGAACCAAATTATGTTCTTTGAATCGCTACCAATGATCCTTTCTTGTGAGGCTTCTTTCTTCTCAAATTTTAACCCCTTACTTTCTTGCTTACCCCGTACTTTTTTGTCTTCCAATAAACATTAAATTTATCAATCAACTCACATATTTTTTAATTTTGTTTTTAATTTCTATTCCAATCACTACTTCGAAAGGTGTTGTATTGATACTTCAATGTTGTGTAGAGTTTAATACTCGTTATATCGCACCTAAATGTTGATACCACTTTTTAGGATCATCTAAGTTGAGTTTAGTCAAAACGGAAATAATTTTAGGATTAATTCTTTCAACTTTCTCCTGTAAACGCTGTACCTCGATCTGTTTTATTTCCAAATACATCTAGTTGTTTCTTAAAACACGATACAGTTTCGTTTGTAGTCATCGATCTTCTACCATATAGCCAAATAAACTTAGTAAAGTCGTTTACTATTATTAAAATATATTGATAATATTTATTGGTGGAACGTAAGAGTCTTACTTGTTCCACTTCCTTCTTTGTTCCCAATATGCACGGAACGTAATTTGGAATGCAAGTCTTTTGTTTTTCTATGAAGAAATAACTCATCTCCTATATCTTTTTCATAACTTCTCCTCCCATCTTTTTCGGTATTACTACCAGTTCTTTACCATCTTGGTATTTATAGACAATCGTATGTCATACTAGGAAATATTAGTAATCTTTTATCTGCCCTGCAAAATTGTCTTAATTGCTATCAAGTGTTCGTCTTTTTCTTGCGTTAATTTTAACCTTGCAAATATTTCGTCATCATCTCGTATTAATTTAGTAACTATCATCATCAACTATCTACCTCTACATGAGACATTTATTTACTTTTTTGTGTTCTATTACATAGGGATATTTTTCTAATAGCAAAACCCGTCGAGCGACTCTTGTAGTCAAACTTTGCTTATCCATTGTCTTTAAAAAAGTCCAATTTTAAGCAATCTGTAGCCATTTTTATGTGTGCCCAGTAAATAAATACGAAATTTCATCAATGCTTCAATAATTACTAAAACCTCCAGTTCATAGCTGGAATATGTCTCTCTTTTAAAATCTGACACTTCTCTTTCTTTATGTCGAGATCATATTCCTCATAAATTCTTAAATCCATTTCCAATCATTGAATGCCTTCACTCAGGTAAAACTGACAAGAATTATGTGATTCGTAGATAGAGTTGTTTGAATTTGCAAAATCTGAACAACTTTATTGTACAGGGTGGGTTAAATTGAACATTTTGAAAGGTCCTTTTTCTATAACAAATGATATAAGTAAAATACAAATAAAAATGATGTAAATATTAGAGGAAAGTAAATTATAATAATAGAGAAAAATGTTCGAAATGTTCTCCGGTTTGTGTTGTACATAATTGACAACTTTCTTAACACTTTTGGCCAAGTTGCTAAGCTCAAGGCCCATTGAGCTTGTCAACTTATGTTGCAAAAGCGTTCACACCTGCAACATCTAATTACCGTCAGGAATTTATTAGCTGTTTGTAGATCATCTTTCAATCTTCCCCAATAGAAACAATCCAATCTATAGGTGTTAACTCCGTTATGATCATCAATATGAATAATATTGAAGAACAATATCACCTTCATTACCTAATCAACAATTACAAAAGCACATAATACACCCTATAACGGGTGTGTATAACGAGTTATATATACGAGTCATTCTACTAAAACGTTAAAACAAATACATTATTCATTAAAATTTTTTAGGTGGAATCGATTTCAAACTGAAACAATGAGTTATATATCATTTAAAAGAGGAAGGTTCAACCTTCAATTTTATATACAAGTCATTTCTTCATTTCCAAGAAAGAAGACTTCCAAGATCTATCAAATTTTATCATTTTTTTCGTCATTCTACTAAAAGGTCAAAACGTAGCATCCTTTAACATTTCTTTAGATGAAATCGATTTCAAATTGAATCAACGAGTTATACTTCTCTTGAAAGAGGAAGGTTTAATCTTCAATTTGATATGCAAGTCATTTCTTCATTTTCAAAAATAAGAGCTGCACGGTATTTCAAATTTTATCAGTTTTTTCGTCAATCTACTAAAACGCCAAAACGTAGCATTCTTTTAACATTTTTTAGATGGAATCGATTTCAAATTGAAACAACGAGTTAGACATCATTTGAAAGAAAAAGATTTAGCTATTAATTTGATGTACAAATCATTTTTTCATTTTCAAAAATAAGTCCTCACTGATCCTTAAAATTGTGTAATTTTCTTCGTCATTCCACTAAAACGCCAAAAAGATGTCATCATTTCATATTTCTTAAGTAGAATCGGTTTCAAATTGAAACGACAACTTAAACATCATTTGAAAGAGGAAGGTTCAATCTTCAATTTGGTATGCAAGTCATGTCTTCATTTTCAAAAATAAGATCTTTCAAAACTTACCATTTTTTCGTAATTGTTCTAAAACGACACAAACACATCATCCTTTAATATTTCTTAGGTGGAATCGATTTCAAGTTGAAACAACGAATTATGCGTCATTTGAAAAAAGAAGATTCAACATGCAATGTGATATGTAAGTCATTTCTTTGTTTTTAAAAATAAGACTTCCATAAACTTTCAAACTTTATCATTTTTTCTATGATTCTGTGATGAATTTTCGAAAATGCACTTTCTTGGAAAAATACCGTGTATCTCTGAATCCGTAAGATATATCGCCATGTGGTTTCGGTCACTTAGTATCTTATAAAAAGGGAGCCTCAGACATTGCCTTATTTTTTCTCTATCTCTTATAGAAAAATGAGTTTCCCTTTAAAAGTGTCCAATTTGGCCCACCCTCTATAATCCCTTCCTTCAACCAAGTTTCTATTTGCTTATCTACCTTTTTCAGGAACTGATATTCTACTAGGTCTTTGATATATCGGATCTTCATTTTTTTAAATAATTTTCATCATAACATCTTTTAATCATGTTCCCGGTTTTTAATCTTCGATGATTAAAATCTAACCATGCTTTTGTCTCTTTCTGTCTAAACGTCGATATTTGCATCATTCATTTTCTTTTTTTTATGAACGATGATGTCACCATTTCTAAAAACTAAGCCTTTACTTTGGAAAATATCTCCTCCAACAATAGTACTAAAACATGTTGCATGCCTTGGTATAACGAGTAAGAACTCTTTATAATTTACAATAGCATTCGTAGTGAAGGAACCCAGAGTATTTACTTTATTGTTACCTAGTTCTTATAAATTAATTGAATTATCATCTAACGTAGTAGAACTTTTCTGTATAAACTTTTTTATTAGATCTCGGCATTCTAAATCTCAGTGTTCCTTTGATTTAGAATGCTATGAAGTTTGTATTTGATCAGCAGAATTTTTTGATTATTGAGATTGAATCTAAATCTTTTTTGCAATATTTACAATTTTCGTGTGTGTGTTCATTAAAGCATAACATGTTGGTGGAATGATGAGTCATCGTAAAATTTTTTGCAGGAAACTTTTAAATTGGGTGTGCGAATTGTCTTAATGAAAAATAAATCTTTCGTTTCGCAATTTGGCTTCTAGCACGAATGCGGCATTTTAATTGCGGTACCTTTAATAATTCAATCAGACCGCCGTCGATAGTGACAGACCCCACCTGAACGGCCACAATACATTTCAGCTGACGCCGCCGTGCTGCTCCAAGGACATCAATCTATCTGGATGTCGATCTTTCTGACGGACGTTTCCGGCCAACGCGGGTTAGATCGACTTATTAATGAAAACCGCGGGAAATCGGCCGCGGACGCAGGTGTTTTCTTGTATATTAATTAAGAGACTGGTGCGGACCGGTTTGGCTAATTTGAAATGTAAAACAGGTGCGGCTCCGGCGCCTCGCTCAGGAATTGGATCCAGTAAATTATAGCTACTATGTGGATTTTTAACTTTCTGAATAATATATTTCCTGAAAAGTTTTCAAAACTCTCTCTCTGGAATCCAACCTGCATTATATTAAAATATTATTAACTTGTAACATAAATTTATCTCATCCCCTTTTGTGTTATCCTACTTTTTGTGTGGGATTTACAGTAAAAATTGATTATTTTGATAAAGTTTGGTTGGTTTAACACTAAAAAGCGTTTTAAATGAAAATTTTTGATTTAGTTACTGTGGAACACCCCGGGGCGATAAATCACGCTCGATACCGGCGGAAAGAAATAATTCTCCCCAAAACGACTCCGGATCCGATAAGCAGCCGCCTCCAACGTACGGGCGGAGGGCAACAGAGCACGGGCGGCAAAAGAATGCAATTAACTCCGGCTCTAGATAACTTGTTCATCCCTCAGCGATTACAGATATATTAGTGCAAATGGCGCGCACGGCGACTTCTATCCCATCGTTCCTTCGGTGATATACTGCCGATTGCCAGAAGCCCTTATTTCCTCTCCCTTATTATATTTACTACCGAACCGAGGAAATTCGTAAAGACCGAATTAGATTTAATTAAGAAAAACTGCTAATTGTGGTCATTCAAAAGGACATCTTATCGGTCTCTACTTCACTGCAACCCTTTGTAGCGTAATAATAACATATTGTTAAGAGATTCAAGATAGAAATCTTAAGTAAATATGGACAATCTTTTTCTTTTGATTAGATTTTGGGCATCATCAATACTAAAAGTTTAGAAATGTTGTTATGAGTAGACAAAATTATTGTTTGCGCTTAACGCGGGCTAGAAGGCTAGAAACCTTTGCAAAATAATAGGAAAGAATATATTAAGAAGAAAGCAGATGTTTTGGTTTTCAAAACAAAATTTGGCTGAATTTAAAGTTTTAATTTTTTTGGGAAAAATTAATACAAAATAAAATGGAAGGATTAAAATAAATTATTATTAAAAGACATAATTTTAGTAAAATTCAAAATACGAATTATCTTCCGATTTGCGTGAAGAATCCTTCTCTGCTTCGCTCTGCTGCTCATTAACTACATCGTCTTCGTCGACTCAACTCCTTCCATGGGACTTTTTGGAATATTCTTAGGCTTGTGATAATAGAATCTGATGATATTAAAAGCATGTGATCTAAGGCTTCATATGTTTTAATACAAAACGACTTTTTAGTATGCTGGGCTCTGAATTGCCTCATGTCCATATTCATCGCCTCCACTGAAAGCTATCTTGTAGGAACAAGACCATGCTTGATGGCAATAAAGCCATATGAAAGAATTTTATGTACACTAGGAGGCATCCTGTACCAGTCATATAGTTTTGTAAATAGTATGACAGTTCCATAGGTAAATGAGTGAAATTTGCCTTCCATGGTTGTATTTTCGCTTGAAATAAAGTATAATAATAAGAAAGGCTGGATAAGGAAAAGTGGTTATTATAGTGAACAATTCAAGGGAGTTTGTTTATAAATACTTGAAGAATAGTTCCATATCTAGATATTAATTGCATATCAACTCCTGTTGCTGCATCGGCTTCATCTGGATGCTTAAAAATCGGCAGGACACATTCCCTGTGTTGAACCTCTCATTTTCTTGAACTGTCTTATCCACTTTTATTCCTATAGAGTCCCATAAAGTCTTCTGGATATTTTTTTCCTGGTATCCACCAACTGCCTCTCATTAGAAGTAGCTCCTCGTACTGTTGGTTTTCGATGTTCTAATTTGTAAGCTACATGCAGGATGCATTCTAAAATTTTTATCCATGCATGTAGATTACGCAGGCCATATTGAAGGTTTTCCGTCGTAATCGATCTACAACTTTTAACATTTTGCATTGTATTCATTTCAGTTAGTTTACATCCACATAAACAACACGATTGATTGGAAGTTTCAGTTTATGACATTTATTATTTTGTGTATTAAGCATTGTTAATACCATTTTAAAATAAATCTTCATATTTTTACTTATACATAAGAAAATATAGATTTAACCCTTTCCATACGACCTCTGACTAATACAGTAAATTGTGTGTAATCGATGAAATGTTGTTCATTTTGTTCACAAAATCCCAGCTCCACTGAAAGGGTTAAAACAATAACAAAAGTTCGAAAGCTTCTAGTGCTTCAATTCCTTTTTATACAGCATTTATTTCCTTTCTAAAGGTAATTTTTGTCTCTTTAATAAATAGTAACTCGGTCTACATCGGTCGACAATATCGAATTAATGCAGGATATGGGCTTTTTCATTGTATAACTTTTTCTCTTTCGATTCATCATGGTTGCAGTCAGCTGAAGCGGAACAGTGGAAAACATAAAAGTTCTATCCGTAGCATATTCCGAATTGTCTTCTTTTATTTCCTCGGAAGCTGCTTTTGGATTAAATATACTACTGAAATGCATGTACTCATTTATACCAGAAATTTCGTCACAACTGCATGTACAAACAATACACATATATTTGAAACAGTAGGGTTTCAAATAATCTTTGGCATGTTAGGTACAATAAAGCTTTGCAGGTTTATTGCAACACATTGCGAAAAAGTTGTGCATATCTAAATTCGTTATTTTTATATTAGCTAAATCTTCATCTGCTGTGTATCTCAAACTTCCCTTTTACAGAACACCTTACAATTTGTTAAATTCTGATAGATCTCTCAGAGGAAATAGCAGTAGCAGCATCTACTAACTTCGCAGCTGCATGTTTCAGTTCTTCAGTTTTACAGTTCTTCAGTAAAAACTGTAGAGCACAGTTCTTGCGTTTTCTTAGTGCGGTTACTTGATTTTATGAAATAAGATTGCTAAAAAGTAAACAAAAGAAGTGTAGACCTTGTTGATGTCCTCTCGTTAGATTGACAAGTTTGTGTTTGCTCGAAATAATCTAAACGGTTCTTACAATGTTTTACTTTTTCTTTTAAATTCGAACAAAAACTATGAATTTCCCATGAATTATTTTGCCCCTTAAGGCTTCATAAAAAATCCGGTTAGTTTACAATTTTAGTTATCTATGATATAATACCGCAATCTTGATTTTTGAAAACTTTATAATTCTGATCCCAGCTTCGTAATCAACAGCCTAAAAGAAGCCACGAATGCTAAGTTTGATAAAAAAATTAAAAGAAAGTCAAAAAGTGCTATTAGTTTTAATTGAAGAATTTTTGTTATATCTCAATGTATGGTTTATTATGGCTCTCCTTATTTGAATATATTATGAATTATATCATAATAAAGAAATTCTCAAAATTTGAAATTAAAATCATCTAATGAAAAAAGTTGCATTTTAAAATATAAAAACATTTTTAATTTTCAGAAGCAAAATTACACTCACTTATATTTACATGCTGCGGACTTACCTTCTTCAATCCGACGTTTTCAGTAATTGAAACTTCTTTCTAAAAGGTATCTAAAAAGCAAGTTTGATTAACACAAACAAAAATAAATATTCATGTCAGACTCAGGTTCAGATTATATAAAAATGAGCACATTTATGAATGCGAACAATAGTTTCTTTACAAACTATTGTTCGCTGTAACGATAAATTTTTTATTGAAATAGGTTTACTGAAGTCTTGAGAAAAATTTTCTATTTCTGAAACCCTTATACTTCAGTTACACTTATATATCTTTTGTACAGCTACAATCGGGATTCAGCCCAGTGTATGCCTAAACTCTTAAGAAGTGCCCGTTTTTACAATGAAATGCTTGGTGTTCCCATCATACATGTAGCCAGTGTTCCCTCTGAGGTGCGGACCTTCTGTCTATTGTCTGTTATCGTTTTATATCAATAGATCTAACTCTAGATCAAGGACTAGAAACATTCAGGTTTAGCCATACATCTCTCAAGATGCTTAAACCCAAATGATTTTAGTTCTAGATAAGATTGGTATTCTTATCAGATGCTAAATATAGAAGTAGCACTGCACTTATTGTTTTATCCTATATCACTTCATTTTTGAGTAACGTTTTGGCTTCTGGTTGTTCTGTCTTTCTTCGATTTGCACAAGATAACAAGATAAACTACACCAAATATTTCTTGGAGGTATTCTTATTAAAATCGGTCTTGTGCCAATTCAAACCAATTTTTCATAATTTGCAGTATCTGATTAGCATTCAAAGTTAAACCCTGTGTAATCTGACTTTTTAATTACATTTGGGTCTTTACCTTCCTTTTATCTTCTATAGATTCCTTTTGTCTCTCGGCGTCCATTTCCTTGATAAAACGAAACTATCTTACTGAGAATCAGGAATATATGTAGACTACAACGCTTAGCAGCTCTTTTCTACCCTATCTGAAACATTTATTTCCTGGTTTGGTTATCTTTCCTAAGATATAAATAAAACCAATTGTCTGCATAGAACGATGAAATTATTTATTTGAGTTCGGTGCTACAGTACTGTTTCGGTAACATTCATGTGTACCGTCATCAGGCACGACTAAAAATCATTACATTACATTAAGCATCAGTAAAATCAAAATCAAAATATAAATACCGTCATAAACACTTCATCGAGAAGATTCTGGTAGAGTTGAGATTCTGGTAGAGTTTTTTTCTCAACTCTACCAGAATCTTCTCGATGAAGTGTTTATGACGGTATTTATATTTTGATTTTGATTTTACTGATGCTTAATGTAATGTAATGATTTTTAGTCGTGCCTGATGACGGTACACATGAATGTTACCGAAACAGTACTGTAGCACCGAACTCAAATAAATAATTTCATCGTTCTATGCAGACAATTGGTTTTATTTATATAGTTATATATTACGATGAACCTGGAGAAAAGTATTGCCTATCTTTCCTAAGATCTTTTCTTTGGTTGGAAATTTCGAGATTAGATTTACTGAAGTATTACAAGCAGAGTTCATTATTTTCGAAATACCGGAAAGTTTCTAGTTTAAAGTCTAGCTCAAATGTTATTTGTAGTTTCTATTTAAGTATACATCCGAAGAAGTTAAAAGAAAAAATATATACTAGGTATTTCAGGTATTCGAGGTATTTAAATTGAGATGACCTTATTACTCAAAAACTATCAATTTTATGAAAAAGATTTCAGATATTACAATTATTTTTCTCGATTTTGCTGAATCTGAGTGAAATTCTAAGTGTTACTATTAAGACCTTGTAAAGCAGAAGACGAAATTTGTCATATTTGGTATTTCTCTCAATATCTATGCATCTAAGAACAAAAATGAAACAGAGCAACATTTTAACAAATAAAATTTGCTGCAACTTTTGTTCTACAAGTTTTTTATAACATTTCCAATTCCCATGTATTACCCTTAACAACTTGTAAACAAATAATACTAACAAATATTTATAAACGTTTAATTTAAAGTTTAGCTCAAATGTTATTTCTAGTTTCTGTTTAAGTATACATACAAAGAAGTTAAAAGAAAATAAATATACTAGGTATTTCAGGTATTCGAGGTATTTAAATTGAGATGACCTTATTATAGATCGAGATGCAGCAAATAAAATTTGCTGCATCTGTTGTGTATTACCCTTAACAACTTGTAAATAAATAATATAAACAAATATTTATAAACGTTTAATTTAATACATTTATTAATATATAATAGATAATTTAACATCCTTGTAACGTTAGAGGTTTTAAACTTTTCTTCAATTTGATGCAAGTGACCAAACTGATCCAGAAACTGATACAATCATCCATAAATAAAATCAATAATCTTGATAAGACCATCACTTGGATATTGCACTCCTTAAAAGTAGACAAATAATGGATTACTTTCAGAAGCAGAATTCTCTGGAAAATATAATAAAAAATCAGGAGGGCTTCCTAAAGATTCACAGTAGTCGTCTTCACAATTTCCCTTGTTAAGGGTACTGAAAAGTTATTAACTAAGATCGTCTTTAGGGCAACAACAAACTGGTAATATGTAAGATTGATATTAAACCCGTTATGTCGTTTCAGAATGCACACAGTGCAGGATCGTTAGGTAATCTATGAAATTTGGGCTTGTTTGCATTATTGGCAAAATAGAAGTTTTGGCAGAAAAGGAATTAGCAAGAGCACAGACATGGAAATACAACAAAATTATAATACAACAATCGAAAAATTAATACGAAATTAGTTAAGATACTATTTTACCTTAAAACTTGTATCACATAACTTCACACAACAACCGTACCACAACGTGTCGAATATGGGGGTAAATTGCCAATAAACGGCGGGAAAACATGTGATATTTAAAAATTATAATGTTGTCAATTCTAAACGTGGCAAAATTGGCATTTTCGCATGCATCGTACGGCGTAATGTAGTGTTGCCGACTTTTAGATACTACCTTCACCTCCTGGGGCAATTGGGCATAGTGCTGAGGCGTCAACTCCCGGAGGGCGGCCTGTTTCTTGCAATGAAATGTACATCATACATCTAACCGGTGACACCTCTGAGTTGCGGACCTTTTTTTTGCATTGAATTTTGTACAACAAGGGGCACTCGTTTCGTTCGTCCACATATATTAAAGCAGCTCTGGTTCAAATATACAGGGTTACGTTGGGTTGAAGACATGCATTTGAAGAAATTTTTTTTAACGAAGGTCTCTACAATGAACAGTTTCTTAAATAGAGTACTTTATAAACTGATTTTGCAACCCTGTGTATTTGAATTGAAGTAAAAGTAGAACTAACACTAGACCTAGAAGTGAAAAAACTCAAACTTTCCATTTCTAGGTCTAGTGTTAGTACTAGTTTTAAATCGTTAGATCTAACTCTAGATCAAGAACTAGAGATAGTCGGGTTTAGCCGTACATCTCTCAAGACGGGTAAACCCAAATAATTCTAGTTCCAGGTCTAATTATAGTTCTAGTTTTACTTCTAGTTTAGTCGTGCATCTGAAGACATTTTTTTAACGAAGTCCTCCACAATGAATAGTTTCTCAAATAGAGTGCTTTACAAAATGATTTGGCAACCCTTTATATTTGAATTAAATTAAAACTAATACTAGACCTAGAACTAGAATCTTTTTTTTGTTTTTGCACTTTGTGTGAAAAATTTCTCTCGTTTCATTCCTCTAACACAGTTAGGATTTAAGTTAGTCAACTTTATGACAGAATATTAGCAAAAAATGATCAGATTCTATGAAACTCCAAGTCAGTGGAGACGGCTTAAAAAAAGTCCATCAATGTTTATTCAAATCTCAAATTCTCAAGAGCGAGACACAAAGTGCTACAAGCTTCTCCTTTATAACATCATATGTTTCGAAATGTGCCACCATTACTATCCAGGTATAGTGCAATGGGAATACCTTAGAATAGGAACGCAATATCAGGCCATCGTTAAATTTAATAAAACGAACGGGTGCCAGTTGCAATACGCTCACTTCCTGTCCGTTGTAAATTACGTTTGATAATAAACATATTACCGGTTATTGCGGCCTCATACCGCAAAATAGGTATAATTAGAGACTAATTAATCAACGTAGGTTATCAATAGAAGACCCATTAGGCCTAAATCATAGCTAATTATCATCAGCTTATTACACTAAATAATCTACTGGTATATTCATTTAAATGTCCATTGTGATCTAGTATATAAATTGCTGCAACAGCATATGGATATTTATAAATAAGTACGGATTAACTGCATCGCGCTTTTTACCAAGTATTACACATTTGTGTTTAAATAAATGCCCACAAATCTCTCTCCTATCTAACGAATGCTTTAAAACATTTATTAATTTAATTACAATTATTAATGAGATAAAGTTTAGGAAGTTATTTCACTCGTACCATAGTTAGTGGTAGTTTGAGGTTTCCAAGACAAGATGGTTTCATGACGTTGCCGTTATTACGCCAATATTGCGTCGTTTGAGTGATTAAGTAAAATTATCTGACGATGTCAGAGGTGGTGATAGTCGCTGTTCATGAAATTAATATTTTGTTACCAAGTCGATTCCACCTTCAATGCCGTACTTTGCCAATTATATTAATTCTCCAACTTCGGAACCCTCTCGATGTAACCCGCCGTGCAAAATTGGGTTAGGTTATTAAGCCATTTTCGACGCAAACATGTAAACAACCCGCTCGGTTAGTATGCAAATGACTGTTTAATAAACGTTAGGTAGATAGAAGAAAAAATTGTGGGAACGAAAGGGGATAAGAGGAAATAAAGGTTATGGCTCCGAGGATTGACATAGGATTTCCGGGGACATTAAAAACCCTCGGGACGGAGAAAGAGCGAGTCCTTCTTTCAGCCATTCTACGGATTGCCACGCGGGGATCTTCTACATGACGAGAATATGAATGTGCTTGAATACATTAAGGATTGCAAAAATGTATTTTATTCGAATGAATGGAACGGGGGAGTTTCATGAGACGATGTCGAGATAAGGATACGGCAATTCATTTTTTTATTGATCGGGGTTATAAAGATATCAAAATAAATATTTGTAAGAAAACTTTACGAATCGATTAGTTCAAAAATATTTTTAAATTCCCCTAAGATGGTGAGGAATCAAAGGGAGAGGCCGATTGCAAAAGGCTGCGAAATTTTCAGATTCAACTGAATTCCTGACGTTTTCCATATCGGTTTCTCAGCGCGGAAACTTCCCAGACGCCGGTGGACCGGGAAAACTTACAAGAGAGCGCTTTATTACTTTTGGCTCTTTGAATCCGATCCGATATGAAATGCAAACACGTCCACTTTTGAATATATTTTTTTATTTTTGAGATCTTTGCGTTTTTGCCATTGTTCCTTTGTAAAGTTCTTACTTTACAAACAAAACATATTTTAAAACGTCCTAGTTAATACGTACACAAATAAATTTCTTCCCTTTAATTCATGCTTATACTCCGGAGAAAATAACTAGGTGTCAGTCGAATACAAATTTATTCAAACCCTCCCAGTAATAACGGTGCACCGCAACGATCGTGTAAATAGGGCATTCGTGATCTTCCCTCTATCAGATAATTCCCGCGGTAATGTTTAACCAAGCGGATAAAACTAGACAGAACATGCGTTCTGACCATCAGTAGCTAGAGTATGATTAGCGTCTACCGTGTTCTTTGCACCTGATTATCATATTTATTGCGGAACGAAGCAACCGACTCCTTACTTGACCAACCCCTTTTCATTCCAAAAACAACTTACGTACGTTATTTACGTTCGTTTCCGGTGGTTGTCCGTGCGCATGATAGAAAATCGGTGAAAACAAACGTTCGCCGCGTGCGTAACGATATTGAAATTTAATCGAACGAAAGGATTACGCTCGAGTTGTAAAACGATTATTAAACGATTCGTTCGATTATTTTAAAATCTATATGTTCAATACGAATTTGGGTTATGTAATTTATTGTGTTATCGGATAATCTATATATATTGCGTTGTGAAAATGATTGATTAATGAATATCAAATTAGAAGATTGTCTAAAAACTTAAAATTATTTGATAATAATTCATCTAAATAAATATGTTTTCTATATCAATGTCGAATTAATACATATAACTGGAAGAGTTACAGACTGGAAAAGTATTGTTTGATTAGAGTCTTCGAGGATTTTCTTGACTTTAAAGTATTATATATAATTTATTATTCGATTATGATGTATAATTTATATTATAATTGGCTTGTACAGTGTTGTGGTAACTTGTTTGACATCAAAAGGCGTCTAAATTTATAATCGGTGGGTTGGGTTGGGATAAGTTGAGTCGGGTTGGGTTGATTTGGGTTGCTACATCATAATACCTCATTCAACTTTCAACCAAAAGAAGAAAGAAAGAAACCAAAAGAATTCAACTTTCAAGTGGCGTTCCTCAAGAGTTAATTATGGGCCCGGAACTATAGAATATATATTACATGAAAATGGATCTGGGCCTGGTAGTGAAGGCAAGGGACATGCCCAACTTGAACAGATAACAATGTGGATGTTGAATTGCGTTATCAGACAGTTAAAAGACATGAAAGTTAATGTTGCTGCTACTAAGATGGAGCTGGTGTTTCTTCAGAGTAGAAGGATGATCAAATGCCTGGAATTGGAAATAGATGGTAAAGAGCAATAATAATGTGAAATACCTGGGGGTATTTCTGAACAAAGATATGTCTATGACTAGTCACGTGTTGGAGACAGCTAAGAAAGCCTCGTTAATATCGAATCTGTTAGTGAAACTGATGCCGAACGTAGGTTGGCCGAAAACCAGCAACAGAAAGCTAATAGCACCAATGTGGAGGAAAGCCCTGAAATGTCATCATTATAGGATAGTACTGCACTCTGTCCACAAGAGATTATGTGTTGGTATAATATCGGCCTATAGAACGGCGTCGGCAGAAGCGGTGGGGGTTTTAGCAGGGATCCCGCCAATTGACTTGTTAGTGGAAGAAAGGAGACAGGTGGAACAGAAGAGTGGTGTATGAGATGGGAAACGAATGGTAGTTTTAGAAACGGATCTGGTAACGTGGACGGGTAGAGAATGGGGGAAGGTGAGTTTTTAGAACACCCAGACATTGATAGGCTATAGGGGGTTTGGCGGTTATTTAAAAGGAACTGGTAAAGCCAGGATAGATAATGCTGGTTATGTGATGAAATTAAAACTAGAACATACAATTTTCAAGTGCACAACGTGTAGAAAAGACTGTGGTGAGGACCATTTCCCCTCAATTGCGGGACGTGGCAGATCATTAACAGTTCTCTTACCGGCAAAAAAGCACTGTCATTGTGAAGGATGTTAGAGGGGGAACTAACCTTCCCTTATCCAGGACAAGAGGAACAAAGAAGAAGGGAAAATGACTCGTGGGGAGAAGGATGTAGGATATAATTAAAAAGGGGGGACACCACCCTTTCGACTGCAGTACGTATTAATCTATTAAGAGTGCCAAAGGTAAGGGATTTAATTGTTTGTTTTCTCTTGTTGACAAAGCCATGTCATGGCGAAGGGCGAGAGGATAGAAGGTGGAAAAAAGGTGTGACCAGGGATCTCTGAAGAAATGCAAGACGGCGGATCCGGTGGAAAACTACGAGAGGGGTTTTTAGTGAGTCCCAAAATAGTATAGTTTGACCCCAAACCTATACTATTAGGCTGCCCGACATTCCAGGTCAGATGTCTGTTCGCAGATTTTTCCCAACCTCGTAGAAAAGAGGATTGTGTTGGGTTGGAACAGGTTAGGTTGGATGGTGCTCCTGCACGGCGTACGGAAAAATCCTATCCCCATGTGGGTGCCTACTGTATAGCGCACCAACATGGGAATGTCCTAAAATATCAACACTATAGAGGATTACTGCAATTGGCTCTGAGAGGATTGTGTATAGGGGTTGCGTTTTAGCTGGAATCAAAGCCATGTGTCAAAGAGAAAAGGAATGCAAGAAAGACAGAGCCGAACTTATGGAAGAGTGATGGAAAAAATGGGACAATGACTCGAGTTGAGTTAAACCATGATCGCAGCGCATCTTGGATGAATAGAATGTGGGGGAAGTGGACTATTTCAGCACTCAAGCTCTTACGGGTTAGGAGTAGAACGGTGTATGAGGACAAAATAGAAAGTCGAAACGTTGTAAAGTTGATGCTGAGCTCTAAGCCAAAGCGGAATGCTTTCTGTCTTCTTTCTTCTACAAACAAGATCAATTGCCAAAAAAGAGACGAACAGTTTAGTTAACCCGTTAACCTTCCAACCCAGGTTTGAAAGTAAATGGTAATAATACAAAAGGTTGCGGTATTTCTATGATTTCATACCGCTGATTCGGGGACAGGAGATAGGAAAGGGTGGAGTTTACGACACTATTGTGACGAGAGATGATTATGGAGATAGGAAATTTCCCCGTGCAGGTACGTTGACAAAACGAACAGATTCAAAAAGAAATTTCATCATATATTTCCCACAACATGGAGGTCAAGAAGTAGTGAAAAAGGGAAGATAAGGAGCCCCTATAGAAAAGAGAAGAAGCGTGGGACCCTAAGAAGCGTAGCCCTCTCCTATGTCCACAAATAAAAGAGTAAGCGCATGAACGAAAACGGCAGGAGGATGAGACGTGATTGGATTTTGCTTCCTCGAAATAATACCCGAAAAGTGGTTCCGGGAAAAGAGGATGAAGGGTTTTAGATGAATCTCCGATCGTTCCACTCCAACCCTGGTTATATGGTCGCAGATTTCCTGATACCCTATTAAAAAAGGGTTTGGTTGTGTTGAGTTGGGATAGATTGGGTTGGGTTAAAAAGAAAGAATAGACAGACTCTCCTCGGCACACCATATTTAGATGTGCCCGATTTTAGAAACACGTGTTGGAAATGAGAATTGGACTGAAATTTGATGAGAAGAATGCATCAAGTCAATTGGAGAGATTGGACTGAACAGGACTAGACAGGACTAGAGGGAGGAAAATTGATGCAGCGGTAATGATAATTAAAGCTAGAGCAAAATTCGAGAGAGATGGGATAGCTTCAAAAAGGTAACGAATTTGTATTCCATTACCATGTTTGCGAACGACGAGAAAAGAAAAGATAGGAAGAAAATGATAGGACCAGAGATAAAGAGGGTAAATGAGTGAGAATGAAGAAGAGAGGAACAGGAAGGCTCTTTCCACCAATTCAGAGTAGCTAGAAAGCGTAAGCAATTTCAAAAAGTTTATGAAAGCCTTTTTTCCAATAATCTCGAACGATAGTTATGAAAGCACACGGGTACAAAATGAGATGGACCAAACTGCTAGTACAAGAAACTATTGTTTGTTATGCTTTGAAGTAATGCCTTTCTGGCCGTCCAATATCAAGTCAATTGTCTCTTGGTAGATTTTTCCCAACGTCGTTAAAAAAGGGATGGATTGAGTTAGGTTGAGCTGGGTAAGCTAACAGAGGATACTACGTTGATACGATAAAAGTTTCAGATATTTGTAATGACAACGCTACCACTTCTGAAGAGAACGATTTCTAAACCAATCCCGTCTAAATAATAAAACTTGAAAATGAAGAAAACGTACTAAATACGCCAGTTTACCTTTAAAGTTGCAGAACCTAATATATTGATTTAGTTTTAAGAACTTTCTATCATCCTCCACTATTTCCACATCCTCGACTCTTCGCTCTAACCTATGTTATCCAATGCTTGCCCTCACTCCTTCTCCCAAAATCTTCATTACCTCCTCCCCCAACTGTCATTCTTGCTTCATGCTTTTTCATGTTTCCTTAATTCCACTGCGGAATGTGGCCACCAATCTTTTTCTTTCTCGACCCCTTCCGTCAATAGATACTTTTGCAGTTCTTTGCTTGTACATATTTTATTTTTCAAATGCTGTACGGTAGAAATCACGGTCACGGGATAAGACCATCTCGATACGAATTCACTTGTTGCCAAATCTGCTATTAAGAAAGTAGCAGTCTTGTAGTATTTCTAGAGATAATTCAACAAATGCCCCTGTTAATCTTTTCGAACAAAAATGGACCTAATAACTGGTCACCTCCAAGTTCGGCCCATACATTAACACTGAATGGTCTCTGGTGATGACTTTCTAGTATTGAATGGGGATTTTAAACAATCCAAACGTGCGCATTATGGATATTAAAAATATTGTTTTGATTAAATACTGCTTTAAATACCCCTCCTTGTATAGCCCACCTACAAAAATCCATCGTTTCTCGCCATCATTCTCTGTTGAAGCTTGTAGACTTATGAAACTAAAATTTTGAATATCTCAACAATGGTCTGTTTTTGGATCTATGTTTATCTGGCTTTTCGACCATTTTCGGTCAGAAAATACTTTACTGAAGTACTGTAAAATCATTGCGGGATACCTGTATACCATGCAGTCTCCCTCGTCAACTCTAGTACCCATATCCAATTCTTTGTCCATCCTCCAGCAATCCTTATTCTTTCCATCCCAATACTTGTACATCGTGAAGAATCCACTCCTCACCAAGCTCTTCAACATAATCTTTCTTTTTGTCATATCCCTTTCAAAAGCTTTACCCATCCCCAAACCTAAATCATCACCTTGTTAACTCTTTTTGTTCATCTTTAACTTACAACCATTCTATGTGAGCATAACTTCATATTCTGTAAATATATTTAATTTCTAAGATTTACTTTATTTCTTGTGATTACAAATCATTTCTATACCTCGCTGAAGGGTTAACAAGATCAAAATTGTAACTATGAGAATAATATTATTGTAGGTAGGGAGTCGATTAAATTGTGATTTAATATTAATTGCACGATCTATAGATTTAATATTAAGGGGAGAGAATTTATGCCACAAATGTAGGGTTACTATTTGGTTGGGGGATAATGAATTGATAATGTTATTATAAAACTGAGTTGATTTAGAGAAATACTCATTAATTAAACGATAATTTCTTATAGTACGATTTAAATTTGAATGATGTTTATAAAGCGTCGCGTTTCAAAGATTAAAAAGTGTTATTTTAACAAAACGTTTAGGACATACGAGACTGTTCCTTTTTGTGTTGGGGGAAAAATGTAAACGTTATTATCCTTTAATCCGGACCTGGCAGCATGAGGGAGCTCGGCACAAAAATGTGAAATACTGCGACATAAAACCGCGTTGTCAGTCGGCCACCGCCGGTGCGATATTAAATGAGATGTGATGAGAATTGCGGGCGGCGTTATTGCGGAAAGTGCGCCCCTCGCCCGGGAAGTTATAGGTTATGTGTTTATTTCGCGTTATCTAATTACAACGTTTACTGCGGTCTCGGTGGGAATGGGGCGGGGGTCGGGAGGATTTGGCGGCTTGCTGTGGGGGGTTTGCTCTGCGAGGACCTCCTGCGTCGTTTTTTGATTCTTTCCGGGCCGTCGCGGCTCGTCCGCGTGACCTACCGGGTTCAAGCGCGCGTATTAAATGCAATTATGTTCATACTAACGAGAGCCAGCTTCTACAAATTGCACGTCTTTTCGCTTTTACATCACACTAACCGGTACCGCATTGCGTTACTTATTCAAAAATTCATTTATTCATATTGTTTGGTATATTTAAATTTACATCATCGATTTGAGTCCGGTAAGTGAGCTATAATATCACGAGGTTGGTAAGTGATACTGAGCAATACTTTCCGGACCGTAAACTTTCCGGTAGGTGACATAACAGTACGAGTCACCCACATCTAAACGAGTACTGTTACAAGATCGAATGGACGTTATAGTATAAGTTTTTATGATAGAGATGCACAATCTATGAGTTCAGATTGATGATGTATGAGTGTTAAAGCTTTTTCAGTGTCTATTGAAAACGATAAGTAAACTTAATCCATCTTTAGCATTGAAAGAAAAAAGTTACTAGATTTTGAAAATTTCTTCCAAAGGTGTTGGGGATTTTTTCTGATTTCTGGAGTAGTTTAGGTTGTACTTTTACTTACCAGAAGCATTTATAACAATCTAGAGCTAAATACGGTTTAAAACTGGAACTAACACTAGACTTAGAATCAGCAAGATTCAGGTTTAGCTGTGTGTTTGAAGACGCACGGCTAAACCGAAACATATAATTCTAGGTCTAGTGTTAGTTCTAGTTTTAGTTCGATACAAGTATACAACAATCTAAATACTGTACAACAACGTGAAATAGAGCTAATACTAAACCTAGAACTAAAACTAAATCTAGAACTAGACTCATTCGGACGTAGCTGTAAGTCTCTTAAGACGGAACCTAGCCCAACCCAATCCAACCTAGCTTTAGAACTAACACTAGATTTAGAATTAAAACTCGGTTGTATGTCCAGTCTTAATTATACTTTTAATTCCAGAAGAATTTACAACAATCTAGAGTTAAATAAGAATTAAAACTGGAACTAACACTAGATCTAGTGCTAGAAAGATTCAGGTTTTCTGACAACATCTGAAGGCTAAACACAAATGTTTCTAGTCCTAGGTTTAGTTTATATAATTTAAGATTGAATAAAAAGGAGAAGTAGAAATAATATTAAAACTAACACTAGATCTACAATTATAATTATTTGGATTTAGTCGTACATCCCTTAAGACGGAATACAACCCAACCTAAAAGCTCTTCTTCTTTTTTGGGGAGGGGACGCGTTGCATACCTCGGCCTACTGTTGGCGCCTTACATCTTCAATGTAGGTTAGAAAACTTCAGTACTTCGTTATACTTACCGGGGATAGTGGGAAGAATAGTATTCCACCCTCTTTTTCTTCCACCATCCTAAAGGTCCACAATCTTCGATACCTTTCAATGTCTCTTCCAAAAATAGGTGCAGTCGTTGAATACCGACATTTACAAAACAAAACCACTACTTTTTTTAAATGCTTTTATACTTTACACGTACCAGGGAGAGGGCAGAATCTTTCTTCCCCCTTTCTTCACCTAATTCTTCTTCATCCTTTTCCGTCGATGACTTACTTCGCTCATCTCTCTTGTTTATTATCGATCACAGTGTATGGTGTCTTGGCATTCCAACATAAGGGGCATAAAGAAATCTATTATTTTTTGAATTATTACTACTATTACTATTTATTACTATTATTATTATTATTTCTATTATAGTTTGACCGCAATATGTATCGGAGGGGGGATTCTTCTCTTCTTCTTCCGCTTGCTATTCAACTTGGGCTTTTGCCATCATCACAGCCACGATATTGTTGGGCAAGTCATTGGCGGCTTGCGTCGCTTTAAGGTAGAGATTCGGGCCATACATTACCTAACAATAAACGCTTTATGCTACTGGTTGAGTTTTAGTCTGATAATCGGCCAAATTGGTATTAAACGCTGCACAGCAGAGCACCGGCATTCAAATAAGTCAAACCAGTAATCGTAAAGTTGCACGATATGCTCGATAGAAGCATATTACTATGCTACGGTATAACGTGTTTGCCATTCTATTCGGAAGATAATATCAACAGCCTGAACGTTCACCATTGTTTCTGACCTTCTTCCTCCGGTAGTGAAAATGCCTGACACGCTATATTTGTTTACAGTTTTCCCGATGTCTATTTCCATTCGTTTCCATTCCGTCTCGAATCTGACACAATGAAAAATGTATGCTCAGGCGTATCCGTATTTTTCTTCAGACAGCTCTCGATCAGCCGTGCCGT
Source organism: Onthophagus sagittarius (assembly GCA_036711965.1). NCBI lineage: Eukaryota > Metazoa > Arthropoda > Insecta > Coleoptera > Scarabaeidae > Onthophagus > Onthophagus sagittarius. The sequence goes on along the minus strand of JASERS010000002.1, from coordinate 60,149,383 downwards.
ATAATCGCTTGTGTGACGTTATAATCTGTAGATTGTTTTTTTATTCATCAACTGCAATATATCTTTGTTAAAAACGCTGGCCCATCCCGTGTACCTCTACCGCTTCTTTAGCTGTGTTGCCTTTAATTCTCCAATTAGGGGCTCTCTAACAGACCATGAGGTCCATGGGTGGGAAGCCTGCAAGGGCTCCAACTACAGAGCGTTCAAAAATGATGGGGATGACCTTGACCTAGTTTGGCAAATATTTGAAATTTATGTTGGCAGCACAAAAATGTCCCTACATAATTTTAATGTTTACGTTTTCCGTTAGTTCCGTACGCATTGTTAACTTTCTATTTCCAAGTCTTTTCTATAGTTTTCCAATCTTTTTGTAATAATTATTAAATAATAAACAATTTTTTTGTTTTAATATTGTGTTTGACGTTCGTTGTACCAAATAAACTTTTAGTAACTTTTTTTTTGCGATAGGTACCAATAGGTGTAATGTTGGCAACAACATTGCTATTGTGTACTTTCTTTTGATTATACAAAGCATATTCACGTACTTTTTGTATTTTAAAATGTTCTTCCATGTGGGTGCAACATAGAAATTTTGGGCACCAGCCTAGATATTTTGTAGTTTTGGTTGCCCTCTTGCATATTCTGTTAATGTACGTTGTCATTAAACTAACCTCATTAAGCTTCAATAAGCCACCATCGTTAAACTTCCTTCTTCCCTCTCAAATTATCCCATATATAATATAATAGTCCCATGCGTTCTAGGTAGTCTGCCACTCCTTTCATGGGGTACTCATCATTCCTCACTATTTCTTCTTTTGTACCACAAGCACCAAATCGTCCTCGTATCCAATCGTGCTTACATACTTACCTACATTTTGTTTTCAGTAGAGAATTCTGTCATAATAGAGGTTCCGCAAGTTGCCACCCACCACCGATCCCTGTGGAACCCTCAATAAACTTCAATAAGCCACCATCATTAAACTTCCTTCATCCCTCCAAATTTATCAATGCAGTCTTGGACTCTTCCATCTTTAGACCTAATTGTTTTAGGTGCTCTGCCACACTTTTCATGGAGTACTCAGCTTTCCTCAGGATTTCTTCTTTTGTCACTCCCGCTACCACAAGCACCAAATCGTTCGCGTATGCAACCGTGCTTGGGCCTACTTCTTGCTTCAAGGTAAATTCTGTCATAATAGAGGTTATAACCCTCGTAAAACATCAATAAGCCACAAACTTAGTCAAACTTCTTCCCAGGGCACTGAGTTAAAGGCATTCCTTACGTCTATAAGCATCATTACACTGTTTGTGAGTGATGCCATTCTTCTTTTCCACACCATATTCATTACCATCATAATTACAACCCAACTCAACTCAACTCTGCTTTACAACTAACACTAGATTTAGAACTAAAAATGTTAGGGTTTTCTCGTTTTAAGAGACGCACCTACGGAACCTTTTCAATTAAAAAAAATTGTTTGTATTTACTGCGCCGCAAACAAAAAAAGTGGGAAACTCTGGTAAAACAGTTTATTTCATAGTATCTAGTTTAGTCAAATAAATAATTACGATATAAAACGTTTACTTATTTCAACAATTAAAAATTTGACAATTTGTTTTTCAATGTCAACGATGTCATTACAGTTTGTTAAGTTAAATTCTTGTTGAAACTGTTCGGTAAGTGCTGCTTAATAACACTTACCGGCCTTGTGATATTATAGCTGACTTACCGGACTCAAATCGATAATGTAAACATTAATATACAGGACAGTAAATTATCGAATGTGTTACAACGGATATTTAACTTTTAAAGTTTCTGAAGGTTTATCTAGTAGCAACTATATTATTAAGAAGAATATTGTTGAATATATAACAGTACAAGGAAAAGGTATCAAGAACAAAACAGACTCCAAAGTAAAACTTGGTGTAAGTCAACTTAACTGCGAGAGGGCAATTTATTAGAAGGCGCTTTGTCCGCACGTTTTGTGGTCCTTTTTCCGTCGAGCCTGTACGAAGGGGAGTTCTGAGGGGTGGTTGAAAGCGGCACTAAAGTCCAAGTAGTTCTTAACTGCTAGCATACATCCTGCGCGAGGACCCCGTAATCTGACAAATGGTATGATTGCGTACGCCGTCAGGAACGGGACGTGTTGCCGGGAGGAGGCAGGACCACTTCCCGGCGCATATAGTTGTCCTTCCGGCTGTATTGTCCCGGATTTATGTCCCCGCGGCGAGCATTGTCCTGCGGACTGTCTGTCGTCCTGCCGGAGCGCCGTTAACACAATGCCCGCAATGCAGTCGCCTCACTTGTACCAGGACCTAGGACAGGACCCCGCTACCACCGGCGCGCACTAGCTACAATACATTATTCAAGGACATGGCGGATGCAGGCGTTACTTTCATGTACAGACCCCCTTTAACTAATTCCATTTGTTTATCCGTACCGACATCCGAACATAGAATACTACTTAATTGGCACTGCTGGAACATCCTGAGCTAGAATATAATCGTACACGTAAAGGGCATAATCGCCTAGTTGGATGCTTATCACTAATCCTAGTGTTGTAGGATCGATGTGGTGCCACCACACTGCGAAATAGATAGATTTTTCATTGCCTATATTAAGGTAATCTCATCAAAACTTTAATTCTATTAAATTCATTACTTTACTTACTTTTAATAGATTACGTAATTAATCCCATTTATCCTTCATTATAATCCGCAATTATCATCAGAAACACGCTTCAATTTCAACAGTAAAACACGTTAGAATGTAAGGAAACCCAAAGACACCTAAAGACGTTTAAATATCGCGCGGTGTGGTAACATCTGTTTCTCAGATTAATTTCACGCGCCAGAGTTCCGTTCCCGTTTCCCCCCATGTTCCCTTTTCCGTTTCGAGACGTATTTTACTGAAATTACAGGTAAACTTTAAGCCGCAAGGCGCCCCATGAGGACGGGGACGACGGTCGTGTCTGGGGCGGCGCTTTGAAAAATCCCCGGGGTCCTCCCCATAAACTACTGTCTTCCGGAGAGATCAGCGCCGTTTTATTTCGGTGCCGTGATGTATGGATGCCGACCGAGCTCTGGATACGACTTTGCCAGGGACGACGACACTGAAGGGCTGCACTTGCCCGATAAAAGAGGGACCGGGACGAAATATTGTGACGAAACGATGATATACGCCGTCAAACAAATCAGCGGTCACCGGGATTCTGAGTTGTTGCCGACTACCGTTTGCAGAATCAGGTCACGTACTGATCCTTTGTGGGCGAAGTAAATTTCGCCATCGTGTGTTTGGTCACCCGTTTAATAACTGTGTGATATACGATTGCCTCTATACTCGAAACGTTTTCAAGGAATTTCCCGTAAACATTTTCTAACTATCCAACAAATCCTTATTTTGTAGCATCGTCTTTTTTTATAAAACGGCCGAGGGCTAGTGACGTTTAATATCCATATATTACTCGGACCTAACCCGTTTGCGCCCGCGGGCGGCCGTGTCGCAAAAAATAACATGTATCCTCCTTTTTTTAATCGCCACCGCTGCCGCTGTGCAGAGCCCGGCTTTTAATGCTCTCTCGGTCGTGCTTTGATTACGCAACGACCCGAGAATGATATATGCATAATTTAATGCGTGCGCCGCTGTTAACGTTTCTTTGATAAGCGGAATGTGCCGTTGTGAAACACTGCGTGTCCCTTTGCTTTATGACCAAAGTCGTTTCAGACGATGCACTAATGGCGCAGGAACCAAGCCGCAGTTCGACTTGAATAACGAGCTAGAAATTAAAAACGTCCATTCCAGGAACTAATAACTTATTCGTAAAACAACCCTTTCATTTGTTATACCGTATTTCTTTCGATCAATTATTTGGAACATCTGTCTGATAAAAATAGTGCGTCTTAGATACGAACGAATATGATATAATACGTATTAAGACAGCTAGACTTAGAACTAGTAATATTTGTAGCTATCTGAAAATCGGTAACACTAACTTAAAATTACAAACATTCGGGTTTAGCCGTCTTAAGCGACGTATGGCTAAACCGGAATGCTTCTAGTCCTGGGTCTAGTGTTTTTAGTTCTATGGAATATGTCTATCTAACATTGAATAACTAAAACTCACACTAGCTTTAAAGCTGACGCTAGAGCTAGAACTAGAAACATTTGGATTTACCCGTACGTCTCTTAAGATGACTAAACCGGAATGTATTTAGTTCTATTGTAAGTCTTGTGTTACCGTTTTGCTGCAGATATGTCACAGTATTTATTTTCTGGAAATGTGGAAAATACACAGCAACGTTTTCTGCCTACTGTACCAAAAAGAATCTTATAATTTGTCGTAAGAAGAAAACAGAAAATCTATCAACGCGATGTGATTGGTGTAAAATTTGTAAAATTGTTTCTTAAGATGATTAGGAGTGGAAAAGTATCCATAGAATTGTGGAAATTTGAAAAGAATTCACCTGGGAGTCTTAAAGGTTGATCATAAAGTAACTCAGCAGACGAACAACCTAAATCTTCTTTTATTGTTGAACGTCATCTTTCCAATCAGTCTTTAAAGTTTCATGAAATCTTTCAACAATACCATTATTTTGACGATGGTAAGTTGAACTGTGGATTTGAAACGAACAAATAAATTTATTAAATTGTTTAAATAATTGAGATTCTAATTGTGGATCATGATCATTAACACGAATTCACGACCACGATTCCATAATATGAATGTGGAATATCAAAACGTGAAAAATAGTTAACGTAATAATATTGTTGAAAAAAAAAAAGTTTCTGTCCATCTAGTAAATCGTTGCATTATTATTAAAATGTAAGAACAACCACATGACGGAAGAAGAGGGCTTACAATCTCAACATTGACATGTTCAAAACGACCTTTAATCAATCTTCGTAGTTGAAGATTTTGTAATTTTTTTGAATTTTTGAAATTTGATATTTAACACATGATTTTGTCCAAAGAGCTATATCTGAATGTATATGATGAAAAAAATACCTTACATTCATTAATTTTTTAGAAGCTCTTAAATCTGGATGAGAAATACGATGTAAAACATTAAAAATCGAATAACGAAATTTTTCTGAAATATAACTACATTGATAGAGATGGAAAAAATTTCACACTAAATTGGTGTACTAGGAAATGGAATTGTTTGTTGTTAAATTTAGAGTTAAAAATGTTTAATTGCTAAATATATACCTAAAAGTTCGCGACCATAAGTTGAATATTTCAATTAACTAAATAGGGGAAAGTTCTTGGAAGAAAAATGTAATTGGTTGTGAAATGTTGTAGATCGCTTGTGCTAATGTCGTTTCAATGACATACTTGCAAGCATTGGTGACATCATAATAAAAATTTACTTTTTGAAAACTTTCTTCACATTTATTTGACCAGGAAGAAATATATTTTTGTTTAAGATTTTGAAGTGCGGTCGAAAGAGGATCAGTTAGTTGAGAAAAATTTGGAACGAACCTATGATAAAAATTTATCATACGGATAAATCTTGGTAATTGTTTTAAAGTTTTTGGAATTGGAAAATCATTGACAACCTCGATATTCTCTTACGATATTCTTCAAACGAGAGAACTCTCGTACTCTCAAGTATGAAGTAAAAAATTTAATTTATTTGAGTAATCGTAAATAAATGGACGGAAAAGTTTTGCAGATGTTAAACCATTAGTGTTTAAAGTTGAAACAGTTAATCGTTTTTTTTTCATTTTGTTTGGAAATAAATAATTTAAAAGGAACATTTTAATGCATTGCTTTGAAATATATTACGGTGATGTCCTAGATGATAAGCGACTTCTAGCAGGAGAATGTCTGTTATAATTTTAAGAAATAAAAAAACAATATATCTGAATCAACTATATGAACGCTTTACAAATACGAAACGAGAGCTCTTGTTTCCTGAGACCGACAGCCATTACATAGGTGAAAGAAGCAGTTAAATGATTTATATCAAAAACCACGGACGACATATATGGAATGTAAGTGGCTTTTTTAAAGAAAACCATAGACAACCTTTCCGTTCAGTTAGTACACCTCATTAATATGTGCCTCAAAGGCTATTTCCAAGCGTATACAATGTGGTTAAAATCATCCTAACTTATAAAAAGAGGGGTGCCGATAAAGAGGATAATGTAAGACCAATCTTGATTTTACCAGCTATTTTGAAGATCTTTGAATGTATCATAGCGGACAAAATCTCACCGTTTTTTGACAAAAAGGATATTTTAGTAAATATTAACACGGATATCGTAAGGAAAAATTCGTAGACGCAGCAATACACGAGACTGTCAACATAATATTAGTAGCAAAATATTAAACGAAAAAAAAACATTGTAGAATTGGTAGGAGTAGATGTTTCAAAGGCATTTGATAGCCTTCATCCATCGCTCATGGATAAATTGTTTTACTATGGGATACGTGGAGTAGCTTTGATATTTTGAATTTCTACTTGGCAACTAGGAAGCCAATAAAGGTGCCACAAGGTTCAGTACTTCAAGGTTCAGCACCATGCGAATCTTTACCTTTACGCGGATAACATTATGGTTTCAACAGATAATACGCCAAAAGATCTTCATCTCAAAATAATACTTGCGAATCGATTCACAATACTAAACAATAGCTTAAAATTAAACGAGGACAAGTTCATGTTTAATAAAGGACATAAATGAAAAGGCAGAATGTAAAACAATAAAATTTTTGGGGTTATATATACATGAGAAACTGAAGTGGTCTATTCACGTAGAGAACACTGCAAAAAAGTTAAACGGGATAATTTACTGCACAAGGAGAATCAGAATTATTAGTACCTTTGAAGCTACTGAACTTACATATGCTAGCTTTCACAGCCGAGCTACCTATGGTTACGTTTTCTGGGGAATATCTTCGGTTGCAGCACGAATTTTCATACTGTAGAAGGGAGCAGTGCGTGCACTTTTCAATCTGAAAAGCATAGAAAGTTGCAATGAATATTTTACTAAATATAAGATACATACCACACCTTCTGTATTTATCTTCAGTTGTATAACAGCCACTACAAAGAAACTGTCCAAATTAACAAAAGAATTCTGATCAGTGAAGAACTATCCAACTATCCAACCAGACAAAAAGACGATCTAAGTATTGTATTCGTCACCGCTTAGTGTAGACACAAAAGAACTATTGGATCACGATATTCTACAACCACCTGCCGCAGTTAGTTAAACAGTTGCCTCTCAAGAAAATAAGAATATACCTCAGAACATAGTTTACGCAAAATGCTTTTTATACCATAAATGATTTTTTCAAACCTGTTTCATTGTATTGACATTTTTTATTTCAATTTATTTCTATTGACATTCTTTATTTCTATTTATATGTATTGTATACTTTGGGATTTAACGGGTATTATGTTTGTGTAAAGTAATCAGTTATTTATTAAATTGGATCTTACAAAACTTTGATTAAAGCAACATTTTTTAAGAAAAACACGTTTGAAGAAAATTTGTTGCAATTGCATCATTTTCAACATGTCCAAATTTATTACCGCAGGAATACCCATCAAGTCTAAAGTGGTAATAAAACTAGTTGGAAAACTGTAAATTACTCAAAAACTGTTGCTTTAATCAAACATTTGTAAGAGAATTGAAAGATAATTGATGATACTTTACCCAAAAAATTGTATCCGTTCGACAAAACTAGCAGTGACGTGGAAAATATTTTTTAAAAGGATTTTTTATTATAGATAATGTTTAATTGCAAAGAAACTATATCTCGAAAAAGAAACATTTGCGAACTAAGACTATTCATATTAATTTTTCATGTATTATCTGCCCTAGAAGTTTGTCAGCGGTTTTTGGAATTACCTGTATAACATGTTTCTACTGAATTACAAGTAAAATTAGATCTAACACTAGACCTAGGACTAGAAATATTCGGGTTTAGCCGTGCGTCTCAAGATGGTCCTAGATCTAGTGTTAGTTCTAGTTTAAGTTCAATGAAAAATATACAATGTAACATTGAATAATACCAGAATAATACTAACATTAGAAATATTCGCGTTTAGACGTATGTCTCTTAAGACAATTAAACCCGATTCTAAAACGTACACCATTATTAGGAAACATCTGTCTGACAAAAATAGTGCGACTTAGATTCGAACAAATACGGTTGTTATTTCCTTTTTTTAAAAAGTTAAGAATCGTAGATAGATCAGTACGCACACCTAAGAGTGCATCTTTACGATTTCAAACTTCGAGGTTAAAATATAACAGCGACGATATGAACGCCATAAACTACGTTATGCAAAACCGAATAAATCAATTCATCGCCATGGTTTGCGATGGATGGACATATATCCCACGTCTATTACTGTTAGCTTCCTTTATCACTGAGCTGTCACAGTGAAGGGACATCTCCTTCATTGTGACACGTTTTCATCTTCACATGTTTATGTTGTACCGTTACCAAAAACTTCTTAACCTTTCGTCATACAATTGGATAATTTTGAAAGGACTGTAAAAAAATTATCATTAATTTCTTTATTTATAAATATGGGATGTTGATTTATGTCTCAAATTGAAGATTAAGATGTTTTTTTTCGAATTCGTAAACAATATTGTGCGCTTTCACTTCTGCTTATAAATTCATAGATATCGAGAAAAATAGGAAAATATGAAAACAAACTAATTTACTAAGATTATAAAGAAATTTATAGCCAAAAGTTATAGCAAATTTTGATGAAAAATAATATTGTTCTCATTTATTTTTGCTTATAGATTCATATCACACCCACACCATTCATTCACACCATTCATTCACACCCTGTTTCATAATATATGCGCAGGACTTCAGCTTCTCAAAAAAATTAAAAGCAGTAGAATTTTAAAACAGTTTCTATCAACTTGCCCTCCACAAAGCACCATTTTCGAGATACAGGGTGTTGAAAATTACTAAAAAAAACGTTTTTTGAGAAGTTTTGGAAGTTTTTTGGAGAGACAAAAAAAATTTAAAATCACAATTGCTAAAGATTTTGAAGGTGTATTGGTTGTTTTTCTCCCCAACTTCTACGGCACTGGAAAATGTACCGCTTTAAGTTAACCATTTAAACTGCCAATATTTTCTATGCAAAAAAAGGTAAGCTTTAAATTTCACAGTTTTGGAGAAAAATTAACTAGTATGTTGAATAGCATGGTCAATTTCTTGAAATAAAATTTTTACTACATTAATATCGAAATATTACGACTTTAATGTCAAAATTCTCCAAACCAAAAATTTCAACACCTTGTATCTCGAATATGGTGAATTTTAGAGGATACGTTTTAAAATTTTTGGACAAAGTATCACTTCCTAAAGTTCTGCTCGTATATTATGAAACACCATGTATATTGTGGTGGTACTTTATTTTTAACTTACAATTAGTTAGGTAACAGTAATTTAACAAGAATGGGAGAATTCAAAAAAATACCATAGCTAAAATAATGATGATATAGGATGACTCATAGATCAAATTCAAGACGAAAATATCTTCTTTAAAATGATATAAGATAATTGATGTTTTAACCTTAATTAAATAAAATTATTGAAATAAAAACTAAAATATATAAGATTAAGCTTCATATTAATTAAACTTAAAAAAATTAATAGTTTAATTAATTAAAATAAAATTCAAGACGAAGAGATTCTCTTTAAAATTGTGTATGATAATCGTTGGTTTATTCAAAATATATTGAGATAAGAATTTAAATATCTAGGTTTACGTTCCAACCTTGATAACGCAATAAAAATGGAGGTGTTAAAAACATGGCCATAACTAAAATTATGGATATAATGAGATGATTAATGTATCAAATTGAAGACCAAAATATAATCTTTAAAATGATATAGGATAGCTGACGCTTTAGCTAGGAATTATTGACAAAAATATTACAATGTGTAAAAATGTGTTTCATGTTAATTAAATTTCAAAAACGCCTTGCTTTAATAATAGAAATATTAGAAGATGAATCATGACTTAAATTGAAAACGAAGAAACGTTGCAAACGAAAATTATGTTGAGCTACATAAAATGTATACAAAATTTCAACAGTATACTTGGGAAACATCTAGAAAACAACCGATTATGGATTTTGCAATCTTTAAAAAGAGGCCTTTGTTTGTGGTAGATACTGATAAAGGAGCGGCTACATTCGCATCATTTGTGAATCGAAATTCAAAACGGTAAAGATTATTCACTTAATAAAAAGCTTACTGTATACTACTTCAAAAATCAATGAATACATTTTTACGTTTTAAATTGCGGTTGTAGACTTTTGGAGGTTTTACATCAATTCTAACTTCGAAGTTAAATAATTTACTCTTCTGGATATCACCACCGACTGCATAATACATTTGCACTTCGAGACCAAAGGTCAAAACAATACTTGGAACGTAACCATGATAGGTTGTTATATAACGATGGATGGATAAATCAAGCAGAAAGTCTAATGTAATTGATGGTGTAATTTCCTTATATGACTAAATATTTGTAAACTGAAATCAAAAGATACAGTTTTTGGAAACACGTAAGAACAATTCGATGATAACGCATATTGCGACCTAAGACTTAAGGTCTTCTTTAACACGGTGTCTTCTTTGAACTGTAGCTTTATTCAAAATTTATTGAGATAAAAATTGAAATATGTAAGGGAACAACAATAAAATAACATTGAAACAATAAAAATGGTGGAATTAAGAAAACAGTCTGGCTAAAATAATGGAGATAATTCTTTAAAGTGATATAGGATTTAGGTTAACGGGTTTGTCAGCAATTATTGAATGGACATTAAAATGTGTAAGATTACGCTTCAAACTAACTCCAAAAGATCGCTTTGGTTTTAATAATAGGCTTAGAAGAATGAATAATAGTTTAATATGAAGGTGAAGATGTCTTCTTTAAAATGGTGTATGGTAATTGGTATTATTCAAAACTTATTGAAATAAAATTTGAAATATGTAAGAGTACGTTCCAACCTTGATAACATTAAAACAATAAAAATGGAGGAATTAGGAAAATGGCACTGGCTAAAATAATGGAGATAATGGGATAATCAAATAATAATAAATGGGAAATCAAATAAAACTTATTTTGTTAACTATGTGATCCATGATTGTAAGTTACATTTTCAAAAATAAAAACATATAGATTTCTTACTTGCATATTTTTATTAAATAATTATCGGTACCGGTTTCGAATTAATAAATTCATCATCAGCCGAATCTAAATTAAACATAAAAATCACATATTATAAAAATTATAAAAATATTAAAGAGATTTCTTTTATATAAAACTTAGTGTCACAAAGGTACTATTATAATAAAATCACGTGAACACTCAAACGAATTACAATACATTAAATCCTACTAACAACAAAATTTCCTAGACATTACAGTTTTACACAAAATCTGTAATGTTTTTCGTTTGCTAATAAACAGAATGCTCGGTTATCCCCTAATACCGGAACATAGAAAAATAGAACTAAAAAACATCGAAAACTTAACTGAGACCAACAACTTCCCCTTTAAGACAATCAAAAACCTTATTAGGGTATTTTTGAAACTTAAAAAAATTAAGAAACTGGTGGCTTCGTAATGGTATTTTGATTATTTTTGCAAAAAAAAAATTGAGTTGGGACATTATGAAATAAATAAGAAAGATAACGGTAAAATTCTACACCATAAATAATACCTTTTTAGGTGTTTCTTGTTTTGAATAAAGCCTATCGAATAAGCGAGTTTCAAGTTTTGCGCACTACGAACTTAATAAATCATGTTTAGAGAAGAACGCATATAAAGTTTTAAGTTATATTTATTAGATGAATACAAAATAATTTTGTGCCTTACCTATTTCTAATTCAGGTATTTCTCCTTCGTATTCAAGATAAGTATCCCGAACAACTTTTTTTTTAGCCAGCAACTTCTGGCGCCCTTCTTTGCTGCAGCTATAACGTTTAACTTCTACCTTACTAATTCGTTTCTCATCCCATGTTTTGCACATTTGAACGCAATCTACTCCAATGCTTAGATGTATGAGCTGCATCATTGAAAGGATACTTTTATAGCCACCATTAAACATACGGCAGCCGTACACGCAGCGAAATCAATAGTCATCTTCCCACAAAATTTTGTTTCCCTTCACATCTTTTCAATAAATCATCGGCAGTTAAATCATGATATATCGGCCGAATTCCGACTTTTATAATTTTGGGTAAGGGGTCCGGGTGATTGTAGTTTGCTAATGACTCATTATTTTTTGCCTGAAATCCCGAACACCATGAAGGATCGCAAAGATGATGCTGCGGACGTTCATTGGTAGATATTTTGTGAAAAAATATTGCCCAAATAGCATCCTTTATCTTTTCTTTACTTTCTGTATTTCGCCTCATACCAAGTCCATAATAAACTGTCAATTCGTGAATTAACTTATCGGTCAGTTTTCCTCTGCCCCCAAGATCTTTGTTCAGTTTCTTTATATTTCGAAAATGACTCCCCCCATACGTTTTTGTACGTGACCGATACACTCTTTTTTAATAGTAATATTTTTGTAAGGGTTACAATCAAGAAACCCTTCAGAAGTCTTGCTGTCACCATCACCCATATAATTATGGTATTGAACAGAATATTTTTCCTCGGAACGTTCGAACATTTCTCGAATTGCAGTGACCTTCATTTTACCCGATGACCCTTCGTGATTTATTTCAAAATCAATTTCATGACTTTCATGACCTTATCTCGTATTCTGGAGTAGATGAAAGTTTCGCCTAGAGGAGATTTTACATTGCTTAGTAAATAATGATTTTGTCTGAACATACAACACTTTTCTGGTGCAGTATGCGATCAACGATGAAATTCCGAAAAGTGAAGAAAATCCACACCGTTGCCATGTGCAATCCAGAAACAGTCAAACCGTCACCAGACCTTATTTTTTCGTATTATATTCTATTTTTTTCCTTCTTATTTTTATTTATATTGCTGCTGATTTTTTCGTACATTCTTTTACGTTGTTTCGTACAAAATTTTTCCTATCCAGCGTATCCAAGTCCTAACAATATGAAGATAAAGGTGATTCTTCGATTAACTTCATAAGCCTTTGCATCAATCAATGGACACGAATTGATAGTGGTAGATTTACAATATTTGCACACTACACCCAATTCTTTTTTACACGGTTTTTTTAACACGATTTTGAAACAACACGGTTCACCAATAATTTTTTTACACGAATTGTTTGTTATAGCACGAATCCCAAAAAAAAAAAGTAAAAAAATTTATTGGTGAACCGTGTTATTTCAAAATCGTGTTAAAAAAGACCGTGTAAAAATAAAGTTGGGTGTACTTAATTTTTGAAACCGAGACCTCTGACACTTTTTTGGGAAAATTCTACGTCACCGTCACATTTTTTTTGCATTTAACTAAGTCGCTGAGAGCACTAAATACTGTAAGAAAGTTAATAATTTGGTACCCAATGTTCTCGCAAACGTCAATGTTGATGTTTTCAACAGTTTTTAATTTTTGAGCAGATGTACTGGTGCTGCTACACTCTTGCTCCATTTCACATCGATTTTTCAGACCAGTTCGATGTTTTATACTAGTCTGTCGTGCTTTTTTCCTCTGATACCCTTTCGATTCATTGGAAGCATCCGGTTTCTTTTACTATTCATTTTTCTCGCGTATGCAAAGTATTTTTAAAATTAAAACTCACCATACACTTGATACCTTAATTAAGCTTTAATATTAATGCCTACACTAGAATGTATATACACTAATTATAAAAATTAAACACTAATTATACATTAACTAAACTGAAATAATGACTAAATAGCTATAAATAAGCACCACAAAGAACATAAACAACCTTTCGCTTGTGATCCACTCTCTTCGCAGGTTAGTTCTTAAATAAAAAAATGTAACCATGAGGCGTTTTCTTTATAAGCAATAAACAAATAATAAAACGTTTAGTGAACAAAAAGTTGAGTTAAACCTGGGGTCTACCTGCCTTTGTAACTTTATAGATTTTGCTGTACTTTTTGAAAAACTGTTTTAGGACATTATTCTTTCAACATTTGAAAAATGCATTTTTTTTTATTTCAGGGTTTGGTTTCCCTTAAAATAGACCCCTCTCTTTTTAAAATTTTCTGTCTGGCTATTTTTTGTATAAATTCTTGTCGTTCTGGTTCTTGTATAGATAAGTTTTAAAGAATGTTTTAATTTGTTGTATTTAAAAAAATTTTTAAAATGCTTAATGTGTTGTAATTCGTTTGAACGTTCACGTGATTTTATTATAATAGTACCTTTGTGACAGTAAGTTTTTGACAGTAAGTTTTATATAAAAGAAATCTCTTTAATATTTTAGATTCGGCTGATAATGAATTTATTAATATGAAACCAGTACCGATAATTATTTAATAAAAATACTCAAGCAAGAAGTCTTTTTGTTTTTATCTTGTTATTGTATGCTTCTTCATGTTTTATTTTTTTAAGTTCTACCTAAACAAATCGAAACCGGTAGGAATCAGAAACAAAAATAACAACATCAAAAAGTACAAAATAATAAGTTTTATATTTGATTTTACCATAAAATCTGGATGAATAATGGAATAATTATAACACATATACAGGTGTCCCGCATAAGAACCGACACAGAGCAATGGCAGGTAGACCAACCTAAAATATGATGATCTAACGCAACTTGCCTTATACCAAGTTGCACCCTGAGAAGTTACAGGCCTTCAAAGTTGAATCTTAAATTTCGAAAAAAATTAATATCTCGGTAATGGATTCAGTTAGAAAAACCAAATTTGGTATACGTTATGAGTGCACCAAGGGCATTGATTGGTAGAAAGCAGGGATCATTTAAAGCATTTCAAGGGGTTGGTTAACGATGATGGTACCCAAAAATTTGAAATACATTTTTAACCTGTTAGCGGAACTTTTTTTACTCTTATTATTTTTTTAAAAACCTAGTCATTTTCATAAAAAACCCGAATAACTAAAAACGCGTATATTATAAATTTTAATTAAAACTTTAAAAAATTATTTGGTTTTATTAATTTTTTACTGTTTGTTTCGAAAATATTAGTAAGTTTTCATTCAGCGCATAAGATGATATGTTGTTTAAGTTTCTGTGAACGAAACTGCAGAAAAAGTGTTGACGAGTATCGCATGTGATTGCTTGGACAGATTTAAAACAATTTATGGGGAATTTCATTTTAAATTTTTGTTTATGACATTACTTTTAAAAACTAGTTTTAAACAGTTTTTATAAATAAATAAAGAACATACAACAAGTAAAACAAATAAAAATAATAAGTAACATGGTAGAAGAAATAATTTAATAGAAAATCAAACAATTTAAATAAAAAAGAACGATTTGGTAACAGTAATTTATAAGTATTGTTCAAAATGGCCACCATTTTCGCTCAAATCACCAACTTTCGATGATTTCAATTAACATTGGTAAAGTACGTATCTTCAGTTTTTCGGGTCTTCTGTGAAAATGCCTAGGTTTTTTAAAAAATAATAAAAGAAAAAAAGTTTTAACATTAAATTGACCATACACTTGCTATCTTAATTAAGCTTTAATATTAGTGCCTAAACTAGAATGTATATACACTAATTATAAAAATTAAATACCAATTATACACTAACTAAACTGAAATGATGACTAAATAACTAAATAAGTACCACAAAGAAAATAAACATCGCTTGTGATCCACTCTCTTCGCAGGCTAGTTCTTAAATAAACACTTGTAATGATGACGCGTTTTCTTTGTAAGCAATAAACAAATAATAAAACGTTTAGTAAACAAAATGTTGAGTTAATCCTGGAGTCTACCTGCCTTTGTAATTTTATATATTTTGCTGTACTTTTGGTATAACTTCCAATATTGAAAAACTATACTATACCTGCACCTACACTATATCGAAATTGAAGAACTCATTGATAAATTCAAGACAGAAGCAACCTTCAAAACAATGCAGAATAAAGAAAATAAACAAAACAAACTCAAAAGATTAGTCAAGGAACGGAATCATAATGAAAGCACACAAAAAAAGGACAGAAGACTAAAGAACGAAGAAGGTAACGAACAAAACTATACGAATAAATTTACCACCAGAAAAATAACAATAGAAAATTCAGTCCAAAAAATTACAATATCTAATGATAATTTAAAAAAACATAAATTTGCTCCTAAATATACCAACCTCAGTAATTTCAACCTAACTGATAAAGACAAAGAAATGCTTAATTTAGGACATAAATTTTCAATTCCTCCTAAGATCCAACCAATAGACATTGCCATAAAAAAGGAATCTCAAATAGCAGGTAACCCACGCGTTATAGATATATTAAAAGAAAACTTTAGTAATATTAAAAATATCGAATTTCATAATGTCAATATCAATAATAAATACAAATCCATAAAAAATAACGTAAAAGACCTAAAGCATAGAATAAACAAAGAAAATGTAATTGTTACTTTAGGGGACAAAAATGCAGGCCTCGTGCTCTTAGACAAAGAAACTTACCTAGATAAGACCTACAACTTCTTCAAAGACAATAATATAAAACAAATTAAATACAATCCCACCAAAAAATTTAACACAAACTTGAAGAAATTAATTAAAGAACATGATCAATCTCTGAGAAACTTTAATATAACACAATTCAATTCCTTAGAAATGAACCCACTAATTCCCACATTAAAATCTTTAATGAAGCTCCATAAAACAGACAACAGTATTAGACCTATTATTGGTAATCAAAATACTCCCACATGTCGTATAGCTAAACACATACAGAAATTTCTATATAACACTTTTAATACCGAAATTAAATATAAAATAAACAATTCATTAGATTTAGTAGAAAAGATAAAAAAAATTAAACTAGACAAAAATTCAATACTTATATCATTTGATATTAAAAATTTATACACTAACGTCCCTGTTAAAGATTCTATATCTATCATAAGAACACACCTAATGAACAATAATCATCAACTAAATTTAAAAAACAAAGATATCAGTAGTTTTATAACAATCTTAGAATTTATATGTAAACAAAATTTCTTTGTATTTAACAATGCCTTTTTCATGATGGAGGATGGTCTTCCAATGGGATCCCCCATCTCAGGAATTATAGCCGATATATTTGTCAACCATACTGAGAAAGAATTATTTTCAAGAAAATATGAAATATTTACCAAAGACATTAGATTTTTTGGACGATATGTTGACGACATATTAATTGTATATAATGGAACTAAAGTTAATCTTATCGCCATACAAAACATTCTGAGCAATATCAGTAAACTACAATTTACAACCAAAATAGAATCGAATCGTAGTAGTAACTTTTTAGATTTGAAAATTTCTAGAAATATTGATAACCAATCACTTAATTTTAAAATATATAGCAAAAATACAACCACAGATAATATCACACCTAAACATTCCTACAATACGAAACAACATAAAGACGCTATGTTCCATTTTCTCTTTAATCGGCTAAATAATATTCCAATGGATAATGATGATTACATTGAAGAATTGCATAAAATATTGAACATCGGATTAAATAATGGATACGATATCTCTAATCTACAATGTATATATAACAAAATACATAAAAACAACATCAACAATATGATATATCCTCGTTTCTACTAACTCAATCTAAATCAAATTTTTATCGACATCTAACAGAACACAATCATAAAACTACTACAAATAAGAGTAATACCCTTTTAAAAAAATTAAAGAAATCTAAAGAAATGGATCTTTATGAAGAATTATTTATACATAAAAATAAAAACAACCCTAATTTATTAAATGACATCACGGAATTTAACGTTACCCGAACTTTTATGAGATTCATATAAATTATGTTGTCGTTTTCCGGAGCAAGTTATAACAACTTTTTACGCTTTGAATACGTACGTTCCATTAAAAAACACAGTTCGTTCTTGTCATCCAGTTTGTTCAGATGTTAAATGTTCGTAATATTGTCTTTTACAATTCATGTGATTTAATATGTAATGTTCAAGACGTTTATTGATTTCCAATATTTATTCTTTTAAAGTCGGTTGATGTGCAAAAAAGTGTTTAATTTTACTCTTATTGACGGTAATTGTAACTATATTTTATATATTTTAAGTTATTTTTTTTTAACCTTTTGTTGTCTCTCTCGTAGTCGTGTCTGGTGACGAATGCTAAGCATTCGAAATAATTATAGCACTTATATTAAGGAATAAAAATCATTGTTGAAAAAACTATATCTATAGTATTTTAATTTAAATACATTGCAAAACTGTTTTAGGACATTATTCTTCACATTCCTAACATTTGAAAAATGCAATAATTCTTTTGATTTTTTTTTTATTTCATGGTGGGGTCCGCCTTAAAATAGACCACTCTCTTTTTAAAATTTTCTGTCTGGTTATTTTTTGTATAAATTTTTGTCGTTCTGGTTTTCTTTGAGACCCTGTATAATAGGATGATTTATGAATCAAATAGAAGACGAAAATGACACTTTATAATGATATAGGATAGATTTAGCTAAAAATCATTGGGATAAAAATGTGTAAGATTGCAATTTAAATTAATTAAATTTCAAAAAAAAAGCTAAATATATAGATAACACTTTATAAATAAAATCATTAACATAAAAGTTTTTAACTCCGACGTTGAAAAATAAATTTTATTACTTCAATCTTACTACATTAATTAAAAATTTTCAAGATTAATATAAGTACGGGACTGAATTTCTAGTTGAGCTGACTGTGCTTGGTAATATTTTTAATTTGTTTTACAACAGTGGCCGTAGCTTTGCACCGCATAGCAGTGACCAGGAAACGGCCCCCCATTGTTTCGCTGATAATATTTTAGCGTCCTTCCGGATTGAACGGACGACCCATTCGCGCCCCTTCGCCTCCACCAACTTTTATAGCACTTCTAGCCGGGCCGCATTTGTTCACGATTTGATTTGTAGTTTTCATAATTTTATGTTTTTTTTGTATTCTGTTTGCCGAACCAGTGGCGTCGCGGGCGGTGGGTGCAAATGCGGTGCGCGGCGTGCGTGTGAAAAATGTCCACTCCTGATTTATTATTTACTATAGCATAGTTCCGCGCCGTAATGCGAATCGTAAATCACGTGCCCACGTTTGTTTTGCACCGATCGCCATTACATATATCGTCGTCGCTAAATGCAAACAAATTAATATCGGCTGTCTCCCCCTCCTTCCTCAAACAAAAAAAAAGAATGAAAAAATTGGTCATACTCGTATATTTCGATTTTTGTTTTTTTCAAAAAAATAATTTAATTTTTACGAAATGTAAGTTTAATACAAATAATTTTTTATGTTTTCATCGTAACTATCGATGGAATCTGTATAATATAAGTCTAATATTTCAACTGAGGCGGGGAAAAAACTTAATAAATAAAACCACGATTTCCTTTGCAACGAAATCAAAACGGTGGGTTTTCGAACTTTGTAAGTATACATGTGAGGTGTGGCAGGAAATAGTCCTTGTTCTAATCCAAAAGAATCCCCGGACTCCAATGTAATCGCAATCGTTTCCTTTTCCAACGAATCCTCGGATAAAGCATCGATGACTCCTTCATGTAAAAAATACATCGTTTGATCGACATCCCCTTGATAAACGACATGGTTTCCAGGAAAGAAAATGATTACTTTCATGCAAGCGGCCATCTGCCTTATTAGATCGATATGGAAATTTTTAATCACCGGATGTTTTCGGAGATGATACCCAAACATGGCATTTAAAGTCGCCTCTTTTAAATAATACGGAGTTTTCTCCAACAAAAGCGGATTTAAAACCCCGCGATAATTCGTCCAAAGCAAATTAACATAAACTATTATCTCGCGATTAAGCGGAATCGAAACATCGTACGTTTTCATATACTCCTTCACCTCCAACGCAAATTCTTTGTACGCATTCCTACTTTTATTGATGGCCTCCAAAATAGCGCAAGTTTCCGCGATAAAAATGGTCACAATAAATCGTCCTAATATTGTGATAAGCACGCAAAGTAACGATACCATAAACGTGTATTGTATGCTAAGATTTGTTAATTGCGCCCCGAAAGTTGTGCAGGCAATCACAAAAATCGAATTTAGATACAACATCGATTTCGAGTCTAATGGAGGGTTGAATTTGGGGACGGTGAGATATCTTGAGTAAAAAAGGCAAATTCCCATTATTTGCACGTAAATCGACGTTATCGTTAAGATGTATAAAACTCGTATTAACGCTACGTTTATGTATAATTTTTCTTGGGTTTTTTCTAAAATATTTACGACTAAATTAATGCGCAATAATTTTACGAGCCTTAACATGTTGAATATGATCGGGAAATATTTAGACCAGACAAAGCAGTATCCAAATAAATCGAAAGGGGCTCCGATTAGAATGTCGAAATACAAACCGGGTTCTTGCTTGACATAATTTATGATAATATCTTTTTTATTACGAACGGGAATCCCATACACATCGATATAGATCGTATGCAGCTTAAGAAACATCCTTATTATAAACAAAAGATCCATTAAATGAAGAATGCTTAATTTATACCAATCGGTGTCCAAAACAGCTTTTTGATACCCCTCATAATGGAACCCGATTAAGCAAGAAATAATCATAAGAACATTATTAGCTATCTGAACAGCTTCGTAATTTTTTATTAAAGGACTGCAACTGAAGTAAAAATCATAAAATTTCCTCTTCTTTTTTGTGGTAACCGTAGCGGTTGCTTCGTATATTTTGTCAATTGAAGTGAACTCATTTTGTAAGAAATCCAAATTCACCATCGTTAATTCCTGAAAGTGGTCATTCAACGAAGCATAATTACTTATAATCTCGTGAAACGTTCTACTTTCAATGATCAACACCTCCAAGTTGCTTCTTGCGGCCATTATCAACAACTGTCTCGTATAAGTTTCTTTACCCAAATTCCCGAATATGCTACCTTCTCTCAACACTTTCAGCCGGTTATGGTCCGCGCCCAAAACGTCCACTTCCCCGTTTAAAATGAAATAGATATCGCTTACAATGTCGTTAACACGATAAATGGTCGCCCTTTTCAAAAATACGTGGTGATTCATTTCGATTATTAAGCATTTAAAAAACGATGTCGGGGCGTTATAAAAAACGGACGTTGAGGCCAACGATTCACTAAATTTACTGTAAAGAACGTCCTCTTTAAAACACGGTCTAAAATAATTCATTATGTGGTTTAAATTTTTACCACTTTTCTTCACCCACATAAATTCGAAGTGGTTTATTACTTCTCTTTTAATTTTTTTGTCAATTTTTCGAAATGAATAGAAGTTTATTAAATTTTTCATTTCTTGTTGGTAAGATGTTAAATCGCTGTTTCTGTAAATTAAAAAACGTATATTTCTTTCGTTTATAATTATTGTAAGTAGGGGTAAAAACGATTTAAATTATATTTTTGAACTAAAATTTTTTACTGACAAAAGTTCACCTAAATTATATTACTTATCATTTTAATTTCAAAAAAATTAATAGAGCGAAATGTCACCAGTAAAATTATTTTGCGAGATATAACACCGATGTTAAACCTAAAATCGTAAAGTCAAGACTTTTACTTTGAGCTTGAAGAAAAAGAATGACTTAATAAGCAGACGTCGAATTAACGATATTTCGGCTAAGTTTGTTAAAAAAAATTAGGGCTGTTTTTGTTCCAAGAGTTTTATAGAACAGTTTTAAATCCTTCTGGGTACACATATTGTATATTAAGAGATTGAGCAGAAAGGTTCAGAAATATTTGAAGCTGCACACTTGAATCAAAAGTAAATCCGTCAGACTCAAGCAGTTTTTGGTATTTTGCTAATAAGAAACTGAGTGTTCAAATTTTACAGAAGCTGCAACATCTGCAAAAATTCCGTAAATGATTTTTGTTATTATAATCTCGGAACATTACAAACCAGGCAGGGCGCCACAAAAAGCTCCATACAAATACAAAAATTGACAACGCAACTGCAAACAACCTTGACTAAGCTAATGTCAAAGAATAAAATAACAATAAGTCGACGCGTCATCAGAAAAGCCAAATCTATACAAAAATAAGTGACAAGTATTAATAATATAAATAGCACGAATAACACATTTGTGATTTCGTGGCGAAAAAAGGCAACTTCAAAAGTTCTTGATTAAAGCCTTATTTCAACGAGAAAGATCCTATAAGATATACTGGAGAAGCTGCAGGGATTCATGAAACCAGGCACAATAAACCTAGTTAATAATATAGTAAGCGATGTAATAATATATCGCGTAATAATATATATACACTATAGTAATAGAGTGTACGCGTGTATTTGCGCAAAGGCAGGCGTAGAGATCGACGAAGCTAAAGTTCCAACAAAAACCAGGTATTATTTCTCAAGAATGGCGAGAAAGGCGATATCGTAAAGTGATATTGAATTCTTTCTGCAGACATCGTTCGATAGGCTGAAGTTATTTCAATCACAAGTTTACGATTAACTCTTGTCAACATATCAAGATAACGTTTATGTTTAAGGGCTATTTTTAAATATATGCCGCATATAAAATTACCTATTTAACCGTGGATAACAAAAGTTTTCTATGCTTTGATGTTGATACTCATAAGTTTGGTATTAGCTTTAAAAATAAGTTACACATGAACGTCGTCTTACTTCTTACCTCTTCAATATGTTTGATCTTGCTTATGCCTTTATTAATAAACACTCCGTCATACTTCATCTTTTCTGCACTTTAAATTACAGTTCCATTAACTAGGTTAAGAGAATTTACCTTCCTTCCTCGTAGTAATACCATTCCTACTTTTTTTGCAATATCAAGTCCCATCTCTTTAAGTTTATTAATTATTTCTTGAACTGCATAGGACGCCTATTCCTGCAATTGCTTCTCATCTCTTCCTGTAACTAAAATTGTCGGATCATCTCCATAACCAGTCAGTTCTCTTTCCTCCTCTAAATCTATTCTCAGAAATTTATCATAGTGTAAACTTTATAAAAGTGGACCTAATAAGGAACCTGCGGTACTGCATAAGTCGTTTGGTAAATTTTTCTATTTGGAGCAATTATATTTCTAGCTCTTAATCATTTCAACTAAATACGGGCTAATATTTCCTTTTATCAGAGCTCCAATTATCTCTTTCCAAGGTGCAGAGTTAAAGATGTTTTTAATATCTAAAAGGATCAATGCACAGAATTTTCTGATCAACATTTTTGTGCATTTTCTCAATGGCTTCTATAGTGGATCTGCCTTTTTTAAAACCATATTGATTTTTGTGTTGAATTTTGTTAATATCAGCTTCCACCACCAGTCGCAAACTTAACAAATCTTCCATAAGTTTTCCTATCACATCCAAAAACAAAGTGGCCTGTAAGCTATGGAATCTACTATGGATTCTCCAGGTGCTAGACAAAAAGTAGGATTATTACCTTTCTCTAATATTTTAAGATCATTTGAAGCTAACCATAATTCCAAAAATCTTCTCTTATTAAGTATTACAAGATCCTTTTACAAAATCTCCGCCCATTAAGATATCTTTATTAAAATATCTCAATATTAATTGCATATTATGTAATAATTCTTCAAATTCTTCTAGCAACCTATTTGATGAAAAGTAACATGATAAGATAATAAAACATGATAACTTTATACACACAAAACCATGACCTTCGAAATAACTTATTATAACAATTTTTTGCATCCGGAACTATAATTATTTTATGTCGACAATGCTGTCTTGATTTTGAAACGAAAAAGAGCGCCTTTAGGAATTAGATCGTTTAAATTGATAACACTTAATCTTATCAGCATTATAACAGAAGGGGTTCATGATTAAAGCCTAATTCCAAAGCGAAAGATGCTATAAGATGTACTGGAAAAAGACGCTTATACAACGGCGGGTATCCATAATCATATACCCGCCGGATTTATAAAAATTCTTCATGTTTGAAGTATGATGAAGCAAATTTCAAAATGTCAATAAAGGGATGATAATAAATAAAAACAAACGAAGCCCATTAAAGGGAGCGAAAATTTGTTGGCTAACGACTGAATAAAATCCAACCATTTGTAATCACAGTGCTTCGCTACAAAAAAGGACATATCATAAAGAGCGACATAGCCATAGTTATAATAAGAACCAGACATTATTTCCAAAGAATAGAGAGTAAAGCGAGAAGAGTTCCACAGCTACACATAGAAAATGAACAAATAATAAGCAATATTGCTATTTCGAACTTAATCCAAAGAAGATGCTTCAAAGCAATGAAATATTAAATACTTTTTCAAAACCCTATTAACCCGAAAGTTCTTACTAGGTCTTACACCACTCCATTTCTATACACAAAAGGAAGCAAATTTGAGTATCACTAAGAACATGCTCCTCACTCAAGTTGAGGGTAACGAATAACGAAGGGTGAGCCTCAACTAAGAAGATGAACCATTGTTCGGAATTTCTTGAAATTTTTATTAGATGACGACACTCCGGTGCATTTCGCTAAACAAGTTAGAGATTATTTAAATACGACATACCTTCGACGGTGGATTGGCTAATCCATTAATCCGCACGTTTATCAGCTAGCTGATTTACAAACCCCCTTTAATTTTAAAAAATCTTTGATGTATTATACCTTGTATATTACCTTAAGATGTGAAATCAGTCAAGGACTTGACTTGACCTTAATTTTTCCAGTGTATCCTGTCCTAGAAGTCTGTGAGCGATTTTTTGAATCTTCCTGTAACAAATTGGTTCTTCCAGATCGATTTATACATAATCTAAGAAATTCTCTAATTAAAATCTCCAAATCCCTCCATTGTTTTTTTTTGTGAATTGTCCAATTTCCGTTGCTTTTTGTATAACTTTTGTGACCAGTCAAGTTTTTTTTATTTCCTTTTTCAGTTCATATACAAATATTCATTTCTTCTTCCAGTTAGCTCTTTTAGTATGTAGTAGACACATCACTATCCTTTTCTTTGGAAATAACTTCTTCTGCTCTTTTATTAAAATATTTGTTTGTATGTATTTTGTGCTTTTTTCATACTAACTTCTACAATTTCATCTATGATTTTCAAACGTTCTAGTAATTTCGAAACGTAACTAACTACTGCTTCATTAGCACAGTATATTCCGTATAAAACGAACCCTTAAAAAGACATAAAAATTGGTTCATTTCAACAAAAATTTAAAAAAACCATAAATTACATGTATCTAAATTAAATTGACCATTTTTTCAAATTGAAAAAATTAGTATGGCATCATGGTATCAAGTTGGGTTAGGTTGGACTTCAACTTCATACCATTCAATATAAGGTATTGGGGTTAATTTTATTTTTTTGTGGTTGCGTTGAGTTTGGATTATAGCTGAAAAAATTAAACCCAATTATTCAAATTTGGTAATATTTTTGTAAACATTCTGGGAGTTCTTCTTCTACGGTTACGTTGGGTTTGGCATGAACTTCTTACCAACGCGTCTATCCATCGTATATTGTATGGTATGAAGTTGGAGCTCAACCGAACTCAACTTTATACCATACCTCATATTGAATGGTATGAAGTTGGAATTCAACCCAACCCAACTTAGTACCATCGCGCATATTGAATTAAACTTAGAAATTGTTTTTTTGGGGTTGATTCTTTTTTGGGAGGTTGAGGTTAGCTCGTAGAAGAAAAAACAAACCCAAAATTTGGAAATATTTTTGTAAATATTTTGGGATTTCTTCTTCTACGGTTGTGTTGAGCTTCAACATCTTATCATCATTTATATTATATGCTATGAAGTTCAAGCTCAAGCCAACTATAGAAGAAAAAGTCAAAGAATATTTCCAAAAGCTTAAAAGATTCGTTGCATTGGGTTGGGTTAGTTAGATTTGATTTGGTTAAATTGGGTAAAATTTATCTTAGAAAAGTGTAAGTCACTTAAGCTAAACAGAGATATTTGCGGGGCTGTTGCGTTAATTCGTTATAACAGGAAGTTCGCTTTAACCGGCTTACAGTGTATATCTGCCATTTTTATATATTTTTTTTCAATAAAGATCCAATTTGCTTCCCATAACATAACACCGCAGGACTTAAACTATGTGCTGCATATGGTGCCTCTTTTTATAGCAAATAATGCGTCATTAACATACTCCTTCCATTCTTTTCTATGTTAGTAGCTCTACGCTCTGAGTATTTCTTTGAACACTTAATGACATTTTTCTACTGCATTTGACTGAGGCTAGTAGGCGAACTTGTGGATTATTTTGGAACACTTTCCTCAGATCTTCTTGTATATCTGAAGAAAATCCAACTCTAGAAAATATGTTCAATAATCCTTTTATTACTGATACTGAATCAGCTACTTATAAGAGTGTTTTTTTTCATATGTCTGGGGAAATGTGGACATCTTCTATATGTGCGAGGTAAACCGTAAAAAATCGATTGCGCATATCTAGATACAACCATTTTTTGAGCAGAAGCTCTTGTTATAAACCTTTGCACTGCATTGAAATTTATTTTCTTTGAACTCGGTATTAATCAGAGAATATACCACAGAGCTCACATAGGAGCAATGATTTTACTCAACGGTAGGTTCCAGGTCACAGTGACATTAAGGAGAATGAGAAAGTAAGCAAGCTGGTTAAAGAGGCAGCGAAAATGCCTTTTTGGAACCCAACCGGCTTGTGGACTACAAAAGAGCCACATAACAAGTAATCAACAGTTGGGAGGCCTCGAAAATACTCTCACGTATGCCCCATTCACTTCTGATTGAATTAGAGAACCTGCATTTAATTCTGGTTACTGTCACTTATAGTGCTACTTTCCATTACAAAAGTTTGTTTGACAGTTCTGATATAGGAACCTGTAACATAACTATTTTGGAACTCAAAATTGTCAGTATGGCTGATTTGACCATGTTTGGTATCCCCATTGTACATCATGCACGTACCTAGTGTCCCTTCTGAGGTGCGGACTTTTCTCTGTGCGGATCTTAGGACGGATCTGATTCAAATATACAGGGTTGGGTTGGGTTAAGTTTAACCATGCATCTGAAAACATTTTTTTTTTAATGAAGGCTTTTACTTCATTAAATCAAATTGGTATATATTTGAACCGTATATATTTGAATTGAAGTAAAACTAGAACTAATACTAGACCTAGAAAGGCTAAATCCAAAACATTCCACTTATAGGTCTGGTGCTAGTTCTAGTTTTATATCATAAGATCAAACTCTAGATCTAGAACTAGCAACATTCGGGTTTAGCCGTACCTCTTTCAAGATGGTTAAGCCCGACTGATTCTAGTTCTAGGTCTAGTATTAGTTCTAGTTTTATATCATATGATTTAACTCTAGATCTATAACTAGAAACACTCGTGTTAAGCCGTTCCACTCTCAAGACGGCTAAGCTCGAAGGCTAAGATTCTAGTTCTACGTGTAGTATTAGTTCTAGTTTTATTTCAATTCAAATACATAGGGTTGGGTTGGGTTTAGTCGTACATCTGAAGACATTTTTTTTAATGATGGCCCCTAGAATTAATAGCGCTGCAAACGAGAGTATATCCAAAACTAAAACCGCATTCTAACGAACACGTTTAGAGTTCATCTATATATCTCATCTATTTATGTGCCTCACGCTGGAAAGAATCTCCAGATCACAGATAAGCAAAAACTATGATAACTGTTTCACAAAACAAAACCTCAAATACTACATTTTCTTGAGAGTTATCCTCACAAAATCTTGTGAATTGTTGTTAGAATCTAGTTCATTAAGTTAACACCATAACTTAGATCGTTTTTTCCCCTTACACGTTATTAAATTACCTAAAAAAATTCCCAGCAACAACTTTTGCAGTTAACCATATCGAAAATCCCGTTCCAATTAATACAACAACCGAGTACATAATCATTTCTTTAACTTGTTCCAATCGAATTTTCGTTGTATTAATCATAGCAAACGACATAACTGTTAATAAGAAATTACCGACGAGGGCGTTTGATGGAACGTACGTTGCGTTAGGCATCCTTTTCGTGATAAAATACCCCGTTGCGCATTGATCCGACGGTTTTAGTTCAAATTTCGAAGTCATACACGTACTTATTAAAATCACCGAACTCAAATAATAAATAGATAATATCACCAAAGGAAGATATTTGAGTGTATCACTAAAATGTTTGTTCGATAATTGCCGTAAATCGAGATGTTTTAATACCATCAAGACACGATACAGCTGCAAAAATCTGTTGAGGCGCAAATAAATGTAAAGATAATGATCTAAAAAGAGATAATCGATGGGGAGGCATGCGATAAAATCGAACATGAATCGGTTTTTCCAATAATATTTAGCCGTTGATAAGGGATGATAAACTAAAAGGCCGTTCGCGTTATAATAACAAACGTGATGCATAACGTAAATGTCGATCCATGAAATAATATCCAAAGCAATTAAGCTGTAAAATATAGCGGATGTTTGATAAAAAACGGCTGTTGCGCTTAAGGCGTTCGAAAAGAACGCAAAAATTCCCCGAAACAATTCAAAAGCAATCAAAAATTTCGAATCGGGGATAATCGTGGCTCGCATCAACAAATATTTAAAAACAACCCAAAGTTTCGGAAACCCAACGTGAAAATCCATATTATCGGACTTCTTTTTTGTAAATTTAAAGTATTTAAACGATTTTTTCTTATAAACGGGTTTCGGTGGAATTCGTTTCACCTCTTCCATTAACAATTTGTTAATCGCCGTTGTGTCCGTTTGACCTCGCATTTCATCAAATTCCCGTTTTAATTCTGGCTGCCATTTTAAAACATACGAAAATTCCTTCGAATTCAACGCTAACAATTTGCAATCGGTACTCGCAATCACCGTGTTTATGTGTGGTATGTCCATGCATAACTCAAAACATGAAAACGAATCCTTCACGGTGATCACTTTTTCCACGCCATTTCTGTAAATGACTTTGCAAAAGCCGCAAATTATAAAATACATATACTTGCAAACTTCCCCCGCGTAACAAACAACTTCCCCGGATAAATATATGTTTACGTCACTTCTTCGAGCAATTTCCATCACTACGTTGTTTTGTAAATCGGCAAAAATTGAGATGTCGTTAACGTGTTTTCCAAACATGATGTATTTGTATAAAATGTGTAAGTTTTTTGTCATCTCTTTGCAAACGGCGTCGTCGTAAAGGAACGAAACTCCTTTATCCAAATAATATTGTTTCCTTAAGTATTTAAAAACTTTCTTATTTATTTCTTGGGGGAATTTCACCTTCGTAAACATTACGTTAACGTTGGACATGTACTCCTTAAATTCAAACGTCTCCTGGGACGTTGAAACTTCGGCCGCTATCACGAACGATTGGGCGTAAATGTAAATACAACAATAAAAGATTTGCATAAATAGCACTATGAAGTAGTGATTATATGGCAGTACGTCCATAAATTGAAACACCGAGGTGTCACTCACGAAATAACTCGCTAAAGCGTACAACAATATAAATCTCGCAGGCGCATTCGATTTATCAATTTCGTAGAAAGTACCCAAAAGCGTGATAAATTCTTTGTCGCAGTCTTTTTGACAAACGAGTAAGTAGAAGATGCAAGTACTATAATAAAACAATAAAAACAAAATCGATAAGATTTTTACGTACGTTATGATCAACATCTTTTTGGTGTTTAATTCGGTTAATTTTTGGACGGCGTCGTTGATTCGATACACTTTTAAAAGTTTATGAATTTCCAACAACAACAAAGTATGGGTCGACATCGTTGAGTTGATTATGTATAAAACGGGCCCAACGGGTATACAACAAAGTATATCAACCAAAAACCCCATCGTGCTTAATCTATAATAAAATATATCCGACATTCTCGTATGAAAAGCATGCTTCGTTTTAACGGCCGTCGAAACTCTTATATAAGCATCGATGATCCAGATAAAAGAAATGATTAAAATAATCAACATCACGTATCGGGTGAATTCCTCCCCCGCGATCGAGCAAACAGCCAAAGGATACAAAATTACCATAATACAAGCGATAAGTCCAACGATGACGTTCCACATTTCAATAAACACCGAGTTTGGTTGAAAAATAAAAGGAAAATTAACGCTGACGAAAACGGTATCAGAAACCAAATGCAATTCGTTTGGAAGAACCAACAAATCTAAATAATCAGCGCAAAAAACAAAATCGTCCAAAATGGTAGATAGTCTTTGGTGCTCCCTATTAACAATAATCCGATCGGATTTAACGAAACCCCTTAAAGTCTTTATCACGTAATACATCGGGAGAAAATCTACATCCTCAACCAACTGATATTTCGCTTTTAAAATTTTAAAAGCGCGCCGATACAATTTCGCCTTCTTATACCTCCCCGTAATCCTCTTTGTTAATTGTCTGAATATATCCGGGTAAAATTTGCAAATACTAATAACACTTTTTCGTTTCAACGTGTATACTTCAGTATAACTTTTCGCAATGACCGTGCAAGTCGATGGGTAATCAATAAACAACGAAGACTCTCCGATGCAACTACCACCCGATAAAGACATTATGGGAGTTTCCCCATTCTCCTCCGAAAGTATTTGTATAATCCCCGTAATAACGTAAATCATCGACGATTTCATGATGTTCTTTTTTATCACGATCTCTCCGGGATAATAAACATTTCGTTGCATAAACACCGATAGACTTCTCAAAAACGATACGCTTACGTTTTTGAATAAATGAGAATGTTTGAAGGCGTCCCAAGTAACATCCAAGGCGATTTCTTTAACGATTATATCCGGCACTATTTCGCTTGGGACGTATCTGTGGAATTTTCGTTTATTTTGTTGCCACGACATCCGAAAATAATTCAAAACGGTTTTCTTAAAAGATGAATGGAAATTTTTCATATCAACAGCGTCTTTCCATCGTTTCAGAATCGAGTTAACTTCTTCGAATCGATGCGCAAATTTCGAGGCGTGCTTCAACCCCGGCACCAAAATACAGGCGTAATTACACACTTGATATGAAACGATTATAAACGATACGAGATGGATGTAAGTTAATATTGTGTACTCGTAATAATGGATGCTTTGTTTTAGATACGTTGCCTCGCCGAATCCTTTATTCGTAACCCTCGATGAGGTTACAATCATGATGTTGTGGAATATTTCGGTTGTTAGATCCACCTTTTCGGTCATCGAGTAAGAAACTGCGACGATAAAAGTAAAAATGAACGTTAACACAAAGATGCGATTCGAGAAGTTAACGTAAAGTTTTAACCCGGTGTTTTCCATCGACATTTTTGAAGTTAATCTTGAGATGTACACAATCCGAACCACTCTTAAAACATATCTTGCCCTCATATAATGAAAAACGGGGTTGTCGGGGTTTAATTGAATCTCGTACGGAAGGACCGATAAAAATTCTAAAATTATTATGTATCCCGGTCTTTCGCTGTATAAATAATCGATTTCCGGCCATGTTATGTTCTTGTAAATTATCATGAGGAGAATATCCAATGCGTAAACAACGTCGAAAATATATATGGTGGATGCAACTATAAGAAATTAATTTTAAATATGGTTTTAAAAAATTAAATAATTTACCTTTAGCATCATAATGTTCTGGTAATTCTTTAGCGTTCGCTAAAGCAAACGATAAATCTTTTAAAACAACAACGGCGCTAAAAGAAATCCCCCCCAAAACGATTATTTGAAATTGATATTGAAATTGTAAAATTAACAAAGTCTTCCAGCCGTAATTAGTCCCCAATTGTTCTCTGGTCAAAGAGATCGGTTCCCTTTTCCAAAATAGGTCGTTCACGTAATGAGCGTTTTTGTTTTTCGGTGTTATCGGTGGGGTTGTATCTGACATTTTTGGTTTTAAAATTTATGTCACAATCTTTTTTATGTACTAATTACTAATATTACCAAGAGACGCATTTTTTTTTGTTTTCGTTGTAATAAAAGAATACAAATTTGGTTAAATGATGTTATTAACACGTCCAAAAGCAAATGAACTCAAGTTTTGTGCCTGCATTATTTAGTATACAGACTGCACGCGGCCGACCTGCGGATAGATGCATTAGCAATAGCTGGGCGACCGTAAGTGGGCGGAGCTTGCGCTCTCAGATATCGAAACCTTTAATGCTTTGAGAACGGGTGGTTTTTATTAAAGTTAGTTATCAATTGTTTTTACTAACCACAATTTGTAAAATTATGTAAAATAAGAAGGATTTGTTAAAATTAAAAAGAAATAAATCCCTGGTACACAGTACTAGTAATTTTCTTAGTTATGAAGCATCAGATCATTTTAGTGCAAAAATATTACAGCAACAAATTTTCATCATAACTTCATACCAATAAAAAAAAATATAAAACAAATAAAATGAAACATAATTCTCCTCATTTATTTAATAAATGTTCAAATAAACCACCCTCTTGAGCTGAACAATAACCCAACCGGTTGTACAAATTTATGTTATTTAAATTTAATTTACCGGTATTTATGCTTATGCAAAATTTTTAGCACTGTTGTTGCTCCAATACCAATTTCACGGGCAATTTCGCGAGAAGATTTGTGCGGATTCAATTCTGCTAATGCACATATTGCAATCTCCAAAGTGCTGATGTTATCTTCTGCTTCATTTTTGTTTTTATTATTTATTAATGTGAAATTTGATTCGAAATATTTCACTGTATTTCGTATGGTATTTGCAGAAGGAATTGGCCTTTCCGGATAGTTCACAGCAAATAAATCGCGACATACTTCCGCAGAATTACCACCATAAAATTGCTTTATCATAAACAACTTTTCTTCGGGCGT
The DNA here is from genome assembly GCA_036711965.1 of Onthophagus sagittarius. Classification (NCBI taxonomy): domain Eukaryota; kingdom Metazoa; phylum Arthropoda; class Insecta; order Coleoptera; family Scarabaeidae; genus Onthophagus; species Onthophagus sagittarius. Next base: position 60,116,511 of record JASERS010000002.1, on the reverse strand, counting down.
ATAATACTCCATTTTGAGAAATTGTGCACTACAAATTTTAGCGAAATCGCTAGGCACACTAACCCAACCACAATCGCTAAACAAATGCAGTAAATGAGTAAAAACCAGTCTTTATCGTTCTTCTGGGATGATTTGACGCCTGTCTAGGAATGATGTCATAGCTCTGTGCGAAAAAGTAAGAGAATTTCGATTTTTTGTTAAAATAAAAATCAATTTTTTAGAACCTCTAAAGATTTCATTTTTAATAAAATTAAAAAGATAAATTCCCAATTTGTATAAAATCGCATTGTACCGCCCTCCGTACGAGTATCACGGCTAGAACGGTGCGGTTGATTACGTCTGTCTCCGTCGCACTACGAGTTTCGTGCGGTTGCAGCAACCTGCGGATAGGGCTTTTCAATGTGTTAGACAAGGCATAGGACTTTAATGAGTTAGATAAAGAAATACATATCAACTCCAATCGGCCTGAGAAGTAAACATAGTATATCTGTTCTGTGTTAACTAATAGAAACCTTATGCCGTTCTTTTCCCACTTACGTTAAGCCTATCCGCAGCTCGAGCGCGAGCAGTCTGTATCTTACCGTATCTATTACCTTCTTCTCCTTCATTTAACAGCGAAATCTAGCGATTATTCTCTTCTCCTTCTCATCCTCTTCCATCAGCAGATACCTTGACCGATTCTCCTTAGTACTCTCAACGTTCAACGTCCCTCTATTCATTCATATTTCAACCCTTCCGTATAGTGATTATCCATTTCTAGCTCCATGTCCGTATACATTTTTCGAAATAATTCACGAGCACACCCTATATAATCTGAGCGTGTAGGTCTAGCGCAATGAAATTTGGTATGAAAAAAGCGCTAATTATCCTCATATGAAGAGCGCTCACCCTACAGGAAGGGTATGCAGCAATGGCGAAACCCTCCTCCGTGAACGACGCTTACCATCGTTATACGACGTGGCATGGAAGTTAGCCGTGGGAGTAGGATAATGTTGAAATCTCCGACCTATCTTATCCCATACATGATCGATCGGACTCAGATACGGTGAACGAGGTCGCCATGGAAGCATTTTTATATGGTACTCTTTCACAAAAGTCTGCATGTACAACACGTTCGATGTGCGATCGGGCGTTATGGTTCATCTAGAGAAGACTTAAGCATCGTCTAAGGTATTGCAGTTCAACGGACAGTAGTACCTCTAAGCATGGTACATCGTATATGTACATCATGTGTAATTGCACCCTATACCATAATGCCCGGTTGGCGGTGGTTAGGGTGTTCTTGCAGACACTGCTCGGGAAGACACTCACCACGTGTGCGGTGAACTAAAATTCGCGTGTCACCGATGGTCAAGTCAAATTTGGATTAATCGGAAAACAAAATGACGGGTGCTCGGGTGTTTTGGGAATCTGCTGTATTACACGACGCGGTAGCACCACCAATTGGGCACGATGGTATGGATTGGGAAACACATGCTAGACAACACGTCTTCTGCATATACAGCCAATGACAGGTTAACGATATGTAGACGAGGTGCTACAGCCAATTATGGCGTACTGTAAACACCTTTATGGAAGCGCATCATATAAAAATGCTTCCATTGTCAGCTCCTTCTCCAGATCTGGGTCCCATCAAACATGTTTGGGATATGACGGGTCGAGCACTTCAACATTATTAAGCTCCGCCTGATAAAGTGAGGAATTGAGGGCGAGTTGAGGCGACATGGTTAGTCACTTCTTACGCTGCGTTGCTCTCCATGTGAGGGTAAGTTATGTTTAAATTATACGGGTGTGCTCGTGAATTATTTCCAACAATTTAGATTAATAAACTGTTGAAAGTAATTCACGAGCACCTTAATTTCCCCTCATGGTTCTCTCAAGATTGTGCAACGCAATCTTTTTCTCCTCCACCCTCACAATATACCACAATGGAGTTTCTATAGCTAACCCTAGTACCCATCTCTAGTACCTTGTTTGTAAACGCTTTAACACTCTTTGTTGTATATATCTCCATACCACTACGTTGCAGGTCCTCAAACATACTTTTTCTTTTTTCCACATCCCTTCCAAAAGTTCTCTTCCTCCATCCCCAAACTTGTCACATAGCCCCGCTCGATCTCTTGCTTTCTAAGCTCTCATATCCCAGATTGAGCGCTTGGATTTTTCATTCCTCAATCTTTCTTCTCTCTCCTTCGCAGAGTTTTGTGATTTTTGTCTTTTCGGCATTTATGTCCAACCCCTTCTGCTTAAAAAATCTCAAAGGATGACACCTCCTGTATCTCCCCCGTCTCTCATACGACGACCACCAAATCATCCATATATGCCAACAAATGCCCCATCGTTCTTCCTATCACCACTCCTCCTGTCTTCCCTCTTCTAAGATACTCCTCCCAGACAGCAAATTCATACAATTTTCCTCTCTTCTTGTTCATGTTGTCAATTGCTCCTTTCCCTTTCTGAAGTCCGACAGTCCATCTGGAAACACTTCCCCTTTCTCCATTTCCTCTTCCAATCTCACCAGCAGTTTCTTGACATTTATGTTAAATACCGTGATTACCATCCCGTTTAAGAGGGTGATTTCTTTGTAATTGTCCACCACTTATATGCTCCCCATTTTATCAAGTGGGCATATAGTCCTAATCCTCCTCCTATCCGGGAACCGTCCTCCTGCATACGCCGGTTATTATCTTCCATGGCCTTTTTTAACTATCTCCATCGCCTCTAACCATGCCACATTCTGTATTTCATCCCCTCCAAACGGCCTTTCCGTCTTCAGTCTTTTCAAGACCGCCTCCATTTCTTTCAGTGTTATCTCCTCTCCCTCTTGCTCCTCCACCGCACCCTCATCCACTTTGTTCAAATAAGCTCTCCAGTCCGTCATTTGTAAGTCTCTGGTGACTTCCTCTTTTCCCTTCTCCACTCTCTTTAAAAAGCTACATTCATCGTTTTCCTCTTTCAACATCTTAATATTCCTAGCCTTCTTCAAAATCTGTTTTTCCATTGACAATATAGTATTAGTGTTCTGGCCTGCATTATTTAATATACCGTGTGTCATACAAAGAAGCCGAAGAAGAACTTTTTTGCAGCCGTCTTTAATTAGAAGTTATTGTCAACTTTTGTTTTTCAAATTGCTTAATATATTTTTTACGTAATGGAATAGAGATTATTATTCTGAATCGGTTGATGTACAGTACATTTACTTTGAATGTAATTTTAGCAACGAAAGACACCCTGTATTTGTGTATTTCTCTGTTATTTACATTCCGATTTAAAGGAGACAGGTATCAATGAAATGGTTTACTAAATATTGTGATTTATGAAGTTGACATGTCAACCGTGTTGATAAGTAGTTAAACGTCACTTTTTTGCCAAAGGGAAAAAATACCTTTTTTTGCTTCTCCTAAAATCTGCTTTTTGTCTGTCGTTTCCTCCGTCAGCTACACCTTCTTAGCATGTGCTCCAGGGTCTCCCAGTCCTCCCCACGCAGGCAATAACACCTCTCCTTATCGTCGGCCCAGTACCTATTCCCTTCTTTCCTCATTTCTATAGCGAAATATGGTGATCATCCTCTTCCCCTCCTCATTCCCTCTCATTAGCAGATATCTTCAGTTTACCTCCTTCGTAGTTCTCTCGATCTTTTCTCTCTTTCTACCCTTCTGTTTTCGATCTTAGTTATTGAATATCCCACTCTCTGATAATATCCTTCTCTATCTCACAATCTATGTATCACCCTTTATTTTCGATTTCCCTATAGTATTCTCCCAGAATCCTACAATAAGATTATTTTTCGATCCTTTCCACTTACTTCACTGCTCAATATACAATATACCACAAACCAATCCAACCCAACCCAAGTACCCACCTCTAGTACCTTGTTTGTACATTCTCCAGACTCCTTGTTCTCTCCATCTCTATACTTCTGCCTTACATATAATTGTGCTCTTCATGATGCCCTCAACCATAATCTTGCCTTTTCCTATTTCCCTTCCAAAAATTCTCTCTCCCACCCCCAAACTTCCCCATATGTTAACTCTCTTTAACATCGCTCTAATGATCAGACCTTATTTTCTTTCCGAGAACCCATCTCCCAGATAGGTATTCTTTCACTTCTTCCATCATCTTCCCCGCCACCTCGACTCCTCTCTCTTTCTTTTCTCCCTTTTGCAAAATTAGATAATTTTTGTCATCACGACATTTACGTCCAACCCCTTCGCCTTTAAATATCATTTCTTTTTATCTAGTTCATCTCCCTCACCTCTCTGGCTATGATAACCAAATCATCTGCATACGCCAACACCTTCAATTCTCCTATAACTTATAACCACTCCTCCTATTTGGCCTCTTCCAAGATATTTCTCCAAGTCCACCACATACATCACAAATAGTGTACACTCTCCCGACAGCTGTTCTGTGATACCTCTTTCCCTCATTTCCTTCAACATATTTCCTCTATCCACCATCAAATATCGCCATCAGGTTTATGAACAAATTCATACAGTAATAAAAGAACAAAGGTAAAATCCTTTTTTTCACAATGATATAAACATTTATTTATTTCTTTTCAATCTGTACTACACGTGTTTCGCTTTTTTCGTAAAAGCCTCATCAGGTACAACTATAAATTCAAATTAAAAAGTTAAAAATAAGTTGATTGTATGAAATAAGTTATAATTACCGTCAGTTATATCAGAGGTTGCAAAAAATTAAGCGAAGAGAAAACTGCGAAGACATTGGATGATCTTGAACTGTCGTCATTGGCGTGAAGAAGCAAATACCAATATTTTATTTAATTTAAAAATTATTGCAATTTTGAAATTTTGAAAATTGTGTTTGAAATTTTTTTGTTAATAAATTTAAATGTGTTTTTATTGTGGTTTTAGTTTGATATTATTAATGTTGAAATGCAAAAGTTAGAATTATAATTAGTGATAAAAACATTAATAATGAACGCTGATGTTAACGTTAAATTAAATTATTAAAGCCCGAGGGCGGCGTAACTGTAATGGCTGAAGGCAAAGCGGGGTTTCTTTCGAGGGTTAAAATTAGATGAAGAACATTTCTTACTATTCTCTACTTCTAACTATTCTGCTACTCTCTTCAAAATATTCAAAACATTTATAATAAAACTCAAAACAATTTTACTAATAAACTAATCTTCCCGAGAACTAGTGAAAAACTTAAATTTGTCTATTCCTTTTCACTCTAATATTCAAAATGCTTTCAATAATATTTTTAAATCTCATAGTTACACCTGTATTTTCCGCTAATAATAAATTAGGTCAGTTGATTGTTAATAACAAACATAGATTTAATCTTAACCAAAAGAGTGGCATTTACAAACTTAATTGTGGGGATTGCGATTGCTTTTATGTTGGTCAAACAGGACGTAACATAAAACCAGATTCAAAGAATACATCTCTAAAAATAATTCAGCCTCTTTTAAACATCTTGAAGAAACAGGACATAAATCAAATCTTTCTAACATATCCCTTCTAAAACATTTAAAGAAATCAAAAAAGATGGATCTTTACGAAGAATATTACATCAGATCCTATAACAACAATAATCCACATCTTTTAATAAATGAATTTACAGATTTTTTCCATAAAAGACTCTTTTCCAGTTTCCTATAATATCGAAATTCCCGTTCTTTGAGGGTTCTGTCACATTTTATCAACAGTTATCTCTAGATTAAAGGTAAATTTTTAAAAAATTTTTTAATTTATGACTAATTTTATTCATCTTTGATACTTTCATTTTTAACTTGTTTTATTGTCGTTTTGCATTTTTTTATTTATTTTTAGAAATGTTCTTCATCTAATTTTAACCCTCGAAAGAAAACCACGCTTTGCCTTCAGCCAATACAGTTACGCTGCCCTAAGGCTCTAATAATTTTAATTTAACGTTAACATCAGCGTTCATTATTAATGTTTTTATCACTAATTATAATTCTAACTTTTGTATTTTAACATTAATAATATCAAACAAAAACACATTTAAATTTATTAACAAATAAAAATCAAAGAAAGGTATTAAATTACCAACCGATCTGTTGTTAACTTGACAATTTTCAAAATTTCAAATTTTCAGTAATTTTTAAATTAAATAAAAGATTGGTATTTGCTTCTTCAACGTTAATGACGAGAGTTCAAAATCATCCAATGTCTTCGCAGTTTTCTCTTCGCTTAATTTTTTGCAACCTCTGATATAACTGACGGGAATTATAACTTATTTCATACAATCTAATTATTTTATCTTTTTAATTTTAATTTAATATAGTTGTACCTGATGACGCTTTTACGAAAAAAAGCACGTCTAATACAGATTGAAAAGAAATAAATAAATATTTATTTCTTATTCATTTATTTATTGCTGCCAGTGGACATAAAACGGGACAGACCCAAAAGATTGTGTCACTACATTGACAAAGACTATTATATTACAAATACATTGTGCGGTTAATTACGAATAAATTAACTAAAAACAATAATTATTCTATAAAGCAGAAAATAAAATTAAGAAAAATAAAGCATACATTTGTTTATGCTACAGTAATGTTAATCAGTGCTTTCTGTAACTCAACGGCAGTTATCAAGCTCTTAAATCTCCTATCTGTATTATTAAACACATCTATACCATTGCCACTAGTATGGAACTGATCACAAGCAATCGCCATCCGAATTATAGGAGAATTTTGAAATAAATTTGTTCTCGGAATGGGAGTATAAAAAATTGACTCATGCCTTAAAGATCGGGAAAGTATACGTATATTCACACATCCCAATAATACCGAGGAGGCATATCTATTGTTGACAATCTTATGAAATATAAGAGCATCGTTACAAAAGCGGCGCTGCTGAAGTGGAAGAAGTTGGAAAGAGCTGCACGCAGAATTATAATCTTTATAGCTTAAATTAAATTTATAGGTTAAGTGCTTTAGACTCTTCTTTTGAATTCTTTCAATTCTATTTATATAAGTGTCATACTGCGGGTTCCAAATTGTAGTACAAAAATTTAGTACACTAAATACGTGGGCAAAATATAAATCTTTTACTGCTTCTACGCTTTTGAAAGATTCTGTGGATCTTATGACAAAGCCCAACATTCGCAGCGCCTTTCCAACCACTCCATCAACGTGACCAGAAAATGTAAGCTTGTTGTCAAACGTAACACCAAGATCATTAATTTGAGATGCTCTAAGTAAGACATAGTTTTCCAATTTGTACTCATATCTGATGGCATTCGAACTTCTTGAAAAAGATATAACATTACATTTAATAGGATTGAGTGTCATAAAATTGTCATTGCAATAGATTTGCAGTGCGTCAATGTCACGCTGCATCCTCGAGCAGTCGAGTGGAGAGGAAATACGTGCAAATAATTTCAAATCATCAGCATACATTAAGCACTGGGAGTGTTTTATGGCTGTGAAAATGTCATTGATGTAAATATTGAAAAGGAGAGGCCTAAGATGGCTACCTTGAGGTACACCTGACGGGACAGACATTACATCAGAATAGTATCCATTAACAGATACTACTTGAGTTCTTCCACGTATATAAGAAGCAATCAATCGCAACAAATAGTTATCAATTCCCATAATCCGAAGCTTTGACAACAGAAGATTGTGATCAACGCGATCGAAAGCCTTACTGAAGTCAGTATATACGGCATCCACTTGAGTTACTTTATCAAGAGAAGTAAAAATATAATTACTGTACTCAAGCAAGTTACTCTCGACCCAGCGACCTGCAAAAAAGCCATGTTGTCTAGCATCAATTTTATTTTTAGTGAACTGAAATAGCCGTTTATAAATTAGCTTTTCAAAAATTTTGCTTAACACAGATAATAAAGATATTGGTTTATAATTGGATACATCACTTCTATTACCAGACTTTAAGATAGGAACTATATGTGCCTGCTTCCAAAGACGTGGAAAAACTCCAGATTCAATGGATTTGTTCAGTATCGTGATTACAGGTAGTTATCATTGTGGAAAAAATTATTTTACCTTTCTTCTCTTATTATTGATATACACAATGAACCTGGAGTTTTTTTTATTATTTGGCAACAATCGCCAAATCCATACAGTTTTCCAGACTTTTTGTTCCCTTTCTGAAGCCCGCCACTCTCCATTTCCTCTTCCAATATCCAAGCCTCTGGTTTTCTTTATTTTTTCCTAGCCTCTGCACAGGCTCTATCTCCACTTCCCTACTTCTTCTTTGCCACTCTGCATTCCATATCCATCACTTGTTCCTTACCAGTCCATGCTTTCTTTCTTCTAAACAAGGAAAGCATCAACAGCATTACAAGCAGGATTTAGTCTTCCATTGACAGTATATTACCTATTTATTGAAGAGAAGATTTATATCATCTAAATTTCTGCCTGTAATTTTGGTCTTCTATCAGTTGTCTACATACATATCTTCTATAAACATAATTTGATCGTGTATTGGTTGTATCTTGTTATCTACCGGTGATATCTAGTCCAATATTGAAAGCCTTGTGTCTTCAACTAACAGTGTCTAGTATTCTGCCAGCAATATCTAATGTTCTACAAGCATGTTGTTATTGAAATTATAAAATTAACAATATTTTCCACCCATACTCTCTCCCTTCTTGGAAATTGATGTCACAAAATCTTTTTTATGTAATTATCAAGAACGTAATTTTTTTGTTTTCGTGACAATAAAAGAACAAAAATTTTGTTTCAAGTTAAATTCTTTGTTTAATTCAAACGCTTTGAGTAAAAACTTTGACCAAAAGCACACCCCTCAACTAATTTAATGAACACGTCCAAAAGCAACGGTCCGTGGAAATTTGAAGCGAAAGGGGGAGCGCAGTTTTCCAGTGGAACGAGGGGGTTCGGGGTCGAGACCTCTGTCGGCTCCAAACTGCCAGTGGAACGTATCTGTTGAGAATCGTACGCGCTCCGTAGATTATGAATGTGTAACGCCATTGTCGGGCACAATGTACGCGGGCACTCGCAGCCTCCAATAAAATGTACAAAGCTCGGAGGAAAGTGTTATTACCAGTCGCAACAATGGAGCCTCGGCTCGGCGCCCCCGCGATAAATATGAGATATATAGTAGCGCCCCGTCGCGGCCACCTTCCGAACCGGCCCCATTCTCGAATACAATATTGGCTCATTCGGAAATTTATATTGTCCGCGACTCGGTGATAAGACCGTCGCATAAATTATTACCGAAAATTCCCTACGTTCACCAACCGAACCAATTTATGATCATTTTAGCTTTGTTTAAAAAAAAGAGCACGATTTATACTTCTAGACAATATTTTAATGGAACTACCTATCATCTGATTACAACTATTTTATGATTCAATTTTTTGAATGTCTTTACTACTTTTCACTTCCATTGAATTACGAAGTAAGTTTTTGCTATCATTGTATTACATAATTGTTCTGTGAATCTACGATTGTGTGCTGTGAGATAATATTGATAGTTTTCATTAAAATTATCATTACGCATGTAGGGTCATGTTCTTAATTAACGAGAGTCTGTTGTTGTTAGTTCCGAAATAACTGGGATGTTGGAAAAAACAGCAGTGTAAAACGCATATTGATTTTAAGTCGAATGTGTGACGCAAACATCATTAAATAAAAATGTATGTGCAGTCCCATAAAAAGCTTTGACCTAATTCAACTAAAAGAATATTTTACTTCTTGAGGTAATGTTTCGAGTTATATCGTATAAATTTCTGGTTGTAATAATACAATGATTTTCTGATCTATTGATTGTATCTTGTTTTCTTCCGAGATATCTGATATCTAGTCTATTGCCTGTAATATATAGCATCCAACTAGCAGTAACTACAAGAGTATCAAGTATTCTGCAACGCGCATTTTTAAATATTTTATAAGCAAAATCTGGTTTTCTATTAAAAGTACGTTTTCTGTAAAAGTATTGAGTTTTTGCCTTTATTAAAATCTAAGTATCTAAATATTTGCAGGATCTAGTCTTTCATTAATTTCCATGATCTGTTGAAGAGCCGAATTGTATCATCTGAATTTCTGCCTGTAATATGTAGTCTTCTGCAGTAGTGTATCACCTTCTACATAATTTGATAGCTACTCTATAGCTTGCAATATTTACTAACAATAACCACAAGCAGCATTGTCTTCAACCAACGGTATACTAGATATTCTAGCAGCGGTATACGGTGATTATATCTATGTGAAAATACTTTATAAGCGCAATCTGGTTTTCTATTGGCTTTATGTCGTTCGCCAATAGTAATAGATAATTATATAAATGACGGCATTATGGAAGGTACTGAAGAGATAGAAAGGGCTGGGAGCGGATAAGATGCAGAATGAGATATGGTTGGGTTGCGTTGGGTAAAGAGTAAGCTGTGTAAAATAATAAATGCCGCATGATGGGGGAACGGATCTCCGGGCAACCAACCTAACCCAACCCATACATTTCTAATATTAATTGACATGAAGTTGGAGTTTAACTCAACCCAACCTAACGAATATTCTAAGTTTTTTGGAAATATTCCATGATTTTGTTTCTATAGTTGGATTGAGTTGAGCTCCAACTTTAAATTATTAAGTATGAGGGATGATATGATATTAAGCTTCAACTTAATATATCGCTCATACAACAAAAATTAAATTTAAAACAACAAAGTATGAAGTAAGTTCAATTCAATATAAGAGTTGGTATTAGGATGGTCGGATTGACCTCCTTCATACCATTCATTATGAGGAATGGTATGAAGTTGAAGCTATTCTACTTTTATGGGCTGTAAAAATAGGCCGTAATTGTCACGTAAATGTGACATTTTAAATCACGACAAACTGACGTAATATTAACAAGAGATTGCTGCCAGGGTAAGCAACCTTCAAGAAAAGAAGACGGGTGATAGACATTATATACTTCTTGAAATACATTGTTCATGAAAAGCATTGTTCATTAATTTAAAGGCAACACTTGATAACGTGGATGGAGGGAAGATATGAGAAGAAGCGAGGGAAATACATCTCACAGAACATCTGATTTAATTAAGTCAACAGCCCATTTACAGCATATTTACTCCTGTTGATTGAAGAGGTATTCTAAAAACAAGATCTAGTTTCCTATTCGTGATAAGCCAACGATATTTGGTCCTTTTGTTAATAATTTCTGCTGGTTCAACCGGATTTGTCTTCCATTCTGCCCACGTTATCTTGCTTTTAGCCAGCAAAAATTAATCGTGAAGTAGCACTACACTTTCAAGAATATTTACCACCTGCAATTAGATTTCAGTCTTCCATAGATAGTAGTATTCTGCAACGAATTTGTCATTTCTCTCAGTGTTATAACCACCATTTCTTCTTGCATAAGAAATGACTAACTTCTGAAAGCACCATCCGCAAATAATTAAATTCGAGCAGTGATATTTGGTATCTCCACTAAACTCTTCACTAGTAACCTCGGGAATATTCTTGATCCTCTCTGTATTCAAATCACCCTAGTTCACCTTATCAAATCTGTGATATAATTTCTCAATCTGTCTCTCTACCTCTCTTTTTTCTACCTGTGTTTTATTACGCAATTTTAGTCTTCTTACCACGATCCGATATGCCTTCTCCTACACATTGTCGTTTAGTTCCTCGAACAGCTCTTTCCATTTACGTTCCTTACTCTTTTTAATCTCAAGTTTCAATTCCCGTGTTGCCTCCCTATACCTGCCTAAATGTGCCTCAGTTTCGATCTGACTCTCATTTCGCTTCTTAAGTCTGGTCAACGTTCTTCTTAACCTTTTGCATTTCTGACGTTTACTTGCAATCTCGTCAGTCCACCAATAAACCGTTCTTCTATTTTATGTGCCATAAAATTTTTTCGCTAGTATAGAATTACACTTATTTTCAATTTTCTGCAACATAGTTTTTGGAAATACTATCTCATTCTATTCAAATAGCCCAACGCATATCTCAACATACCTTCTTAATGACAACTCATTTATATGCCAACCCCATGTTTTTATGCCCTTTGGCTTACGAGATAAGATCATGATATCAAATGTAATTGTTCGATGATCACTTAGATTCTCTTCTTCGCAAACAAAAAAAAAGTCTATTATTGAATGTCCCCTTACTACCGCGAACCTTGTAACATCCCCTTCGTTCACCACTACAAGATTATTAGTCGATGCCCACCAGATTTCCAACAGTCTTCTTCTATTGTTAATACTTGAGGAACTAATAATAGTGGTCTTGGCATTTAGATCCCCCCAATCACTACTGGTTTCCAAGTGCGCTTAATTACCAGATCCATATCATACAGTAGCTGTTCAATGTCTAAAATATCTCCATTAGGTGAAAAATAACACGAAATCACTGCAAAAGATCAAAACACTACACAAATAAAATCTGTTCCAGACACATATTCCATCACAGCCAAATCAGCATATAGTTTCAAAAACATCACACTTTATGTCACAGAAATCCTTATTTAGATACCTTTTGTTCGGTTCACAGCCAATGATAATTGAAATACCCTCATCTCGGACAGTTTGTTCCCTTACTTCTTGAGCCACGTACGTTCTATTAAAATTTAATTGGGCTATCCTAATGTTATTTCCCGGTACATCCCTATTCTTGTTCATGTACGAGTTATCTGTAAGCGCCATTTATCTTGATATTTCGGAGCCCTATCCCCCCCCCCCCTCTTGATTCGTCTCTTCTCAATATTGTCCATTTGCACGCTCTTCTTCTACTCTTCTGATCTATCTCCTGTTTTCTTTTTGATATCAATTCTTTTCTAAAAATGCTACATTTGACAGATCCGGCTTTATGGCCTGCCATATAACACAGAGGGCAGGCCCCCTCATCTTGACACTCTTTCTGATTGCGATTAAGTCCCTTATGTTTATGCGACCCATGACCATAACACCAGCACTTAAAACACTGACTTATTCTAATTCGTTTTTCTATGCTGCACTTTATATAGCCTATCTTTATTTTTCCTTCTTTCAATAGCTTATCAGCCTCTTATTTTGATAGTGTAATTGTAGCAGCTTGCATATTATTCCTCATTGGTCTCAACTCACTCATTTTAAAGTCTACATTATCTCTTTTAAGGGCTTGTCTTATACATTGCATAACTGTTTCAACTTCTTCGCCCAATTTGTATCGCCTCTTGTGACTTTTCTATTATATTAACACTTTTCCGTTTTGGTATTTCTTATACTCTTAACAGCATCTCCAAATTGATTATTGTAAAGGCGTCTTTAATTTCCTAAAGGCGTTTTTAGATACTGTAGATATTGTATATAGAAATTTAGATAGGGGTAAAAGTTTGTTGTTGGTATCATCGCAGAAATTTCCCTATAATACTTTGATAATTAGTGAGTATAAAGCTTTGTAGTAAAATGTTTCCAATAAAATTAATTGTTGAACTACTTAATTTTGTTTCCGCCCGAGGATGATAAATAAGAACGTTTACGGGAAACAAACAAATCCAATAACGTTGGACAATCGCGTAGCGAGCCGCGCGATCTAATTAAATTAATTGGCACCATTTACATCCGGCGAAGCGCGATTTTGACAGAAGGGTACGGCGCGGGATCGTAATGAAAAGCACACAATTATAAAAGTCAAGGACGTCGGGAAACTGGGCGAACTAAAAGGAAGAAATTAATTCTTTTGTATAGGGAACCGGTTTTTAACAGGTTCTTAACCGGTTTCACTATTACAAAGGATTCTTCGTCACTTAAATTTAATAACTTCATTATTATCGGGATTATACACTGAACATTTTAAATCTTGAATGGGAATGTATTAAGAGGTACCGTCCGAAGATGGAAGGGAGATAGAGATTATCTTTTACGATTCGGCAATAAAACCTGAAACGGTTTATAGTCCGTTTCCATTACAAACATCGAAGAACATATTCCTCAGTACGCGACTGTCATTTTGTGATGAAATTCCTACAAGAAACCACAAGAGCAAAACGGGCAAACGGGCGAACGGGCGCGTCTCTTCTTAAGTGTTAAGCTCGAAGTAGAGAACGAAACGGTGTCGCGTCTACTACAGTGGAAGAGGAGGAATTCAAAGAGCAGATCGTCGTTGCGTTTGCAGAGCGAGCGTCAATCAAAGGGGGCGCTCGGTCACGTCTGGCAACTTGGCGTCTCTTTACTTCCACCTTCTTCCGTCGAAGACGCTCACATACACACACGACCGCGTACGTTCTCTTAAAGGAAGGATTCAACTAAAACTCCCTCTTAGATTTATGTCTCTTTTTATTACAACTAAGACTTAGGCCACAATTTTATGATCTTCGTCTCGTTTCTAACATTAACCAATAGTCAGCACTCAAAACGTCTTATTTTAACTGAATTTCGTTCCGATAAATTTCGGATTTGCAGTTATCTTTTCATTCGAATAGAAACAGATAACGTTGTGAATAGTGCCCGGTCGATTTTCAAAGGGAGTCGATTTTTCTCCGTTTACGAATTGTGAAACACCAAAATCCATTTTTCATACTTTTATGTGTTCTATTTGAACGCGATACATCGGCGACAAAGTTTCGATTTTAATGGACAGCTCGGAAATGAATAGATCTTTTGCGTTATTACCTTCGTCTTATCGAACTCAAACCGACCCAAAATAAAAGAAAGGGAGAAAGAAAACGTTTTCCTTCAAAATACTTATTCGCTGGCAGTTCGGGCACGCACACAATGTGCAAAGAAGAAGTGGTTGGTGACGACGACGATGCCTGAGAATGGCGTTTGTAGATTTCGTAGATTTTGTAGTACATGACAAATGCTGTCGGCATCCGAAGATTTCTGATTCTGAAATATGCAGATAAGTCGTTGCTGAGGGCGGCGGTTGCGCCAGAAAATATGATTCGAATCGCAAACTAGGGGGGAGGCGTTTCGAAAGCAAATAACGGAAGGAATTGTCGCCGCCACTTCACGGCGTCACGCTCCAATATGGTTATCTCAGAGTGTGGATTGGGTTCTTAGTGCGACTGATTTATTTGCGATCTGTTGAACAAACAATTTCTATACACGTTCGATTTTTTATTTACACACTAAACGTTTATTTCAAAAAATGCTTGTCAGAATACAAAAAAAATTTAATCTTCATAATCGCTGCTTTGTATTCACAATCACTCATCCATTGTGTAAGGTTTCTGAAAAATATTGTTACCAAATGCACGGCAGTAAAAACAATATCACGTAAATCCAGGGCATCCGCTTATATTTCCCAATAAAAAATGAGCTTTACTTTTCGGTGTTATACTATAAAGTAATTGAAATGAAGCTTTTTTTATGGATTATGATTCAGAATGAAAAGAAAGAAAAATAAAGGCGAAATTCATAATTCGAAGGGTGATTCGAAGGTTTTATATCAGGGTTGAAAAAAATACAGTTTTTTTTTAATTTTTGAACAAAACACCTGTTTTTAATTGTTTTAAACAGTTTTTTTTTGTTTTGTTTTTTCTATAAAAAATTGTATTTTAAACCTGTTTTAAACTGTGTTTTAAACTGTTTTAAACAAGCTGTTGGAAATAAATGAAATATTTAAGAATATTTTTAAAACAAAAATCGAACCCTTACGTCCAAATTCTGCCTTATAAAAACTCTAACTCAAGTGAGATAAAGTATAAACTCTTATTATTCAGGTTAAATTGAACAATCTAATTTACATCATCATCAAAGACGAATTGAGATATTATTATGAAATAAAAATCATTTAGAAGCAAATTTAATCTAGTTTTAACACACCAATTATAATTATTTCGATTCCATAAATTAAAAAGATAAATAATAATTTTTAAACCACCTCTCTTATTATTGAGGTTGAATTGAATAATCTAATTTACATCATCATATCTCAAAGACGAATTGAGATATCGCCATGAAATAAAAACCATTTTGAAGAAAATGTAATCTAGTTTTAACACACCAATTATAATTTCTTCGATTACATAAATTAAAAACATAAAATTTTTTTAAATCACCTCTCTTATTATCGAGGTTAAATTGAATAATCTAATTTACACCATTATACCTTAAAGACGAATTGAGATATCGCCATGAAATAAAAATCATTCTGAAGCAAATTTAATCTAGTTTTAGCACACCAATTATAATTTCTTCGATTCCATAAATTAAAAAGCAAAATTTTTTATATCACCTCTCTTATTATTGAGGTTAAATTGAATAATCTAATTTACACCATCATATCTTAAAGACGAATTGAGATATCGCCATGAAATAAAAATCATTTTGAAGCAAATTGAATCTAGTTTTAACACACCAATTATAATTTCTTCGATTCCATAAATTAAAAAGATAAATTTTTTTAAATCACCTCTCTTGTTTTTGAAGTTAAATTGAATAATCTAATCTACATCATCATATCTCAAAGACGAATTGATAAATTGCCATGAAATAAAAATCATTTTGAAGAAAATTTAATCTAGTTTTAACACACCAACTATAATTTCTTCGATTCCATAAATTAAAAAGATAATTTTTTTAAAAATCATCTCCCTTGTTTTTGAGGTTAAATTGAATAATCTAATTTACATCATCATATCTTAAAAACGAATTGAGATATTATTATGAAATAAAAATCATTGTCTTGTAGTTCTATGGCAAGTATACTCTCGAAGATAGGCATAGGAACAAGAGTACATATTTTGAAACTTGATACTGCTTCCAGAAAACTTGCTACTACTTCTAAATGCTTCCAAAAATCTTGAAACGTTTCGAAAAGACTTCAAATGCTTCCAGAATTTTGATACTTCTTCTAGAAAACTTCAAATCTTTCCACAAGACTTGATACCGCTTATAGAAGAGTTGAAATGCTTCCTCTGAAAATGCTTCCCCTGGAAGCATTTCTTGACTATTACAACTACATACTTGATATTGCTTCTAGAAGAGTTCAAATCCTTCCACAAGACTTGATACCGCTTCTATAAGATATGAAAGGCTTCCATAAAAATTGAAAATACCTTTGGAAGACTTGAAATGCATCTAGAAGACTTGATACTGCTTCTAAAAGATTTTATATTGCTTGCAGAAATTTTTAAGTAAACTTCAACAGTATTGTTGGTTTATCTGGATTTAAGTTCCTATTTTCAATTATTTTTTCAATTTCAATGTATTGAGAGCACGTATTTTCATTTTTTTTCAGACGTTTTCAAACTCTATTCGTCGCCTGATTTTTTTGACATTTCAGATTTTTTTCAGTACCCACACGTATTTTCAAAAATCGATGCCTATATTCATGAATGAGTTTGCCTAAGACTCCATTCTTTGTTTTGCTATATTCCAAGACAATATTTGGTTTGTAATATACTTCGCAATTGCTTATCTCATTTGTATGCTGCATACATGATAAAACTATCACACATTTCTTTGATTATAAATTTATGTCCTTTGCGAAATAGAATCAGGATGAATAACAAGGGCAATATTTTTAGCAAATCCTTTATATTTCTTCGAACAATCCCAAATAATGTTAAATTTTTTGTGAGAAGGTCTTCAGTTAACAATATTCATCATATTTCACTATTATTTTAAAAACTTTAAAAAAATCTGATAACAATTTTACTATTCATTGTCCTTCATTTTTCTCAACTTTTATAAGCCTATCTGCAATTTTTTTAAGGCTTATAGGTCTCCTAGGGACTTGATGCACTATTCTGATTCCAAGGCAGTCTGATGATCACAATATTTGTAATATAAACTTGCATATCACACGAGAATAGTAATACTAGAGAATATGTGGAAGGACAACAACATCCAATTTGTATTTCGAATCCTATTATTGTTTTCGGGTCATTATTGACCCAGTTAAATAGCAATTATTATAGTCATTATCAATTATTATATAAGTTAATATAGTCATATAGTTATATGACTATATTCGTGGCGAACGGTTAAGGTTTTATTTAAAGAAACAACTTTTAAATAGCTTATATTTCAGTTTTTAATTGCAACCTTCTTCAGAGCATTTTTATTGCCACAAATGATGATACAAAATGGTTAAAAATTAATGTAAGTAAAAACTTTACTGAATACTTACTTGCTTTTTGAAATTAGCTTCAAATAGATAACCGAAACGCATGTTTTAATTCAATTAAACTATGAAATAATTTACAATTAAACATTAACAGCAACAAGCTGAAAAGAACTAGTTGAAAACTCAGGCGTAACAAGATGTCGGAAGAAAAATAATGTTTTTAATAACAGCGACAAACGTAAGTTGAAAAAACTAGAAAAACAGTCACACCAAGCTTGTCGCACCAAGCAATGTCGTTAAAATTTAAAATTTAACAAAAGTATACCCGGAAAGCCACTCAAAAAACTAAGAATACCGTACATTAAATTTGAAAAGTTAAACAGACTATAAAAAATACTGGTGACATTAGTGCTAATTATTACTATTATCAACTTTTCTAATCAGCTTTATCAATAGTAAACAATAACGCATAAATATTACTAAAATTTTGAGTGTCTGTCTTGAAATTAATAGAATCGTTTGTGTAATTGATATGAACCATTTCTAAAAATAATCTATTGAATCAGTTATTTTCCGTATGAAGTATTTTAACATTCTCAAAAACAAATATATATCCTGTGTCGGTTGCGTGCTGGGTTAAAGCGCATGTGGACTTTTGTAAATTTCAATCATTTTTATGTTTTGAGACTTTTTTTCAACCATTGATCAGTCTGACCAACATATTTACCGTTACAAGTACCACAAGGGATGCAATAAATTATACCTGATTTTTTTTCCAATTTATTACCGTAAAAGTCAACAGCTTTAATATCATTTAAGCAATTTAAAACTTTCTTTATTTTTTCATTTAAATTGGTGACTAAGGGAGCCTTCTTATATTTAAATTGAGTTATCTGCTCATTCAATCGGCTT
The DNA here is from genome assembly GCA_036711965.1 of Onthophagus sagittarius. Taxonomy (NCBI): domain Eukaryota; kingdom Metazoa; phylum Arthropoda; class Insecta; order Coleoptera; family Scarabaeidae; genus Onthophagus; species Onthophagus sagittarius. The sequence continues at coordinate 60,097,610 of JASERS010000002.1, read as the reverse complement.
GTATTGACGTTGTGTAAATTTGATGAAAATAATAATTTGTTGAGTAAGTTAAACGGGTAAGTATTATTTAGAAAAGATAATTTTTCATTCAAAAACCTTGGATCGCAAATATTAATTATTCAGTGCTTCATCGCTAAGATTGTTGATATTTTATGTCCAAATTGTGATTTGATTTGATTTGATGAATATGCTGGTTTTTATAACAATTAAAGAAAATAACGTTATCTTTGTTGAGTATTAATATAGTATCAAGAAAAGTGATCGAGTTGTCGTTTTCTATCTCTCTTGTAAATTGAATGATTGGATGAATGTTATTAAAAGCCCCCCAAAGTTATATCTATGTCGTCCTTATGTACACCCACCTATTAAAACCTCATCTATTACAAAATCCATCACGAGAAGAGCTAGTACTGGCGAAATCTTAGAACCTATCGGGGTACCTTTAATTTGGTGGTAAACCACTTCATTATAGGTGAAAACAGTGTCAAATTAATTTTAAACCCGAAAGAAACGTATTTTTATCACAATTACAGCGTTCTGCTATTAATTTCTTTTTTTTTTATTATCCTATTGATCAAGTCCAGGGGGATAACAGTAAACAAACGACGTCTAAAGAAATTAAAATATGATCCCGCGGAGTATGAATAACTGCATTCAATAACTAACCAGTGTTATTTCGATGTGAAATTTCGATCGAATTTCGGCACTAATGATACGTAAAATTATACGACCATTGGTGGATTTCATCGAAACTTTATATTTCATGCTTTCCTTAACTTTTTTGATTGTAAACAAACTTCAGTACAAGCGTTAACTTATCAAACAAAATTACATGTCCCGGTCTAGGAGAATATTGAACCGTGAAAATATTTTGAAGTAGACTTGATATTTTGATGTAAGACGACCTAGTTTTAACTTCAATGAATCACGTGTTAAATTTTTTAAATCCTATTGTATTTGTATTCATAAAAAATAATAAATAAAGTTTAACCATTCTTATAATTTTTTATAAATTCGTCAAACAAAGTGTAAATCTTTCTGCTCCTGTAATTTTAGTGTCAAACCTTATACACCCAAGCAGGAATTATCATCTACTGACAAAAATAGTGAGACTAAAAATCTTCACTCCATAATCGTTTGTTCTCCATAAATTGTTTATAATGGCAAAACCAATAAAAGCTTGCAAACTCCATGTTAGTGGTTGAGTGAAAATCACTATCTCCTGAGTAATTTTCGGTCAACGTATAAATAAATCAATTTGTATGTTTTATTATTGAAGTTTATTACATCACTTCGGAAATATTTTCAAATTTGTAGACGATCTTTTAGATTGTTGGTGGTTAATTTTGTTTTTGTTCGTTATATATTCTCTGGTTTAACCCTCACTTTCTTAAATGTCAAATATGTATGTATATATATATATATATATATATATATATATGTATATATGTATTATTATATATATCAAATATATATGTGTGGTCTAAATAACTTCCTGTTTTTGTCATCTGTTGCAGAATCGTTTGTATCAATTCGTACGTTATCATCATAGACTGCACATTTTAATATTAAATTTGCACATTTAAAAAGAAGCCGCTAAGCGTATTTGAACTAACACTAACACTAACAGTAGAATTGATACTAGAACTGCCATTAGGACTAATTGTACAGCTAGCACTAGAACTAAAACTAGAAATCGAAGCTTTCGAGTTTTGCCGTGCTTCTTCTGAGAAGGTGTTTTATATGTCAATGGCATGTTGCACCCTTCTTCAGAAACTGATTTTCTGAAGAATTGATTGACAGAAACTGATTGTCAGAGGCTGATCTTCTGAGCCAGTTTCTGAAGAAGGTTACAACATTGCATCCGAATCGTCAAATACCTTTTCAAAAAACCCACGACAAAGCCGAAAACTTCTATTGTTAGTTCTAGAATTAGTCCTAGTAATAATTTTAGTGTTGGTGTTAGTGTTAGTACAGCTGCTGTTAGTCCGCAGCTGTTTTAGACTGCGAAAGCCTTTTTACTTATATGTATACAACAATACAAACCTTTACAATACAAATGTAAATCCGAATCTTCTCACTTCTTCTTCTCACTGTCTTAGGTCTAGTGTTAGTTCTAGTTTATATCATTAGATCTAACTCTAGATTTAGAACTAGAAATATTTATATTTATATTGCAAAATGTAAGAATCAGTTAATTAAACTTGGTTTTGCTTCCAACATACCAAGTACTGTTGGCAAAATACAAAATCTTCATGGTAGACGTTCAAAAACTGCCAATTAAAGACTGAAGTAAATATTTTTGTGAATTTCTCTTTTCATATTACTTTATTTTAAAAAAATAAATGGAAGCTAGGTGTATTTTTCAGATGAATTTATTTATTCTATACCACCATGCGCCAGTATACCACCTGAATTATTAAAACATTAAACTTAAATTTTACAATTTGGTTACAATTATTACATTTACGCAAGTTCGTTAACTTACGTCATGTCTCATTTTTAAAGACATTTCTTGGTAACAATGTTATTTAATTTGTTTTTTCGTTCATTTGATATTCTGTTTGTTTCTGTAAAAGAATGTTCGTTTGCGGATTGGTTTATTTCTCTTTGATGACTATTTTTTCTATTTTACTGTTTGTTACCCTGGAATGTAATTGTCTTGTATATCTTCTATTATTCATATTTTTTATTGTTTCTATCTCCTTTACTTCATTCTTCGATTTTGAAACGATGATAGTTTATGTTTGTAGCTGTGTTGTCCATTATTTGGTATTATATATTTATGTAATCTTTGTTGGTGTCAGATCTAGGAAATTGATTTTGTCATTTTCCTCTATTTATATAGTGAATGTTATTTTTTCGTGTAAAGTGTTTATGTGTTCGTGCAATTTTCGGATGATGTCTTTGTTTGTTGTGTTTAGGATAACGAACACATTGTCTACGTATCTTATGTAGACAACAAAATATATTTCTCTGTAGGGAGTCTTTATGTTCAGGATTGCTTTCCTTTCGAAGTTGTCCGCAAGTATGTCAGAAAATAATCCGTTTAAGGGTGATGTTATCGGAAGACCTTGATCATATGTATAGAATTTGTTGTTGAAGCTGCAAAATTCTGGTTTAAGTAAATTTAGAATAGAATATAAATGTATACACAATCAATCTTACTACTTATTCCCTGTTCTAATATATTTTCTATAATCTTTATTGTCTCTGTAGTTGGAACGTTTGTTACAAGTTAGTAAAGTCAATTAAAGACTGAATGCTGCTTGTAAAACTATAAACACTGCTGGTTGAAGACATTTCCATTACAAACGACCGTTTATATCAATTTTGTTCAGCATTCAGCACCCATACGAAGTTTCAAAATCCGCCGTTTATGTAAGTAATTATTTTAGACAAGAAAATGTTCAGGCACTACTTCTATATCTACCAGTATTTTTGGTATTACAATTTGACTTTCATGCCTGTGCCAGCAGAAAATGCATTCATTGTACACTGTTGCTTGGGTTGCAACAGATACTTCATTTCTTAGGGCAAGATAAATGTCTAATGATTGTAGCCGCCTGCGTCAGTAATACATCGACTAAACTAAAATTAGAACTAACACTAGCACTAACATTAGAACTATAACTAGAACTATCACCAGGACTAACACTAGATCTAAAACTAGAAACTTTCGGGTTTTGCAGCGCATGTTTTGAAAAAATGTTTGACGTTTCGAATGCCATGTTGCAACCTTCTTCAGAAACTGGTTCGAAGTAACTGGTTCTAATTTTAGTTCAGTTAACACCGGGCGTGAAAATAGAGAGCAACTTTCTTTGATGTAGTTCTTGATATCAGCAACCAATCTGCATCGGAATTGTTAGATAATTCGGCCGATAATCCTAATTGTCAACATTTCACAATTGAAGGAACATCGGATTTTGTCTCCCCTGAGCTTGATAAAGTGAGATCTCCAAGAAAGAAGGTTCAAATTATGCATATCTGATGAACCGAAAAGAAAGCTTGTGCTTGACAATGACACCAAAAGAAAAAGCAGGAAGGAAACGAATCAGGAACACAATTGGGTTCGGTCATAAGACAGACGGCTAATCTTAAAATTTTCTAGGATTAATGTTAGTTCCAGTTTCGTGCATCCACCAACATAAAAAGAACTAAAATTAGATTAAACACTAGTAACTAAATTTAGAAGTACAACTAGCAATATCCAGGTTTAACTATCTTAAGAGGCGTGATGTTAATTTCTATTGATATTTGCATTCATTATAGCGAACGCCAGATTTAGAACTAGAAAGATGAGGTTTTAACATTTTAAGATACACATGTCTTAGGTTTCGAATATTTCTAGTTCTAAGTATATGGCGTTAATGACAAACACGAAATTAAATAGAGATATTCATTTATATTTTATTCGTAACAGTGAATAAAAGTCGACATCAACGAACGTCGAGGAAAGACGATTTTGAGAGCGTCCCCTTTTATAACTCCACATCTGTTTAAATTCCCCTAAAACGCTGTGCTTAAATGAGATATGTGGTGGCCGTTTCGAACAATAAATTCCCGCGAAAAACGGGAAGCAACTCTAAGGGTATCTCGTATTCAACCTTTCTAAAGTGGGCCGTTATAAATACGCGCCGCTGCAGTATACTTTTATTAGAATGAATAATTACTGCGCTTGCTGAAGTAGTTCTGAATAAAATGAACGAAAGAAACGGGTAGTGTTTGTTTTATTTTTTTTTAATAAGTTTCACCAGCCCCATGTTATCCTTTCAAAGTGATCTATACGGAATGGAACGTTTAAGTTAACGTTCTGGCAAAATTACGTATTTGACGTGTTAATAGTCAATTAAACGGAGAAAGAGAGAGTCTTATCTTATTGAAATTATGTACAATTCGGAACGAGCTTCGATAAGATAGGGGTTGGTATGATCATTTGGGTTCACCGCTATCTTGGTCTAGTTTGCATTAATTGGATGGTAAATATGATTTCATTACTAAACGTGACCGAACGTTGTGTAAACTGGACATAATCTTGGTGTACGTTATTGCAAAACTGACTTTATTATGAAAAATGAATGGAACTATTTACGCGATTCAGGTAAATAATAAAGGGAGCTAAGGATTTATTAATACAATATGGAATTCATAAAGATTTTATTGTTTGCGACCTCCCCTTCTAAAGTTATCCCGGGAACTGGGTCAGTTTGCTTAAGGACAGAAGGCTAACAATCGAACTATGTTCTCTCCTACTCGACAAACAACAAGAATAATTTTCTCTGTCGGAACCACAGCCAATTCCGACTAGTTCAAAACGCCATCGTCCATTGTCGTAGATAAATTTGCAAAGAAGTTGGCGTATTGTTCCTGAATTTCGTGGTGCAAATCAACGCAAACTTTATCATTATTATAAATTAATTATTTTAATACTACTATACATATATTAAAGCCAACGTCAATTTCTATGTAAATAGACTGTCTATAGTTGTTCATTTGGTTGTGTCCAACCCGTATTTCATTATAACCTGTTTGCTTATTAAGCTTTGAAAACAGCATACGCTCTAATTAGGTAATTGTGAACGTGGTAGGATGACGTCCATTGCTGTGGATAGTATAAACTTGATGAGGCCGAGCAAATCGTATTGACACCACTTTGAACGAAACTCACCCACAGTTCTCTCGTATTGGAAACGCAGTGGGATTCTGCTGGATTGTGCGAGGTTAAATTAAACCGCCTGTACCGGAACGCGGATAGATCTGGATTGCAATTTCGAGCAACGACAGCTACGCGAATGATGACCCCCGCGCCTCGTGACCTTAATTCACCTTCTTATCGCACAATGAACAATACGCTCTCACAACCCGCCCTCAGGGGCTTTACACAGATTACAAGATTATGAAAATTATGGTAGTTTAACTTTGAACGTTGAAGACCAAAGGTTTAGATAAAGACTTTGATGAGGTTTATTTCATCGACCCTATCTTACCATGTCGATAAAATTACTAAATGTAAAAAAGATTTAACCAATCAACTGTTGTTTTCCATTTTTCCCTTCTTGGCCTTAAGGGAAAATAACAGTCATGGTAAATCTTAAGAATGTCATTCGATCTAAAGTCTAATAAACCATTCAATTTTTTGTGATTTATTAGGACCAAGCTCGTGTAAAGTAGAGGTAAGTTTTTAAGGTTACGAATTACGTTAGTTACTATTGTTATTGTTACAAATATTTTTCTTTAATTTTGTTATTTTCAATTCATTAGTGTACTTATACAAGGTCCTTCATTTCAGCTCTCGTTTTCTGTAACTTATGTATTAATTAAGTTAGGCGTTTAATATTTTGCAGACTTCTACTATATCTTAGACCGCACTTCAGGAAATAATTTTTGATTATACAAGGTGTTCCGAAAAAGTGTCATGCCATGATACGTTTTTCTAAATTGCTCTATATATATTTTCTCACATTTTTGGGTGTCTTTTATATGTACCTACACACCTTTAAAATTTTATTGAAATTTGTGTGATTTGTTGCTATCATCAAAAAAAAATAAACTAAGAAAACTAATCAAAGACAATTCCCAACATCTAGAAGCGTTCAATATAAAGCCTTCAAATTCCATAGAAATGAATCTCATGATAACCTCCCTTAAAAGCCTAATAAAACTCCACAAACCCGAATATTTTCTATTATAGTTAATAAAAATTGGCAAAAATCATACAAATCTACCTACACAATAAATTCAACAAATATTTTAAATGCACTATAAAATACTCCACAAAACCACTAGAAAAGCTTTCAAAATTAGAATTAGAACCCAACTGCAAGCTGGTCTCATTCGACATAACGAACTTATATTCCAACGTCTATATCTGAATAACGAAGACGAATTAAATAACATCGAAATTGACAACTTCTTGACCATTCTGGACCTCACCTGCATATCAAATTTTTCCTCTTTAATGGCCACTTCTACAGAATGAACGACGAACTGCCAATGGAATCACCATATTCTGGAATCATATCAGACATCTATGTGAATCAATTTGAAAATGAACATTTCTCACAAAAATACAATTTTTTCACACAACACATGAGATTCTATGCTCGTTACATCAACGACATTTTTAGTATATATAACGGAAATCAAGCCACTCAAGGCCTTTCACAACATATTTAATAACATTTCCAGCCTCACCTTCACCATGGAAATGGAAGATAAACGCATCTTGAATTTCCTGGAACAAACTCCCTCGAATTCGACATCTACAGAAAGGCAACTTTCACGGATGTAATTATCCCAAAAATTATCCTCTTATAACTGTATTCAGCGCAAACAGGCCCTCTCAGTACAGACAAGCTAAAGATGGAGATCAAAAATATAAATAATAAAAATCGGCCTTAATAACGGTTTCAATTTAGAAGAAATGCAAAACAGCTATAATAAAATACACATTGCAAAAACCAATAACATCGTTTCATTTCATCATTTCGTTCATCATTTCAAAACAAAAACCAAACACATCGGCGTACTTTTCCATCCTCTTCTTGAACAGTAACTAAAGAAGATTCTACTAAAATTCAACATACAGCAGCATTTTCTTCTGGAAAAAAAATCAGCAATCTGAATAACAAACAAAAACCAAGACAAGATGAACTAAGTGGACTATACCAAATCACCTGCTCAAACTGCTCAAAAACATACATAGGCTAAACTGGTAGAAACCAATTAACTCGCTACAAGGAGCACACAAAAAGAGAGAATTCAGCCATCTTTAAACACAATATAGAAATATCTTATAATGTCTCCTCAAAAAAAAAAAAACATAAAACTACTGAAAAATCTCAAAAAATCAAGAGAAATGGATCTATATGAAGAGATGCACATCTACATTAATAATAAAAACAATGTGTTGATGAATGACATCGTCGAAACCAATAATAATAGACAATTCTTGTAATTTCTATAGAAATCGTTACAATTTCAAAAACCGACACAGAAAATGACATTAAAAATTATAATCACCCATGACCTACGCGCATGCTCTGAAGAGCTTGTTTACTCGCTTTTCGCCTGTACTTCTTGAGATAACCTAATTTAAGAATAATAGATTATCACGCTCTGTCACGTACCCTTCGGTTTTGGGAAAATAAAATTAAAAGTATTAAGGCTAGGAATAAATTTATTAGTGTACAGAGAGTGTTAGGATTAAAGGCTGCTAAAGCCTATAGTACTGTTTCGAACGATGCATTTAGCGTTATTGCAGGAATTTTACCAGCTGATTTAAGATTTAGTGAATTGGCTTTACTACAAAGTTTTGATAGTTTAGATACTGGTAAATTAAAGTTAGTTACTGGTTTAAATTTAAATAAAGATCTTATTGAAAAAGAAAGTGAGTTTTTGTCGATTGTTCATCCGGCTAAACGGGCGGTTATGAGTTACAGAATTGTCGGGAGTGTTAATAAAGTTAGTGGTGTTCAGATATATACGGACGGTGCTAAAAGTGATAGTGATGTTGGTGCTGCATTTGTTGTTTATTGTGAAGGTGTTGAGATTTATAGTGAAAAAATTAAGCTCGGTAGTTTATGTAATAATTTTCACGCTGAATTAATCGCGGTTAATAGTGCTATAAAATATGTTATTAAAAGTAGTATTGAAGTGTGTGATTTGTTTAGTGATAGTGCTTCTGTTTTAGAGGGTTTGAAGAATATGAACAGACCCACTCAACTGCAGAAAGAGACGTGGGATTTGATTAGAGACCATAAGAATAGGATCAACTTCTATTGGGTTAAAGGTCACTCTGGTATTAAAGGAAATGAGAGAGCGGATCAACTGGCTAAAGAAGCATCTTTGTTAGAGAATTCTCATGTTGGTTTCAATTTTATTTCTAGACGAAGCCTTAAGAATAAAATTAGAAAATATTTTATGGGAGTTTGGTAGGAAAGATGGGATAAGTCGACGAATGGTAGATTGACTTACCAGTTTATGCCGAGAGTTGGTATTGCTTACAATTTCGTGTATCCAGAAACAATAGAATTGATAACTGGTCATGGTAATTTTGAAGATTACCTCAATAGAATTGGTAAACGTGAATCCCTACTTTGCTCTTGCGGAGAAGTTGGAAATGCTGTTCATGTGTTGTTTAAGTGTGTAAATAAATTTGAAAATAGAAGTAGATTAGAGAATAAAATGATTTGTAAAGGTCTTTGTTGGCCTAGTAATATAGATGATATTAATAAAATTAATAAAACTACCGAATGGTGGTCTTTATTTAATGATTTCTCAAAGAAGTTCATTGATAAGAAGTAATTTTTTAAAAAATATAATAATTAAATAATTTAAAAATAATTTTAAATTTTAAATAATTTTATCAAATTTAAGTATTTTTAATTTGATTTCCGGGACTGTGTTATGATTTGGCTTTCTTTTGATAATTGTATTCTGTAGATACGCTTTTGCTAGCTTGCATGCAAATTGACGCTTATGGGAGGGTTAGGGGAGGTTGGAAAGACGTTGGTAAAGTCAATTTTATAATAAATTATTTTAATAATCTCATTTCATTATTAGTATTAATTTGATTTGTATTATCAATTTGGGTGTAGTACCTTTTGGTGGAGCACCTTAAGATAATTTTTATTTATCTTTAAATAATATATACCTGTCACGTACCCTTAAAGTGTTATTGTGTTTTTAATAATTCGTGTTAGTAACTGTGTAATTCAACGTGTTAGTAGTTCAACTGATTACCACACTGTCCGTTTATGAAGAAAAGATGGTTTTATGTTAAAATGATGGTTTTAATAACTTCTTTACCATACAATTCATTAACAGTAATAATAATTTTCCATTAAATTTAAATATTTCAACCATATAATTTATTATTCCAATTCCCTCTTCCATTTTTCATTTGTACCTGATGATAAATTAAACATAGATTATACCTCGAATACTATAATTATACCTAATTATACATAGATTACACCTCGAATCCACGCTGATTAAACTTAAAAATAGTATTTACAGATTTAAGGAAAATGAGTTCCGACATGACTTACCAATGTACTGCGAAAGATAATGTAGATAGTTATACTGTGCTATCAATGCCGTCTGATTTCAGTGGTTAATGCTCGATACCAGATTAAACTTAAACTTTAATTGAAAATGAAGATTCTTTGGTCCAGACAGATATTTGCATATTTATAGATGGATCATAAACGTCGGAAGTAGTTGGGGCAGGAGGATACTGCCAGAAACTACAGATCAATTAAGCTTACAGCTTAGGTACTTATAGAACTGTATTCCAGATGGAAGTATTTGACATAACAGTTTAAATCCATCTAAAGAGAAGGGTAAAGAATATGAGCGACAGTTGAGCTACTCTCCAAGCGTTGCAAGCTATGAAAACGTCGATTTTGGCTAATGTCTGTAAGGGAACTTTAAATACGTTGAGTTATGACGACAGAGTCTCGCTGATTTGGATTTCAGGTCATTCTGGAGTTGCTAGCATTGAAGCAGCAGATAAGCAGCGATGAAAGGGCAGCGCTCATGCTTTTGTGGGACCAGATCCACCAGTTGGTGTAGCATTTGCGATGGCCAAACAGAGCTATAGATTGTGAATTGAGGAAAGACTTCGCTTACTGTGGACTAGTTCTCCTGAAATGACAAGTGCGAAGTTATATATTGTCATCGCCACTGTCAAACCCGAAAATATTTTAGGACTTTCTCGCAGCAGCATTAGAGTTTTAATGGCTGTCTTTGCCACTGTCGTTTAAAGACATTTCTCAACTTGTTGAGTATAGCCGACGATGATATTATTCCACTATAGTATCAGATTGACGATTTTTGTGAAGTATTTTATCCTCCCTAAAGATATGGTGTAAACCATAATAATGCCATAGATTCTGGGTCTACATATTTAGTGTTATGTAGAGCTTATTTTCTTCCTATGATCCATAAACCCAATACTCCTTTAAAGCCCATTATATCAGCCTGTAACTTATCCGTATGTAACTTGTCGAACTTTTTTTCTAACTTGCTCACCAAAGCTTTGAGTAACTTTACTAAGCTTAACTTTGTAATTAAGCTGGAAAGGTGGAATTTGTTTGGGAACGGTTATAGTTTTAACTTGGAAATATTCTGTAAGGTTGTACGTCTTAATGATCAGATTTATGCACAGAAGTTTAGTGCTATGGACTCTCCTATTAGCCGTATTCTGTTCTGTATCTTTCATTCAAAGAATTGTCGATGACTTTAACACTAGTGTACCTAGGGATCAAATTGATCACGTCATTGATGTGTTTAACTTATTTAATCCTTAATCCAATTTACTGTGGAAACTGAAATTGACAACTATGTCCCTTTAATTGTTTGCAAAATCGTACGTAAGTAAATAACTCAGTGATTATTGATTGGTATACAAAACCCACATACCTACTCAGATCGTTATGTGGTATGAAGAATAGAGTAAGAAGAATTTCTTCTCTCTTGTTCAAGTATTATTACCTAATCTGCAATTAACAGCATACTTGATGATACAGCTCTCTAGCAGTATAAATCTATTAAATTGATGAAAATTCCTAACATAGCTGATAGGATTGATCAAATAAATAAACTGCATTTACCAGCTAATTGTAAGATAGTTGACTTTAAACTGTCTTGGAAACTTTAGTTCTTCGTTTTTTTTTTAACTGATCATTATAGAAGTGTTAAGAAGTGTTGTATATTGCAATTGTAGCAGAACACTGAAATTACGTTCATGCTACCGAAAATGCCGACTGAGGAGCATCAAGCAAACATTTACCTAAATATTTGACTATTCTAGAGCGGAACATTATAATTTCTCAACTTCCATGTCGGTTGTGGCATGTAGACATATGTCGATGATTTACAACTATATATATCGTGTGAATCATGGATGTATAAGGACGCTAAACCGCTGGTTAACCACCGTCAATGCAAATTGTGCTGTTTGGAGATACATGAGAGAAAGTGGTTGAACATGTACGGCCAAAAATCGTAGGAGTCCTGATAGAACTGGTTGTTGATGCTAAAATTTTGGGTTTGGTTATATACCACATATTTTGATATAAGAAGCAAATTTCGAAGAACGTTTTTAGTTCATACTTGCACTTGCAACAATTACTTCGTAAGTGCAAGTATGAACTAAATACATAATAACTGTAGAACTTGAAAGTGTACGTCTCGTACAATGAAATTTGGTATGTAAGTAGTACTAAAGTAGTACAACTTTACCCTCACATAGTGAGCAGCGGTACAATCCTGCTGAAAGGGGATGCAGCAATGGCGAAAGTGGCCCGTGGGTGGAGGGTGCCGATCGATACACCACGTAGTATGGAGTTTATATATGGCTATATTACATGCTCATATAATGTTTTGATGAGGTGCTTTAATTCATTATAATGGGGTGCTATTACCATAATAGGTCAACTACGCATGGATGAGATGCTATTATAGTTTGTTGTACTTCAATACTTTCGGCGGCGCCTAAGAAATTTGTAGAAGAGTACCATATAAGAATACTTCCATGGCCAACACGTTCTCATGTTTGGGGTAAGCTGGGTCGGAAACTTTAACATAATTCGAGCCGGATTTAGCTAGAGGAGCCCTAATTTGAGAAGTTGTGAAGGTGAGTTGTGTCAGCATGATTAGCCACCCCTCCCCCAACAATTTAGTCGTATATCAACTCCATACCACCTAGGGTTGCGCTGCTCTCCATGTGCTCTCCACCAAATTTTATTGCACTAAACACACGCGTTCAGATTATACAAGGTGTGCTCGTGAATTATTTCCAACAGTGTATTTAATATACACTTAATATTTAAAAAGCGAAACATGCTAAATAAGACAATCATATAGCTTGATAACAATCGAACTCAATGCAGATCGGATCATTCTCCGTATAAAACTGATTTGTATATTTCTACATTTAAAGAGGCATTTGTGTAATTAGCTACTCGAGATAATATCAAAAAGTCCGTGTAATGGTGGCTGCCTAATCAAGCGGCGGAATTCTAGATATACAATGTTAAAAACCATGATTATCCTCTACGAGAAGAGCCTGTAATTCTCCTTACATAAAAAACAAGCTTCATACATGTATTAATAAATATCTCATCCGATGCGTCTACTTGAAGATTAATGAATCATCTATAAGAAAAATTTTTCTTATGTTGATAAACTGGGATGAAACGAAAAAAGCAGGAAACGTACGAAATAATAAAAGCGTTTTAATCAAACCTAGCAATCTTCGCCGCTTCTTAGAAGGTGGGGAATTTTTTTTGGGGAAACATAAAAAGGGCGTAAATAAACGCAGTGTCGAAAATCGAAAAGGAGATGGAAAATGAAAAAGACGGTAAGAAAGGAAGTTGAGAGAGAGGGAGAACGTATAGTACGGGGTTGATAATATCGGATTGCCCCCTGGATACTTGGAGAAGAGAGTATCTATAACGGGGTGACATTCAACGATCGCCTCGATTCACTTGTTTTTGTTTTGCTTTTTTTTTTCGTCGCTCCATTTTCTTCTTGGGTCTATTGTTATCTGCAGTTATATAATATCCGACTAAGTCTCCGGTTTCGTTAATAAAGATGAGAAAAGCAATAATACCGTAAGGAATCGACGCTTTCATTCGTAGCTTTATTTAGAATTTTATTGTGCATCGAGGTCACTGTTATGAAGATAATTCGACATTAATCGAAATCGATATCTCGTCGCTATAATGATATAGAGTCATATGGGAAATGATAAAGATGTGAGAATAAAGTGAATGTTCGCTTGCTATTTCACGTGGAATATTTTTTTCGATTTATTGTTTTTTAAAACAAAAAAGTGCATTATGAAAAAGTATTTATGCACATAGATCCATATCTATCAATCAGTGTTGTTAAAATAAAATGCAAACGGGAAAAATTGAATTTAGCAACATGAAAACTTCCATAGTAGACTTAAAAAATTGTTTTGCTCGGCATTTTTAAAATTTTGGTTATTCTATACTTTACGAGGATGTTAGTTCGATTTCGAATTAAAAACGTTTTTGTCGTAAAAGAAGAAACTCGTGCACGCATGTATGTGACAGTTTAACTAACTTTCAGGTGTTCGAGGTAAAATCTAGTTTCGATTGGGACGAGGAGATCGTCCTTGGAGGAAAGCTGCAACTTAATGTTGGGTACCGCAGGTGGTAGCACTTCGCTAAATTCGTTCATATCCATTACGGTATCCATTCCCCGTGGTATTATGGCACCACATAGTCAAACGACGCGCCTTTAAGTCTGAAAATTGTAAGCGAGATGAGCGGTTGTAAGTCAATAACAAAAAATACGGTAATAAATTAAGGTAAAAATCGGAAACTATTTCAATAACGAAACTTCGCTTTTGGTAAACACCGAGAAATGTTTAATATACGAAATTAGAAAATTACAAACATTCCGTGATACTGTAATATTAAAAATTAAACAATTCTTTTCTAAAAAATGTTTCTGCGTTAATCAGACATGAGATATTTGTCAGAGAAAAGAGGAACCTATTTTGTCTCGAATTCAATTCCCCAAACGACAACTGTTGAGGAGACGTGCCGCGTTTTAGATTAACAATAAATGCCACTTCCACGGAATATTCCCGTCTTTCCTTTCTCCCCCCTTTTTCGTAATCACACCTTTTTGTCGTTTTTCAATTTCAACTTTGCGAAAATTTTATAAGCAAAGTATATCGACCTAGATGCACATTTGACCGTTCGTATTCGCTTGAGGTATCAGATGCAATAAGGTGGATCTAAAACCCGATTGGAGACCCCGTAAGATTACCAAGGATTCATCTACGTCCCTGTAAATCCTCCTACGGCAAGATACCGTCTCGGTGGTTATATTGCTTCCCATGTCAATCCGATCTCAATTAAATCGTCATAATTCGTTTCACCAAGACTACTATCTACCGGGTTAAAGGGGGATATTGCAGAAACTGCTTGGCTTTGCACCACATCTAAAATATTCAGGCGACTGTGCACCAGACCTGCTTAAAATTTCAGCCCTTTATGTGTGTTCCCAGTCTACCCAGTTTTCGAGGGCGTTACAATACGACATCTAGTGGTTGAGTGCTGCGTTGCACAAGACGTTACATTACGTTCTACGGTGAAAAGCGAATGGTTTTTAGCTGTATAGTAACATTCGAATGCTAAATTATGGGGGGAGGTTTTTTATTTTCGATTCTAATGGATTTTTCTTTTGCTTAAAAATAATTTACGTTCGCATCTAGTCGTTCATCAACGAGGAAAACAATTCGTTTTCATCTTATTGTAGGTTACACAGTGTTGTTACCAAACAAAAAGTTTTGCAGATAAAATTTTTACAATTTATCTGTTATCAAGATTAATGTAATACATACTAACTCAATGAATTCGTGTATTATTGAAGCGTTTTCATGTCTCAAGCCGTTTCTATGCCATTGGCTACATATTCAATACAGGGTTCTCCACCTCCTTTAGCGCATTTCGCCACACCATAAATGGGACATTGTTAACTGTGAGATTGCAATAACAGCTCCCGTTAGACACATGCAAAGAACTCATCCCAAATCAACCATTTTTTTGGGCACAGAGTAGGTGAACACCTTTGTACTTATTTTATCTTTGTAACTCCTTTGTTTTGTTATCGGTCAAAAGTACGGCACTATAAACTCCCCCTCTCTTTTCAGAATCGTCTTCTTCACTTGAACTTTTGAGGAGTATTATAGAATGCTCGTCTTCTTAGGTAATAATCTTCTGCTTCTGCTTTCTATCCTCATCGTCCTTACTAGAAATCCTTTTTTCTCTCTGCAGCCTCCAACCGAAAATATAAAGATTTCGCGCCTCGTAGATTCAACCACCTCCATACGTACCGGAAGGGGGAGCCAGCTTGTAGGTCTCGCTTAGATCGCCCGAGCTAATTTTATCATTAAAAATTCCCTATCTTTTCCCAGAATCACACTTATTTCTTCGGGGATGGGTTTTGTTCAACACTACGAACGTAAACAGCAAAATAACTGATAAGGCATGTAATAAGGTAGGAGGAGAAAGAGAATGAAAAATATTCTTTGTCGCTTTTCCATTGTTACTCGCTTCGTCTATCGTAATTAAATACCCCAAAAGCTTTTTGATTATCACTTATAAAGATATATAACTTAACTTATGTCCCTTATCTTCAACCTTTCGATCTCTTTGACTGCAACCCAGCCTCATCGCATCAGTCATTACCTCTCCTCCTTTCTCTTCACTCCTTCCTCTTTCACTTCTCCTCCTGGGAGTTCTAAACAAAAATACTACAAGCTATTTGCCTTGCAACCTTAATAATACATACCGTGAACAGCGGGTGATCCCCCAGATCCTCCCTTGATGTTCATTCAATGATTCCTTCTCCATGCATCATTCTCCGTCTCTGTCCGCGTCCCTTTTTGCTTGCCACTCCTCCCTCTCCTTCTTTGCCAATACGGTCTGATGTACTCCGCTTTAAATTTCCACTTATCTTCTCATTCCAGCATGTGATAAACAGTGTTTTCTGGTGTAATAATATCTCCTATTTGCACTGTTACTTACCTTCTTTTTCTAACCATATTACACAGTTGTAAATTACGTGCTTTATATAGTCTTTTTCCTAGGAATATACACATGCCTCAGTGGAACTTCTCTTATATTTACAGAAATAAACCTTAAAGCAACCATGACCAAAGAAAAATTGGCAAAAATGGTAGTCCACCTTTCCCCATTTCCTCTCCACCTATCGCCGCCAATACTTTATCAGTCTCTTAATCCACTCTACCTTTCCCGTGGATATACGCCAACTACTCGTATTCGTACTTGCTCCCTGTCCTCCTTCCCACTTTTCTGAAGTTTCCATGATGTTAAAATTCATGGGCATGGAATTTACTATAACTTGTAGTGCTTCCGTTGAGCAGGTATTTAGTAGGCATTTAGTATCAATTCCCAGCATAACTCCCAAATATTTTAGTGATCGGCAACTCTAATCTCCAATCCCATAACTCACAGCTTCGCTGAAGAAACCAGATATTCTTTCCTGTTTCTGAGTGTCACCATCATCCGTGGTGTAATCTGTAAATCCATCTCCTCCATGTTGTTTATTTATTGATATTCTATTGATATATTGTATTCTATTGATTCCCAGGTGTTTGGACATTTTCGGTCTTTCACAATTTCACCTCTTAGGTCTAGTATTAGTTCTAGTTTTAATTCTTATTTAGCTCTTGGTTGTTGTAAATTCTTCTGAAACCAAAAGTATAATTTATACTAGACCTACGTCTTTTAAGACGGCTAAACCCTAATGTTTCTAGTTCTAGTCTAGTGTTAGTTCTGTAGCTAGGTTGGGTTGGCTTGAGTTGAATTGCCCCTAACGGGGAAAAGCTGGAAAAGATTATGTGATGAACTGGATAAATATGTGTGCGGTGAGGCATCAAATGATTGTAACAAAAAGGTTAAAATTTCAAAAAGAGGTGTCCGATTGCTGAATGTGTTATATTAGAACCGGTAATGAAACTCTTCTCGGATGCAAAGAAGGAAACAAGGATACAGCTGAACTGAGAGGAAAAGTTAGACAAAAACACCTACTTTTACTATGGAGGAGATTACGCCGGAAATATTGTTTGATACCCATAACGCTGGTAACAAAGAACCGCTTTTAAATATAATTAATAACTGTTTAGTAGAAGGAGAGTTTCTTAGACCATGAAAAGTGGCAAACTTGGTGTTGTTTGAAAACCCTAAGAAAGATCTTAACAGTAAAACAACAATGAGGACTACCTCATATGAAGATAAAAGTAGAAACACGTGTTCTCGCTTTGAACTGAGGAAATGGAATGTTGTTTTATTCATAAAATAACAATAATAAATGTTCATGACAACGCCATGGTAAAATTATATACAAATTATAATCGTTAATACAAAATATATAAAAATTTAATTTCAAATCGTGTGGGTTCTGTGACGGTAACGTTACAAACATATAAGTCGATATGCCCAGAATCAGCAATATGTAAGCCGATGGAGACAATGATAAGAGATCGGCTCAACAGAGATATCAGGGAAAACCATATGCTTAGTGAAAGCCAGTAGGGATTCAGAGAAGGAAGATATACAATACACGCCATAAAAAAGGTGGATTTGATTTGAAAAGCCGATTCTAGCAAACAGCCTATAAAAATCAAGAACTGTGTGTGATGGTAACGGTAGATATTGAAAATGCCTTCAATTCTGCTCATTGGGAAGAAATACTGGAAGCGCTGGAGATGGAAAATGTGAGTAAACACCTACGAAGAATAATTCGAAGTTATCTATGAGATAGAAGAATAGTACCAAATGGTACCTAAATGTAGCAAATGGTATCGAAATGGTAAAACGGCTAAACCCTAATTTTTCTAGTTTTAATCTAGTGTTAGTTCTAAATCTACGTTATATTGGGATAGATTGAGTTCCGTCTTAAGAGAGGTACACCTAAATGTTTTTAATTCTAGGTCTAGTATTAGCTCAGTGTTGATGATTTTTAGTTGTTATTTAGTCTTAAATTGTTGTATACTTGTATCAAACTAAAACTATTTTTAGTAGCGATTAAAGTACCACTGAAGAAGTAATTGTAATAAAAAGCGTATTACATTTATTTTTTAGTGCACTATACCCGACCCTAATTCATAGATATGTATGAAACTACTACACAAAACGAGAATATAATCGTTAAAGCATAAAAAAGGCCTTTGTGAAAACTTTTGCTTGAAAATAAATATAAACAGCGATTTAGTACCCTCAAATATGTATAGAGAAAATTTGCTGGATAAATAAAACTAAAAGTAAATGTTTGAGTATTTTCACATTAAATAAATACAAGTGGTAAAGTTTTGTTAAACACGGCGGTTAGCATCGTTTGTCCGATCTCGTCTGAACAGTCACAGTATTTGCACGGTCAAATATTGGAAAACAAGATCTATTTCGCATCAGTCCGTATAATTATGTCCGCATTGATTGGTGGGTCAATAAATTCGGACGTGAACCTCGCCGGACGCGACACACGATTAGGGCAACGGATCGCGTCACGGGCATCAAATATTCGTTCGTGATAATTTAACTTGCTGAAATAAACCTGTGGGGAGCTGCGACTGCCGCCCTATTATCCGATATTTAGTAGTAATTTACCGTAATAATTTAATGCCCGTCTGTGAATTGGGAATTTGCAACCGATGCGTATGTTGATTGGAACTAGCGACCCCTCCTCTACGCGATGACAGTTCTGTAATCGTAATCTCTAAATAACTAATAAATCCAATTTTCAAATCTGCTATTTCATTTCGTCAAAAAGAAAAAAAAAAATACATCGTATTGTCATAGATTTCGTTTTTGTTTGGAGCGGCAGCAAAGCTGACGTTGACGGCAGCTGTGCAAAATGATCCGTCAGCACAAAAAAATTAATAGTATTTGTTATTATTGTGGACATTATGGATAAATCAAGAGTTTGCGTAAATCAGGCCAAGCAATTGGCGAAGCAACGCGCTTGTGTGAAAAAAACCAACATTCTCGTTTACGATAAAAGTAAGCCAAATTGCAATATCGATGTCAAACCTGGAGGATACATAATTCCACGTAAATAAATTCCAATACTTTTTTGAGGATTCTTCGGTACCCTTTCACCTTACATTTCAGCAATAGCAAATGTGCCGGCAAAAAAAATTCGGGTGTGCACCGGGGCCGATTTAAGAAAAATGTGCGCACCCAAACTTTGCGAATGCCCAAAAGTCCACAAAGTAGGGTTAATGACTAGATTATTCCGTCTGATTGGTTTTGGTATAAAACTTGTTATCGCCGGAGGATTGATTTATTGGACATACGACATGGGTCTGTGGGGTGATTCTTACCAAACCGAGGAGCTTTACTTGGGATTATGTGAAACTATCACCCCCCTTATATGTTCTTGTCCACCTAAACCTAGAAGAATCTCCGACGTTTGCGAAAAAGAAATCGAGTTGATGTGCAAAGTAATCAATCTATTCATTATAAATAAAATAATTTATATTCAAATTTCTTTTTTAGCCACCCCCTAGAGAAACGGATGGTGTTTGCAGAAAAGCCCCGAATACCGAAGTAGCTGCCCATAACATCAAATCCACGTGGAATAAATTAGTCGTGTGTACTTTCGACGTAATAACCGATTTTCCTTCGTACGTAAAAGCCGCTTATCACAAAATTAAGTCGCTCGGAGACGAATGTGATGATAAAAAGACAAAATAAAAAATAGTGTCGATGATGTCCTTTGTACAAGTGGTGAGGGTATTAATAAAATTAATAGTGCTGGTAACGTTTACTTTTTAATATATTTTCAACGATAATATTTTTCTACGATCGAAGCAAAATATTGACAAAGATCTTTGTATTCGCACGTTTCGCGGAGTAAAATGCAGTAAAATGTGTGCTTAGACATCTGTCAAGCGGGATCGACAAGCTCGTACTCGTCGTTATGGTGTCACTTCTGTTTGTTTTGGCAAACCTTTTTGCTTCTGTTCACCTTTGCGGAAGAGTTCGTCTTTGCATCGGGTATTAGCGTGTCGTCTCCCGATGGGCATCCACTCCTTCGACGTGAAAATAACGAACACGAAAAGAACGAGACAAGTCGATTTTTCTTTTGGGATATAATACCTATATATGCTTACATTGATATGAAATAAAATAATGGTTTATTATTAACTAAAATACAATGAAAGTTTCCGCTGAAAACTTTACTGCTATGTTTCTTGTACCAATGTTATCTCCAACCACGTTGAAACTTTGCCCATATCAATTGGCCGAATTATCGGTATGAAAGTAGGGTGGGACTTTCATTCCGTGAGATTGGGAGATGGCTGAATCAGGACAAGACGACAGTTGGTCGGATATGATCTTTATGGTCTTAAGAAGGTACTCAAAGGCGCCGTCCTCTGACGACTCCTTAGGCGAATGGCTACCAGAGACCGATTTCAAACTACAAGATCGATTGTATCGATTGGATGAGAGCTTGGAACCGACATTTATCGATGGCAACTTTTTACAGAAGAATATCCTCCTTTGGGCTACATTCTCACCATCCTTTCCTTCGGCTTCCATTAACACTTCCTCATAACGCAGGCTTGCATGTTGTCAAGAGCGGCAAAAGTGGAATGACGTCAACGGAATAACATCGCCTTCAGTGATGAAATAAAGTTTTGTTTATAAGTGAATCATGGTTGTAAAAGGGTGGGAGATATGAGGAAAGACAAAATTTAGAATTCATTCAACGACGACACACAGCCATAACACCTGGGATATGGTTTGGGAGGCGACATGTGCTGAACAACTGTTATCTCTTACTTTCATTCCAGGGAGATTAAATGCACATCGTTACATAAACAACTCTCTAGAACCAATTTTAGTATCTTATATTCAGGCATTCTGCAATGCCAGCTTCCAACAGGATAACGCAGCAGTATGGGCTGCGGTTACAAAAAGGTTCCTGGAGTAGGTTGGATTGCAGATTTTACTTTATTTATCAACGATTAAAGCGATTAAAGCACCGATAATCAAATTGATGATCTTCGACACCATCTAGAGGAGGAGTGGGCAAAATTAGTAGTGATTTTATCAACATTTAGTAGATCGACTACTGTATGCAATTTAGCTTGTTGAGAAAATTAAATCTTTGTCCAAATAATGATCCAAATGCGTGGTCTATTTTGCTAGAGATTGAGGGCAGAAATAAGTTCGGTCGACTTCAAAGATGTCGGCCTCCTCCAAGAAATCTGATTTACTTATAAATATGCAGCACGTATTGTGACAATCGAATGCAGTTCATAATGCTGGGTAGACTTTTAGTACATTTGTTTATTCCAAATACATGGGATCTTGCGTGAGTCTGAATCTATCTTGCTTAAGGTTGACGGCAGAAATAATTTCGGTCGACTTTGAAGACATGGACCGCCTCCAAGAAATCTGATATATTTATACATACGATCCAGCACATATTGTGAAAATCACATGCAATTCAGAATGTTACATAGAGTTTGAGAGTATCAAATTTTCGAGAAAGTTCAATGACATAGTACCTTACGTGAGTCTGAGTTTACTTTGTTCGAGATACACGGAAGAAATATTTTCGAAGTCGACCGCCTCCAAGAAATCTGATTTATTTATAAATATGATCCAACACATATTGTGAAAATAGCATACAATTTATAATATTGAATAGACTTAGAGCACTGACATTAAATCTAAATACATAGGCTCTTAGGTGAGTCTGAGTCTGTCTTGATAAGAAGGTTGATGGCAGAAATAATCTCGGTTGACTTCGAAAACATTCGGCTGTCTCGAAGAAATCCAATTTTCTCTTACAAATATAATTGAGCATTGTGACAATCGTATGCAATATAGAGTATGAAGAATGACTTCGAAAGAAGTCAAGAAGCAGTTTGTCGACTCATAGAGTTTCAATGAATCTTATGTAGATACTGATTTTTAATATTCCAACTTAGCCAAATCATCATAAATTTGCTCTTAACGTCCAGCTTTTCAAAACATATTCAATACCAAATCATTGGTTCAAATTCTTCATTGATTTGTTGAGCAAAATATTTGTTTGTTTTTCTGCAAGAAATTTAGGAGTTAGTACTCTCATTGTTCAGTAAGGAAGCTCGAAAATGAAGTGGTAGATAAGTTAGTACATTTATCATAAATTTTCTCTTTACAGCCAGCTTTTCAGAAAATATTCAATGCTCAATGATTGATTCTTAAACAAATTAACCGGATATTCGTTATCATGGTTGTTAAATGCGCATTACATCTTCTTCGCTCCATTAGCAATGTCGCTTGATAATTCACTTGGTTGGTTTTGGTTGGCTTAATTTAGGGAGGTTGTGGTACAAAATTTTCAAATTTATAGAACAAAATCTCTGTTCGTTTTTCTGCAGCAAATTGAGGAATTAGTACTCCCATTGATCATCAAAGAAGCTCGAAAATGAAGTGGTAGATAAGTTAGCTTATTTGTTGTTAAATGCACTGCCATTATATCTTCTTCGTTTCAACAAATGTCGTTTGACAATTCACTGGGTTGGATTGGGTTGATTTATTATTTATGATTATTGGTTTATGGTTATATTGTACTCGTTTCTCTGCAACAACTTGAGGAATACTTAAGAGTAATTGTTGCCATTAAAGAAGTTCGAAAGGGGTAGTTGCCCTCAAAGGAGCTAAGAAAATAGAGTTGCCGACAAATTAGCCGAAAAAATCAATGCAAAGATTTTGGAAAGCAATGTTAATAGCTTTAACCTAATACACACATATAACCTTGATTGACATCGAAGACATCGACCCCAAGAAATACGATTAACTGGTAAATATGATCCAGTACGCATTGTAAATCGTGCTACCTGAAGAAATATTTTTCTGCCTCATTAAATTTCAATTAATCTTATGTAATTGATTTCTAACTTATTGTTAGGTTGCTATTTGTATTGTACAGTTGATATTTGCTGCAACCTTTAATAACTGCAAAATTTTCATATACATGGCTTTCCATTAATAATTTTGTCAATGTATTCGGCAGTATGTCCACGATGGACTGCTGAACTGTTCGCGATCGACCTATCCATCGCGATCAACTGTTGCCCGCCCCTGATGTAGAGGTGGCATGAAACGACATACACCAGAAAGACATCGACTACTTCATAGACAGTATGGTATTGTTGCCAGCTCTGGTAAAATTTCACCACATCTGATGTTTTTTCTAAAGACATGGTCAACTAGTTGGCGCCATAAGCTATTACTGTTCCAAAGACTGTACGTTATCTTAAATACTACCACTTATTGGCAGCATGAGCTATTACATCTTCAAAGTCCTACTCACCAATTTGAACTGTACTAACTTGTTGGCAGCATGACCTGTTATTATTCCAAACACTATATATTGTCTTAAAGACTGCCAACTTGTTGGTAGCATGAGCTATTATGTCACCAAACACAGCACATTATCTTAAAAGTTGCCACTTATTGGCAGTAGGAGGTATTACTGCTTCGCAGACTATATCTTATCTTTACGACTACCATCTTGTTGGCCAAGTTGTTGGCAGCATGAGCTATTATGTCACCAAAGTCCTACTCATCAGTTTAAAGTCTGCCAACTTGTCGACAGCATGGGCTATTTCTGTATATTATCTTAAGGACTGTCAACATGTTTACAGTTTAAACTACTGTCAATTGCTCCAAACAAAACACATACATAGTGTAAAGGACTGTATCTTAAGGTTTATGCCCGGTATCTCGTATGTTATAGTATTGAGTAGATATCGGAGCGACAGTTATTGGATCGATATCTTTTATCGAGTCGATATCGCCTATTGGTGCTCTGGTACGAACTGATAGACACGTAATGCATATAATAGTTATCGTACGGTTTTTGACAATTTTATCAAAAAATCGGTTGCTTGTTTATTCTCGTCGAAAATTTTGAACAAATAATTCGTAAAATTATTTATATATTATATTTGAGATGAAAACGGAACAAGTACAGCGAAGTATCTAGCAATAAAACACTATAGCTAACATAAACAAATAATTTTTTAACAAGAATTTAAAAATTGCTAAACAAGAAATTGATAATAATGAAAATTAACAAAATATCAAATAATAACGAAAATGATTAGTAAAAGAACATAATTAACAAATACGAAAACCTTTTAAAAGCTCATTTACATAGAGAACAATTGTAGGAAAATTAATAAAAAAAATAAAAAAATCGTATTTATTGATGTTTATTGTTTAAAAAATAAAGAGTATAAATTTAACTTATGTAAACGATACGAGAAAGATGCGAACTGACATACGAACGAATTTAAATAAATAATTATTCAGGAAACGATCTATTATGAAATGAACTACTTTATTTTATACTGATATTTCGACTGTTTATTTCAGTCTTCATCAGAGTACACTGAAATGAAGTAAATAACAATGAAATACAATAATCAAAACAGATTAGAATACGTACAAAGTTGTGTTCCTTATTTAATAATATCATTAAAATTATTGAAAAAACGCTACCACAGATCACCTTTTAGACGAGAATGAATGACATATTAAATTATAAAATACCATAAACAACCCGTTATATCAAATGTATAACTACTTTTTAGGAAACATTTTTGAAATCATCGAATAAGTTGAAAAAGATAAAAATAAATATTACTAAGATTTTCTGTGTCTGTTTGAAATTAACATTATTTTCTGAAAATCCTCTATTTATTTCAGTTCATGTGGTACATTTCGAGAAATAATCTGTTGTGATAATTTGATTCTTTGTCTAAAATTATTGCATTTTCAAAATCAAACTGATGGTTTAGGTCAACTGCCTGTTTGGATAGAGCACATGATGTTTTTTTCAATTTTGTATCACTTTTATGTTTATTAATTCTACTCTTTAACCATTGTTTTGTTTGTCCAATATATTTTTTATTTAAAATATAAAGTAACACAACTTCTTTACTTGCTATTGTTTATTTGTTCGGTACTGGTTTCGAGTTTTACAATCTCATCATCAGCCGAATGTCAAAATATTAAAATACTACAAAATGGTAATAAATATATAAAACATTTACACAGAACAATTTACACGAACTACATAAATACAGAAGAAAACTTGAAAATGTCATTTTGTAGTATTTTAATATTTTGACATTCGGCTGATGATGAGATTGTAAAACTCGAAACCGGTACCGAACAAATAAACAATAGCAATTAAAGAAGTTGTGTTACTTTATATTTTAAATATTTAATAAACTTGCAACATGGATTCAAACAAACAATATATTTTTTATTGCAGTCTTTACAATTAACACAATATATAAGTCCCAATTGTAGACATTTTTCCGTTTTATCTTTTAATGTTGACAAGTAATTGGTCAATTTATTTGGGTAAATGTTAATAAGTGTTAAACCATCGGTTTTCAAATGCACTCTAAGTAATTCTGTTAATCCAGGAATATGTGGAATTTTTTTATATTGTTGAATTTGTTGGGATGTGTTAAGATTTTGATTTATGTTATGTTGTAAGTTTGTAGAAAACAGTAATATGTTAAGGAGCTTCTTTGGGTAACCATTGTTTTCAAACATATTACACAGATTTTTAGATTCTTTTCCTTAAATTTTGATTCGACTATTATTACAAATTCTATGTTTCAAGGCAAGTACAGTAGCAACTTTATGTTTAAATGTGTGATTGGAGTGGAAATTTAAAAATCTACCAGAGTATGTTGGTTTTCTGTACCAATCGAAAATAATACGGTTGTTTTCATCTCTGATTATCATAGTGTCCAAAAAGGGAATGTTTCTATTGATTTTCCTTTCCACAGTAAAACGAATGTTAGGATAAAAGTTATTAAAAATATACAAAATGTTATCAATATTATCTTCTCTACATGCTAAAATTAGATCGTCAACATATTTTTTGATGAACGTTAACTGTAAATCTTTTGTTTATAAAATCTTGTCTACACAATGATCCATAACCATTAAGGCTAAAATTAGGTCCTAAAGATAATAAATCTTCTTCATTGTTTGGTATATTAACAGATGTTAAATTTACTACCCACATACTATTATCAATAAAGAATTTTAAATTTTGTCTCTTTTGCTTTAGTAATTTATCAAATTTTTTACAATTTCTTTGCTTTACTATTTTAAATTCTTTCTTGAATTTATGTTTGTGAATCGATAAACTGTTGAAATTTGAACGAATTTCTACAAGAAAATTGTTATCTTGTAGTATACTTTTTATATTATTCACTAATTGTTCATTGGTGATTTTAATTTTATTTATTGTATCTAATGTTACCTTAATTTCTAAATTTAAAATACGTATTGCCCAGTTATTACTTAAATAGTCAATCTTCTTAATGATATGTCCTGTGTTAGATTCCAATAAGTTATGAATATTTTTTGTAGTATCCTTAATATGGTCCGGAATCAATCCAGCTTTTCTGCATCTTATTAAGAACGTCAATCTATTTTTCATCCTTGCTTGTTTTACAGTGAACCGCGTTATTTGTTTTAGTTGTCTTGTTAGTGGATGTCCATGTATTAATTTCATCTCCTCAAAAAATCCCATTTCAATAATGAGAATATAAAAAATTTATCGATCGTAAGTAATTTGATTTAAATAAATAATTATTCGGGAAACGATCTATTATAAAATGAACTACTTTATTTTATACTGATATTTCGACTGTTTATTTCAGTCTTCTTTAGAGTATACTGAAATGAAGTAAATAACTATAAAATACAATAATCAAAACAGATTAGACTACATACAAAGTTGTGTTCCTTATTTAACAATATCATTAAAATTATTGAAAAACGGCTACCACAGATCACTTTTTTAGGTGAGAGTAAATGACAAATTATAAAATAACATAAACAACACTTTTCAACCCGTTACATCAAATGTATAACTACTTTTTAGGAAACATTTTTGAAATCATCGAATAAGATGAAAAAGATAAGAATAAGTATTACTAAGATTTTCTGAGAAACAATCCGTTGTGATAATTTGATTCTTTGTCTAAAATTATTGTATTTTCAAAATCAAACTGATGGTTTAGGTCAACTGCGTGTTTGGATAGAGCACATGATGAATTTTTGTATTTCATTGTTATTTACTTCATTTAAACAATCTGTTATTCATTAAAACAATCTGTTGTGATAATTTGATTCTTTGTCTAAAATTATTGCATATTCAAAATCAAACTGATGATTTAGGTCAACTGCATGTTTGGATAGAGCACATGATGTATTTTTGTATTTCATTGTTATTTACTTCATTTCAGTGTACTCTGAAGAAGACTGAAATAAACCGTCGAAATATTAGTATAAAATAAAGTAGTTCATTTTATAATAGATCGTTTCCTGAATAATTATTTATTTAAATCAAATTACTTACGATCGATAAATTTTTTATATTCTTATTATACGAACGAATGACACGAAAAAACAACCACTTGATCGATTGAATTTTGGAGTAAACAAATAAAATTAAACAAATTAAAGTAAAATAAATATATATATATATATATATATATATATATATAAAATAATGAAATAAATTAACATTTTCAACATTTTACATTGAAAATATAATACTACAGAGAGTATTATATTTTTCTGTTCTTTATTGGCTACCGAGCGTGGGCTCGTTAGACCCTAGTCTTTCCGCCTGAATATACTATTTAATAAAAATGTTCATTTATAAAAGCACTTCCAACATTATTTCCAGGGCTTATTTGTATATCACAGCCCTATGGTTAGGTTCCTATTTCATTAATTAACATTTTCCCCAATTCCTTCTTCAAATATATACTTCTTCAACCTTTCCAATGCAGATGTTGTATAAAACAACACACAAACACATGCAGAAATTGGAAGTAATATCGACCTAGGTTTTAACTACATTCTCATCGATACGAAAGGAAATCTCCTTTTCAAAATTTCAAAATAATGCACAATGTTTAATCACGTAAATATTTACTGTGAGCGTCAAAAAAAGTAAACAGTTGTTTTTCTATTAAAAGGTTAATAAAAATGCAGTTAATAACGAAAACCAAAAAATTTTTCAATTTTTTTTTTTACATTTACAGTTTTCACAACTCATATATACTATATTTAAATCAATAAAAACATGAAAAAAAAACAAATCATTACCCGTAATAATTCAGTTAATTGTAAAGGTCTACCGAATTTGCGCATCAAGAGAAAGTAAACAGAATCTGTAAATAGTAGATATTGACTACAAAAATAAATATAACATCAACTATTAATATTTGGTTTAAGCTCCTGTAGCCTTCAGTACCTCTCTTAATCGCCTTGGCATGGATTCTACCAAGTTTTTCGTAACATCTGGAGGAATCTTCATCCATTCTTTAGTTAACACTTTTTTAAAATCGTTGTTATTTGAAATGGTCCTTTCTCTGATCTTCCTGTCAAGGTAATTCCACAGAGCCCTATAGGATTAAGGTCTGGGGACTGCGGTGGATGATCTAGGGTTTTAGGGAGTCTGCATAGCAACCATTCCTTCACAATTTTGGAAGTATGTTTTGGATCGTTATCCTGTTGAAAAATTCAGTTCTCTGATAAGCCCAATTTATCAATACTCGGGGAAAAATTGTTCTTTAAAATGGTTAAATAGTACATTTTGTTCATTGTTGATTCTATGAAAACTAGATTACTAACCCCCGACGCCGCCATACGTATTGATAGTACGTATTGATAGTATTGGTTACAAATTTTTCTTTGAAGGCCTCATTTTTCAGCCGCCATATCCTTGGTGCTTTTTAAATTGACTCTCCTCGCTGAACAACATATTTCTCCAAAAATCGGGAGCATATTAGGGTTTTTACGGAAAGTTCTTCCATGTAGGCCACTCCTATGGAGTGTTCTTCGTATGGTACTGGCGCTTACGGATGTGCTCGCTATCTTCGATATGTCGTTTGTTATTTTAACCGCACTCGAACATAGATTATTCGTCACTTCTCTTACCACTGCTCTACCCTGCGCTTCTGTAAGGCGCCTTGGTCATCAAACGCGTTGCAAATCCGCTACAGTACGATGACTTGCATACTTATCCAACATTTTCTTTACTGTGCAGTGGTTTCTTCCAACTGGTTTTTGCTATTTTTCGTAAGCATTTACCATTTTTATTTAAGTTTAATATTATTTTACGCATTTCAATACTTGTTTGTTTTCCCATGATAATTTTTGATATTTATAATTAACTTCGACTTTCAACCACTTGCTGTGTTTTCTAAAATCTTCTAAAATTGTTATGGCAATGGTATAACATTGGTATGATAACTAAATATAAGATGAATTTAAAACAACTGGACCGGCTGTTTACTTTCTTTTGATGTGTAAACCATATTTGTGGGGGTTTTTTGCTTACCTATTTTCTATGAAGGGACAGCTCACAAATAAAGTCGTAAATTCTAGTATATAATTTTTTGTTGTAATTTAAAAGAATCGTAGTAAAAAGGATTGGATTGGGTTGGGTTGGGTTAGAAGTAAAAAATTACTGTTTACTTTGTTTGGACGCTCACAGTATGTACAGTATTGGACAAAACATTTGCAACCAGTCAATCCCAAACATGAAACTCTACATTGAAGGTTTATAAAGTCAATTGGGAGAAAAATGTTTTTTAGTTTGTATTTTATTATTTAGTTTCATGTTTATCATAACAAAAAATCATTATTATATATAAGAATTCATGAAAAAACAAAAAAAAATAAAAAGTCAATGTTTTCCTCCTGGACAAAACAAGTGCAACTTCGCGTGTTGTTTTCCAAATTCAATTTGGCTTTCAATATTTCGTAACGAATCCTTTATTTTCAATTACGGCCTTGCATCTGCGAGGCATAGACTCGGTCAGGAGGTCAGTGAAGTTTTGTGGAATTGCTGCCCAAGCCTTTTGGATTTGTGCAAACAACTGATCCTTATTTCGAACACCTTCACGATCAATTCGCTGATTCACGATCTCCCACAGGTTCTCGATAAGGTTCAGATCCGGAGATTGGGGCGGTCAGTCCATCACCATTGTTTGGTTATTATTTAACCACTGTTTGACGAATTTGGCGGTGTGCTTGGAGTCGTTATCTTGTTGGAATATCCAGTTTAATGGCATATTCGATTCAGCATAAGGCAGCATAACATCTTTCAGGATGTTATTGTACATGAAACGGTCCATGATTCCGTCGATTCGATGAATTGGACCAAGGTCGTTCGCAGAAAAACATCCCCACACCATCACATTGCCTCCGCCATGCTTCACCGTCTTTTGGCAGTATCGTGAATCTAAGCGTTTTCCAGTCGGTCGACGTACACGGCAAATCCCGTCGCTTCCGAAGAGGTTGAACTTCGACTCGTCACTGAACAGAACTGTCCGCCATTTCTGCACATCTCAGCCAATATGAGATTGAGTAAACAGGAGTCTTTTCTTCTAGTTCCTACGTGAAATAAGAGGTTTCTTCGCAGGGCGTCGAGAGAATAATCCGACTGCAACGGCACGTCGTCTGATTGTCCGGTCCGATGCAGATAACTGTAAATCCGTTTACACCTTGAAGGAAAATTTGGAAGAATCCTTTTGAATGCATCTGACGATCATAGAGTCCTCTCTTGACATGGTGGACCGTGGTCTTCCACCTCTTTGTCCACAGAAATCTTCCCGGTTGAACGAAATTTTGAGCACAGTCTTGAAACGGTCCATTTTTTCACTTTGTATTTATCACAAATCGTTTTTTGTGACATTCCGCACTTATAGTCATAGATTATTTTCTTTCATAATTCCAATCCAAGGCTGTCAGGAGTCATTTTGAATATTGACCTTTCTCAATAAGCAATATTAAACTTGTTATGGTACAATAACTCAAGTAAGAACACTTTTGTCAACAAACGAAACCTTTTTCCACCTTTTTTTTTAAACACTTCTAGAGGAATAAGTCCAAGAAAGCGAGAAGTTGCACTTGTTTTGACCAGCGCAAAATGGCTTTGGTCAACAAAACACCGCCGGTGAACTGTCGGTTGACAGCTGATTGCTGCAATAATCATACAGCAACCATTTAGACTCCTGAACCGTCAACTGCAGTAACTTGCTCGATTTCGATTTCGAAACATTGCAGTTTACTGATGTTTTGTCTAATACTGTAAATATAAATTAAGAAAGTAGAAACTATCACTTTTAACATACGTCACTGTCGCTAATCACATTTATCGAGTCGATATAGGTACTTGTTGCATGCGATATAGTTAGCGGTCCGATATCGGTGCGATATCTCCTATTGGCCCTTTTAGGAACCCAATTGATGGATATTCCTCGAGCTATCGATCAACACCACGATATCGATTCGATAACGACATGTAAATACGTACGAGAAACTGGCCATTAGTGTTGTTACTTATCTTGTTTGTTATTCTTCTAATTTTATTCTTCGTGATCAGTTATGTTATTCTCCAACAACAAAGCTTTTTAAATCACCATATGTATGGATATTAGTAATAATATTTGAAACAATATTCAAAATTGGTATTTTCAGTACAACAGAGGATTATATTTTATTAATCTTATAAATCAAAAATGTTAGAATCTTTTGAGACAAAAACTGATACATATTAACAAAGATTATCGGTACTAAATCAATGATATGTTGATTTGTTTCTGCTGTCAGTTAAGCAGAAACAGAAGCAAAAGAAGATATTAATTTTTGTTTCTTTTCAACTAAATTTTGATCTTTTCTTAGCTGGTAATAAAACATTACAAAATTGTAGTTTAAGTCTTAATGGGTCTATTTGATGTGAAAGTGAGGTATATTTTTTTAACTATACATAAACGGCGAAGTGATAAAGATAGAAGCGTTTTCGTTTCGCGGGTCGAATGCGTCAGCCCCCCAGCTTTCTTTTTTTTGTCATTTTTACGGTTTGCTAGTTTATGGCTCGAGATGATAGCGTTAGTGACAGCTTTATGAACAGGGGACGCACTGTCCCTTATCTCTTATCGCTTTGTTAGAGGACGTACAATAACCGAGTGAGCTAATCGTATATAGCTATACGCGTTACACACGGGGTAAATTCCATTTTATTAATTTATAAAAATCGTGCGCTCGCAAAAAATGCAAACTGGAAAACACGAAATAACTTTTGTGATTTAGCGTCGAATTTATAAGCTATTACAAGGACCATTATTGCAGTAAATAACCATTAGACCTCACATAACTACTCCTACAAATGTACTCGTATATCAAAAAGTTGTAATAAACGCATTTTACAACCAAGAATATTTCAAATTAATTTATTGTATTAAAGTTATGATCGTTGAAAATAATGTAGTTAGAGTTTAGGATTTAGCGAATGACTTTCATTCAATAGTATGGACTACAAGAACCAGCATTAAACATAAGGGTAATCTTTGGATTGGACAAGGGTTTAGGAATAATCAGAGCCGAGTGCAGGATTACGAGTTTGCGGCATTCTAAAGTCGCCATTCAAACAAATAAACTGAAAGCCGTTTATCACGTCGGTGCCTCGTTGGTGCACACGCATTTCGGTCGCTATGTTCTACACCCGACAATGTATAACTTTTTCGTTTATACGACCGTTACGCGAAAGCTCATCTCGCCGAAGCTTCCTTTCATTACAAAGTGGACAAAGTGCGCCACTCGCGTTATCGGGATTTACAAGATCCGATTTTAATCAAAGAAAGGTTATTAAGAACGAAAGGGGGAGAAAAAATAAACGAAATTTTTATTGGTGAAGTAGTAAAATCGGAACTCTTAAGCTGGTAAACGAGAACAGTGCGGAGTTCTCGAGAATCATTACGAGGGCATTCTCCGGCAAGAAAAAGCTTCAACAAACTAAAAAAAGTGCGAAATCCAATTTCGCCCGTAAGTTACACAAAAGGCAACTTTCGACGACGTGACAGCTCATTCCGCTTAAAAATATCCCAATCGGAGTCCAGCCCTGGCATAATGTCGTCGGGAAAAGGACCGTAGGGTCGCTTTCAGGCATCCTCCGACTCTGCCTCGACCCCAGCAAACTTTGAAAACTAGTTGATTTTAACTGTGTGTACTCTCGCAGATTATTCTGTATACTTTTATCTCCGAAACGGGCCGGAAACGACTTTCCGCTAACAATGCTCACTTGTCGGTGTGAGGAACGTCTCATTCTTTACTCTTTTTTATTCGTTTCCAGTCAAATACCACTTGAACTCCTTTAAATCAACAAAATTAATTTAAAAATCATTAAACGGGTTTTTTTACTTTATTCATCTCGAACGGTCTTTATCCCTTAATTGATCGAGCCGTACGATTGAGGGCGATTTCGTTCAATAAATATTTACTCAACCGGCAAAATTACAACGGATGTGTAACCGACAGTCACATAATTAAGGTCCTGAATGTCAAATGAATTGTTTATGTGACTATTCATACAACAATGACATGCACATACCGAACCATTAGCCACATAATACAACACTAAGGATTGAGGGCGCATCACAGAGAATGCTGCAATGATTATGTAACATATACTGTTTCTGGAAAGTCTTGCAACATTATTAATAATTAAACAAAATATCAAGGGAGATTGATTTTCTTATTCCTATAGAATTTATTCATTAAGATTTTTTACAACATGACCCTAACAAAGTTAATATAAAAATGAGAGGTTTCAGTATATCTTAACCTCAGTGTATGCTTGTTGCTTTAGATACATTATTTAAAAATTGTTAAACCGTTTTTATTAACGATAAGGAATGATTAATTGAATCGTGTATTTCAGATTAAAGTAGTTTTGAATCCCCATTTTAGGTCCCGTAGCTAATACATTAGTTACGTGTCTGGTATCTATCTTCATGTGGTTTACATCATTTTGAGATTGACTTCAAGCACTGATGTAAAATTACGGTAATTAATAATTATTGTAAATAACTGCTGTAAATTACATTTTTTTCATCAAAATTTCTTCTCACGAAATTTAATAATTTTTTGATAAATTATTACGGTAACTTTTTATTATTTTGATTTAATAAAATCATTATGTAAACTACAAATGAACATTTAAATGTATCTGCGCATGCACGTGCAATTACTGTTATTATTTTGGCATGTATTTGTCAAATTTTTGGCATGTTATAAACAAGGTGCGTCTTGGTCTTCGTTATACAACTAATTAGCCAAAAATACTTAAATATAAACAATACTTAGTGACATTCTTCGTTTGATTCTGAAGTGGAAATCTTAATTTACTGTTTTATTGTTATCTTATATACTTCAAGATGTACCAAAAATTCAAAAAAATTGTCCTTAAATAATCATTAGTATTTAACATCTATTCATAAATAAGATGTTATTTAGTGCTCTTTAGCATTTCAAGCCTTC
The DNA here is from genome assembly GCA_036711965.1 of Onthophagus sagittarius. NCBI lineage: Eukaryota > Metazoa > Arthropoda > Insecta > Coleoptera > Scarabaeidae > Onthophagus > Onthophagus sagittarius. Next base: position 60,062,661 of record JASERS010000002.1, on the reverse strand, counting down.
CAGAGGCAAAAGTCTTTTCAAGTTTTCTAGGAACAGTACCAAGTCTTCTGATAGATCTTGTATATTATGTTCTGTAGATCTTCTATCTACAATATTAATTCTTCTAGAAACAGTATTAAGTCCTCTAGAAGCATTTCAAGTCTTTCAGAGGTCACATCAAGTTTTCTGGAAGAATTTCAAGTCTTTTAGAAGTAGTATTAAGTATTCTTGAAGCATTTTAAATCTTCCGGAGGCAATATCAAGTCTTCTAGAAGCAATGTCAAGTTTTCTGGAAGCAATACAAGACTTTTGAAAGCATTTCAACTATCCTAGAAGCTATATCAAGTATTGTAGAAGCACTGTACTGTCTTCCAGAGGTAGAATCGAGCCTTCTAGAAGCAGTTCAAGTTTTCTAGCATTAAAAATCTTCTGGAAATAGTATCAAGTTTTGTGGAAATATATCAAGTCTTATGTAGATAATATCGACTCTTATAGAAGCATTGCAATCGTTTGGTAGCATTTCAAAGCTTCAAGGAGCAATATCAAGTCTTCTACAACTAGTAACATGTGTTTCTGGAGCAGTAGAAAGTCTTCTGGAGACAGTTCAAATCTTCTGGAACCATTTCAAGTCTTTTGGAAGCGCAGTATCACGTCTACCAGAGGTAGAATCGAGTCTTCTAGGAGCTTCTTAGGTCTCGTGGAAGCATTTCATATCAATATCATATTGAAAAACTACTACATATTGAGAACTAGAATCATTCGGGTTTAATCGTATATCTCTCAAGATAGCTAAACCTGAATGATTCTAGTTCTAGGTTTTAATTTGCTTAACTTCGTGAAATAATGTTGTATTATCGACTAAGAAACGATCAAAGTTTAGTTGAAACAAAAATTAGCTTATATTAACTTTTCTACCCATATTCTTTATTAAGGGGCCGATGCCTTTCTGGGGTATATCGTTCCATACAACCTCTATATGGTGTCGAAGATCATCCAGATTCTCAGGAGGCCAGGATAGTTCGGTTAGTCGCCGACCCATCATATCCCAGACAAGGTCAATCGGCGACGTACTCCCGGAATCTTGTTGTAATCATAGCAGTATGGAGCCTACTTACTTATCCTGTTGAGAAGAAACATACTGCAACATCTCAATACAAGGTACTAACACGGGTTCCAGAAAGTTGCCGAAATCGTTTAATGTGTCTGAAATGAAATTAAGAGATGGATGAAGGTCATTCTGAATGCAGTTTTTAAGAAGTGCATTTCGTAAGATTGCTGGGTTGCTTCTTGCCTTTCTCTGCTACTGAGTACTATACAGATAGAACATTTGAATGTTCGTTCTCATTTTTTACAGGTCGAGTAACGTATACTGGTGTCGGTTTTCATGTTAAAGATGGATACAAAGTTGAGGTGGTTATGGATGAAGTCCTTTCTTTTACTGAGCAGTTGTGGGTACGGATACGATGCAAAAATATTGAGGTGATAGCAGGGGTGATATATAGGCCTGATACTGGCAGAGCATCTTGGATAGCCTTGATACTACTCACCTTTTTTGTTCCTCAAACAGAGTATTTAATCTGTTTGAGTGATTTTAATCTTGATTTTTTGGTTCTCTTAGGATCTTATCAGGGTCAATTCTTCGGACAACATTGACAATATGCTTTTTGTAGCTGAAACCTATAGTTTTTATGATAAAAATGCATATTTAGTGTCTTTTTGTGTATAGTCTATTTCCCATCGTTGAATGTTTGCATTCAGTCTTTGGGGACTGCTTATTTCTTGTACAGCTGTAGCGTCGAGCGTATACTATCTCTACAAATGATTTTAGTGCTCTATGTTCCTAATTATAGGTTTAAATTGCAATATATCACATAAAAGCAACTTTTATGGTTTATAATTTCTAATTATGATTCTGTATAGCAGTATATTTTGCAGCTATCTACGGCAACATGCTTTTTATAGCTATAACCTGTAGTTATTATGATATAGATTCATATTTAATGTTTTGGTGTATGATACCATGAAAAGAAGTCGATGGTTGTATCATTGCATTCAGACTTTTGATGTTACATATTGTTTCATTGCTTTATGATATTGAACTTATACTTTTCAAGTGTGTTAAGAAGATTTCAAAGAGTACCTTCTTTATAAATGGCTTTAATCTTCTGTATTGCCAATCATAGTTTCAATATTGTAATATCTTTCATATAAGAGACTTGTATGGTTTGTAATTCCCAGTTATGAGTCTATATAGTACTATATTATGCAGCTATCTTTGTAATATGCTTATTGTAGCTATAACCTGTACTTTGGATGATACAGATTCTTATTTAGTGTTTTTGGTTTATAATCAATTTTTCATGATTTAATTTTTGCATTCAAGTTTTGGAAGTGCTTATTTCTTGTAAAGCAGTGAGTCCAGTTTATACTTTTTAAGCATGTTAAGAAGAGTTCAAAGAGTACGTTGTCTGCAAACGGTTCTAGTGTTCTATATTCCCAATTATGGCTTCAACATTGCAATATTTCACAAATAAACGGCTATCTATTCTCTTTTTATTTTGTTTGTAGCTATCTTTTCCAATATAGAGTCTAACACAACTATTACTTTATTTTTATGCAATTTTCTTTTTTGCAAAAGCATTTGGCAATCTAGTTAAGTTTCCAGTCTCCAGTTTTCAATTGATTGAAAGCAAAGTTAATTTGCAGCCATTATTTACAATTTGCAATTACGACTTGTATAACGTCATATTTTGCAATATATTCCTCCATGACATGTATTCCATGATTTTTAGAGATTTGCGTTCGTTTATGGTAGGCAGCTATCCTTGTCAAAATGTTGTTTGCAGCTGTAACATACAGTCTTCATGAACGAATAGATATGATTTCGTTTTATGTAATTTGTAATCTACTCTATATCTATACTGTGCACGTATTTAATTTTCACTCGCTGCTTTTCAAATCTGTACATCAATGGCTCCACAGCCTGTATCAAGTTGTCCTCTCTCTTCTAACTCCCTCTCTCGACCATTTCCTTAACGTCTTGGTCAAGTGCTTCTTCCCGTCTCGGTCTCACTACCTGCATCTTTCTGAAAGGTATCAGTCATCCCAGCACTTTCTCCTCTATTCTGATAGCCAGATATGGAGAGTTTGGTATTCGGCGTTGGAAGTTAACGAATTATGCCAATAGTGGATAATCTCCATCCATCCTCCTGTATTACTGGTCCAAATATTCTCTTCAAGATCTTTCTCTCAAAGGCTTAGCTCCACTCCTATAGCTTATAATTGGTCTGATAATTGTTTCATTCATAACATGTTTTCTCTGAAATGCGTGTACAACAGAAGACCACAGATTCCTTGGCTCAAAGTTGCTTCGTTTCGCCGTTAGAGGACCTCAAAGTTAGCAAAAAAAATTCGTTTTTGACGACTTGAGTTCTTAAGTCTCTTAAGGTTTTAGTTAAAAATTTAAAAACACAGAAATGATAGAAAGCCATGTCTTCTGTAGATATTACTCCGTATTTTTTTGCTAAGTAGACGATAGTTAAAATTCCTGAATAGCCCTTTTAGTTCTGGAACTTTTTTGTCCCTTATAAGATTTTAATTACATTAGTGGTTAAGCCAGAAAATTGGAATTTTTTGATATCTGTAAGCCTTTTTTATGTCATTGCAATTACAAAATCTTACCGTAATCGATACTGATTTCTCTGAAGGGCATTGAAGTCAAAAATCTTTGCCTCTACAGTTGATTATGAACAAGAATTACGAGGAAAAATTTTCTTACTTTAGTATTAAATTCCTTACTTAAGTGCCAAGCACATTGAGATTTAGTAATCAAAATGACGTAAATAAGGGTTGCAGATGCTCAAAAATTCCTATTTTTGAGCTTAACTACTTATGTAATCAAAATCTTATAAGGGACAAAAAAGTTTAAGAAGTAAATGAGCTATTCAGAAATTATAATTATGCAAGCGAGGCCTACTCAGAAAAAAATATGGACTAATATTCGCTAAACGCAAATATTTATATTTATTTTATGCATTATGTTTATATTGATTATCAACTTTGGATATAGATAAGTTAACATAAATCGGCCTATTTTGAGCTCAGGAATCTGTGGAATTCCGTTGTACACGCATTTCAGAGAGACTCTGTATGTCCAGTTTAGATATCTGAATATATGTTAGTGCAAAATACGTCCTCTATATCCAGCCTTATTTACCGAAGGGTAAAGTTATCACCCTTCAGTACACAAAGTGTGGCACCGCTACTATGATATAATTTGCCGTTGTCTCGATATTGACAGTTCTCTTCGTCTGTAGCAGTAACTTTGTCTTCTCCGTGTTAATGCTAAAGTTGCCGTTTCAGCACTCCTTCAGCTTTCTATGCACCTCCTCTGCAACGCGTTGTTCGGTTCATTACATATTCTAGCACTACTTGTGTAGCCTTCATTCGCACTTATCGTTTAAAAGATGCTAATTGAGCAATTTGTTACATTATTTTAGTTATAGCCTAAACGATACTTAATATACAGCTATAATTTGCAGGTGCAACTTATAATCATACGCACTTTTAAGTTGCAAGTTCAAGTTTTCGATCTTAGAGTCTACAAACCTTAGTTGCTACAAAATAATTTATCGAATGCACATAAAGCGTAATCCAGCACGAAGAAATTAAGCATCCAACATGAATGTTGGAAGTGAATTCCCGATTTTGTACACAAACTACATAATAGATAAGGTTTAGGTTATGTGGGGTGACATTTAGCGTTTCGTGAGTTGTGAGCAAACAATTATAAATAGTAAAACAAACTGGGGACTGCAGTATATCGCAGTACACGATGATAAATTGGTTATATCTATTTCCAGAATCGAATTTATATAAGAATTTTTATACGTACTACTAATATTTATGTGGAAATGAATCTTTCAATATTGTAGTAGATTTTTTCTTTTGATTCAAAGAGACAACCTCGTAGAAAAGAAATGAGAAATACAAGGATAATATTTCGTTCGCGATTGACACCCGGAGCCCAAAAATATAAAATTTCTACATCGTTTCCCGCTGTGTGCGCGGGGAGGCGCTTTTTCCCTTGTAGCGACGTCGAATTCTGGATGATGGAGCGTTCCAATGTGTAAGGCATTGTCGAAACCCGTGCGACTCCTTCCCTTTAGTCGTTTATCAGCAACAAGGGAACTGACGGGTTAGATATTGTTCGTTGTGCGTGCTAGCTCTAACTTGCCCAGATTTTTCTCTCCTTCACTTCTAATTTATTTATTTATTTACAAACATTTAGAAATACAATACAAATTAGCCCTCAACCCAACTCTTTATCGCAAAGTTCCCACTGCTTCGAAACGCTAAGTGCTTCTCTAAGTTAAGTTTGCGTTAAGTTACTTACAACGCCATCAGTTCTAATCAGCGTAAAAGGAACGGGACGTTTCGGTAGCGTTTCCGACCTGTGCAACCGGTGAATATTTAAGCGAGTCGGCGCGAGAATTTAATTTTATGAAAAGCCAAGTCTCTCTCTCTATACTCTATATATATATATACAGGGCATTTCAATCTATTTCATAACGGCGGCGATCGTAGTAAAAATAAGCGACCCGAGTCCGACCAATAATCATAAATCCGGGACGTAAAACTCGAACGTATTGCTGCTCCACGAGGATTCGTGTGAATATACGAAGTCAGAAACAACCTTTCCGACAAATTCTAATCAATAAAAAATCAATAAAAAACAACTTTTTAACAATTCTTTCAAAAACTAATCGAGATATCAAGAAACGGTTTTTATCATTAAAGACGTTTAAAAATTATAAATCAGAAGTCTCAATTTAATGACTCCAATTTCATACAAAACCGAGAAAGAAATATTTGAACCTAGCTCTTCAAAATGTATGAATTGGTAATTTGCTTAAAGTAATTATAACAAATAATTTATCAAGAATTGAAAGAGAAAGAGATAACAAAAAATGGTTTTCACCATTAGAATGTATGGAATACACAGTTCCATAATATGAGTATTATTAATAACATAATTGTTTACATCAAAAATAAATATTTACATAGATACATCAAACATTTTACAAATATCGGTGGCTGGAGTACCGCCTCTCAGAAAATAATTAGAAATAATCAAAGGTAAATCTTTCAAAATTAAGATAATGTTATAAATTTAATGTTTTTAACACTTTGTTTATTAATATTTGATAAATGTAACGTTATATTTAAAACAAGCGCAGATTGAACACGATCAATGGTGACTGTTAAAATTTATTGTTTTGAAAAATGGAAAAGTTTTTGTTATATTTTAATTACAGTGAAAGCTCTCCTTGCGGACAGCTCTAATAAGCGGACATCTCTTATAAGCGGACAAAAATCTTATTTTCATCTACATATTTATTTCCCATAAACGGACGCTCTAATAAACGGACGCGAACACTGTTTTTCTTTACATAACGGGCAAAAATTTCTAATAAACGGACGCGTAGGTAATTAAACGCACACATCAAAGTAATCTGTAATAGATATTTACCGACATGTGTTCGGGGATTTCTCGTTTTACGAGTTCCGCTTGTTAACGAATCCCCAAACATTAGTAGATAGTTATTATTAGTTTGTTCGTTTCGGTGTAACGTGCGTTGAAATGGCTTCCAAGGTGGTAAAGAAACAGATGCCTATGTTAAAGGAGAAAATCGATCTAGTGTGTTTATTAGATAAAGAAAAGTTGTCAGTTCGTGATATTGCTAAAAAATTTAAAATCGGGAAAACAAGCGGCAAAAATAGTCAAAGATAAAGAAAAGATACGAAAGAAATGGCAGTCTGGAGTCAGTGTAAAAACGAAGAAAAACTTTTTGAGTATTGAGGGTTCAAAGATCGACAAAGCCTGTTTCGAATGGTTTGTGAAAGCTAAAAATCAAAATATTACAGTATCAGAATCATTCGTAAAGAAGAAAGCAAAAGAAATTGCAAAAAAATTAGGAGTGAGTACCTTTAAAGCGTCTGTTGGGTGGTTACAAAAGTGGCGTTTGAGAAATAATGTTGCATTTAAGTGTATCTCCGGAAAAGCAGCAGATGTAAATGAAGAGAGCATTAATGAATTTATGAAAAAATTACTGACCTTCTTACTAGGCTATCGACCAGAGGACATTTTCAACGGAGATGAAAGTGGACTCTTTTGTCGTACATTACCAAATAAAACTTTAGCTTTAAAGTCGGAAAAATGCACAGGAGGAAAAGTGTCCAAAGAATGATTAACCGTTTTGTTCTGTGTAAATAGTGTAGGTGAAAAAGAGGAGTTACTAGTTATTGGAAAGTGAACATGTCGCCGAGCATTAAAAAATGTTGCTCCCAAGGATTTACCGGCTATTTGGCAATCAAACAAAAAAGCATAGATGACACGAGACATTATGACGGAGTGGTTAAGTAATTTCGATAAAAATGTGGGTATAAATAAAGGAAAATCATTTAATTTCTTGATAATGCCACACATGACTTAAAATTGAAAAATATAAAAATTATTTTTTTATCTCCTTATGCAACATCTATCTGCCAGCCGTTAGATCAGGATATCATACGCAAATTTTATTTTAAATTTTATTATCGCGATTTAATAGTGAGTCACCTATTATCAAAAATAGATTTCGCAGAATCGGCTTCTAAACTATCAAAATCTATTGACATAATATAGAGCTTGTACTTTATAAAATCTGCGTGGCAGAAGGTCACTCCAAAGACAATTAGAAATTGCTTTAAAACATCTGGATTTGTGATAGATCAAGGAAGTTCAACTGACACACTACGATGTTAAAGATAATTTTCCACTTGCGAGACTAACCGATTTGTTTAAATGTAGTAAAAGATTGGAAATAGATAATGTAAAAACAGCAGAAGAATATTTAACTGTTGATCAAAACGTCGATATATATAATGACTTAGAATTTTCGGTAGTCACAAAAAATGTTGAAAATGAGACAGAAGAGGAAAGGAATGAAGAGGTACAGGTTGGGGAGGACGAGGAACGTAATCCAATCACATCTTATAAAGAAGCATTGAATGTAATTTCCAAACTAAAATCATTCGTGAAAAATGATTTTACTGCATTTCAACATGTGAAAAATTTAGAAACACATAATGAACGTTCTCTCTTATTACAAAGAGAAACTTCATTGGGGCAAAGCAGTATGCTAGATTTTATCCAAACGAAAAATAAATTGTTTTAGTTTTAAGTTTACCTTTTTTATGTATGAACGTTCGTTTTTAATAAAAAAATTAAAATATAAAAAAAAGTTTGTTTTATTAAAGCGAAATTTTCGAAAACTGATCAAAATAATACATATATGTGTATCTACTTTAATTTGAGATCTCTGATAAGCGGACAAAATCAACGGAGCCATCACTGTCCGCTTATTAGAGGTTTCACTGTATTTTAAATGGCCCTTCAAATCTACGGAAAAATGCGCCTCTCATACCTTCCAAATTAAAAAGAACTAAATCTGATTTAAATATATCTTGGTGAACAAAAGGTTTTATAGGAGTATAAGATGATGTTGGGCACGGCTTTAATTTTGAAAATGTTTCTCGTTAACTAATAATAAATGGTTAGATGTCAAAGGAATCTTGAGATGTAATGAAAAATTCTCCTGATAAACGCAGAAGTTGACCGTATACAAGTTCGGCAAAAGAGGCAGGTGTTCACATTTGGCTGTAATGGATATTATGAGAGATCTATGAAACCTCTATAAAATACCATTACTCTGTGGGTGAAAAGTTGAAGATTGGATTTATTTTGATCCTAGTAATTTATTAAATTGAGAAAAAACTTGAGACTCGAATTGCCTACCTCTATTGTGTATGATGGAGTTTGGCATGCCAAATCTAGAGAAGTAGTGATGTCAAAGAGTATTAATCATTGTGGTTGCTGATGTATCTCTTACGGGAAAAGGTTCCGGATAACGTGTAAAGCTTCTATAACTATCAGAATGTAAGAGTAACCTGATGAATATGAAAGAGGACAACGAATATAAACCTTTTGTAATAGTACATTTTTGAAACGGTGATCTTGTATGTTTATGAATTTTTGCTTTTTGATAATGAAGACACGACTTTGTCCAAAGATCTTGCGAGTTTTAAGTCAATGTTGAGTTGCATGGATTCCTGGATAAAAAATCCTGTGAACTTTATGAACGATAGTTTGATGGAATTTTTCGGGGATGTAAATACTAGGAGTAGAAGAAGTTTCACGCCAAATTTTTTATTTAGAAAATGAAATTTCTTCTTGTGAAAGATTGATTTTGTTTTTTCCTAAACATTGTTTTTGTAAAAGTTTTTTTTAATTGTAAATCGTTTTCTTGTGCAGATTGTATAGTTTTTATATCAAGGTGGATGTTAAAGATTCTATTCGTGAAAAGGTATCTGCAACTATATTAGAAGATCCCTTTATGAACTTATTATTTGACGTAATCTGACTAATGTAATATAAGTAACGAATTTGACGAGGTGTTTTGTCTGTTTTAGAATGTATTAATAAGGGTTTGTAATCAGTGTAAACTGTGAATAAAGGCCCGAGTAATACGTGTTTAAAAAATTTTATTACTGAATAATTTGACAACAGTTCTCTGTCAAATGCAGAGTAATTTAACTGAGATAAAGAAAGATTCTTAGAAAAAATGCAATAGGTTGTGTATAATTATCTATTGTTTGGGAAAGAACCGTTCCAATGGCTGTAGGAAGCATCGGTTATTATCAGTGGTTAATGATAACTTTGATGAAGGCGAAGAATGGGTTAAAATGATTGTCCTAAATGTGATTTCATAGATAGAAACGAGAAATAATATAGGTCACTGGGCATCTTTTTAAGTACATCCATCAATTTATATCGAACTGATTCCATACATTATGTACACACTGTACAACCTAGGACTATGCTAGGACTGTGGTTTCATTACGTAACGCATTTTTAATCTAATCAGAACAGATCTAATATATTGAAACGAGCAACAATATAAAAGAGAAAAGTGGTTCCTATTTACGTCCATTACTAATAGCTTTTAGTTAAGTTTATATTATAGATAAACCATCTCTTATGGTTTAACAGAAAGATGGTGGTATCGAGTAAAAATAACTTTTTATGCACGCTTACGTCCGTTCACGATTTAGATCCAAGCGAGACACGCACGTCACTCACGTGGATATCATACATGAATCACGTGACTCACGCGTCGGTCACGTTAATTCACGTGACTTACATACTTATTCCTGTCGCAATTTTCCTACTATTTTATGCCTGCATGTTACCTCCGGTATTCGATACAAAATACCTAGGAAATTTACAGAATACCTAAAACATTTAGGTAATATATGAAATGATGTTAATTTTATACTTTGCCTAGGTATTCTATAAAATATTGTATGCCGAGCAGGTAATGTGCGTAAAAGAGGCAAACAGGGAACCCGAATATAACAAACCCTCAAGGGACCTGAAAATCGGTTCGTTATAACTGAAGTTGGCCATTTTAACGATTGAATTGAACGAAATTAAGCAATTTGGAAAGAAATTGAAACAAATCTGTCTGATATCATGGTATCACATTGAATGGTATTGAATGGTTGGATACCAATCTTCCAACTTGATACCATCTCTCATATTGAATTGAAATTAATAAAAAAAAGTAACTATTTGGAGTGAGCTTCAATTTAATACTTAATAATTTGAAGTTAGAGCTCTACCCAACTCAACCACAAACGAAAATTTTCATACCATCCCTCATGTTAAATGGTGTGAAGTTAGAGCTCAACCCAATCCAACTATAGAAGAAACAAACACGGAATATTTCAAAAAACTTAGAAGCATTAGATTGGTTAAGCTTCAACTACATATCATTCAATATGAGGAATTTTGTGGGTTGGGTTAGGTTGGGTACGTTCGGTTTAGTTAAGTTGGGTTCGCTTTCTGTGACAGACAATGAAGACGAAAGAAGGAGAAGAGCAAGAAATGTGGAGAAGGAAACTACAGAGAAGAGCAGCGAGGGGGATGGATCCTCTCACTAGCCAGGTACGTAATTAAGAGCAAACAGTTCAAAAAGTTGCCGGTTTCTTTTTCCTTGAAAACGAGACCAAAGGATTGGAAATGGAGAGCGAACTGTGCAGGAGGAGAGGACCACACTGGGGAGGAGTACGAACGAAGGATAGGAAGAGGAACGAGGGACGGGTCTGTTCTCTCCCAACTGGGTAGGTCATTACAAAATAAGCATTTCAAAAAGTTAACGGTTTTCTTTTTCCTCCATAACGGGAACTGAGAGCTGATAATGGATCGGACGGTGTAAAGTGTATGGATAAGACCGGAGAGGAAGAAGGAAGATGGACAAGAAGAGGAATGAGGGAGGGGTACTTCTCCCCTCCCAACCGGGTATGCAGTGCATTTTTATAATTCCAAAAGTTTATAATCCTTTTTTCTCCCATAATGAATATGGCGGCAACGCAACGGTGAGGAAGAAGAGCAATATTAGAGAGAGAAAACCAAATGGATGGAGTGTTTTGTTGTTTGTTTATTCTGAAGAAATGCCATATGGTGGTTCCGGAGAAGGAAGAGAGATACTCCCACACTCCCGGCTGAAGTACTGAATTTAGATAATTGTGATTCCAAATCCATTGTAAAGTTATTATTAGGAACAAAACTCAAAACATTACGATGAAGGAAAGTTTTATTAAAAAACTGGCAATTTGGTGCTACAGCTGTTTCGGCGTGACAAAACGCCTTCCTCAGGCACGACGTCAAAAACTGAAGATTATCGAAATGTTACACATTTTTTCTCTCATACACCGGAAGCGATCAGGATGCAGTTGAATATTAACAAAATTAAAATTAACAAAGCGAAGGCCAGAACGGCATGTTACAATAAAAATTTAAAGCTTGAGGAGGATAAAACAGAATGTCGCAATAAACATAAAAATGATATTTAAACAGAAACAACAAAAATTAAAATAATAAAAAATGAGAACGAGTGCATGTGGGTGAAGCGCTTATGCACGACTGAAGTACTGAAATTCAAACATCTGAGGCGCCAACAGTAAGCCGGAGTGCGTAACGCATTTTCCCCACCATCGCGCCAAAAAAAAAATTTAATATAAATACCGTTTAATATGAAGGATAGTATGCAGTACCAACCCAACCCAGTCCATAACATTCTTCAAAATCATGGACCAAAACAACTTTTGGAAATAAACTCTGCAAATGTCACGTCGATTAAGAGGTACTCTATGTAATCCCTAAGAATTGTATAAATAATGTCCCTTAGATAAACTAGCTAAGGGACAAGGATCTTCATAATGAACTCGGAACTCAACAGTTTAAGTAATTAATATTCGTAATTTTGAAATTTTTGAAAAAACTTCTGACATGTCTATGTCTTATATCCTATGTGTCTTGTCTTTTAACATTTTATGTTGGAAGGCAAGAAGAAATACGAGAAATCAATTAAAAATACTAAAGAGATGCTTTCCAGAAAATACCAATACTTTAGTTTTGAAGTATATTGATTGGTCTTGACCAAAATGGTTCTAATGCGCTAAATGCAATTCTGAGATAGTTAATCAATGTTGAAAAACTTAAAACAATTGATTTTAAGATTTTTGGAAGGGCTTTTAAGATGTCAAAAGCTAAAAAATACGTTTTAGAGTATGTAATTGTACAACAATTAGAAAACACTTTTACAACACAATTAGAAAAAGATTATGGGATTTACTGATTGGTAGTGTCTAATCTGGTTCTAAATCACTAAAAATATCTGTGGGATGATTAATCAAAGTCGAAAAATTGAAACTAATAGATTTTGGTGTTTTTGGGACAGTCAAAAATACCAAAAGCTAGAAAACTGTTGCTAGGGTGTGTCAAAATAGTACTAATTGCTTAGATACATCTTCATTTAATGTGCGCATAATAATTATAAATACTGAATACTAAAAAGTTTTCCAATGCACAATTAAACCCTGATGTTTCTGCTTCTATGTCTAGTATTACTTCTAATAATCTAGTGATAGGGGTTCTCAAACGATGTAAACAAGTTTAATTAATGCCGAACCCTCACCAGATCGTAGCTCCGTTAAAATATATGAGAAACCCAAAACTAATGCGGCACTAATCACTAATCCCTATGGTTCCATACATCATAAATTCTCATTTAAATTAAATTTTGTTCTATTTCATTAGTTTCTATCTATTTCTATCTATTTACTTAAAAATTTATTAGAATATTTACATCAATATTTAGTTATTGAAAATGTTACTAATAAACCGGAAAACATCAGAAATTTAATTCGCATCCTCGGTAACATCAATAGAAACCTTAACTAATAGTCCGGCGTTTGGTAAATTACAATTATTAAAGAAAAATTTAAAAATCGATTCAGTTCCGTCGAAGAAAAAGTTACTCACGATCACCCATGTTCACGTGAATGGTATTTTGTATTGATACTCACTCATGGTGGGTCACGCAAGATCCATCGTGACCCGGCGGGACTCACGTAATTTACACATCTCCAGTATCGAGCCTTAAAACGAGAAAAGTTACTATTTATTATAAACATTAATAGTAATTTCGGACCACTTATTGAGGATGAGGTTGCTGATTTCTATAGAAAATCAACTACAATCATTTCAAAACATTTTTATAAATGTTAAAACAGACCGTTTAAAACAAAGATTTTGAAGTAATTTTTAGCAGTCGTAGATAAAATGCTGTATATCACACTAGAGGAGTAGAACATAATTAAAGTACTCGTGAGGTTACATCGCAATTCTCCACACTCGTACGGTAATTATGTGTCCAGTCCACTTGTAATCGAAATAACAATTATTTGATGGAAAAATTAGGTTGATATGAAAATAGATTTCGCGATGACAATTGTAGATGTAGGGAGCGTTAGGGTCGTTTAACCAACCGCATTTCCATAGAAGTAAAACGACGTGGGGTAGTCATTAAAGAACCACTCAAAAGGCGGATCAAAGAAAGCCGAGATGGAACGAAAACAAAGCTCGAAACAAACAAACGCGAATAGGCGCTAAGCGGCGTTGTTCGGATATTTTCAGCGCATGCTCGTAGTTAGCGGAGGCGTTTCAAGCGTCCGCATCTGCAGTCTACCCGCGTACGTTTCAGGCTCGTGAAGTTTCAGCGTCGTTTCACCGGCTCCTCCGCCGTTCTCATCGTTCGCGTAAATATGTTTCGGACGGACGTTTGCGCATCGAATTGCGCTGCCGATGACCGCGAGTGAAATTTTTTTTGCTATTTATTAATAAAAATATGTGCGTTGAAAAAAAAGTTTCATTAAAAATTAATTGAAACGCAAAAAAGTTATTTAAACTGGATGGTATTAAAAAAGCTTTATTTTTGCGTTAAGGGAGAAAAGAAAGTGAAGTGATTTTTTTTGTCAGATTATAACTGCACCCTCCCTCGTAGAATATAAGTTATTCATAAATGGTAATCTTTACAGTGATCGCTCCCGTTGCTGCTAACGTAAAAATTATGTGTTAACGAACTCGCATTTAACTTGAAAACTCTTTAAATTCCGTGATGGCTTGGGTGGCGACGTCGGTGGCGTACGTGCTCTTGTTAATTTCTCAAACAAGTGCTAAACTTGCCGAACATCCAGATAAGGAAGGTAAGAAAATTGAAATTTTTATCAAATTTACCAAAAAATTTTTTCTTCGTAATTATGTTTATTTTTAATTCGAAACGGTCGAAATAAATCACCAAAAGTCGAGTTAGCACTGAATGAAAAGTTGAATGGTGGCCCACTTAGGGTGAAATAATTTTTAATTAATTTACCTTTTTAGCCCCCCTAGGTAATATAAATTCTTGTGGGAGCGCTTCAGTGGAATTGTAATTTTTGACTCATGATGTTAAAAAAGAAAAAAGAGGACATAATTTGTTTGCGTTTGTGCAAATTCTTTTATAACTCCAAAAATTATTATAAAAAAGGCAGAAAATTTAGTTATAAATTTAAATTTGTGAGGTACATGTATTTTTTAAAACTTGTTTAGATCATAACATCATCTCGCAACTTAATGACTATGATGTTAAATATTAATTCGCCATCCAATTGCAAGCAATGGTGAAGCTTTACTTATTCAATGAAAAGGAATCAAGAAGTGCTTTTTATTCGAATTGTCTTAAATTTTTTATGCTTTGACCTACATATACTCAACAATTTAGCTAGCATATCGCAACTCTTTCACATGCATTATCATAAAAGAACAAGTAGAGGAAGAAGAATCGAGTTTTTCTCGATTTCAATGACAAACATCATTTTAAAGCAAGTAATGTTTCTGAATTGTTTTTCTTATTTATTCCATCTATATTTTAATATTTTTCTTGGTTATTTGCATACCCCATTAAAATTATTGTTCGTAATAAATTTTTTCATAAAATATATAATACGAGTTCACATCGATATTATGGTTATTGGTTGAACCGGAGATTTTGGACATAATTTTGAGTGCAATAAACTCCAATAAATAATACCTTTTATAATTAAATTTATTATTCGTACGGTAGTTCAATGAGTATGTGTAAATAAATTCAATGTTTGTCATTGCCAGCGAGTTATCAGCCACATTTTACCGCACATCATAGATAATTTATTAATGGAGGATGAAAATGTTACCCTTGTTTTAGCAGGAACGATGTTTGCTGATGACTACGTTTAAAGAACCTATATGTCGATAAGCTATAACGAGAATATACAACAAGAGGATACTTAACTATTTGATACTAAAAAACTTCAAAATTTTTTATAGCTGACGGCTAAATGAGTGTAAAAATGTTATATTTCTTTATATGTAAATTAAATTCACAAATAGCGAAATTAAAATTGGTAATTATAACTCTAAAACTACCGGTGTTAGAGGAAAATGTTAATTACGTCAATTAGTAAAAAAATACTTTAAATCATAAAATCCATAAATATCGAAATTGACGTTTTTTGTTAAAATATTTTGTTATAACACGGAAGTTAAATCTGTTAGATAATACTGCTATGGATGAAAATTGTTTTGAATAAATCAAGCAATATTATCCCCATTCGATTATAACCTAATTATTGTTATTACCAGTTTAACGGGTATAAAATCCCAAATATATCAAAATTAACTCAATTAGCAACAAAACTGTTTGCATTCAAAAAATAAAAGTTGAATGGACAAATAATATTAACGAAAATTGCTCATAAAAATCAAACAAGTAAAATTTCTAAACGTATTCTATTTTATTACTTCGTATCTTCAGTTATGAACCATAAAATCCATAAATATCGAAACCGATGTTTTTTCTTAGAAAAATTCTGTTATAACTCCAAAACTAGATATGTTGGTTGAAAATATTATGGATGAAAATTATTTATAACGAATACATTAAACCTTACTCGCATGCGATTATAAACTAATTATAGTTATTACCAACCTAACGGATTTATAATCTCAAATACATCGAAATTAAGTAAATTAGCTACAAAACTGCTTTCATTCAAAAATAAACGCTGCAGGGAAGAACAAGGAGGGATGAAAATTATTTGTAATGAACACATTAAACCTTATTCGCATGCGATTATAAACTAATTATAGTTGTTACCAACCTAGCATATTTAAAATCCCAAATATATCAAAATTAAGTCAATTAGCAACAAAACTGTTTTCATTCGAAAAATAAAAGCTACAGGGAAGAACAATATTAATAAAAAATTTTCATAAAAATTAAAAAAATAAGATCCTTAAACGCTTTTTGATTCTCACTATTTCGTAGATTCGGTTATGAACCATAAAATCCATAAATTTCCAAATTGACGTTTTCGGTTAGAAAATGTTATAACTCAATAACTAAACGTGTTAGATGAAAATTTTATCGGTAAAAATTATTTATAATAAACCTTATTCGTACGCAATGGTAACCTAATTATCGTTATTACCAACCTAACTGTTTTAAAATCTCAAATATGTCAAAATTAATTCAATTAGTAATAAAACTGCTTTAATTTAAAAAGTAATGGCTATAGGGAAGAATAATATTAACAAAAATTGTTCATAAAAATCAAAAAATTAAAATCGTTAATCGTTTTTCATTCTTCTCATTTCATATCTTCAGTTATGAACCATAAAATCCGTAAATATCGAATTTGATGTTTTTGGTTATAAAATTTTATTATAACTCCAAATGAAGCGTGTTAGATGAAAATGTTATTGATGAAAATTATTTGTAATAAACCCATCAAGCGTTATTCGCATACGATTATAACCGAATTATCGTTATTATCAACATAGCGGATTTAAAATCCCGAACATATCAATATTAACTCAATTAACATATTTTTTATAATTAATAAAAAAATTATAATATTTTATAATTTTTATATTAAGCTTTAACTCCAAAATTAAAATGTAAAAGGAAGAGCAATATTAATGAATATTGTTTATAATAAATCGACTTATAAATGATAAAATCTTTAAATTACTTAATAATTATATTTCGATTCGAATTGGTGTTATAACCCATAATGAGGCATGCGGAGATGAAGCCATGGCGAGATATTAATTTATTTTTAGGAAACCAAGTCTTTGCTGCCTTGGAGATATATTCCTAAGATCGTTATCTCAATATCGGTGGTACATGGTGGTTTCCAATATATTTATGTATTCATCTTGCTTTAAAAAGCTGTATCTACAAAATTATGAGTACTTCCTATGAGGGAATCTTCCTAAAACTGTAATACAGTATCTCCCCAGATCGAATTACAAAGAGAAAAAATGTATAACTGAATTTTCAAACTTAACTCAGCATAAATAATGCCCCGGATATGTTCAATCGTACGATTTTTATACTCTAAATATAGAAATTAACAAATTATTCCCATTTTAATGTAAAAATAGAACTTGCTTTTTGTAAATTAAAAATTTTTCAAGTTTGATTTATAGCATGTAACCATGAAAACCGTCATGCTAATTTAAGAGCAATTCATCAAGTTCATTAAAATAATTTTGTAACATATCCGAATATTTCGGTTGATTTACATTTCCATCTAAGAAATATAGTCCAATTACTCTGTGATATGTTATAGCACACCACAGATTTAATTATTAACGCTTATTAATCACACAAAAACATGATTCACTAGTACCATAGCACTGGGTGTGTCAAATTGGACACTTTTAAACAGTAACTCCTCTTTTTATTAGAAATACAGGAAAAATGACATGTATCTGAGAGTTGATTAAAAAAAAATTGATGGTGAAAACCGTATATCGATATTTTTTACGATTTCAGAGTTGATACAGAGTGTTTTTCAAAAAAGAGCAATTTTAAAGAGTCGTTATAACTTTTTTCTTATTGATAAATCTTCGTTTCTGTGAAAACATTTCCAAGGCAACTTTTTATGTAAAATTCGATATAAAATATTCCCTTAAAGCAATATTTTGGTAGTTATTAACGTAAAGATGATTTATTTCAATGGAACACCATATAATTTTTTGCAAATTCTAGGAGTGCATAAAATGTCTTTTTAAAAAATGTAGCATACTTCATATTTCGTTAGTCTTCTCTGATATATAGAACATTAAATTTACAAATTAAAACTTAAACTAAAAAATTTAAAAATTAAAACTTAACAATTTTGAAAAAATTGGCTTTGAAAATAAACCAAATCCGAGATTATATTTACAACTAGTATAAAGTTAGTTGGTTACAATGAATTAAAAAATAAATTCATAAGTAAGAAGCAAATTAAATTAAGAAGATTTATTATAACAATAATAATTATATGCTAATATATAACCATCCATTTAATTAACATTTCTTAGGTAGAATCGATTTAAAATTGAAACAACGAATAACTCATCATTTGAAATAGGAAGGGGTTCAACATTTATTTTGGTATGCGAGTCATTTCTTCATTTTCAAAAATAAGACATCCACAATTTTTTAAATTTTGTTCTTTTTTCGTGATTCTACTAAAACATCAGAAACACATCATCATGTAACATTTCGTAGGTGGAATCCATTCTAATTTAATATATCGAGTTATACATCGTTTGAAAAAGGAAGATTCAACCTTCAATTTGATGTATAAGCCAGTTCTTCATTTTCATAAATAATACCTCTACGATCTTTTTCAAATTTTATTATTTTTTCTACTACAACGTCAAAAACTCATCATCCTTTAATATTTCTTTGGTGGAATCGATTTCAAATTGAAACAAGTAATACATAATTTTAAAGAGGAACATTCAAGCTTCAATTTGGTATGCAGGTCATTTCTTCATTTTCGAAAATAAGACCTCCACTAAATTCTACTAAACTATTCTTGATTCTACTAAAACGGCAAAAACACAACAATTTTTGGGTAAAGTCGAATTCAAATTGAAACAGCGAGTTATATATCATTTGAAGGACGACGATTCAACCTTCAATTTATATACAAGTCATTTCTTCATTTTCAAAAATAACACATCTGCGCTCTTTTTTAATTTTGTAATTTAATAATTAAATTTTTAATTTTTAATTATTTTTTTTTTTGGTGTATGTACTAAAACATCAAAAACACATCATATTTTAACAGTTCTTAGATGTAATCGATTTCAAATGGGAACAACGAGTTCTATATCATTTGAAAGGCAAAGGTAAAACTTTCAATTTGATGTACAAGTTTCTCTTCATTTTTTCATTTTCAAAAGCAAGATCTTTCAAATTTTATCATTTTTCAACTTTCTGGATATCGTTTATCAGCCTCTACATTCTCCCCAGATTGTATAAAATTTAATGATAGATTAAACTATCATCATTTCCATATAACATAATAATGAAAGTTGATGACAACTACTAAATGCTCTTACGAGTATCTACAAGTATAAATTAATTCATTTATTTTGTCAAATCGTTGTCAAAGTGTATATTTCAAAGAAAACATGAATGAGATAGCATGTGTTCTATTTTTTGGAAAGGAAATTGTACGTTCTCAACGAATATACAAGAACATATTGGGTGTTCCATTTAAAAATATCATGTTTATGTCAATACCTACTGATCTATAGTGTTGAGGAAAAATTAGCTTATTCCATGTATCACCCTATAACACCCTGTATCTCTGAAGCCGTAAGAGATGTCGATATGCAGTTTTGAAAATCAAGTAATTATTATATCATGATAGGACACTGGATTAAAATTACAATCAATTAATCATTCCAATATTTCGATTATGTACTGAATTTTCTTCAGGGAGTAAAAATCACTACAAAAATATAAGAAGTCAAGATTTAAAAAAATATATTTATAACAAACATTTTTACAATAAGTTTAACACTTACTGGCTAAAAAAACAATTAAATACAACAGTATTACGTCCAAATTTTTATTTTTCTAAAAACAAACCACATTATTACTGGACATAACGTTTTTCGAAATAAAGAGCCGAAATAAACCACCATGTGAAGCGAGGAGCGTGCGAATTTAAAATTACGTTAACTATGTACTAACGATACATTACAATTTTTTAAATTTTTTTCTACAAAAATCAAAAATGAGTGAATAAATACAACTTAACGAGATTGCTATGTGAAATAATTCTAAGAAAAGCGTGTTATAATGGTTTTTCCCAACATCAAGAACTCTGGCATTATCAAAATCAAATATATGACCAATATCCAGACTGCGTTGTGTAAGAGCGTATACCGCTTTTATGCTGACTAATTCTTTTCTTTAACCATCGAGATGTTTGTCTTACTTAACAGCAATCACAATTGCTAAATATTTAAGATTGGTAAAAATAGCCATAGATTTAATTGGATAATGTTCAACGATCTTTGTGTTGTCAAAAGCATTTTTACACTATCAATTGTGTTACTACACCAACACTGAACAGAAGTTTATTGACTAACCTAGAAAGATACATGTTGGCAAGAAAAATCGATTTTAACTTGTTAAGGTTCTTGTTGAGGTTCTGAAATTTTTTCAATTCTATATTTCATAGCTAAAACCATGTTAATTTTGTTTCATTATATGTGATGACGTGAAATCTATGTATCCACCCGAACAGATTGGTTTGGTATACCAATCAAATTTAATTTTGTTATTGCTCTTATTATCTTGTTAATCTTTGATGATCTTATTGTCTAACAATGGATTTTCTTTTCTAGAGTGAATTGTGTATACTAATTGAAACTCTCTAATACGTGGTTTTCGCCATTAAGTTTTTTATAAAAATCAAATCTCAGACAATTATTTTGTGCTTATTGTTATTTTTACTTTCCATTGTTTTGTTTAAATTTTTTTAATTTAATCCTTAAAATTCAGACAATTATATCATCTTTCCTCTATTTCTAATAGAAAGAGGAGCTTTCTTTTAAAAACGTCAAATTTGGTCCACACTGTACACTGTACAACTAAATATAGAGCCAACAGTAATGCCTAGAGCTAAAACTAGACCTAGAACCCAACCCAACCTAGCTTCAGAACTAACACTAGACTTAGTACTAGAAACACTAAGGTTTAGCCGTACGTCTCTTAAGATGTCTAAACCCTAATGTTTCCAGTTGTAGAGCCAGTGTTAGCTCTGAAGCTGGGTTGTAGGTCTATTATTAGTTATGTTTTTCGTTCCAGAAGAATTTAAAACAACCTACAGTTAAACACTAGATCTAGAAGTAGAAAGTTTTGGCTCTTTCTAGTTCTAGGTCTGGTGTTAGTTCTAATTTTTGTGCGATCCAAGTATATAGTAATCTAAAACCGAATAACAGCTAAAAGTGAAACTAATACCAACACAAAAACTCTCACTAGACTTAGAATTAAAAACATTTGAGTTTAGCTGCTCGCCTCTTAAGATGGTTATATCCAAATATTGCTAACTCCACGTCTAATTTAAGTCTAATGTATAAAAAAATTAATTTTATGGTTCTATAGCTAGATATCATACATTAAACTTCAAAATTTTTCATTTTAGAAAAAAGTCCAATAACATTCGTGTAATTTAGTGATTTGCACATATCCAACGCATTATTTATGCTGAGATAAGTTTGAAGAATCAGTAATAAAACTTTTTTCCCTCTTTGTAACACGATCCAGGGATATACTGTACATATATTTTCCACTACATCTAATTTTTCTAATTGTTAATTAATTGTGTTAATCGCAACTCAAATTACAGACTAAGTGACTTAAACGTAATATTAATAAAGGATTAATCAACTTTATTCATTGACAAATGAATAAATTGGAGGTGGTATGTTTCGATCGAGACAACCAAGGCAATATGCAAATGATGACCACGCCATCGTTACAGTTGAGGGTAAAAAGTTCATTAAACATTCGCGCTCACCCTCCAACGGTTACATCTATTATTGCAGCAGTTCAACGGCGGCCACTTAACACGGGTTATGGTTAATTACCATGTCAAACATTTGATGAGGGTTTTTGCGATGGCCCATTACCGGAATTAATGGCCGCCTTGCCATTTAAGTCCTTGAACGCTTGCGATAAAAATCGCAGTCTAGAAATTCTATTAATAATCCCGCTAACGAACGACAATCTTTAAAAGGTTACGTTGTTCGTTTCTTTTTGGGGTTCCGCCGTAAAAAAAGAAACAACTTTTTACCATCCCAGTTCTTTTATTAGTTTTGCGTTAATGAGCGCTGGGCCCAGATTAATTACGAGAGGGCTACTTTAATAACGTTAAAAGTGAATTTTTGAAATTAACGTGAAGTGGAGTGGATCCATTGTAGCGGTTCTGGTTGGTGATGTGTAAACACGACCGTAATAAAGCACAAAAAAGAGCTTAATACGTTTCGCTTTACCCTCCATTTATTAACTGAAACGATGAGAAAAATTGAAAATTTTAATTAGGTTAAGTCTTTATTACGTTATTGTCACAACATCGCATTCTCTAAGTATTAATGTAAATTTGTGATATAGATTAAATCAGATATAGAGTATTTGAAGTTCAAGGGGGTTTCTATAAACGGGTAATCCAATGCGGGGTTCTAGAGGAACCGTTGGCAGACAAAGGCTTATCTGTTATCATTGTCGTTGAAATCTAATTTATTGGCGAGATAATGGTGGATCGTGTTATCGGTTCTAGGCATTATTATCAAATCCGTGTCCTCTATTTGAATAGGGACAACGCACAATATTGCTGAAACAACATTTACCCTAAACATTCCGGTCCGCGGCAGTGGATTATTCGATGTAAATTACTAGGTTTAGATTTGCGTTAGAAATACTAGAATAACAACCCTAATTTTGGCTTACACACCACCGCCACTTTCCGCTGTGCCAACCAAGTCCAACCCGTTTTCATTGTACGCGAAGACAACGTTCCGGAACGCTTAAGAATT
Organism: Onthophagus sagittarius; assembly: GCA_036711965.1. Classification (NCBI taxonomy): domain Eukaryota; kingdom Metazoa; phylum Arthropoda; class Insecta; order Coleoptera; family Scarabaeidae; genus Onthophagus; species Onthophagus sagittarius. The sequence goes on along the minus strand of JASERS010000002.1, from coordinate 60,039,323 downwards.
AGCAAATTTACAATTACAATTTGTAAGTTGCTCGACATCTTTGCAGCTAGCTCGCCTTTTTAAAACCGTTCGTTTATCTCGAGAAATAGGCGCCGTTACGCGTTTCGTACCGAAAATATACGAGGTCGAAAACGCTCGCGGGAGCAATTTATTACTTAAAGAAAATTGCAGCAAAACAAAATTGCACCGCTAAGTTACTTACTTAGCGAAATGTAAATTTTCAGCAGAGTGCTTTTGTGCCGCGGCAACGCGGAACAAACTGCATCGGGAAATTGAGTTTCTTTTTTACGACCCGAAGATACATATCAATACAAGGTAACTTAAACGAGACGTTTCCATTAAGATGCAAACCTTAATATTTATTTAATTTTTCTTTTTACTCTTGTTTTTTTTATTTTTTTAAAGAGACATATTTTTTTTTTGTTGTACGAGGCACCTGGCGTCCTATAATCGACTCAAGTTTCACTACCAAGGGACGAAAAAGAAGGAGAACTTTCCTACGAATTTGAATATCACCGTGAAACGTGGCAACGCGATGATAATAAGACTGACTTCTTTTCAAATCTTAATCACTGCGGAGTGAACCTAACTCGGATTGCGGACTGAGACGAGTCATAAAAGCTCGCGATTCCAGCACGAAATCGAAGACGTTTAAAGTTTAAAAAGGACAGCGACACTTTACCATCTCCATAAACCGTAACCGAAAATTGACGGCCCTACGTGATACGCGAAGGGAATGCCTCAGAAAAAGGATTCAGTTCGCTACTGAAATATTTGCCGTGTAATCAATATGTGTGTCACTCATCCAACTTTTATATTTTTGTGGTTTTGTAAAACGTGATTCGAATCGGATTGTTTTATTACTTCGAAACAACGAAAATAGTTTTATATTTTCTAAGCATAACCGCTTTATTATTATGTCAGTTTAAACCGTAATATATAATCGATATTTATTACATTTAAATAAATAATTATACCTATAGTAATCCGTTTAATTGTTTTGGTTGGGTGTGAACCATTACTAATTAATGTTATGTATTTAATAGTAATATCTAAGGTCCGGATTTATATGCGATAAAAATAAACGATATAAGTTGTTTATATGCAGTTAAAATTGGTCGAAATATGCAATAAAACTTGCAGTAAATACTAGTACTAGGCAGAGTATCGATACTTCTCGATGGATATCAATATTCGATACCAGCAAAATGTTCGCATCAAAGTATAGAAAGTATTGAAAGTATGGAACATGTTGAAGTATTGAAAATTGTGTTTTTATTGTACAGAAAATTGGGTTTACAGTCTATGTAAAGGGGTGATTCTACATAAAACTATATTAAAAAAAATTCACATAGAGATGTGCCCTAAAATGCTTCAAAGGAGCTTAGATACTTCAAAGATGACATTCAATATCTGGCTATATTCCTTACGAAATATAACGTATTTATTTGGTTTAACGCGACAAGTACGAGAATCGTAATTCTCAAGAACATATAGGGAATAAGGGTTAGGGTGCAAAAATTATTTCTCTTTCATTTTACCTTTATTTTTTTCACCATTTCAACCGCAAAATTAAAATCTACGAAGAAAATCCTCATCATTCTCAATCTGGGAACGTATGGGGATGGATTAGGTTGTGCAAATGGCAAATAATAACAGGCCGCAAGTTGAAATGAAATGAGATTTTGAAATGAAATGAATTGGGTTTTACTGCGATGGGTTGGCTTCATTTTGAAACAAGATGAGTTGGGTTGACTTCATCTAGATACAAGCTGAGACGGATTGAATGGGTTAGCTTCATTTTTAAACAAGATGAGTTGAGTTGGATTGATTTAAGTTCATCAGGAAGCAAGATGAGATGGGTTGGATTGGGTTGGCTTTATTTTGAAACAAGATGAGTTGGGTTGAATTCGTTTGGGTTCATTTTGAAACAAGATGTGCTGGTTCGCACCATCAAGTTGCAGCGGGCAACCTCGATTGAATTGACTTCATTTTCAAATAAGATGAATTCACGTTTGGCCGATTATCTCCGAGCATTTCGATAATCGACCGAATCGATAGTCCGATCTGTGCACTTCTCGATGTCGCTAATTATATTAATAAACAGACCAGATCTTGCCTTCAAGATAGCTACAAGTTGGCTTCAAGTTCAGTGTTTATAACTGAATTTCGTCAGCTATTATGTACCTACTATATTATTAAGTAGTTTCATATTCTGTGTATACCTCATAATCAGTAAAATATTTTGGAGAAGTTATCTTTCTACCTCATTTAATCTCCTGGGTATTTTCCTCCTTCCTTTCTATTTCATCTTTCACATTTATTTCAGTTTCTGTATCAGTTTCCTCTTCTCTTTCATCATTTAGTCCATCATTTTGTACGCTTATTTGCTTGCTCATTGTATTTGTTCGATTGTCATTAAATTCTACATCGCGTTAACCTACTGAATATCCTGCTTCTGTGGACCCCATCATCATACATGGTTGACCACGTCTTTCTAGTTTGTTTTCCTTTGGTAATATTATTGACCATGCTTTAGCTTCCAAAAACTCGTAATTTTAACAGATCGTTTTTATTATAACATCGTGGTAAATTTGTTTCTACAAATTTGGTTCTAACCTTGTTCAAGAAAGTTCTGCTTATCCTTTCTAATGTACCATTATCTTGAAGAGTATGTGCCGTTGCATATTCCAACTTTCTCCCCTTATTTCTACAAAACTAATCTGTCTTATTATTATCTAATTTTGTTCTCTGCGTTTTTTGGTTATCTTGAGTTTTAATTAATTTTATGAAGTCTACTAAATTTTGCTGCGTCTCATTTTTATTCCTTAATAGTTTGACAATTAAAAAATGAAAATAATCATGTATCAAAACTTGAAAATATTTGTTCCCTTCTTGAGTAGGTATGGCTATCGGTCCAGCAAAATATCGGAGTGTATCAATTCAGCTATTCTAACAGTTTTCTTTTCGCTATTATAAAATGATTTATGAGAACTTTAGCTTCCAATGCATAGAAACAGTGCCTCCAATGTAATTTATTTATCCTGATAAATACCTTTAATAAAACTATATAACTGTCTCTTTGCATGATGCACTATTTCGTTATTCTTCGCTGTTCCAATTTTAACTTCCGTTTTCAACTTCGTAAGATTTGACATATACTTGTATATTTTTCCCTTGACCATATGTTGTGTACAGCCTGAATCCAAAATAAAATCTTCAATATCTTTATTAGAATTTGCATTTAAAGCAATAAATAAAATTTACAGTTACATTCACGTTAGCTACATTCACTTTTGAACGTCGTTGTGAATTCAAATAATTTTGTTGTCGATTTTGTCCTCTATTGTTTTGATTGAAGCCTCTACTGCTCCATCTTCGATATCATGAATTTCCTCTATATGTTGAATTGCAAGCTTGACGACATTTGCGAACTTATGGCCTGTTTTACCACATTTATAACAAGTTAATTGACTTGATTTACAAAGATTTGGATTAATTATTTGCTGTCATTGCTGTGATTACTGAATCAAAATCTTCATTAAGTGTTAATAAATGATGACAAAATTGGTCCTATGCTTCAATTTTTGATCCAATACTATCCAATTCCCTTATTAACTTATCAAATTTGTGGAAATGATCTTCAAAATTTTCAATTCTTTTATGTTTTAGTGCGAGGAGTCTTTTCTTAAGTGTTAATTTAGTGAATACACTTCTATGATGAAAGATATCTTCAAGAGATTATCACTTACATACTGACCTATAACAGATTTTGCTTTCGAGTCTCTGATTTTAAATTCATATTTCTGTTTTTCTTCGGTAAAGTCATCAATCACTTTTTCTAGTGTATCTTTTAATTGTATCTCTTCCAATAAAGCCTTTACTCTAAACCTCCAATTGCCGAAATTATCCAAATTATTGCACGGTTGTAGTAGTTACGGAATTCATTTTTTTAGATTAGTCTTTCTTCCTTTCTTTTTATAGAGATTAAGATAATACCCATCATCAACCGAATCTGCATATACAATCAACTGGTTAACAATAAATAAATAAATAAAAATAAAAATTGAACTTACTGTCAAAAAAAGCCTTTTAAAATTGTTTATTCATAAATCCATGTAGAATATTAAAACCATTTAAAATTTTCACATATGAATAAAAAAACAAATGACATATATTTTAAAAATATTGTTAAATAACTATAACAACAGAAGAAGTTTTGTTGGAATTCTATTGTCAGTATTTGAAGAGAACTTGTTTTTGAAACAGGTATTATTTTTTTATTTGTTTTGTCTTTTAAATACATGTAAATAGGTTTTTGACTTGAATGAATATGTTCATTAAGTAATATGCGTTTATTTTTAACATTTGTTTGTGAATTTCCAGTGATTTCAATAACTCAAGTTCAAATCACATCTATACACAGCATTCATGTTTTCGTAGTCTATTTTACATTTTGTTTCTGTTGAATGTTTGTAAACATTTGAATATTCTTTGGGTTTGTGTTCATGTCTCCAGTTTTCTTTCTGTCTATCCAATATATATGTGATATACCCAATATATCGCATTCAGAACATGCAAGAGAATAAACCCTTCAAACAAACTTTTTTCATTTTGCCATTGTTCTAGTTGTGATAATTAAAAAAAATTCTAAGCAAATTATTGTTGTTGGCAAATATTAGAGATGTACTTAAAAAAAAATGATTTAAAAGTGATGTTATCGAAAGTTGTGTGAATGTTATCGATAGGTTTCCATTTTTTCCGGATTTACATATGTTATAGTGGGTCTGTTTGAATTTGTTTTTTATTCCAAAAATATTATTTATTATTTTATTTGTTTATTATACATATGCGGATTTGTTATTTATACACACGTGAAATTTTTAAATGGGTTTAATATTTTACATGGATTTATTAATAAGTAATTTTAAGAGTTTTTTTTTACAGTAAGTTCAATTTTTATTTTTATTTATTTGTTTATTGTTAACCATTTGATTACATTAGATTTATGCAGATTCGGGTAAATACGGTAAACATATCATTTAAAGCAACTAAGAAGTTTTCAGTGGTGAAAATGAACAGAAATATTTAGATACGTTATAAAGTTATTTTAATGAACAATTTGATGAATTATCCTTAAATTTTATACTGTCAATGTGTATTCAACCATTTATACATTATGTCCGAATGATTAAATTTACAATTCAACAAAATGGGCCTTTTATGACCAACACGCAGTCAGGATCTATAAATTATGGATTTTTATTTTTGGCGATGACTAAAACAAATTCTTTCAAACATTGAACCATTAGAAGGCGATGCAGAACTATTAGAACTAAGAATAATTAATGCGATAGAATTTCTACCACTGGTGAAATTTCGTATTATTATAAAGAATTTAAAACTCATCCAAATACAAAGTTTTCAATGGTTTTGCTATAAATGTTCTAACCTCGCCATATTTATTGTAACTCACTTATCAATACAAGTTAGAAGATTAAAGTTTATTAATTTAATTTTGTAAATTAATTTTGATTATCGTTTTTTCAAATTATTGCCATTTGCCAACATTTTCAAGTACTTTCCCTTTGTAATAATTTAATTTAGTAAATAATGTAAAAAATGTTTTCACTTCGAAATGTTCCCACCACCAATTTTAGAAACTTAACAGCAATTTCTAAGATTTTCTCTTGCCTCTGTAGATATTAAATGTTAATTTCTAGTTTAGTTAGTTGAAGAGAGAGAAAGAGATTGAAGTAGTAGGAAGGTGGTGATGGGGTTGTGTTGTATTAGATATAGAGAAGAATCATAAAAATCGAAAAATGTTAACATTAAGAGAAATAGAAATATTGAGACCTAACATTGGAAAATTGCCACTTAAGGTAATAAAAGCAATTTATTTCTTGATATTTGAAACTGTGGGTGACCGCGTAAACCGAAAACGACTACGAGAATTTTCTGGGTCCGATTTTCAAGTTGATTACGACGAATTTAAAGCAAGATTGACGTTTATAGAGAAGAATTTAAGTGTCGGTGACTTAACCTCAATTTGTAATCTTTTGTGTTTGGATTACTGAGGGCATAAAACGCTGATAAGTAAACGCATTTGTCTTAACCTTATGGATTTAGAAGCTTTAAAATCAAATATAGAAGAGGAAAAATGAAGACGATCTGGAAGTACAAAATAGAACAGAGTGTTTAGACATAGAAACTGACAATGAAAGACGATGTACGATAACATTTACGATAACACCAAAATTGTCATTGATTTTCAGAGATGTTGAAGATACCATTCGTTTATTTTCTAGAAATGATGATATAAATAATCCATTAAATCATAGACGATTATTTTGTAAATAATCCTACATTATTGGTATACAGAAGTTCATATTTGGTAAGAAATTCTTAAGAGGATTGGCAAAATTATTCATTCAAGGGGAACAAGGGCTTACTTCTTGAAAAAAACTGAAAGATGTATAGAAGACAGGATTATCAGTGAAAATAAATAGCGCAGAATTGTATGATATCTTATCGGTAAGAAGAATTAAGAAAGATAAACCGGTTTAGGAATATTATCTGATTATAAAAGAATTTAAACATTACGCTATAAATGGATTAGATGGAGATTCAACATCCAAAGTTATACTTTACGAAACAACAGGATTAAATGAGTCCTGAAATAAGTTAAATTTATTTTCTATAAACAGGGAGAATTCAGTCCGACAAAAGAGAAATAACCCTGCATCAACATCTAAGGAAAATACTGGAAATTTAAGCGAAGCAGATGTAAAAAGTGAGACTAATTCGCGAATCAAGCATTTGACTGCTATGGGGCTAAACTGAAAAAAGAACTGGATATATCCAGTATGGATCAACAGATCACCAGAAAAGAGGCTATCCAAAAAGAAAAGCATTTGGTGCAGAAAGAACTTCACACACTTCACGTACCACCAATTCGTTTCAAGAATACCTTTGCCATGTTAATACCTTTTTATGAACTACTATTAAAATTAGAAATTTATGATAAATGTATACTAAGTTTTGTAGTTGATAGCGGAAGTTGTTGGAAGAGGGAATTATCAGGAAGAGTTGTTCTGAGTATACTACTCCAATAATTGTTATTCTTAATAAAAAATTTAAAGGACTGCGATCGTGCGTAGATTATTCTCTATAATTCTTTATAGTAAAGAGGTGGTATAGCAGGAGGGTCGTGTTGAGATGTAGAAAAGAACGCGGTTGTTGTATTATGAGAGCATAAATAATTGTTTATTTTATTATTGAGGCATTATTTTGAGACAAAATTCCCAAAAAGACTTTCCTACACCTATTTTAACTTCTTACCTCTCTATATTGGACAATCAATGTTATGATTACATATAAAAAGGAATGAGTAATATTAATTATCAATTGTCATGAACCCAAATTTAACCTGACTCAAAATCAAACCAACCCAACTCCACAATTTTTTTTAACGAGGTCGGAGAAAATGTGCAGTTAGACATTTAACCTGGGATATTGGACAGCCAGATACTGTGGGATTGGGATACAAAACTCTGACCTACTATAAACCTTTTTCTCGTCTTCTCCAGAAATACCCTCTCGAGTTTTCTTCAGAGTTGGACCTCTTCTCTAAGGATCTAAACTATACCCAATAGTCGTAAGCCAAAGCACATCTTCATAATTACACAAGCACAGAAAAATCGTCTTCAATTTTTCAACTATTTTTTTATTCAACCTAGGTTGGATAGGTTCCCTTCTCTTTTTCCTTCCTTGAACCATCATTCATGGTTGTTCCTCATCCTCTCATTGGCCTGCCAGATCATAAATAAGGTCAAGTCACTTTCAACTCTTTTTAAAAGTTCCTTTAGATTACGTTATCATGCCACAATCTAATTCTTTTCTATCTTTGTAGTAATTCACCTACACTGATTTCTCTGCATTCTGTTTAGTTTGAACGATTGTGTTTCCACCCACCTATCACATCCCACTCGTTTACCAATTTTACATTAATACAGTTTTCAGGTGCCAATATGTCCTTAGAATAACTAATTCCAACCCAAACTAAATCAAAAAATAGAAAGAGATTCATATTATGTCCTATGACTGATCGTTAATAATCTGGGTTAGGTGGGATTATGATGTGTTGGGTTGTTGGGTTAAGTGTTGTTGGGATGATTTTAGACGGCCGGAAACCCGCAAATGAGCTTCAACCTGTCAGTACCAGGCCGCTTAAGTACAACTCGATTCAATTTATTATCGTTGGCTAGCTATAGCACAGAGAGTGAACTTCTTTCTATTTATTTTTTTAAGATAAACCTTCTGGTTTGCTTGTAAATAAATTCTAAGAGCAAAAAAAGAAAACCCATTCTGAAGTGATAACTTCAAACATCTTATTACAGAAACACCTCATTCTTAGAATATATATCCTCTTATAATGGTACATTCCCATAAACTGGAGAAGAATGAGTTGCAAATCAATCATATTAAACTATATTTGCCATTGCAAAAAAGAACTGACATTACCTGATATTCTCTCATGAGGTGGTTACTACTAAAACTAAAATTCAAATCATATTGCGAATTATGTGAATAATTAAAGATAATAAATATATTCGGGGATTGGATGTGCTTTCTTATTCTTATCACTCGGTCTTTCGGATTTTATGTCCCGATTTTCGCAACTCAGCAAGCCGCTTGGTATTGATTCTTGTAACAATATATTCTCCGATGTGGAGGTGGCCTTTAGGATTATGTTGTTGTTGAAAACCCGTCTCTTATGAAAACCAGACAGTCGCGATTCATGTCATTATAGCTTTCGCTTAGATTCAGACTTTCATTGTCCTCGTGCCATCTCAATCCCAATTTTACCGAATTTAATAAGAATAATCCATATTTCGGGACGAAACAATTAATACGTATAATATGTCAGTAACATATCCTAAAATAACGTAGAACACCTATGAAAGTTATATAGAGACGTTATAAACTAAACAGAACTCGGTCGTCTGGGAATTAATTTACTTAATGAAACCAAAACTGCTCTTCGTTAATGCGTTACGACGGTAACATCAATCTGCTCTTAGGGGTATTGATCGTTTGATTATATTTTTTCTCTCTGTTAAGCTCTCGTGACCATCGAGTATTGATCCAATCATTTGTCACACTACGTAACTCATTTATACACTTCGCTCGTCAAGTAAATCTCGACGCGAATCTATAGCTATAAAATACTTGCGGTGCATTAATCAAAAGGTTAATTTATGATGGATCACAACACTTTCCTTTATTACTCCCTTAAAGTGTGTGTAAAAATAAAATCTAAATAAGTTAGCGGCTTAATTAGTGTAAGGATTCGACATTTATGCGATGTCGAAATAAAAGAAGTGCCTTAAACGTCCACTAAGTCAGGAGTTGTAGAGTAACCCGTAAATAATAAAAATTCTCATTTAGGTAGCGCTGAGCGAGCGTTTCCACGTGAATGGAGACGGAGCTCGGATGCCATGAAACAATCCGGACAAGTTTAACAATGCAGCAGCAGTTATTACATTTAAGGGGTTCGTCTCGCCCCTTTTTCTCTTTCTCTCTCTAACTCCTCGTTTCTTGCTTGCCACGCTAACTGCTTCCGCCCAATAAAGCACTACAGTCAGAAAGTTGTCCTATCAAAAAGCAACCACCTTTTTGACTGACTGACTGACTTAAAGCTCTAACTTCTAAGATAGTGGTCTTTATTGCGTATCACTCCCTGGATTAATGTATCACTTTTCATTTTAAGAATTGATTTTAGTTTCTGCAACAGGTGTTGTAATATTTTAAGATTTTATAATTAATATAATATGTTCACTTTCATATGAAATCTACCACCCATTAAAATTCAAACTATAATTTCGGTAATATAATGCTATATTAACAACTAAGAAATGATAAAAGTTCCTGCCGAAAAAACTTAATTGTTTTGTTTTCTGTATCATTATTATCTCCAATTTTAATATTAACTTTCTAGGAATTAATGATTTTCTGCTTACAAAATGAGAGTTGATTTGATTGTCAAATGTTCAAGTAAACACCTTGTCATTCCCCCAGTCCAAATATTGACTATATCAATGACTTTAATAGGAATCTAGTTATCGGTATGAAAGAAGGTTTCTCATTCCCGAAGATTGGAGACTAAATCTGGACCACATTGTAGTTGCTCGGATGTGGTCTTTTTTGTCCGAAGGAGATATTCAGAGGCGCCGTCCTGCTGGAAGACTCGTGCGAAAAAGCAACGGACGTGAAGATAGACTCCTTAGGCGGATTGAATCGATTTAAAATAACAAGGTCGGTTGCTGTGGATTGGACGAGAACTTTAAACAGATACTTGTCGATGATAACTATTTACAAAAGAATTTCTTCCATTTCTTCCACATCTGCTTTATGGGGAGATACTCCTTAAAAAAAAGACTTGCTAGGTATCAAGAATGGCAAGGATGGGTTCATCAATGGACTAACATCGTCTCCAGTGATGAATCAAGTTTTTGATTCTGGATGAATGATGCTCGCAGAAGGGTGGGGTAACATCGAGGGAAAAGACGAACTTTGGAGTTCATTCAAAGAGAACACACAGCCTTAAGAATTGGGGTTATGGTTTGCGGAGCGATATGTGCTGAATAAAAGTTGCCCCTAACGTTCATTCCAGGCACATTAAATGCATATCGTTACATTGGCAATGTTTTGGAACCGTTGTTTAGTACCTATCATGCAGATGTTCCTGGAGCAGGTTGGACTGCGGATATGATGGGTCGGTAATGATGACCCAGGCTTCCTGAGAATTTGAATAAATTTCGACACCATGGAATGAGATACCTCATCGACCACTTAATAGAGAGACAAAGAATAAAACACATCGATAACAATAACAGATATCACCCTGAATTTGTCGATAAACTTATAAATAAATAAAAAAATAAGATAAGAAGATATAATTAAATACCGTTGGAGTCACAACAGAAAAAAACAGATAAGTATTACACACAACTATAAAATATTAAGGAACAATTAATAATACAATAAGATAGATATTTATGAAAAATAATATAGTAATTACCTCAAAGAGCAATAACACAATAAAACAATTGACGATGAACAACAAAGACACAAAAACTTACCTGTGGCACCTGTTAAGCAACTTACATAGGAAAGAGTGGAAGATCTTTAAAAGAAAAGAAGAAAAAAACATAAAAATCAAACAAAATCTAATGTTGGGAGATATCTAACATTCAATAACAACCATGAATTTAATGAAGACTAAAGCTTAACTATTTTACATAAGAAAATAAGATAACATATATTATATATAATAATAATGGAAACTTTGGAGAATTATGAAATTAATAAGTTTAGAGTAAACAACTCAAACAAGATCTGCTTGAATGAACAGATGATAACAAATTCAAGACGACTACAGAACATTTCTAAATATTCCTTACACTCCTGCCCGGAAAAACGAAAAACCCAATTGAACGAATGTTACATACTGCAATTGTGGTATGATAATCGTAATAATCTAGGTTCTTTGACAGTCAAAACTTTTCTTTCATAAATACCTATTTCCTACCTCCTACAAAATCCAAAACATCTAAACATTTATAAAAAATATTTTACTTTAAACTTACAAAGCTACAAACCTAACTTCATTATGTAATGGGCATAACCCCAAAAACAAACAACGATAACATTAAGGTGACCTTTGTTATGCGAAATACAGTTTAATTAAACTGTTTTGAAAGATGACAAATAACAGCAAATTTTGATATAAAAAGATAAAAAGCACAGAAGATAAAATAATAATAAGAATGATTTTCAAAACAATATACAAGATGTTCAGAAATTGGCGGATAATCTACTTCGTTCAATTCTAAAGCGAAAATGTCTTCAATAAGTTTTCAAAGTTCATCACGTCAAGATCATCACGTCAAAATTGTTTGCAATTCGCAATTTAACAAATGTAGTATATGTCGAAGAATATCACAACAGAAAACTGAATCACAGATTGAAATAGGTTTACTTAGTAAGAAGAGGAATACTTTTCAGCTTATATGTTAGCAGAAAATAAAACAAAAAAACATAATAGAAAATAAAGAAATCACAATTTTAGTCGCTGGGTGAAGCTCTTTTTTGACCAATCATGCTTTGTTTCAGGGTTTTCGTGTATGTGCTCTTCTGGGCTCATCTCTGTGCAACATCCAGCAATAATCTGCCATCATTTCAGTATTCCATCTTCCTTGGAAATGCATTTCTCTCTTCATTATCTCTTCATTAACAGCAGCCAGGAAAGTAATTCAAATGAGAATACAAAAAATGTACCTTCAAGCTCATGAAACAGCCTAAAATTTGGTATTTCTGCAGATGATTTACACGATAGATTTGAAATTATGATAGATCTCTTTTGTTGCCCAGAAACATGTTTGCTACGTCTTTAAAGACGACCCAGGCATCTTTTTTAGCAACCTCCATTTCTCTCTCAAAGTTCTGAACTTTATAAAGATTCCTAATGTCCAAACCCGTAAAGACACTTTCTCTTAATTTTGCGGTTGATAATGCTAGAAATTTACTACATCTTTTGATAAGTCTTTTATAAATTGCTTCATCAAGCCTAACTTTATGTGAAGAGGTGGAAGGAGAACATTCGTCGGCTCAATAATACTTGCTATTGCCAATCTTTCTGCTTCCAATAATTCATCATTCAAAGTTAAAATCATGATACCGTCAAACAAATGCAAGCCTGTATAATCACTTATCTAATATTGCAATGCTACAAAATGAAGAGAAAAGTGTTTATTAGATTGAAATTAAACCCATACGAAGCATCATTCAACATTTTAACATTAAGATTTTCGATTCAGCGATTTTCGAGCGAAAAATGTTAGTACGTAGAGATTATCTGCAAATTTCTAAACACCAAAAGTAAAGTACCGGTATTTCTTATGGTCCGAAATCCGAATGCCCTTGTAATCCGAACAAAATTAAAAACGTAACATTCGCATTGTGTCGCATGTGTAACAACACGATATTTTCAAAATACTAAAGAATGCTGAGAGACTATTAAAAATGCCGAGTTCATCCTTGCCAATGTTTACCAATCCTTGCAATTTATTAGCAAAATGCTAGAGAAATGTATTGGGATAATCAGATGAGGAAGAGGACACCATTCCATTGTCCACTCAATTAATGGAAAATGGATTAAAAATTAAAATTAAATGTAATTTAATTTAATTAATTAATTAAAAGAAGGTATATTACAGTAAATATCATACTTCTCTCTAAGCATACGCGGGAACAAACAAATTAAAGGTGAGGAAGCTAAGCGTATCTGTATCATATGTACAGCAAGATAAACTGCAGATAATATTATATAGTACAATAAATAGGTATTTATAAGATTTTCTTAACAACGTATAAATGTGACTTCAATAATCCGTATGCTTTCGTAATCTAGCTTAAGCTGGTATTATTGAATTGATCCGGATTAATGAAGTTTTACTGTATACATTTGACGTAAGTTATAATAAAACACACATATTCCAAGAAATTTTTTTAATGTCTAATAAAATTTTACTTACATCTTATAACATACATTATAGGTGGCTAGCTCCTGAAGATGACTGGTATAACCATTTGAAACCAGTAGAGTCGAAAATTAAACAAATAAAATCCATCTTGTATAAAGATGAAAAAATCCTATGATAACAATAATGTAATTCTTAATGAGTGGTGTATTTGATGTGAAAGTGAGTGTATATATTGATTTGGTTAAATATTTTTAGTGATGCATGTTATAATATAATAACCGTCTTAATACAACCGCAAGCAATATCGTAGAATATTTGGCATGGTGCCTGATTGTCTACTACCATACAACTACCACTCGCATAATCGTTACCAAAGTACACCGTTGTAAAATGGAATCTCAGCCAAAATTTGGTGAAATCACGAGTGGATTTCGGGGTGTGTCCAGGGGCATTAGTCCAAATCCTCTTATAATAATAATAATAAACGCGGTCCTCATATCATGTCTGAAATAGTTGAAATTCGATTTCCTGTAACCATTAGCTAGTATATCCTGGCGAAGTGGGGTAAGTTTGCGGAAGACATTAAACTAACTCCAAGTCCGCAGTTGCCTGTCGGGCGTCGAAATTTCGAACATGTGTTATTGTTGAATATTCAATTAGGACCGAAAGTAGGAAAACGTGTGACCCGGCATAAATTTGTTGCGCCGGCGAATCCATTATTTGGTAAAGCCTTTATTCGGCGGCCGACGTTTGACTAATTAGATCAGAAGTTCGTTGCAAGGATATCTGTTTCGGCGTAGTAGCAAAGCCGTTTGTTTCAATAAACCGTCCGGGTGAGACAGATTGCGGTTGAACTCCTACCCGAATTGGAACGAGTTCGAATGCCTCTCTCTTCTTACCCAATTTATTATATTTACCGAAGCTTATACCTCGTTCGAGAACAAAACGTCGCCGAATAAAACTAAACCCAATGATTGATGTCGCGCATTGATATTGCGACTACCATTCAATTTCACCTGACTTTATTAAATACAAAGAACGAACTTTGCGAACGCGCCAAAAGCACAATTAAAACGGGTGATGAATGCGAACTCATTATATACTTCCATAGTCACGAAACTTTTTAAAGATAGTAGATTATTACTGCAATTATTCAAAAGAAAGGAATCGCGGTTTATATTGCTATTTTTCTTTGTCGTTTTTGTTTTCGTTGTGGAAAAAGTAAATTTCAAGAGAATTCCAATCGATTAACACCAAGAGAATGAAACGATCGTCGAATTGCAATTGAAAGGTTAACGGACCGGCAGGATACAATAACGATCTCTTAATTTCCTTTAAAGGTCCTTAGAAGATTGTTCCTGCGGGACAGATAACACATTTTCTTATTTCTATTTGGGCCATTACTTTAGATCTTTCTCTTTTGAATCTTTTAATCAAAAAAATTAAACATACAAACACATTCTTGTAATAAAAACTGTTTTATTACAAGAAGCGGAAGTTCAGTGGAAACGGTGCGAGAACATGCAAAATTACTCGATTCCCCAGAGATTCCGGTTTCCTGTATTCCATTCCCAGTTACTGACGCAACACTGTACCTCGCCAGCTAATAGTTTAGTACGACTGGGGAACTATTAATTCGCAACTTCATCATGCCCAATGAAAATTGTAATAATTTACAAGCTCCCCTAATTTCAGGTCGGTATAAAGCTGAAAATGCACGTGTTTAAAAAATTTATGCCATATTGAAATTTTCAACTTTCAAGTTGCCTTTGATGTTTACTCATTAATTAACGCACGATATTCATTAGATTCGCTATAACTAGTAGTAGGACCGAAATAAACAAGTTTCTTGTATGAACATATGAAAATGTATTTAGTTTGTTGAGTTATTATTTCAACGCTTTTATTTTAAAATGAAATTGTTACGAACAAAAGCCTTGTTCTATTTCCCGTTTCGTATCGTATAACGTATAAACTAGATACATTTTTTCTCGTCAACTGGACCGTGGGGTTAACAGGAGATCCTCGTCGACCGGGTCCTTTACTTATTTTATACGTGCCCGGCATCGCGAAGGAAACTGTACGGGAGGCGAGGTGGCGGGGTTCGGGGGAGTTGGACTGGTGAAAATTCAGAAAGGATAAGTTCGGATTTCGAAAGCTGCGAGTCGAGGACCCAACGTTATATGTACAAGCTACGAAACAGGGAAGTTACATTCGCCTTTCCGGCCCTTGGAGGTGGTGAGGGGGTTACTCGGCGCCCAGCTCGAAATTACTGAAATAAAAGGTCTATTCAAGTGCCCCCGGTACGTTCCGCCAATTTCCCATTCGGAATATTCAAAATTAGGTGCATTTGCAGTGTTCATGCGCGGAATACTCGAGCGACGTCCAATTTCCAACGCTCGTTACGTAATATTAGCCAAAAGCGTTCCCTCACCGACCAAACGTTGTTATTAAATTTCTTCATGTTTTGAATCAAAAAATATCAAACGACCTGATGCATTTATACAAAAATTATATTTATAAAATTACGTCCATACAAATCATATCAAAAATTAAACGAAACAAATATTTTGACTTGAACAAAATGAGAATTTCTGAAGTCTGAGGTTGAGTTAAGTTGGATTGGTTCACACTGTATAATCTATACCACAACAAAAGTTTTGACTCTGAAACACCAAGATGAAGTTTTGGCGTTTGGATACGCGGATGACCTAGCATCAGTAGTAGAGAGTACAATACCGAAAAAAATAACGGAAAATGCTATAAAAGGAGTACCAAATATCTGGCAAAAATTGGTCTTAAAGTAGAGGAATCTAAGACGGATTAATAATCAAGGAAAAAACTAAGAACATGTAATGGAGCAAGGCTGATGCTAAGAGAGGGAGAACCGTCCCATAAGAAAGAAAGGATTGTAGCAGCTACCAGAAACTCCGAATACGTTCTGAATTAAATACCTGAACAAAATTCATATTTTTCGAATATTTGCACGTTTTAATAAGGGAAAGAATTAACAACTTACGACTGTGTAAAATTATGGTATTTTCGGATTGAGTTAAAATGAGTTAGGTTGGATAAACCATGAATGACCAACTGGGCCTATGCAGCAATAATCAGATGCATGATCGACTTTGCCTCGCTGGTTTCGTAGCCAAAAGCAAATCATATGGCAGCACAACAACAGCTAACACAAATCCAGTTGTAGGCAAGTCTTAACATAACGGGTGTTCTTGAAGCTCTTTTTGGTCCCTTACCTTATCATTAGATACATCCCCTTTTCCCAAGTTGATATGGGGTATCCTCAAACAACACCTCAAAATACTCAAGGGTCCAAATCACTTGATTGAAATCAAACCGGACCATAACTGGATGGAATATACTTTTGATCAGCCGTATAAAGACATATGTAGAAGCAGGGATGATTGAACGAAGAGTGAATGCAACTCATAAGATAAATCCATATTTCAGTCAGTTCGATTGTATTGGATTATTTCCAAAGAAGCTTGTACATTACTTGCTAAAATATTACTATTTTAAATTAACCCTGATATAACCCTCTTTAAGTTTCGGTTTTGCCATTCTTGTAATATTTCGAAAATGATAAACATGGATGCTAATTCACAAAACCAATCATAACTATTTCATGCTGTATAAGCATCATCTGCGACATAGATCATGCATAGATAATATAACTATTGTAGTTATATCTACCATGTTACAACTTAAGAATAATACAATGCATTGCACTTTTATTAATGTAGTATTATCAACGTCTATTATTACACGTCTCTTTAACTAATATACCACATAATCATTAAAATGTTTTAATTAAAATTTAATTATTTTATTTTAAAATTTTAAATTTTTTAACATTCTTGGCTTAACCAACTTACGAGGTTCTACAAATTCAAGATTAACATTACTTTCTTTACTGTTATTAATGCTACTATTAACGTTTATTATTAACGTTTATAAAACTATTACGAATTTTGATTTACTGACTTATCACTAGGCTTAATACGCTGTTATACATTATCGGTATTCAACTCTTGATCAATCACCTCACTGTTAGTCAATGATTTTCTTAAATGATTTATACTTAACACATTTGTACCTACCTGTATTATTTAAATAAAGTCTAGGAAATTCATGTTTAATAATTATAAAAGTTGTTTTCCGCGCTTATTTTGTCTAAACACCATTTTATTTCTATTTTCGAAAAATAATACTGTTTAACTATTTTATGTCTTGTGTCCAAATCGTTTTTAAATTCTTTCATTTCATGTTTTCGTCTGTCAATAATTGGTGGTTCTGTATTCAGTTTTCTAGGGAATAGTATTTCTGTAGGGCTTCCTTTTAGTCATTATTGGAGTATTTCTATATTCCATAAGTAGTACACCCAAATCCTTCGATTTAAGCAATATTCTTTTCGCTGGTTGAGCAAATTTTACTGACAATACATTACTACCCTGACTTTGGGTATTTGAGGCTAGTTGTCTTAAATTGAAACCCTCACACCAGGTACACTATGTGTTGCAAATACTCGTTTAAAAGTATCAATTATGTCTTTGTTTACTCTATAAAATAACCCACTATTACCAAAAACGATTTATAATCCTCAGTTTCTTTCTGTTAGCATATCAATACCTCTCACATACTAAGCCCTTCGCTATTAACTGCATTATTTCGTTAGTCATTTCAGGCCAAAACAACATCTGTCGAGTTCTATTTGTTGTACTATTCATACTGAAATGGCCCTTATGTAAAATTTTCAACATTGGTTCTTTTCATGTTTTAAAGCAATTTTATCATTGTAAAACATTATTTCGTTCTAAACATCCAATGATTATTGATTACAGTCTTTAATATTTCTCAATGCTTAAGTATTTTTCTACAGAATGAACCATTGATCCATTTCAAGATCAATTTCAGCTTGTTCATTGCTATAATTCATGACAAATAATAAGCTATTTCAAAATATTTACCCGATTAATACTCAATTTTAATATCGTACTTCAATAATTTTAATCTCAATCTTTGTAAGAGGAATTATTTTTACAATTTCTTTTGTCATCCTTAACAGGTGGTCTTACATATGTTTATATATGTAGGTATGGAATTTTTGTGCACCAAACCATATACCTAACATGTTTTTCAATAACAGCATACCTTTTTCCTACTTCATCCAGTCTCCTTGATACATATGACACTGACCTGCCTTTCTGTATAAGGCAGTAACTCAGACCAATTTGTGACGCTTCTCTGTAACAGACGTCCATTTTATGGCTGACTGTCCAGTGACTCCTACGAAAATGGCTCGTTTCCTTCATTTATCGCAACCAAGAAAAATTGCCGGAAGAATGGTTGACAGTAAAGAATACTGTCAACCATTCTTCCAACAATTTTTCTCTTTCGTTGCTATCACTGGATACAACCATTGTCGTTTTTGCAATTAGGTTTCCACCCACTAATATACTCTTTTTTTTCGCCTAATATATGACTCTATGACACCCAGCATCTACTCGTAGTTTTCAATTACACCGCTGGGGGGCAAACTGAAACAATAATTTAATCTACCCAACACTCTAACATCATTACATACATTAATAAAACTTAAATTTAAAAATTTACCCTTTTCCACTTTTTATTTTGCTCAATAATAATGCCTAGTTTATTCTCACTAAACATTTCCTCCCGTCATAAAAAACCTTTAGCATTGTTCTTTTCAGCTGCTTTATTCTATGTATTCTTCTTTAGTTTGCTAGCTCTCTTCTAATGATTTCACAACTAGCTGGCTTAGCCCTCTGTCCTCCTTCTACGCAGAGGGGACACTTTCTTCATTCTTGCAATCATCGACCAAATGATTTACTTATCCGTACCTCTACGACATTTTTCTTCGATCTGTTTCTTTACAGTTCCGGCTCTCATGAACGCATTTCCAGCATCTCAGGACTTTTATTCTTGTTTCAATATTGTAGGTTGTATAGCCAATTCTTACGGTTTCCTTACTTTATAAATTAAGTACTTCTTGTATTTTAGCGTCATGGTAACTATCGTACCCCATTAATGAAATCTAGCTTTTCCCAGAGCAGCCTCCATTACTTTCGCTTCCTTTACTTCTGCCTTTTCAGTGATCGCATCCATACCTCTTATGTGCTTTATACACTTAATTGATTATCTTATTATCCTTTTCTCTTGTTAAAATAACTTGTCCGTTGTCAAATCTTAACATAGTCTTCAATAATAAGTACATAAGTATTTTTTACTTACCTCTTTTTCTGGTAAGTAGTTTTTCGGTTTGTAAATCACCACTTTAGTCAGAGTATCATAGAAAATACCTTCAAGTTTCTAAGTCTGTCTAGCTTTATACAAACCACCATGTGCACTGCGTTACTACCCTCTTTTCCCATATCAATTGTTTAACATAGTGTTTTATTAAATAAGTCCCCCTCAAAGCCATGAAAAGTCCTGTTGAAATTTTTCTGCCAGCTTCTTTTAAATTTTCTTTAGACCTCACCTTGTATGTTTGCTCGTCAAATCCGTAGTCCTCATTAACATCTGTTAACTATCGATACATCTTCTTCATATCCTGAGTTTTACCGATCATGACTTTCACTGTGCTATCTTCTGTATTTAACGAGTTTTCTTCTTTAAATTCAACAATTTTATAAACTGTTTCTGTCCAGCTTTTCTCAGCCAACTGTTCCCACTCAGAATTATTCTGGACGGTTTCAAGTTCTTCTATCTTGTCCGCTGTATCAATTTATGTTCCCGCGTCAATTTTTTTCTTAGTAACTGCTTGCTTGTCCGCCTCAGGTAACGTATTTTCAGGTTCTTCACAGCCATGTTTCGCAATCCACTCCTTCTTATTTTTATCCCAACCCAGCGCAACACAACCCAACCTGAACCAATTGTCTTCTCAACAGAATTAAGTTGGGTTACGTTGCATTGGCTTAAACCATTCCAACCCAAATTCCAGCACAATATAATCTATTCAGGACTTTCGACATAAAATCTGAAGAGTCCGAATGTCTTCTATCAGCTATTTTACTTACCATATGATGTTTTGATAAAGTTTCCATTAACTTGAACCGATTTTCTTTCCCAAACGAATTAGGTTTGGTTGTGATGCATTGGCTTAAATCATTCCAACCCAATTTCCTGCACAATTTAATACATTCAGGACTTTTGACATAAAATCTGAAGAGTCTTTTCGAGTATTTTACGTACTATACGATATTTTAGTAAAGCTTCCATTCACCAGAACCAATTTTCTTCCCAACTTAATTAGCTTGTGGTAATTTGGATTGAATTAAGCCATCTCAACCCAATTTTATGCACAATTTAATATATTCAGGACTCATTATTATTCAAAATACATATATGTTTAACAATAGCTACATCAACTTTTATGAAATGTAGAGAGCAGTGTTTATTAATGAAATATATTTGTAAGAATTTGCTCAATAATTTATAAATAATACGAAAAAGAAAGAAAATAAATAACATATTTTCTGTGGGTATATTTTGATGTAAAACAATTCCGTGCGAAGTTTAAACGCTTTGGGCAAAATTTCGGAACCCTTAGACAAATTTTTAGTCCCCTTACGTCACCGGAACGACCATGACTGCGGGCCATCGGACAAAACCTCTCTTTAAATTCAACCTTTCCGGGGCGCCGGCGGCGAGAGGTTCGCGGACGAGACCTCTTCTTCCTGAGTAAGGGGGAGGACCTTTGAAATCGAGTTTCGACGATTTTATTCAAGATTATGCTGCATTTCCAATGTAAATATTTAAACTGGATTTACGTCGAGTCTTTCCCCTCTTGACTTCGAAACCATCCGGGGCTCTCGGCGAAAATATTTTATAAATATTTTAATAATTGTTATGAGATCTTAACCAAAAGCCTCGCTTTCCTTTAAAGATTAAGGAGTTTTTTAAGTATTGGAAATCTTTGAGAAAAAAAAGAGAGGTTTTAAAGTTGAAATCCATCCCCGACGAAATCCTTCTTCTCCGTTGAAAATCTGACCTACGCGTGCGTGTCGTAAATACCAATAAGGGCATTATTGCTAAACTAATAACACTCGGGCAGCGAAAGGCGACGACGTTGTAGAGGGTGAACGTTCCTCGAGTCTCTTTAATTTCACGTCACACACCCCGCGTTTTCTCTTTTTTGTTCGGTTAGAAATGTAGCAGCCGTTGCGTTAGTTTCGGTTTAAACGAAGTAACAGTATTATGTCTCGTTAGCAGTTCTTTCCGCGTGCACCGGTTCGTTATCCTTATACAAACAACTTTACTTCTTACTCTTCTCCCCCTGTACCTCCCCCGCCCCTTCCTTAGCCGCCCCACCCGTCATAAATGGCATTAAAGTTTTCTAAAGGGTCGAGTTTAACTTGGTTTCAGTTCTTCAAAATAGTTAGAACGGAAACGTTGCTACCAGGTATTACATTAGTCAGGTTGAAAGAACCTTTTTCACTTCTTATTCAATCGAAACTTGCGCTAAAAAACTTTTGGTTTTACGGCGTAAAAAGGATTACAACATTTTCATATAAATTAATGACTTTATACGTGTTAATTTAAAAGGGATTGCTGGTAATTCGAACAATTGCCGAAAAAACATTGCTAATTTATCAACGTAAATTAATGTAATTGAACAACATCCTATGATACGATCGGTAAACACAAGGGCATTAACGTCGGCATACAAAACGATGAAATTTCCGCCATTCCTGGTTTTTTGTGCGCACACGCCGCCGTTATTACGTGCCGGACGTGTTGTACAGGCAATAAATGTCTTTTAAATTAATTATAGAACGTACAATTTGTAAACAATGGCGTTATTAAAACTGTTACGTCCGGTCTATATGAGTTTTAAAACCGCATCGTGTCACGTGCCTTTCCCCCTGTGCTGTAACGCGGGGAAAGGGAACGCAATAATTAATTTATGATTTTAGGAAACAAGCAAAAATTTATATCGAACCGTCAAAAACAGCCTGCGCAATTCGAATTCGTTTCCCGTCTTTGTAAACGTGGAATTTTAATTTAACTACATACTAACTTGTTTTGAAAATTCAGTTTTCAAATTATTTTTTTATTACGATTGTTATTAAACTGTTTTTTCAGGGATTTTATTGCATTTTTATTTGTTATTTCAATGGAAAAATAATAAAACACATTTGTACACATCTACTACATATTTACTGATTATTATCTTGGTTGTATATAGTCTATTTATTATCAAGGGTATAACCTAGGGATAAAACTAGGGCACAATGATTTTCCCATCATCCGATTTGTATTTGGGCCAAGAGTACTTCAAAAGCAAAAATTATTAACATCAATGCTTTCAACATTGCTCTGAATTGATTGCGTTGCAAGATAATTTTATAAAAAAAATCAGCGTAAACAATTTTAATGGTGATTAATCTTCAAAAGAATGATAGCACTTGAAGCAAAGAAGAAATAAACAATAAGATATAATTTTGAGTATAGAACACAAGAAAGCAGTTTGCGAAATAATTAACAGATTTCCAGTTCATAAGTCACATATTTCATGATTCATTAGATAGAATGGCAATAACAAAAATCATGGAGACTGCTGCAAAAATCGCGTATTAACTTGAATGAAAACAAGTCTGTAAATAAGTTAAAGCAGAATATACCCAGTGCCGTCCCAAGACATTTGCCGCCTCAGGGCTGGGTTGGACGACCGAAACGATGCCCCCCCTTTTCATACAAAATTAAAAGAAAAGATTTTATCTGTATGTCTAGTATAAGTTCTAGTTTTACTTTAAATGAAATATACAAGGATACCATATCACTTTGTAAAGTAATTTGAAAGTTCAGAAACTATTCATTATAAAGGCTTTCGTTAAAATAATGTCTTCAGACGCACGGCCAAACCCAAAACTTTCTACTTCTAGGTCTAATGTTAGGTAGTTCTAGTTTTACTTCAATTGGGATATACAAGTTTGCCAAATTAATTTGTAATGTACTCTATTTTAGAAATTATTCATTGTAGAGATCTTTATTAAAAAATGTCTTCAGACGCACTGCTAAACCCAAAACTTTGTACTGCTCGGTTTAGTGTTAGTCCTAATTTTACTTCAATTGAAATATACAGCGTTACCGAATCAGTTTGCAAAGTACTCTATTTCAGAAACTATTTATTGTAGAGATATTCGACGTCCAAGGGCTGGGTTGGACGAACAAAACGAGTGCGTCCCTTTTCATACAACATTTAATGCCAAAAAGTTCCGCATATCGGAGGGAACAATGGATATATGTACACGCCTCCCAAGAGTTGGAGCCCCTGGGCTGTCCCCTTTTAGTCATTAGATTTAGGACGGTACTGCTAAAATCTGTAAATTTAGTAGTTTCCTGCTTGTCCAAACTTGTTTACACACCGCATTATACACCATTAGAAAGAGTAGAAGATTTTCAATAGAATAGATACGGTGCTGGAGTTTTCTCAATGTTTTCAACAATGTTTTAAAAGTGGCTAAAATGTACAAATTTTGCAATGTTTTAGAAAACTGTGCATGTGCAAGCGTGTTATATTCTCGTATCATAAACCATTAGAAAAAGTGGAAAATTTTCAATAATAAGCAACCAATGAATTCCGTTCTAGAATTTTCTCCTGGTCATTTGAGAAAATATCGTGCCAAACCACATTTAAAAGAGACTAAAATGTGTTCATTAGCAGTTTTTGCCAAGAAATGTGCTTGTACAAATACAAACGTGTGATCGCCGCAAGTTCATTAGAATCATTAGCAAGAGCACAAGATTATATGAGACATATGAGAAGACATCGTGCCAAACAACGCGAAAAACAACATTTTTTCCAAAAACCTACTTGCGTAAGCATGCGATCTCGTAATATATACCGTTAGAAAGGGCGCAGAAAAATTTCAATATGGTAGATACAGTTCTAGACTCTTCTGATAGTCATATGAGAAGATATCATGTCAAAGAACATTTAAAAATTGCTGGAACATGTTGATTTAGAAGCTTTTGACAAAAACGTGTTTGTGGAGGTGTGTAATCGTAGTTATTATCATTAGAAAAAGCAAACAATTTGAATAAGCTAGTTCTTAATATAGTTCCAGAGCTTTCTCCTGCTTATATGAGAAATATTGTAGGAATATCATGTAAAAGTGACTAAAACGTATCACTTAAAAACGTGCTTGTGTTAGTGCGCAACCGACGTTGTGATATATCATTAGATAGGGGAGAAAATTTACAATAAAATAGGTGCAATTCTAGAGTTTTCTCCTGGTTGCATGTGAATATATTGTGTCATCTAAAACTAAGACGTTCCAACCAAACCCTGTATATTTGAACTGAAGTAAAACTAGTACTACGGTCTTGAGAAATATACGACTAAATACAAATGTATGTAGTTCTATATCATTAGATGTAACTTTAGAGATCTAAAGTGAAAAGTAAAATGATATAAAACTAGAACTAACACTAATCTTAGAAACAGAAAGATTCGGGTTTGGCTTTCGTTCAAGATCCAAATGAACGGCTAAACTCAACCCAACCCAACCCTATACATGTGAACACGAGCTGTCCTAAGATATCTTGCCTCTCACGGCTGGAGAGGCTTTTGCTTTTCATACAAAATTCAATGCCCAAAAAATGGTCCGCACCTCAGAGGGAACACTGGGTACATGTATGATGGGGACACCATAGATTATATTGCCCATATGACTAAATAAAATCCAAATCTCAGATACTAACTTAGCAAAATAGATGCATTGGCATGGCGTTAGATACGAGGATACGCTGGAAACGCCATAAGTAACACAAAAAAGGTTTAATCTAAAATATAGAAGAATGTTGGATCGAACACCAGGATACCCAAGCAAAATAACTTGCTCCTTTTTAAGTACGTACTAAAACCATAATGTAACACAACTGTAACTCCATCGTAGAGTCCAAACAATTTGTAATACTGAAAACAAAAAACAAAGTCACTTCATATTTATTTTTTCACCTTTATACTAAATATCGATAATATGATGAACCTCGAGACAACTTTAACCATGCCACAATTGTAAGGTTGTGTTAATAAAGTGAAATTCAAATCATTCAATGTCTACAAAACAATGTTCGGAAAGTTATAATCGATACATCTTGGTAATGTCATAACTATGATCTCCATATTTTATCACCTTTACACTAAATCTCGATAATACCTCGAGTTATTCGGGTTACCTCAAAGAAGAATTCGATTTCCTTAAGCATCTTGTCCTAATCACTTGATAGAAATCAAACTATATACAATATGGATTGAACTTGAAAGTTGAAAGTTGTATAAGAAGTTGTCATTGAAAGTTGGACTGGGTTGGGTTATTTCCAAAGTAGGCATGGTCCGAATTATTACTTTCAATTGCCCCTCTTACTACAAACTTCTGCGACGTTTTGAACCCGGAATCTTTACATCGTTAAACATTTTTACGGATAATCCAACTGTTCTAAAGGAAATTCATCCTTACATGAATGTGTGTTTTAAGAAGACCTCTCTCCCCAATAGTAAGTATAATAAAGTCAAATGGCTACTTTAAAGCCTTAGATTTACTATTCATGTAATTAAGGAATGAATGTAACTTTATAAAATGGATTATAGCATTTTCATGGTGAATAAGCATCATCTGCTAAATATATCATGTATAATGGCCAATTATGTAAGACAACTTTATTCCAAAACTAACACAAGCTTTCTTAACACTTACTAAAATATCGTCTGTAGATTTAATCTGGCTGAAAATGACTTCATCGCTCGTCCCCACGTTAGTACTACTGCCTCTTTGTCCCCCGATGTTCGGTATTTTTCGTCAACATGTTGGTTATCCTTGTGGCTTTTTCCACTACTGTTTTGATATATGAGCTCATTCTCAGGTCTGCCATCTGCTTACTATCTACTTGCCGGTCCCCTATCGTTATGGTCATTTTTGGCACCTTCATTCTTCCCTGTAACACGATTATCTAAGTCTTATGCGGGGTAACTTACCCCGCATAAGACCCTCCATACTGCTGCCAGGTCAATGGTGTACGTTATCAAGTTAAATTATAGAGTATTGTAAGTTATAAAAAAACATTCCACTATATCGAACCAAGTATGGAGCCTTGAATTACTTCACGCGTTATTTCCAATCTATCTCCATTTGGTGCCAGTACTTCTCTCTCAGAAAGGCAGGAATTTACAATTCGAGGTACTCACTTACGTTCCCTACTAATAACGCTCTAAAAATTCCCAGGCATAGATCAGAGGTGTGCGCGTTTTGAATATCGAGGGTTATCACAAACAGCTCCTGATGCTAGAAAGTTTGCTTTTGTAATACCATCGATATTTTCTAAACCCTACTAATGGCATCTATGTTTGATCTCCCGTCCCGGAACCCGTACTGGTCTTTATGTAAGATGCAGTTCTACTCGATTATTCTATCCATCCTAAGGCTACTACAAAGCATCAAATAAAATGCAAACCTGAGGCAATCAATCAAATACCAATGTAAATTATTAGGAAATTAAGCTAAATACTACACTTCAGCAGTGTGATAATCAGATTCAGATTGAACTAATACCAGGACTAATACTAGATCTAAAACTAGAAGCCATCGGGTTTTGCCGTGCATCTTTAGAAATAATGTTTGACGTTTCGGATGCGATGTTGCAACCTTCCTGTGTTCAATCAACACCAGTCGTGAAAGTTTTAGTACTTATACAGGTTCAGATTGATATGATGAACCCAGCCCAACCCAACTACAAAGCATCAAGTGAAATGCGAACCTGAGGTGACCAATCCAACATCAAAACAAATTGTTTGCAAACTAAGCTGGATGTTAAACTTGAACAGTGTATTGATCAGATTTAGGTTGGTATCATGAACTCAATCGAACTACAAAACTTCAAATGAAATACAAACCTGAGGTAATTAACTCAACACCAAAGTAAATTATCTAATCTCTCTATCTAAACTAATCTAATCTCTAAACTTCGGCAGTGTGATGATCAGATTCAGACTGATGTAATGAAACCAACCAAACTACAAAACAAATGAACTGTGAACCTTAGGCAACCAAACAAACATTGAGGTAAAATATTAGTTAACTTAGCTAAGTGCTAAATTTCAACTCAACTATAAAGCATCAAATGAAACGGTAACCTGAGACAAACTATTTGCAAGATAAACTGAATGTTAAAATTTAGCAGTGTGGTGGTCAAGTTCAGATTTATATGATATTAACCGTTTATATTAATTGCGCTTTATCTGAATGAGTTGGAAGAGCTTTAAGTTCACTTTCTTTAAGTCATTGAAATTATCGGAAGTTATTAACAATCCAAGTCAACTCAGTACACTACAACCCAACCTGAACCAATTTTGTTCTCAACCCAATTAGAATGGGTTGAGTTGGGTTTGGCTGGATTGGGTTGGGGTTGGATTAAGCCATGACAACTCAATTTCAAGGACAATTTAATTTATTGGTATTCTTTGACACAAAATGTGAAGATCACATACTACTTCTTCAAGAGTCTGCAGTAAAACTCTTTCTTAAACCCACAAAACTACTTAGAAACGATTAAGTACCTTCACAATGCGTCAAGATATTTATTCAGGTTTCAGGTAAAATACATTTTTGTGGGTCAACTAGTTTATCGGCTTATTGACCATAAATTCATAATAATCGGAAATATTCAGCACCCAATTTAACTAGAATTAAATTTGTTTATAAACTAAATATTTTCCAAAGCGACACTCACAATATGTACCAGTGACAATGATAATAATTGAATGGGGGCTTCCATTAATCAAACTTGGAATTGGAAATTCATTTGTCACAGAACACCTGTAATGGGTCGTGCATGTAGTGTATTGGAAAACGGTTTAGATTGTTAGATACGCGAGATACAATTCAAGATAACCTGCCGAAGCGATTCATTATTTTTTTTTACTTTTAACATATCTCTAATTGCACTCCTTTTAAATTTTAATGCGATGTGTGATTAAGCCGACAGAAGCTAATTACACTATAATAGCAGTGTACACATTAATAAAGTATAAATTATGTTTAACTTCCGATCTATCTTTAATTATGAACACGTTTTTAGAGGTGTTTTTATTTTATTGATATTTTTGCACAATGGATAGATATATTAGATATTTTATAACAAATAAACCCATTTTATCCCTATTTTGTTTCCATTTTGTTTTTATTTGATATAGGTTTTTGTGTGGATGATAATCGTTTTAGAAAAAAAAAACCGAAAATAAAAAAATTGGTAGATATAAAATAAACCGAAAATAGACCGTGTTTTACAAATAAATATAAATAACCCGTAAAAACCGGGGCAATGAAAGAAAAAAAATGTTGGCACAATAAAATAATACAAAAAATGTTTCGTTAAACAGGAAACGAAGTGGCCGATCGATGATTCCTATATAAAATGTAATCGGCATGCAGTTTTTATGCAAATAGTTTTCGCAATTGCCGCGCCATCCAAACGACGTAAAACGTACAGATAATTCAATTTACGCTTGGGTCGGTACCGCGTTGAAATGTTGATTTATACATTTTTTGTTTACAACGGCAGCTTTCATCATCCAACGGACGATGTTTGTATTTAATTTTTCAGGTTACATGACAATAACCCAACTGTTTAATTTTGGCATTACAGACACAATGCGAGAATTTTTTTATATACTTTTTTTTACTTGTCAATATTTCAAATTTCACCAGGAAAACGATTTTTTATTTCATTTCACCCCGACAAACCAATAACTTACTCAACCATTTTTATAACACGAAATTGTAAAAAGGAATCTTTATTAGTATACATTTCAAATTATTTTTTGATTGAATTCCTAAAACGCACAAAGGCATATACAATTTTGACAAAAACGTCAACAATTTTACTTAATTAGATTTAATTAGTATAAAAATTGTGAAAACGGTTTTTTATTTGTTATTTGATTGCTGAAACGCACACAGATTGCAATTTCCGAAAGAAAATTGCAACGTACAACCTTGTTCTTTTAGATCAGTACACTACATTTTTGAAATTACTTTGACTTAACTATCGAAAAGATCTTTATATAGCCATAAAAAAGAAAAAAACTACATTGTTATATAGTATTATTATATGTTATTAATGTTTTTTTTTTAACTATTGATTGGCGAAAACAGTTCAAAATTTTAAACACATTTAATTTTGTCGTTTACAGTGTTTTACAAAAAAAAAATCGAAAAGCATAACAAGGTAGTAAATTATCATTTGATAAAGGGTTTATTACTCCATTTCAGAAACTATTCAGCGTTTGTTAAAAAATATTTTCAGATGCATGGCTAAACCGAACCCAACTTAACCCTGCATATTTGAATTGAAGTAATTAGACCTAGAAGTGAAAAGCTTTGGGTTTAGCCGTGCGTCCCCAACCCAACCCAACACTGTATATTTGAACCAAGGCCATCCTAAGATATTCGGCGCCTCTGGAAAAGTGAACGAGTGCGCCCTTTTTCATACAAAATTCAATGCCAAAGAAAAAGGTTCGCACCTCAGAGGGGACCCTGAGTACATATATAATGGGGACACCGTGCATTTCATTGCGAAAATAGGTACCCTCCAGGAGTTGACGCCCCAGGGCGGTTATATATCCCTATTGCTGATATATTCACATCACAATACAATCAAAAATATTACTATGTCAAATCTAATCAAATCAGTATCTTTTTAAACAGTATATTACTATCAAAATAGATTTTGCAATGGAAAATCTTGGTTCCTTTGTTACTGGGCTACTTCATAATTCTTAGATTTTGTCTTCCGCGAGGCATCTCATCGTGCTATTAGATAGTAAAAAGGTTCAACAACTCAACCCAACCCAACCTAACCTAACCTGAGGTAGTCCTCATCGCGTTCCTCATCTCACCATTCCTCCTTCATTTCCTTTCCGGCTTAAATTTTCTTTTTCATCATCTGCCTCAGGAATGCCATCAACATCTCAGGTTCTTCTACGCCACTCATCTGGATTTCTGACAACGTGCCCTTAGTTATCTCAACTCTACTCTCTGCCACCGTCTTCTTTCTCTCACTATCAAATCTTGCGCATTAAAGTATCATATGCTCTTGCATGTCTGCTTTTACATACCTAAACCAGCACTCCTCCGACCCTATTTTCTTAATTTGTTTCAGGTGAAATAAATAAATAAATAGGAGCTTCCCAAGCTACCGAGACCAGTTATTGGTTGCGTGGTGTAGTAGCCTTTGGACAGGCTTTTTTCTTTTCACGCAGCCACGTTCTTTATAAACACGCTGCTCCATCTTTTTTAGTTCTCCGTTTTGCTTATCATTTCTCCATCATTTCCAAATGCAGCTCTCTTCTTGTACCATCTTTATTCCTCCAATTTCCCGACCACTTAAATTTCCACATTCACGTATTTGTGTTCTTCATCAATTTCAGATTCAGAAGCTGCATGGAGAATTACCGAACTTATTGCTAATATTTCCCTTTTTTATGGGACGGTCCTTCGACCCTTTCAAAATCACGATGTCCGTTTCATTTTCTTCCATTTTCAGTCCCATTTCTTGTAGACCTTCTGCTACTCTTAGCCGTTGGTTGTATTAGGCGTTGGGGCATTCAGCCTTCCTTGTTGTTGACTGTAGTATCCTACTCTTCACTACCAATACAAGATCATCTGCATATCCAAACATCTGCACTTCTTGCTTTTGTGCTTGATCCATAACAGAGCCTTGTGGGACATCTCAGCTCATTTGTCGCTGCTCTCCATTAGGGAATAGTATCATCCTCTATGTTAAATACGTACTAATCATCCTTATATGACTACATCCATCCTGATTTCATTGATTTTTCTACTAATAATAGCTTTGCACCTTTCCTGTTCTCTGGAAAATATCCTTTCGCCAAACAGTCGTTAAGCAGGAATCCTCCAGGAATACATCCGGTTCCGCTTCATCGCACGATTTCAGTACATCGTTTGTTAGGTCTTGGTTGGGACTGTTCTAATTCTTCGCAATGTTTTTGCATTTTGATTCTTTTATTATTGGTCCATTATTATCTTGTAATATTCGTTTTTGTTTCTATTTTCCTCTGTGTCAGCTTTTTCCTTATTTCCTGATGCATCTTCCTTTTCTTTCCAACACATTATATTCTTGCTTCTGTTATTTCTTTTATCCACTAGTATTTTGGTTTTCAGTCATTATTTCCTCAGATTCTTCCTTTGAATGTTTTATTACTCACATCATTTATTCTTTCGATTAAAGACTCCGGTGTTAGGTCTTTATGACGATAATTCTTAAATTTATTTTTTAGGGTATGATCTCTCAGCATTTCTACATCTTCTCGCACTTCCCAGTTCAATACTAAACCTATCATGTTTTCAGTTACCATCGTTAAGTCAATTACAAAAGATCCACTTGAGCCTCTATATGTTGTTACTCCTGTTGCACGACTATTATTTGCTGCTCATTCTTCTAATAGTTTACCTCTATGACACCTTCTCTTCACCCCTGATTCTCATTTTCCTCGGGCTTACCATCAACGAAGTGTGGGAGATAGTAACAAAAATACAGCTCCATTATCTTTTACAATATTTAAAAATTCATACTATAAATGGTTAGTGGGGGGGAGGCTTTTGAGAAAGGCCCTCACTTTCCTCTTCGAAGTGGAGCACATACCCCTTTAGCCGTTCTGCGTTGTTTTCGCCTCTATTTACCTGCTTTATTTAGTTTTACACTTTTCTTCACATTCCAATGTAGTGTCAATACAGGTTTCTGGTGTTAGAACGATTTCTAGTTTCTCGCAAAGTCCTTGAATATTCTTCTTCAATCTCATAGATTCGAAGAACGTGTGTTCCACATTGTCCACCTTATCTTTGCAGTATATGCACATTTCATCAACGCTCCTCTTATGGATGTAGAGGTAAGCTTTAAAGCATTCATGACCGCTGAGGAATTGATTCAAGTAGAAATTTACTTCTCCCCACTTTCTATCAATCCATAGCATCAGTTTTGAAATTAGCCTCTTCGTCCAGCAGTCCTTTCCCGTACCTTATTGATCATTTCTGGATGTTTCTTTGTTTCAAACGCTTCACGACATGCCTTACATCCATATAAGATTTACGAGCAAATAACACAGCCGATTAACTTTGTCTTTTCTGTTCTCGGTCCGTAGGTTGATCCAATCACTGTGTTCAAGGCATTCACTGTTTTTTTGTGTTTTGCTTGTGATGTAACTAACATGTTTATACCACATTAAGACGTTTTCTAATATGACCCCGAGGTATGTCACTAAGTTCTTTGACTTAATGGTGTGTTCTTTTTTAGCTCCACTTAGTCTTTACATCTTCTGCTTTTTCAAACGCGATCTCAAGAACCATTTCTTCCATCTTAATAATCACTATCTCCATTGTAGTTTGTGCGTTTTAGTTCGTTCTATTCTTTTGCCAGTAGTTGACCAAAGAAGACATTCCATAGTATTGGTCACAGTACATTCGACCCAACCTAACCTAACCAAGCCCAACCCAACCCAAAGCAAGCGTCCCTAACTTTTTTCCATTCTTAATTAAGTTAGGTTGGGTTGGGTTAAGTTGCTGTACGGGAATATTCTAATTTATTATTTAATTCCAGAAACGCACAGAATGCAATTTCCGCCAAAATCAGTCCTTTTTAACCCATGATATCAGGTGCTGCCATAATACGCTGAACATTCCCATGAAATGAAAAGAAACCAGGATTTTATTGACCTTTTGTGAAACGCTGTATCGAAATATTTAATTTAATATTAACCAATAATAATTGTCAAATTGTATTCGGGTATTTTAGGGTTTAGGGTTCGAAACGAAGTCAGTTGAATTGTACAAACTGGATTTTCCACCCGCTAAGGAATAGGTACAAGCGTATTCCTTCGAAATTGCAAAATTTAATAAACGGGGTACAGAAACGCAATGAACCGTGATAACGGTCTTTCGTTCCCTATCGACTTGCCCAAGTTACGACCCTTTTATCTGCCTCCTTCCTAGTCGAACTTCTGTTCTTACTTTTAAATTTGTAAAGTTGGTATCTAATTATACTATCAAGGCCTGAAAATTAAATTTTTCTTTATACCGTCTTCGGCAACGACTTCTTTGACAAAAACCTTATTGACGTCTCACCCAAACTAGTTTCCCTTAAATTCAATTAAAATGTTTCTCTAAATTCGGAAAATTACAAAAACGGCGAAGTTTCGGCAAAGTTCTCCTCGGGCAACATCATCACATTCCCATTTAAGCGAAACCCGCAATAAAAAAAAAAGACAGAAAAGAGCGACCAAGAAGAAAGCTACACAGGGTAAATCCCCGAAGATTACTTCAAAAGGTGCGAAAGCTGTAATTCCACTTCCCAGATTACTTCCCTTGATCTCGTTATCTCCCCCTAAGAAAGAAATGGAAATGCTTAATTTCGAGAGTCTGTGGGTTCATGAACTAATTCGTACTCGTCATCGAAGCCTAAATAAGGCGAACGTATGATTAAAATCGATCGGGAACTGGGTTCCCTTCGGCCAGGAACATTGCACCGGAAGTTTGACGTGTAAATAATCCCACATTTACCTCGAGGCGAACGTCTAAAGTTCTATTTTCGGAAATCTCATCCTGAATTCGGGTTGATTATGGACAGAAAGTTTTCGATGTTACCATAATGACGCTGTCAATAAAACTTTATTTTAACTTTTAAGTATGAAATCGGCGTAGAACCCATAAAAAGGTGCTATTTAACTTGTTAATGGGCGATCGTACATCATAGTTAGCTTTAAATATTCTCAACACTTCTAGTACACGTTGTAAGAAAGATATATAGGCGTGTATATCTGTATGTTTATGGCAAGTTCTACTCCGTAAGGGTACTGAATCAATTTTAATAGGCGTATGTCGTGCCAGTCGTCGATAGATTATCAACGCAATGTTTTTTTTGTTACCTACTTTTTCTTTTAACCACTTTAACCACATCACGATTACATCTAAACTTGGATTATTGATATTTTTACACTAATAGAAATGTGTTCTTGGAAATAAAAAATCTCGGAGATAAATGCATTAAACACTCAGTTAAGTAACGAATTATAAAAAAATAATGATAAAGAGCGACATCAAAACCCTTCATGAGTGTTTGCGGAAAAATTTCGTAATTTCATCTGGGTATAAGAGCACTTTTTTAATTCATAAACGTGGTAACGGTGTTTTTTTTAACGGAATAGTGAGAGTCAGAATTGCGAGGACTCTCTGAAATGCCATCTGCCGCCCAAGTTCACATTTCCATCCGCTTCTACACGGACACATACTCGTTCATGCCAAAGAGCCAACGATGAGTATTTTTTTTTACTTGTTTTTTAGAGGATTCAAAATTGTTTCCATTATTTTCGGTTTTTTTTTTCATTTTTTCTTCAAGGAAAAAATTTTTATGCAATTAAACCGGGATATATACAACAATTCGGACAAATAATCGTTTGACGTTCTGTTAGGCGAAGACAAAGTAATTACCAGAGCGAAGCAAACATCTGAAGTAAAAAGTCGTTTTAATTAAATTTGCGCTAAACTTAAATTGAATTCTGCCGTTGTACACAAAAGTACCGTGATTAACAAGTGAACTTTGTCGTTAAAGGTTTTTAGGTAGATAAGATTACAGGAAATAAATTTTAACAAGAGCTTAAAGAAATTTTATCTCGTGTTAGAAAATTCTCATGTTGAAACTTTTCAAAAGACTCAAAAATAGGGTAAATACCCAAACAGTGGGTACTTAATCAATTAAAAATTTACAGAAATACATGCATATTTTTCAAATCGAACGTATTAATTTATTCATAAATAAACGAAAATATCAGTTTGTGTTGTTAGTAAAGAAAAGTACAAAAATGCTATAAGATCTTAAGTTTAGTGATAGTTATACTTTTAGTTCCAGAAGAATTTACAACAATCAAGCACTGAATCGCCTAGTACTAGGTCTAGTGTTAGTTCTAGTTTTATTTTGATACAAGTATACAATAATAACGTTAAAGCTAATACTAGATCTAATCTGAAAAACATATAGGTTTAATAACACTAGACTTAGCATTAGTAACATTAAGGTTTAGTCGTCTAGGAGACGTACGGCGATATCTTAATGTTTCTAGTTCTATATCTAGTGGTAATATTAAAGCTAGGTTATAGGTCAGATATTAGTCTTTAGCATCTGGTAGTAGTCTTTTTAGCATCTCAAGACGCACGGCTAAAATCACGGCTCACAACTAAAAATAGTGCCAACACTAACGCTAATACTAGGCATAGAAAGAAAAATATGAACGTTATGAAATGTCTGTTATTAAACTGTGTCTTAACCATTTTTTCAATCGTGTCAAAGCATTCGTTGTTAACACACGTTTTTTCGCGAACGAGTTCTCATCCCAAAACCTGATTTACTTTTATAAAAACACAAAACAAGGGATGATATATAATAACATAATCAATGATCTAACGACAATTGATTCTGGAATGTGAAAAACTACTAAAAAAATAATGCAAAAAGTGAAGGAATTCCTATAATAATGCATCAAGACAATACGTATAGCACAGATATTAATAAGACACATTTCAAATAAAATTCAACAGTATACAGAAGCTAATCTTCCAGTTCATAAAACCACTATTTACACTACCACTCCTGAAGAAATTTAAATGCTTATTAACAGACTACCCACAAAAAAACATCTAGCCATGAAGTTACCTCAAATTCATTGATAAAAAAACCTACCCAACCAGACCTTTAATATACTAAACTATAATATTTAATGTTTGTATGAATTTGGGATATTTCCCTACCACCTGAAAAAAGCAGAAATACTGATGTTTAGAAAACCTGGCAAAAATAAAAAGATCCTATTAGAAACTGGAAAAACTAAACCTATTAGTCCTACCATGGGTAAACCTTTTGACAAAGTGATTTTTGAACGATTAAAACCCAAAATCACAATTATACCTAGAATCCAATATGGGTTTAAAATTGGTCACTCAACAGTACATCAACTCACAAGAGTAACGGAAATAATAGAACGAGGATATGGAAATAAACAGTACAGAAACAGTAGATTCATTCAAACTAATATATCAGAATATCTCAAAGCACTAATTTTATCATTTTTGGAAGATAGAAAATTTTACATAAGAGTTAATGGTATCAAATCAGAATCAAACCCATCAAGGCTGGAGTTTCTCAAGGCAGCATCCTCTCGCTGTTACTGTTAAACATTTGTTTATATGATATTTACATTAATAAAAAGGACTAAAACGCAATATTCGCTGATGACATGGTTATAATCATTCAAAACGAGAATTTAGAAAAAGCGATTTAAAGATCTCCAACGCTCGATCAATGAAATTCATAGATGGTTGTTGACCTGGTGCTTCCATTTAAATCTGGTGCTTCCTTAGACAACTAAAGAACTCTACAACAGTAGCTATCAGAAATCACCATTTTAAACTGGCATCTAAAAGATAGTACTATATCTGGCAGTATATTTGGACCAAAGACTTACATGGAAATTCCATATCAATAAGAATTTACATGACCTATATGCAAGTCTAAAAGAATTTTATCTAATCATAAACAGAAAATCGAAATACAAACATATACATGCCCAATTTGGAGCTCAACAGCTGAATCCAATATTAAAAATTCATGTGCTACGAAATAAAATATTAGGAATAGGTATTGATGGCTCATGATTTGTGAGAAACTTGCAAATACCTCAAAAATTAGGTCAATTACCTCAATAATCGAGACAATAAAAGTACATATTAAGAAAACAACCAACAAATATTTACAATATCTTCAAAAGTGTCCAAGTGCACAAGAACATCAACTGGGAATTACTGGTATCAGATGATATTACATGGTATCACAGATGAAGACCTAATAGAAAATAGTAGAGAATAGTAAAAAAAAGAATCAAGATGACATTTTGTTCCCATGCTATTATTATAAATTAAATTAGTTAATATCAAAGCCATGAAATAACATTTATTGTTATTATTTTATTTATATTATCTGGTTGATGCTGTTAATACAAAAAAAACATATTTCATTTGATTTAGTGCCGAATTAGCAGTACTTCTGTGTACACAGGATGCCCATTAAGTATGGAATATAGCATATATCTCCATAACTATCAACTTTATATAAAAACTATTCATATAAAACTTGTTTAGTGCATTATTTGCCGTAACAAGGCAGTATTCAAATGTTTTTATTTCAGAAAAAAATTACCAACGAATAATACTTTTTTTTTTAAATACGCCAATGTACCCTTTCATTACAATCATCTGATAGAGATTTTTATTCTCTTTACGATTACGTAAAGTGTTAGTATACTTACATTAGAAAACTTAACTTTATATTTGGTTTTCTTGAAAAATTGGAAAGCTTTCCATACATCTTTTAGAAAAATTTACAAAAATCTGGAGCCTAACAAGAATTAAAACCAGAACTAATACTAGACCTAGAAATATTCAGGTTAATTAAAAAAAGGAAAAAATTAACAAATTAATTATACCGACCAACGAATTTATAAAAAGAAATATGGAATCTAATTAATAATTTAAAAAACAGAATTAATCCCCATTGAATTAAAGGTCATTCGGGAATTAAAGGAAATGATAGGATTTATCAATTGGTTAAAGAAGCATCTTTGATTGAAAATTTTCATATTGAGTTTAACTTTATGTCGAAACGTTGCGTTACGAATAAAATTAGAAAATATATTATGGGAATTTGGCAGAATTGATAGACTTGGCAGAAAAGATAGAATGACTCCACTAATTGTAGATTGACTTATCAATTTATGCCGAAAGTTGGTAAAGTTAATAAGTTTCTGTTTCCGGAGACAATAGAATTAATTAAAGGGCGTGGTAATTTCGAGGAATATCTAAATAAGATTGGGAAATGTGAGTTATCGTTGTGTCTTTCTTTTTTGTTTAAATAACAAGATAAATTTGGAGTTAGATGCCTTGAAGATAGGCTTGGGTTGGCCTAAATTAAAGGAAAAAATTGATAATATAAATAAAAGTTATGTGTGGTGGTTTATTTTTAATGCATTCTCTAAGAAGTTCATTGATAAGAAATAACATTTTATAGCTTCGATTTCCGAGACTATGTTATAATTTAGGAAAATTTTCAATTAGTATTCTTGCTTAAGTAGTGATTGCTTGCAAATAAAATCACGCTTATGTGCTAATGCTAATGCTTATGCTAATAATTTTATTTAGTAAATTGTTTTTCTTTTATTTTGGATTAAATATTTCGAATTTATAATATCATTGGTGTAGTACCTGCTGGTCGAACACCATAAGATAACTTTAATTTTATCATTAAATAATACATGCATGTGTGCCCTTCTCCGAGAACAAATCCATCCATAACTATTTCAATTCAACTAAAATTAGAACTATCACTAGGACTCATACTAAATCTACAACTAACGAAAGTTTCTAGTTGTAGATCTAGTATTAGTCCCAGTGATAGTTCTAGTGTTAGTGCTAGTGTTAGTTGTAATTATAGTTCAATCAACACCGGTCGTGAAAGCCTTTGTACTTATAGTATCTCAATTTGTTTTCATAAAAAGGAAAATTTCTTTAAACATTTTTGAATATCATATTATATAATATCATATTATATAAATAATATCATATTATATATCATAAAAAATCGAATTCCTAAGATACTTTGTTAAATTTTTTTGTAATTTATAAAGAAAACTATGTATTTTTCCGAGAACAAATCCATGCTTGAGTATATCAATTCGTTTTTAAGATATCAAGTTTTGAACTCAACCTAACTTTGAAGCGTTTTATGAATAACTTTTTTTTATAAATTTCCTTAATCATCTTTGAAATATCATAAAAAGTAAAATTCTTAAGATATCTTCATGAAATTTTCTGTGATTTGTAAAGGAAGGTGTGCCTTTTCCGAAAACCAATCCATCCGTGAGTATCTCAAGTCGTTTTTGAGATATCACGTTTAGGACTCAACCTAACTTTGTAGCATTTCGTAAAATTACAAATTTTCTTAACCGTTTTTAAAACGATTAAGAAAAACGACGTTTTTCTTAAGATATGTTATTGATTTTTATTGAGATTTATAAAGGAAGCTATATACTTTTCTGATAATAAAACCATGCGTGAGTATATCAATTCGATTTTGAGGTATCAAGTTTTGAACTCATTCTAAATTTAGGGTACTTTATAAAATTAAAATTGTCTTAATTATTTTTAAAAAATCCTGACATCCTGATGAAATTGTTTATGATTTATAAAGAAAAGTGTGTACTTTTCTATAAGCAAATCCATCCGTGAATACCCCAATTCCTTTCTTAGACATCATGTTTTGAACTCAACCTAAATTTGTAGGATTTCATAAAATTAAAAATATCCTTAATCTTTTTGAAAAATCGATCGAATTCTTAAGATATCTTGTTTTGAAATCATTCTAAATTTGTGGCATTTTATAGATTACTTCCTTAATTTAAATTTCTTTAATCATTTTTGAAAAATCATAAAAAATCGAATTCTTAAAATATCTTCATGAAATTTTCTGTGGTTTATAAAGAAAATCTCAAGTCTTAAGATATCTTGTTGATTTTTTTTAAGATATATAAGGGACAATATGCAATTTTCTGAGGATAAAACCATCCGTAATCACGTTATTTTAATTTTTTTTTTTACGTTATCTTGAGATATCAAATGTTGAACTCAAAATAACATTGAAGCATTTCATAAAATTAAATATGTCTTTAATCGTATTATAAAAAACTTAAAAAATTGAATTCTTAAGATATATTAATGAAATTTTTTTGTGATTTATAAAGGACAGTTATACTTTTCAGAGAACAAAACCGTGAGTGCGTATCTCAATTCGTTTTTGAGATATCAAGTTTTGAACTCATCCTAAAAGATGACTGAAAATGCTACTAAGATATCTCGTAAAATGATTTTTTCATTTTACGATTTTTTTAACTATTTGTTGAAATATTTTCGAATTTATTACTTTCGAACATCTTGAAGTTCAAAAAACAACTCAATAACTTCATATCTGCCTCTTTAAACTGTAAACTCTTGTCAAGACGTGACCCTATGTTAGATGACAAACATAGTTACAAGTAAAGTAGGTAGAAACCATTGAAACTTTGTTGCTGATATCACGCTTTGCGTTTCAATGTTTGTAGCAATATGGCATTCCGTGCATGTTTTTAAATTTCCTAATATCATGGAAACTACAATAAATAGATATAAACGTAAATATGTATAATTTGCAAAAAATCAAATTCTTTATTTGGTAGGTTAAAAAAATAAATACCAAACACTGTCAAAACTCCGTGGTCTTCTAATAAAGAAATCAGGTAGTTTTTGACGTTCCGTACATCTTATGATGAATTTTCCCATATCAAGAAGATTACAACAAATAGGCATATCCATGTGTACAGATAATTTGTAGAGTATAAAGATAATTTGAAGAGAATTAAATTTTCTGTCTGATTAAAAATCTCTTTGGTTATAAAACATGTAATATATCCGATAATCTAATATCGGACCCAATTCGTTTTTTGGAATTCCATGCATCCGTTCATAAATTATCAACAGCATGGAAATTATAACAAATAAGCATATGTATGTGTATGATAATTTGTATTGAATTAAATTCTTTATCCGGTAGGTCCAAGAAATATGCGACGTATCATTTAAAATTAGAAAAAAAGAGAAATGCAAAATCAATTTTAAATCACCTGCATAAAATAGAAGAAATGACAATATATCTTGTAATATTGTTGTAATATATCTATTTAATATCATCTGAAAAATAATCGTGCTAATTTTGAGTTTTTTTAAACGAATATTAACTGAGATAACAGAATTTAAAAAGCATGGTAAAAATTGTCAAATGAAATTAAAGTCAAAAAGTTTAGGATTCTATAACTTTTATCAAACTAAACATATTTTTCGTGTATAATTAAAAGGTGTAATAAAAATTATAACGTTCCATTTAAAATAACGGAAGTTTTGATCTATTTTCGGCCAAAAGGAAGTTACTATCATCAAAATATTTTAGATCGAAAGTTTAGGATGATTAATCCCACTCACCAAAGCTTCAAACCTAAGAAGTGCTACTTGGTGAAATAAGCTGTTGATTTAATTGAATCATTACTATAATTACTCGATAACAATTCATGACTTAACAATAAACGTAACGATTTTCCTTCCTCGTTACGACATAACTACAGCATAATTGGTCCAATTATCCGTTACAATCATTATTTGGGAATTAAGTAGTAGTTTTTATGAAAAAACCTTTAAACCTTCAATACGCCTAGCAATTAGGTATTTCTATATTAGTACTCCTATAATTGCAATTGGACCTCCCCCGGTATTCATTTAATGAGCTCTTAGTATCGATTTTCTATTCAGCTATTGGCCACAGGCCAGTTTGTACTCCCCCCATTCCCCGCCGATACCCCCTTTTCATATAGACCAACTAAAATGATATTCACACTGGAAGTTGTATTAAATTATAATTGAGTGTGTTCCATTTAAATTTGATTGGAAACTATACAATATGGAACAGGCAAAAATTTTTCAAAAATGACCCGAAAACGATTAAATGGTTCCGTTGAATTTTACTCCCACTTAATAAAATTAACCGTAATAAAACGGTTTTAAAATCGTTCGTGGCCATTAAACTAAACAGTACATTACGACCGGTTGGGGTTCCACTGGGGGGTGTGGGGAGTTTAAACGTTGTGCGAGGGGCAATAGGTGGGTTGAGAATGAAGGGGTTTGGGCAGCCTCCCCACTTCGAGCTGCCCGCCATAAATTACCAGTAATTGAATGTTACGATGCAGTATATCGTTGTACGACTGCAGGCCCGAAGTCAGAAAGAATTATTAAACCATTTCACGTGATAACTGACTTAATTAGTTCTTTACGGCCTGCGCCCGGTCGACTTCCATCTTCTAGATCTTATTTATGTCCGGGTCAGCACCACACCCACCCACCAGTTTCGAACTTATTTCCAGGTTTCGTTTCCTGTAGGAAACGACCAGATTTGCATAAATAAACTCAACACAGCAAGACCTATTATTAGAGTAATTACTATTTTTTTTATAAATTTAATGATTTTCACACAGAATTTTCTTGGGTATTCAATTGAAATTGGCCGAAACTATGTGATATAAGCAGAAATGTTTTAGAGGGGATGTATGTAGTAACTGAAACGCAATGTTAGACTTAGAGAATGGGAACGATCTTCTTAGACGGTATTAAAGCCCGCGTCGCGTTTGGAAACTTGTAACGTCCGAATTGCAAACAACATTAATTTAATTCCATCCCTCTCTACCGCCTTCCTCCGCACCCCCTTAGACAGGACCGAACTTCAAACGCGATTAAGCTGGGAACTTGCCTCCAAAAGATTCGAGGTCACCCTATTCTCACAAATGGCATTATCGTCGAATGCCGTAACCGGGTTTAGCCTTCGGCTACCATTTACTAAGTTTTGGTTATTCTATCTGTTGCACTATTTGAGTTATAAAACCAAAATGAAATGTAACACTGAACTTATCGATACGGTATATATACTCGCGTGTTGTGTTAACCCCCTTAATTTGAAACTAGTTAAAGGGTGATTTATGGACAATGTTATTGAACATGTTTTAGAAGATTGTACTAGTTCTATGTGACGGGGCTAAAATCTGTGATCACATATTGAGTTGCAGTCTCGTATGGGAAAGTCCTACAGGCTTCAATTATAAACAAAGTTTTACGAATACAACGAGAAACTGGATTGACAATCTTTCGCACGATAAGACCAACTCTAAGAATGAATGGTTTGTTATGCCTATCTCTTTTGCGTATGCTTATGAAATGGCTACATATAAAGTGGCCATGTATAGATTTAAGCATCACGTTCAAAATTGATGCGTCTTATGCTACCAATAGGCTGCGAAAGATACTATATGTAGTGATATTGTTGAACGTCAGTCCGGAAAGAAATGTTATTGCATAAATGAAAAGGACTTTTAAGCAGCAAAACATTATGATATGTATGCAGAAGTCAACGCCTGTATATTTAAAGCCTTAAATAAAACGCAAACAAGCAATGTGTACTCTCTGAATTCTATCCCTATACGTACCATCAATACGAGAATAAATCATCTCCACAAAGCTCGAAATCAAGTAGCGGATAACTAAAATTTGTGTGGAAATACTGATGACTCAAACGGTTCTTCGCTTTAACTACACTAGTGATAACAGGCTTTTTCTGATCTATTTCCAAGGTCACTTTGGAGTTGCTGCCAATAAAACGGCAGTTGAGTACGAGAGAGCAATGCGTTTGTAGAACCACAACTAGTAGTTTGTATAGCATTTGTGATGGCCAAATAGAGGATTGAAAGAATCCTGTAGCCAACTGATTTGTCTTGAGAGCGTCAGTTGTATATCTAACACAATCTTCGCTGCTCTATAGGCGCCAGTTTTTGAAAATAAGTATGGGTGCTGGGTGCTAATAGAACTGATTCGTTTGCAATAGAAATGCCTTCTGCCAGCAGTGCTTACAGTTTTACAAGGAATATTTAGCGTTTAATTGACATTATTTGAACATTTGGCATAAACATTTTATATGCAAACAGTATTTGGTACTTTGCAAGCAAAATTAAATCGTACTAACAGTTTATTGCCTTTTGCAACAAAATTTTTCTGCCTTCAATTTTACAAACGGTATCAAGTCATATGGAAAT
Source organism: Onthophagus sagittarius (assembly GCA_036711965.1). Taxonomy (NCBI): domain Eukaryota; kingdom Metazoa; phylum Arthropoda; class Insecta; order Coleoptera; family Scarabaeidae; genus Onthophagus; species Onthophagus sagittarius. The sequence continues at coordinate 59,994,968 of JASERS010000002.1, read as the reverse complement.
ATTTCAAGTATTCTAAAAGCAGTATTAAGTCTTTTGGAAGCATTTGAAGTCACTTGAAGTGTCTTCCAGGGGTAGTATAAAATTTTCTGGGAGTAGTTCAAGCATCGTGTAGGGCATCAAGGCTTCTAGAAGCCATATCAAGTCTTTCAGGAGCAGTAACAATTTATTTGATACTGCTCCTGATCTTTTAAGCTTGCTTTTGGAAGCAGTTCAAGCTTTGTGAAAGCATTTCAAGACTTTTAAAAGCAGTATCAAGTTTTCCTGAGACAGTATCTAGTCTTCTAGAAGAAGTTCAAATCTTTTTGATGCAATATGAAGTCTTCTGTCTACTTCAAGTCCACTGCAAGTATTCCAAGGCTTCTGGAAACTGTGTCAAGTCTTGTGTGGAAGCATATCATGTCTGTTGGCAGCAGTATCAATTACCAAAGAAACGAAAGGTGAAGTATAATTGATGGAGTAATGTTCTCGAACCAGGAACGGAGCAAGATCCATGTTTTTAAGAAATTCATATCATTTCGTTTTACATCATTTACAGTCCACCAAATTTTTGGACCAATTTTCTACAGGTCCGCAGGTCAAAAAAGGTGAGAAACGCTGGTATAGAGCGTCTATAAGAAGAAAGAGTCTACTACTATATAAAATCTTGATAGTAGAATATGCACGGACCTATTAACTTTAATATTATCAAGTCGCAAATCTAAACAATCCTTCACCATACCCGGAGCAAAAATAACAATGAACAACTTGGTAGAATTAATAGTAAAGCAGTGCCTCTTAACCTCCTTAACATAATTAAGCAGTTTATCAAAGTCAGCATTGGTACCTGCTTCCACATCCCATGTATTGTTTTCAGGTCTCCTATTATACCTAAAGGTTTAATAAACTTGTATCATCGACATACATATGACTTTTGTAGAATTCTAATTGACTAGTAACATTAAATGGATGTATTTATCAAATAAAATATCGGACCGAAAACAGACACATCTACTTTTACAAACTCAGATCGATGTGTAATGTAGTGCAAAATAAGAGTGTCAAATGCTTTTGATAAATGAAGCAACACGATAGCTGTAGCATAGCTACCATCAATTTCTCTATGCAGGACATCCGTTATGTCAAGAAGAGCATATGTACAACTATGGGAAATGAATCAACATATTTCCAAATTCGAAGAGCAAGGTCTGAAATCATTCAACCTCCTTACAATTGCTCTGGAATAATCTAAACTATCTTATGCAAATCAGAATACACAATTAACACCATGCTTTAAAGAAAAGTTGAAAATGTGACACAAGTACGGATGGATGTTAGGACAGCACATCATTATCTTACTTATATTGTCACACTATTTTCTTTCATTAATGCAAAAATCCTTCTAGAGAGAAAGGTAAAGATTAAGTATGTGTGTATACATGAAAATGAGAATGCATGCTAGCGCACACAGCACTTAGGCCCCATCGGACCCCTTGTGCATACTTCCTGCATTTCCTCCAGTCGCATTAACCAGCCTAAAGAATTATCAAGGGTTAGAACGTCACCCAAAGTCATGTTCCTAATGTCATCTATGGTCGCTATGGTCTCCCCAAGAGTCAGAAAAGGGCAATCGCACAAGTTGTGTCTAATCGTCTCGTTATTGTGTTGGGAGGCTCGACAGAGAGGGAAATCAGCAAGCTTCACATTATGAAGGAGCTTATTTGCCTTATAGTGCCCCGTGAGGAGACCTATGGCTAATCGAAGGGTGTTTTTCTTCGCGAGATAGGAGCGCTTGATCATATTGATATGAATAGCTAAAGAGGGGCGATTATTGGCTCTTATGCGCACAGCTCTCTGCCAATAGCACGCTTTGTTAGTCTGGTGAAGAACATGCCAATACGATTTTTCCCAAAAAGTCAGTAGCTCTCCAAATACAGTAGGCCATGAAAACTTTGTCAGCTCTGGTTAATGTAATAATTAAATATATCATTTGCGATAGCCATACGTAGAATTGAACTGTAAGCTGAAGAGGAACTTCACCCACTGTAGACCAATTTTCTTACACTGAAGCACGCTAAGTTAACTTGAAGTCTCTCATTGTTAATCGACAGTGCCCACAGACAGTTTGTCTTTAATTAAAGACACCATCTCTACTCTTAGAGCCTAGCCAACACTGTTGAATGTTGCCTTTATGTGGAGGGCGAGCGGACGGTTGAACACATCTATACTACTATCTCAATATTCTCTCTATTTTAAGCTTTACTTATCTCGTCTAAAGATGTAAAGCAACCAGATCAGGAATTGATCTTTTCCCCTATTTTGTAGTAGTAGCGAAAATTGGACAGTTTTCGATACCAAACAAAACCACTGGAAGATATGTTGAATTGTATGTACTTAACTCGTTTCTTTAGATATAGATTTGCTGTGTAGAAACCTGTTGTTGTTTAGAGCATAACACAATCTGTTAGCTAATTTGATTCTGTTGCTTATTTCATCTTCATTGTTTTCTCTGTAATTTTTAATGGTACCGAGGCACCTAAACTGAGTAACTTGCTTTAATTTTTGTTCGTTTAGGTAGACATCCATAACCGAGGTTGTGTCATCTGTATGATCATCCGTACCTCCGTCCTACCCGTAATAATTTGCAATGCCGTTTCACGTGTAATCTCATCCCAAATTTTCAGATTGAACTGTAGCTTCTCTTCGCTATCTGCTTTCAGCACTCCGTCGTTTGCGAATTTGCATACCTAAATATTTATTAGTACAAGTATTTTTTTAAAGACATTCCTATCCTTTCAATCACCTCGTCGATTGCACTCACAAGGAGAAGGAGGCTCAGACTACTTCCTTGCCTTACGCCTTCATTTCTAAAGAATTGTTCTGATAATAGATTATGTGTACGTATCTACTACTTGTTCTTTTATATAAACCCTTAATGGCATCAATTAATTTCTTGTAGTAAACAAGATAATAAAGCTGTTCCACAGGCGATTTTACACTTTTCTGTTGATGATATCGAAAACTTTCTCGGTGTCAATCAATACAAGGTACATGACTGTGTTTTTACATAGTCCTTTTTCAATTATTTGATGTGGAGTGGTCTTTAAGAGGTGGTCTTGTTGTTCGCGCTGCAGTTTGTGCTTAATTTCAGATCTTAGTCTAGTATCCAGTATTTTTTCATAAATTTTGACCGCAACGCAAAGTAAAGATATATCCCTGTAATTTTCATAACTTTTTTAAATCCTTTGGTTACTTTATGGTAGCATGTATGTCTCTACCACCGATTCTTTATCACTATAAACAAGCCACTGTTAACATTATATTTAAAGGAAGATTATATCCACCTCATTTCGTACAGCGTTTTGGTGAAATCTAAACGTAACCTAGAGGGAATAATTTAAAGATTGGTCTACACTATACGTAATTTATGTAATGTAATGTAAACTAGGAACTTGCCTCCAAAGGTTTCCAGGTCACCCAAATCTCACTAACGGCACTTCGGCTACCATTTACTAAGTTTTGGTTATTGTATCTGTTGCACTATTTGAGTAACGACAATAAAATCGAAATGAAATGTACCACTCAACGAATCTCATATCGACACACTCGGGTGTAATGTTGACCCCCTTAATCTGAAACTAGTTAAAGGAAGAGTTGCAGTTGCACTGGCCCCAAACGCTTTCAGTATGACACTCACGTAGTCATCGTAGCTAAAGTTATGCGGCCCCGCGCCGTTTCAGGTGTTCCACCGTTGGCAAACGTGCCAACATTCATAAATGGTCCTGCGTAAGTCGGTTTTAATGTTTGCCGAACGTGCTTGAATCTGCGAATTCCAATACTACTACAACAGGAAAATCGAAAATGTACCTAATCCTTTAAGACCTACCTTTTTTTTCTTTTTTCCCTTTCACATGTTCCCCATCTATTTCTATTTACTCTTCGTGACGTATCACAAATTTAATTCTTATTTTAAGAATTCCTGGCGCCTCCACCGATTTTAACCGTACAAACAAACAGCGTTCTGTTCGGAAACATTTATTTATTTCCAATTCTATCAATGCAAATAATAGAAGTTTAAATGGTGTATACCTTTTGGTAATAAATGAATCCCATAACCGCGGACTGTTGATGCGTGCGGATCGGTGTTAATTACTTTTCGTAAAAATTAATCGCCGTGCCGCGAATTCGGCCGGGCCGCATGTAAATTTCGTTTATTGTTTTCGCTCGTAACTCATTGCCGTACGTGTGCGATGGATTTTTCGTTTCGGATTTCAACAATTTCACCCCGAAAACGAATTTATTTATGGCCCTCATATTTTTTTTTTTTGGTTCGTTTCAACGTCGTGTCGGTGCGAATGTTACCGTGGACAGTCAAAATCACCCTGTTTTGAACGCTGATCGATGTGAACCATCACTCACTTGGGTTTAATTGTTAGATTAAGATGTTAAAACGATAAAATACGACATGTTTGGGGAAAAAATAAGCAAATATTTTTATAAACAAGAAATAAATATTACCGATTAGATAGGATTATCGATAATGGATTTATGTGCTAGTTATCTAGGTCATTTGAATTACAATTAATTAAATAAGCTTTAGCGGTCGGTGGACTTTAATAGTATGCAAATATTATCTATACTCGCTTTGAAGCGAGTGTTCTCCGTCATGAATTCAATCATCAAGCGCAAAACGACGGATTAATAATAAATGGGCTGTAACGTAATTGTATCGCATAGTTTAGAGATTACGTGAATAATGGGAAATACGTATCGAGTAATTGGGAAAATTATGATTGTTACAAGCCGTTTAGGAATAGATGCGATTAGGGTTTTATCTGGTCATGTTTTATTTATTCGTTGTTTAAAATGCTTTCGGTATATGAAAATCCAATTCAATTAATCGACACGTAGTAAATAATAGAACGCAACCGGCTCGGTGCGGTGACAAAAATGAAATATAGCACCCGATGAGACGATAAAACCGTACGAAATTGAATACAAACACGTACTCGGGGAGGGCTGACGAAGTCGATTTTATAAATAATAGACGAGGGCAATAAGAGGAGAGCACCCGGGAAATCCATCATGCGAGCGGCTCGTCGACGCCTCCGCCTTATTTCCGCGATATGGGGGCGCCATTTGGCGCGCGGTAAATATCAACTGGATGAAGTCATAAATGTCGGGCAAAAAATCGTTCGCTTCGATATATTCGCGTGATCGGACGTTATTGATTCACAGTTAGGATAGGTTAGTTTCCTTAAATTTCAAGGCATTTAAAAAATAATAAAGTGCACGAGGAAATTCTTCGGGAGTTATCTCTTATTGATTTCGATTAAATTCACTACGACAAGAAAAGCCGGCCAAGGATCACAAATAATACTCGAAAATCTTTTACCAAAAATCCAAAATAATGACCATTTATTTTATAATAAGTTCTCCTGAAGCTTGATTTGAAGAATACAAGTAAATTATTCTTGTACTGTTGAATTAATTTAAAAAATGATGGAAAATAGATTTCTGGGAAATTAATTTTCTCCAGTTATGGATTTAAGTATAGTAGAACCTCGATAATCCGAAATAATCGGGGCCGAAGGTGATTCGAATTATCAAATATTGCTGCCAAATAGTTGACACTACAAAATATTATGGATTAGCCGTTCGTCTCTTAAAACGGCTAAATCTCAATGTTTCTAGCATTAGTTATACTTTTAGTTCCAGAAGAATTTAAGACAATCCAAGAGATAAACAAGAATTAAAACTGGAACTAACACTAGACCTAGAACTAGAAAGATTTCGGTTTATCCGTGCGTCTTCAGATATTCAATACAAGTATACAATAATCTAAAACCGAATAACAGCTAAAAGTTGAGCTAATACCTACACTAGAGCTAACACTAGACCTAGAACTAAAAACATTTGCGTTTCGTCGCAACTCGCACCTCTCTTAAGATCTATTTAGAGTATTGCGGATCCATTATCACTTTATATTATTATACAGTGACCGCGCTATATAAGCAACATCTCTAAAAGCAACATTCTTTATAAGCAACTTCTGTGTAAGCAACTTTTTGTTTCCAAAAGTTCTGTATAAGCAACTTATTTTAACAGTTGTTCATGCGCATGGCTAATCTTTGTACGGAGCTACATAACCTAAATATGTACTTATTGTGTTGATGCTATATTAGCTTGGTAGAATGTCTTACTATGGAACAGAAAAAAAGAAGAAATTCGATTTCTTTAAAAGCCATATTAAAAGAACTTGAAGATGGTAAAATAGTGAAAGATATTTGTACGAAATACAAAGTTCATAAATCTAAAATATCCAGAATAAAAGGAAATAAGGAGAATTGAGAAGAATACGCATCAAAAACATATGTAAATCAGAAAAAGATTAAGCGAATGAAGACGACAAAATATGAAGAACTCGACGATAGAGTGTATGCTTGGTTCTTAGAACAGCGACAAATAAACGATTTGGTTTCAAACGAATCAATAAAATTAAAAGCGCTTGAGGTGAATAAATTAATTAATGGATCTCCAGATTTTGTAGCAAGTGATGGATGGTTGACAAAATTTAAAAACCGGCATGGAATACGAATTTTGACTGTTTGTGGAGAGCGTATGTCTTGCAATGTTGAACTAGTTGATTTATTTAAATACAAATTTAGAAATATTATTGCTGAAAATAGCTTTTTGCCGGATCAGATATATAATTGCGACGAAACTGGTCTCGTGTACAAAAGTTTACATAATAAAACTAATGTTGCAAATTAAAAAAAAAATGCTGTTGGAACAAAAGTATTTAAGGAGAGAGTAACAATAATGCCTTGCACAAACGCCACAGGAACGCATAAACTTGATTTAATGATGATAGGTAAATCAAAATCTCCCCGTTGCTTTTATAATATGGAATTGCCACTATACTACAAGTCGTCTAAGAATGCTTGGCAAACATATACACTTTTTAAAGACTGGTATCATGACGTGTTTATCACTCAAGTAACAAAGCACTTACAATCTAAAGGACTTCCTATAAAGGCGCTTTTGTTAATAGATAATGCAAGCTGTCATGGCTCTGAAAGCAATTTTACCGATAACTCCAATTTCAAAGTTACGTTTTTTCCTCCAAATAACACACCATTGTTGCAACCACTAGATCAACATGTCATAAAATCGCTTAAACAGTGTTATCGTAAGCATCTTTTGACAACTCTTGCCGCCTTAGGTACCGAAGGTGGAATTGTTTCAGCACTAAATACTATAAATTTGAAAGATGTAGTTTATTTCATTGTCCAAGCTTGGAATGAAATCCCAATATCGGTCATTCAAAATTCTTTTAAACAACTTTTTTCGTCGACTGATGAAATTCAACACAGCATACCTGCTGATCATTTTGTGGAAGAAGATGACATCCCTTTGGCAAGATTGTTCAATTCAATATTAACCGCTTCAAACTTAACAGATAATGAAGTAATGGAATGGGCAAATGGAACGAAGGAGACAACTGCTTCTTTTGACATAGCTACAAATCACGAACTCGTGGAAGGACAAAATGGAAGGACTGTTGTAGATGAACTTGAACAAAATGTTGATAACTCTACCAACATCAATGATGTTATAAATTCTTTTAATTTAGTGATCGAATGGGCAGTGGAAAGCGATTTGCCTTTCAATGAGATTCTGACATTGCAAAGAATAAGAGAAAAGGCTATAATAAAAAAACATTCGCAATGAACGCTGGGGGTAATAAGTTTATATAAATAGTTGTTTATGTTTTCCTTTTTTTTAATAATTATGTTTTCGTTTTAAAAATTATGTTTTGTTTTTTTGATTTGATGATAATAAAATATTAGAATCCATTTTTCATTTTATTCTATCGTAATATACTTTTTTTCAGTTTGTAAAAGACACATGGAAAAATATTTTGCGAGGAATTCCTTTTTTCTCTATAAGCAACTTTTTCTATATAAGAAACTTTTTTAAATAAATTAATTCACATGAGTTGCTTATATAGAGCGTTCACTGTATATAAAATATCAATAATTGGCTTTATACTAAGTGATAAAATTTTTTATTCATGTCCTTAATCGATTTCGATTTTACAAATTATCTTCAGAAGGAGGCAAGTCAATTCAGCCGAAAATGAAACAACACTAACATTCTAAAATTACTTTAAAGCAAATCATGATAAAATATAAAATAAAATTCGTCACAAAATCAAACATAACCGGTATGTTTGATAACGGTTATCTCTTAGGATGGTTCAACCCAAATTTTTCTATTTTGATTTGAATGGATTCGATGTTAATCGTGTTTAAGTAATAAAATAATGTATAAAAACGATGAAATTATTTATTGTGCGTTATTTTTTAATGTGCGATCCAAAGAATCAAAATATAAAAATTGATAGTTGCGAGAGGAATGGAAAATTAAATACTTTAAATAAAGCATTCACGATAAATTTTAATGTTCTTTTTTAAAAGGTTTGGATAGATGAATATACTTATGGATATACTATATATACTTATAGAATATACTTTGTTTCATCTTTCACATTTTCCAAGCACTTTGATGTCAACAATATCATTTGATTTTGCCTACACCTATTTTAACTACATAAATGAATCTCCAAACCATCTTTTATTCATCCAAAATTCTTTACCGGAAGAAAAAAATAATTTTATTACGTTACTCTAGGATAGTGGTGATTCGATAAGACTTTATAGATAAGAATTTATTTTATAAAAACTTACACTCACTTCTTTGTATGTATTTACATTTTCATATTGACGTCATGCCTGAAGAAGATCGATCTATGATCTGAAGCATATAGCATCGAAATAAATATCAATAAATAATTTCATCATTTTATATACATTATTTTATCATGTCTCCAGTTCCAAGTTTAATGGAAGTCTAATATATGGAAAAACTTAATTTTATAGTTTTTATGGTTACATATCATAATTTGAACTTGAATAAATGTTCACTTTAGGAGAGAGTACAATTTTTATATAAAAACGGGTAAATTACTTAACTTCTATAGTTAGAGTATGGAATTCGTACGATTTATTGAACATATCCGACGCATTATTTATGTTAAGAAAATTTTGAAAATCAATAATAAATCTTTTTATAGCTTTTTTTCATAGCTCTGGTTAGCAGGATGAAAATATTTGGAAATCTTCTTTTGAACTGCTATCGCAACCCTTTTCTTTGCTGCAAGTTCCCAAATTCGTTTAAATAACCTAGATAAATAGTCCCAAATTTATAAAAATTTCATTCTCAAGGAGTAAGAAGTCTTTATATTATTCCCTTAAACCTAACAATTACGGCTTGCAGCATCTATTCATTGAGATTAAGTAAAAAAATAAAATCCCTTAATTCATTCTTGGGTTTTTGGACGTTCGGATTAGCGAAAGTTCTACTGTATCTACGATTTAATGAACCATGTTAACTTTTTGAGACATAAATCGAAATTTCTGATATAATTCTAATCGTTTCATATTAATTTGAAAAAGAATTGTGAAAATCGATTTTTTTAAATTTTCACTAACTATCAATCAAAGTATCTACTTTCCTATGAAAAGGTCCTTATTTAAATTGAATTAATTGAGAATTTACTTAAAATATTACTTTTTGAAACAAATTAAGAATTAGAATAGCAATCGATTCCTTCGGAATTAAATTTTCTCTAGTTATGAATTAAAGTATTTACATTTTATTGAAGGTGTCAAAATTTCAACCAAGAGGCGGAGTATTTCAAATATCTGAACTAAAATTAAAACTAACACTAGCACTAACACTAGAACTATCACTAGAACTATCACTAGGACTAACACTAGATCTAAAATAGAAACTTTCGGGTTTTGCCGTGCGTTTTTTGAAAAAATCTTTAACGTTTCGGATGCCATGTTGCAACCTTCTTCAGAATCTGGTTCGAATATCTGGTTGGAATAACTGGTTCGTAAGACTCAAACGGTTCCTGAAAAAAAAAGTGAGAAAACACCCATGTATCTAGTATTATCAATGGTCGTTTGCATTGGAAGTGTATTCTGTTAGCAGTGTTTACAGCTTTACAGGCAATATTAAGTCTTCTAGAAGCATTTAAAGTCTTCAAGTGGTACTAAGACGTAATACTAGACCTAGAACCCTAATGTTTCTAGTTCTAGGGCTAGCGCTAGTTCTAATTTTATTTCGATACAAGTATACAATAATCTAAAACCGAACAACAGCTAATAGTAGGATGATTGGATAGTATGCGTTCTGTTCTGGTTGATGCAAGGTATCATCCGTTCATCTTCTTGGTTGTTCTCTGTGAACTGGGACAGACGTTTCGCCAAAATTTCACTCATCTTCAGTGCGTTGTCGAAACACATGGATGATATCTCGCATCAACCAGAACATATATATTAATATAGTGAAGACCGGTTATAGCGAGCAGTCAAGGGACCGAAAAAATTGCTCGCTATAGACGGTATCTCGTTATAACCAAGGTTGTCATAATATGTAACTTAAATTTTAATACTTGTGCAAAAAGTAGTAACTATCAATTTTAAAAACGAATCAAATTTCAAATTTGAAACGGTACCGTCTATTTCCAAACCATTTTTCTCCGCCCAACCAAAAAGATTTTCTTCCATAGAGATACGCGTAATTAATTGAGCTAAGGGAATTCCATCTTCCTCGCTAAAACTCTCTGCAAGATTGCCGAATGCATGACGAAAGCAATTCATTATTGTTTCTTTTTTAATATTTATCCATGCGCTGTTTAGTATTATTATGGCATCTAAAATATCGATATCTAAATATCGTTGGTTTTAAAACGGAAAAATTGCCTAAAATATTCTAAGCTGTTATTATGAGGATGCCCAGAAAAATTGTCTACCAAAAATAACATTTTTCTTTTTTGACGTTTTAAATCAGTGTCCCAATTAAAAAGAATTTTTTTAAAGATTTGGAATTGTTAAAATAATTTACTGGCAGGTTTTGAACGTTTTTAAAACAACGAGGTGATTTTGGCTTCCTTATGACACATAACTTTGATTTTTCAGATCCGTCCATGTTAGCGCAAACGGATACACAGTTTTTACCTTTAAATTTTAATGTCTTGTCCAGTATAAATTTATAAAAAAGAGCAGTTTCGTCCCCATTAAAGATGTCGCTGCCTGTGTATCTTCGATGAAGCGAAGGCCAAACATTCCCTTTCCAATTATTTGTAATTTCCATATTTACAGATGCAGCTTCTCCGTGGATTTTTCCTAATCGAATGTTATATTGGTTTTTGAATCTGTCGATCTAACCTTTGGAATATCTAAAATCACCGCGACATGTAGACGGTTGATCGGAAATGGATTCACCGATTTTATTAAGTGCATTTGCTTTGTTTTCTAAAATTATTGTAGAAATCGCGACTGTTTGTCTTTTTGAAGAAAACCATTGTATGAGACCTTTATCAACATCAGCCCGTTCAAGTTTAATTCAGGTCTAATTTCAAGTCTTCTAGAAGCAGTACCAAATCTTTTGCAACATTACAAGTCTTCTAGAAATATTTTTAGTCTCGTGGAAGCAGTATCAAGTTTGCTAAACGCAGTATCAAATTTTCTGAAGTATTACAAGTCTTTTGAAAGCAATATCAATTCTTCTAGAAGCAGTACCAAGTCTCCTAAAACAATTTTATATCTTCTGGAAGCAATATCAAGTCTTCTGAAAGCATTTCAAGTCAGGTGGAGACGGTATCAGTCTTCTAGAATAGCTTCAAATCTCGTGGCAACATTCCTAAATCTTTTGGAAACAATATCATGTCATCTAGATACAGTATCAAGTTTTTGGGAGCATTTGTAAGTATGGGTGCTCTGGATCAATTAAAAATTTTGTATGCCTAATTGCTTGCGCACTCAAGGCACCCATGTAGCCGTGCCTATGTAGCAGCTACGAGTTATAACAAACAACATTATAGGAAGAATTTAGTGGTATATTTGTCATTGGTGTTGTATTTGCCTTCTCAAAAAAGATTTACATTGATTAATGCATTTTCGAGTTCGAAAGAATAAAAGAATTTTGTTTGCTAACTTTAAGTCTTCTAACGGCGAAGCGAAGCAACTTTGAGCATACAGGATGCTTACGGTCTTATGATTTTATTTTTATTTTAAAGAAGCACTAAAACATCTTAAAAAAAGTGTTTGTTAGATTAAATAATGAATCAAAAAAATTTTCAAATAATTTCTCATGGGTTGAAAATCAATGTTTAATAGTTTATGCTAACTTATAAAGATATTGAGCAACTTTACGTTTCACAACACGGAAATAAGTTCAGTCAGTGTAAACGTTATTGCATAATATTTTAATTTATTTGTTTTTAAACGCAATTTTAAGACTGATTTTTCATATTTATCATATTTATAATCATGAAAATAAGGTGCGTCTTAAAATCGGGTGTGTCTTACAATTAGATTCGAACGAATGCGGTATTTAGATTTTTTTTGGCCAGCCCAAAATTTCGATAACATTAAATTGATTAATTTTAAATAACATTAAATTGAAATTAATTTTCACCAACTATCATTTTGCAAAGATTCTATTTTCCAATGAAAAAGTTCTTATTCAAAATCTTTATAGTTCTAATGGTTTGAGATACGAATATTTTAAGTTAATTGAGTATTTTAGTAAAATATTGTTTTTTTTTTAGAATAAATTAAAAATTAGAACGGAAATTCGATTTTTGGAAACAAATCAAAATGAAAGTATCTACTTGTAAATGAATACATCAATTTTAAGAAATCTTGCTTACAGTTTGAGATATAAATGTTTAAATTTAATACCTGCATAACCTGCTTCATTTCATGTCAACACAAGCTTTGGTGCGGACTCTCGCAAATCCGTAACATGAGTAAATTTTAATTACGGTAATCTTGGAAAAACGTTTAAACGAGATTTTCTGAGCAAACATGACGTATCCAAGCATTTACATAAATTGGCAATTATTCCGGAATCTGGTCTAGTCAAAGTATGGATGGAAAGCAAATTTATGTAATTAAAAATAAAAAATCGAGTGAAAGATGAAAAGATATTCCGATTCGTACATTCGAGTACCTACACCCACACAGCAACCTTGTTAAATAACAAAGCCGAAAAGAATTGCAATGTAAAACCCTGTATTTCTATCGTACCTGAACAAATTGGCAATTATCTCGTGCTATAAAATAACAATGTGTCCACAGAGATATATCGATGAATTTATTTTGTTTAAAAAATTGTTGTGATTTATAAACTGTGCATAAACACTTTTATCCCTTTGTCAAAAAAAAGATGAATTTGAAATAAAAAATAATTTTTAAATAACATCGAAACCGCAGTTTCGCTAGGTATATTAATTAATTTTCATACATAATGTGGATGGCGACGACGGAATTTATAATTAATGATGGGTCGGGGGGATGTGCCGCCGGCGTCGTTCTTAAGAACGACGACGCATTTGCATTCGACGCGCCCGTCTCCGTCGTCATAATTTTATTAAAACCAGCTTTATGTCCGGAGAAGCAAAGTTACAATTCGATTTCTCTCCTTCGAAGACCGTTTCGGCATAAATTTTAATACGGCAAGTTATTCGATATTACGTATTACAACGGGGGCCGCGCGCGAATTTCTCTCCTCTCTTTCGACTCGGAGGCGGAAGATTATTTTGGGAGGCGGCCAAATCAAGCGCGAACGCAAGGGATAGAGGAGCCATTCACCCAAAATCCGGGTCAACCGAACATAATCCGAACCGCGCGGTCGTATTGAATACGGCCGTTGCTATCTTATTTATGCCCCAAATGAGTTTGCTAAATCAAATTAATTCGGAATCAAGGATATACACGCCTCCCCAGCCTCCCAGTTTACCTCCATTGTACCGTTTCTATCGGCGAACAACAACGCCCCTCGAATGTTAATAATACATTGTTCGATGGCGGTTGTTGCGTGGTACCGGCCTGATGACGCTCAAAACCCTATTCGTTTATGTGCGTGTAACATGAGTATGCCTCGTTTTTCGGTTCCAAAGCTTCTAGTTTACTCGCACAACGATTGCGCAATCTACTCGACAATGACACACAGCCATCAATTATTCTGAACAGAATGGAGACATGCTTGACATGTTTCTAGTGGTACTAACACAATCATAGCTTTTACAGACCATGCCGTTTCATTAAAAAAATCACTCACTTTTAGCTATTCTCATCAATTTTCTATTATTTTTTATAATCGTTTTTTATCTATCCCTATATCATCAATCTACATCAACTTTTAAAAATAATGATTTGTGTTTTTTTTGCTTTACACGGCAGAGCTGGCTCAATAACTTCATCAACTGCATTACTAGTAGTTGTTTACTTCCGATGTAGTGAATGCACAGAAGTCACTTTTGACTTGCATTTTATTGTTATCTCTTGTTATTTATCAAAATGATGTCTTTTATCGATTTGACGCATTTTGACACACACTGATACGTTTCTTCCATTTTCTGGTATATTATAAGCAAGCTCAAATCTTACATGATTAGTAATAATAAGTTTTTCCCAATCAACAATAATAAAATATCCCAATCTTTTTAACGTTTTAGAAAACATTGTTTTCAGAACTTTTCACAAGTTTTTTTTCTTTATCAAGTATCGATTTCATACATTTTGACGTACCATACCAACAAGTTTGTTCAATTTTCTAGGATATATACGTCTCCGGATCAAGTTATATATAGTTATATATTATAAGGGGGAAAAATGATTACTGATTTTTCAAACTTATTTAAGCATAAATAATGCGACTGATATGTTCAAAAATCACACGAATTTTATACTCTAATTATAGAAATTAGTTAAATTATTCCCATTTTTATGTAAAAAGTGGACTATTTCTAAATTAAAAATTTTTTAAGTTTAATTTATAATATGTAACCATAGAAATTAGACGTACAAAATAATACTAGACTTTCAATTTCTCCATGTGTAGTTTTATACAATATCTGCATTAGAAATGCTATCATATTTGAAGAAGGAATTGGGGAAATATTAATTAATCCTTTATTACATCCCTCTGCGTTTTGATTGCTTTCTAACATGGGAAGAAACAAAAAATCCTGAAAGGAAGATAAAATCATTTATTCGTTTTTGAGATAATGACCATTTAAGTTAACCTATTTTTATGCTTTTTTGAAATTAATAATCTTGTTTTAAAAAAATTACGAAAAATCGAATTCTCAAGATATCTTAATGAATTATTCATGATTTATAGAGAAAGGTGTCTACTTTCTTGTGATGAAACCGGATCTCGAAAATATTTATTAGTTTTCGAGATAAAGATTATTTAAGTTAACCTATTTTTTTATGATTTTTTAAAATTAATAATCTTGTTTCAAAAAATCACGAAAAATCGAATTTTTAAGATATCTTAATGAATTATTTAAGATTTATAGAGGTGTGTGTCTACTTTCTCGTGATGAAACCGGATCTTGAAAATATTTATTCGTTTTTGAGATAAAGACTATTTAAGTTAACTTATTTTTTATGCTTTTTTGAAATTCATAAACTTGTTTTAAAAAATCACGAAAAATCGAGTTCTTAAGATATCTTAATAAATTATTAATTAGTTTTAGAGGAAAGCGTCTACTTTCTCGTGATGAAACCGGATCTTGAAAGTATTATTTATACGTTTTTGAGATAAAGATGATTTAAGTTAGCCTAATTTTTTTATAATTTTTTGAAATTAATAATCTCGTTTCAAAAAATCACGAAAAATCGATTTCTTAAGATATCTTAATGAATTATTCATGATTTATAAAGGAAAGTGTCTACTTTCTCGTGGTGAAACTGGATCTTGAAAATATTTATTCGTTTTTGAAATATAAATCATTAAATTAAACGTGAACATTTATGGCTATCCCAAGTTAATTAAAAATCACCAAAATCCGAATTCTTGAGATATTTTAATGAAACTTTCAAAATTTATAGAGGTAAGCGTCTGTCGTGATGAGAACCAAATTAGAAAATCTTTATTCGTTTTTGAGATAAAGATTATTAAAGTTAGCCTATTTTTTTATAATTTTTTGAAATTAATAATAAATATAAATCTAGGGGTATAGATAATAGAGAATAAATTTTAGAAATTTGATTAATATGTTAAATATTAGCTTTAAATTGATATGAGTTTCATATGAGTTAATATTCACCAAAATATCTTTATTTGCTCAAAAGTTATGGCCTATAAAGGATTCAAGTCTATTTTGTTAATCTCAAGTTCATCCACACACACATATTCCAAATTCTAGACGTTGTAATGAAGTCTACTAGTTTAGAGTGAAATTTTTCTTAATCAAGCTTTATTTTAAGATATTAATCATGGATATCTATATTGACTCAAAAGATATCAAAGAGAAAGATACTGTTTGTTTGTAACAAATGGAACCTGTACTAAGAAGCAGTTTTGAGGGATTTTAGGAAATTGATTAATGTGCGCAATATCGGCTTTAAGTTGATATGAATTGAGGATTATTTTGAGATATTGATTACTGAAATATGTCCATTTATTCAAAAGTTATGGAATATAAAGGATTCAAGTCAAATTTAATAATTTCAAGATCATCGAAACACCCATATTTCAAAAATTCTAGATGTTGTAATAATGATTACTAATTAGAGTCCAATTTTGCTTAATAAAGCTTTATTTTATGATATCAATCATGAAAACATCTTTATTCACTCAAAAGATATCAAAGAGGAAGGTAGGGTTTGATTGCAACAAGTGAAACCTGTACTAAGAAGCAGATTTGAGAGATTTTAGGAATTTGACTAATGTGCACAATTTCAGCTTTAAATTGATATGAATTGAGGATTATTTTGAGATATTGATTACTGAAATATGTCCATTTATTCAAAAATTATGGAATATAAAGGATTCAAGTCAAATTTAACAATTTCAATATCATCGAAACACTCATATTCTAAAAGTTCTAGACGTTGTAATAAAGATTACTCATTAGAGTGCAATTCTACTTAATAAAGTTTTATTTTAAGATATCAATCATGAAAATATCTTTATTCACTCAAAAGATGTCAAAAAGGAAGGTAGGTTTTGAATGCAACAAATGGAACCTGTACTAAGAAGCGTATTTGAGAGATTTTAGGAATTTGATTAATGTGCGCAATATCAGCTTTAAATTGATATGAATTGAGGATTATTTTGAGATATTGATTACTAAAATATCTCTATTTATTCAAAAGTTATGGAATATAAAGGATGCTAGACTATTTTGTCAATTTCAAGTCCATTCAAACACTCACATTAAAAAAAAATCTGGATGTTAATACATCGAATCTGCGTTTTTATAACTGCAGATTCGAGAAACAACGTGCAAAATTTAAAGGTACGCCACTACTTGCAAATGTCAAGCGTTGCTTTCAAAGAATAGAACGTTATTGATTTTTTCCATTCTGCGAATTTTCGTTCAACAAATATCGTACTGACTCTTTCTTAATTTAATTTAACGTTAATCCCAATCTTTTTAACGTTTCCTGAAAACATCTCTTTTAATATTTTTGCTGAAACTTTTTTTGTATTAAGAATCAAGAAAGTTTCTTATTGATATGACACATTTTGACTCATACCAAGAAGCTATTTAATTTTCCTGCTAACAATAAGTTGTTTTTTTGTACATTAGAAGAACACTCAAATCATATATTTTCTTAATTCAGTTCCGCTTATTAACCATCCTGCAGAATAAATATAAAAATAATAAGCGTATATATTCGAAAAAGATGTTTGGATTGAAAAGTAGAGAGAAAAAAATTATCTATTTTCTTTTCTATTTATCTCTGTTGTTATGGGAAAACAGGCAACAATTCTTTCTGCCATTCCGCAAGACCACACAATCACAATTTGAGCGTCCCTTTTCCATTCGCCCTCGGCCGGAGCGGTCTAATTTAGATCCGCAATTCGCAGTAATGCCCCAATAAAAACCGAGTGGTTACTCAAATATAAAGGTAAGGTTCACCTTCAAACGTAAAACTTATAGACCCTTTTTTCTTTTCGCGATCGTTGGTAAATAAAAGTCAAAGCAGGAATCGTCGTCGTCCCGAAGGTGTTTCTTATCAATCCGATTAATCGGTACGATGATTTTTTCAAGTTAACCCATTGGTGTCCCTGGTGCACGTACATTACACATGTTACGAGTTATTACCCCCCTAGGGCGGGGTAAAGTGTTTCGTGACACGCGAGATTGGAATTCAAGGTAAATACGGTCATAAATTGAGTGTATTTTATGAACGGTACGCGAGTCCTTCAAGATAACTGCAAGTTTCATTAAGAAACTGCTGTGCCTAAGCATTACCCGAGGCCCATATAACGGAACTTGACGCCTGCACCAAACAAGATAAGTTTTTACGCGGCGGTTTAACTTGGGGCAAAAGCAACAATCTCGTCATGCACCCGCAGGAGCCGAAACGGGCCGCTTGCTAACGGGGCGCGCAACACTCGTGATTTACTTTAAATTACTTTCTTTACATCAAAAGTTTCACAAAATTAATATTAATCCCTTTCTAACGGCGCGCGCGCGCGGTAATCCCTTTAATTTATATCGAGATTTATGCCCGGAATGTGGGGCGCGCAGCGTGTGTGTAGAGTTGAGAAGGCTTAATCTCGCCGCCTCAAAAATACACGTCCCAGCTTTTAGCGCGGAACTTTTCCGCGAAGCTTTTACGGCGCAACTTTCGCTGTAAAACCGAAGTGCCGGATCGGAGTTTGTATTAATTTTCCAAGGTAACTCAACTTAACTATGCGGAAATATAGTTTTCGTGATGCTCTAAATAATATTTCATAAACGACAAATGGTTCACTTAAGAACCAGCTATTAATTAATCAAGATACTAAATAATCAAAATGTTAAAGTTAATAATAATAATAATAACACATTAATTGCCTCAAAAAAGAAATTACAAAAAAGAAAAGTATACATTAGCAACATATAAAGATCAAGACAAAAGGATGAATTTATCGCTGTAAGCGATATCATCCAAGAGACCCAATTACTACTGTGCATAAAATTAAACTCAGATATTATGGCTAGCTGCGGTAATATGATATCCTTTGCAGGATTAGAAATGGAGCAAACATCAATTATCATCATACAGGATAGACAAAGAAAGATAGACAAACACAAAGAAGTCAAGAGCACTGTTGGAGAGTAAGAAGATGGCATTCTAATAATTTTTTAAAAGGCACAAAACTTGTTGCATTGCGAATAGCGACAGGTAGATCATTCCATAACGCAATCGATTGTACTGTAAAAGATCTGTGAAAAATCTCAGTAGCATGAACCGGAAACATTAAGGTGGTATCAGAACTAGATCTGGTGGACAAACCATGCGACGATAAAAACTTAAATGAATCAGATAAGTATGTAGGAGTGCAGCTCTGCAGAACCTTGTACAAAGTAGAAAGTATCCGAAAAGATCTGCGATGCTGTAGAGTAAGCATCTGCAAATAATTACGATACGGCGTTATGTGCTGAAACCTCCCCAGATCAAAGATGTAACGAATACAATTATTCTGAAGTCTCCCCAATTTATTCTGGAGAGTTAAAGAAAGATTAGGATATACCACATTACCATAATCAATATGAGGCAAGATAAGAGAGTAACAAAGGTTGCGACGAACAACAGGCGGGAGGAAATACCGAAGTTTTCTCAAAGTATGGAAGCAGTAGTAAACCCTTTTACAAACACTCTGTACCTGAGGCGTCCAGGACAGTGTAGAATCCATAATCAAACCAAGATTCTTAAACGTGTCCGAAAACTGAATAACATTGCCATCAAACATCACAAATCAAACAAATCTGTTTTTTTTTTACTTTTTTAAAATGTTTCGGTCTCTTTTGTACATCATAACCATGACATCTCTTACGAATTCTTCGACAGTTTTCCAATCTTCTTCGTTCTTTAGCATAATACCAAAACAGTTCCCATCGCTAGCGCAATTCCTATCACAGGTTTCTTCCGTTTTCTCTCTCCATCTCACACATTCAAAAATAGTTTTCTCCACAACATCCTTGTCTTTGTAATATAATCCGTGATTACATTTCTTGTATTTATAAAAGCAAGGTCCATAAAGTAGACATACTCTACAAGGTTATCCAATCTGAACAAAGCGACGTTGCCGGGACGAGACATCTCTTTTGTTAATACATAAAAAAGAAATTGAATTTAAATAGTTACCGAATCAAGAAGAAGATTTAAATAAAATTTTAAAAAATTTGATAAAGGAACCAATTTTAAAAAACTTTAATCATAAGCAAGACAATCTAGTACCATGTGATGCGTCGCAAAAGGGGTTAGGAGAAGCGTTAATACAAGATGGAAAACCTGCGTGTTATGTTTCCATATGTTTGACGAATAATGAAATAAAATTTTCACAAATAGAGAATGAAATGTTGAGATGGTTTTGCACTGGAAGTTTCATTCCTATATGTATGGGAGAAAGATTAGAGTAGTAAATGATCATAAGCCTTAAATTAAAATATATAAACACGAAATTAAAAAAATAGCATCTTCGAGATTGTAAAAAATGCGATTTATTAAAATACAATTTTATAATTTAATTTTCATTTTGCAGACTTATTATCCAGATTGTTTGGTAAAGATGAAATATACAGCTATGTGCATATGTATTAGGCACCCCATATTAAAAAAAAAATGGTAAATATCTGTTCTATAAAATATAATGATTCAGAGTTGACTGGATTGGTACATTCACTTAAGAAACATTTATGCATATCAGACCAAAAAAGATAAGATTTCAAGAAGCCACTACAAAAGATAAAGGTTTAAAGTTATTAATAAGTTATGATATAAACTCATAGCCGGTATACAAAAAAGTACCAACAATATTAAAAATTTGTTTGCTCATAATTACGATCTTACTTATAAACATGAATTGTTGTTTATTGAAGACAGATTGATAGTACCGGAGATTTACCAAAACTATTGAAAGAACTATATGTGGCTTATATTGGCCTAATATTAAGTAATATATTAGAAAAGACATATTTAAATATAAAATGCCGAAAAATGTGAAAAAGAAATTATAACTCATGCTATACCGAACCAACCATTTTCTAAATTTTTATATACTTTTCAAAATGGATTGAGGTATTATTATTGGAACGTGTTTATTGTGCTCTTACATATTTATAACACATAATTTATTGAATTATTGTAATTAAAAAATTGAAACATTCATTTTTATTCTCTTAACCTTTAATGACATGTATCTTAATACCTGAAATTGATTTACGACCTCCTTACTTGTCTTCCAGAATTGTTATAGGACAACATTAAAGAGTTCTCGTGCGGTTGTGTTTAAACAATATGAAAACAATGTATATGAAAAATTGTGTCAAAATAATGTGCTCTACATCGCTATATACCTCTTATACAGAAGATACCGGACACCTGTACATATCAATTACAAACATAGGATTACCACCAGCGCAAATATTGATGATCAGAAGATTAAAATCTAAAATTTCTGTGTTTAATAAGCAACTTAAAATGTAGGAAACTAAAAATGAGATAATTAACAAACAGTTAGATGACAATAGACAAAGAACTAAAAAATATTATGACAAAAATGCTAAGGATATATCTGAATTTAGTGATGGAGATTTTGTGACAATTAGAAAGTAAAGAAATGAATGGAGTCCAGCACAAGTTGAAAAGAGATTGGAGTACCCTAGGTATGTGGTAATACATGAAAATAATCAAGAATATGGAAAAAATAGTAGTTTCTTGAGAAAATCTTTACATAAACTTGAATTTACCTAAATATTTAACGAAGAGTTTGTTGGTCAGGATAAAAGGAAGAGTGATGAAAAAATGAATAAAGTTATAACTAATGCTATTAATAGTAGTTATAGGCAAACATTCAGAAAGTATCAAGACCCAACGAAACCCATTCCAATGTAATTATGTAAATGGGCTCTCAAATGACTTACAGGACATTGAGGAATCTAAATGATTAGTTTTTATCATGAACAAAGTAGTTAAACAGTAGGTCATATGGCATCCTTCTCGTCTTTACTGTATAGGTAATTATCGTGGTCACATTTCTTCTATGTATCTGTAATATCCATATCCACTTAAAAGCTGAATTAGGAAATAGTTTACTTCTCGCCACTTCCTAATGATCGAAGAAGTCACCTTAGGAATTATTTCTCTTCCTCTATTAGGGTTTGTTCGTTCCTTTACTCATCATATCTTCTATTCGTTTGTTATTTGTAAATTCGGTTCGTTTCATCCAACTCAACTCAACCCAAAGTAATTATGTAAAGGAGCTCTCAAACCACCCATGGGTCACTCAGGAATCTAAATGATAGTTTTTATCGTGACCGAAGTAGTTAAATAATAGAACATAAGGCTTTCTTGTTTTTGCTGTAAAAACTCGTTTCATGGTCACATTTCTTGTTTTTAGGAAATAGTTTACTTCTCGCCACTTCCCAATGATTCAAGGTGCCACCTTTGGAATTATAATCTTCCTCTACTAGGCTTTGCCCATCTCCTTTAGCCGTATCATCTCTCATTCATTTGTTATTTATAAATTCGGTTTCAACCCGAAGTAATTATGTAAAGGGGCCCTCAAATCACTTATGGGGCACCCAAAAATCGAAATGATTAATCTTTACTATGAACACAACAATTAAAGAATAGATTAGAAAGTATCTTTCTTACCTTTCCTGTATAAGCATGTTCCGTACTCACAAATTTTTGTAGGTAGGTTCTAAAACACACATATCCACTTAACTGACTCAGAACTTTCTAATGATGCAAGGAATCACCATTTAAATTATCCTTTTCATCCAGTGGTTTTCACTCGTATTAGATATGCGATTTGTGGTCTGGTGTATCCGGGACATTAAAGTGAAAACGACTCAAGCTTCCTCATCTTCTTCAAATAGATAATCAGTTCCCAGTTGCTTCCGTTCTGCCATGTCGAAACGCCCTTGATGAACACGCTGGCGCTTTCATGGCCAATCCTCCTTTTTTTTTAATGAGGTCTTGAAAGATCTGCAAACAGACATCTATCCTGGTAAACTGGGCGGCCAGATAGTGTTAGGTTAGAGCCATTAAAGAAAACCCTTTCCTCTTATTCCCACACAACGGGCTAGAACTACGATTCCGCGTTTTTAACCATCAGCCAACCGCGCAACTGTCTACCATCATCTTTAACATTTTTATCATATTGTCATCTTTCTTGCCATCTTCTCCACGGAAACCAACCTCCTCACTTTTTGTCAATTTTGGGGTCAGCCATAAACCGATAATAAATATGGAAGAGATTTTTTATGAATTCAAAGTTAATTTTTATATACGATGCCGAAGGATGATTAAAGAACCACCCCTCTCTTCATTCTCTTTCGCTCATCAGAATCAGCCCAAACATCAGAATGCACAACAAAAAAACAAAAGATTTTTCTAATTTAAAAGTTCTATGACATTCCGGGGTGAGGAATAACCACTTTGAAGAAGAGAGGAGGTCTCTTCTTACTTCCTTTGTAGTTGTTGCGAACAGCTAAGTACAAAGGACCGAAAACTACCACAAACGTTTACCAGATGCTTCCCCAGTTGATCCTAACTCAAAACAAAACATAAAACACAAGAAGCTTTTATCATTTGAAACTTACTAACACATACTGAAGGGGAAGCCAATGTAACCAGCTCTCATTTCTTTCTCCGTCCCCGTTTGAGGTCATTCCTTCTCTATCGCTTCCCTCAGTCTCTGTCTCTCTTTACTCTCCATCAGAAACAGTACATCTCCAACAAAAGTTGCAATATATTGCCACTTCTACTCACTGTGCAACAAATGGCCCACCGTATTTTCAGCGTGAATCTGCTCGACTTGTAAAACTTGTTCTTGATATCACCACTCTCTCCGCAGTAATTACTAATGTTCGAATTTCTTTTTGTAAACTTATAAGTATAGATATGTGCATCCATGACTCTTAAATAACTTACTCACATAAAAATTGACGTCCACCCATGTTCTTTTCGTCCATCTGTTCAGGTCAGTAAAGAAGGTCCACCTCGCGTTCCCATCTTCTCCCGCATTCCGTGAGTATTCTCCTCGATGTTGCTCTTGCTATATTTTTTCATCCCAAACAACCGCTCTTCTCTTTCTTATGAAGTCCATTGCCAACGAACTGTTCATTACCTATAGCGCTTTAGTTGACCTGGTTTTATAAGCGCTAATCATTCTAATCAGTAACAGTATCAACCCAATCAAAGTCAACCCAACCCAATTCACTTAAAAAGAAAACTCTTCTATTTCTATTCTGCAACCGCCATCACAATATTAAATCAAAGTAAAACTCGTTTCATCTTCCTCCATGCATCCTCCCATTCGCAATTCAGCTTCACCCTTACTTATTTGGAAGAAAAGGAAACACAACCTTAACTTTTTGAAAATTTCGACATATTGTACGTATCCGGTAAAAGGGAGTGAAATCTCTCTCTTGTATCTCCTCTTTTCATCCAATCCCAAATGGTTCGCATTTTGTTCTATTGTTATGATAAAAAGGCGAAAGAGAAAACTCAAAAAGAATTTTATATCTTTCTAGCACCATTGACATGGTTATCAACTAGACTGAGCATTCCGCATAGTTCCCTCGTGAAAGAGTGATGCCAATAGATTAGCTAACCAACAGCGACCATTGTGGGCAAAAGCCACCAAACCCACAGTAAAGTCAATGCTTTTGTGGGGCAATTAGAATTGTATTATATTTAAAATTTCTGGATTTAAATTCCATTTACTTATTACTGCATACTTATTGATGACATCTTCATGTATAAAAATTTGAAGCAAACGCATAGAAGTTAATTATGTTACTTAAATGTAGCTAACGATATCACACAATTTATGGTGTGTTTATAATTGAACTAAAATTAGAACTAACACTAGCACTAACACTAGAACTATCACTAGAACTATCACTAGGACTAACACTAGATCTAAAACTAGAAACTTTCGGGTTTCGCCGTGAGTTTTTTGAAAAAATGTTTAACGTTTCGGATGCCATGTTGCAACCTTCTTCAGAAACTGGTTCTAACTAAGTTAGAACCAGTTTGAAGTGACAATTTATTGCAACTTTTGTTGGAGATGTACTGTTTCGGGAGGAGAGTAAAGAGAGACAGAGACTGAGGGAAGCGATAGAGAAGGAATGACCTCAAACGGGGACGGAGAAAGAAATGAGAGCTGGTTACATTGGCTTCCCCTCCAGTATGTATTAGTAAATTTCAAATGATAAAAGCTTCTTGTGTTTTATGTTTTGTTTTGAGTTAGTTCTAACTTAGAACCAGTTTTCTGAAGAAGGTTGCAACATGGCATCCAAAATGTCAAACATTTTCTCAAAAAACGCACGGCGAAACCCGAAAGTTTCTAGTTTTAGATCTAGTGTTAGTCCTAGTGATAGTTCTAGTGTTAGTGCTAGTGTTAGTTCTAATTTTAGTTCAATTAACACCGGTCGTGAAAGCCTTCGTACTTATATGTGTTTATGATTGTCTTATTATGCTACTTTAGTAAGAGCGCTTTCTTAGGGGACGGTCCGGTTTTAGTCGCCAATGATAAATGTAGGTTGCATATCCTACTGACATCATTTTATTCGGCGAACATTTAGTCCAGTTGTAAACTATGTCATTGACACACAAAATAGAGATATATTTTCTAAATACTATATTTTCCATTGCATAATACCTCAAAAAGCTCAAACACCTTTTGCTTTAACCCAACCCAATCCAACTCAAATTAACCCTTCCCAATCCATTTTTTAAAGCATTTTTTTACAATGAAAAAAATTATAGCTAAAAATGTGATTTCAAAAAATTAAAAGAAATAGTAACTTCAATAAACATAATTAATATGCGTTTCTCCCGATGAGTAATTCTTTTTTGGTTGGACAAATAGAAACGGACAACAAATTTCCATTTTTCGATGGTAGTGCATTTGCATATTTTTGTTGGTAGATCATAAAGGGCGACGGCACAAAGCGGGTGTGGAAGCGGCGCCGCCGCCAAAAATGAAATTGTTGTTCTTCGGCCGCGAAAACTGTCAATTTTACACTCAATTACGCGGCGTATTTACGGTTCGCCGTTCCGCTCCGACGCGTTTTAATTATATTAACGGTTAATTAAGCCTAACGCGTATACTTGAAACGGACGGGGGCCAGAACTAAAGTCTAAAATTTTGTCTACGGGAGCACGGTTTCTGCTTGAAAGCCGGTAAGGATTAATCTAATTAAGTGAACGCGATTATTTCACTTTTTCTTTTACTTCGTATTTCTATCCTCGAATTTATAATTTTTAAAACGCCTAATTCACAGCAAAATAATTTTGGGTTTTATTTTCGTCTTAATGTCGCCACCTTAATTTTAATTTTCTCGCGTCTTCCTTATAAGAGTCACCCGATTATTTCTTAAAACGATGGCACTTACCCAGATCGTAAGCGAAGAAGGTAAGAAAATTTACAGCCGCATTAGAATGAGTTATTAAATTTTCCACCACCATTTTAAAAACGGGATTTTGGCTTATTGAAGCTTTTTCCCTCTTGTTAATTAAAAGAGGGTGGTGGTAAATCGTATGGTGTACATAATTTTCTTCGCATTATGTTCGTCTTGCGCCTTGACGTACCGCTGCGTTCATTTTCCAGTTGTAATTTGACCGTCCGCTCGTTCTCCATTCTTGGAAATGAATCGCTGTAGGGGTTTTTCTTGTACTCGCAAATGCCGCGACGGCAAAAACCTCCCTACCAAGTCTGCAACAGTTTTAATGAATTCTCAAGCGCTCGCGCGGAAAAACCGGAACTAAAAGCCGGCATATTTAAGCCCCTTTTAATTAAACTAATAATTCAGATCGCCGTAATTTCTAAAATTTTTGTTCCAAAAGTAGAAAACACCAGCTCAATCATTTCATTTCACAAAAAAATGATGTGTCTACAATCTAATAACAAACATATTTTTTCAAAATGAACAAAGTTATTAATCATTAAATTACGTTTATAATCGTATTTCTCACGATAAACATATTCGATTAGTAAATAAATTATCGACATAGTGCTTCCCAACTGTTCAAAGTTAGTTTAAACTGACCGTTGAAAGCTCCCTTATTAATTCAAAACTTATTAAAGGCTTCGAAATTGGCTCATAATTATACAAAATGATCCAAACGTTTGCAAACCTGAAATGATTGTGGACTAAACATCTAAGATTTATTCAAACATGAAAGTTGAATAACGGTTCTTTATCTATGCCAAGTTGTCTAAATGATTAATAAGTGAGTTATGCTACTAGTAATTTTAAGTTGATCAAAATGATGGTGAATTCCAAATCTTTATTAGTCTATAATCTTTAACAATAGGTATCCATTTTATATCAATTTCAAGTTGTTCAAAATATGTCATCTATAATCTTTCAAAACTTTAATGAATTGTTTCTAAAGAACATATTCAGCATTGCAGAATTGTTCAAAATCAATGAAAATGAGTTGGTAATCTTAGAAAATTTGTCTAAATGATTGGTAGCTGCTTAATATGAATTTCATATTTAAATTATGAAATACTTCATATATAATTGTTTCATATCAATTTATAGCGTTGCAGAATTGTTCAATATCATTCAAAAATAGTTGCTAATCTACCCACAATTGTCTAACTGATTGATAAATGATATATAATACTTTAAATTTATCAAAGTGATGAAGAACGTAATAAACGGCCCATAGGTGAAGATTTCTCTATGAAAAGTAAAAGTGAACAAACAAAAAGTTAATATTATCTGGAATTGTGGAATCGCATAAATAAAGTATCGTGGAACAGTTATTACAGCAGATCTAAGTATTAAGTGGAGTGCCTAAGAGTATCATGAAACAGTTATTA
This sequence comes from Onthophagus sagittarius, assembly GCA_036711965.1. Taxonomy (NCBI): domain Eukaryota; kingdom Metazoa; phylum Arthropoda; class Insecta; order Coleoptera; family Scarabaeidae; genus Onthophagus; species Onthophagus sagittarius. The sequence continues at coordinate 59,967,047 of JASERS010000002.1, read as the reverse complement.
TAGCAGAGTCAAGTATAAAGTTGAGTGCCTAAGTGTATCATGGAACAGTTTTTGTAGCAGATCCAAGTATTAAGTGCAGTGCCTGAATGTGTCATAGAACAATGATTACAGCAGATCCAAGTATTAAGTGGAGTGCCTAAAAGTATAAAAGAAATCACCCAAATACAGATGTTACGTTCGAACCGAAAGAAATTGAAGACTAAATGCCCAAGCCAAGAAGATGCGAGACGTGATGACAAGGATAACTGAAACCCCGAAGAATAAGTTCAAGAGGAAAGTGGGTTGAATTGGGTTGGCTTGTGTTGTGTCGAATGTATTTATTTTGAGTTGTTTCTATCATCATATGGGAGAAATAGTATCGGTCGACATCCAAGACGTCGGCCGCTCAAAGTGTTATCCGTTTTTCTTCGAATAGTCAACATCTTCGAAGTCGGCAGAGAATAATGCTGAATGATGAAGTTTAATGATAGAGAAGGTGTGATCCCACCTAGCTATTTAGCATAAAATATTGTTGGGTTGGGTTAAGCCATTAATATAAATCCAGCTCACCCAACTCAACCCAATTGGTCAGATAACATTAGTTATTGTTTAAGGATCAAGCATCAAAGTATTGTTCATATTACTTGGGCTTCCGACGTCTTCGAAGTTCAGCGAGATTATTTCTTCATTAGAATTCATAATGATATAGAAGATATAATTTTATCTAGCTATTTAGCACAAAGCATTGTTGTTATATGTTGTTGCGTTGGGTTGAATTAACTACTTAATACTAGTTATTGTTTAAGGAAAAGTATCAAAGTATTGTTTATTTTTTTGGAATTCACATTTTTCCGGCACCCAGCACGTGTAGGCATTTTCAAAAACCGGTACCTATGAAAACTACATCTATGCATATCCAAAACAAATTTACACCGTTGCAAAATTCTTCAAAATTATTGGAAACTGTTTGGCAATGTATAACAAATTATATCTTCTTAACATTAATTTCAGGTTGCTTAACAAGACAGAAATGTCATCTATAATTATTCAAAACAGATTTCCAGCATTGCAAAATTGTTTAGAATCAACAAAAATGCGTTGGTAGTGGTTGGAAATTTGATTAAATGATTGGAAACATCTTCAAATTATTTAAGTTATGGTATATATATTAAGTAAGTTATAAGCAAGTTGTTGTATGTATATACATTAATAATAAGTGTTTATAACTAAGAAAATTATGGAAAACATTATCTATAATTATTGCTGCTATCATTACAAGCTAATTACTAACTAATGACTGCGTCGCGTCCGGTTTGGGAGTCGTGTTCGTGTTCACCACCATGTTGTTCTACAGAGTTACCAGCCATCCTCTCTGTTATCCATTCTTTTATGTTGGTTGATTTCTATGGCTTCCTTTATCAGCCTTTGGTGATATTTGTTAGTCCTAGCTAGTACCTTTGTTTTCTTGAAGTCTAGTTGGTATCACTCTGAATGGTAATGTTCGGCAACCGTCGACTGTTGAATCTTCTTCAGCTTCACATCCCTCTCATGCTTCTTGATACGGCATTCGATGTTACGTCCGGTTTATCCAACGTAAAACTTCCCACAACTGCATGATAACCGATACTTTCCCACTCCTTTAAATAGCTTGACTATCGGGAATGTATACCGAATTTTGTTGATCTTTTCGTATCGCACCACGATGTCGTTTTATTTGAGGTGTCTTGCAATTCGTTCCATTATAACGAAAACGTTAGCAGGATACACAAATCCAGCTGGTCCTGTACTTGCTGCATCTTCCCCCTGCTTGGTAGCTCGGTTGATGTCCATCTTCAGCAAGTATATCCATTCTTCAGCAGTATGTCCCGTAGAAACCGTTCCTCCTTCTTTAGGTTGGCTCCTCCACAAATTTTTGTTGCTCTCTGGAACAAAGTGCGGATCACGGGCCTGTTCTATTGGGATGATGGTGTGATGTTGCCGCTAAATGTGGGCCTTCTTCCGATACACCTCAACTTCCATGTCACTATTTGTCGTCCTTGTGACCAATACATCTAGGAAGGGCAACTGCTTTGCAGATTCTGTTTCCATGGTAAATTTGATGAAATGTATCGTCCATATATGGGAGCCATAGCTTTGGTTTCCATTTGCTCTTTTTTGAAGCATCTTCTTTTTTGAATTTTCGCGAGATATTTGCCCAGTAGGTACGTTCAGGAGTTGATGGCACTGATGAAGGGAAAGGTTTCACAGTGGTCCGAACGGCATGAAAACCCGATCGAAAATATTTTGCTGTTAGCAATGAGATATCGATATGAAACTTGGTATATCATTAAAAGACTAAAAGGGCGGTGTTGTGTCAAAATTTCGAAAATGATATAAGTGTGGGGCTTGATTTTTATAAAAAACTTAATGGTGGAAACCGCATATTGATATCTCTTACGATTTCAGAAAATAGGATGTTTTTAAAAAAATCGAAAAGTCTTGGTTTTTGTAAAAATAATTCCAAAGCAACTTTTTATGTAAAATACGATGGTAACTAATAGTATCAGTTAACTCTCCCTTAAAGCTATATTTTAGTAGTTATTGATATAAGTATGATATATTTTCAAAGTGTCCAATTTCGCCCAACCTGTACATACAATTTGTTTTCATTTGAAATCTTTTTCTTTTTTTTTTCTTCTTCATCATTATTATATTCTTCCTCACTTTCTTTATTATCATGTTTTTAACCATTTTCTTCTAGAGATTCGTACAATATAATTAACTTTTTAATAAACTTTAAATATTGGCTTTTAGTTAAATTAAGAGGTATTACTAAATTAAGACCTTCCTCAGCAATCAATCGAATTTGTTTTGGTTTTTCTGATTTTAAATTTGAAGAGAGGTGAAACTACATTTTAAACGTATTATCTTTAAAAAACACAAATATAAAAGCCAAAACAAAGCTTCAAAATATCGAAATCATAATAAGAATAAATATACAATCTTTGAGTGCCAATTTTTTCTTTCGGCACACTTTGGCGCAAGATTTCTTTTTTATGCTAAATTTATTTATTGACGTTAATAGAAATTGTTTGTTTGAATCCATGTTGCAAGTATATCAAATGTAAAATATGTAAAATATATAATAAAACAACTTCTTTACTTGCTTTCATTTATTTGTTCGGTACCGATTTCGAGAGGTTTCGAGAGTTCATCACAGCCTAATCTACAAATTAAAAATTGGAAATCAAATATATAGATCGATATTTTGTTTATTCAACTATAAGTGTTTTTTTGCAAAATATTTCTTTAAAAGTAAAAATAAATTATAAAATTAAAATTAAAAACTTACGTAAAAATATTAAAATACTACAAAATGGTAACAAAATAGTTATTTTTAATTTAAAGTTAATAGAAATGATTGTATTTTTTTAGCAATTTTCTTTTGAAATTCTGAACAGCACAAAATGAAGACCTTTCTTTACTTTATAGGAAACCATCGACAAAACATTTTCAAGTAGTGATATGGCATCGTTTTTATTATCCAAGGTTGTACCATTTTGTAAAAAATTTCATCATACTAAATAAATAAACTTTAATAGCAAGTTATTTCGCGTAGTAGCTATTATAAAACACCCAAGTCTTCATAATTATCACTAAAAGTCTTTAAATAATTAAAAAATAGGTAATATTTCAAAAAACAACAATAAATTGATTTTCGACCGATTTTTGAGAGCGCTTTCGGACCACTGTGCGCCTGGTTTATGGATCTTTGGTAGCCCATAAATTCTTTGTGATACCGGCGCCTGCACAAACAATCATTTCTTGTGTTCCGGTGGAATTCCTGTGGATTTTACAAGGTTCTTCATGTTCCTATGTTCCTTATGATCTTGTCTATAGGGTCCTTCTGGATCTTCTTGTAGGTGTCAGGATTCAGTAAGTCCATCATTTTGACATCTTATTCTTCTTTATCCATAACAGCAGTGGGATTCCTCTTCCCTGCTAGTTATACGACGATTTCCGATTTTCTTTAATAAATCGGAGTACCTTCTTTTCACTAACTTGTGAAATCCAACTCAGCAAAAATTGTTTTGCTGATTTTAATACCCTCGTAACTTCTTGCCGGATCTCTTCGGCTTTCAGCACCCCTCGAACAGCTACAATATTTTTCGCAAATTTTTTTCTTCCTTCGGGACCTTCCTTGGCGCGATTGCGTAATTCTAAATAATGTTACAAAATTTCACTAACTCATGAGTCAGTGCTTAATGTGAACTTCAAATTATGTAAATTATGGAATACTTCATTTAAAGTTGATTAATGCCAATTTCCAGCCTTTCAGAATTGTTCAATATTGTTCTAATATGTATAGTTGTCTAAATGATTGATAACTGAGATAACTGGTTTATAGAAGTTGTAGGTTGACCTAAATAATGGAGAACTTCATCTATGGGCATCTAAAATAAGTTTGCAACCTTCCGAAATTGTTCAAAATCTTCGAATACTCTCTAATAGTGTAAGAAATAATATCTCTTTAAGATCAAAATCAAAATTATTGAAATGTCATTTATAATTGTTCAAAATAGATTTTCAACATTGTAGAGTTACTTAAAATCAACAAAAATAGGTTGATAGTAAAATTGTTTCATACTAGACTCTATCGTTGCATGATTAGTCAATATCATTAATAAATGTTTACTAGCCTTTGTAAAGTTGTCTAAATGATTAATAACTGGTAGTGTAATTGGTAGCATGTGCGTGTAGTTTGATCAAAATGAATGCAAAATAGACTAGTACACTGGCAAAATTCTGCAAAATCTTCATGAGCTGCTAATCTTTAACATTTAATAACAATTTCAGGTTGCTCGAATTGGCTAAAGAAACATCATCTTTAATTGTTTAAGACAGATGCAAGCAAAGTATATTATATCTCAATTATTTTATTTTTGCACAAAAAATATGCACAATCCAATAATAATGCTACGTTATACGTTTTGCATATTTAACAAAGTTATGCAGGTTGTGTTATGTATGTGTCGGCGAAACCCCCAGATTCAAATTAATATTTATAAGCAATATCCTGTTGTAGATTAATTTGTAATTTTCGCCGGAAATCGTTACTTTTTAATTTATCACCGAGGCAAAAATTTCGCCGCACATTTCATTTTCGAACTCGTTTCGATCGAGACGACGAAGTAGGCCGTGTGCCACCACCAACCACGACATCTAAAAAAGATTAAGAGCCGGTTAGCACGACACAGCCCACAGAGTCGGACAGGGATGAATTTTAATGACCCACTTGAAATTTATAGTGCCCACGATTTTAGTACTACACATATAAGATGTATGTATATGTATGTATTTTTTTATTCTTTTAGGGACGAAACAAGCCACGGCAATAACAAATCTGTAAACTGTGTTAATCCACTTTCACACACATAACGAGATTATTACTAATTTCATTGCATAGTGCTAAAGCCGTTAAACTCTCGAGCTAGTTATTATACAGTAACGTCCCCGGACGATTCAGTTATAATGTAACTAATTCGGTGAAGAGCCCAGGTCGTTCTTAATGATATACTGGTATAAGTTGAGTCGTTATATAACATTTATTACCTACATATTCCTTATCTTTCTCTTATGGGATGATTTATTGTCGCCGTTGTTGAATCGCTTTTTATTTCGAATTTAATGCATCATTTCAACGTTAAACATAAATTTTATTATTTCAAAGACCTGGTTGATTATAATTTGTTGAATTGTAAATGACGCTGGAATATATAACCGAGGTGGTTTTCGAAAACCCAAAATTTCGCCACGCAAATGCAACCGGATTCTGCAAATGCTCATACATTATCATCTCATAGACAACAATAACTGTAATTATACGACAAACCGCTACATCAATTAAAGGATACTCGGTACGGGCCGGCGAATTCGTAATTTAGCGTATACCTCCGACGTTTATTCCACGTTTATGGTCGTCCAGCGTTTGCGGCTTCCAAAACATTTTAGATTTCTATATTCATGCATATGCGAATATGTATCACTATCACTTAACGTCACACTTAAAAATCATCAAATTTTGTTTGATTAATTTAACATAATTAAAAGAATCCTCAAATTTATTATTGTTGATATTTAATATTTACCAAAATGCAATATTTCATTTATTTTAATCGGATATTTACGTACGGAAATATTAATGAGTCGTTTACAAAATTTACGGTTTTAATTAATTTTCGATATCTCAATAACAGTTGGATTTTCGGAGCGTTGTTGAAAAAGTTTCGAATTAATTATTTAATTGGTAGTTATTGCTACTAATTAACGGATAAGTGTGCGGAGTTTTCGTGGTACCTTTTTCGATCGATTGTCTTCCGAAATTGACACAAATCAAGGGATTGCGGAAATCCCTTCAAACCTTCCACCATCACGTACGCCCTACGAACCGAATTACCAAAAATCCCACATCTGCAGTGACACGACCCGGATTTTTTTCAATTTAATTCGATACGTGACTGCGATCGAATGAGCCGACGAAGCCAACCTCTGAAGTCCCTTGAATATAATCCTTAATAACCAAAGATTTGCATTTCTGTGATAAGTATATTATGATTTTTTTTTACTTGGAAAAGAAATCATACAATTATATTATAATTTTGATTGAATATTATCGCTGATCCTAAAATTTCTTCATTCAGTATGTATTGTTGATTGAGTCCACCATTACCATAAGATGGAGATTTAATATTTATGATTCCATTTGTAGGTTCAGCTGAATTGGATGTCTAAGTAGAAAGGGAAAATAAGTTTACTCTATTAGTTCTTTATGTCTATTATTATTGGTATTGCTGCCAGGTTGATGGAGCAGCTCCTCGCTTCAACGTAACAGATAAGATTTATTATAACTTAGAGGATATCAAAAGTCCTCCAAGTAGACACCATTTGCACTTGGTGTAAAGGAGAGAATCTTTCGATAAACTCGCAAAAGACGTACTTTTCACCGGAATTGAAATTGGATGGATTAATTCACTATACCATCCAAGGCGAAGAAACTCCTTTCTCAAAGGAAGTCAAATATCTAAGAGTAGCCAAAGATAAAATCATCTCATTGAATGATTATTTGCAGGGAGCTAGACTATCCTTGTGGACTTGTTGTAGTCTTCGTGGAAAAAATTGGGGTTTTAACCTTGAAAGACTTCAGTTATCAGTAAACTTTCAATAATTCAACGAATAGTTACACTGGAAATATCTGGCAAGATGAGCACAATGTCAACTCTAGCAATGATTATTTTACTTGGTTTAACTCCTTTACACGTGCATATAAAAAACTTGCCAAAACTATTGGCCATTTTTATGGGCTGTGATAGATATTTGCGGATTCAAATCTGGGTCCAGGTCACTCTGGACTTGCTGGCAAAAAAGCGGCAGATGGGGACACTGTCAGTAGTTTGTGTTACATTTCCGACGCTTAAACACAGGCTTGGACTGCGAGATGTGGAAAGACTTCCCCTATTGTGGATTAGTTCTTCTCGAATGAGATAAGCGAAGATTTTTATTAACTTCGCCACTGACAATCCTGGAAATATATGACGACTTGTTCACAGTGTTAGAATTATGATGGTTATCTTTACTGAGCACTGGCGATTAAAAACAAACCTCAACTTCTTACGTACAACCACTGATAAGCTAGCAATCCACAACCGTGTTGGGGTAAAAAATGAATGGCGCTTTTGCTGCATCTTTGGCCAGCTTATTCGCCTTCCCATTTCCCTTGATGTCGCCCTGACTTAGAGGCCACCGTAGAATCAATATCATTGATTCTAATAATGTTTTTAGCCCAGATATTGTAGAGAACGTAAAGAGAGGAAATATTGCAAATAAATTACGTGGCGCAAATAAAACCAGATGCTACAAAAGAATAGATACTCTTCTAAACAGACTTGGTACTACGTGCAGAAGATTACTTCTTATTTACAGAATATTAAATTTTGGGCATTGAGAATTATACAGGGTGTTCCGTTACTGTTATGGCTCAGGGTAACGGTGAATTCGTTAACTATTTTATCGAATTAATCTTAAATTGCAAGTTTAGGATGGGGCATAAAATAAAAAAAGTGAAATTATTTCTTAAAGATAATGTCAGGCAGATGATGTCTGATTTTTTCTTTTTTCAATGCACTTCTGTAGTTGATCCTCAAAGTTCTTCATTACTTTCTCAAACAGGTCGATGTCAATTTCCCTCATTTGTATTTTTATAGCTTCTTTCACATCTTACAAATGTCTAGTCTAATCGACGTAGACTGGTATAAGACGGTGTCAAATCAGAGTAATGAGATGTTCACAGGAGACCCTTAACCCCCCAAATGAAAGATTACTTGTATGTATGAAAGCTTGAGTGTCTGCGTTTGGCGCACACCGTAGTTAGCTCTTGGACCTCTTAAAGCACCTTCCAGTCATATCAACCAGCCTGGGATTTGTCAAAGGCCAAACATAGCCCCGAGGTGTGTTCCTGATTTCATCCGTGGTTTACTACGACGGGACTGGAGTAGATGAGGTACGTCTTTGAGAAAATGTATTTGATCGACACATAGTCCGTCTCATACTCGAGTAAGAGTGCGTCCAAGACTACAAGCTACCTATTGTAGTTTTTTCATGGTCACCGGTGCCACCTTTTGAATATGTAAATGTAGTAAGTTTAAGGAAGTTTAACATGATGTCCACAACTGCTGTGGGAGTAGATCGTAGCGCACCTATAACATATAGATAAGCAAATCTTTGTATTTTTTAAAATTATCAGGTCATAAGCGTCGCCCACAGTTGTAAAGCGGGCGTTTGATGAGGTTATCGAGAGTGAGACTCCATAATAATGGTGATAGCACACTCTCTTGTGGACAGCCTCTAGTACCAGCCCCTTGAAGGGTGGTCTAGAGAGCCTTTAGTTTAATGGTTCTATGCCTTAAAGTGCTCCCAATCCAACCACACAGGACCTGAGGAACATTACTTTTCTTAAGGAAGATTACTTAACCTAGCGAAAATGTGATGCACAACTTCCACTGAGGCTTTGACATACTGGGCCACCATCTTGTTGGTTTTCAAATGTACTAATTATATTTTACATTCTTTTGATGACAACTGCCGTGGACCCTGTCTACACTGAATTTTGTAAAGTATTAGAAAAAATTTTAGATTATCTGCTATTGCTAAAAAAATTGAACAAGTTTGTTTACCTTACAGCATTCAATAAAGGTTTGCTTCTAATGTGGTTGATAGCACGCAATAGGTTTAAGTTTAATGTATGCAAATTATCTAACGATTTTTTGCATGTGCCCAATCCTAGAGATAGTTCTACTCTAAAGGAGATCTATGTGAACTTGTTCAAAATTGCTTGACTAACTTCCTTAACTATAGCAAATGCTTTAAAATCACTTTTACAAAAAGATTGTTCCTCATGAGAAGAAGACGCATACCATGGGCATGAATTGTTGAGAAGGGTTACTTCTATAAGGAATTTGGACGTGACATGTGATCTAAGCCATTGTTCAGTGAGCACGTTAATTTAGTAAAAGCCCTTCGGATGCTTGGATTTGTCATGAAATCAACTGCTGATTTTGTAGACACTAATCGATACTGTTTTTTTATAATTTGGTGAAGAATGAAGTGAGAAATCTTCAATGGTTCTACTATGGTCCAACTAAACTTGTTTGGCGTGAGAACGCCAAACCTTTTGGAGGTTTTGCTATACTGGCTTACTACTTTCACACAGACTTGGAATTTCTCACCCCCTGAAATGGTTGTTCCACTGTATAATATTTGTTCATTCTTAAAGCTATCCACTGCATTTACAACTTTTGGTCACAGTTCTTCGCGAGTGTTAGGATTATATCTGAAAGCAAAGGATATTACAAATCTCTGGATATTACAATGACTAAGGCTAAGCTAATGACTACAACTGCCAATCATATCAAGATAATTTTGCACTTGCCTGGAAAAAAATGGGTTGGTGCTCCATCCTCTATAAACTACGTGACAGAGCAAATATTTAATGGTAACTCAGCTAACATATCGTCTACTTGGTTTTGCAGAAAATGCAAATAATTATGGCCGTTCCACAGAATTATTCCACACCGAACATTTATTTTAAATTCATGTTGAAAATACATTTGCCTTATCAAGGGTTTTCAGTTTCTCAGTCACAACCATTACAAAAACAGCATGAAAAAAAATATGTTGGGGCATTATTTCTAAATACCATTGACATTGACTATAATAATACTGAGCATAAAGTAATACTAAATACCAAACCGATTGTCTAGTGTTTGACTAAATAAAAACTTCGACAACGTCAACTGATCTTTCGGAGATGTTAAATTTTGCAAAGTATTAGTAAAGATTGACAGACATACCAAATATATGTAGAAACTGTTTTGAGTTGCGTTGTAATAATGTTAACGATTAAAAAAGATATGACCACTTTAAGGGAATTTTTTTAAAGTAGGCAGCGCCATCTTATCAATGGATCAAAACAAATGCTAATTATTATTTATCGTCTTAAAAAATGCTAATGTCGCAATTGTAATGTTCATAATGTAAGATAAATCGAAATTATTCAAGAAAAATGAAAATAAAGGACTAAGATAAATTGGGATAAATTATGATGTGAGGAAGTCACTATTGCTCCGTGGCCCATTAGTAACGGGCCATCCTGTATATTAATATATTGCTTCAAAGTATTCAACGCTATATAAGAATTTGAATATTCTTCGCAGAGGAATAGCAGATACCAATCTAAAATGACCCCATTTTCTTCCTAGGTATGCAAGAAAAGTACTTTGGGTAGGATATATCTACTTAAAGTTAGGTAGTATCTTTGGGTTGGATACGTGTTTTAGGTTAATAAACGGAGTGAGCTTGCATAGATCTCCTAGAAACCCCTTTTTTTGTCTTCTCCAGAACTGGTTGGCAGAACATGATTTAATCATCATGACTTTTTTCTCTCTCCATTGCATATTATTCCGCTTCATCCTTGAAGAGACTGAGTAGAAATAAAATCGCAATTTTTTTTATCTATTATATTTCGCTTACTTATTACCTGGACAAAAGGAAGAAGGTTTCCTTTGTTTCTCTTCCGTGTTCATGACTGTCTATTCTTTTAATTCTCATAACTTTCCATTTCTTTAACGCTTTTGAGCAACATACTCTCAATAACGTATTTCCTAAGCGAGGGGCAGATAAGTCCTTCTACACTCCTTCACCCAGTCTTCCAATAACCCCCATCCTTTTTCCTTTCATGGTAACTGATTGAAGGGAAAAAGAACCTGCTCTTGGCTTCACGCCTATCTATTTCTATTCTCATTACCGTTTTCTTCCAGGGGAGTCCCTTCCTTTAGCTTTCTTCCAGCATTTAAATATGCAAGTCAAGATTTACCTATTATCTCTTCACAGACGAATAGTAGATTCAACACCACCTCACCCCAGACAAGTCTACGCAACCCAACCCTTCATTAGGTTGGGATGAAAGTTGGGAAGATAATTGGGTTAAGTTCGCCCAACTTTCTGCAGAGTTTAAAATTAGTCTTTTTGGGTTATTTCAAAAAGTTCCATGTGTTAAGGTGAAAATTGTTGATCTATTTGATTTCTAATAATACAGGATGATACACAATGAAAAGACTTTTTTGAAATGATAATAATTTATCTGCTATTGACTAAGAAAAAATGTTTTTTCTGAACAACTAAAGTTTAGACATTAGTACGAAACCTTCCACGACCGGTATTAATTGAACTAAAATTAGAAGCACTAGCACTAACAATAGAACTATCCCTAGGACTAGTATTAAATCTAAAACTAATAACTTACGGGTATTACCGTGCGTTTTTTGAAAAAATGTTTATCATTTCGAATGCCCTGTTGCAACCTCGAACCAGTTTTCAAGAAGGTTTGAACAGGGCAGTCGTAATATCAAACATATTTTTTACAACAACACAGCAATACACGAAAGTTTCTAGTTTCAGATCTAGTGTTAGTTCTAGTGTTAGTGCTAGTGTTAGTTCTAATTTTAGTTCAATAAAGTTTAGGTGTTACCATTTAACAATAATAAAGTGAAATTACTAATTTGAACCATTTATATTCCAAATTTTAGACTGGAGGTAATCATTAGGTTAATGACTAGAACCCCCGAAGGTATTACAAAGTTCATCTCCTCAACCGAAATTTGAAGTAATTAATCTGCTTACGTTGATCGACCACAACGTTACGTTGATTGCAAACGCCGAAATAAGCCGGAATAATCGAACCGCGTACTAACTCATCGTGTACTTAGGAAATAAGACACCCGCTAATATATCGGCTCATAACACTAATTAACCTCCGTTGGTACTACTGCACTTGCAGTAGATCATCACCATAGCTGTTTATATCAATTACGCCAGCCCATTTCCTCTAAATATAGAAGCCCTGCTATGTATGAGGGAATGTAAATATTCCGAGTACAGAATATAAACATTATGTTCGGCTAAATTCACCAGAGGGAAGTAATCTACATGCAGGGCATGAAAATAAGACAAAACCCTTTAAGAGAGGTTGAACATCGTTAATTAAATTTTCAACATGTTCTATAATCGATATAATTACGTTTGAAAAGAAAGTTTTAACGATTTGAGGTTAAATTCAACCCAGCAATTAAGCTTTAAGGGCAAGCTCGATCACGTAGGTTCTCGAGAATATCGTGATGCGTCGAAGTTCTGTCAGTTTAATTTAAAATTTTTCACGGGGGGTCGTCTTTATAATTCCGACGTTGCCTGTAATTGGCGGGCGTTTTTATGGAAAATTGTTGGTTGGGAAAAGTTCGGTGCGGCGCCTTCGGTCCAACTTTAATTGAAAGTTATTTTTTACGCCCTAAGGCCGCTGCCCTACCAAGTTTTATTGACTACGACATCAACCACCCCTCCTCCCACGACTCTGATCTTTAACCCCCATCGTAACCGCCCTCCCCGTTTATATTCGTCGAATTAACCATTAATTAATTTAGAATGTAATTAAAATTTTAACTTTCCAAAAAAAATCTTTGGCTTCAACGGCGCCAAATTAAATCTATAAATAGGAAGCATTGTGTATAAAGGCGGAAATGGAGATGTCTGAAAATCTGAAATCTTACAATCGGATTCCGCGCGTCCAATTCAGTTTAAATCGAGTTTAATGTGAAAGCAAATGTAAAAGAAAAATGTGCGCGAGTTTCCGGAAGTGAGTTAACAACTTCCTGGGCGGGAGAGCCGCCTCCTAAGTGGCCCATTCGAAGGAATCGTGTGCAGGTGCGATTGTCCGGAATAAAGTTCGCTTTAATTTTCCGCCAAACATTTCGAACGTCGCGGCTGCACTTCGACCGTGTGTATTTCTTCCTCCTCCTCCCGATGCTGCTCTTACGAACTTCCGATCTTTCTGCAGAGACCTTTTTATCTTCCTTTATCGGAAGCACATTCAAAAACCAAGTTTAAAAGGTGTTTGAGAAAAACTTTAAAGAGATAATCAAAGATTTCCGGCCCTTGTAAATAATGAAAATAGTTTTAGATTTTCTCGCGTTTAGCAATATATCAGCGAAAGAGCCGTCATTTACAACGAGAATGATACTTTTTGTTGGTGGTTTAGACGTTGCGGTTGTTTTCTTCTTTCATTACGACCGATTCATCACACTTGACTACACGCGAACGAAGCTACAAAGGAGGGTTCCCTCTTCGAGGGAAAGATAAAGTTCAATACCAACGCTAAATTCGTGAAAAATAGCCCGTGGTACATGACAGTTTTATGCTTAACCCCAACATAGTCGTATTCTGACATCTGTTTAGCCGAGGAACTTAAGCAATAAATATTTTATCGAAACGATCTAATTCCTCCCCGAACGAAAGTTTGAAGATGTCTTCTGGGATACACGCCGAGGAAATAAAAGTTTATACAAGAACATTATTCATTATCGATAAGATGCTATTGAAGTTTCAATTCTACGTTTGTTACTAGAGTTTTACAAAATTCAATTGCACAAATGCCAACAAATTTAAATGGTATGTCTCATATTTGATTAACTTATCAGATTGACAATTAATTAGAAATTAATTTGCCACAAATTCAAAATCATGCAAAGAAGAAAACGGTTGAAGACAAAAATCTGCTATCACACACCAGGCCTAGGTTCGTAAGCAGCCTCGTGTGTATTTATCAACCGACTAAAAAACTTCTTTTCTCAAAATATCTTTCGGAAATACCAGAACTCGCTGTCGCGTTTTATTCATAACTCATTATTAGCACCCCGTATCTCTCCTACTTTTCTCTACTACCATAATGTAATCGTTGCCTATACAAAGCTTCTTGTCTTGCACTACCAAAAATACGTACCAGATTGTACCGTATACGGATTATTCCTACAAATAACGATGAGGCAGACTGGATAGAAATTTTTCAAATAAGAATAACTCAGCGATTGTTAATTAAAAAAGAAAACGCCATATTTGATGGACTATTTAATTCTCCAAAATCTACAAATTCAAAATCATGCAAAGCAAACTCAATCCAACCTAATTATACCCAATCCAACCGCACCTAATTACAATGCGAAAAATGTTGGTTTGAGTGGGGTTGGATTGGATTGAATTCCATATAGAAACCCTGTGAACATCAATTTGAAGAAGAAATTCAACCTCGTGAATTATTTCAATAAATAACAAAATGTTAAGATGAGATTACTGACATGAGGTAAAATGTATAGGCTTTCTTTGAAATGAGAATAACTCAACTGCAGTTTAATTGGAAAAAAGCTTGAAAAAAGAATGTCCCATATTAAAATGAGAAGAAAGTTGGTTTGAGTTGGGTTGGGCTCCATACAGGAATCATATTAATTCAAATTTGAAGAGGAATCTTAAACTATTGGATTATTTTAATGGATGTTAAGGTTATTATATGTCAAGATTATTGAGGCGAGGCAAAATGGACGGACTTTTTTGAAATGACAACAATAAAACTGCAGTTTAATTGGAAAAAACAACACCCCATATTTGATGGACAATTTGATTGTCTTCAATACTACCAATTCAACTTCATACAGAGATTTTGGGCCTTACTGATTTGGTAGCGCTGGAAGCTCAGCTCGCAATCTGCCTCATGTAATGATATAACCAATCAAACATTATTTTTAAGATTTTAGCACTAATAGTATCATAAATTTATTTTTATAGTAATGAAATGTTATTTATTGATTATGTAATGTCAATTAGGTCGATTACAATTTTTTATATACAGAAGGTGATTCAAAAAACTGCTGACAAACTTCTAGAGCAGTTAATATATGAAAAACTAATAGTCTAAATTACAGAGATTACAGAGATATAGGGCGTCAAAGTTTCTTTAAAATTAAATATTATCTGTAATGAAAAAACCTTCTCTAATTTTTTTCTACGCCACTGCTAATTTAGTTAAACGGGTAGTAATTTTGTATAAAGTGATCAATCGTTTATCAAATTAGGTCTTACAAAATTTTAATTAAAGCAATAACTTTGAAGAAAAATAAGTTTGAAGAAAATTAGATAGAAAAAGATTAGCATAGACAAGACTTTACGACAAAATTGCATCATTTTCAACGTCTCTAACATTTATTATCGCAAATATACCCATCAAGAAAACTGGCTCCTTGGAAATCTGTAAATTACCCAAAAACTGTTGCTATTGTTTATCAAATATTAATAAGAGAATTGAAAAATAATTGATTAGACTTTATCCAAAAATACCGCTTTTTCAGAAAATTAGCAGTGGCGCACAGTGCGAGGAAGTTAAGAATATCTAGCGAAAAATCTAATAATCAAGTAAATGAAGTTTAAACATTTAATTCCAGTATAATATCTCCTTAATGATTATCTAAGATTTATTTAATCTATAAACACTACTTATTGGTATTATTTCTACAACGAACGGCGATTGAATAAACTTTAACAGAAGAGCGAATAATTGAAACAATGAAAAACAACGGTAATTCAACTTTTGATCATCCCGTATAAGATACACTGATATAACAAATGACAATCTATCATTCTAGGCATTGTGATATTTGCCAAAAAACATTTAATATTAAAATAACTTGAAAACACCAACATTTAGCAAAGTCAACATATTTTTAATGTATAATTAAAAGGTGTAGTAGATACTATAGTATTCCATTTAAAATAACGCAGCTGAGGTCTACTTCTGATAGACAGGAAATGGCGGCCATCCATATTACCAAAATTTCAAGCCTCTACGAATACTGGAATTTGTAAAAAAGCTCTAATGAACCAGTTGACACCCATCAGACACTCATGCAGGGTGTATTCGAATGACTGCAACAAACTTCTAGGGATGATTCTTTAATGAATTTTAGGGGTGTTTTGGTATATGAACCATAGGTGGCTTCAGCATCCCTAAGGAAATATAACCCTATACCCGTTTCTCATAGTTAAATGTCAAAGAACATTTGACAAAGAACTTCAAAGCAAGTTGATAGTACTAAATCGAAAATCTCAATGTTAAAATATTGTATCATGCTTCGAATGGTTTCAGCACACTGTTAGATGCTGTAATATTTTCTAAAAATCAATTTATAAATACATTTCACGTGAATTCATCTTAAAATACTAATGAAAATTACAATGTTATTATTTAAATTCAGAAAAAAAATAATTCATTTTTTAACAAGTTTTCTCAATAATAAAACTGTGACTTTTATACAACTTATTATTCAAAAAAATCTTCCAAGTTACAACCCACTAAAGTTAATATTTTATTGCGGCCAATCTAATAATTTTAGGGGAAAATCTTAAGAGGTAGGAAGGTTGGGTTTATATAGTATATGAAAAATACCCCTCAATTTAGAAACAGTCTGTATAATAAGTATACAAATGTATCATATCCTCTAAAAATGATTTTATGTTTAATTAAAGTAAAGCAATGTAATTTATTATAAAGTAGTGTTTAAAAATTTTTTAACACTTATAATTATTCTTCTTCTATTAACAACACTCACCAAAACTTATTTATGTCTTTATCATTTTCAAAGCTGAAAAGCCTTATAAGATCTTTCGAGAAGTCTGCATTAATCCGGTCTGAAGATATTGAACAGATATATGTTTTAAATATCTCTATTATTGTATATTGTTGAAACTTTTTTTGAAAACTTTGCTCTATATTTTCTTTGATCTTTACAATAATTTGAATCAATCAATCATTCGAATTAGAAAAGTTTTTTTTGTGATTTAGAAAATAAAAAATTCCCTATAAGCATTAATAGATAAGTCTATCAGATAAAGTCAATTATTTATCGAATCTTTACATTACAGCTTATATCTAATTTTATGTTAGATATATTATTTTGTGTAAAGGCGCACGTTTAAGCCCATAATCTTCTACTGCTGGATGTAATAATAAAATTAGTGCCAATATTGATGCATAACAACTGGAATGAAAATGCGCAAATGTGCGCAATAGTTGCAAAAAAAGTAGATAAATCCAGTATTCAAGAACTTAATTACAGTGTTACATTAACAACACACACATTACAAATATATGGTAATATTTCATAAGCGTACATCTTTTAATGTTCACAATCATTTTTTAATAGTAATCAAATATTTCTGGAAATTGATGCAAAATAAGTGTTAACTTTACATGTGATATTAGTGATATTTTTTACCAGAGTTGAAGTTAATAAAAAGTAGTTATTGCGGAGTAGCGAGGATTACAATGTTACATAACGATCCCCATCTGCTAAAACATAAAAACAATGTAATATCATATGATGGTCAGTAATTTCAAATTTCCTAACACTATGTGGCGTAGAGAATGTTTTTAAAACAGGATTTGTTGCACTTCGATACGATAATGGCAGCTCTTACAGTACTCAAACGGGTGCTGTAATGAGACTTCTCACAGCATCCGATGCTGTAATGAGTTTTTTAGTAAAATTTTTTGAAACCGGTTCAAGTTGAAGACATTGCTTCATTAATTCTTTTAGTTGTGTGAAACTACACACAACTTAAGTGTTAAGTGAAAATTTAAAGTGGAACTTGAACCTAGTAAAATTTTAAGTCTTATAAAACGTGTTCTAATTCTACATTTTGTAATTCGCGTTTTTATTCTTCATTTAAGAAAAATTTAAACATTTTGGCAATTTTTGGGTATAGCAGTAGGTAAATCGTGACACCTACATTGTTAAAATTTGTTTTATTTTAGGATAAAAACGCGATTACAAAAAATAGCATAAGATACTTGTTTCATAAGACTTAGAGCACTCATTCATTAAAAAAATTCATGGCTTTGCAACTCGTTTCTCAATATGGATTTTTGCATTTCAAGCGTGTCTTACGAAACTTATTTCTTAATATATTATTTTATTACCAATAATGTTTAATTTTTAAGAAAGTTTAGAATATACAAGTTGTTCGATTTGGTGATTTGAATGTACCCGAGGCATTATTTATGCTGATTTAAGTTTGGAAAATAATTAACAAAATTTGTTTCCTCTATGTAACTCGATCCGGGGACATACTGTATATAAAGTCGATACGAGTAGTTTTAAAGAATCCTGACAGATACAGTGCGTATCAAAAGTAACGGAAAAATTCGATAAAATCATTACAAACAATTTATGAAAAAATTGCTGAAACGGGTCTAAAGATTCAAATTTTTGCAATTTGTTTGTTTATATTTAAAATTTTTTCCGACATTTTTAAATGAATTATGACGTCATTAAGGTTTTTTCAAATAGAAGATCCCATGTTTTATATCGTAACATGAAAGAGGATTTTTTTCTGAATTATGTACGATAAATATTAATATTGGTTACATAAGAACACTTTCGAGAAAAATTCTTTTAAAGTTTCATTACTTCCCATTCATTTGACACAAAAATAGCAGTAGCAGTGCGTAACCATGGCAACCAATTGTTTTGATTTGACATTTCCAAGTGTCTAAATTCAATTTGAATTAAATTATTTATATAAATTAATTATTGTTGCTATTGTACTTGAGCTATACAAGCAGCAATAGCTTGTAGCATCATACTCATAAAACACGAACTTTAAAGAATTTTATACCTCAAGCACAATAGCAATAATTAATATAAATAAATAATTCAATTCAAATTGAATGTTGACACTTGGAAATGTTAAATCAAAACAATTGGTTGCCATGGTTACGCACTGCTACCGCTATTTTTGTATCAAATGAATGGTGAATAATGAAACTTTAAATGAATCTTTCTTGAAAATTTTCTTATGTAGTCAATACTAATAGAGACAAATAATTCTTTTATTGGTTACCGACCATCGACATGTAAAGCCCAGGTCTTTCCGCCTTTACATGTTTCTGTCTTTACATATATTGTATATATACAATATAATGTGTTTATAATTTAAATAGTATAAATAGAAATATTTAAATAAAGTTATAATTTTTGTTTGGTCTAACAAGCATTTCACTTTTTTTCTTCCTGCTCTGCGATCAGTGCTTCGTACACTGTCAAAAGTTTGCGATTATTGGTACTATTCGATCTTCTTTGACACACCCGATCCATTATTTGTGTGTTGAGACTTTTATTCATGAATTTCTTGTTTAGTGTCTTGTGTCTTAATTGAATTGGTTTTATTTGTGTTATATCGTATAGATCTTTATTGCTGATGTTGTGCAAGGGGTTGTTTCGATGTCGGATTTTACTTATGATCCTTAAGCATCTTCTTTCGGCTTTGTTAATGATCTCCTTAGTGTTCTTTGTGAAGTTGATTGTGGCCTGCATATGGCTTTATATATTATCATTGCGGTACTGGTATTGATGCCTTGGTCTTTGTAAGTTAGCGATCGAAATAGTTTCGCTCTTTTAATTGCCTCACCTTTTTTATTTTTAAAGTGCTTAGATCTACCGTTATACCAAGATATTTCACAGGTGTGGACGGTTTAATGTAAACATTGCCATCAACTATTCTAGGAGATCTATCGGATATTCGGTGGTTTGGGATAAACATTTAGACTTTTTTCGGGTTAGGCGTAAGTCTCCACTTGTGTAACCATTCCGATATTTGGTCGTAAAGTCCCTGAAGGTTATCTGTTGCTTTGTCCAACGTGTTGTTGTGTGAAATAAGCGTGGTGTCGTCCGCATACTGCAAAATATACAACTCTGGGTTGAAGTAGTTCGAGTCTTCTGCGAATATGTCATAGCAGTATATATTGTATGGGTGGGAGACAGCGGGGAATCCTGGAGTACTCCTTGTTTAAGTGAGAAATGAGACGATAATGTGTCATTTATCCTTAATTGCAATGATCTGTCATTTAGAAATCCGTCAATTAATTTAATCAGGTTGTTTTTAACGCCCATTTTTTCCATTTTAAAAAGAAGTCCCAAGTGCCATACCGAATCGAAAGCTCTGTTAATGTCCAGGAATAGTGTCATTGTTTTTTTGTGTACTTTGTGATTGAATTATATGTTGTTTATAAGCGTGATTAATGGATGTAATGTGGAGTTTTTGGGTTTGAAATCAAATTGATAAAGAGGGATTTTTGCGTATTTCAGGATTCGTTTGTTTATTATGTTTTCAAGGATTTTACCTAATACTGGAAGGAGTGTTATTGGTCTATAACTTTTAGTTTGATGATGGTCAGAGTTAGGCTTAGAAATCGGAATAATGGTACCGCTTTTCCATATGTTTGGAAATTGTCGTGTTTTTAGGCAGTAATTCATGGATTATGTATGAATTGGTGAATCGTGTGATTGAGGTTTATTAACAGATATTTTGTGACTAGATCTTTTCCCGGGGCTGAGTTTTTTCCTTTGCTGATGTGTTCCATGTATTCGTCT
This sequence comes from Onthophagus sagittarius, assembly GCA_036711965.1. Classification (NCBI taxonomy): domain Eukaryota; kingdom Metazoa; phylum Arthropoda; class Insecta; order Coleoptera; family Scarabaeidae; genus Onthophagus; species Onthophagus sagittarius. The sequence goes on along the minus strand of JASERS010000002.1, from coordinate 59,946,231 downwards.
TCGTCTTTATCTGTAATTGTTTCTGAGTCATTATTTTGATTTGTGAAATTTGTGTCAAATAAGACATTCTCGATTAGGCTAAACTCGTTATAGAAATGTTTTGCTAATGCTTCGCATTTTTCACTATTTGTTTTGTGTTCTCTGTCTTCGAATATTAACGTTGGAATCATCTTAACTTTATTATATTTGGTAACTTTTTTGATTTTCTGCCAAAAGGTGCGTCCTTGGTCTTGGTTTATTTCTGCGCATACCTTCAACCATTGATCCTGTTGCAATGTTTCGATCGCTTTACGAATTTCTTTATTAGCTTTGTTATATTAATTGTTTGGGTCTTTTGATCTTATGTATTCCCTATATATTTTTCGTTTATTTTTGAGCTTATTGAAGATTTCTGCAGGCAGGTAGTACTGGAAGGGTGTATTTATTATTTTTGGTGTGTGTTTGATAATAGTATTTGTGACTTTTAATTGGAAGTCAGAGATTAGTTTCATGTATATGGATTTGTTATGTGTTGTATTTAAATAATTTTCCATGTCTTTGTTTACCCCTTCAATGTTAGTTCGTCTTAGGTCGTATTTGGTTGTTTGTTCATTTATATGGATGTGTAGTGGTAAGTTGATTTCGATGTTAAAAGATATACCCAGATGATCCAAACATAAATCTCCTGTTGTTTCAATGTTAGTAATGATATTATTTAAATTGCTGGTATGGATAATAACGTCCGGAGTGGTGTCGTTGTTTCCTGCCATAAAAAAACATTGGGTTTGTGTGTCTTTTTACAAAATTGGAGTTGTCCAGGAATATTTGGAGTTGTTTTCTTTTGGTCTGGTTTAGGTTGAAGTCACCGATAACTATTGCAAAAGTGAATTGGGATGCCTTTCTAAAGATATTTGTTTCTAAAATAAAATATATTACCGTGTAGGCGTACCGATAAAACCGTGTAGGCATTCGTTGTAAGGATTATTTATGGAAGGAGGATTTGCTTTGTTTAGGTTGTATGTTGGATTCAATAGTATAATAGAATCTCCTCTGGCTGTTGTGTTTTGGTAGCCTTGCCTTTGGATGGTATCCTAGTTTCTGTACTGAATGGTTTGGTCTATCTTCATTTTGGTTTCGGTAAACAAAGCTATGTCAGTGTCATTTTGTTGGATGTAATTAAGTACTAGGTGTTTTTTGTTGTTGAAGCTGTTAATATTTGCATATATAACTTTCATATGGTCACATGAATTGTTGTTGTTTACATATGCTTGTTCGTCGGTTGATGACTCTGATGATTGCTATATGTAGCCAGGTTCAGTGGGTAATGTTTCACATATTTCCATCGTCATTTGATCACCGTTAATCGGGGCGGTTGCTGGGGGTGCATTTAAGTCCAACCGATCAAGCATCACAATGTAGGCTCGGTTTCCTGATATGTTTACAAAGGTGTCAATGTTAAATTGTTCTGCAAATCTTATTTTTAGTTTTTCGATTAACTCTTGTCTGTTTGAATTTTTAGGTTTGTTTAGTTCGTAGATATATGTATCCATGATGTAATCATGGATAGAAATAGGCTCGTGTATTCTGGAATTATTCGTTATTGAGTATTCGATCTCTTCGGTTTTTTTGTTAGCTGATTTTAGCTGAACATTTTGCATCGCTTACTATGATTACGTAATGATTATGCAAAAAGTATAGTCCCTCTTTAACAAGGCGTTCAAAAGCATTTGCATCACCTGTAATTAATCTAATTTTTCTTGTTGGTTTATTTGTTGCCCGCGATATGATGCGTTTGCAGTAACGGTGGACTATATTCTTCTGAGTTAAGAAATTACTAATTGATTCGTCAGTATTATCTAGCTCAACATTGCATATAATAGCTGAGTAGGATTCATTGAATTGGGTTTTAGGCTTAGGTGTGTAGGGCTGACCTTCTTTGTAATCAGCTATGGTTTTCTTGTTCTTTAATGAGTCTAAAAGAATTTTCATTCATGGTTTCTGCAGTTTACTTTTGATTAAAAATCCCTCTTTGTTGAAAGAAATGATGTCATCACTATTGCTTTTATATTTATTCTGTATTTCTGACCATTGTTTCGAAAATTCAGCGCGCGAGAGGGTTTTGTTAGAGGGAATCACTATGTAGTGAGACATAAATTCTACATTTAAGTTTCTCATCTCATCATTATATGTGAAGGTTATAGGTTTGTTAGGTGTTGGTTGTGATTTTGAAAAGTTTCTGTTTGTTTCAGTGTGTGTTTTGTTAGGTGTATTTGTTTCCAATACTAATATTTATTGTACATAACTCAGAAAAAAAATTCTCTTTCATATTCCGATATTAAAAAATGGGGTGTTCCATTTAAACGAAAAACTCGTTTAAAAATAGCAGAAAAAATTTAAAATATACACCAAAAAATTACAAAAAATTTGAATCTTTAGACCTGTGTCAGCGATTTTTTCGTATATTGTTTGTAACAAGTTTATCGAAATAATTATATTATTTCGAAATAATTAATTATTAATTAAATATTATTGATTATTTTTTATCGTTACTGTTTAAACGCACTGTATAACCTCAAAATTGATTTTTCCTTAATTTCTTATTCTAATTCTTGTTAATCTTTTTGAAACTATTGAGAATTCGGTAGAAACTACGTTTTTTCATACATAAATATTGTTATTATAAAAATATAAAATAATATTTAATCAAAATTAATTGGGACGTTTCAATTTTTTTAAGTTGGCGATACCAGAGAATTAAAAAACAATTTTAAGATATAGTTCATTTATTTTCTATAATACCCGCCAAATTGCTGTAAAGTTGGTAAAATTAACATAGAATTTTCTTTTATTATATTTTGAAATAAATAGGACCACTAATAATATATAATATAAACAGTATCACTGACGTTTGCCTCAGCTTTCTTTATTCAAAAAATCAAAACTAAAAAAATTAGAATAAATAATAAAAGCTGGCATATTCATATGGGTAATACTTCCTTTAAAGCTTTAAAGATCATTTTAAGATGCTTTTTTAAAGGTCCTAGGTAATACCAAGAGAAAAAAAATTAAAAAGTTCTAGCATTGAAAAAAGACAAAGTGTAGATTTTAGTTATTTTAGTGTGATTTTAGTATGATGTGACGTGAGGAAGAACGTACACTAATTTTATCTCATCTGGTATGAAAAGCAAAACATTTTGAAGTTATTATTTTAAAAAATTTTAAAGTTATTAAACAATTTTTATTAAAATTTTTTATAGGAATTTTCCATAGCACCACATTATTAAACAGTGATATCAGCAATATAATGACATTTACCAACAATACACAGTACAAACAATTTTAATGCATAAAAATTTAGTTTAAATTTAAATAGTATCTGTTTAATAGCCATTATTAATAATACAGTTTCCTTTTATCTCCATTTGACTTAACCTGGTTTAATTTGTTTTCCGTTCATATTACTAACGTTCTGTATTTCTTTCTTAAGGAATTTTTTGAAAATAATGTAATGGTTCATGTTAGTACAAAAATACTCTTAATAGTGTTTAAGGATTGCTTTTTTGGAGATCCTTTGACGTAAGTTACATTTTCATTTATTAGGATGTTGAATATAATTAAGATTTCTGTTAAACCATAACATGTATTTTCTGTTTTTATTATTATTTTTGTAGAACACTTTTGAAGACGGCAAAGTGCCAAAACGGGTAAAGTGAATAAAAAATTAAAACAAATTACCGAAGTATACATTTTTATCTTATTTTCAAAATTTTATTGTGACAGGGTGATATGGATAACGCTACAAATAACTATTTTAAAGTTATGTTCGAAAACAGATGTTGACATAATCTCAAAAGCAAAGAAAAAAAAATAATAACCGCAATAAGAAACATTTTTGGGTCCTGTACCTAATAATCTCAGAATACCATACAATAGATTTTTTTTTAAATGCCAACTCCGATAAAGAAAGAGTTTGGCTATCGTACTTGACCATTTCCAGAATCCTATATCGAAGACTCCTTTACCATAGAACCAACGAACTACGCTAAGTTTTGTAATTTTTTAAGGATATTATTCGTAATAATCAAATTAATAATAGTTACTTACCTTCAATATGAATTTTTATTGATTATGTTGTTATTATTTAAAGAGGTTATTATTCCCAATTGTATTTGATAATTAACCCTCCGTTAGTCGCTGTGGGTCTGATAGACCCATAGCATTTTTATTTGCTAATTATTGGAAAACCATTATAGTTACACCACTGTCGGTTTGTGACATCTCAGAGGGATGTTCTAAGAATGGTTTACCTGAGTTTTATACCCCGGTCGTGTTTTATTGCGGTTCAAATTCTTGAAATGTGTTTTCATCTGCCGAGTTGGGTCTACCAGACCCATAGCGACTAACCGCGTCACAGTTGTACGAAGTCTTTCGCTCGAGTGTTTCGTATTTTAAACTTTTTTTTTCTTAATTTCGTATTCGTGTTCACAAAAATGGATAAGAAATATTTCAATTTTGATAATGCTGCCGATATTGAAGAACTGAATCCGCTGGCTTTTGAAGAAATTGAGGAAGACGTAGGTATTGTTGACGAAAATTTTGAGGAATCGGATGAGTCAGAAATCGAAGATTATGTGGAAGAAAGACTTGTCGATTCTGATACTGATCACGACATCGATAGTGAAGAAGAAGGTGATGAAGAGGATGTTGACCAAAACGCTGATTTTTATACTGGTAAGTCAACATTTTATCAAGTTTGTTGATTCACAAAAATATTTATAGCTAGAGACGGTACAAAATGGAGGAAAAGGGGCTGGAAACAGACTCAAACACGGCCTCACAATATTTTAGTCAAATTGCCTAGCGTCGTCAGAAGGCAAGCAAAATATGCCAACACTGAACTACATTGTTGGAAACTATTTTTTGACAATAACATACTAGCCATTATTGTTAAAAAAACCAATAAATATATTGAGAGTGTGCGAAAATTTTGTAAGGCAACGAAACTGTAAACCAACGGATATAGTAGAAATGCAAGCCTTTTTTGCGCTCTTATATCTGGCAGGAGTATTTCGAGGAAGTCACCAAAATGTTTCTGATTTTTTAGCAACTGATGGGCTAGGAATTGACATTTTTAGAATGGCTATGTCAGAAAAACGATTTCGTTTTCTTATAAGGTGCATTCGTTTTGATGATAGATCTACACGAAGACAAAGGAATGGAACTGACAAGTTGGCGGCCATACGAGAAGTATTCACCTTGTTCAACGAAAATTGCAAATCGCATTATCATCTCGGTCAAAATGTGACTATAGATGAAATGCTTCCTGCTTTTCGTGAACGTTGTGGCTTTCGACAGTATATACCATCAAAACCTTCAAAATATGGTATAAAAATTTTTAGTTTATGCGACGCAAAATTGTTTTATGTCGCATTCATGGAAATATACTGCGGCCTACAACCAGAAGGCCCATTCAGGAAAGGAAATTCAGCGGAAGAAATTGTCCTGCGACTTGCTGAATCAATTTATGGCAGTGGAAGGAACATTACGGCAGACAACTGGTTCACGAGTCTTAAGCTTGTGAAAGCACTTGAAAGTAAAAAGCTGTCGTACGTGGGAACTATTTGAAAGAACAGAAGAGAATTACCGACGAATTTTATTACACCAAGAAATCGCCTACGATATAGCAGTGTGTTTGGTTTTTCCAAAAACGAAACTCTTGTTTCTTCTTGTCCGAAGAAAGGTAGAACTGTTGTGTTGCCATCAAGTTTACATGTTTCCTGTGATGAAGTGGCCGATGATACTGCGAAAAAGCCCGAAATAATAGATTTTTACAACAGTACCAAGTCGGGTGTCGACGTTGCAGATAAACTCTGCGCTACATACAATGTAGCCAGATCTACAAGAAGGTGGCCAATGGTGATTTTCTATCACATGTTAAATGTGATAGCAATCAACTCGCGAATAATTCACTTGGGAAAAGAATATATTTCTCGATGAGAATATATCAAAAAATTAGTTTATAGTCTGCTGTCAGGGCAACTAGAAAGAAGATCGCAAATACCAAATTTGTCCGTCGAATTGAAAGTGTTATTAGCAAAACATAAGCCCGAAGCCCTACCCAGGCAGGAACAACCTGGAACCAGCACACAAACAAGAAAAAGAAAACGATGTGAACCGTGTTATGAAGAAACGAAAAAGGATGCAAAAACAAAGTATATGTGCGAAAAATGTAATGTATATTTGTGTTTGAGTCGACACGTAAGAACAATATGCCACTATTGTTTAGAAGAAAAAACAGTGAAAGAAAAAACTTAATAAATTTCTCCCTGTTAAAATAGTTTTTTATTTTCTCAATTTGTCTAAATAAAATGGGTAAAATATTTATTTTAGAGCACTGTGTATATACCAGAAAGAGAAGTGGTTGTTGATCATAAAAAAATCACAAAAGTTATATATTTACTGAATTGGGTCTGACAGACCCATAGCGACTAACGGCGTTCCGTCAGACCGCGCGCCTAATGGAAGGTTAAACAAATTTTACTTCGTATTTACTAAAAATTAAAAAGTTTATTAATATTTAGTCGCAGTAATTCGTTGAATCTTATTTATGTTATACGTTTCTTTACGAGTGAACTCAAGCGTGTGAAAACCTACTCTAGTTAGATTTGACAACGTCGCTAGTTCCGGAATTAAATTTAATTTAAATGTTTTTTTTTCTATTAAGCTGTTAACTTATTTGTTTCATTTTTATTTGAGTTTAGAAAAGGAGGCATACTCGAAATTCTCAACGACCAAGGTTTAAACCACTTGATTGAAGTTAAATTGGCAATGATGTTCTTTATGTTGAGTTATTGAGGAAAACGAAAAGACGATCAAGTTGACCAAAGAAGAAGAATCTAAAGCCCGTAAGTTTTCATAAGGACATTATTCATTATCGATAAGATGCTATTGAAGTTTCAATTCAACATTTTCTATAACGGTTGGTATTTCCCTCTGAATGTATCGTATATCGATAAATGGCATAATTTATTCAGAGGTAGTCGATGTTCCAATATCGGGGCCCTTGAATACCGTGCCTGCTTGCAGTATCAATTAGGTCGAGCAACGATCTTAAATATTTCACGAGCGTACGATTTCGCAACGCTCCGTTGTCCCGCGCGTTCCATGAATATTTTAGCATCACTTCGATTTAGGGAAATACGTTAATAATTCTACGCATCCTCTTCGTAAAATTTTCCCGAGTTATTTGTCGTCGTCGTATTTTCAAGGGAACGTGTTTCGTCGACTCTTTATCGAATCGTTTTCCTGAAAATCCCGCTACTCTGTATACAGGCGAGCGATGAATCAGAGTTAGGGTGACAGATTGCCGTATAAATAACTATAAAAGTAAACATTTATAGGCGGTAGAAAATTGTAAATATATCGGGTGGAGTGACTCGGGGGGGTAATGTCGGAAGTTGGCCCTCTATATTCGAAGGGTTTTCCACTCTCCAGGGTTTCTAGATTCTATTTAACTATTCCTACCCCCGAAGGTAATTGGCTATGAGGCAATTTATTAATTTGGTAAATGTCTCGCTTTGACGTTTAGGGTTCTGAGGGTTCTTTCGGCGTCCCACTTTGAGGCTCAAGGGCCTCCCTGCTAACTTTAACACTTCCGGAGTTCTGCCTTTCATCACGACGACAGCTAATTGGCACCTCGTCAAAATCTTACCCCCATGTTTAATTATGATTTATACCCCATTCAAAGATTAACACAAAAAAATTGTTATGTATGAAACGTTTCTAAATAGATAATCAAATAGAACGTTTCAAGATACACCGGGACGTAAATTCGGATTATACTTGTAAAGTACGAATAACTCGATAAAAAATGCGACAACTTTTCCGAGGCCACTTTAAATGTCACCGCTAGTAAATTACGGAACAATTACTTCGAAAATACATTTCGCCACTGAGTGTATTTAAATTAAGCGGCCGGCGGGCGTCGCAACGTCAAAGAAATACGAGAAAACAGAGGCGACCGCGTCTTTTCCTCCATTCAATTCCTTTTCACAACGGCAGCTCGCGTTCTCCCTTTTTACCTCGAAAGACTTAAAAAAGTTTAAGTAAACTAAAAAGACATTGAAGTGCTGCAGGCAATTTTTATAATTTCTATTTTTGCTACCTCTAATATTACTTCTTTGTTGGAGAAATATTATTAACATCAATTAACAATAATAATTAAATCTGCATTGCTCAGCGATTATGTTGTGCTAGAGTGTTGAAAAGATTCCTTTTGAATACACACCTAAAATGAAATAGATATTACTTATATCTTATGCAGGATGTCCAAATTGTAATTACCTCTGAATTTGGTAAATTCAATTGCAAAAATATCAACAATCCCACCTTTATTTTTATCGAAGTTGGGGAAAATATGGGATTAGACATCTGGTCAAGGATGATGGGCGGCCAGACAGTGTGGGATTTTGGGGTCGTAGACCCCGACCCACTAACAACCCTTTCCCTCATCTTCTCTGAAACCGCCAGTAGGCATTCCTTTGGAACCCTCCATATCACGTCTTCGCAAACGCTCATTTGTCCAAAGCAAAGATTTAAATAAAAATATTTCTCTTGCTTTTCATTCTTTATTTGCTACATACCCTTTACCTGGTTGAACTAGACCAGGACTCCTCCTCTCCTCGTTTCGCTTCTTTTTTTTATCTCATTTTCACCAATTGGTGCTATGGAGGAGAGGACTTACACTCCATAGTACTTCCTCTCCCAGTTTCGCCATTTCACAGGGATCACACTATATCTAGTACGGAAAGACAGACATACTTTTTCAATTTTTTGTAAAAATTTCATTATATAGAATCTTTATTGCCGTCCAATTTTCTTCTCTTTCTAATCACAGCCAATTTACGTTTCTTTTTGATAACACTTTCTTGCACATATATCTCTCTCCGTTTCAAATTTTTCACACACCAACACAATACGTTCGGGTGAGTCTTCTTGATCGCAAAATTAACAGTCTGCGGCCTCAGCCCTTTATTTTTTAGAGGTAAGTAACAAAGATACCATGTCCGGTGAAAGCCTGAGTCATGTAATAGCCTATTTTTCCACACTTCCTATTTGCTCAAACCTCTACATTTTCTAGGAAGACCTTTGCCCATCATAGTCATAATCCTTCCATCTTTCTTGCCATTTATGCCATAGGTTAAATCGTGCTTTGTCCTTATATTCCTTTCCTTTGTCATACAACATCATTCGCATTTCTACCCGCAGATTAAGAGAGGTCATGAGCGCTATCACTTCTACACTGCTGGCTGATTCCATACAGTAAGCCGAACTAATACCGATTGTTAGTCTTCTATTATTGTTCCCCAAATGGATGCGGCATACAAGATTGCTAATAGTACCGTGTATGACAGGAGTCTCCTCTTACTAGTTCTTTACCCTTTGATATTTGGCATAATTCGTTGCAGCATGTTGACCATCTTTGTAGCGTTTTTCACTACTTTTTTGAAGTGAGATGCTATCCCCAAATCTGTATCAGCGTAAACTCCCAGATATTTTACCATATGCTTGCCTTTCACTGTCCTTTACCTATCCTTACTGTCATGTTTTTAGCTTCTCTTCTTCTCTGTAGTGCTACAATATCAGTCTTATGAGGAGCAATGTATATATCTATCATATTTAACTTATCCACCACTTTCGTTACGACTACTGCAATCCTTGGCATATTCAATCAAATTTACACTTTCTTCAACCTGCGTTCTTAGTATGTCATCGCAAATGGCATTTCACAGCGTAGGATCTATTTAACCTTGGGCTACTCCGCATATAATCTCGAATCTCTCTCCGTATGATGCTATTATCTCTCTCTAAGAGCAGTAGGATTTTATCAAAGAGGGCTCTAATAATCCGTATCCATGGGGCGGAGTTGAAACCATTTCGTACGTTCAGACTTACCATAACACACATATCTTAAAGCTCTACTGCCTTCTTTTTAATATCGTCCACTATATTCTGAACCATGCTAATAGCACCTATAGTTGATTTCCCTTCCTTGAAACCATACAGGTCTTTCTGCAACATGCCTTCCTCTTCGATTTCTATTTTAAGCCGAGTTCTTAGTAATAATTGAAATAGCTTCCCTATGATATCCTCCAGATAGATTGGTCTATAGAGACCTCGCCAGTCATATCTTAACTTGGCTTTTCCATTAATATCAGATTACGCACTCTTCATTGTATCGGAAAATATCCTCGTATGAGGCATGTAGTATATACTTTTACGACAGTATCTTTGTTCCCCTCAATTGTTGCTATAAAAATTTCTGGATATAGTGTATTGTTACTAGTTCCTTGCAGGGCCACACGATATTTTCCTGTCTGGGAAAAAGTTTTGCGGATTGCTTCTATGTTTCCTCCACGCTTAAGACTGTCTTGTTTCGTAGTTTCAATTTTTTATTTATGCTTTGCCCCATATATCTAAGTCATCACATAACTCTTTTCACTGCTTCTGGTTACTAATGTACATCAAGAACTTCAGTTCTCCTTTAGAAGCTTTATGAAGCTTACCTGCTTCTTCAATGTCCTCCTCTTGCCTATCGTGTATGGCCTTCATCCTTGTAACCCTTCCTCTCAATCCGTTATACTCCTTTCTTTTGTCTGCTATACTCCTGTTCCTTCAGTAGCCTCCCCTTTTCTCTGTCAATTCAAAATTCTGTCATGACGACAAGATGAAAGGATATTAAAGGAATGAACGAGCGGAGAAGAAAGGAAGGTGGCAACCAAGGATCTCTTAAGTAATGCCAGCCGGCGATTCCGAAAAACGTGGAAAGGGGTTTTAGTTGGTAGGGGCTTTTGCCTCAACCAATCACCTATGGTTAGGTATCTGAATGCAGATTTTTCCTGACCTCAAAAAGGATTAGGTTAGGTCATCTTACACCTGTCCACTTCTCCTCTTTACTGGTGTATATCAAGAACTACAATTCTTGTTTAGAAGCTTTATGAAGTTTAACTGCTTCTCCAATGTCCCTCTCCTACTTTTCTTGTTTGTCCTTCATCCTTTTGTTCCATCAGTAGACTTTCCTTTCATCTGTCAGTGTTCTTTTCTTGAAAAATCTATCGCAAGCCTCAATCAAGTTGGAAATTATTTGTTCCGAACTGGAATTGACAATCCAATGCAACCCAATTTAATTAGGGTTGGAAAAATTAGGTTAAGCTAGGGTTGGGTTTTGTTGGTTGGATTGGGCTTCGTTAAATTGAGTTTATCAACAATACCCTGTCATGGTGAAAGGATAAAACGAAACTAATTGGAATGAACGAGTGGAGAAGAAAGGAAGATGGTAACCGAGGATCTCTGAAATAATACCAGCCGGCGGTTCGGGAGGAAAACGAGGAAAGGGGTTATTTAATTGGTAGAGGCTTTTGACCCCAACCCCACATTATTTGGTTGTCCATCATCTACGGTCATATGTCTGTATGCAGACTTTCTACACCCTCAAAAAAGGGTTTATTAGGTTGGGTTGTGTTGTATATTATATTCTACTAGGAAGAGTATTTAAGTTTGCAAGTAGGACATATCATGTTGTATTATGTCATATCTAATTCTCTAAAAATCTAGCAATTAAAAATCATGCACTTTGGGCCGTTATGTAGCTGATTTAGTAGGGCATATAATGAAAAGTGGTCTTCACTCAACTTTACGCAAGGTAACCTCAGAAAATACCACGAAAACTTCAAAAAACCATGTTTAACAGTCTTAGTTGAAAAACGGGCAAAATGAACTAAAGAAGCAACTTAAAACAAGTACTAATCCATAATTGGAAAGCCTCTACGGCAACCTTATGCGGGAAAGAATGGCCAGGAAACTGATCACCTCCTTTAGAGAAGGATATGATAACCCGTACGATATTTCAGGCCATATAGTGATAAAAGAACACTCAAAACTGCGATACCCGAGATGAACAATTATACCTTGAGATTTCATCGCAAAATAAAATCAAAAAAATTTTGACTTAATTTAACTTGATCATATCTTTGGATTACACACATTAGACAAACTGAAAATTAAACTTACCAACTTTACAACAGTGAATTAGAAGGAGCCCATATAAAATCATAAAGTTCCCTTGCCCCTTTTAATATAAAGCAACAAGTCTTTGGAGCAATATTAAGGTTGCGTCGTTATACTTAAACCTTTGAAGTTATAATAAATCTTAGGTTGTGTTACTGTCAACTCAACAGTAATAATAATATGGTAGAAAGCACTAAATATTAATATGTCTTATTGAAACTTTATTAAACTATTAGAGTTAGAATTGATAGAAATGTGAACTATTTAAATTCGAATTCCGCATTAAATATGTTTGACATATGTATCGAGGAATTAAGGCCGGAAGTAACAGGCCGTATTGTTTTAGTGCACTAGTTCGAATTCAGTTTGGGAAGTTGAGACAGTCGCTCGCGCAATATGTTGCAATCGCTACTCGAAACTTTAAATTAAAATAGAGTTTGGAAAAGGCAATTTTACCGCGAGGGTCATTCAATTTTCGTCTATTCTCAATACAAATCTTCGCGTCACAATTATTATATTCAATTCTATTTTTACATGTACTTGAAATCGAATAAATTTAATATTTAAAAATGATGGGATTTATCCACGTTTATTTTTGGATAAAAATATTAAAAATTTTTTTAAAACGCAATATGTAACGGGAAAAGAGTAATCCAACAGATTTATCAAAAAGCTGCTTTATATTTATTTTTAAATTTGCGTATCAATAAAGTAGGTCTATTTTGGCAGCCACAGTTTTCAATTATTTATCTTCAATATAATGTTTTTACTGAAAATATACGGCAATAAATGTAATTCATTGGTAACTGATACAAATAATGAACTGGTTGAAATTTATCTGTTCAATATTAGAAAAAACTTTTATTTTAATTGTATCAAATAACATGAAATTTCAACTTATACAAACAAAAACAATATATTCACTTTGTAATGTATCCCCCAAATTAGGTAACTATTTGTTTTGTAAGGTAATATACCTATCTGTGATTGAACGCAACATTTTCAACAACTAGCTTCATTTGCAATTCACGCCGTGTTGAGCGCGCAGTTTGCCGAAACTCGCTGTTTGGAACTTACTCCCGAATTAACTCTTAACTCATCATAACTGTAATTAATATTGTCACTCAATCTAGAGTTGCATACTAATTGGAAACTGAATACTTGAATAACAAGTTTGATTTCCAAAAAAAAAACAGTACCCAATAATATATTTTTAATTAAATTTTAATAACTAATTTCACATTTACAATTAATCAATAACGTGATGTGCATAAATTTAAAATTAATGAGGTTTATTTATTAATTATAAAAAGCTAATTAAAAATTTTTAAACAACAAAAAGTTTTTAATTGTTTCTTAAACACTAAACTATGAACGTAAAATGAATTTTTAACTTTTTTACTTTCAATTTAAGCAGAGGCTTAGACAGCAACCAAGAGAACACTACATTATTTACAGTTAATATTAAAATATTTATCATACTAAATTGGTTTTGAGTGTTCCCTAATAATTAATGTATTACATTTTAAAACGGTATTAGTTTAATATTTTTTACTAGTCCAATATTAAAAAATGATGTTAAATAATAAATTATTGGCCATCGTGAGCTGTCATGCGCGAAAGTACTTCGGCAAGCTTTTAAAATTTGTTATTAAATAAAATTGTTATCGTACCTTGCTTAGGCGCACTATGTTTAGTGTTCATACATGAGTCATGCTTGCTTTTAGGAATACGCCCATGAGTGGTTCTTAAATATGTATGAATATTGTGCATATTGTTTTGTGTCTATTAGAAAAAAAATATTTTTATCTATAATATTAGTTTCTTTAATGATCTGACAGATTAGTCCCACTTAAATGGTGGGGGTGAGTGTGTTGTATTGCAACAACATTTTTAGCAGATTCCTCAAAGGATAAAACGAATGGAAGACTGCTCGAATGAGTGATACGCGAGAAATAAGGCAGGAGTATAGAACAGTTTGCAAAAAAGAGATAGACAGCGGAAATGTTGAATAGATGATGTTGAGTTCAGAGTCAAAGTGGAATGCTATTGTTATTATATTTGCGAAGATCATGAGAAATAAACAGAAGATCGGGAAGGGTTCCACAAAAGATGGAAATGATGAAGGATGGCTAAAATGATTGGTTTCTTCGAAGTCGAACCCAACCTAATTCAATTGTGTGATGCTAATAATGGTGCTATTGCCGTCCAAATCGTTATTTATGATAAATTCTTCCTCATCTTGAATATTCTGCTAAATACACTGCTCATTATCGCCTTACATTCATATCTAGAACGATTTCGATGACGTTGGCCGTCCGAACATCACCAAGTTGGATTGGATTGAGTGCTTTTGCAAGGAAAACTCTGCTCTACCCTAACTGAAAGGGATCTACTCAGTTTCCTACAAAATGAAAAAGTTATTTGAGGCTACTCACCCACTTCCTGAGCGGACACTGCAGGCTACGTAAGCATATGTCCTACAGGAAGCTGGCAAACACATCTCTCTTTAGAGGATGTGAAATGGAAAACTTGGAAGACGTGACTGTCTCAAACTCGTGCACGTTCCCTTAGGAGCCAAGTATTCCATTTTCGGAATACCATGACCTCAAATCTTAGACATAAAGAAAATGTGTCTCTGTTCCATACTAACGTTCATGAAAGCATCGGGCTGGTTTTGTGACCCTTAAATAAACGATCAACTGTGGGGATAGATCAAACTGCATACATACATACACTACTCATAATCGTCTTAAATTCATATCTCAAACGATTTCAAAGACGTCGGCCGTCCAAAGCATCACCAAGTTGGCTTGGGTTGGGTTGGATTTCGAAATTCCAACCTAACCTAACACTTCAGTCATCTAAAGTGTTATTCAAAGACTTCAGCCACCACAAGGATAGGGTGGCTGAAGTCTTTGAAGCCTTGGGTTGGATTAACATTTCGAAGTCCAATCCAACCCCGTAATGCTTTGGGCTGTCGACGTCTTCGAAGTTCTTCAAGATTTGAGAGCAGTGAGATTTGAGTGTCGTTCGAGAGCAGTGGATTTAGATGATTATTAAGATTGAGAAAGAATTTTTGCATCAAAAGAAATAAAATTGACGACTTCGAAGACGTATGCCTGTATTTTAAAGATAAAAACAGTTTTCAATACCGCTCATATTTTGCCCGGGATCCCAGAATTAAACAAAAAGAAAGAAATAACTGAAAGAAAAGGAATAACTGAAAAAAAACAAATCTTTGCATATGTAAATTTATTGAAACCTTATTATGAAAACCCTGAAATAGTTGAGGGAGAAGAGATAGGAATGCATATAGGTAAATATGTGTACCTATATGAATTGGAAAAAGAAAAGAAAGAAACTTTACCAGTTACAGAAATTTTACAATAAATAAAGGGAATTAAATAGTATACAGAAGAACGAAGAAGGGATTTCAAACATTTGATTGGAGAATTTTTTGGATTACTTTCAAATCGACCTGGGGTGCGTTCATAACGGTATTAGTCGAGTAGAGCATGAGTGGAGTCATTATAACATCGTGTAAACTCGTTGTATTGTTTAATTTTCATACTGTCATGAACAACTTGTGTGTGTTTGTTTTATGTATTACGTCAAATATAACTTTGTTGTAACCTATAAGATTTATCTTTGCCTTAAAAAAAGCATTGTCATCGCGTACTTGAATAAGGTTGCGAACTCTCCTCTATTTCAGTTTTCTCCATTTAACAAGTTATTCCCTTCCTGCTCTAATCTTGAAGAGTCCTCTATTTTTATTATAAAAGGAAATATGGACACAAACTAAAAATAAATCGTTCGTTAATTTAGTAAAATCAGAATTATAAGGAAGCTCGTTGAACATCTTTATATTTGTATACAAAGATGCATATTATTTCCGATACTTGGTATTCGAGGCTGGCCGTAAATATTTCTAATCACGACCAATATTAGGAATGGTCGCCCTCTTGGAAGTTTTCAATGCCTACTAAAATCAAACCTGTAGATTTTGCCATTAACCTGGAATCCCAATTAACATTCAACCCCAACATTAAAACTATTTTTGAAGATAATTTTGAAACAACTAAACAATTAGATAAGAGAAAAATTGAAAGCAACCACAATATTTCAAAATCGGTTAAAGAACTAAGAGATAAGTTAAAGAACGAAGATTTAATTCTAACGTTAGGTGATAAAAATGCCGGTATGGTAATTCTGAACAAGGATATATATATTGAAAAAACTATCATTTTTTTCAGAGATAATGACAGTCATGAAATTAAGTCAGACCCCACCATAAAATACAACAATAAATTTAAGAAAATAATTAAAGATAAATCCGATATTCTTAAAAAATTTAATATTTCAATACAATGCAATGTTCTAGAAATGAACCCCATGATCCCCACACTAAAAAGCCTAATCAAATTACACAAGCTAGAACATAGCATATCTCCTTAGATATAAAAAATTTATATAGCAACATCCCTATAAAGGAATCAATTGATATAATTAAAGAGCACTTAATAAACATAAAACATGAGCTTGATCTTAATATGTCAAACATTTCCGTTTTTATCAAATTATTACAGCTATTTTGCGAACAAAACCTTTTTACGTTAAATAACTAATTTTACCCAATGAATATAAATATCTTTGAAAATATACTTTTTTCTAGCAAATATCAGTCCATTTGCAAAGATATAATATATTATGGGCGATATGTCGATGACATTTTTATGATACTTTTACTTTTCTCTAGCAAATATCAGTTCGTTTGCAAAAATATAATATATTATGGGTGATTTGTCGATAATATACGAGGATAAACCAGCAAATTTTGTCGTTTTAAATAACATTTGCAAACTAGAGTTCACTTATGAAATTGAAACAGATAATAAGCTTAACTTATTATACCTAGAAATTAGAAAAAATTCAACGAACTAAAACTTAATTTAAATATTTTCAGAAAAACCACCACTACATCATACAAAAACTCTTTCAATTGCAATCAGCACAAATAAGCTAGTTTTAGATTTTTATTTAATAGGCTGAACAACATTCATCTAAACGAAAACAATTACATAAATGAGGTAACGGACGCCGGCCGAAAATATTTCTAAAATTACGAACAATATTAGGGATGGTCTCTTCGAAGTCGGCGGCGATTATTTCATCCTAGAAGTCTTCTGATGTAGTTTAAAGTCCTCTGGAAGCATTTCTAGTCTTTTGGAAGCAGTATCAAGTCTTCTAATATCCCTATCGTGTCTTCTGGAAGCAATATCAAGTGTTCCAGAAATATTGCATTACTTCTGCAAACAATTTTAATCATGTAGAAGTAGTATCAAGTATGCTAGAAGCTGTGTCATTTTCATATTCAAAATACGAGCTCTAAAAAAGGTCCGCAGCAGATGTTAAGAAGTATTCTCGGTTGATATGAAAAACGTCGGCGGCCCAAATATTCTTCGGGATTAAGAAATATTCTACTTGAAGATCTTTTTAGCGTGAAGCTACCTTTGAGCTCTCCTATGTGCTAATTTTCTATTTTAAATAGTTTAGAGTTAGATTGGGCACAGTTGGATTGGGTTGGGTTCCAATAGAAGTTGTCCTCGATGCGCTTTCAATTCTTAGGCGGCCGACGTCTTCGAAGTCAGACGAGATTACTTTTTATATCAAAAGCAATATTTGGGCCGGCCGATATATTTGAAGTCGCCCGAGATTATTTCATCCTAAGTAATGTAAATGATATAAGAAATAATTTCGTCTATACATTATTTGCGACACTTGGAAAAGCCGACCTCTTTGAAGTCGACCGAAAATACTTTTTAATCATGAATAATATTTGAGGTGGCCGACGTTTTCGAAGTCGGGCGAGATTATTTCATCCTAAGTAATATTCATTGTTTAAGTTGTTGAACTAAAATTAGAACTACTAATAATTTTTAACATTTCGGATACCATGTTGAAACCTTCTTCAGAAACTGGTGTTGAAGGGGAGGAAATCTCCGTCATATTCACCACGATCTTCCATGTTCTACTCAAAGTTCCCTATCTTTCTCTCTGTTAACATTATTTCTATGCCGATGGATTTCTATGGTTCCTTTTGTTGTACCTTTGATAATATTATTACGCCTCTGGTAATAATAAGTCACGGTCACCGTTCTTTTTTATTTTATTAAAAATCATATTTTTATCACAATTATTCTAGTATTTGATTAATCATTGTTCAGTTAGTAATCAATCTCGGTTATTTGTTCACGCTATAATTCTACCTTTTGATTAAATTGTTGATTCAGTTTAGCCAGCAATCTCGCGATCTTGTGTCAAAGATGTTGGGAGTTAGTTTATATAACTCTAAAATATGGATATTATGGATATTATTATCAATTAAGAAACGATGAAAGTTTCCTCCTAAAAACTCAACTGATATGTTTCTTGTACCATTGTTATCTCTAACTTTCAATATTTCCTTCTTAGCAATTAATGACTTTCTGCCCACAAAATATCACTTTATATGATCATGAAATTATCAAATAGATGCGCTGTAATGCCTCCAGTGCGAGGTCACCAAAATTTTGTCGAATATGGTCTTTATGGTACGAAGAAGGTAGTCAAAGGGGCCATCCTTCAACAACAAGGTCAACTGCTGTGGGTTGGATAACAGCTTTGAACCGACTCCTATCGATAGTAACTATTTACAGAAGAATTTCTGCCTTTGGGATTCATTCATATCGTCCTTATCTTCAGCTTTCATTAACTCCTCTCTTTAAAGCAGCCAAACTTGCATGGTGTCAAGAACGGCAAGGGTGGGTTCATCAATGGAATGACATCATCTTGAGGCGATAGCGACGGAAAAAGCGAAGCTTAGAATTCGCTCTAAGATAACATATGGTCTTAACATCAGGGGTTATGGGTTGGGGAGCGATATGTGTTGGACGAAGGTCGCCCCTTACGTTTATTTCAGGCATATAAAACGCACGTTCCTGAACCGGTGTTACAATAACTCACTTTGCAACAAGACCTCGATACAAGATCCCATACAGCTGTGGTTACAAGAAAGTTCGCGAAGCAGATGCAGATTTTGCCTGGCCTGCACAGTCATCGGACTTGTTGCCTATTAAACATGCCAATGATATGATGGATCGGCGACTAAGACAGATTTCCAGGTGTCTTGACAATATGGATGAATTTCGACACCATCTAGAGGTTGCGTGGAACGAGATATCCCTTAATAGAGAGCAGGGGTCTTCTACCCCTTATTAATGCATGCTTTATTCGTAGTTGATAATAAAGCATTATTTTAGCGAAATTTTAAAATTGAAATCTAATTCTTAAGAAGTGCACCACGCATTTATTTTTTAAACTTTAGAGAATTAATCGTATCGAATTTGAATTAAGACGATAAACTTAGCAATACTTACGGGAATTCTAAACATCAATTAATAAATTCCTATTACGCATAGTTAAAATGACGTTAATTGGCAATTCCGATTATCCAATTAGCAATGTTTGGGATTATATGGCCGACGCATTCGAATTCGAACAGATAGCGTAGTAAATTTTAATTAACCACGTGACGTTTTATTTTTATGCGTTGTACTGCAACTCCTTACGGTCGCGGTCGTGTTATTATCCTTAATGAAACTCTTATCGGGTACTCGGAGACCTCTTAATTTAGGGTAGAACGAGAAGTAATTAGCGACGCCAAATCTCTCCTTGAGGTTAGTTTGTATTAATAACTAGGTACTTTTAGAGCGCGGTAACGAAAATGATTTTTTAATTACGTATCAAAAGTAGAAGTCGGAATATTACGTTTTAACGGAACAAGAAAGTAAATCCCTATGGAGATAAACCCCTTAAAAGATTAGGGCGAAATCGTTACGTCGGTAGTAAAGGGAATCCGCCGAAATTGTCTTAATTAATCCCGCTAAAGAATCCGTAGCGGGCTTTGTATTAATTTTACAAGCGATCTTATGTAAATACCGGATTCAAATTAGTTTAAATACCCCACCTCGAGCCGAGTCGAGTATCATTAAACTTAATTAATGAAGCAGTAAAAGTTTTTTGCCGTCTTATTTAAAACCCCCCGGGCAAAAATATGCTAATCAGATCACTCCATCTAACACCAATTCCCCCATCAAAACATTGACAAGAAAAATATTAATCCAATTTAAAGAAGTTCGTGAGAACTTGAAAAATACCACACCGCAAGAATGAGGGGACGGCAAAAACCGTAAAATCCATAAAGTTGATATACGGCTCAGATAGGGGTACATAAAAGAAAATAATATTCCCGACCGTGTGATTATAGGGCTGTACGTGTAATGGAAGCAAATTGATGGCATTAATTCAGCGGCGCCAATAGACGTCCGTTCCGGCTGAGCGAAAAGCTCAGGACGGCTAAACTAAGAACATATAATTGAATTGGGCGTACTCCTCTGACGTCTATTTATGACTTCCAGAAACTCACAAAACTTTCTTCCTTATATATCAAATTAAATATTGTAGATTTCTGATTTATGTCACTTATTTAGGAAATCTATTTTACTTAACAAAAAGCACTAGAACTAACTTCAATTTTCCATCTACCCGTAAAAGACGAAAAGATTGTAAAAATTGCATTAACTTAAACCTCCTATAGGTAAAGAAATATCGACCCATAACACGGTTTTATAAAACGTTTTCGGTCTTCGAAGCGAAAGAACTTGAATATAGTTACAATCCCTAAGTGACTCACTCAATTCGGACGTACGTATTTTGGGATCAGGCCGAAGTATGGTATATAACAGTTAAAGCAAATGGTCTCTTAGCTTTCATAACGCCATAAAATCTAATCTCCGCGAATAAAGGCAAAACTGTTTCAGTTGGAGAAATTTCAGCATAATGATTTTAATAAAAGGAAAAAGTTAAAATTTTACATTCTACCATTAATCCGAGGTAACACTTCTTTATAAATAATGTAATGGCTGCACAGTGTGTTTGGTGATTTGCTTCGAACAAGCTTGTGTAATCCTTTAAATTAGCCTGATGTGGAGCACTAACACCGCCATATGAAAGTCCTAATTTCATATTTTATGGCTTATTACAACTGTGGCAAGTATGAAATTTTTATGGATTTCATTTAAAATTTTACATTTTCAATTGATGATTAAAGGAATCGAGACTAAAGGAATATGATTTAGTTAGATAAGATATAAATTTGCTAATTTATTGAATGTTGAGGTTTTAATTGTCTTATTTAGGGTCAGTGTACCCCTCAACAATTTCTGCATACCTAGTGCAAATAAAATTGTGTCTGATTTATAGCAACATTTTCAACTCGTGAAGTGTGATCATATGGCAAAAACAATTTTAAATAAAAACAAATCTAATAAAACAAGACGTATAAATATGGAAGTTTTCACGGGCGGTATTAATCCATTAAATGCTTAATCTCCCTTTTGAGGATTTGGGATCAACCCAACTCAAATTAATCAAACACAAATAACTTCAGCCAACGGCACAATTCCTATTCGTAACTTTTCTAAAAATGTAAAATATTATAAATATTAAATTATTATATTTAATAATTAAATTATTAAAAATATTTATATTTAAATATTTAAAAAAATATTATAAACGGGTTCATCCAACAACAACTAAAACTAACACTACAATTCTCTTCTCACTAATCTTTGATAACTGACGTACATGTATGATAGGAACACCATGCATTTCATTGCAAAAACAGGCAATGAAAAACAGGCGCCCCTCAGGAGTAGGCGCTCCAGGGCTGTAGCCCTATTAGCTATAGCTAAGGTACCCAGACAGCAGTCAAAAGTTATTTTGACGTCTATTTTTAATCACAATTCGTCAGCGACGTCTTATGTCCAATAAAATAATACACGTCATAATTGGCGTCATTTTTTAAATCATTATGAGATGGTTGAGAAGTGCCACGATTTAGACGTTCGAAATGACGTCAAATTTTATACCACATTTTTTATAAAAACCATTAGTTTTTGTATTACACTGTTTTGTAGATTATTGTGTCCTGAAGTGTTTTTGTAAAAAGTTATATTGGTCCATAACTGCCATCGATTAAATTGGGTTGAGCTCCAACTTAATATTATCCTTCATATTGAATGTTATAAAGTTGAAGTTCAACCCAATCTAACCAAACCGAATGCAACCAACATAATCCAACCCATGACATTCCTTAAATTGAATGATATGAAATTGCAGCTTAACACAACTAAACCCAACTTTATATTGGGATATAGAGAATCTTCTAAGTTTTTCAGAAATATTACATGAATTCAATATGAAGGATAGTATGAAAGTTCCCTTCTATGGCTGAGATGGGTTGAGCTCCAATTTCAAATTATTAAGTATGAGGGTTGGCGTGGAGTTAAGCTTTAAATTCATACGATCCCTCATATAATAACAATTCAAATCCAAAACAACAAATCTTCAATTCAATTTGAGAGATAAATTTTGGGTTTCATGTTTTTCTTTTACGGTTGGATTTGATTGAAGTTTTTTACGATAGGGTTCAGCTCATAAAATTGAGCTCAACCCAATTAAGCTTCATACCATTCAATATAAGGGATCATTTTGAAGTTTGTATTTAACTTAGAAGATATGTTGTTTTGGGGTTCAATTTGTTTTTTTATGCTTGGGTTGGATTGACCTTCAAATTCATACCATTCAATATGAGTCATAGTATGAAGTTTTCCTTCTATATTTGGGTTGGGTTGGGTTGGGAAGCATAATATGAAGTTGAAGCTGAAACCAACCTAACCATAAAAAACAAAATCAACCCCAAACCAACATCATTCTAAGTTCAATGTAACATGAGCGATGGTATCAAATTGGGTTGAGTTGAGCTCTCAACTTCATACTGTTCAATACGAGGGATGGTATATAATTTAATATTCGGCATGATATGCAGTTGAAGCTCAACCCAACCCAAACATAGAAAAACAAAATCAACCCCAAAACAACATTTTCTAAACTCAATTCAACATGAGAGATGGTATCAACTAGATTTGTGTTGAGCTTCAACTTCATACCATTCAATATGAGTAATAATATGAAGTTTTTCTTCTATGGTTGGGTTGAGTTGACCACCAACTTTATACAATTCAATACTCGGCATGATATGAAGATGAAACTCAACCCAACCCAATCATAGAAAAACAAAATCAACCCCAAAACAACATCTTCTAAGTTCAATTCAGCATGAGAGATGGTATCAGGCTGGGTTGAATTAAGCTCCAACTTCAATATGTGTTCAATATGTGTTCAATATGTGGCATGATATGAAGTTGAAGCTTTACCCAAACCAACTTGATACCATGTTGACTCACATCAGACTAATTTCTTTCAATTTCATCCCAAATTGCTTAATATCATTCAATTTAATAACAATTAAAATAATCGATTTAATTATTTAAATTAAATCGATTTAATTTAAATAATTAAATCGATTTAATTTAAATAATTAAATCGATTTAATTTAAATACATTAAATACATGATTTTTTAAAATTTTTGCCTATTACGATTTTCACACTGTAGTACAATATTAAATTTAAGTTTTAATATACATGATATTCCTATTTTCAAAAGTAAAAAATTGCAACTGTGGCCTATCTTAGGAAAAGTTGTTTCAAATTTGCATATTGAACAGTTTGTTGTTGAGGTTTTCTTTGGAAATTCAAAACCATCATCAAAACTTAATACTTCCCCTAGGAGACTTGATACTGGTTGTAGAACTTACTTCCAAAAGACTTTTTATTATTTCCTTTGGAAGACTTGATATTGCCTCCAGAAGATTTAAAAGTCTAGAAGGGAATAATAAAAAGTCTTTTGAAAGCATTTCAAGTCTTATACAACCAGTATCAAGTCTTCTAGGGGAAGTATCAAGTCTTCTGGAAGCATTTAAAGTCTTTTGGCAGCAGTATAAAGTCTTGATACTGCTTCTAGAAGACTTTATATTGCTTCCAGAAGATTTGATACTGGTAGTAGAATACTTGAAATGCTTCCAAAAGACTTGTTATTGCTTTTGAAAGACTTGAACTACTTCTAGGAGATTTGAAATGCTTTCAGAATACTTAATATTCCTTTTGGAATACTTAGTACTGCTTGTAGAAAACTTTAACAGTTTTCGGAAGACTTTCAATAGATTCAGAACACTTGGTGCTGATTACAGAAGCTGTAGAATGCTTCCAAAACACTTGGTATTGCCTCTGAAAAGTTTGACATGCTTCCGGAAGACTCGATACTGCCTGTGGATGACATGAAATTACTTCGAAAATACTTGAAATACTTCCAGAATACTTAATATTCCCTTTGAAAGACTTGATATTGTTTTTAGAAGACGTAAAAGGTTTCCGAATAACTTGCAATACATTCAGATGATTTGATGCTGGTTACAGAAACTTTAAAATGCTTTCAAAACACTGGGTATTTCCTCTAGAAGACTTGAAACTATTTCTAGAATACTTAAATTGCTTCCCAAGAACTTGACATTGCTTCTGGAAAACTTAACCTACTTCTAAAAAACTTAAAATACTAGCAGAACACTTAATGAGCCTTCTACAAGGCTTGAAATGTTTGTGGAAGACTTAAAAGCTTTTCAGAAGACTTACAATACTTTCAAAAGATTTGATACTGCTTCTAAAAGATTTGAAATATTTCCAAAAGACTGGATATTGCTTCTAGAAGACTTAATAAAATGCTTCCTGAAAGCTTGATGCTGCTTGTAAAACTGCTGGCAGAAAACATTTTCATCACAAAAAACAATATATAACAATATTAAATAATATTGGACAAAATGCAAAATCCTGACGTAAGTAGTCCAGAAACTGTTAATTAAACTATAATACTGCTGGAGAAAGATAATTTTAATACGAAAGGCTACCGGATATTGTTGGCAAGATACAATGTCTTAAACTCAAAAGACTGCTGGCAGAAGACATTTCTTTTGGAAACCAACCATAGGCGATACGCGAACTACGTGGATACGTGGTTGTTCATACACTCTTCCTCCAATTCAGTTGTTTTCGTCACAGAATACAATATGGGTATTGTGAATTTTGAAAAACCGGCGCCTATGATCCCAACCCTTATTGCCACCACTCTCTTCGATACTTTCGGTAAGTATTGATACCATCGCCAAGTATCAAAGCTGTAGAGCTGAGCATACTCTGAGCAGCATTACTTAAAACCCTTCTAAGAACTAAAAACTCACTCATAACATACGAATCACGATCGTTATTTACAAGGCCTCTTTGGCGCTTTGTTATTGTATTTTCACACAATGTGTAAATTGTTTAATATCGTATTTTTGAATTTTTCGTTAACGCGGACCTGAACAAGTTCAAAAATGGAATCATGGCCCGACGGGACTCACGTAATTTGCACATCTCTATCCACAACCCAACCCAACGTCTACAAAATGTGAAATCAAAAATGAAACGTGTAACCAACTTCTCCAAGAATGTTTTGTACAGACTGTTTCCCAACCATAAGTGTGTGACACTGTTAGCTTCAACAAGAAGATACAGTTTAGTTGATCATCAAGTTCATAAATTACTTCATGAATTATCTAAAAGAGAAAGTTTACATTATCATGTCTAACAGAGTGTTTTTTTTTTTAGAAACACCAGTAAAAATTTATGATGTTTTACTTGGATTTTTGTATGTTACATAGGTAATTTTTAAAAGTATTATCAAACATTTTTTTAATATCGATTTTTGTAAAGCAAGATCAAGTGAACATGAAATCGTTTGTCGAATGAAATTATTCCCTAGTTTTGTGCATATTTACATTGTTATACCATCTATCGGGAAAAACCTTTGAACCTACCGTGCATTTCAAATACATAGAACACAAAGACCAAACGAAAATTTCAAGTTGATGCGCGCGAACGGGCAAAGCGCACTATAACCTATTTTAAATTTTTGTTTATTGGCTGTAAAACCGGATTATTTATGTTTCAACTTTTTGCCAAAACTTTACGCATTAGCGCGAATATCCACATTCACCTTTTGTTTGGAATGCGAGACTGTCGAATTTAAATTGGGCGTCGATTAGCAAAAACGGCGGAATACAAAAATTGCGTTAACGCGCTGGTCGGATCGATATCGTATGGTAAAATCTGGGCGGAATAAAATTTAATGGCTCTTCGATTCCAATTCCTCAGCGTTTCCGAGTCGGGAACGCGGACGTCGAACGATAAATTGGATATAGAGGCAGAACAAATACCGACTTCGAACGTCTATAAGTATTTCTCTTGTTTCCGCTTCAATGCTTCGCCTGTGCCGTTCTGGTACGACGGAAATCGACGTTTTGGGTTGAGAAATGATGAAAATTATACAATGAATAATACAGTTTCTGAAATACCCGAAACTGAATACAATGCGTAATAGCTTGAAATATGAAGGTGTCAACAAGTTTACGGTTTCTCGATTTTCTACAACTGTTTTTAAAAAAAATTAGTGGGTAAACCATAAAATTAAAATTGTTCTGGAACATTACGTATTTGGGGTTTCTGCTTTTCAACAATAAAAAACGCGTCGTGACAAACTACCGGATGAAAAAAAAATCTAGCAAAAAAAAAGAACCAGGGTAACATTAATACACATCACATTGTTCACCGTTTGCCACGCGCTGACAGTTGACGACGAAAAATAAACGCTACCATTCACGTACCATTGTTTGGATTTGTTCAAAAAAAAATTACAACCCGTAACGAATACTCGTATGGCACACAATGGTGTCTGTGTACATAACTATTCACGAGATATGATTGCTAATGCGAACGGAGATTCTACAGGAAATCGAACGCCTTAAGTTTCGCATTTCCCGTTTGCGCTGTTGATGACAACTGCTTAAAGCTTTCGGTCTAAAGGCTTTTATCGTCGGATATTAATTAATTGGTAATTGCGTTCCGCGACAGCTCGGAGTTTCCCCTTCCCCCCATCAATACGGGAGGTAATCATCGCGCGAGAGCGAAATTTTCAAAGGAGGGTCGCAAAATTCAATCTTCACCTCTTTTCTAAGAGTCCTCTAACACCTAAGAGAATACCGCCTTTATATAACCGCTTTGTAAAAGCGGATTTTCAAACGCAAAACGACGATAACGCAGTTCTATTAATGAGTTTACAAAGTAAAAAAAAAATTTCATATAAATTTTATCCTCCTTCGGGATAACCAATTTTCCTTGCGCGAGTTACCGATCCGGAGTGGCAGTAAATTCCAAAGTAATCACCGTCATTGAAGGAGCCGTCGAAAACATCTGGTTCCTCGCATATGAAGTCCTTTTAATTAAACGATTCAATATCTCATGAGTAAGTAAGAGCTCAGTGTCCCGCATCGCTGTCACGAAACCGGAAACCCAACTTCTCGAAATTGCTACCGAATCGTATTAATGTAAAGGGTGTGTGTGGGTGCTACAAGAAGCGGTCTAGGGGCCGGTCGGTGGTAATAGAGTGCGGGAATTACCGGGCGAGATGACATATTGTCCAATATTGACGGCACCGGCGAGTCCGGGCATCTGTGAAATGGGCTCCAATGCCCTAATGACCCCCACCTTACGACGGTTTGGTCTCCACGGTTTTGGCATTCTCAACCCAGAGTAATTTGAGTAATAGTTTTATAACTGCCTCTGCTCGGAATCTAACGCGAACTTAGAATTCAATAGATGCCAACAAATTTCTAACCAACACCATCAACCCATATTTCGTGATTCAGTGATTCTCAAACAAAACCACCATGAAATAGTGTTGAAACATAATTTTAAGATAATTCTAAGTGTGATACTAAAGTTAAATAGTTTTTCAGTGTTAGTTGAATTAACCCATTAAGTGCCAACAAAATATTTTATATTTTAAGAAAAATCACAAATAGAAGTTATACTAAGTTAGGTCGGGTTGAATTGAGATAAGTTGAGTCGAGTTAACTCTAAGGACTAATAGAGTTACAGCCCTGAGGGGCCTACTCCAGTGAGGTGCTGGTTTCCGCAATAAAATGCATGCTGTTCCTATTGTGTATGTATATACCCAGTGTCCCCTCTGAAATTGAACTTTTTTTTTAGCATTGAATTTTTATGAAAAGGCCGATGATCTTGTTACGTCCTCTCCTTGGTGGAAACTGTCCCATCAGGCTTTGACCATCACACAAGCGGTGGTATCTAAGTCGTCTACCTTTCTGAATGATGGGTTCATCCTCTGTTTAGCATCAGTCGTTTTTGAAGCATCACCATACGAATGTAGATAACAACAATTCCCTAACTTTTTAAAATTAACTATTTAAATTAACTTAATATTAATCTTTGTTTTCCTCTAACCGTCCTCCTCAAATCACCTTCGGGTTGTTTCCACTTGGTATTTCAATTTTCATATCCCGCTCTTCATCTCCCAAGGTGTTTCTGACCCATGTGAAAACTAAACTAATTTCGTCACATTTTGAAAATAATTACCCGAACAGTATACCTGGAAGAGGGGTATACTGTACACCACCCCTTCCAATGAGATCACTTGGTTTCGCTTATGTGAAAAAACCAACACAATTACTTTTCAAAATGTTCACATAGCTATTCATACCTGAAGCGCGAGAAAGACCCCCCTCCTCTCCCATTTCCTTTTCCTCCATCTCCTTTTCAGTTATTATCCTCTTTGCAAAGCTCTCCACACCCATCCATGATCCCTCGCTGTCCAATCCAATGTAACCCTGTCTTCAGACGCACGGCTAAACCCGAAACTTTCCACTCCTAGGTCTACTGTTAGTTCTAGTTTTACTTCACTTGAAATATACAGAGTTGCTATATATGTTTGTAAAGTACTCTATTTCAGCTACTAATTATTATAGAGGTCTTTGTTCAAAACTATCCTTAGATGCACGACTAAACCCAACACTGTATATTTGAACTGTATACGAAAGAATGTTAAGGTAGCTTGTGTTGATCTCTAATTAGACCGTGAAGGTCGGCTTCTTTTGTTCCCCAATTAAAGCGTGAAAGGACCTGGTAATCATCTATTGTAATACGAAAGAATGTAAAGACAGGTAGTTTGTTTTGGACTCCAATTATACCGTGAAGGTCGCCTTCTTTTGTTCCCTAATTAAAGCGTGTCAATTATCTGTTGTAATATGAAAGAATGTTAAGACAGCTTCTTTATTTCTAAATTCTAGTGATACCTGTATTATCAGCTATATATTATGTGTATTGTGAGATAATACAAGCATATTGTAGGTTAGGTAAAATTTACTTGAACTGATATCTATGCCAAATCCTTTACTAGCTTCAACTATCCCAACTTTGCTAGATCCATTACTGTTGTACATTTTTAGTTATTCAAGAACATTCTACATAATCTCATTAGCCCGGTCTATAATCAGTCGGTAGCATTTAAGTCTATAACTATTTAAATTTTCAATTCAATTTGCTTAATTTCAGTTTGTTCTTCGACATCGTTCCAGATGTTATTTACATATATCCAAAACTTAACCTTCACTGTAATATAGCCTTTACCTTGTACCATATATCCTTTTATCGTACATAATAGTCATGTCCTCAACCCAAGGTGTACTTAGAATTGCAAAATCAATTATGAGCATACATCGGGACATAATTGCTTTGGCCATAGAGTTGATAAATGCTCTAATGAAAGCAAAACTCGTTTATTTCTGAACTCTGAAGAAAATCAAAAATTAAATTCATCTATAGTTCCTTTCTACAATACATAATGCTATTTTACGTAACGAAGAAACATAAAGATGTCATACTTGTTTCTTCTGTTCGTCACCAAGAAAGAATTAATAATGGTAAAGCATAACTAATCTACTACAATAATATAAAAGGAGGAAAAATCTTTTTCAGGATGTTAATATTTCATATTCAGTGGCTCGCCCGCAAGCGGCCTTTGGGACTTAAGGTAAAATCGTTCCTTGTATATCTTAGTAATTATATTAAATATTCTTTAAATATCGTTTTTTAGTAAATAAAATTAATAATTCTTCAAACAAATGTATAATACCGTGGTGTTACATTAACGAGCAGTTTAATGGGGTCTCGTCTTTCGCAGAGTAGTTCTGTGGTGTTGTCTGCTGATGACAGGTTGATAGATGATGTGTCAGAGTGTTGCAATCATTTTAGTGAGTAATTTTTATCTGTAGTCCAGGACACTGGTGGCTACTTACGGGTCATTTTTGTCATAATCTAGTACGCTGGGTGACTGCGTAAGCTCTTCTTTGTATTTTGTTCCCGTTACGGATACAGAGGTCTTCGATGCTGTTAAAGGCTTGGAAAATGTTAAAGCTGTTGTATGGGATGATGTTGCTGTTGAACGCGTCAAATTTGTGAGTGATAGGTTATGCGTGCCTGTGGCCAAGATTTTGAATCGGTCAATTGAGTTAGGGGCTTTTCCTCACTTACTGAAGGTGGCTAGGCTAACGCCAGATTTCAAAATGGGTGATAGCATGTTATTGAGAACTACAGGCCAATTTTTGTTGGTATTTTCAAAAATATTTGAAACCGTTGTTAAGCAGAGATTGTTGAGTTTTTTTTATGTATTTCAAATATTGTGTCGATCGCTGCACGGATTTCGAAGGCTTTTGTCAACTGATACTCAAATACCTTGGCAAGGGTAATTATGGGGTTGCTCGTTTTTTGACCTTTCCCGAGATTTCTATTCGTTCCCTCCACACTTCATCAAGGAGAAGATATTCAATGTGGGTACTGGTGGAAGTCTGTTTAAATGATTAACTTCTTTCGTTACAAGTCGTAATTTGAGAGTTGTTCTGTCAGGGACACCCTCGGAGGACTCACCTGTCAATCTTGGTGTACATTATGGTTCCATACTGGGCTTTACAAGTTTTTTCAAGGATGTTCATGTGGTTATGTATGCAGATGACACCTCTATCGGTATTGCTACTCGTGAATGTAGTGAGCTTGATAGGTTGGTTGGTAGCACTGTAGACCGTTTTGTCGATTGGTGCACCCGAACAGAAAAATCTTGAATATACAGAATACAGTATGCGTAAATTTTTATATTTGGTGACCGCTTTTCATAAAACATCTTGCTGGGATTCCTTTACAGAAGGACGCCAACATTTTGGGCTTAAGCATTGATATCGAAATGAGTTTTGGACCACATATAGATACCGTATGTAAAAGATTAAATTGGTCGTATTTTGCGTTACTCAAGCTCAAATATTCATTGGACAGGAATTCACTCCTGGACGCATATTACGCGCTTTGCTACTCACACATTTCATACAATATTCTTTTGTGGACCAGAAGTTCTCCGTAGCAGCATGTATTTGTGACTCAGAAACGAATAATCAGATTAATTTTTTAGTTGCAATGTGGTGAGTCCTGCAAGGAAGTTTTTAGAAATAATAGTATTCTTACCTTTCCTTGCAACTATATTCTCAAAGCTGTGGTGTTCGTCAACAGAAATCATGAAAGATTTTTGGGCTCTGTTAGTCAGTATGAGACGAGACGTGTTGATTTACCGTTGCTGCGACTCAAAACAGCATTTTTCGAGAAAAGTTTGCAATACGATTTTGTAAAACTATACAATAAGTTACCTGTCTCGTGCATTTAAAAATAAAGTTAAAGCCTACTTGATCGAAAATGTTTTTTATAGTTTGCGGAAGTATCTCTGTGAGATCACGGACCTATCATAGGTGCAACGCTGTCTTTAACTCTTTTCTTTTTTGTATATTTTGCTATGTGTAATTATGTACTGTGGGACTTATCTCCATCTACTGTTATGTGACACTGAGACTAATAAATTACTATTATTATTATTATTATTCTAAGACGATTTTATTCTTAATCCACCGAAGTCGCCTGCGGGCGAGGCGTTATAATCTTTCAAAATGAACGATTTCATGATAATATTTCATATCCAGTGGCTTGCCCGTAAGCGACCACAGCGATTTGAAATCAAATCTTTTCTTGTATAAAAATATCTTCAGATGCACGATTAAACCCAACCCAGTCCTGTATATCTGAATTGAAGTAAAATTAGGATTAACACTAGACCTAGAAAAAGAATCATTCGGGTTAAACCGTCTTGAGAGATGTACGACTAAAGATTTTTGAAAACAGATAATTATAGAAAAGACATAGGCACATGCGTGGTGTGGATTTATGCGAGAGCTATATTGTATTATTAATGGTAAAAGTGTACCTGAATGCAAAAAAAGACGACACATTGGTCTTACTGTAATCGTTCTTCCTTCTCCTTTAAATTAAGAAAAATGAAGGGATGTCCCTCTGCCTTCAAATAACTTCACGTCTTACAACATTAGCCATTAGCCTTTACACATGGATAACCACGAAAGATGTAAAAATCATAATTATTACAAAAAATCTCGGACTATGTGTAAAAAATGTAAAATGTACCTCTGTGTCACAAAGACAATAGTTTATATTATAGTTTATATTATGTACAGTTATGCCACTAACTACCAATATTATAAGTACAAAAGTCACTTCGAACCATTTTCTGGAGAAGGTTGCAACATGGCGTCCGAAATGTAATACATTTTTTCAAAAAGCGCACATCATAACCCGAAGGATGCTAATTTTAAATCTAACGATAGTTCTAGTGTTAGTTCAATCTCCCACTATTATGTTTACATGTTTATCTTCCTGATTTCTCTTGTATTTCCAATTTTGATATAAAAATGTAAATATTCTTGTTTTTACTAATAATACTTAATTATATTAAAGATAATAATACACAAAGTTTTTTTTTCCTGTAAAGTGTAATAAATTGTGCAATAGACGTTTCTAATAAATTTTGACTTTAACAACATTTTTAAATTTTTGTTTTTATTTTATTAAGCCTGTTCAGTTCGTAATAAACAATCTGTATAATTTACTAATATACTCTGATTAATGACATCAAGTTCAAATCGGTATATTTTGATTTGTCATTATCTCTTTCTGTTTCGATCTGTCAACTAATATGTTATATCCCTAGACTTTTTAAATTTTTAATGTAATAAATGAATAAAATGATCATCAGTGTATTTAGAAGGAAGTTCTTTGATTTATAATTTTCATGTATAATTCCGAAATAATCGCCCTACAATTAATTCCAATTAGCATTAGTTCCAATTGACAAATTAAAGCGACTCATTGAACGACCGCTCCGGCTTTAAAGTGGAAACCGGGTTTTCTCGTTCCACTTTTCTTGAAACGACTTTGAAAATTCCGCCTTTTCCAATCATTCGGTCGATCCATTTACGTATTGCAGTGTTAAACTCCAATTAGTTAATACAAAAGATAAAAAGAAAAGAAATTGCTCCTTTTTTTTAATTTTTCGTTTTCTCTGTGTGTTAGATAAGCAGAGGATATTTGAATGAACATTAAAACATTGTTTGGGTTAGAGTCTGTTGGGTAAGGTTTCTTGGTGGAGAGGGTCGTACTAATGAACCAAAACTCGTACAAAGCCGCAAACTAAACACAATACAGATCTGCTTAGCCCCCTCCAAGAAACATCCATTATAGGAAAATCAATGGGCCAGTAGATTAGCGGACAGCGTCGGCGGCCGTCTTAGGAACCCAATGGGGCAATTACGGGTACGATTACGGTCCCGACACTGTCTCGGCCAAATTGCTTGATACAACTGTCCCGAGAGCGGCTCGTTAAGACGGTATTGTTCCGTCGACAGAGGGTGCAGTGCGGTCCGTTACACGATCATTACGATCTCTGCAAGTATCGGTTTAGTATCTAATAGAAATTAATCATTTCTTCCACGTCCACTATATTAATAAACGACCATCCAAACTTTATTAACCATTATAAAGCACAATTTTTATTTCCTTTTCAATTATTGTTGTAGTTATCTTCCGGGTTCATCCTGGGGTTGTTACAACATTAGACCGAAATAAGCCGGGGGGTGGATAGGGAGGAGAACACTGGGTATTATCCCGTTGGCAAACAAAGCGTGGGTTGTTTATGTATGCAAGCCGGAGCAGTACACAACTCGCAATGTTTGCAGTAACGATGAAAAAGAAAGCTCCGAAGCAGAAATATTAATTCGAAAATTGCAGGGGGCACGGCTCCAGTTAGTATTCGGTTCACTGATTAAAGTGGGACTGTTTACAGTGTGCCAAAACGGGGTGGCCGAACCCGACTATCCATTTCGAAATTAAAGGAATTTTATTATTGGCCCAACCTTCGATAAGTGTTCGACGTTCACTCAAAATGGCAGAGAGAGTTCCTTTTGTCGAGGATCGTCACGGCTGCGGAGACAGCTTCCGGCGGGTAAGCAACGATCGTCCCTTTCAAAGGCAAAGGGACGTCGGCACGCGTTCTCGTGACAGTCCTATTAAAGAATTTAATTTCGCAAACGTCGCACACCACAACATGTGCTCACATAGAGTGTTAACAGCATGGTAATAGCATCACGGCGGAAAACCGCTTTCCTCTTGGACCATTGTCCTATCTATCCTTTTGGAAACGTCCAAGATTTCTCGACCTAAAATGTTCTTTCTACTTCACGTTCACCAACCGGAAACTAAAGACATAAAAGATGGGTTGTGAAACGATTTTAAACAATATTATAAATTTGCTATTACGATTTAATTTAGAGCGAACAATTACGCCGATTGTACAAACAATTCACTCGAAACTCGGTCCGATATTTCTCTCCAACAAAGTATTTACAAAGTCAAATGGGCGTCTGCCTCGAAGGCATCAATCTTGCTCTCGGAAAAAAAGCAAATCCCGGAAGTTTTTTTTTCTTTGCTAAGGGAATACAAATTTCGGCGATACGATCGCTACCGTTTCCGTTTCAAGCATAAATAAGTCATTAATTTGATAATGGAATCGATGTTCTGGTTTCCTTTTTCATTCTCCCTCGCGGAATCTTTTTCAATTATGAGATTACTTTATTAAACGTTTTCGTTTCTCATCATAACGTGACCACTAAACTAGCGAACTACATACTTCGCTGAATGTTTATTTTAAAATTGGGTTATCTAATTAGCATACGTCATTAAACGTCTGGCAATCCTAAAATGGTGACAGTGCTCTCTTGCTTTACTCTCTGTGCGAATTTGCAGAACCGTGGAGAGGGAGTCAGCTTGAGCTACTTCCTGGATTTGCGAAACCGACTGACTGTTCATTTCGAAGCGGGTCCCTTAATTAGCACGGATATTTTCGTAGACATTGTTCCCTGCTTTAGTTTGCTCACTGTGGGGTTACCGCTACATGACGTGGGTACAATAAATGTTTGCTAACTATCTTTCTCGAAGTTATGTGAGAGGACTGGCGTTATTCGAATAAATACAAGTCACCCTAAATCATTCGTGACCAGACTAAAATCTAAAAGCAATACTATTCACGAAACGTTTTAGCTTATTTAGATAAATTCTAAGTCCATTAGGAATATTTAGTGACTTTTTTTTCTTTTGGTACTATTGATGAGGAAATAATGACATATAATTATGCCAGATATTGTATAAATTAATAAATGTATTGTGTGGTTCCTCATAAACGTCAGTAAGCCAAATTGAAAAGGACACATCCCTAGTTTTAAGCGGTAATCCCGGATTAAGGAACAAGTTTTTCCTGTAATACCCAAAACTAGCTGTCCAAAGCTTAACTCAAAATATCCCGTACGGTGCTCCAAGAGTTTTGGTTTTGCTTTTAAAATAAAATTGGGAGATTTCTTATTTTAACCTAATCTGTGAGGATTATTTTTCATTATCAGATTATGCTATAAAAGGGAAATTAGCATCAAAAAGGGTTTAAATTGTTTCGTAAACGATACATTATTGTGGGATATTACCAGTAATATAAATGCAAAATCAATTTTCCTACATCTACATAAATATCTATACATATAAAGGAAAGATAATAAGTACCTACGACCATTAATTTATACGTTTGTATCAAAAATTGACCTAGTTTGTTGAATTTTAAAGATAGTCTTAACAGGGATCATGAATTTATATAAACATGTCATAAAATTTAATTGCCTTGTAGATAGTATCTGGGAGTATAAAAAATTAAATATTCTCATGTATAGTTTCTAATTAAAATTATATACCGTCGCGTCGTGTACTAATTAATCGTTTATAATTTATTCCGCCCATCGCATTGATTATTCAAAGTGGAGTGATTTGTCCCAAGAAAAATTTTAATTTAGATTTATTAGATACTTTAGGTTATACATAATTATAAATGATTGTATGTGTATTTTGCTTAAAAGCATTGATTTTGAATTTTGAGATTATAATGGAACAACAAGAGGTATGGTTTGAGTGAGATGATGAATGGTATCTTAAGAATCTCATTTCTACCTTATTGTAGATAATTAAGAAATTCATATCTATTTCTGGTATATGCCTTATATAGCAATCAGGAGATCGGGTATACCTGAATAGAATTCTTTACTTTTCCTTCGTGTAAGAAGTTCTGACAGGTATGGATCATATGATGGATTTGGAATATGATTCCAGAGTGCTCGTTTAGCATCAATATTAGCAGGTTGGGTTGGTTTGCATTTGGTTAAAACAGAGTTGTGTTGGATTTTGTTGGAATGGGTTCGGTTTGGTTAGGATGCAGTTGGGTTGGTTATTATTAGGATACGGTTGGAATAGTTGGATTTGTTTAGAATGTAGTTGTCTTGGGTTTGGTTAGGGCAGAGTTGAATTGGGTTTGGTTAAGTAAGGTTTAAAGCTGGTCAAAAAGCTTGCACGAGCGCATGTCCAATATATAGAGATATGTTGAATAAACATATAAGAGAGAAGAAAGTCGATAAGACACACAACCAGAGAATTGAACAGGAAGAGGACATAAGTAACACAAGAAAGAAGGAAGTAAGCTTAGAAAGGAAGGCTAAATTGACTGAACTGAGGAAAAGAGACAGAGTAGAGGATACAAAGAAATCTACCGAAATTAAAGGTTTTACGAAGGTGGAAAGAAAAATAAATAAAGAGAAGAAGAAGGATTGGAAGAGAAAGGTCAAAAGGGACAAAGATATTTCTAACAACACGAGTTCATTCGAGAAGTCATCCTGGAGCTCTTACTTAAAAAGTGGGAACCGAGGAAAAAGTACTTAGGATAGTGCAGCTAAACTTGAATAGAGTTAAATTGGGTCATGATATTTACGATTTGATAATTGGCTATGAGCAAAACTAAAGCATAGATATAAGATACTGTGAGGGAAACCGTGATAGTTTTATTAGTGTAGAAAACGGATCTGAGATAAGCGCTTTTGCTGGTGATGTTGCTGGTGTTTGTCGAATTGGATTCAGTGCGAGTGTTTTCTTGTTACTTTTCTCCGAATAGCAGTCTAACAGGGTAATAAGGGAGTGATAGTTGCGCAAGACTTTCATGCTAAATCAACCCAATAAAATTGAAGGCACACCGATAAACGGGGCAAAATCCTGGAAGACTTCTTGATCGTAACCGACGTGACTATATTGAACGAAGGAAATGTTCCAACTTTCTCAGGACCGCAGTTTGGTGATAGACATTTCCGCAGTATCTGAAAAAAATAAGCCAAAGGGTGGTGGAATGGAGAGATGTAGGAATACAGGATTCATCGCTTAGCTATCTAAGCGATCATCGATGTATTATTTTTTAAGTAAGAATAGATAGTAACAGTCACATAAGAGAAAGGTACGAACGATGGGAGAGAAATGAGATGGGTAGTTTTTTTTATTTGAGGAACGCGAAGAGAGAACTGTCGAAAATTTAGGAAAGAATATAGAGTCGTGTGACAGTATTTTTTTTATTAAGGGAAGGAAAGGAACGGAAGTACGAAAACCTATGTATTTGTGGAGCGAGGATATTGCGAAGAAAAAAAAAAACTTTGTGTGAGGTTACACAGAGATATCTTCGAGCTTACTAACTAGAGGTAGAGAAATAGAAAGTGAGATGGAGGAGAGGAGGAAAAAACACAAGGACGCCAAAAGTGAGCTAAGAAAACTAAGAGGAGAGAGCAAAAGAGAAAAATGGAAAGAAATATGTGAAGAGCTTAATGATGACTCAAGGAAAAGTTTATCAAATAATTACAAAGAAATTGAAAAAGAGAAATAACCTTACAATGAATAACGAAGTAGTCCCAGAGCAGGAAATTCAACTCTTTACAAGAGAAGAGCTACTAAAATCAAAAAGAAGAAAATTCCTGATTTACATGGTATTACACCGCAAATATTAATGACTTCTACAGAAAAGTTTCCTGAAAAAATGTTAGCAGTATACAACAGCTTGATTGGTGGATGTTTTCCCATAGTTTAGAAACGTTTATCAGTCTAACAATACTTATAGAGAACCCGAAAACAATCATTAAGTATCATTAATGCAACATACCATCCTCTTTGCCTAATTGATACTGCTGTGGAGCTGTTTGAAGGCACGATAAGGCGAAGACTGCATGAGGAAGCAAAAGAAAAGAAACTCATACACGACTTGTAGTTTAGCTATAAAAAAACAGATATACGATGGACGGTAGAATGAAGGTACAGGAAATTGAGGAAAACATAAATAAAAAGTCTCTAACACATAGAGAAGTATGTGCAATGGTGCTGATTGACATCAAGAATGCTTTCAATTCTGCTCCGTGGTGACAGCGTACACTTGCAAGATAAAAGAACTTATGTGTTACAAGTGATTATTAGAAGTAAATCAAAAAACAGAGATATTACTTCTTCAAGGGCATCACAGAGTAGATAATCTAAGTATTCATCTAGATAAAGATACCACGATAATTAGCTCTAGAGAGGTGAAATATGTAGGAGTAGTACTAGATATTTCTAAAGATAAAGACACTAAAAAAGAGTAAGTAAAAAAGGATCGAGTTAGATCAGAATAGGGTTAGATTGGGTTTGCTTATGTTAGAGCAGAGTTGGGTTGGGTTTGGCTAGGGTAGGATGGGGTTGCGTTGGGGTTGGGTGTGTATTCAAACTGCCAGAGATGCCAAATGTGACATCAACTGAGAGACAATTCGTATAACTCAACGTTATAACACCGAATACTGTAATACTAGGTCTTTGCCAACTGAGCCTTTAAAGTGCAGCATCTAAATTATACCACTTACCACGGAATCTTCTTTTTCATTGCTCATTGATTATTTTGCTTCAAACAGAACCAGAATTCGTTACTAAAGAGTAAGTTTTCATATTCGTTTATCCAACTTTATTTTTCTTATTTCTAACGAAATTTGGTTCTTTTGTGAAGTTACATTAAAAGAAAACTGTTGACGTATTTGATGTTGATTTACTTTAGCCGTGAGTATGCTCTATCTACTCCAAAACTGCTATCGCGGCATTACATCTGATGCTATGCATCGATGTAAACCAAACGACATACTTGTCTTTCCTGATTAAACTGAAACTCTGAAGTTTTCTGATTCTTCCTTTCCCTCGCAATCTGACGAGGTTTATCCTCGTTGGTGATAATTAAAAAAAAATTTATGAACTCTATGAAATCACATTTTCTCCTCCATTTCACTCTCCGTTTTCCATCTCTTTTCAGATTCCCATCATCCACAAGTGTGGTGATGAAAAAAGAAATTAACTAACTATCCTTCTAAACTTGTCTTCTCGTTCCTATTCTATGGCATCCCATTCCCCATCATCACCAATTTATCAACCGAACTAACTCAACCCAAACTAACTCAACATCGAATCGAAGAACAAATTTTATTTCTAAGATTCAGTTAGTTATTAGTTATTATTACAGTAAGTTACTAATCATTAATTTTCTTTGCTTTGGTTCCTTCGTTCTTCTTCTCTTTTCAGGTTGATATCATTCACAGTCCTGGTGATGGAAAAAGAGATTTATTAACGTTTTAAAGATTCCTCTACTTCCTACGTACCCGTTAAGAGGGATTATTCTTCTTCTCGTTCGTCACATTAGCTCTTCTCTTACAAAGAGTGGAATTTCCTGCTC
Organism: Onthophagus sagittarius; assembly: GCA_036711965.1. NCBI lineage: Eukaryota > Metazoa > Arthropoda > Insecta > Coleoptera > Scarabaeidae > Onthophagus > Onthophagus sagittarius. The sequence goes on along the minus strand of JASERS010000002.1, from coordinate 59,906,275 downwards.
TGGGACCAACACTGTGTCGTCGCGAATAACTTCATCCATCTGCGGGAATATAATTAACGTGTTCTTTAACTAGTTTCTTATTCATTGCAAGGTTCTTTTCCTAGACGTCATCATTAAGTACTTCACATAATTTTTTCCATTTTTTCCTTTGTGTAATGGAAAACGTAATTGCAATTGGTGAATATTGCACAATACTTAAACAAGTCAATAAACTTAAAAAATGCACTAGTAGGCATACTTGTGCGAGCAGTGCGATATTCGCCAATTCAACAATTAATAGGTGTTTGATTTGATATAATCATTAGAAGTAAGTTAAACGTAGAATTGAAATGTAGTCACCGTAAGATTAAATAAAGAAAGTAAAAGAAGATAAATTATTTTAATAAAGTACACTCCAAACCCCGTAAATCAATAAGAGAGTTAAACATTACATGGCGATCCTGCCAGTGCAATTCGAGGAAAAAACAGATTAAACATATTAAGATAAAAAGTCAACGAAAAGTGTAAAGTGTAAAAATAAATTATCAACATACATTCATAAATCAATAAATTGGGGTACAATCAATCAAAAGAAGAGAAAGAAGTTATTATAACTCAAGTCGGTAACAGCGGAGGTACCACAACCACAACCCCTGGGACATCATTCACAATATGGGAAATAGGAGTTTTTCTAATGGGATTGCTGCTCATCATCGTAATTGGTCGTTTTGTTTGGATAAAATGCAACAAGAGGATGGAGAAGAAGATTCGAAAAGAGATCACCAGGAGCCAGGAACTAATGAAACTCAACGCTCGTAGAGATTAAAAATTTGGGTGCCGAGTGATTTTAGTAACGGTCAGTAAACTATTGTTTATTATTCTATGGATATTTTAGAAGAAGTTAAGAATTTATTAGATGAAGTTAAGGCATTTAAAGTTAATAGAATTAAAGATAATCAAGATAAGCATAATGATAGGGAATTTATAAATCGTCGAATTAGTCAAGTAGCTGGTTTTAGTTCAAGGTTAGATAATTTAAAATGTTTAACGATAAGGGAGGTTCAAAAGATAGATATACTTTCTGAAATTAAGGAGTATAATAAAGCGATAGAATTATTACTTGAGGAAATTAGAAAAATTCTTAACGATAGGTTAGAAAATACTGAAACCAAGATGGGAGAATCATTTTGTTTAAAAACTGCTGGTAGCCTTCTTTCAGTTATGAATGGAGAAGAAAATACTACTAAAGCGTTAATTGATTCAATGATGTTATATTCAGAAATGTTGAAACCCGAGCATACAAAATTTTTAATTAATTTCGTATTGAAAACGCGTCTTTCAGAAAACGCTAAAATAAGACTCAATAAGAGTTATGATTCTTTAGAGGCACTTGCTAGAGACATTAGAATTAATTTCGTCACTCAGAAATCAGCAGCCGTTCTCTCAAGCCAACTTCACCAAATTCGACAATTAGATAAGTCGATTGATGATTTTGGAAGCGAAGTAGAACGGTTACTTAGCGAATTAACTTTAGCTCAAGCGGGAAGCGATGATACTTTGTTGGGATCATTGCGGAGTGTAAATGAACAAATCGCAATTAATTCTTTTTGCAACGGCATAAGAAATCACGATGTTCGAATGATTGTCAAAGCTCGGCATTGTCCTAGTTTAAAAGAGGCAATTAATACCGCTAAAGATGAGGAAAAATGTAAACCTTCAACATCAAATGTTTTTCATTATAATAATCGCGGAAATTTTCTAACAGAAATTGATCCTATATACAATTTCAACGATTACCCAACCGAATTGAAATTTCGCTTACAAAGCGCTTGGGACGATGTGCGAAATAACCTCATTGAATCAAAAAATAAAAGAAAACTTAGGGTAGATAATAGTATTAATAGTGTTAGCTATAAGTTTAACGATAAAGTGTTATTAAAAAGTGAAGGTGTTAATAAATTAGAACCTTTATACATCGGACCTTATAAAGTCATTCGTGAAAATTCACCCAATGTGATTATTAAAATAAAAAATAAAACTGTGGAAGTGCATAAAAACCGCGTAAAACCGTATCATAATTAAATAAATTTAGTTGTAATTAGAAACCCGGGATGTAGATTTAAGAATATTAGATGTAATAGGAAGGTGTAATGGAAAGAAACCTCAAACTAACGTGAAGAAAGAAAATAATAATATTCGCGATAGTTATTATTTTCTTTTTGTTAGCGAGGAAGGTGTAATGGAAAACGTAATTGCAATTGGCGAATATTGCACAATACTTTAACAAGTCAATGAACTTAAAAATGCACTAGTAGGCATACTTGTGCGAGCAGTGCGATATTCGCCAATTCAACAATTAATAGGTGTTTGATTTGATATAATTATTAGAAGTAAGTTAAACGTAGAATTGAAATGTAGTCAGCGTAAGATTAAATAAAGAAAGTAAAAGAAGATAAATTATTTTAATAAAGTACACTCCAAACCTCGTAAATCAATAAGAGAGTTAAACATTACATTTTGTTGAAATATTAATTTATTTATAGACTTCAATACCAATCAAGGTAGCTGTTCATTTTTGAATGTTGTTAAGAAAAACAAAATATTTTTTTTAATTGATAATCTGTAAAAGATAGACGTTAATAAAAGGTTTATTACTACTGTTTTAAATATATCACGCATAACTTTTAACAGGTTATGGGCCCAGATATAAAACAGTAATAGTAATAATAATAAACTTTTAAAAAGAAAAGATGTCTGCTAGTTTTAAAATTGATCCTCTTAAAAAGGATAATTGGGAAACATGGAAGTTGCAAATGGAAGCAATACTAATTAAAAATGACGCATGGGAGTATGTAAGTGGAACATTAAAAAAACCAAGTTTAATACCAGATAACGATGAATCAATCAAAGAAATAAAGGCATGGGAAATAAAAGACAGTAAAGCACGATCAGACTTAATACTGTCAATAGACCCAACAGAATTAAAACAGATAAAATATTGTTTATCATCGCATGAAGTATGGAAAAAATTAGAAACAATACATCAATCAAGTGGACCTGCTAAAAAGGCATTTCTATTAAAAAAATTGATGTTGTCAAAAATGAAGGACGGAGAAAATATAATCGAATATTTAAATAATTTTTTTGAAACTGTAGATAAACTAAAAGAAATGAATTTAGAAATTAACGAAGACCTACTTACAATAATCATGTTATATAGTCTGCCAGAAAAATTCGAAAATTTCCGTATTGCTATTGAAACTAGAGACGATCTGCCAAAACCTGAAGTACTGCGAATTAAGATACTGGAAGAATATGAAGTAAGAGAAGAAAGAGAAAATAAACAAATCGAAGGAAATGTATTATATGTTAATAAACCGAAAACATTTAAGAAGGGATATTTTCAAAAGCCAAATGAAAATAAATTTAAAAATGAAGCATTCAAGATTAAATGTCATATTTGTGGAAAAATAGGACATAAATCAATTGATTGTTATTTTAATCAAAAGAAGAAAGTCTTCAAACAGTCTAATAATTCAACCTTATATATTAAAGAATCAGAAGCAATGATAAATGAAGAAGAAAAGAAAAAGCAAATTTGGTGTCTCGACACCGGATGTACATCTCATATGACTGGTGAAAAAGAAAGTTTTGACAAGATATATAAAACGTCAAAAGAATTAAAATTAGCTAATAACCAAAAAACGTCCGTTGAAGGAATTGGCAAAATAAAAATAAATGTTAAGAATAATTTTTCAATAGACCAAGTTCGACTAGAAAACACATTATATGTACCCAATTTGCGCACGAATTTATTATCCGTAGCTAAAATTACAGATCATGGATATAATGTTAAATTTACAAAGAACAAAGCATTTATAATTAATAAAAGAAACAGAAAAGTACTTGGAATAGCAGACAGAAAAGGAGACTTATACTTTATTGAAAAGGAAGAAGAAACAAATTTAATAAAAGATGGAAGTAAAATTCAAGATTGGCATTATAAATTAGGACATTTAAATCAAAAATCCCTTCAAGAAGTCTTAAAGAAAACAAAAATCCTGAATTTTAACGAGAAGAGTAAGCTGGAACCCTGTGAATGGTGTATCGTTGGAAAACATGTGCAAACAAAATTTCCTTCATCTACAAAAGTAAGAACAAATCAACCTCTACAAATTATTCATACCGATGTATGTGGTCCAATGAGAACAGAATCAAACGGAGGTAAAAAGTATTTTGTCATTTTTGTAGATGATTACACGCGATATACTGAAGTTTATTTTATTCGAAATAAAAACGAAGTTATAAATATTTTCAAAATGTATAAAGCTCAAGTCGAAAATAATACAGGTTATAAAATTAAAAATTTACAATCTGATAACGGAACTGAGTATTGTAATAAAAAATTCGATGAATTCCTATGGAAACATGGTATAAAACGAAGATTCACAGTTCCGTATACTCCCCAACAAAACGGAATAGCAGAAAGAAAAATTAGATCGTTAGTAGAAACTGCCAGGTGTAATTTGCTTCAATCAAACTTACCACCATCATTTTGGGCAGAAGCAATTAATACAGCAAATTACATAAGAAATCGATGTCCTTCAAATGGAATTAATGGAGAAATTCCTTATGAAAAGTGGACTAATTCAAAACTAAATTTAAAACATTTAGAAATTTTTGGAAGTCCTGTATATGTTCTAAACAAAACTCCAAATAAAAACAAGTTTGAACCTAGATCCATACGAGGAATATTTGTCGGATACTCCGATACAGCGAAAGCATATAGAATTTATATTCCAAATAAAAGGAACGTAATATTCAGTAGAGATGTAAAATTCTTAAAAAGAGAAAATGTAAATATTGAAGATTTTTTGTTAAAACAAGAAAAGAAACAAACACAAGAAATATTGGTAGAATTCCCAATCATTAGTGAAAATATGAATCAAGAGAAAATAGAAAATACTCCGTTACATTTGGAATTAAACCCAGAAGATTCAATAAACTTAAATCAAAATGAAAAATGTGAAAAAGAAACTGCAGAAAAAGAAGTTGAATTGAAAAGAGGCAGAGGCAGACCTAAATTAGAAAAAGCAGGTAAAAAGGGTAGACCAAGAAAAATTTACAAAATGAAGATAGAAAATGAACCAGATGAAGACGACGATACAAATTTGGAAGCAAATATTGGAGAAATTTCTTTAAAGGAAGCTTTAAAAGAAGATGAAAAAGATTGGAAAAAAGCAATAAGAAATGAAATAACAGCCCTGATCAAAAACAAGACGTGGGAATTGGTTGAAAAACCAAAAAATAAAAACATAATCGGATGCAAATTAATACTAAAAAAAAAATTTAAACAAGACGGTTCTTTGGAAAAATGGAAAGCTAGAATAGTAGCAAAAGGCTTCACACAGAAGGAAGGAATTGATTTCCATGAAACCTATTCACCAGTAACAAGGTTAAGCTCTATAAGAAAATTAATTGCTATAGCTGTAGAACATAATATGCACATACATCAAATGGATGTTATCACAGCATATTTGAACGGTGAAATTAATGAAGAGATTTATATGAAAACACCAGATTTATTTAAAGAAACACTAGAAGAAATTATAAAAAATAAAGAAGTGAAAGAAGAAATTTTAAGAGAGAGTACCAAAATGTTAAAAGAAATGGAAAATGGAAATAAAGTATATAAATTAAAAAAGGCGTTATATGGTTTAAAACAAGCCGGATTACAATGGTATAAAAAATTAGATAACAAATTAAAAGAAATTGGAATAAAACCAATCAATGCGGATCAATGTATTTACACATCAAATGAAGAGGAGCCACTTCTCGTTGCAATCTACGTGGACGATATAATAATAGCTTGTAAAAATTTAAAAAAAATTGAAAATTTTAAAAAGAAATTATTTCAAAACTTTGAAATGAAAGACTTGGGAAAAATACATTACTGTATTGGTTTAGAATTTTCACATGTCCAAATCGAGGGGGAGAATACGGTTAAAATTTCACAAAAAAAATATATAAAAGAAATTCTACAGCGATTTGGTATGGAAGACTCAAAACCAGTTAGTACACCAATGGACCCAAATTCAAATTTAGAAAAACCCAAAGTAAAAAATGAAGAAATAATGAAAAAGTATCCATATCAAAATTTAATCGGAAGTTTAATGTATGTATCAATTGGTACAAGACCGGATATTACTTTTAGCGTTAACTTCTTAAGCCAATTTAACACAAATTACAATGAAAGCCATTGGATTGCTGCAAAAAGAGTGTTAAGGTATTTAAAAGGAGCAATAAATTTGGAATTAACATATAGAACTTCAGGAAAAGAAATAGAATGTTATACGGATGCTGATTGGGGATCATCTATAGATGATCGGCGTTCGTATACTGGATATCTTTTTAAAATGGCAAATGCAGCAACTTCGTGGGAAACCAAAAAACAAAGAACCGTTGCTTTATCAAGCACAGAAGCAGAATACATGAGCCTCACAGAAGCGACCAAAGAGGCACTATATGAAAAAAAATTCTTATCGGAATTAAAATTTGATTCAGAAAAACCAATTATCATATACAACGACAATCAAAGTTGTCAAAAGTTAGCAAAAAACAATGTCTATCATAGTAGAACTAAACACATAGACATAAAATATCATTTTATAAGAAAAGCTCTGGAGGACAATATTATAAATTTGAAATATTGTCAAACAGAAGAAATGATTGCGGACATGTTAACAAAACCATTAACGAAACCAAAATTACAAAAGTTTATAACCATGATTGGTCTTGAGGGGGAGTGTTGAAATATTAATTTATTTATAGACTTCAATACCAATCAAGGTAGCTGTTCATTTTTGAATGTTGTTAAGAAAAACAAAATATTTTTTTTAATTGATAATCTGTAAAAGATAGACGTTAATAAAAGGTTTATTACTACTGTTTTAAATATATCACGCATAACTTTTAACACATTTGCTCTCTTCCATCACTTTCCTTAGCTCTCTTTTGGCCTCCTTGTGATTTTTTCTCACCTTCTCCGCCTCACTTTCTATTTGTCTATCCCTAATTAATAATGCCTTCTATTTGCGTAAACTCACACAGTTTTCTTTTCTTCGTAATATCCTCAATGCACCAATTTGCAGGACCTCGACCTTGCGTTCCTTTTCTCCTGTTAACTAAAAGGAAGAATAATAATCACCCCAACCCAACCAAAGCCAACCCAAACTAAATCAATTAAATACCAAGGCGTCCCTTTTCGCCTCTCTCCTCCTCCATTTCACTCCTACTTATTAATTTTCTTCATTTTTGGTCTTCCCTTGCTCTTCTTCTCTTTTCAGACTGATATTATCCACAGTCCTGGTGATGGAAAAATGTATTAACGTTATGCAGATTCCATTGCTATCTAAAGATCCCGTTAAGGGGAATTATCCTATCCTCTCAATTCATCCTATCTGTTATCTCGTTTATTCTGCGCCATTTCACTCCCCGTTATTACAAATTTATTCATTTTCCCACCCGAGAACAAACAGACCCAACCGAAGCCAACCCAATCTAACTCAACATCAACCGCAATCGAAAAGTGAATTTTATCTCTCAGATTCAATTACTGACCAAAGAGGAAAGAAGGGGAAAGAAGGGGCTTCTCGCCTCTCTCCTCCTCCATTTCACTCCTAATTCTGAATCTAAATCTCTTCATTTTTTGGTCTTCCCTTGTTCTTCTTGTCTTTTTAAATTGATGTCATCCACAGTCGTTGTTATGGAAAAAAGGGAGATTATCCTATCCTCTCATCTCATTCTACCTGTTCTTTCTTTTATTCTGCTCCATTTCATCACCAATTCATCTATTTACCTCCCAATCCAACACAACAGAGTACAACTCACCCAATCGTGCTCTTGCCAATCCCTACAGCAATTACAAACTCTATCTCTAAATTTCAATTCGGGACGATATACACTTTTGTGAAGCAAAACTTTAGTACGAGAAAGATTTGGACATCACGTGATCAGCCAATCCGAACAAGTCTCTTTAATATAAAAGAAAATCTTTACTATATTTTTTAGTTATCTTATTAAAATTCATTTCTGTAAATTTAATTCAAAAACACTTTGTGTACAGAATCGAAATTACTATTTTATATATTTTCTGTGACGAACGAATTTGCTTATTCCGCAAATATTTACCTTTAATCTAACTAAAATTACCGCCTAATGGATTCCTTGCTGACGAAATTTGAATTGTAGATTGTTCGGTGCAAACAAATTTTGCTTTTCGAGCTTTAATGATAACGATGTAAGGGGATTTGTATTAAACTTTATTGCGGAACTGTTCTTTTTCGCGGTGTCGGTTAAAATGTTAATTTTTAATAAATAACCGGAACTTGATTTCCCTAAACGTAACAAATCACATTATCGCACCGATATGACGGTGATTTATATTAAAATTTTTAACGTTGGATACATCCAACATGAATACCGAATATTTTGCATATTTAAACAATGCAGATTATGCGGCCGTAGCATAAATATCGATCGGCGCCGCGACGGCTGTACGTAGTACAAATCAAATCCGGCATTGACAGTGTTCTGGTAATAAATTTATATTTCATGCCTATTTGTCCTGATAATACGTATCGGTTTCCATTACCCTATTAAGCCAGTCTCACTGGTTTCGCAGATAAAACAATTCATAACTTTGAAATACTAAAATTGTTTTCACCAAGAAATGTTTTCGCAAAAAATGTACCGAAATTTTTATTAAAAGATGAAAATAAGATTAATTACTTCCCCAGAGACGTTATTTTCTCTTGTTTTCAAAAAGAGAAAATATATAATGATTTATTAGGTTTCCTAGGGCGAAGTTTTACTTTTTCTTTTTCATTTTTTTTATTACATGCATAAAAGTATTTATTTCAACAATTTTCAAATCTCTCCACATTTTTTATTTCAATCTATGTAGTAATTTTTTATTACGTGATATATCCACATTATCAAAGCCTTTGTTAGTTTTACAATTTATTTTTAGTACGATACGAGTTTAAACACGCACATCAATACGAATGAATCGCAGACGTTTCTTCCTTTATTATCGAATACCTGTTTGATGGATGATGGGGAAAAATCAATTTAAATAATTCCTGCTGAGAATTATTCGAGAATAACAAAATCACTTTATTCCTTTGACAAAAAAAAAATAAATATCAATGTTCAATCAAACTAATGGGATTAGTTTCGGGAGTTAGAGCGAACAACATGTTAATAGAGATACCTAAAATCAAATTGAAATTGATGTCGAACTGTAACGAGGCAATATCGTTCTTTTTTTAATTAAACCGTTTGGAGTGGTGATGTGTACGCTTTTTTGAATAATCCTTTTTAAATAATGCGTCATATAGCATCAGTAGATTTTGTATATCCAATTTTATATCGTTTTATATTAACGTTGAAATGAACATGGAATTAAAAAAATATAATGCTGTGATGCTTTTATTTATTTTAATGGAAGTCTTACTTTTAACAAATTTATTGTTAAACTTGCTGCTAAATCTTTAGCAACCAAAATAAGAGATGAGCGATATTTCAGCAAACTATATAAAAACTTATAATAAAGTTATTTTAAACTTTTATTTACAAAAGTTATATAAAAGATACTCCTTAATATTCGCTGAAAAATCACCTCCTGAAATATTTCGCATCAATTTAGAAACACCCTGTATATTTTTATCTCTTCTTCCAGTTAATTCTTTTAATATAAGATTGGTATCTGATATTTTCTTTACAACTTTCTTTTAATCTCCTAAAGCTTTTAATACCGATATAATGGGATTCCAATCAATAATGGGATATCCGGGATCCAGAACGAATTATGAAAAGTATTGAAAACCGGATTGTCTAAAAAATATGATATACGCCTTCGAAGTCTGCCGAATTGTTTCGCTTGCTGAAATTCTTCCTCAACTTTAGTATTCTCCCACATTCACTGCTCCTAATCGTCTTGCATTCATATCTCGAACGACTTTAAAGACGTCGGTCACCCAAAGTATCAAATACTTCGACAACCTCAAGCGTCAGGAATAACATTTTGGATGACCGAAGTGTTGGGTTGTGTTGAAATTTCGATATTTATCTTTTATTTATCTAACTTAGCGATGCTTTGAGCAGCCGACGTCTTCAAAATCGTTCGAGATATGAATGCGAGGCGATTATGAGCAGTGCATTTTGAAGCATATTTAGATTGAGGAAAAACTTCATGAATAATACTTTGGATGACCGAAGTGTTGATTTGGGTTGAAGTTTCAAAATCTAACTCAGCCCACTCTAACTTAGTGATGGTTTGTGTATACGATGTCTTCGAAATTGCTCGAGTTATGAATGCAAGACAACAATGAGAAGTGTATTTAGACGCATAGAGAATATTCAGGTTGAGGGAGAACTTTTACATCAAGTTTTGGCTGACTTCGAAAACATTGGCCGCTCCAACTATCATGAATAGCAATATGGATGCCAATCATTGAATTGGCATCATTGAATTGGATTCGGTTGGGTTGGACTTCGAAAGACCACTTCGGGGAAACCATTCATTTCAACCATCCTTCGTCATTTCATCCTTTCGCGTATTCTGTATATTTTTATCTCTTCTTCCAGTTAATTCTTTTAATATAAAATTGGTATCTGATATTTTCTTTACAACGTTCTTTTAATCTCCTAAAGCTTTTAATACCGATATAATGGGATTCCAATCAATAATGGGATATCCGGGATCCAAAACGAATTATGAGAAGTATTGAAAACCGGATTGTCTAAAAAATATGATATACGCCTTCGAAGTCTGCCGAATTGTTTCGCCTGCTGAAATTCTTCCTCAACTTTAGTATTCTCCCACATTCACTGCTCCTAATCGTCTTGCATTCATATCTCGAACGACTTTAAAGACGTCGGTCACCCAAAGTATCAAATACTTCGACAACCTCAAGCATCAGGAATAACATTTTGGTTGACCGAAATGTTGGGTTGAAATTTAATAATCAAACACAATCTCATCCAACTTAGCGATGTTTTGGGAGTCTTCGAAGTCGTTCGAGATATGAATGCAGGACCTATTTAGGAACATATTTAGGTTGAGGAAGATTTTTTGTATCAAATGAAATAATCTCTGTTGACTTCAAGGACGTCGGGCGTCCCAAGTGCCATGAATAACATTTTGGATGACCGAAGTGTTGGGTTGTGTTGAAATTTCGAAATTTATCCCAACCCAATTCAACTTAGCGATGCTTTGAGCAGCCGACGTCTTCGAAATCGTTCGAGATATGAATGCGAGGCGATTATGAGCAGTGCATTTTGAAGCATATTTAGATTGAGGAAAAACTTCATGAATAATACTTTGGATGACCGAAGTGGTGATTTGGGTTGAAATTTCAAAATCTAACTCAACCCACTCTAACTTAGTGATGGTTTGTGTATACGATGTCTTCAAAATTGCTCGAGTTATGAATGCAAGACAATAATGAGAAGTGTATTTAGACATAGGGTATATTCAGGTTGAGGGAGAACTTTTACATCAAGTTTTGGCTGACTTCGAAGACATTGGCCGCTCCAAGTATCATGAATAGCAATATGGATGCCAATAATTGAATTGGCATCATTGAATTGGATTCGGTTGGCTTGTACTTCGAAGGGCCACTTCGGGGAAACCATTCATTTCAACCATCCTTCATAATTTCATCCTTTCGCGCATTCTTCTTGGAACATCAATCGCTTCATATGATGCTTCTTCCCTGTGGAACCCATGGTTCCTTTAAATGGAGAAGCGAAAAGCGCTTCACCGTTTTTCTCCATTCTTATTGTTCATTTCCTTGCGCTCCTTATTGTGGAGTACTGCAAGGAGGAATTTCCCCACTGTCTTTCCTCATCTGTTCAGTATGGGAAGCCTCACGCTATTCTGTCTCCATCTCTCTATCTCATCTTAAGTCAGTATCGTGAAACGAAATAAATTACTTTACACATTACTTTCTGAAGGAGTTAATTATTAACTAAGAGTTAATTTCTTCTCTACTTTGTCCCAGGCACCTCTTTTTGGTACTCGATCTTCTGCTTATATCCCATGATTTTCACAACCATGGCATTCCACTTTGAGTCAGAACTCAACATGAACTTTTCAACACTTTCGCTATCTATTTCTTTCAGCCATACCTTATTTCCCGCGTATTACACTCTCCACAGAACCAGCAAACTTCCATTTCAAAAATGAAACTTTTGACAACACACCCCAACTCAACTCAATCCAACCCAACCCAACTCAATGGCACCATTTAACCCTAGGACTACCAACAACATTGCGTATTACTACTTACCGCACGGGTCCATTAGACCCTGTATTACTATATGTTAAGTTTGCACAAGTTGATCTTATTTTTCTGTCTTATGAAGATGGACAAACATCACATATCTTCATCTTTCTTGACATCACACAACTAGTAGATGCGTCAGCAGTAACTTCTTCATCTACTTCTGGTTCTTCTGGGTCCTTGTACTCTATTAGATCCTTTCCTAGTTCAATTAGAAAGTTTCTTCTTTTTTTTAAATCATGAGCTAAATTAGGTTTCAAGAGCTTCCATAGTATGTATGTGTTCATAGAGTTGATGTCTATCATGTTATAAAAACGACAAGCGACTATCTCCTTGTCATCCTTTTCACGGTATATGCTTGTGTCATTTTGTGACTTTGTTTTGTTGTAGTCCAGGATTACTTGAGGTTTGTTTTTTTTCCATTACCAACATTTTTATCACTGTGCAAAGTACTCAGCAACGTTACAAGTTAGCCTTTGTTTGGGCAATACGAAATAGTCATAACATATTTTTATGAATTGTACCAACTAATGTTAGGTTTTTTGATGACAAATATTTTCCAAGATTATATGAAGTAAAAAGATTTGTCGCATTTCTTCTAGAGTGTTCAATTTCATCTGCTTATTATTACCTCGGTTCTTGTTTCTTTCGTTACCCTGCTTTTCAGGGTAAATCTCCAGTTTCCATGAATAGCTTGTTATACTATCGCAAATGGCCCAAAATTTTATCCCATATAGTCCGTGTTTTGATGAAAACAAAATTTGTTCATCAACCGTCATACACCAATTTGGAACATATTCTCGCAAATACGTTTCCCACAACTCAAGGCATTCCAGTATTGGTACTATTTTGTCGTTACATTTTCTTCGTCTTTACGTTGCATCGTCGAATCTAAGTACACGAAACATATTTTGAAACATATTTCGAGCAATAATAGCACGAAAGATTTTTCGACCAATGTTTTTGCTCCACAGTTGTTTTGTCCACAGTTGAGCCTCATTATAAGATTTTTACACACCAATTAATATCAAAACTCCGATCAATTTCTTCAATTCTTGTATATCCACTATTTTTCAATTTTCGCCGAAAACTGCTTTTCCTTCTCTATTTGTCCACATTAGGAAAATTTCAAGAAAAGTATTACGAAAATATATCAAAAAAGTTCTTCTTTTTTGCAGGTATATCAATCTGGCAATTTGCAAATCGTGTTGTGATTTAACGTTCTCGTAAATGAGGTAATATTTGATTTTGGTACCAAACAACTTGTTGGATATAAAAGAATTAACTCCAACCGGATTTATATTGTGGTCATCATCACTGTTCTTATCAGATTCTTGGCTATCTGATTCTTCTGTTACACTTACATCACTTCCATCGACGAGGCCCTGGACTGCATCTACCTCCCCATCATTATCTGAAGCTTCATCCGCTATTATCTTCAATGTCACACATTTTGACGCGTACATCTCTAGGTTAGGGTTCAAAAATCAGTTTATTTGTTTCCCTTTTCATTCTACTCTATGTCTATGAATGTCTGAAACTCCCAAAAAGAAACTTTAATTACAAAAAATCATTCGCAAATGAAACATTTTATCGAAATCAATGGTTCTCTTTGTATTATCAAAGGAGAGCTTTGCTATAAATGCATTCATTATACTAGATAATAATGTCTGCAGTACATATGACACACTGAAGCTTTTACTAGCTTTTTCGCTTTTAAAATTGTTTGTCCCAGCATTTTCATGGAGAGCTATCTAATTTGCTGCCGTATAATACCGATCGATTTTTTTTAATTGTTGGATGGAAAATGAATGGCGTCATAAGGTTCAAGATAATGAAACGAATGCTCCCGTTTTTATACAAAATTTAAAAGAATTGTCGCTTTAAGTATAGTATTAGTGCTACTTTTACTTCACTTGAATTATACAGGGTGGAAAAATCCAACCCAATCCAATCCTGTCACTAGAATTGTCACTATGAGATTTAAGAGTTAGATCTAATGATATAAAATTGGAATTTAGACTAAACCTAGAAGTTGAAAGATTCGAATTTAGCCGTGCATCTGTTAATTCCAATTAGTGAATCCTTTACCAATTCGAACTACAACGGACAAAATGCAAATTTGTAGGTTTAATCTTTGTTCAGATTACAAGAATTCGGATTTGTGAGTGTACGAATTAGCGAAGCTTTTCTGTAACATGTAAAATATAGCATTTAATTTACATCTAACTTCGCATAGGTTGAAAACTTCCTTACTAACTTTGTGTATCCGCCTCCAAGTTAAAACTACAATTTACTTTTGTCGCGATTTAATACTTCTTCGTTAAGGCAACAAGATTTAGATTGTATTTAACCGGTTGGTATTATTCGTTATGTCAGAATTAAACGTGTATACTCATATTTCATGCTTATAACAGTTGCACAATTCTTTTATATTATTCCCACTTTTACATTATCTTTAATCCCTAGGCATAGTGCTGAAACTTACTATTAATCACGACTTAACAGAGATGTCATATCTTATTTAAGTTGTATTTATTTTTTTAGAATTATTTGAGCTTGACCACAATTTTAATGAATCGAAATCAATTTAGTAACCAGGAGATATTAAAGCGAAGGTCCTTTTTAACCAAATTTTGACATTTCCATCAATAAAACGTATTCAGATCAGATTAAAATTTTAGAATAACGTTTTATGCTGGAACATTTGTTTTATGAAGATTTAAAACCTATCTATAGCCAGAGATATAATGTGTTTCCAGCGATACGAAGCAAATTTTCCGGAGCACACCTCGGTATTATAAGGTAGGTCATAAATCTGCCGGTACAAGGCACGCAGAAGTGCAAAATTCAATATGGAGGTGGAACGGGAGAGGTCGGCGTAGATCCGGCTTAATAGACGAATGTTTGCGCGCATCTGGAACCGTTTTGAAAAAAACACTTTTCCGCTTCCTGTGCATTTTTCGCTTCCTCCTCTTTCTCCGTCGCGCCTTTCAATCGACGTGCTAAACTCATATTCCGAATATCGACCAGCTTACGGGCGCCATATGAATATTTATCACCGCACGTTTACCAATTTGGAATGCGGTGTAGCGAAATCGTGATAGATGGCACGGCGTCGTGGTTATTTTAAGGTATCCTCGGAAGTGGATTGAAATTTTCCGACAAAATCGAGTTACGTCTACAAAATTCAATAGAGAATAACAAAAATCTAAAACGGTTAAAGTTTTTAGTTTCAAAGATTCATATCCGGAACGTTTCAATATAGGAAATCCAAACCTCATTATCATGGACGCAAAGCTTTACCATTACCTTTACGGGGTAAAGGATCAGTCTTTCATCAAAGGCTCAATCTGGTATTGACAGACGAACACGATCGAACCCGGAGGGCATACGATACGTTCAAAACATTTATAACTACGCAACCAACGTGATCATAAGGCACCAAAACGCCACGTTTGTTGTCTATTGATTTCTCACATCGTCCTTGTACCAATTTTCGTACTTTACTATATTATATATTCCTTTGATAATATGTTATAAGAATTGATCAATTATCATTAATATATTAAGTATGTACATAAGCTTAAAGGAGGAAAATTATATATAGAATAATATATACATACATAAGCTAACTTTCACATGAAATCCACTAGAATTCAAACTGAAGTTTTGAAATTTTGATACAATAATGCTTTGTGTCAACTAAGAAATGTTGCAAGTTTCATCTTTCAATCTGAAGGGTCACACTCCAGTTGCTTGGATATGGTCCATATGGTAGGAAAAAGGTATTCAGAGATGCCGCCCGAAGAAGCATCATACATAAAGATCGACCCCTGAAGGCGGATGGTCACTGGAAATCGATTTGAATAAAAGAAAACTAAAGACTTTCTTTCTTTGGGCTTCATTTATACCGTCCTTACCTTCAGCCTCCATTAACACCTCCCCATAAAGCAGCCAAACTTCCATGGTGTCAATAACTGCAAGGATAGATTTAACAATGGATTGATATCGACTTCAGTTATGGGTGAATGACGGTCCGGAAGGATTCGGTAACATCGAGGGGAAGGACGGAATTTGGAGTTCGCTTAAAGACGAGACACAGCCTAACACTTGACATTATGGAGGTTGCACTAGAGGTTGCATGGAACGAGATATCCCAGGAGGGCATCGACCACTTAATAGAGATAACGGGTACAAGAGTTAATGAGATACCACCCAACAATAGCTGTTTCTAAAAAAATGTTTCTTTTTTCAAATAATAAATCATTATTTCACCGAAGTTTAAAAATTGTAGTCTAATAATGGGTGATGTACTTCATGTGAAAGTGAGTGTAGTTGGATTGCATTTTAATTTGTGAATACAAAAGTGAAAGATCCATTCAGAAATCTTTTTGTGGTATCCCTGAAATGAAACGTCGCTCAAAACTCCTGATGCTATTTGTAATCGCGACTTTCAACTTCGATCTTGCTGCCAAAGAAGCCGAGAAGCGGGTCCAATTGAATTTATGGCTTTTGTGAGGTCGGGGCGTCGTTTTCTTGCTTATAAAACCGGAGTCGCCCTGTTTCTTCTGGTCTGATGGTGTTTTTAATTGCCACCGGAGAGCTTCTTGAAAATATTGCTACTCTATCTAATTAGGGTCTTATTTTGTATATTTTTTTAAGGGCAGAAACCTCGAACTGTATTGTTATTTTTTTTATTTTCTTCTTGTTTATTCTTTTGTAGTGAAATGAGACGGGTTAGAAACGGAGGTGTGCATAATTTAGGCCGCGACCTTTTTATAAATAGCGGGAGGGGTTGCGTTTTAAATATTTTTGCATTTTCCAGTGCGCCGCGTCGGGCGAATTTATTCACACTTAGCAGCTGTTTCTTTTGTAATTTTAATCGGACCCCGTTAATCCGAGCTGGTAACGACCGCGTGGGCGGCACCCTGTACAGAACGAGTAGTAGCAGGTGAGCACGCGATGGACGGACAGATACAGTTCCAAAGGCAATAAATCCGGCTGCCAACGGCAGAGCATCGTTCCAGTTGTTGTGCTCGTTCGTGCACGTTCACCCCACTTCGCTTTCGTGTTTCACTTCCTGATACTATTTGACTATCGGATGTCAGGGTGAACATTAAGCTGTCTTGTTAACTTTGCTGTATAATTCAACCACGCAAAATTTTCTTTTTCATGGCTGAAGCCAATTAATATCACCACCTTCAAGCATCTTCCTTTCAATCAGTTAATCACTGTTTTTAGAAATTTCAGATTCATTAAGAAAAACAACTCAATTACAAGTTTTTTTAAATAATTTCCTAAAATCCAATCTAAGTAGTTGTTATAACCGCCATTAAAGGGCTTCATTAGAAGCTAACCCCTGTTATTTACGCTTCCCGAAATAAAACATCACTGCTCTCCATAGTTTACAGCCGGAAACGGATTGTCCGACCCCCTTTTGTGCATCTTTAATTAACAATTAAAACTTTACAACCAACGCCCCCCGATAACGCGTATACACCCAACACCAATATGCTTCATACTAAAACACCTTTTTCTTTTTAGTTCCAGGTAAGAAGTCAAAAGCGACCGTAAAACCACATCGTAATTGTAAGTATAAGATTTAATACCGTAATGGTATTAAAACGTCGCGTTCGTAAGTATGATTCCTGAGGATGATGGCATACTTTGAAGTCGACGTATTACACTTTGGACCAAAGTAATATAGGCATTGAACGAGCTTAATAAGGGGCTTTATGGCAAAATCATAGTTCAAGTTACTTTAGTATTCCGTTTTTAGTTGGTAGTTAAGTAGAAGTGGCGATTTGGGGTGTGTAATCATATTTAATGTAAAGTAGATACTTACTCGCTGGTACTTTTACACATACATGATTTATTAACTTTGGTGATGTCAAAGAAATTAATAAATATGAGATGGAATTGAAAAGCAGAATATTCGGATTAAATATAGTTTCAAACTAAATGCTTTACTAATTTTTTTATCTTTATTACCAATAAAGTATAATCTCGTAATCAGGATTGGCAACACAACTTAATAACTTCTAAAATTTTGCATAACCGTTTGACATCACTATCTTGATCACAATGCTGATGAGAATATATCGGCTTAGGATCATTGATCCTATTGGGGACGAATAATTCCATTAACTTAGCAATATGCACAAAATGCAAATAGGAAGTCTGCTTCTCACTTAAAACATAATAAAATGTCAAAAAAGAAAATTGGATGAAGTTAATTAATCCGTTGTCACATCCTGTTTGTTAAGCTTAGTATATTATCACTAATTAATTTATTTTTTAATTTTCGGGGCCTCAGCTCAAAATAAGTGGGGTAATTAAAAATATTTACTAACGAATAACCTTAACTAAGTGTCGTGTCAAGTTAATACTTTAATTAAAATTAATGGTCGCTCTTGATATATTTTATAACAACGTCAAGTCTTTATTTCATAGCTGATCCTAATAGTAAAATATAACGGCTTAGAAATAGTTTTGTTCAAGTTTTCTAATGAGATACACAAATAATAATCATCACAAGACTGGCGGCCGACGTCTTAAAAATGGGACGAGAATAGTTTTTAATTACGAACAATATTTGGGGCAACCGACGTCTTTTGATTGTAAGATATTCATATATGCATAAGAAATCATCTCCCCAAGTATTGTTCGTGATTAAGAAGTATTTTCGGCCGACGTCTTCGAAGTCGGCCGCCCAAGACTTGAAAAGGCATGGAGGACAACTTTTATTGAAAACCAACCCAACTAAATAAACAATAATAATAAGCTATATACAAGCTATAAACATCAAAAAAAGACTTAAAATAATTAATTGGATCCCATCTTTCTCGAATAAAAGTGACCTTATTGTATATTGACATCATTTGGAGTCGTATGAATTTATTGATGTAAAGAACCTCATTTGTATTGCTTCTAAATGATTGTGCATTACTAAAAAATTCATGGTCTTAGTAATTTGTCTGATGACAACGTTATAAGTTTGAGGACAACTTAAAAAACTTTTAGATTTAATAATTTGTCTGATTAAAACTTTATATATTCTTTTTATATATTTATATATTCATTGTAAATAGCATTTCAAAATGTATTGGTTTCATAAAAATGGCACTAATCATCTTCGTATTCTTCCAAATGCTTAAAGACTTCTTAGAAGTTTTATGAATCAACTAAATTTTCTGATTAAAACCTTGTCTAGCTCTTGCAATACCCTCAAAATATTCAAGGGCTAACTTAACTTTAAGTGCCACTTACTGGTCAAAGGACCAAGCAACAACTATAAAAGAAGATTTCCATATTATGTCAAACAAATTGGAAGTAATAACTTATGACATGGAGAATGTTTCATGCCAAAGCTCCTAACCAATATTATTTGTTGCAAAAGACAACTTTTTATCTATAATGAATGCATCCATTCAGGTTCTATAAATACCTTATTGAGGAAGGTGGAGGAGCTTCACACATTTTTTACATTTAACCTATTAAAATTTCTTCCAGTACTGATCAAAAAAACAAAAATTTGCCTTTACAAAAAAGGCATAACATTTATCATAACACAAAGTATGGGGCAGACTTATACATGTGAAAAAGTACAGATGTTATACATAAAATATTTTTTTTAACTAAGGTATGGAAATAAATTGGTATAGTTAAGTATCTGATCGGCAATAAAATTGTATCTGCGATATCTATATTCAAGGTTCAAGAAGAAATCATTCACTGAACTAAAATTAGAACTAATACTACAACTATTACTAGGACTAATACATACTAGAACTGAAACTGAAGGCTTTCTGATTTTGCAGTGCGTCATCCAAAAAGATGTTTGATGTTTTGTATGTCCTATTGCAACCTTCTTCAAAAACTGACTCAATTGATTCGAATAGTTCATTTGTACCAATTGGTTCAAAAACTGGAAACTGTATCCATGAACCAATGATAATTTAAATGGTTAATTTGAATCTGAAGAAGGTTGCAACAAGATATCCAAAAATGCAACTATTTTTTAATGATTTAATGAAAGATGGACGGCAAAACCCGAATGCTTCTAGTTTTAGCTCAAGTATTAGTAGTATTGCATCTTTTGAAAATATGTTTGACGTTTGGAATAACACTTTGCAACGTTCTTCAAAAGCTGGTTCAATTAAACCATTCGATGAATTCTGAAGAACATCCAATGTTCTTCAGAATTCAAACAACATTCGGTTGCAACATAGGATCCGAAACGTCGAACATTTTCTCAAAAGACGTACGAAATAATCCAAAACCATCCAGGTTTAGTTCTGGTATTGATCCTAATAATGATTCTACTGTTAGTATCTCGCAACATTTTTTTTGTAATTTTTGACCATAATCAAAACATTGTTGTCAAAACATGATTGCAAATGTATCATTCCAATACCAGAAAAATAAATAACAAAATGAGGAACAAAATTAAATTGTATATTTTAAATGACTTTAAACATGTTGTTTCATCGTACAAGAAATTGTTTACAGTTCACGAAATGGAAATATATCACTTTGAGAATAGTTTTTAATTACGAACAATATTTGGGGCAACCGACGTCTTTTGATTGTAAGATATTCATATATGCATAAGAAATAATCTCCCCAAGTGTTGTTCGTGATTAAGAAGTATTTTCGGCCGACGTCTTCGAAGTCGGCCGCCCAAGACTTGAAAAGGCATGGAGGACAACTTTTATTGAAAACCAACCCAACTAAATAAACAATAATAATAAGCCATATACAAGCTATAAACATCAAAAAAAGACTTAAAATAATTAATTGGATCCCATCTTTCTCGAATAAAAGTGACCTTATTGTACATTGACATCATTTGGAGTCGTATGAATTTATTGATGTCAAGAAGCTCATTTGTATTGCTTCTAAATGATTGTACATTACTAAAAAATTCATGGTCTTAGTAATTTGTCTGATTAAAACGTTATAAGTTTGAGGACAACTTAAAAAACTTTTAGATTTAATAATTTGTCTGATTAAAACTTTATATATCATTGTAAATAGCATTTCAAAATGTATTGGTTTCATAAAAATGGCACTAATCATCTTCGTATTCTTCCAAATGCTTAAAGACTTCTTAGAAGTTTTATGAATCAACTAAATTTTCTGATTAAAACCTTGTCTAGCTCTTGCAATACCCTCAAAATATCCAAGGGCTAACTTAACCTTAAGTGCCACTTACTGGTCAAAAGACCAAGCGACAACTATAAAAGAAGATTTCCATATTATGTCAAACAAATTGGAAGTAATAACTTATGACATGGAGAAAGTTTCGTGCCAAAGCTCCTAACCAATATTATTTGTTGCAAAAGACAACTTTTTATCTATAATGAATGCATCCATTCAGGTTCTACAAAAACCTTATTGAGGAAGGTGGAGGAGCTTCACACATTTTTTACATTTCATCTTATAAAATTTCTTCCAGTACTGATCAAAAAAACAAAACTCTGCCTTTACAAAAAAGGCATAACATTTATCATAACACAAAGTATGGGGCAGACTTATACATGTGAAAAAGTACAGATGTTATACATAAAATATTTTTTTTAACTAAGGTATGGAAATAAATTGGTATAGTTAAGTATCTGATCGGCAATAAAATTGTATCTGCGATATCTATTTTCAGGGTTCAAGAAGAAATCATTCACTGAACTAAAATTAGAACTAATACTACAACTATTACTAGGACTAATACATACTAGAACTGAAACTGACGGCTTTCTGATTTTGTAGTGCGTCATCCAAAAAGATGTTTGATGTTTTGTATGTCCTATTGCAACCTTCTTCAAAAACTGACTCAATTGATTCGAATAGTTCATTTGTACCAATTGGTTCAAAAACTGGAAACTGTATCCATGAACCAATGATAATTTAAATGGTTAATTTGAATCTGAAGAAGGTTGCAACAAGATATCCAAAAATGCAACTATTTTTTAATGATTTAATGAAAGATGGACGGCAAAACCCGAATGCTTCTAGTTTTAGCTCAAGTATTAGTAGTATTGCATCTTTTGAAAATATGTTTGACGTTTGGAATAACACTTTGCAACGTTCTTCAAAAGCTGGTTCAATTAAACCATTCGATGAATTCTGAAGAACATCCAATGTTCTTCAGAATTCAAACAACATTCGGTTGCAACATAGGATCCGAAACGTCGAACATTTTCTCAAAAGACGTACGAAATAATCCAAAACCATCCAGGTTTAGTTCTGGTATTGATCCTAATAATGATTCTACTGTTAGTATCTCGCAACATTTTTTTTGTAATTTTTGACCATAATCAAAACATTGTTGTCAAAACATGATTGCAAATGTATCATTCCAATACCAGAAAAATAAATAACAAAATGAGGAACAAAATTAAATTGTATATTTTAAATGACTTTAAACATGTTGTTTCATCGTACAAGAAATTGTTTACAGTTCACGAAATGGAAATATATCACTTTGAGAATAGTTTTTAATTACGAACAATATTTGGGGCAACCGACGTCTTTTGATTGTAAGATATTCATATATGCATAAGAAATAATCTCCCCAAGTGTTGTTCGTGATTAAGAAGTATTTTCGGCCGACGTCTTCGAAGTCGGCCGCCCAAGACTTGAAAAGGCATGGAGGACAACTTTTATTGAAAACCAACCCAACTAAATAAACAATAATAATAAGCCATATACAAGCTATAAACATCAAAAAAAGACTTAAAATAATTAATTGGATCCCATCTTTCTCGAATAAAAGTGACCTTATTGTACATTGACATCATTTGGAGTCGTATGAATTTATTGATGTCAAGAAGCTCATTTGTATTGCTTCTAAATGATTGTACATTACTAAAAAATTCATGGTCTTAGTAATTTGTCTGATTAAAACGTTATAAGTTTGAGGACAACTTAAAAAACTTTTAGATTTAATAATTTGTCTGATTAAAACTTTATATATCATTGTAAATAGCATTTCAAAATGTATTGGTTTCATAAAAATGGCACTAATCATCTTCGTATTCTTCCAAATGCTTAAAGACTTCTTAGAAGTTTTATGAATCAACTAAATTTTCTGATTAAAACCTTGTCTAGCTCTTGCAATACCCTCAAAATATCCAAGGGCTAACTTAACTTTAAGTGCCACTTACTGGTCAAAAGACCAAGCGACAACTATAAAAGAAGATTTCCATATTATGTCAAACAAATTGGAAGTAATAACTTATGACATGGAGAAAGTTTCGTGCCAAAGCTCCTAACCAATATTATTTGTTGCAAAAGACAACTTTTTATCTATAATGAATGCATCCATTCAGGTTCTACAAAAACCTTATTGAGGAAGGTGGAGGAGCTTCACACATTTTTTACATTTCATCTTATAAAATTTCTTCCAGTACTGATCAAAAAAACAAAAATCTGCCTTTACAAAAAAGGCATAACATTTATCATAACACAAAGTATGGGGCAGACTTATACATGTGAAAAAGTACAGATGTTATACATAAAATATTTTTTTTAACTAAGGTATGGAAATAAATTGGTATAGTTAAGTATCTGATCGGCAATAAAATTGTATCTGCGATATCTATTTTCAGGGTTCAAGAAGAAATCATTCACTGAACTAAAATTAGAACTAATACTACAACTATTACTAGGACTAATACATACTAGAACTGAAACTGACGGCTTTCTGATTTTGTAGTGCGTCATCCAAAAAGATGTTTGATGTTTTGTATGTCCTATTGCAACCTTCTTCAGAAACTGACTCAATTGATTCGAATAGTTGATTTGTACCAATTGGTTCAAAAACTGGAAACTGTTTCCATGAACCAATGATGATTTAAATGGTTAATTTGAATCTGAAGAAGGTTGCAACAAGATATCCAAAAATGCAACTATTTTTTAATGATTTAATGAAAGATGGACGGCAAAACCCGAATGCTTCTAGTTTTAGCTCAAGTATTAGTAGTATTGCATCTTTTGAAAATATGTTTGACGTTTGGAATAACACTTTGCAATGTTCTTCAAAAGCTGGTTCAATTGAACCATTCGATGAATTCTGAAGAACACTGGATTACAACATTCGGTTGCAACATAGGATCCGAAACGTCGAACATTTTCTCAAAAGACGTACGAAATAATCCAAAAGCATCCAGGTTTAGTTCTGGTATTGATCCTAATAATGATTCTACTGTTAGTATCTCGCAACATTTTTTTTTGTAATTTCTGACCATAATCGTTGGTCAAAACATAATTGTAAATATATCATTCCAATACCAGAAAAATAAATAACAAAATGAGGAACAAAATTAAATTGTTTATTTTAAATGACTTTAAACATGTTGTTTCATCGTGCAAGAAATTGTTTACAGTTTGTAAGTGTACAGGATATCGAAAAATCCATTACCAACAGGAAAGTAACTTTAATGGGCAAAAAGGCTATTTGGTTAACTGCCAGAACCGTCGAAATAAATCCCAACATATATAAAATCTTTTTGAAGGATTCCCATCAAGGTGATAATTATCATGAAATTGATATCACTAAGGGGGCACGAGAAAGGTCTTCCACTAGTGATCTCTGGGCAAAGTTGAATATTTTTTATCCTGAAGGGAAAAAATCTCTTTCCCTAGTGCCTAAAGTCGCTAAAATATTTTATCGAAACTTAAAACCCGGCTATTATGAATGATGAACTAAAATAAAGATTTAATTAATTAAATTTTAATAAAGACGCGTTCTGTTATATAATAAAATCTTTTTTTGGAAAATTAATATATTGAGTTTCATAATTAATCAAAAAGGATCCCAACGCCAAAAAGGGGTGTCTTTATTTTTATTAGTAATTATTCCAAAACTTAAATTTGATGCTTGGTTCCATTTTGATAAACGATAATCTCCAGGTTATTCTAAAAAGTAGGTAATTCCAGAAAATGTGTTGGTTTTATAGGAAATGGAACCAACATGTTTCATATAATATCTAAATAAATTTAATAAATATAATTTTATAACTTAATAAATGGTTGCAATAATCTGTCTCATGATTCATGATACAAGGAATATAAAGTAGGATATTGAACCATTCGAAAATGTGATCATTCTGCGCATGACGTCATAAAGAGAGTAATTTTGGCGGCAATTACGAAATTTTGATAAATATAACTAACTACCCAAACGTGATCTGTCTATTTTACATAATATCATCCTACTTATATCTATAGATCGCCGATATCTTCAGATTCTTTTTCTTCTTTTTTTGTAGCTTTTGATTATCAGTCACTAGTGGACATAAATACGTTCTGCTTAAAAGACTATCAGCACCAATTTCTAATATTGTTAGAAATAGTTTCGTAGTCTGTATTTAAATTATAAAGGGTTTGGGCGATTATGATGATTGCATTAAGGTAAGTAATTATATCATTTAATTTATCAGTTTAACTTTGTTATCTAGTTGAGAAGATGACATTAATAACATTCCTTTAACCAAACTTGCCTTCATAGTCTGTGATATTTCTGAAAGAATGGCCTTTAGGTTTTCTAATGACAAACCAAATGCAGATGCATCATGCTTCACAGTTTCTGACTTTTCTGAAAGAATGGCCTTTTGTTTTTCTAATGACAAACCAAATACAGATGCTTTTTGTAGGTCCGTTTGTTGTCCTTATATTACTTCTTCTACTCTACATTTTGTTAAATTACAATCATAATTAAAGAAACTGAGTTGCTTCCAGTAGCAAATTAAACTTCTTATTATGTAAACTTGTCCATAATTATATGGCGGTAATAACTCGTGATTGCTTTTATCGCAACAATATGCTCGTCATATTTTCATCTAATCAAATGAAAATTCGTATATTTTTTCTTGGCTTGATACTTCTTTTTTGCTAATGACATCGCTAACATTAAAGTTGAACCTGGTAAGAATGTCAGCGATAACATCTGGGCACAGATGAATAAATACACCCACTTTCACATGAGATACACTAATCATTAATGATCTTGTTCCATGCAACCTCTAGATGTTATCGAAGATCATACAGATTCTCAGGCGGCCTCAGATACTTGTCTTAATCGATCACCCATTATATCCCAAACATGTCCCATCGACGAGAAGTCCGGTAACTGTACAAGCCAAAATTTGCAATCTAACCTGCTCCAGAAACCTTCTTATAACGACAGCAGTATGGAATGTTGCATTATTATGTTGAAAAGTGCCATTCGACATTCAGTACATATCGTTCTCCAAACCATCACCCCAGTGTTAAGGCTGTGTGGAGTCTTTGCAGGAACTCCAGATTTTATTTTATCCCTCGATATCGCCGCACCAATCTACACCATCGTTCACCCATAAACAAAAACTTGATTCATCACTGAAGAAGATATCATTCATAAACCTACTCTTACTGTTCTTGACACCATGCAAATCTGCTTGTAAGAAATTTGTCTGTAAAACACAGCAAATCGATTACGATTTACGAATACGATTTGTTGTATGAAATCGATCTCTGATAACCATCTGTCTAAAGTTTTTAATACCGATACTTGGGTATTCCAAGTACCGGGATCTGCGATGAATTATGAGCAGTATTTAAAACCGGTATTTTGAGGTATTTTGATATTAGTATTATTTCTCAAATAATTACAAAAAACAAGTTTAATTTTGCTATCTACTCATTACCACAACAGTATCTGGCCACCAACTTCTTCCTTTTCTCACTTCCTTCCTTCACAAGGTATTTTAGAAACTGCTCTGTAATTATCCAATAACTGTAATTAGAACTATATCTTTCATTGTATCTTTGCTCTCTTCATCAGCATTACTGAACGACCCTATCCCTGTTGTTTATCTCTCCCCAGTAATTAACAATACACTGTGTTAAATAATTATCGTAACCTACGACACGTTGTAATGTTGGTTATCTATCTCATTGTGTAGTGGTAACGGCGATATTTTTAAATTACTAACCAGATTTTAACCAGATGTTGACAGCAGATCGAACGTTATTAGGTTATTATTGTTGCGATTGTCATATGCTTTGTGTGTTTCCGGATTTTCTTTATTCTTTAACCATTTTTTGCTGCCTTTATATTTCTCCAAACAGTTCTTCTTAGAGCTATCGTTGTTTCTAGCGATTGATTTAAGCGGTAAGTCAATAAACAAATTAAAATATAGAAAACGTTCAATGAGAATTTCTTTCAGAGTTTTTTTTCTTTCGTTATGACGTTCACACCGGAACATGATGCCTTTATTTTAATGGCACATTTTAATATTAATTATGTTATGTTTACAATTTGTCCATGACAATAATACCAAATTCTTTGATTGTCGTAGCCGGATATAAATTTTTTACGACATTTGAACAAAAGAAGATCATTTTTACAGTCGTTAATTGCTTCAAAAGTCAAGTTTTAATAGCATTTTTCGAAAATATTATTTCAAATAATAGGAATATTCGTCACGTTGCAATACCAATACTGTGATATTGGTTGCCTAGATTTCGGGTACGATAATTAGTTAACACACTGTACAAAACAATTTATCATAACACAACCCATTTTTTACGAGGTTTGTAAATATCTGGTATACATCTGGGTTTGGGATGCTACTCATCGACCCATTAATAACTCCTTTCCACGCTTTTTTCTGGAAATATCCTTTCGGGCTTTCTTCAGAACCTCCATCTCAGTTGCTCCTTGAAAAAACCTCGACGCGCATCATCCGTACCAAGAAATATATCTCTCAGCCTTTTAAAGGCGTCTTTATGATAGGATATCTGACTGAAGAAGGTATATGAATCCCATCCTGTCATCCAGTTATATATCTAGCAACTTGTCATAAAAGGCCATTCATTCGTATCTCCCTTAACCTGATAAGTTAGGATCTTATTATATAGGGCTAACATGAGTAACTACAATAGCGTTGGCTTGATTTTCTCTATTTCGTCGACCTCCACACATCAGCTTTTTTCCGCCCTTTGTCCGTGTGTTGAACGCATGATTCTATTTAAGGCATTGATATGCATCTTATTTTTTAAGAAGTATTGTTTTTATAGAAAATGCCACCAATTGATGTCATTTTGTTTATAATCAATAACTTACATATTTAATAACTTACAAACTTGATGTTTACAATGACTTTGATAGTATATCATCATTTATATTCTTTAGTTTTTTCAGTGTAAATTTTGAAATTTCTCAAGTACACAATTAACACAAATACTATTCGACTGCCCTATTTATTCGGAAATTTGTAGTTTCCTCTCGGTAGACCGTGACAAAATTACGAATCCTGCTCCTCAATGTCTAAAACAAACAGCAGCCGTGCGTTGCTTATAGTTCCAAGAGTTGCCGTCGTGACGGAGAATACAGCATCGACGTTGTTGTGTTTTCCTAGCTTGGGATCCACGCCGAACGTAGGAAAATCGTTTTAATTTGTTCTGGAAATTAACGAGTCGACCGAAACACAGCAAAGACATTAAGTCTAAAATCGAAAATTCAAGCGTTCTCCTCTTTCTGGCGACACAATGTTTTTAATAATTGACAGGGAAGTAATCACCGGACTAGTTACCGAAAGCCAGATGAAACATCTGCATCCGTACGCCTCAATTAGTCCTGACGTTTTAATACGGAACTTTGCAGGTTCGGATTGGAGTTTGTTGCACAACTGTTACAGCGCCGTGCGCCGGTCGACGCCGCAACTCGAGCGATGACCATTATCGGGACCGGACTGGACCGGGCACGATTTCCACTGGAACTTCCCTAACAACCTCCTGACACAACTGCGATCCACTTGTTATTGCTTTTGTAATTTGTTTCTGAAACGAAATCAAGAATAAATGATAACATTTTTAGTTCTACATCTTTTCTAATTCCATTTCATTCGTTTAAATTGTTCCGGTACGGCTCTGTACGTTTACATTTTGTGAACCACTTATTGCGAATGAACCTGCAACGAAAACCTGTTGGCGATGTTTTATCATTAACCTCGACGTTTCCATTCAAATTGCGATTGTTTCACATTCTATTACGACAATTCTGATTCGAGGTCGAATAAATAACTTTAATTAGTTAAGGTAATTTAAAACTAATACTATTAATACTGGATCGGTCTCATAGTCCTAGTATGGATTCAAGTATGTATATTGGACATTCAACCAGAATGACCAATATACCACAAAGCTGTAATGAGCGAGGTCTTCCTAAAACTTTTTTATAGCTCCGTTAGTATCAAGCCAATGTTACTGAAAACGTCTTCAATATTACGTTCTACCTTACTACGATTACCTTGTTGTACAGCGTTGTAGAATACTAGCATTCCATAAATTGCAGCTCTGATTTATTTATTTTGTATAAATTGTTCAACAACTTCTTGGATGTTTCTTCCTTGTCAAACGCATGGAAGATTATTGTTAAGGATTGGTCATTTATCGTAACTCTCCTTTAGTCCGGATAATGAACACGCACGACTCTCACTGTTATGTGGATATTTTTTTGCGATTAAAGCGAGTATTTGCGAGGCGATTATTGCGAGGCAAGGTTATTGCATGGTCCTGTTATTGTGCCGAATTGTCGTTTGATAATATTTGTTTTTATTGCTAGAGGATGCCGCTATTGAATAAAGTAGAATATTTCTCTAGTTGTACAGCTATAATCAAAGAACCAGTGTAATGCTCAAGATGAATAAAAAACAGGCCAAGTTTGTTAAGGATTTGGAGTTTATCGCTGTGTTTCAACTCAAAACTCTATCCAACACTCCTTGGGATAAGTAAGTTTTAAGTACCTATTATAGTAGTAAGACACTTATTTGTTCAGTTTTAAAGTACAAACCTCCGCATTTGAAGAAGGCATAATGTTTTTTCTAAGGTGTTTCTTAACTTTTACGTAACAGGAGAAATTTTGGATTATGGATTAATCCCAGATGTTTACCTGATATCTACGAGGATCATTGGAGACCGTAACACTGAATCAATTCCAGCTCCAGGTTGAGTGAATCATTTTCCATGTGTAATTGCCAATTTTACTAACCAGAATGAGAGAGCTCAAAATCAAGATTGGACGGTTCAAGTGGCAAGCTCAACCAAGGACATCGCATTGGATAAAGCGCATTGTACTGATTTTTGCGAGATATTGTTAAAATAATGTGTCTCAATTTGTTAAAATTCATGATCAAAACCGAGTATAAAATAGAAAACCACTCTTGATCATACCTGGAGCCAAGAATTAGGCGATTTTCTCGCCCGTTTTTCTTCTTAAAGGCAATACCACCACCTAACAAACACTTTTATGCCTGTATAGCCCCAGCATTATCAAGATTCTCCGAAAATTCCATGACCTTCATGGAATTTTACTACAGCTTATGGACGCATATAAAAATCCCATTACGGATCCTGAAATGACGAACGCTATTCTGAGATAGATCTGCATAATTTCTTTTGCAGACACAGAACTTAGGCCAATCAATTGGTTCAACAAGGCCAAAAAGTGCCTTGGTATGACATAGTGAATTGATGGATCGCATAGATTTTGAAGGTATGATAGCATCGTTAAACGCTTTTAATTAAGAAAGGACAAGCTAACACCCAAGTAATCACCTAACCTTGGGTAAGGCTAATAAAAAATGAGTACCTCAGTGATTACTCATCCAAATACAACACTCTCGTTATCGTGATATGTAGTCAATTGTGATTTGAAAGATAAACTCCTGAGCATTTCTCAAATAAGCGAGGTGAGGGAAAATAAACTGATATGTGAATAAGCTCTTCAAATTGTTCAAGGCATTAAAGAGGTCTATCTGAAAGCTCCACTAGAGTACAGCTTCCAACCAAATGTGTTAGTTCTGTTGCTAACGCAATTATGAGAAAAAAGGTCCTCTTCCAGACTAATGACACCAGTATCAATGTTGGATCAACAATTTCTAATGTTGGAAAGTTCATCATTAGAAATTATTACTAATACTCTTTTAAACAAAAGGTTTTTATTTTGGCTAGTGACTGATAGTCAGCAGCTACAAAAAAGGAAACGTAAAGTTATCGATGATTTAAAGTATGATGTATTAGAGTACTTTGCTAAATATTTGTATCATAAACTCAACAAACCAACAACCTCAGCACAAAATCCTATTTTTGCATGGACAGATCAAATTTCGGAAGGTCGATAAAACATCCTAAAACCTATTTATGGAAGAATTGCTGAGATATGTCTAAAGCTGTAAATGTTTTGCAATTTTTTTGTAGTAGCTTATGTTTTTAATGCAGCTCATTTAAATTTTTAATATGCTATCTTCTTATAACTAAATTCTAAAGATCTTAACGATAAAAATATGAAACCTTTAGATCCGTCTAAATGATTTTTCCATAAACTGTTTGTAATGGATTTATCAAATTTATCCGTTACTTTTTGGGAAGCACTGTATATACTGAAATATAGTTAATTTATCAAAAGTTTGTAATTGAATGGTTGAGAATCCTACTTTATATTCCTAGTATCATGATGAAACATATTAGTACCATTTCCTATGAAACCAACACATCAGACAATACATTGCGTCCATTAATATTTCGATAGTCTTTAAACACTTGGAAGCAATACGAAGCTGATTGGTGCCATTACCCATTAAACCAATACATCTTAAGATGTTATCGGCTTTTTAGAATAATTTATACGGTTTTAATAAGAAAAATTATTGCAACCATAAACTTTTCAAGTAATCCTTAAGCATTTAAAATCTATACAAAGCTGATTAGTGCCATTTCTTACTAAACCAATATATCTTCTGAAGATGTTGGTTTTCTAAAATGACTTATAAGGTTTTAATCAAACAGTTTTTTTGCGGCCATAATCTTTTAAAGTAGTTAAATTAAAAAGTATTTTTTATCTGTACTTGTATTGGTAATTTATTATGAATTGCAGCTTTACATGTTTCGACCCATTATGGTCATCTTCAGAAGCTTTGTTAAAAAATTTAAATAATGAATATTCCAAATATTAAATAAAATTAATTACACATTTGTTACACATAAAACTAAACACATTAAAAGAAGTAAAATTGAACGTTAAAACTGTAAAAAGGACGAACAAGACAGCTGTATCAAACAAAAATGCGAAAGAATGTGCGAAAGGAGTCCTTTCCTTTTAAAGTAGTCCTCAAGCAATTAGAAGAAATACGAAGCTGATTACTGCCATTTTTTATTAAACCAGAATATCTTTAGATGCTTTTAAATGACAAAATATTGCGCCCGTAAATTGTTTAAGTAGTCCTCAAGCATTTAGAACTTGTACCAACCTGATTAGTACCATTGCCTATTAATACAATACATCTTCTGAACGTATGGACTTTCTAGAATGGCTTATAATGTATTAATCCGATAATTTATTGGGCCCATAAACTATTTAAATGGTCCTCAAGCATTTAAACAAAATACGATATAAAGTATATTGTTTTTTTGGCATCACTTATAAGGTTTTAATCAGACAATTTATTGCATCTACATACATTTTCAGTAGTCCTCAAGAATTCAGAACCAATACAAAGCTGATTAGTGCCATTTCCTATTAAATCAATTCATCTTGTGAAGATATCAGCTCCTAAAATGACTTATAAGGTTTTTACTACAATTTACTACTTCTATAATTTTTTTAAGTAGTCCTCAAGTATTTAGAAGCTATACCAACCTGAAGGTATGGACTTTCTAAAATGACTTACAAGGTTTTACCTTATAAGGTGTACCAGACAATATATTGCATCCATAAACTTGTTAAATGGTCCTCAAGCATTTAAACCCAATATAAAGGTAATTGGTGCCATTATTTATTATACTAATACATCTTCAGATGTTATTCGCTTTTTAGCAGGATCTATAAGGTTTTAGTCAGCTTCTATAATTTTTTTAAGAAATTCTATACCAATATGAAGCTGATTAGTGTCATTGCCTATTAAACCAGTACGTTTTCTGAAGATATTGGCTTTTTAAAATGACTTATAAAGTCTTAATCAGAAAATTTATAGTGTCGATTAACTTTTTAAGTGGTCATCAAACATTCAGAAGCAATACGAAGCTAATTAGTGCCATTTTCTATTAAACTAATACATCTTCTGATGTTATCGGCTTTTCAAAATAACTTATAAAGTTTCAGTCACACTTATGAATGCGTCCATACAATTTTCAAATGAGTACTAATTGATTAGAGTTAAAATTAAATTAATTGGTGTAATTTTTTATTAAACCAATGAATCTGCAGATGAAAAGTCATTTTCAAGATATTATTAGTTTATATACATAGAATGGGAGCTTAATAATACCGGTTGGTGTAATTTTCTGTTAAATCAATGCAAATTGAATATCATTGATTTTCTGATGACGCTCAACACGTATAAAATGATATAAGAAAGCGTAAAAACCTACACCTCGATTTGGTAGGGAAAAACTGTTCATCGATAGTTACATATTCCCCTAGACTTGTAACAATTTTGGCTAGTCTCGATGAATTTGCACCAAACTTCAGAAATTAGTGCCAATATATCTGTTTGTAAACGCTAAGTTCATTAACCTTTTTTATCAAATCTGCTAAACGGCATAATTTTACAGAATTAATCCTGCTCATGATTTTTGAAATAAAAAGATTATTTATTGCTCCATAGATACGAAATGTTCAAACTGTTTGCCTAATAGACGCCACGAGACTATAGAAGAACAATAAATGCATTTATTTTTGAAGGAGGAAAAGTCTGTTGGTTTCTCAATAGAGAAGTTCCTGTTTTTGTGCATTTTCTTATGCACTTTTTTGCCTGATTGTCAGTAATTAAAGGAAATGCCCTTCGTAATATTTCGTACTTGCAAACCCAGAGCGCTCAAATATCTGGCACCTATGATTCGTTTGGAAATATCTTCTTCCAACAGTGTTTAATTTTACAAATTGTTTACAATCTATTTAATTGGCACATTTTGAATTTGCGATATGAAGATTATATTTGGCAAAGATTGTTTGATATTTTAGAAGCAACATCAAATACTCTATTATTAACAATTTCTTGCCTTTTGTAATAAAAATATCTTTTCCAATAAAAATGTCTACTGAAAGCATTTCTTCAAAGTCTTCTGGACGTGTTGCAAACATTCGCGAAGCATTTCAAGTTTTTTTAGAGATAACATTAAATCTTCTGGAAGCATTTCAGCCTTCTAGAAGTAGTATTAAGTCCACTGGAAGCATTTCAAATCATGTGAAAGCAATATCACGTTTTCTAGAAGCAGTATGAAGTCGTCTTGGAGTAGTATTATGTGTTCTGGAAGGAGTTCATGTCTTGTTGAAGGAAATTCGTGAAGAAATTAGTTCTTCATCCAACAGTTAACAGCAGATATTACTCAATGCGATTTTGAATCACAAGAAATACAAATCAAAATAGAGAATCTTTGCACAGCTCAAATCATCCGTTGATCTCTGATTCGATCTCTTTTTTAAGAAAAGTTGTAAAGGCTAATGGTGATGTAATAATGTTATTGTTAAGAATTTCTCACAAAAAGTTTAAAATGGGTCATTTGACCCGTCATGGTAGGTTTAGTGTTAAAAGCAAATAATAATCTTTGCAATGAAGACTTATTAGGTACATTTAGATTGTATTAAGTACCTTTATTTATACAGGCTAAGCCAATAGTGCGGGGACAGAAGATTGTGGCTTTATTGTTTGAAAAAAAATTATGTCGTCATTCATTACCAATAACGCTGTACCGTTTAGAATTATTTTTAGCTGTACAGGTGTTTCAGATAAAATTTTTGAAAAATTGTTTTCTTAATGCTAGTGTTTCTGCAGAGCTCTATACTTTTCCATCTTTTACGAAATAAACGCAATTGCATTTATTTAAAAAATTTTTTCATAGCTTATTTTATCTCAAAATGTACACGTGTTGGATATACCACACTTCAATTCAAAAGAATTAAGTTGAGTATAGTCCTGGAATAGTGAAACACCCTGTATATCTGAAAATAATTTTAATCGATACAGCTTTCGAAACTTTTTTTCCATTTTCAACAATCAAGCCACTCTCTTCCGTCAGCGCACTATTGAGAAACCTGTATATAAAAAATTTACAATTTATTATTCAATTTTAACATTTATCTTAAGTCCCTTTAGAAATGAAGTTTATTAAAGTGCGAATATTGTCCAAGACTTGTCCTACTACTCCTTATTGTTCTGGTGATGTTGGAATGGGTTTAGACGGGTACCAGAAACTAAACCGTGAGTCCTTTAGGAAAGCTGCTTGCGGTCTCTGGAACTGTCGTCGCCCTCCCATAGTCTCTTGTAATGGACAGTCTGACGTCGTACCGTTTTGTTTTGACAGCATCGTTCTCGGAAACTATGCCGTGCCGCTGCAAGATCGAACGGCGTGCGCCAAATAATTAATTAAAGAGCACGACGACCGTGTATATAGCAAACTTCAGCTAGATTATCGCACGTCAAAAGTTTATTAATAATTTATTGTTAATGCGGTAGTTTCGGTTCGCCCCCTCAAATCTACCGTAGGGGTTACACACATAAATATAACGAACGATCACCCTCAATTTGGCTGTTAAACATTTTCTTCTGCTCCACTAGCTAATTGGTAAGTTAACGCGAGAGACCCACTTTGAATCGATTTGCGTGTAGTTAAACTAATGACCCCATGACACGGTACATGACGCAATCAACTCTAGAACTTCAACACAATTACCAACAACCCGGGTCCTTAATGGTATCTAATGATGTTTATTTTTTTTTTAATTTATACCACCAAATAATCCAGTAATAATTTTAATTACAATAACACGAAGTGAGATGAATAATAAAATAAAAAGTTTGGCTAAAAATATTTTTTATGGTCTATTAACGTTTTGAATTTTTTCCCACGCCAGCATCATATGCAAATATTCTCGCGAATGCATTTTGCGGAGAGCAGCAGAAGTGCTTTTAGAATATTTTAGCATTTTAATCTAGACTAATGTGAAATACTTGTACGGTTCTAAACAGATTTCGATATTGTTCATGTACCTCGCAAAAAAACGCGGAATACATTAAAACCATTCGGAGATTCCTTGCCAAATCGATTGAAACCGAGGTCACCGTAAATAATCACCGTTATGTGATGTAATTTGCTAAACACGGTGTAG
Source organism: Onthophagus sagittarius (assembly GCA_036711965.1). NCBI lineage: Eukaryota > Metazoa > Arthropoda > Insecta > Coleoptera > Scarabaeidae > Onthophagus > Onthophagus sagittarius. The sequence goes on along the minus strand of JASERS010000002.1, from coordinate 59,869,795 downwards.
CAATGCGATAAGCCGAATTGGAGTTCGCAAACTGCGCACGACTTTATGTATCTGTACGCTAAGTGCAATAACACACGGCGTAAATAGGCAAAATTTAAATGAAAAAGTTTAAATCACTATGTTAAATTGGCAAAAATCGATGGTTAAATTAAAGGTACTTTGCCTTTTGAAAACGTTTTTTGGGCCTTTGATGATAAAATCAAATGAACTGTTTTTCAATCAAGGTATCCGTAATTAAATGGACGAAACGAGTTAAAGTTAATAAAAGGGACGAACGTTATAAAACTAAAATATAGGTTTGAAATGAAATAAAATATATATTCAAATTGCTATCAAATAATATACATTTGCATTGGATGAAATACAAATGGGGGTACAAATTCGAAATTTCACTGAATAAATTTTAATAAATTATAAAGCCGACGACCCAGCTTTTGAAAGTAAAATAAATTAGCAGTAAATTTTAGTCGACCGCCGCATTTTAACTTCCCGGGAGGAGTTTATTTAGGAAAATAATCGCCGAAATTAGAGAGAAGGCCCAACAGGATGGCAGAACCAAATTTCCGCTTGTATATACTAGACGATAATGCCATAAATTCCATGTAAAAGGACCTCTTGAAAGCGTGACAACTAAGAGATTAATGTTAGGGAAAATATGAATTTATAGTGTATTCTTCAGTTTATGCGGAACCACGAACCTCCTCCTTCGCCTATTGATTCCGGAACCAATAAAAAATTCAAACCCCTTCATTAAAACCCGCAAACCTCAATAAAATCGCCCGATAAAGTAACAAATTCAAATAATCTCGTTCACAACATTTCGTATTAGATCTAGATCAATTACGAACGTTACCTGTAATACGTCCAGTTTTAGAATTATAGAGTATAACGTGATTTATGTCTCAAGTTGGGAATAAGGTCGCCCTCCGACGTTTCGGAGGATTCCCGTCGAATTTATTGCTCTCAAAGGAAAACCTGTTCGCGAATATACACAAAATAGGGGGGGTGTTGCCGAATGGCATATGTTGTGCTCAGGTTCAACGTGTAAACGCCGACATCCACAATCTTGTTACATAATCTAATCAAAAAATAAAAGGAAATATAGATATAGAAGCGAAATCTATACCGGTTCATATTTCGAGACGGCACAACCTGGAAATAAATAGAAATGTAAGCTTTTACCGAATGCAGTAAAGATCAAAAGAGGAATCTTTTGATGTAATCTATAATACCTTTTACAAATTTAATTTAAAACATTTTTAAAGGTTTGTGATATAAATAGTTAATATAAAATTATCAGAAATCTCGCGTAATGTGAAAGCTTCGAACAGAAACGAGCAAACTAACAAATTAATAATGCTGATTGACATGATAGCAATATTTTATGAAATGTTTAAAAATCTAAGTGCTTCAGTTTATTGAGTTCACAAAACTTTGAAGAAAAATAAATAATAGTGCAAATATTAATCATTAATAGTGAATGATTTAAGCACCCCAATATTAAAAATTAACAGATGGGTTCTCAAAAAGAAAACGATGATAGTTTTCCTAGGAACAGATGAAACACGATTTATCAATTATGGTTTTAATAGGCAGATTTACCATTATTTGGTCTACTGAAAATCCATACTTAAGGCCACACTTAATTTGGCCTTAATGTTTCGTGTGGTTCGCTCGGATATTTACCATATTAAATGTGGAAACTACCAATAACTTGGAAACAAATAAATACCGATAATTTCTGTTTAAACCAAAAAATTTCTCATAAAAAGTGTCTTAACCTTCCAGAGCTTGCACTCGGACTCAATCCGACCGAAAACAATTTAAGCATTATCTTAAAAGACAGTCATTGTATCATTTCCTTTACAATACTTTCTAAAATTGTTGGTTATACCATTACTATTTGTTTTTGGTAGTAATAGATGGTAATTCGTTTGACGTTTGTATTCGTTTGCTCTTTGATAAACGGACTGAGAGAGTCCAAGACGAGTACTGATGATGCTAATAACACACTTCTTAGAAAATGATATAATTTTTTTACAATAAAAAAATAAAGAAACTTTTTTCCTTTGCTAAATATAGAAAAAAACTGAACGATATAAACACTCTTATCCATTACCCACAAAGAACGAGCAAGTTCAAAACGTCCAACTCAAAATTTGAGGGATCCGATCGAAATTTGGAAATATTTTTCGACTAAAAATTCTAAGTACGATTGTAGAATGTAAGAAGTTCTAGTATATCATGAAAATTGTTGAAAATTTTTCCAGAGAAAGTAACTGATATAATTATTTTACAAGTTGCGTTTTTTTGCTATATTTAGAAGGAGTTTTGAAGTAAATTTGAAAGACATCAACATGATGTAACTGGAATTGGGATGTTTCCTTTAGTAATATCCCGAGATCAGATGCTGTGACTTCTAAGATATTTGAGGTTTCATAATGTGTTCACAAGGGAAATAAGAAAAAAGGTTTTTGAAATTTTCGAGAAGTCCGTCAACAATAGCAAGACTGCATTTACACCTTCTTATTTTCTTACTGTACCTAAATGAAAAGTTAGAAGCTTTTCGGGGTCGATGTAGTTTCTGGTAGTACTTACAAATAATTATGGTATAAAAATGTACGCCCTTATTGATGCGTAGTGTTTTTATTAATTACTTCCATATTAAGCAAGTGTACGTAGCGAAACAGCCAGATGGACCATATTCAGTAAAGAATTTTTATGGATCTGTAGTGCAAAAGCTATGCAAATCAACTTATAATATTGGTAGAAATGTCACAACAAACTACTGCTTTATGAGTATGGATTCATGACAAATTTTGCGAAAACGTGAACTGAGTTTATTCAATACAAATTGAAAAAGTAAAAGAAAAAGTTACTACACAAGATTATAGGGCCCAAATAAAAAAATTCTATACTAGTGCTGGAAGGTTAATATATATAATAATATGAAAATAAACGAGTTATTACCAAACAGTAATATCAGCAAAGATCACCGTTTCTAAAAACTTTATAACAAAAAAAGTAGGGATGAATTTGAAATACGATTTGTTGTAAACATTGAATTCTGCGAAAGATTTCTCGTTTCGCCTTTACTCTATTTCTTATAATAGCCGATATACCAATAGTGAGGTTTCACTTGGTCAACCTTGGTCTGAGTTCTTAATTGCTAACTTTAGCCAGCTATAGAAATTGTAACCGTTCCAACCGTTAGTGGATATCCTTTTAGTCCCAGAAGAATTTACAACAATCTAGAGCTAATTAAAAATTAAAACTAGCACTAGACCTAGAATTAGAAAGTTTCGGTTTAGCCGTACGTCTTCAGATGCACGGCTAGTGTTAGTTCTAGCTAAAAATAGATCTAGAACGAAAAATGTTTAGGTTTAGTCGTAGCTCTCTTAAGACGGAACCTAATCCAACAAAACCCAACCTAACTTTAGAACTAACACTAGTATGTTTCTTAAGACGGCTAAGCCCTTATGTTTCTAGTTCTAACTCGTGTTAGTTCTCGTCTAGTGGTCTAGTATTAGTTATCGTTCGCCAATAAATTAGTTGTTAATCAATGACTGATGATTGTAATGAATTGAATGTCAACCTCAGCATTTAGTGTAATCAGGAATTAACGTTTTGAATTATTTTAACTTTGGGTAAGCTATCAGAATTGCACATCCGCCAATTCTTATCTTATTATCAGTTAATTGGACATTTACCCCTGCTTAATACCTCACTAGTAAAGTTATAAAACAGAGCAGTTGTTCACATAATAAGTTTGTACGCCAAATATATTATAGCAATTTTGAGATGGACGCTCATAAAACAATGATTTTCTTTAAAAACTAACTTAAGTATATTAGAAGAAACCAAAGAAACTATTATTTAACATTAAGTTCCAACATTTGTAAGATATCTTAAGAACCCTATCAATTTTTCAAAAATTATTAAGGAAATTGCAAATTTTATAAAATGCTATAAATTTTGGTTGAACTCGAAAAATGTTATCTTTCTTTTATAAATAACAATAACAATCATCAAGATATTTTAAGAATTCGATTTTTCCAAAAATTATTAAAGAAATCTTTAACTTTATGGAATGTTACGCATTTAGGTCGACTTTAAAACTTGATATCTCAAGAACAAATTGAAATATCAAAATATCGTTTCGATCTGAAGAAGGTACATACTTTTTTTTATAAATCACAAACAATTTTTCAAAAATGATTAAGGAAATTGCAAATTTTATAAAATGCTATAAATTTTGGTTCAATTAATTAAAATGCTATAGGTTTCGATTTGAAGAAGGTACATACTTTATTTTATAAATCACAAACAATTTTTCAAAAATGATTAAGCGAATTAATTTTCTTATAAAATGTTATAAATTTTGTTTGAGTTCAAATCTTGATATCTCAAAAATGAATTGAGATACTCATGCATGATTTTGAAGTCGTAAAAATACCATATTCGTTCGAATCTAAGACGCACTACTTTTGTCCCACACTGTTCTTAATGATAGGGTCTTAAATTTGGATCAATTTGGAATACATATAATTCAAAAATACAAAATATGTTTAAGATATAAAGTATAATTGTTGAGAGTTATTACAATCAAAAGTGTAAGAAGAATTTTCGGTTGGCATAATCTAATTCGGCCAAGCTTTTTCCTTCCAATTCAGTTCCAGCATCTGCCACAAATGTGTTCTAGAACATTTGTTTGAATTAAGACTTTTTTTTATTAAAGTAATTACAATCTGGTCAGAAAGACCAATTAGCAATTTGTTTCTAACTTAACTTAATAATTAATAAACGATTCAGTGGTTCGACTCTTCACTGACCTTCTGATTCCGATCCGTCTGCACCTATTTTGCCTCACAAATTACATGCTCTGCTTTATACACAATCACTCACAGAAGCTACACCAGTTCGAACGGCTTTTTTCTCTGGAGTCTTCTCTTTAGTCCAGTGTTGTCAAGGAGCTGGATGGCCTCAACATTGGCGTGTTTATGCAATCTTTCTTCATGTCTGCTGGCAAATTTCTTGATACTCTCTTCTACTGTTTCTATCTCTAAGTCCTTATGGAGATCTTTATTTCTTGTATACCAGGGTGCATTGACAATGTTTCTTAGCACTTTGTTTTGAAATCTTTGAATTACATCTTTATTGCTTTGTTTTGTGCAGCCCCATAGCTGGATACCATAAGTCCATACTGGTTTTAATATTTGTTTGTACAGTATTAATTTATTATGTAACGCTAGGGTTGAATTTCGCCCTATTAGCCAGTACATATTTCTATATTTTATTTCAAGTTCTTGTCTTTTTTTTAACATGAGCTTTCCAGCGGAGCTTTGCATCTAAGTGTTTGAATACGGAACTGGTGTGTTCTTGATATTAACAGGCATCTGTTGACAAACTTTGTTGGTAAAGTTGACATGTATAGATTTCGTTTCATTTAATCTGATTCTCCATTTGACAGTCCAACTATATATACTATTGACTGCAAGTTGCAGTTTTTCAGTCGCTTCTTCATTGCTTCTACCTACTGATAGAATAGCAGTGTCGTCAGCAAAAGTTCAATAGTGCTGTTTTCTGGTTGTGGTATATCGCAAGTGTAAAGAAGGTAGAGAATCGGCCCTATAACACTTCCCTGCGGAACCCCAGCCTTAATCAATTGTAGTTCAGAATAGGCGTCTTCTTGTTTAACTCTAAAATATCTTTAAGAAATATATGATTCCAAAATTTTAGAAAATTGTTTCGGTAAATATGTTCTGAGTTTATAATTTAGGCCTTCATGCCACACTCTATCAAATGCCTGCGAAACATCCAAAAATACTGCAGAGCATATCATCTTCTCTTCTAGTGTTTTTTCTATAATGTCGGTTATTCTATGTACTTGTTCAATCGTGGCATATTTATTTCTAAATCCAAATTGATGATTTGGAAACAATGCCTTGGCGTCAATTATAGGTTTTAATCATTTTAGTAGAAGTTTTTCGAATAATTTTGCTCTTACAGGCAGCAATGATATCGGTCTGTAGGATGTTATTTCATGAAGGGGCTTTCCTGGTTTCGGTACCATTATGACTTCAGCCACTTTCCAAAATCTAGGCACATATCTCAATCTAAATGCAGCATTAAATAAGTGTGTTAGTTTGACTAGTGCTTTTCTTGGAAGCTGTTTGAGCACTTCACCGGTTATTAAGTCAACACCAGGAGCTTTTCTCGATTTCATATTTTCTTTTATCTCGGCGTACACTTCATTGGGCGATGTCGGTCTAATGCTTTCTTCTTCCTGGCATCGTTCTTCCCATGTTGTCTCTCCTTCCTGATCTTCAATAGGCGTGAACCTTTGTGCCAGATGGCTTGCAAAAATGTCTGCTTTTTGGTTGCTACTTCTAGCCCAGTTTCCATCAGGTCGTTTGATTGGGGGGTCCTGAATTATAGGCCTTTTGAGTTTTTTAGTAGCTCTCCAAAGTGAGTAATCAGTACTACTGTCATTCTTTAGATTTCTCAGGTAAGTATTCATAGATTCATCCTTGATTTTCCGAATCTCTCTTTTTAGATGCTGAGTAGCGTTATTTAGTCTAGTTTTATCTTCGGGATCTCTTGACAGTTGCCATTTTCGTCTAAGTTTTCTTTTTTCCATTATTAATTGTCTGATTTCTTTGGGGTAATTGTTTCCTGCTACTCTAGCGTGTAGTATGGGAGAGTTTTCCCATGCAGCAGTTTAGATATTTTTAACGAATATCTCTGCTTCTTCTTCTAGTTGCGTTACAGTCTTAAGTGGAACTGCTAGGTTAATTTTCTCTTCCAAGCGAATTTTAAAGCTGTCCCAGTCTGTTAACTTGTTTGTTAACGTTGGATTGAATACTTTTTTAAATATATCATCACTTAAAGTCATTGTGATTGGTGAGTGATCAGAATTCATATCTCAACCTTCTTCAATATTCAGATATTTGGACGATATATTTTTTATAATAAAAAAGTCAATGAGGTTGGGAACTTTGTTTTGGTCTGTAGGCCAGTACGTAGGCTTGCCGGTTGACAAATATTTACATTTACTTTCTTGAATTGCTTCCAGTAGCTCCTTACCTTTAGTTGTAATTAATCTGGATCCCCAGTTGGTATGTTTTGCATAAAAGTCTCCACCTATTATGAATCTATGACCTTGTTTACTCAGAAATTGAAGATACTGATGCTTCTTGATTGTGTGTTTCGGAGGGCTGTAGACTGCCGCTATGACAAATTGAAAAGTTTTTGTTGTTATACTTACAGATGTAGCTTGTAGCTCTTCAGTCTTATATTCTAGTTCTTGGTGATGCAGGATATTTTCTTTAATTACAACAGCACTACCTCCCTTTGCAGCGTTTTCAGGATTCAATGTGTGGGATACTTTATAGCCTCTAAATTTAATAAATGATTGATTGGTAAAGTGCGTTTCTGAGATTAAGCATACGTCAATATCGTCATTAATTAGGACTGCCTGTAGTTCCCCTTGATGCCGCAGGAGTCCATTAGCATTCCATAGCATAATTCTAAGTTTGGCAGCCATTTCTTTGCTTTGGAATAGCACCTTTATTGCTATGTTCAAGCCTATACAGCCGTTCATCAAAGTTTACAAGCGCTTGTTTTTGTTCATTTAACAAGTTTAAAATTTGTTGTAAGGTTTGCTCTATTGGTACTCTATCTAGATGCATGTTATTATACAAACTTTGATTACCGGTTAAGGTTTGACTGTAGGTTTTATCTGTAGTTGTAGTCTTAAATGTATCAGCTCTGCTTACCTTTTGGTTGATCTGTTGACGGTTGCTTGTTGGTTCTCCAGATACGCCGCTTTGCTTTGTCGTATTTAACCTTATTTTTTGGAGTTCTTTAGCTACAATACATCCACGATAATTGGCTGGGTGATTTTCTCTGCAATTAACACATTTTGGCTGCACATCTTGAGATTTCTTGCAGTCTGTTGTGAGGTGCTTTCCAGCACATTTAACACATCTTGGCTCTTTGGCACAATACGCTTGCGTGTGACCAAAGGCCTGGCAACGCTTATATTGGGGAATCAACTTTGATTTTTTAAGTGACTGTATTTCTACTTTACTTCCTAGGATATTTGTTATGTTGTAGATTTTATTAATATCTTCATCATGACTAAATGATAGTATGAACATATATAATGGTTGTTTGGTTTTCCAATTTAGTTTAACACTAGCTTTTAATATTTTATATCCTTTTTTCCGAAGATCATCAATAATTTCCTCAGTGAATGATGTAGTTTATTAGCGACAACCATTATAGGTCTGTTTTGTTTATTTTGATATGAGTGCCATGGTCGCTTTTGGCTATTTACTAATTCAGTCAGTTTTCTATAGTTTTCGCTATCAAAAACATTTATTTTAAAGCTATCATCGTTTATTAATTTTATTTGAAACTGCGCTAAAGTTTTGCTCAGATCCTTATGTATATTATTGTAATCTTGTTTAATTCCCTCTACTATAACTGGAGGTGGTATATGTACCTTTTTAGGTTTTTGATTTTGTGTATTAATTCTGACGGCTTGAGCTCCTTGTAGTGTTAGAGAGTTAAGTGTTGTAGAATTAAGACTTGATACTGCTTCAAGAAGACTTGATTCAGCTTCCAAAAGACTTGAAATGCTTCTAGTAGACTGCTTCCTGATACTTGACACTGTTTTCAGAATACTTTATATTGCTTCCAGAAGACTCGATTGGTCTGGAAAACTTGATACTGATTTCAAAAGACTTGAAATGCTTCCAAAAGACTTGAAATCCTTCCAAAAGACTTGAAATGCCTCCAGAAAGCTTGAAGTGTTTCCAGAAAACTTGACACTGGCCCTAGAATACTTACTACTGTTTCTAGAATACTTGACATACTTTCAGAACACTTGATATTGTCCCTGGAAAACTTGAAATGATTCCGGATCACTTGATAGTATGTCTCTACAGGATTCGACATTGCTTCCAAAAGGTTTAAAATATTTCCAGAATACTTGGAACTTTAGAAGACTTAAAATGCTCCTGAAGAATTTGATATTGCTTCCTGAAAACTTGATACTGCTTCTAAAACATTTCACATGCTTCCTGAAGACAGCAGGAAACATTTTCATCGCAAAACACAAATAACCTATTGATTTTGCTTCGAAAATATTATATCCTATTGGACAGAATGCAATATCTTGGCATAAGTAGTTCAAAACATAACTAACGGCATTTTTATTGCAAAAGGCAAGAAAGTATTAATAAAATTTAATGTTGCTGCCAAAATACCAAACCTTTCAACCTTTGGTGAAATACAAAATCTTTATGTCAGAAAAATTTATCAACTCTGGACCAGATACTGCTTATAAAACTCTAAGGTCTGCCGGTAGAAGACATTTACATCGCAAATGATCCATAGGCATCAGATATTTACAAAATTTGTCCAAAAGTCCTCTGGGCGCTAAATCATAACAAGTATCCCCACAAAATTGTTATTGTATTTATCTGGATTAAAGTAACCATTTTTTCAATTTGTCTCTGTTTCTTCAGACCTTTTTTTTGAAAAACTATTATTTGTCGTTTGAGTTTTTTCCAATTCAGTTATCTTTTCAGCACCCAGCTCACATACGTATGTTCAAAAACCGGCGTTTACGTGGTTTTTCAAAAATAGTTTAGATTGATTGATACGTTTTCAAGTTAAAGAATAAAAGAATTTTCTTTGCTAACTCTTCTAGTGGCGAAAGAAAGTAACTCATTTTGGAGACCTCTTGTATATAATATTCATAAATAAAATACTTAGTTTGTGTTTTAAACCAGAGGTTTCCAATCTTTTTCGGTTTGCGACTATCTAAATAATAAGATATTTTTGTCGTCCCAATTTTTCTTAATTGTTAACTTTTTTTTGAAATATTGGAGAACTTTTCATGCGTCTAAGTCGTAGTTCTAAGTCTAGTGTTACTTGTGAAGCTAGGTTGGGTTGGGTTCCGTCTTAAGAGAGGTACGGCTAAACCCAAATATTTTTCGTTCTGGCTTAGTATTAGCTCTAACGTTAGTGCTGGCTCCATTTTTTGTTGTTATTCAGTCTTAAATTGTTATATACTTGAATCGAATTAAAACTAGAACTAACACTAGACCTAGTACTAGAAAGATTCAGAATTAGCCGTGCGTCCTTTAAGATGGAACCCAACCCAACCCAACCTAGTTTTAGTATTAACACTAGACCTAAATGTCTAATATTTCTAGGTGTAAGTTTAGTGTTAGTTCTAAAACTAGATTGGGTTGGGATGGGGTCCATCTTAAAAGACGCACTATAAGTAAGACATAAACTACGTTAGAAATTAGTATTGGCCCAACAACGATCCCAACACCTTAGGAAGAAATCTTCAAAATGGAGTAATTTTTTCTTACATTGCCAAAGATATATTGTGTGTACTTATCATGTTCAATGGACATGGAGAAAGCATCTTTATCATCTAAACTAGAGGTTCCCAATCATTTTCGGTTTGCGGCTCCTTAATAATCGGACATTGTTACAGCGGCGCCCTTAATACAACTGATTTTTTTTTGAATTGTTAAGTTTCATGAAATACTGCAAAATTTTCCTTTTTAAAAGCAACCCATACTTCGCAGCGCCCTTGTGATAGCACCGCGACGCAGTTTGGAAATCACTGGTATAACTAATGTAGTTAAAACTGTCAGTTACACATAATGGCCGGATAGATATACTGAATATCTATCCGGCCATATATTATATATCTTCAAAACTTCTCTTTATACTGCCACTTTCCCTTCTGAATGGAAGAAAGTCCTAATACTTCCCATACATAAAAGTGGCGAACGCAATTTAGTTTGCAACTACAGACCTATCTCCATTCTTTCAATTGCCTCTAAAGTCTTTGAACGTCTTGTTTATGATCGTGTAATGTTTAGCGTTAAATCATCTATAATCCCTGAACAGCATGGCTTCTACCGTGGCAGGTCGGTGGAATCGAATCTAATCTCTTACTCAAACTTTTTACTAAGCTCTCTTGATGACAATTGCCAGGTAGACGCCATCTACACTGATTATAGCAAGGCGTTTGACAAAATTGATCACGGAATCCTTTTAACTAAACTAACCAATTTTAACATTCCAACTGGCTTAATTTTCTGGATTTCATCTTACATCTCCAGCAGATCGCAGGCCGTTAGTATCGGTAATTATCGCTCTGCATTTAGGGATATTACTTCTGGTGTCGCTCAGGGTAGTCATCTTGAACCGCTTCTGTTTCTACTCTATATTAACGATATCCATGCATGCTTTCACCATTCAAATTTTCTCCTTTACGCCGATGATAGCAACATATTTAGCCGCATCTGTTCTACCGACGACTGTGCAAGACTGCAGGACGATTTAAACAGATTGGATGAATATTGTGTAAGAAATAATTTGTTCTTAAACCTTGATAAATGCAGTAAAATCACATTTACGCGCAAACGCTATCCGGTTGTCTTTGATTACTCCCTTGGCTCAACTATCCTCAAACAATCGGAATGCGTGAAGGACCTTGGAGTTATCTTTGACACTAAACTCTCTTTTTCGGCTCATATTGACTATACTGTTAATAAAGCTTCTCGCATGCTCGGATTTATATGTCGCATATCCCGCCCCTTTTTGGATCTATCATGTATTAGTTCTCTTTATTCTGCCTTTGTATCCTCTGTCCTTAGCTATGCATCTGCTGTTTGGAATCCTCAATATCATATCGACATCGACCGCCTAGAACAAGTCCAGAAGCGTTTTGCTCGGTATTTGTCGCATAAATTTTGTTTACCGTACTGTAGTTATGCGCAACGATGCACAGTGTTTGGCCTCATACTGCTTTCTACCAAACGTAATATTAATGACTTAATCCTACTTCATAAAGTTTGCAATGGCCTTATTGACTGCCTCGTGATCTTGTACGAGTTAAAATTTAAAGTTCTTGTCCGACCGTCTCGCGTCTTGCCTTTATTTTCGGTGCCTCGTACTAACACGAATGCTTTTTCTAACGCTGCGGTTCCACGCCTTATGCACTCGTTCAACCGCGATTGCTCAAATTTTGATTTGTTTAACACCTCTACGGCGACATTCAAGAAAAACATTCGCCACTTGCATTATCACTAGCATTGCGTTAGTCGTCTTTAGTCGTTGATAATCACATTATTAAAAAAAAAAAACGTTAAATATTTTTTCATTTTGTTTTTATCATATCTTTTTATTTTCCTTTTTGCTGGTTTTTGCTTACTTTTATATATTATTATTAACATTAATTTTTGTTATTGTTTCTATTATGTATTATTAGTGGATGCTTCACCGGGCTTGTCCTGTTTGCATCCCAAACAACACAAATCAATAAATAAATAAATAAATACCCGCCTGAAGATGATACCGGACATCCGATTTATATACCATCACTAATTTGCAAGTGTATACACAGAAAATGTACAAAAACAAAAAAAAATAATTCCTAAGCTAATCAACATTATATAAGGTATATTTAGCTGAATCAGTTGCAAATAACCTCTACAATAATGTATTTGAAATAAATTAAAATTTATTGTATATTATTTCATATTTTAAAGATTGTAAACATCTACATAAATGACAGATTTATGTAGATTTATGTAGTTTATTGACAAAAGAAAATCGAAATTCTTCAATTATTTCTATCGCCCATATCCTTAATTGGTTAATAAGTGAACGTAATATCTGGTTAATGAGGTTAAATCGTTTTTAAACACAGAATTTGCATTCTTATTGTTAGATTACAAATTGAGATTATGTAACTCATTTATTTATGTGGTATTAATTAATCATTATTTTAAATTACTATAAATGGTCATTTATTAATTAAAACCCAATTAAATCATCACAAAGCTTTTCACTAATATAATACTCCTACATTTTAATAATAATACCCTTCACCGTGATGTTCCGGTCTGTATTGGCCGTCATCTTGAAAACTTCTTCTTTCATACTGATTATGTTTAAATCCCGAACTTTGATGTTTATTCACGTGATTTTCATAAGCCTTACCGTGATCGTAGTGATAATAACCGGGTGGCCTATTAGAATAATTTGAATTTTTTTTGTTGTGTTGCTCAGCATTAGTATCACTTTGAGTCGATTGAGTCGGTTCTTGATAATTATTAGATAACCACTTCTTCTTGATACAATCGACTCCTTTCTCGGCGATCATGACGCACGTAGCGTGGGTATTTCCCGAAATTACAATCGGCATAATAGAAGCATCGATAACTCGTAAACCTGAAATGCCGTGTACTTCTAATTCGTCATTGACAACGGCTAATTTGTCAGTTGATGGGCCCATTTTACAAGAACCAGCTTGGTGATTTTCCGGCCCCGTTGCGTAACGAATAGCGCACCTCCAATAATCATCGGTGTCGAATTTGTGTAGCTTTGAGCAATTACCATAATCTTCTTTGACGTATTCAATTCCGTATTTTTGTGTAAGAATTTTCGTTTTTGTTATGTTTTGCACTACTCTTATTCCTTCGACTAAAACGTCCACATCCTCGGGTTCGGTTAAATAATTGGCGTAAATGAGAGGATGTTCTAAAGGATCTTTCGATTTTAATGCTATATAGCCGCGGCTTTTCGCGTGTAAATTAACCGGCGATGCATGGACATGTTTTGGGGCGTTTGGATCCTCTGGATTTGAGTAAGCATTAACAGCGCCTGATTGAGCACAATTCGCCAAATAACCAGAAAAGAAAATTTGCAAATCTGGATAATCAGTGTTCGTTTCGTGTTTTGTGGTTAATCTTCCCGTCAATTGAGATAACCCAGTTGAAGATAACGGCCCCTTTTGATATAAAATGTAATCCAACGCTTTAGCCCAATCTAAATCCGCGGTATCTTTAACTTTATTTAACGCGTACGTTAATGTAAATGTTACGTGGTTATGTAAATTTTTTCCAACGCCTGGTAAGTTGTGAACTTGCTTAATTCCTACTTTATCGAGAACATCTTTCGGTCCAATTCCTGATACCAATAAGAGCTGGGGCGAATTCACGGCGCCTCCGCTCACAATAATCTCTTTTCTAGCTTTTACAATGTATTTTTTGTTCTTGTAGAAGAATTCAACGGCAGTCGCTGTCTTCTTTCCATTTTTATTACCAATTTGAATTTTAGTTACTGTTGAATTCAACATGACATGGAAATTTGGATTGTTACGTTGAGGACGAACGAACGCTTTTGCGCTGCTAACTCTTACGCCATTTCTAAAAAACAAAAAAAAAGAAAAACAAATTATTTCAACATAAACATTTATTTCGAGTCACGTCTTACTCAAATTTCTTTATTTAAATTTTAAGGAAATTTACGAATTACGTAAAAATGTGCGTTTGTTATTCGAAAGGAAATCTAAGTACAACAAAAGAGAGAGGTTGTATCTTCACCTTGTCGTAAATGGTAAATGATTTCCGTTAACCGTAAAAATACTGGCTGTACTTTTATACTATGTACGGGTACAACAAAAGCGCCGCGTTTTTCCAGGGTTATGCGCCTCTGTTACCTCGTAAGATGCACGTATCTCAATAACCTTAAAATTCAGCTTACAACATAAATTTTACGATCGCGAAAAAAGTTACGAAGAAGGTAAAAATATAGACGATGACATGAATAAATTTATTTTTGGAATAATGATTGGAAAAAAATTAAAATAGAAATATTACGGGATTTTTTGTTGCATAATCTTAGTTACCTTGAAAGAATAATTGTAAGATACGATGTGGATGAAAATGTTATGAATGAAAATTGATTATATCATAAAGATATAATCTATAAATAATTTCTCTCCAACTGAATTTGAATGAAAATTGTTTCTAAGAAAGCAATATAACGTCATACAAAGTGGTTGTTATCTAATAAAACTAATTACCAATTTATTAGATTAAAAGTTAAAACATTTCAATTTAAAATATTTATTTAATTATTTCTGTACTTTTTTATAAAGACGAATGTTATTTGGTTTCTATTGGTCAACTGGTATCGGCCTTGTTTAGGCCATCTTCTGGAAATTCATCTTTCGAGTATTGTTGATCTTAGAATATTTAAAATCTATTTAAAATTTGTTAAAATTTCGTGTTTTATTTTATGACGTGATTTATATGACATAAAATAAAACAACAAATTTTAAATAGATTTTAAATATTCTAAGATCAACAATACTCGAAAGATGGATTTCCTGAAGATGGCCTAAACAAGGCCGAAACCAGTTGAACAATAGAAAGCAATGTTTTTTCGTCTTGAACAAATTTCAAGACGAAAAAACATTCTTTTAACAATGTTTCAATTTAATACATTTATCAATAACGGATTTTATCACAAACACTAAAAACTGTGGATGAATATGATGTGAATGAAAATTGGTTAATATCAGATTATGTGTCACAGACAATTTTAAAATAGATTTACCATAATAAAATAAAAAATGTTCACAAAAAAATCAAAAATATGCACTTATATATATATATATATATATATATATATATATATATATATATCCATCAAATTTGGACAAAATATACAACTGATTTGGAAAAATATGTACCAGTATTACTTTTAAAGAGAAACTTCTCTTTCTATTAGAAATAGAAGGAAAATGATAATAAATGAGTCTGAGCTTGGATTTTTAAAAGAACCTTAATAGCGAAATTCAATGTCTCTTATATCATCTTATATCTGTATCAAATTGAAGCTTGAACCTTTCTCTTTAAAATGATGTTTAACTCGTTGTTGCAAGTTGAAATCGATTCCACATAAGAAATGCTAAAGGATGATGTGTTTTTGACGTTTGAGTAGAATCACGAAAGAATTGATAAAATTTGAAAGACCATGGAGATCTTATTTTTGAAAATGAAGAAATGACTTGTATATGAAGTTGAAGGTTGGACTTTCCTTTTTCAAATGCTGTTTAACTCATTGTTTCAATTTGACATCAATTTCACTTAAGAAATGTTAAAGTATGACGTATTTTTACGTTTTAATAGAATCGCGAAAAAAATGATGAGGTTTGAAAAATCGTGGAAATCATATTTTTGAAAATGAAGAAATGACTTGTTTATTAAATTGAAGGGTAAACATTCCTCTCTAAAATGATGTATATCTCGTTGTTTCAATTTGAAATCGATTCCACCTAAAAAATATGAAAAGATCATGTGTTTTTGACGATTTAGTAGAATTACGTACGAAAAAATGATAAAATAAGAAAAATCGTGGAGGTATTCCTTTTAAATGAAGAAATGACTTGTATATGAAATTGAAGGTTGGACGTTCCTCTTTTAAATGCAATATAACTCATTGTTTCAATTCGAAATCAATTTTACTTGATGCTTGAGCAATGTTAAAGGATGATGTATTTTTGATGTTTTAATAGCATCGTGAAAAAAATGATGAGATTTGAAAATTGTGATCTTATTTTTGAAAATGAAGAAATAACTTATATATCAAATTGAAGATCAAACCTTCCTCTTTCGAATGATGTATAATTGGTTATTGCAATTTGAAAGTGATTCTATTTAAGAAATATAAAAGATGATGTGAAAATAAAACGATGAAATTTGATCCTTTTGTATTTTTAATACAATGGTTATGGTGTAAACAGTTCGATAAATCCCAGAAGATAAATAAATAAACGTTCAGGGATGTACAGGTGTTTCATCATAGTAAACCGCAAAAGGACAACGGGGAAATAATTTATTTGTTAAAATTTGCTTAATTTGTGAAGATTAAATTATTTTCTGGGAAATATGCCAAAACATATAATGTTGACAAAAATATGTATTTTATTCCGAAAAAGAAGAAAATATGGATTATGCATATTTTCCGCTCTCTAATAATAATATTGTCAAGAATTGTTTATGATATAATTTTGTTTACCTTTTTTGATATCTTGATCTTTGGGTGGAAAGCTGACGTGTGAATCTGGTTAGATGCTAATAATCTATTAAAATGAACAGTCGGCATTCAAATTGCTTGCCTTGGTTGTTGGTAATAGTATGTGTCTGAAGGCTGGTTTTAGTTTAATACAAGCATACAACAATCTAAGACTGAATAACAATTAAAAACGTAACCAACACTAACACTAGAACTAATACTAGGCCTCGAACTAGAAACATTAGAGTTTAGCAGTCTAAAGAGAAGAATTTATAACAATCAAGCACTGAATGGCAATTAAAACTAGAACAAACACTAGACTTAGACGAACCGGAACTTTTATTTCACGAAAGATTAGTGAAGTAGTTCCATTATTAATTTGGGCAAGAACAGCTCATATTTCTATTTCTGAAGCATCAATATACGGAAGAAGCGATCCTGTTGAAGAAGGTTGTGAGAGAAGTGTAACATTAGCTAGAAAGTCTTAGGCTTTAAAGGTTTAAACAGGTCTAGGCCTCTCTCTAGGCTTCTGACAGGTTTGGAACGAAACAGTGATAAAAATTTAACATACCTAAGAGACGTTGAAGTTCTGTTACTATTTTTAGTAGAGTAAATTAAAAATAGTATCTATTCTTGAGTGAGATGATCGAATTAATATTTAATAATATTTAATCTTTCGAAAAGAATTATTAGACGCTTTAACTGTTCATCTTCGGATTTACAAGCGATTAAAATATCATCTAGATAGACAGAGAAGGAAGGTTAGACCTATATGACTTTCTTGATGAATCTCTGAAGTGTCTGTGTGGTATTTCGCAAATTCAAAGATATCCGCAAAAATTTAAATAGACTAAACGGTGTGGTTGTTGTCGTTTTGAAAATGTCTTTGGAATTAAATCAATTTTCGAAAAGATAATACAACCTCACAGGTGAATATTGAAATCCGGTATGTGAGGTAATGGATAAAAGTTTGGTACTGTAAGAGTCCTTCTTAGGAACCATGTGTAAAGGATAGTCTACTATTGATGATGATGGACGGCAAATATCTAACGATACCATAGATTCAAATTCTTTTTTTGCTATAGAAAATATTTTGAAATCTAATTTTTGAAGGCAGTTGAAGAGTAGATGGGAGTTAGTTATACTCTTATGCATAGTTTGATGATTAATAGAAATAGAGAAATCGGCAATAAAATTGTACGTTTTTTTCAGTAATTGAGTAAATTTTGTTTCAATAGAGAACAGGCGATGCAGAGCAGAAGAACTACATGAAAGAAAACCTATTGCTGAAAGATTTGTTTTAGAATCGATAACTCACTGATGTTTAATATCTACAAAAATATTGTACGTGCCTAAGAAATCAGCGCCAAATATAAGTTTACTCACATCCGGCAAAGCGAAAGCAAATGGAAAGTTACGTCCTAATTGCAAAGAAACTGTTAATAACTTCTTGCCATAAGGTTTGATAACTGATCCATTTGCTGCCGATGAAGCGAATGTTATTGAACGGAAATAATTTCACTGGTAAGACTGATATTAAATCAATGAGAAAATTCAAGTCATAACTAAATAGTCTTGAACTTAATGTATTCATTCTTAATTTAGAATTCATTGAATTGGAAATTTTGGGTTCATTTTCTATTGAAACATTTACTCGTTTCTTTTTTATTTTTAGAATTGTCTTTATTTGAGAAAGAATAAGGAAATTAGCAACAATTGCCTTGGCAGTTACCGGTACGATCACTATACTTAGTATGATAAGTGCAGATATTCAAGTGATGGGCTTCTTGTGGAAGTTCGAAAAGATGAAGATGGAGATATGCAACGACGATAAATGCAGTGTGCACAACAATGGTGATTTGCGAGTTGCTTACTTCTTCAGTGATAGAAGCAATTTGACAGTGAATTGCTGCTTGTCAAACCCAGTTAAAAGCATGAAGTGCAAAACCTCCAAATTGACGTTTTTGGATACATTTTCATTATATCTCGACAATAAAGAATGTTAGGAAAAAATATTTTGAATGGAAATTGAGTGCAAGAAACGAACATAACATCGCATTGTAACGGTTATTATCCAACAGTTTTAAGTACCAACTTATTAGATTAAAAACTGTCAATAAATGTATTAAACTTTCAATAGACCAACTCGAAAATACATTATGTATACCAAATAATTTTTAATTGCGCACGAATTTATTATCCATAGCTAAAATTATAGATCATGGTTATGATCTGATGAAATTAATAAACGAAACAGAAATATACTTGGAAATACAGATAGAATAGGAGACTTAAGCTTTATTGAAAAAACAAGAAGCAAATTTAATAAAAGATAAAAGCAAAATTCAAGACTGGCATTATAAATTACCTGTAAATGGTGTATCGCTGGAAAATATGAGCAAGAGCAAATCAACCTTTACAAATTATTCACACAGATGTATGTGGTCTTATGAGAATAGAATCAAATGAAGGAAAGAAACATTTTGTTATTTTTTAGATGATTGCGAAGTTTAAGATATTTTAAAATGTATAAAGCTTAAATAGAAAATAATTAAAACGTTTTGATGAGTTCGTTGAAAAACATGTATTAAACCAAGATTAAACGAAGATTAGATTATTAGTAGAGACTGCAATATGTAATTTACTTCAATAAAACTTGCCACCATCAATTTGGATAGAAGCAATTAAAACAGCAAATTACATAAGAAACGATGTCCTTCAAATGGAATTAATGGAGAAATTTCTTATGAAAAATGGACGAATTCAAAATATTTAAATGTTAGGAAGTCCTGTATATGTTCTAAGCAAAAGACCAAGCAAAACCAAATTTGAATGTAGATGCACAACAGGAATATTTATCGGATACTAAAAGAAATGTAATATTCGGTTCAGATATAAAATATTTAAAAAGGGGAAATGTAAATATTGAAGCTTTTTATTAAATCAAGAAAAGAAACACAAGAAATATTGCATAAGAAATACATCGATAATCCAGAATGAAATCTAGAAGATTCAAGAAGTTTTAATCAAAACGGAAAATTTTAAAAAATATAAAGCAGCGCTAAATTAGAAAAAAACGAGAAAGAAAGGTAGACTAGGAACAATCTACAAAGTGAAGATAGAAAATGAACCAAATGAAACAAATGTTAAAAACCAAAATAATATAAATCCATGTACGACGATATCTTTATATTTTAAATTATTATTTTTATATTATATTATTTATATTGTTATTTTTATATTTTTTATTAAATCAAGAAAAGAAACAAATACAAGAAATATTGGTAGAATTTCCAATCATAAGTGAAAATATAAATGAAAATAAAATAGAAAATACATCGTCAAATCCGGAATTAAATTCAAAAGATTAAAGAAATTTTAATCAAAATAGAAAATTTGAAAAAATAAGGCAGCGCTAAATTAGAAAAAAGAGTAAAAAAGGTAGACCAAGAACAATCTACAAATTGAAGATAGAAAATGACTAAATGAAACAAATGTTAAAAACCAGAATAATACAAATCCATGTATGACGATATTTTTATATTTTATATTGTATTATTTACATTTTTTATTTTTATTTTTTTATTAAATCAAGAAAAGAAACAAACACAAGAAATATTGGTAGAATTTCCAATCATAAGTGAAAATATAAATAAAAGTAAAATAGAAAATACATCGTCAAATCCAAAACTAAATTCAGAAAATTCAAGAAATTTTAACCAAAATAGAAAATCTGAAAAAAAAAATAAAGCAACGCTAAATTAGAAAAATCAAGTAAAAAAAGTAAACCAAGAAAAATCTACAAATTAAAGATTGAAAATGAACCAGATGAAATAAATGTTAAAAATCAAAATCAAATACTAAAGAAATTTCATTAAAGGAAGCTTTAAAAGAAGATGGAATAAATAAAAACAATTAAAAAAAGAAATAAAACATGAAATAATATCCCTGATTAAGAACAAGACGTGGGAATTGGTTGAAAAACCATGAAATAAAATCATAATCAGATGCAAATTAATACTAAAGAAAGAAATAAAATAAATCAAGCCGGTTCTTTAAAAAAATTCAAAGCTAGAATAGTAGAAAAAGGCTTCACACAACAGGAAGGAATTGATTTTCCTGAAACTTATTCACCAGTAACAAGGTTAAGCTCGTTAACCTCTATAAGAAAATTAATTGCTATAGCTGCAGAAAAAAATATGGATGTTATCATAGCATATTTAAACGGTGAAATTAATGCAGAAATGTATATGAAAACAACAGATTTATTTAAAGAAACATTTGAAGAAATAGTAGAAAATAACGAAGTGAATAAAGACATTTTAAGAGACAAAAAATATTTTACCCGGCATTTGAGAAATTCGCTATAGTCCAACTGGTAAAGAGTCTAATGTGAGCCAAAATTTAATTTCTATACAAAATTCTGAAATAAATCAGTATGCTAGGTGGATTTGTGTGTAACATATTTTTTCCAACGGATCCAACCTGTAATTTGTAATCCACCCTCTATTCCATATTCTGCCCAGCATTTAAGAAATTCGCTAGAGCCTAAATGGTAATAAGTCTGAGCCAAAATTTAATTTCTATTTTTTTAAATTCTGAAATAAATTAGTACGCTAGGTGGATATGTGCGTAAGAAATATTTTCCTACGGACCCAACCCGGAATTTGAAACCCACGCCCTGCTCCATGTTCTACCTGGAATTGTAGTATAAATGCTAATGTCTCTGACACAACATAATTCTGAAATAAATCAGTTTGTTAGGTGGATCTCCGTGTAACGTATTTTTTTCAACGGACCCTACCCGAAATTTGAAACCCACCCCCCTGCTCATTATTCTACCCGGCATTTGATAAATTCGTTGTGGTCTAAATGCTAGTGAATGTAACTCAAAATCATACTTCTATAGAAAATTCTGAAACAAATCAGTTTGTCGGATCCAAAATATGCCTTGTATAAACATATACAGGGTGACTCAACTACAGGGCGAGGACGGAAGATAGCGGCTTTACCATCAAAGCTGTATCGACTAAAGCTATTATCAGATATAGAGTGTGTTTCACTATTCCAGGACCGTATTGAAATTAATTTGTTTAAATAGAACCCTATATATCTATTTACATACGCTGATTACCTGACTAAAATGCTAAAGTGCATGCTTTGTTTTCAAATTTTGAATGCAAGGTTACCAAGTTGATTTTGTGAAACTTATTGAAAAATCATGTGGTCACTTAGAATTCGTTATAAACGTTATTATTAAATATTGAAGATTGTAATTTGGCATATCAATAAACAAAGCTGGCGTCTTTCTAACGCCGCTAATACTATTGGATAATATTGTACAAAGTGGTTACCAGTACCGTTAGTTTATACAATGTTTAGTGGACCATAATTTTATTATTTTAAATGGAACACCTAATATTTTTAAAATGCTGCAAAAGGCTTTATTAATTACCTCTCAATTTTGTTAAACATATGGTATGTCTGACACGTGTAGTTGTTACAAAGTTGTCAAAAATTGGCGAAGAACAACATTTACTATAGCAGAACTAAGCATAGATATAAAATATTGTTTTATAAAAATGTCGTTGGAAGACAACATTATAAATTAAAAATATTGTCAAACAGAGCAAAATGAACATAAATTGGAAATAAAAATTGTAACTATGATCAAGAAGTTGTAATAACCAAAAAAAATTTAAATAAACAAAAATAACAAGTGATTATATAAATAAAATAATGTTTAACACGCATAATTTTAAAAAAATTGTTAATTATCAGTGATCATTATCAAGTTATTAGTAAAAAATTTTGACGCATTTGAATTTAATACGTTTATCAACAGGGATTTTCTCAAAAACTAAAAAATTGTAGATGAATATGACATGAATAAAATTATTTATATTAGATCATAAAGACATAATCCATAAATAATTGCATATGCATCAAATTTTTAGTTATAAACCATGAATTTGCAAAACCTCCAAATTATTATCTAAACCGGTTATTATCCACTCAATTACAAAAAAAAAAATAAACAAAATTAAAATATCCCAGTACTTTTTCATTGCATAACCTTAGTTACCTTGAGGAAATAATTGCAATAAACGATGTAATTAAATAAAATTGTTAGTTAAAAAATTATAAATAATTACTTAGTGGTTGTTTGCGCAACGGTAAATCCACTATGATAAGCCCCATTCATATCTAAAGTGACACGATATCCAGCTTCTCTCGCAGCCAATAAAACATCATCGGCAAAATCTGGGCGATCATTAAACGTTTTAACATTCATGGGTCCTCCCACACCATGATAACCTTCATCGGCTATCGTTCCAATTTCTTCGTTATTCTCGGACAACTTAAAAAACGGCAAAACATCGTTATAACTCCATCCACGATTCCCATTTAAAGCCCAATTATCGTAATCCTTTGGTACGCCTCTCATGTACATCATCCCGTTGATAACGCTACAACCTCCAAGAACTTTTCCCCTGGGCCAATGGCACCTTCTTTCGGGATAATCCAAACACGCGTTATTTTCGGGTTCCGTTGTATAATCCCAATCGACGTAAGGATTCCCATGATAATTAATAACCATTGCGGGAACTTGCGAACCGGGTGGTTCATCACCCCCAGCTTCTAAAAGAAGTACTCTCCAATGAGATATTTCCGCTAACCTCCCAGCAACCGTGGCTCCACTACTTCCGCCGCCGATTACGATAAAATCATACTCGAATAACGGCGTAATCGTCGGGTAAATTCTATCGCACTTTTCGGAAATTTCACATTTTCTCGATATGAACGAATCCAAAAGGCTCATGAAGAGCACAAAAGATCCAGCTCCGCAGGTTTCCGTCAAAGCTGGACCCAGGTAACTTGTTTCACAACCGCACTCCATTTTTGATGTGACCACAATGCGGCAGAACAACAACTGCTTAAATATATGTGAGAGGAACTGGTTTCGGATTTCTTTTTTCTTTTCAGTCAAAACCGTAAACGAAGGATGAAGCATTCCTTTTAAAATCGACTTTATCGCGATCCAAACGGGAATTCGCCGGGACTCGCTAAATATGTAAATTTTTTAATCGTTTTTGAGTGACACGAAATCTTAAAGGTTAACGAACCTTCACGTTTTTGAATAACAAACAATTAAAAATAGATTGAAATTTCTATTATAAACTTTTTGCGACCTTCATAATAAATGTTTTATTATTTAATGATGGATATAATGCGAAGTGTTATGAAAATTAAATTTGGAATATCAATTAACAAATTAAAAGGTAAATTCTCTCTGAATGCTAATTAAAATATATCACATCATAATGAAATGTAAGCTTAATTACATATTCCCTTTGAACCGACACGATGGTACTTCAAGTCCTTTATTGTTTTTGAAAAGCTTTTTGTGTCACCGCAAATAAATTTAAATTAAAACAATATACCTGCAGGAATCGATATTCGTCGATGGCATTTGGGTTTTAAAATATAACACCTCAATCAGATTCAATTTGGATTAATGTTTTATCAAAACCCTTTTTAAAATATTTAAAAATTCAATTCAAGCTTGAATGGGATGCACCAACTATTTCTTTCAGAGTTTTTTTCGGTTATTTTGTTGTTATAAACTGCGCGAACCTCTAAATTGACGTTTTTTAGATAAAAGCTTTTGTTGTAACGCGGAAACTAAAAATGCTGGGATAAAATATTTTTGGATAAAAATCGGTTTATATCTATAATAATTTGTCGCCTAACCGATTTCAAATCAAAAACATTATACGTTTGACATTCGGTTACAAGATAATTTTTATCTCAATAATAAAAAGCATTGGGTGAGAATGATACCAATAAAAATTGCTTGTAATTAATCAAAAAGACGCAATCCAAAAAGAGTTTGGATTGTTCCACATATTTAGTTATAAACTATAAAAAAAATCTTTTGAGTGAGGTTTTTTGATAAAAATTTTCATTTTACCGGGAATGTAAAATGTGATGGGAAAAAATGTTTTGGATGAAAATTATTTATAATAAATCGATATAACATCACAAAGAAACCGTTATTATTTTACAATAATAATTACTAACTTATTAGAATAAATGTTTCATACATTTCAATTTTATTAAAAACATATTTGTTTATCAACTACATGGATTTTATCTCAAAAACTAAAAATTTTGGGTGAATACGATATCAATAAAAAATGTTTATATTAGATCATAAAGACATAATCTATAAGCAATTTTTATCCAAACGTATTATTTTAAAATCTCGTTAAATTTCAAAATCTTTGGAGGTGGGTAATATCCGGCAACTATCCGGTATCTGGCCACTTTTTAAAATCCGTCTAGATACCAGATAGTTACTGAATATCGGATATTAAGACACCGAATACCGGATATTAAGATAGGTCCTTAAAGATTTTCCTTCTACAAGTAATTAAGAAAATTGTTTTTATTAATTGCTACATATTTAGGTCGAGTTCAAAACATGATATCTCAAAAACGAATTAAGTTTTTTAGATGCGATTTTGATCATAAAAAATTCAGGTTTTTTGCTATAAATCAACAAAATTTCATTAACACATCTTAAGAATTCTATTTTTTATGATTCTTTGAAAACCATTAGAAAAAATTGCTATTTTCGTAAACTAATAAAAAATCGGATTGACTTCAAAAAATCATATCTCGAAAACGAATGGAATTTTTTAAATACGATTTCATTCATGAAAAAGTATATGCTTTTCTCTATAAATAGTCAATATTTCATTAACATATCTTAACAATTCTATTTTTTATGATTTTTGGAAAATTATTGTAGGAAATTGCTATCGTTGTAATCTAATAAAAATTCGTTTTGAGTTCAAAAATTCATATCTTAACAATGAATAAAGTTTCTTAAATGCGGTTTTGTTCATGAAAAAGTATATACTTTTCTCTACAAATAGTCAACATTTCATTAACATATCTTCAGAATTCGATATTTTATAATTATTTAAAAATCATTGGAGAAAATTTCGGATTGGCTTCAAAAAATCATATCTCGAAAACGAATGGAATTTTTTAAATACGATTTCATTCATGAAAAAGTATATGCTTTTCTCTATAAATAGTCAATATTTCATTAATATATCTTAACAATTCAATTTTTTATGTTTTTTCAAAAATTATTGTAGGAAATTGCTATCGCTGTAATCTAATAAAAATTCTTTTTAAGTTCAAAAATTCATATCTTAACAATGAATAAAGTTTCTTAAATGCGCTTTTGTTCATGAAAAAGTATATACTTTTCTGTACAAATAGTCAACATTTCATTAACATATCTTCAGAATTCGATTTTTTATAATTATTTAAAAATCATTGCAGAAAATTTCGGATTGGCTTCAAAAAATCATATCTCGCAAACGAATGGAATTTTTTAAATACGATTTCATTCATGAAAAAGTAAATGCTTTTCTCTATAAATAGTCAATATTTCATTAATATATCTTAACAATTCAATTTTTTATGATTTTTTGAAAATTATTGTAGGAAATTGCTATCGTTGTAATCTAATAAAAATTCTTTTTGAGTTCAAAAATTCATATCTTAACAATGAATAAAGTTTCTTAGATGCGGTTTTGTTCATGAAAAAGTATATACTTTTCTGTACAAATAGTCAACATTTCATTAACATATCTTCAGAATTCGAGTTTTTATAATTATTTGAAAATCATTGGAGAAAATTTCGGATTGGCTTCAAAAAATCATGTCTCGAAAACGAATGGAATTTTTTAAATATGATTTCATTCATGAAAAAGTATATGCTTTTCTCTATAAATAGTCAATATTTCATTAATATATCTTAACAATTCAATTTTTTATGATTTTTTGAAAATTATTGTAGGAAATTGCTATCGTTGTAATCTAATAAAAATTCTTTTTAAGTTCAAAAATTCATATCTTAACAATGAATATAGTTTCTTAAATGCGCTTTTGTTCATGAAAAAGTATATACTTTTCTGTACAAATAGTCAACATTTCATTAACATATCTTCAGAATTCGATTTTTTATAATTATTTAAAAATCATTGGAGAAAATTTCCGATTGGCTTCAAAAAATCATATCTCGAAAACGAATGGAATTTTTTAAATACGATTTCATTCATAAAAAAGTATATGCTTTTCTCTATAAATAGTCAGTATTTCATTAATATATCTTAAGAATTCATTTTTTTATGATTTTTTGAAAATTATTGTAGGAAATTGCTATCGTTGTAATCTAATAAAAATTCTTTTTGAGTTCAAAAATTCATATCTTAACAATGAATAAAGTTTCTTAAATGCGCTTTTGTTCATGAAAAAGTATATACTTTTCTGTACAAATAGTCAACATTTCATTAACATATCTTCAGAATTCGATTTTTTATAATTATTTAAAAATCATTGGAGAAAATTTCGGATTGATAATTATTGTAGGAAATTGCTATCGTTGTAATCTAATAAAAATTCTTTTTGAGTTCAAAAATTTATATCTTAACAATGAATAAAGTTTCTTAAATGCGGTATGGTTCATGAAAAAGTATATCTTTTTCTCTACAAATAGTCAACATTTCATTAACATATCTTCAGAATTCGATTTTTTATAATTATTTGAAAATCATTGGAGAAAATTTCGGATTGGCTTCAAAAAATCATATCTTGAAAACGAATGGAATTTTTTAAATACGGTTTCATTCATGAAAAAGTATATGCTTTTCTCTATAAATAGTCAATATTTCATTAATATATCTTAACAATTCAATTTTTTATGATTTTTTGAAAATTATTGTAGGAAATTGCTATCGTCGTAATCTAATAAAAATTCTTCTTGTGTTCAAATATTCATATCTTATCAATGAATAAAGTTTCTTAAATGCGGTTCTGTTCATGAAAAAGTACACACTTTGCTCTACAAATAGCCTACATTTCAATAACATATAATCTGAATTCTATTTTTTATGATTTTTTGAAAATCATTGGAGAAAATTGCTCTCTTCGTAATCTAATAAAAATTCAGATTTATTTCGAAAAATCATACCTCAAAAGTGAATAGAATTTTTTAAATACGGGTTTGTTCGTGGAAAAGTGCACACTTTTCTGTATAAATATTCAACGCTTCATTAACATATCTTAAAAATTCGATATTTTATGATGTTTTGGAAATCATTGAGGAAAATTGCTATCTTCGTAAACTAACAAAAATACAGCTTGACTTTAAAAAATCATATCTCAAAAACTAATAGAATTTTTTAAATGAGATCTTGTTCATCAAAAAGTACATGCTTTTTTCTACAAACTGCCAACATTTCATTAACATATCTTAAGAATTCGATTTTTTATGATCTTTTGAAAATCATTTGAGAAAACTGTTATCTTCGTAAACTAATAAAAATTCGGATTGTTTTCAGAAAGTCAAATCTCAAAAATGAATAGAATTTTTTAAATCCGGCTTTGTTCATGAAAAGTACATGCTTTTCTCTACAAATAGCCAATATTTCGTAAACATATCTTTAGAATTCGATTTTCTATGATTTTTTTAAATCACTGGAGAAAATTGCTATCTTCATAAACTGATAAAATTCGGATTGACTTCAACTAATTATATCCCAAAAACGAAAAAAAAAATTTAATTGCGGTCGTCTTCATTTAAAAGAACATGCTTTTCTCTAGAAATAGTCAAGACTTCATTAATATATCTTAAGAATTCGATTTTTTATGATTTTTTGAAAATGATTTGCAGCAAATTGCCATCTTCGTAATCTAATAAAAGTTCCGATTAAGTTCAAAACCTGATGTCTCGAAAACAAATTGAGATATTCAAGTATGCTTTTCTGCGTATAAAAGTACATACTTTTCTTTATAAATTATAACAAGTTTCACCACGATATCCAGCGCATTCGATTTTTTACGATCTGTTCAAAAATGCTAAAGAAAATATTTAATGATAGGCTACAAATTTAGGTTGAGTTCAAAACTTGATATCTCAAAAACAAAGTGAAACACTTTCCTTTATAAGTAACGAAAATCTGCACCAAGATATCTTAAGAATTTGATTTTTACAATTTTTCAAAAATGATTAAGGAAACTTTTATTTTATGAAATGCTCCAAATTTATCTCAAAGCTACCTCAAAAACGAATTAAGATATTCATGAATAGTTTTGTTGTAAAAAAAAATACATACTCTCCTTTATAAATCATAAAAAAATTTGATTTTGAATCTTGATTTTAAAGCTGACATGAATTTAATATTTTCTTAACAAAAAATGATTGTAAGTTGTTCATAATAAACCAAAATAATATCACCCGTAATCGTTTATAATACAGCAAAAATAATTACGAAGCTATTTGACTAAAAATCTAAAAAGTTACAAATTTAACTCATTTGTCAATAACATGGTAATAACAAAAAATAATTGCTGTGATATTAATAAAAATTATTCATTTTACGTTATAACGGCATAATCCAACAAATTTCACTCCAACTGTATCGGATTTTTCGTTATAAGCCATGAAATCGCAAAATCTCTAAATTGACGTTTTTGGATAAAAGTTTTCATTATAACTAGAAAATAAAAAATGTTGGAAAAAAGTTTTAGTTGAAAATAAACCAATACAATTTAATCTATACGTGTTAAACAACATCTATAATAATAGAGATTTCTATTTAAAAATTAAAACTATTCAAATTAAAAAATAATCTTACCCATTTGTTGCTTGAGCTATAGTGAATCCCGTATGATAATCTCCATTTAAATCATCTCGACTTGGATATCCAGCTTCCGCGGCAGCCTTAACAATATCATCAGCTAGTTCGGGCCTATCATTGAATTGGCTGACATCCATTGGCCCACCTTTAGCATGATACTTCTTTTTATACTTGTTACCGATTTGCAGATTGTTTTCAGATCTAAGGAAAAGTGGGAAAACGTCTTTCCAACTCCACCCCTTATTCCCCATCTTCTCCCAATCATCATAATCTTTTTGTACACCTCGCATGTACATCATTCCATTAATAACACTTGTACCTCCCAAAACTTTTCCTCTTGGCCAAGCGCACCTTCCTCCAGGTTTTCCAATACAAGCGTAGGGTGATGGTTCAGTTTCAAATCGCCAATTTAAATCGGAGCCGTTATTGAAGTTATAAGAAAACGATGGTGGTTGAGAACCTGGGGGTTCGTCTCCACCTGCTTCTAATAGAAGTACTTTCCAATTTTTTATTTCCGCCAATCTTCCAGCTACGGTTGCTCCGCTTGATCCACCTCCAATTACAATGCAATCGTATTCTTTATCGGGTTTTGTCCGTGGTTTTACTCGATCGCATAAATCAGAAATCGGGCAAGATTTCGATATGTAATTATTTAATATTGCCATAAACAGAACAAAAGATCCATTATAGCAAGTATTTGATAGGGATGGACCTATGTAAGGTGTGTTACAATCGCAAACGTTACAAGACGTCATTGTAAGGTTGAAGACCTAATACTAATTACATTGTGATAACCGACTTTTAAAAGGACTTACTGAGCTGCGTCACAGATTCTTTACATACATATATACTTGACATTACTAAAATTCATAAAATGATAATGTCTTTTTATTTGTGTTATTCTTGCAGTATTTCTGCTATTTAGTCGAAAGAATTCTTATTGTTAAATATTTTTGCATAAAAAATAAATTTCCTCACGGCATGGTAATAGAAGTGTTATGAAATGTAAATTGAATTTGAAGTAAATAAATGTAAGAAATGACTAAAGCATTAAAAAACAAAAATAATAACTTTTAAAATATCAACTACTTCGCGGTAAAAGGTCTTTCCCGTCACGATAAATCCAAGAAACCTTACATCCTGTTGTGATTCTCGTACACGATCTTAACAATCTAAACAAAAGATTTTCTTTTAATAGTGAGACATTATTATAATAATCGTCGTTTTTTGCTTGGTAATAGGCTAAAGATAAATTTTTAAGAATAAGATGTGCGGAATTTCCACTAATAAACCATCGATGTCAATGACTAAACGAAAATTAGTATTCTTCGTGTCATCGAAGGTAATCTCATCCTTAATGGTCGTTTATTTTTATTGGTTCGTTTGAATAGCGTTTCAAAGAATCTTTAATCAATGTCAAGGTTAATTAACGTAAGAGAAAGAGGTTACGGGGACGAGTTTTGGTTTAAAAATAGAAGAGAATCTATTAGAATTGTGATTTGGCTAGGGTCCTTTTAATTTCAATTTCAATTTATACTTAATTTATGACATACAAATTAATTGTATTAATTAATTAAGTATAATGAAGTCTATTTCAATTAACACTTTTTTAAAAATTGATCAAGAATTGGATTAGCTTCTGCCATCATTCAAATCTGATAGTATTTTTTGGGCTCTCTAGGAGTACTTTATATTTGTTTCAGTAGATCGCACAATAAACGGCGCCGCTTGCAGCTACAGAAACTTACAGAACAGAAGCTTGCAGACACTATAGTTAACAACATGGAAATTACAGCTTGTTACAAGTTTTCCGGTCGATTATATTTAAAAGCTCTTGCATTGGCTCATATTCCTAACAAATTAGCAGACTACTCTACAAAACAGAAACTTTGAAATACAATAACGTATGCTACCAACAAATTGATAATCAATAAACAAAATTACAGGGTTTTAGATGAAGTAACTTTTGATGGAAATGCGGAACAGGAGCATTGGGGCAGAACAATTCATACTGCTTCATGTTGGTAGCGTATAAGAAAAATTACAAACTTTCTGATGTGGTAGCTTATGCTGGCAACAAGTTTGCAAGCTCCTATGCTATAAAACTAAAGTTCTGAGCTACACTAGCTTATCTTATCAACAAGTTGGCAGCTTATAAGGCAAAGTTCTGAAATTAGGAGATGGAAGGGTAACGTAATCCAGGAAGTGAGTACATATACTTAGAGCACAGCTTTAAGAAGAACAACAAGGAGGGAGGACACATTAGAATGTTGGCAAATAGGATTATGGGAATGGAAAGAGTTAGGGCTCTTAGAAGTTGTACAGACCACACACTGAAAGTAGATGTTGGGATTAACTAGGGAAACCCCGAAATGTATAGGGAAGAAATGAAGCTAGTGTTAATCAATTTATTAGCAGCAAAAGTTACTTAAAAACGAAACTCAGAATATCATATCAGTAGAATAATTAGACACTCCATCTATAGCATCATCATGATGTGGGTTTCAATTAAAATTTTGGTTAGTTCTATTCTTTGTAAACAAAATATGCATATCCATTACTCAAATTCTGTGTATCCGTTTTGAAATTGATTGCATTCTTGGTGTAGTTGATGTGGATCATTTCGAGGAAAAGTCTATTATGATAATTAATTTCAGTGTCCAAAATCTTAACAGCATCGAAGCTAAACGTTTATTTGCATTCATAAACATGTTGGGACAATGTACAAACAGTTCTCATCCAACGCGTAATCTAAAACAATCAAATTCAAAACCGATGATATATTAGATCGCATTGGGGTACCCTCAATCTGATGATAAATAACATTGTCTGAAGTAAAAATTGAAGTGTCGAAGATTAACTTTAAACCAAGAAGGAAGGTATCCTTATCCCATGAACAATTATCAGCAATAATATCCCATTTCTCATTAACAATGTGATTAACCAAATCTAATGGAATGACTGTAAAACTTACAACACAGATTGAAACAGGCAATGGGCGTTATGGACAACAAGAAAGGGAAGAGTACTATATAAGGGTGGGATACTCAATGAAAGGGATGATTAGAAATAAGAAAGACGGGATTAAAATGTGGAAACGGTTGGAGAGCACGGACAGGAATATAGATATGCAAGAGAGAAAGAAGATGATAAGGGAATGTAGGTATAATTCGAAATATTACGAGGTGATATCGCACAGGGTACCAAAGTACTTGATGAAGGAGAGGTATGAAGAGGGGAAGAAGGTGGTTGCCAGGTTCAGGTGTAGGAATGAGAAAAGTGCCAACAGATAATGGATAGAGGATGCGGAAAAAGGGTTGTATGCGGAAGGGTGGGTGTCTGTACATCATCTCCTCTCTCAATTACAGTCCACCAGGTGTATAATGAATTGAGAGAGGAGGAGATAGATTGGAAATAGGTATTGGGTGAGAGGACGGAGGCAAACAGATTGATGCGGGAGCTTATGGAAGCAAAGGAGATAGAGGGATACAGAGAGTTAACAGAATGATGATTATAATGATTGAAGCATTATTGTAGTGGTACTATAAATTTGTAATCCTTTGAAATGAACCAATAAATTATTACTTATTATCAGCTACAGATAATAATGCTGAAATAAGTTGACATAGTTTGCTTTTGCTGTAAAATTGGAAAGCCTTACACTATACAACAGATGCTCTAAGAAACAATCCCGTCAACATGTTTATGGACACTTACAAACTAACAGATAGAGTAGCCCATGTTGATATCAAGTTGTCAGATTCTATACAATCAAGCAGAAGTTTTGAATTGGAATAGCTCATGCTGTCAACCAGTTGGCAGCTTATATGAGAAAGTTATAACCTTCCAGAACTAGAAAATAAAGCTGGCAACAAATTGAAAAGCCATAAGGAAAGTTACAATCTTCCACATGTATACATGCTGGCTATACCTCGGCAACCTGTAACACCAGATACAAGCTTACAGATGTAGTAGCTTATGATGTGAACAAGGTGGCAGGCCATACCCTATAGAACAGCTCTGAGGAAGAATAGCTCATGCTATCAATAAGTTCAATAAGTACAATCTATAATGACACTTACAAGTTTACAGATGGATTAGTTCATGTTGCCAACGAATTGTTAGTTTTGATTCAATCGAGCAGAAGTTTGGAATTAGAATAGCTCATGCTCAACAAGTTGCCAGCTAATGACGGAATGTTATAAACTTACAGATATAGACACAGAAACTGATGACTTTCACATGTATTAATAAATGGTGGCAATAAGTTGGCAGCCTATAAAATCTGCTAATAGGCCCTACATTATAAACCAGAACCTCTGAGAAACATAGTTCATACTACCGATAAGTTTACAATCTGTAAGGATACTGACAAGCTAACAGATGGAGAAGCACATGTTGCTACCAAGTTGTCAAATTCATTGCAATCTAACAGAAGTTTTTAGTTGGAATAGCTAATGCTGTTAATAGGTTTACAGCTAATAAGGCAAAGTGATAAACTTCTAGATATAGAAACTCATGTTTGCAACAAACTGGGAAGCCATAAGGAAAATTACAAGCTTCTACATGTAGTAATACATGCTGGTAATAACTTAGCAGTCTGTAAGGCAAGTTACAAGCTTCCAGATGGAGTAGCCCTTGTTGTTAAAAAGTTGTCAAATTCTATGCAATCGAACAGAAGTGTTGAAAGCATAGCTCATACTGTTAATAAGGTAGAAGCTTATATGACAAAATTATAAGCTTTAAGAAACAAAAAAGTAATGCTGGCAGCAAATTAGAAAGCCAAGAGGAAAGTTACAAGCCTGTTAGGTCAGTTACACACAGTCTGTGTGTAATTCTGTATAAGTTGATGTAGTAACTTATACTGCGAAAAAGTTGGCAAGAACTACATTATAGCACAAAAGCACTGAGAAATAATAACTCATGCGACCAATAAGTTTATAATCTGTAAGGATACTTATAAACTTACAGATGGAGTAGCTAAGAACAAGTTGCTAACAAGTTGTCTTTATGTAATCAAATAGAAGGGTTGAATTGGAATAACTCATGTTGTCAACAAGTTGACTTCAAACTGTCCAACAGCTATGTCGAAGAGTGTCGATCAGCAGAGTAATATACCATGTGTAAGAATGAAAGAACTGTACTATGAAATACAAAACCTTAAGAAACTTATTAAAACATCAGCAGGCTATAACCTGATTAATGGAGAAACATTGAAACATCTCACAAAACGGACGAATACAAAACTATTACATAGAATTAATACTACCTTTAAACAGAAATACTTCCCAAGTATTTGGAAAGTTGCTGAAACAATAACGATACAAAACCTGGTAAACTCCCCAATACTATTATATCATATAGGCAAAACTCACTCTCAAAACACCTTTACTACCAAAATTGCTATTAAAAAACTAGAACATATTATGAAAGAAAAATCCCTAATACCAACACATTAATTTGGGCTTTGGGGTAAACATGCAACAATAGTCCAAGTGCATAGAATAACAAATACTATCAAGACAGCAATGGCAGAAAATAGTCTGCTCAACCGTATTTTCGGATATTATACAAGTTTTCGACAGATACTTTCTTTACTGGTTATATGATTTAAATTATAAACTAAACCAAATACTACCATCGTATAGTCAATTTAGAGTAAATTATATCTTTGTAATAGATATTTTAGAGTAAAATATGAAAATGCTTATCCACCCCTACATGAAACTAAAAGCCTGCGTTCCTCAAGGTAGTGTGATTGGCCCAACACTTTATTTTACTCTACATATTTGACCTTCATCAGATACCAGAAACTTTAACAACTACATTCGTAGATGATACAGCGATCTTGGCTGTTGTAAAAAACGAAGTAATTGCAACAGACAAGTTACAATTGGTCTTTAATTCAATAGAAATCTGAATCAAACAATGGGTCAGTTTTCATAAACTTTTCTTACAAGAAAGAAAACTCTATGCCAGTACACCTAAATGGCAATGCAGTCCCTTACACCGATACCGCAAAATATATTAGAATGACACTGGATATCAAATTAAAATGGAAGTTCACGTCAAAAAAAAAGTGAGGAACTTGATATTAAATTTTGACATCTATATTTACTTATTCACAAAAAAATCTACGTTATCAGTACGAAACAAGTTGCGAATATATAAGCAAATATTAAAACCAAAATGAGCATACGGAGACCAATAGTGGGGATGTACTTGCAAGTGAAATGCTTATCTGATTCAAAGCTTCCAAAATAAAGTGCTAAGGTGCATAGTGAATACACCTTGGTATACAAGAAACACCGACTTCCATCACAAACTTGGAAGTAGCAACAATGTCATCAGAAATTGCATCATTCGCATGTAAGCATGAAAAGAAAATGCATGGACATCCTAACATCGAGGCTATCAGCATTTCGACAACAATAGATATCGATATCGAGACGCAGGATGTCTTCTTCAGAAGGTGAAGCGGTTCGATTTAGTAACTTATTGCTAGTGTCCTAATCGATTCAAATGCAATAGTGTGGATTTCTAAGAAAAATAATAATAACCGAAATGTGCGTTTTTGTGTTACGATTTTAAAACTATGGAAACGTGACAATATTTATCTACTTTATTTATGAAGTAGACTAGTCCACTACGAAAAACTGCAAAACCTTAGTTCCTTAAGCTTTAATGTCAAAAACAAATAATTAATTAGTATATAGTTACAAGGTGTTACAAAATTGTGCTATGCATAATATAAAAAAACAAGTCGGCAGCTTATAAAGCAAAGTTACAAGTTTTCTGATACAGAAACTCATGCTGGCAACTAATTAGAAAGCCATAAACAAGGTTGCAAGTTCTTGGCTCTGTAAGACCAGTTACAAGCATCTAGATGTAGTTGCATATGCTACAAACAAATTGCTAGGTATTGCGCTATAAAACAGATACAGTGAAATAGAATAGCTCATTTGAAAAACGTTTATTTGGTTTTGTACTTTATTATTAAAGAATGGTGAATAGAGTTTAGTTCTACCAATCTGGATTAGATCATCTTCAGGAACCGTTAGGAACACGTCTAAATTTGGTTTCAGAGTAGTACATTAATATCTTTTCAAAAAACTATTGTTTGTTGTTGATATTAAAATAAAATTATTTTGTATTTGAGTACATGTTGCATCATAATTTCATTTTAATAATAATTTAATAATCTATTCACCATTCTTTAATAATGAAGTACAAAACCAAATAAACGTTTTTCAATTGATTTCAAAAGATACAATAGCTCATGCTTATTTACCATCATTAACACAATACTTTAACTTTGAGACGGAATAGCTCATATTATCCAACATATTGGCAACATGTAAAAACAATTACAAGTTTCTAGATTCAGTAACTCGCACTGCACCAAGTTAGCAAATTATAAGAAAGATTGCGAGATTTCAAATGCACATTTGTTATCAACGAGTTAGAAAAATACGAAAAAGTACGAAAAATAATGGAAAAGCAAAAATCTGGAATGTCCCATTTAACCTGATAAAACTGATACCTGAAAAACCTCATTCCTTACATTTATAAGTTATTTTACGTTCTGCCGTAAGGTAGACGGGATCATCTTTATCAGTATTTAATGTCCTCCTTTACTGAACAAATTTCGTCCGAAAATTTTTTTAGCCCGTTGTGTAGTTTTTGATATATTTTATTTTGTCAGGTTAAATGGGACATCTTGTAAGAGGAAAACATAAAAACGCTGCTATAAAAAAGAGGGATCCTACTTAAAATTTGCAAATTGTTATACGTTCTGCCGTCACGGGGTGAGAGACGGGATCATCTTTATCACCATTTAATGTCCTCCTTTAAACCGAACAAATTTCATTTAATCATTTAATGTGAATCTTTCTTAAGACCGATGCGTAGTTTTTGAGATATCCCGTTTTGTCAGGATAAAGGAAACACCCGGTATAACATAAAGTATAATGACGACTACCATAATATGAAATATGAAATGAGTTCATTAATAACATAATAAAGAAAACTAAGATCCACTATTATTAACCTAGATAAACTATTTAGGAGATGGTTACAACGAATTTATGGGCTACATTTATCTGATGGATAAATTAAGGTGCAAATAAGCCCCGGTTCTTGTTCTTTTTTCTTTACGAGAATTATTTCTTAAAGAAAATTTTCTTTCATTTTCTTAACATTAACGTTATCTACTAAAACGATTCAAGGTAAGATGCACAAATGTTATGTGAATGCGGTGGATAAATATGACAGTTAAGAATGTCGAGTACTTTTATTTATTAATTACTTGATTTTTCCGTTGGAAAATCCCGACATAATTTTATATTAACAGCCATGTAAATTTTAAACATTCTTAGATAACATTAGCACTTTACAATAAAAAGTCTAATTACGCTAAATTCAGAACATACATGGTACGAGCAAATAAAATTCCTTAAATGTATGTATTTACGTATTTCGGATTATTAAAAGTTCATAATAAAAGTAATATATCATTTCCATTGTTTAAAATCAATTTTTATTTTATTTTATTATTTTTTTTATACAACAAAATATCAACTACGATTGTTATTTTAATTAACAAATGAATTGGACCGGGTGTAAACGCAAAATCGTGATTGCAAAAAGGAAAAATTGCCATTTTTATATATGTTTTCGGTTATTTGCGGACGTTTATATTTATTAAATTGAGCGTTTCTATTTTATATTTGTTAAAAACCGTGGCTGTAATGTACATTTTTTTTTTCAAAACGCATCGTTAGGCTGAGTATTGACATTTTAAAGTTTTAACAATAAAAAAATGTCCCCTATACACAGTAAAATACTAATTTATGCTCGAATAGCGTCAGGAATAATTTAAAGGTCGTTATAAAACAAACAAAATATTTCATATTATTGGTAAATGTGTCGTCATGGTTTTTAGTGGAATACGAACGCCGATATTTCGTTTTTCCACACGTTTCGACGTATTTTAAAAAGACAAACAATGCGTGTGCGTTGTTTACTTCGTTTATGAATTAATTAGATTTTGTTAAAAACAATAAGTCGAGGGTAACTTTTTAAGATCAAAAGGAAATCGGAAACTTTACTCAAACAAAACTAATTTATGCGATAACTCGAGGTCGAACGCAATATCGAACTCATAAGTTTGCTAATAACCCAAAGCAATTGGAAACTTATCCATTATAGTTTAGGAGCTGCATTGTACGAGAACGGCATTTTCGATATTGACCGTTCGCAATTAACAGCTACTCAATACGTTATTAAATACCCCTTTTGAAATCGTTTAATGAATAATTTTCTTTGTGAATTATCTTTATTTTTTTCTTGACTGAAATCGCATTTGAAAATCTCTCTATTTAAAATGGCCAAAAAGCAAATTCTTAAGATATTTTGATAAAAAGAAACCGTATTTGAGAATCTTTGTAAGTTTTTCAGATAAGGAGATAACAATATTAAACGTTCATTTCTAAAAAATCGTTAACAAATTGAATTCTTAAGATACGCTATATCCCCGGATCGAGTTTTAAAAAGTGAGTAAAAAACTTTATTACTGATTTTTCTAACTTATTTAAGCATAAATAATGCGTTGGATATGTTCAAATCTGTAAATCACACTAATTTTATACTCTAACTATGGAAGTCAACTAAATATTCCGACTTTTAAAGTAAAAATTGGGGTTTTTCTGAATTGAAATTTTTTCAAGTTCAATTTGAATGACTGTAAAAGAGAGTATTTATTAACACTAAAAATAATACTCAAACTGGAATTTATATTTGGGTTTAGCCATCCTAAGGTTTGTGTAGGTAAACCCAAATGTTATTAGTTCTAGATCCAGTGTTGGCTTTAGTTGCATTGTATACTTGTATTGAACTAAAACTAGAACTAACATTAGACCTATAACTAGAAAGTTTCGGTTTAGCCGTGCGTCTTCAGACGTCTTCAGACGCACGGCTAAACCTGAATCTTTCTAGTTCTAGGTCTAATGTTAGTTCTAGTTTTGATTTTTATTTAGCTCTAGATTGTTTTCAATTCTTTTAGCATTATTGTCAGGTAACCATGATTGCGTGAAAGACATCATTCTCTTGTCCTCTCAATAAAATTTAATTTTTGTAGATTATGTAGTGATTACGTAGAGTGATCCGGGAAATTATTATTAACTTTTATGGTTGCAAAAAAGAAATTTTAATAATTTTAGTAATTGCTAAGGCTTTTACTATGATTTTAAAAGATCAATTCAAATAGTTTAAAGAGAAAATCTGTGAATTAGAAGATAAAGTTAACAATCTCGCAGACGAAATTATGAAGGTCACCTCCGAAAATACAGACATGGAAGCGAAATTACTACAACAACTCGACCGACAAGAACAGTATAGTAGACGAAATAATATTCCCATCTTTGGTATAAATGCATCTAAAGATGAAAACACGATGCTGGTAATAAACACTGCAAACGAAAAAATGGGTATCCAGTTGCTACCTGCGAATATAAATCGTTGCCATCGAGTAGGTAGCGCTAAAATTAGGAAAAACCAAGCAATTATTGTAAAATTTGTCAACTATAAAACTAAACAAAAAATATTCCTCGCGAAGAAATCACAAAATGATTATGTGAAATATTTTTTAAATTATTTTGCTCAAAACTTCTACGGTCACAGTACCTTTCAAGTATATGAATATCAACTGTTTTCGCTATAAAAAACTGTTTTTCAAAATTCCAAATAGTCGCTACATAATATTTTGTCCTGACAGACCCTTCCCGATTAAATGTGTAACAATATTCGCAGATGTAATCTGTAAGAATCGTATTAAGAACCATACCGTTGACACGCCAGTTTACTATTGAACCCCATTTTGAGGCGTTGTGTTATGTAACAACCCGTGATTCGTGATAGATGCTCGTATTTTTTTGGTAAAGATGGAACTAAATGGAAAAAGGCTGTCCCACCTAGAAATATTAGAACCCGCAACGAAATCATAGTGTCTCACCTGCCGGGGGTCATCGGTGAAGCACGTGACGCATTATCTCCCATTCAATGCTGGATGTACATGTTTGGAAACTGCATTGATATTGTAGTTGAAAACACTAATTTATTTATTGATAAAATTTCTGTTAAATACCAAGATAAGACTGAGTGTAGACCTATCGACTCTATAGAAATCTAAGCGCTGATGGGTTTGCTTTATTTAGCTGGGCTCCATCATGGATCAAGGACACATCTAGCAGAGTATTGGTCATCAGACGGTATGGGATATGAGATATTTCCTGCTACAATGGCAAAACGGAGGTTTGTCTTCTTATTGAAATGCATTCGCTTAAACGATACCACTACTAGAGGTCAAAGAAAATAAATGGACAAACTAGCAGCAGATCGTACTATTGTTTACAGGTTCAACGACAGTTGTAAGAAAACTTATTTTGTGGGCGAGTATGTAACATTAGATGAAATGCTGCTTGCCTTTAGAGGTAGCTGCACTTTCCGAATGTACATTCAAAGTAAACCAAACAAATACGGATTGAAAGTCTTCGTCGTTGTTGATGCCAAAACATTTTTCACTTCACACATAGAAATTTATGCTGGTGTTCAACCCAATGGTCCATATAAAACTGGCAACTCTACCGCTGTAGTAACTGAAAGAATGTGTTCACATTTATTAGGCTCAGGAAGAAATGTTACAATAGATCGTTGGTTCACAGGATATTCAATTGTAAAGAAGCTGCTAAGAGAGTACCGCCTTACTGTGGTTGCTGCAATTAGAGCCAATAGAAGAGAACTACCTCTTGAAATAATACAAGTTAAAAACAGGAAAGTATATTCTTCGTTATTCGCATTTAGTAATGATATGACTGCAGTTTCATATATACCCAAAAAAGGAAAGAATGTGCTTGTACTTTCAACAATACACCAAGACGATCATATCGATTAAGCTACCGGTGATCGGAAAAAGCCAGAAATAATTACTTTCTATAATAGCACAAAAAGTAAAGTAGATGTTGTTGATCGAATGATCACATCATACAATGTTGCAAGAAACACAAAGCGTTGGCCAATGGTAATTTTCTATAACCTCCTCAATATAGCAGCAATTAACGTTTTTGTTAGCTACAAAGGCAACATACCAGATGGTGAATTTGCTAAAACTCGCAGACTGTTTCAAAAAAATCGTGGTATGGAGTTAAAGTAGAGTGAAAAATATCATGCAAAGAAGAGCCGTTGATAAGCACTTGACCAAAAATGTGCGTACTTCTGCCTTGAGGCTCTCAGGTATTGAAGAGGAGATTATTCCAGAGCCACAACCAGGGAAAAGAGGAAACTGTAAATATTACAAAAGACGAAAAACTCGTTATTTTTGCAAAATTTGTAAATGTTGGTTGTGCATGGAGCACATAACAGCGTGCTGCAACGATTGTTTGGGAAATATGGAGACCACAGTTTGAAGCCCTCCAGTTTGTGCATAGAATATTATTCTTTATTAAGACATTTTTTATACATTTTTAAATAAATATTGTTATAGATCGATTTTCTTTTACTTTATTTAGGCGTTGTTTCCAAATTTTGAAAAATATGTGATTAAATTGTAAGCATTTTCTTTAAATCAAATTAACATAAAACGTGAGTTTGAAATTGGCCCTGTATTAGGCTATTATATAGTACAAGCATCATATAAAACATATTTATGAGAAATTAGCACTGGAGGACACGTTGGCGTCCTTTAGAGATTTTTCTATTTGAACTCCACAGACCACACCCGATCGAAAGTGTTAAGAAAGCGCGCCCGACAGACGGAGAGTTAATAACTCTGGTGTAATTATTAAAGAATTTAAAAAAAATTGTATTTGGAGTCGTGATGGTGCCATTTTCGTTACAAAACCTAGTAGTAAAAAGGAAGAAAGCAATTGAAAAACATATAACGCTAGGTGAATATAAAAATAAAGTTGAGTAGAGGATAAATTTGAAAATGTATGTTTATGTATGCTTTTTCTCTTTTGTGATATTGTTAGTATTAATTTTTGTCTTTTTTGTATACCTATTATTATTGATTTCTTTTTTTTATTATTTTCTTGGGAGAAAAAGAAAAACTTGTGATTGCTGGTAAAGCTGGATAACTTGAATATACGATCTTTAGTAAGACATTTATTTGACAGAGGTTGATTTTGGGCTTGATCTTGTAGAGTTAACTGATTTTACTTTTATCCATAAATGGCGAGGTTGTCTCTGACTCTTTGGGGTAGCTCTGGGTGCGAATACTTTTTTACTGAGTACGGATTTTTTAAACCAATTTGAATAGACTTTATCAGTGTTATATCCCATGGCTGATGAATTGTATTGTATGGGTGATTTTAATATGAATGCTCTTATATATGTGCTCTTAAATATATGCTCTTATATTTAAACATGTGATTCACATGTTTAACTTGAAACAGTTAATTATTGAACCTACCAAAATTGCAGCAGATTTCCAGGCTTTCATTGATTATATCATTGCATATGAGGATGCAAACATGGTTCACTGTACATATGACTCAAAAATAGAAATAAGGGAATAAATGAGTCGCTCAATTACATGTTTATGTCTGATTTGATGGCGATTCCTTGGTTTACTATGTACGACATTATTGATAT
Source organism: Onthophagus sagittarius (assembly GCA_036711965.1). NCBI lineage: Eukaryota > Metazoa > Arthropoda > Insecta > Coleoptera > Scarabaeidae > Onthophagus > Onthophagus sagittarius. The sequence continues at coordinate 59,826,515 of JASERS010000002.1, read as the reverse complement.
TGATCAAAAGTTAACATACTTTACTCACAATTTGTTATATGTAGTAGATTTTTGTGCTCCGTTCAAAATCATTCTCCCACAAAATTGTAAAAAATGTAAGTCAGCTTGGTTTACTGATAACATTAAATTACTGATCAATTTAAAAAATGATGCCTTAAAGAAATACAAGTGTACCGGCAAAGAGACTGATGGTAACTATTACAGATCCATGAGAAAATTCACAACTAATGCAATTAGATCAGAAAAACAAGCATACTTTTCTCAGGAGTTGTCTAATAGATCAAATGTTGAGTAATGGAAATTACTCCAAAGCAATAATATAATCAAGCCCAAATGCAAATCTAATTCATCAATGTCAGATCAGTTAAATGGTTCAATATTGAATACAAATATTCAATCTGTACAATATCATTGTCAACCTGATAACAACATAGTAGTTAGATAAAATTCATGTGTTAAATACACAATACGAGTAATTTTAAATTCAATGAAGTAAGTGATAATGATATTAATGAGGCAATTTGCAGCCCTTTGCAGACCTTTGCAGCTCTTCTATCATTCCCGAAATTCGGCACATAGTTAATGTATGTGTAACTGAGGCTAAGGTTCCTAAGTGTTGGAAGCTATCAGTTGTGAATCAAATTCCATCCTAATTGCTTGTCAGATCTGAGATCTATTAATATATTACCAGTACTACCAAACATTTTTGAAAAAATAATAGCGTCTCAGCTTCGAAAATATGTTGCCGAATCAGATATTTTACCTAAATATCAATCTGGGTTCAGAATGGGTTATAGTTGTGATAGTGCTTTAGCGTGCATTATGAACAATATCTTGTCAGCTTGTGACACTGGCTGGTTTGCATTACATAGGATAAGAAATCAATAATAGAATATCTCAGAATTCATGAACATAAGCATAGGAGTACCGCAAGTATGAAAACTTGTAAATACCATCAATATGATGATGACACTGTAGTGTAATACTCCTTTCCATAAATATAATGAAGGGATTCAACTGATCAACCTTGATCTTTCATATTTATCAAAGTATTCTGAATAATACAATTTAAAACTAAATCCCTCTAAATGCTCAATGATTGTATTTGGTAATAAGGCTAAGGGTAGTGCGTAGTAAGGCACGAATACCTTACGTGGAACAAGTTTTAGGTCTGATTTTGGATAATAGGTTGAATTTTGGCTGCCATGTTAACAAATGATTAAAAGTTTCATATTTAAAACTAAAATTAATTTATCGTAATCGTCATCTATTAACTACAGACGCTAAATTAATGTTATGTGACTCGCTTATATTTTCAGTATTTAATCACTGCGATATTGTTTATGGCCCCTGCTTATTCGTAGATGTTGAAAGAATTCAGAAGTCAACTTAAGATTTGTGTACGGTATAAGACAAAGGGAGAGATTGTCATACATGTTATCGATAGCTAAATGGTTGAATATAAGTGATCGTAACAACCCCTTCACTTTGCTTGCTATGTGCAGCAAATAATCATCAACAAAACTTCACCATACCTATATGAAAAAATCACTTACGGGACTAATGTGCATAATTTAAATTTATGTCGCAAATAAATTTGTAATTATTCCTAAACACCGGTTGGAAACTTTTAACAAATCATTTTCCTATAATTGCGCGGAAATATTAAATAATATGCCATCAGATTGTATTGACAATTCTTTGTTTTCTTTCAAAACGAAATGCAAAAATTCTTAATATCTCATGAATTGTGCATTATTTCAGAGGTTATAATCTTATTTTAATTGTCTTTCTTTCTTTTTCTCTCATTTATCTTCTAATTTTTTTGTTGCTATTAATATCTGTATTTCAAGATCCATCTATTTTGGTTTAAAGGGGTTCTTAAATCAGAATTTTCTGGAAGACCCTTATTCATATTGTAATAACAAAACTTTGCATATATTTTTATTGTATTATTCTTATGCAGTATCAATAAATGATTATTATTATTAAAAGTATAACTAATACTAGGTCTACACCCTAACTTCAGAACTAACACTAGACCTAGAACTTGAAATGTTAGGGTTTTAGCCGTACATCTCTTAAGACGGCTAAATCCTAATATTACTAGTTTTATGACTGAAGTGTAAATATTTAAAGTTCAATACACGATATGTAACCATAGAAACCATAAAATTAAGTTTTTTCATATGATCTGAACTGTAGAACTAATACTCAAACTGGAATTAACATTAGATAGACATCTGGTTTTAGTCATCCTAAGAGACGTGCAGCTAAACTCAAATGCTTTTAGTAATTACTGGTTTAGTAGTAATTTAGCTGTTATTCGGTTTTAGTTTATTGTATACTTGTATCGAACTAAAACTAGAAGAAATTAAAAGTGTTACTAATACTAAGCCCACACCCTAGCTTCAGAAATAACCCTATACCTAGAATTGGAAACATTAGGGTTGAGTTGGTAATGTAAAACTGAATTTAGCCCTTATTCGGTTTTAGATTGTTGTATACTTGTATCGAATAAACTTAAAACTAGAACTAAATTATATGGTAATTACACCAAGTAATAACAGATTATAACGAAATTGAAAATAGATTTTGTATGTTTTTGTGCTTTTGACTTGAATAGGAAAATATTTTTATTTATTATGTTGTTAATAGAAACGAGAAAAATATAATGTAGTATATTTACATATGTTATTTATGTTATTTTGTAAAAATAACAATAACAAAATAACAATAAGTAAAAATAACATAACTAAGATAACGCCACAAATATTTTCCTATCCAGAGAGAAAAAAAAATAGTGATCTGCAGAAACTTTCAAATTGTGTTTTCTTTTAACATTACTAATATCGGAATTATTTAAAAGGAAAACAAGTTTTTAGGACCACTCATCAAGAGATAGTAAATCTCTTGATAAATTTATCTAATTGTTAAAAATCGGCTTATAGCCAATGGAAGCACTTAAAATCTCCCACAAATTAAAAAGTGGGCCTTAATTTGTCAACACTAATAACTTGTTCTCGATTTTACTTAAAAATAGAAATGGTTTTAGGAATTTTTTAATAACTTAGAATCCTTCATATCTTGTAAAAAGACAAGATTTTTGACCTTCAATACGAATAAAAATGAAATCAGATTTCTTTAAATCATTATGTAAGAAAGGTTTATCAAAAGAATGATGGCGCATCGCAATTGGTCCCAAGTTTGTAAAATGGTTCCTTAACCTGATCAGAAGTATCCATAGAATTGTAGAAATTAAAACAAAAAATTACCTGTGAGTCTTAAGGGTTGGCCATAAAGTAACTCATCAAACGAACAACCCAAGTCTTATTTTAGTATTCTCCAGAAATTAGCGCAGCCTTTAAAGTTTTATGAAAACTTTCAGCAACACCATTATTTTGAGGATGTTATGCTGATGTGTTGATTTGAAACGAACCAACAAATTTATTAAATTCTTTCAATAATTGTGGACATTAAACCTGCGTTAGTGAATATGGAATAACAAAACGTCAGAAATAGTGAACGTGAATTGTCTTAGTAATATTTGATGCGGAAATTGATGAAAGAACTAAGAAGAACCATCAGACGGAAGAAAAGGAACTACAATATCAACATGAATATGTTAAGTACGACTTTTAGGAATGTCAACCTTTGTAATTGGAGATTTTATACGTCTTTAGATTTTTGAAATTTAACATTTAACTCATGAGTTTATCCAAAGAGATATATCTGAATCATTATTGTTTGAAATTGAACAGTTAATATTTTTTTTGACTTTGTTTGGAAGGAAATGATTTAAAATGAATGCACAGAGACCCCCACATTTTAATGCATTGTTTTGAAGGGCGTTATGATAAAAATAAATGTTTCTTGGTCGAGATGATGACCCAGATGATGACCAACATCTACCAGGAGAACGACATCTATTATAATATTTACAATCTGCACAACTTGGAGGAGGTCGAATGAAATGTTGAGAACGAAATTGCTGTTGAAGAACATTAATTTAGATTCCATTGGCAATTGTTTTGCCATAAGTGGCTGTATAATGTTCTGACAATTGTTGGAAAAATCTTTAAAATTGTTCACCTAAATCTGATGATATTGTTTGATTAACTGAAGTAGATGGTAGGATAGCTTGAATTTCTGAGATTTCGGATTTGTTTGAAGTTTGATCGACGAAATGTTGACAGAAAAGATGATTCTTAATCATTCATATTATAAATTGAATTTATGGATATTTTTATAAAATTTTATAGAATTTACAAATTAAACAAATTTGTAAATAAAATCTTCAATACTATATACTTTTGAAAGTTAAATTGTAAGGTATGAATAATTGTAAATATAAACTAATGTTATGATTAATAAGTAGGTTAACAATAGGAAGGTTAAATGAATAAAATCAATCAAAGTCGATACAAAGTTTTTATTATTATCACCTAAACCCTCAACGAACCAAGTTATTACATGGCGATCCTGCCAGCGCGACTCCCAGCGCAACGGTTAAGTCAGGTCAATTAGAAGAAAAAAAAAGAAAAGAAAAAAGAAGATATGGGAAAACAAATATCCAAGGAGGTAAACGAAGAAATTATATAGTGGAGGACAGTCCAATGAAGTTTCAACTACTGCCATCCTAGGGGTAATTGGTTTCGCCGGAGTGGCCCTTTTCTTCATCTGCTGTTGCTGTGTTGTATTGGTATGTGTTGTTCGAAGATGAGAGAAGATGATGAAAAAGAGTTACTACGTCGACATCTCAGCCAGGAGCAAGTCTAAGCAAGCCCAAAGAGAAGAAGATCGAATGATGAGATGCCAATATAAATAAAGGAGCTATTAGAAGAACTGAGAAGCTTCCATAGAAATTTATCCAAGGACAATGCCGCTAGTAGACAAGATAACACTAAAACAGAACGTAAGTTAGATAAAGTTAACAATTTTAGAGTCAGGTTAGACGAGCTTAGGAAAAATTTTAATAGTAAAGAACACGATAAGTTAGAGATAAAAGAAGTTAGGGATATAATAATAGCTATAGAGGAACTTTTGATAAAAATAACTGAGATTTTAGAAAGTAGGTTAGACAATTCAAAAGTAGGTCAAATAAAAATTGTAAATATGAGCGAGAAATTTGATTTGAAAAATGCCGCAACTTTGTTGCCAGTCATGAACGATACAGAAGATGTCACAAGATAATTAATACATTCAATAGAACTGTATGATTCCTTATTGGACGAAGATGGGAAGAAAATATTAACCAATTATGTTCTGAAAGCTAGACTCTCACAGAAAGCAAAGCTTAGGTTAAATAATACTTATGAAAATAATGAACTCTTAATAGCTGACCTTAAAAAGCATTTTATTGCCAAAAAATCAGCAGTGAGCCTTTCAACAAAATTACACAATACAAAACAAGGAAATAGTTCAGTAGAAAAATTTGGTGAAACAATCGAAGAACTTTTATGCTACTTAACATTAGCTCAAGCAGGAGAAAACACAAACATAGAAGTTACTAACCTTCTGAGAGATGCTAACGAAAAAATGGCTATTAACGTATTTGCAAATGGATTACGCAATAAGAATCTACAAGTAATAGTTAAAGCTAGAAATTACGATAAATTGTCAGAAGCAGTTCAAGGAGCTAAGGAAGAAGCATACATAAAACCAGAAAATCCCCAGATCTTTTATGCTAATAGACAAGGAAACACATAATAGAAATCTTACGAAAGCTTTACATAGATTACGAGAAGTCAACCTTAAACTCAATCCGAGTAAATGCGATTTTCAGAAGAAAGACATCACATACCTTGGTCACGTAATATCAGCAAATGGTATCACACCAGATCCATTAAAAATAAAAGTTTTGGAACAATATCCTGTACCAAAAGACGAGCATGAAACAAAGAGATTTGTTGCTTTTGCAAATTATTGCAGAAAATGTATTCCAAATTTTGCAAGAATTGCGTCACCATTAAATAATCTTTCTAAGAAATATGCCAAGTTTAATTGGACATTGGAATGACAACATTCTTTCGAATCTCTCAAAAAATCACTACAAAATCCACCGGTACTTCAATTTCCAAATTTTAGTCCACACAATAAATTCATTCTTAAGACAGATGCATCAGGCTATGCATTAGGAGCACTACTTTCCAATGGAGATGACAACATATTGCTTATGCTAGTCGATCATTGAGTAAAGCAGAAAAAAACTATTGCACGATCGAGAAGGAACTTTTAGGTATCGTGTGGGCTGTTAAACACTTTAGACCGTACCTGTATGGTCGTAAATTTACAATCTTTACAGATATAGACCATTGATTTATTTATTTGGTATGACGAATCCTAGTAGCAGACTCACCAAGTTTCGATTGGCTCTGAAAGAATACGACTTTGTAGTAGAATATATAAGAGGGAAAGATAATGTAACTGCAGACGTACTTTCGCGTATAGAATTATCTTCTAATGATTTAAAGGAGATTAGTCAAACAAATCATGAAAGAGTATGTGCAATAACAAGAGCACAAGCAAAACATCAAAAGACGAAACGGAATTTGATCAGAGAGTCCACAAAAGGATTGATCACTTTGGTGTGGTGGAATTGATTAAAAAACCGAAGGATGCCATTGAATTATCATTAATGACTGAAGTGGAATTTGAGGATTTAAGAAAGAAGAATAATTTTAAAGATAACGTTATCTACAATGAAAAGAAAAAAGTTTTACATATAAAATATAATGTTTAAGAATTAATTTTTAAAGAATGAAAGATGCGCATCGCTATTAAAAGAATTAAAAGCAAATAGGGATTTGCTAAAAGATGGTCCAAAAATTTCGGTTATTAACAGATGTTCAACTATTGATGATTTGGGGACGAGACAGTTAATTCTGAATGATTTCCATATGCTTCCAAGAGGGGGACATGCGGGAGTCAATAGAATGTTTAACAACATAAAGAAGTATTATTTCTGGCCAGGATTAAGGAAAGATGTTGAATTATTCGTAAAAAATGCACAGCCTTTAGAAATAACAACGACAGCACACGCTGCAATGCAAAAAATCTATCTAGATATTGTAGGACCATTAGAGGAAGACTACGCAAGTAATCATTATATTTTGACGTTACAATGTGAACTTAGCAAATATGTTGAATGTTATCCATTACCAAATAAAGAAGCAAATACTATAGCACAGTCGTTCGTCAACAACTACATCTTACGATATGGAATTCCTGAGACTATAGTAACAAAAGAAGGAACAGAGTTCTTAACAAATGTATTTAAAGACGTATGTAAGCTGCTAAAAATTAACAAACTATGTTCAACAGCTTATCATCACGAGACATTGGGTTCACTAGAAAATTCTCACAAGAGTTTGGGTGCTTATTTACGTATCCAAACGTCAAAACATCCAGACTCATGGAGCACTTGGGTGCCATACTGGTGTTTTGCATATAATAACACTGTTCATATGGAAACACGTTACACTCCACATGAATTAGTGTTTGGAAGAAGTACAAAATTGCCATCAAACATAATAAATAAAATTGGCCCCCTTTACAATTTTGAGAATTATTCATTAGAATTACAATATAGACTGCAACAAGCCTGTGCAGATGCGCGAAATAATCTGCTCAGAGCGAAAATCAACAAGAAGGAGTATCATGACAAAAGATCAGATTTCTCCTCATATATAGTAGGTAGTAAAGTATTAATAAAAAATGATAGTCGTAACAACAAGTTAGAAACTTTGTATAGGGGCCCATACGAAGTATTAGAAGACAATGCACGAAACATTATAATTAAGATAGATAATAAACTGGCTACTGTACATAAAAATAGGGTAGAACATTTTTTTGATTAAAAATAAAAAAAAATTTTTTAATTACATTTTTTTTTTAATTTAAGGGGATATTTAAGGGGATATTTAAGGTATGACTAATTGTAAATATAAACTAATGTTATGATTAATAAGTAGGTTAACAATAGGAAGGTTAAATGAACAAAATCAATCAAAGTCGATACAACGTTTTTATTATTATCACCTGAACCCTCAACGAACCAAGTTATTACAAAATAAATTTTAAAATATTTAACATTCATTTCTAAAAAATCGCTAAAAATCGGATTCTTAAGTTCATAAAACTATGATGATTTCTGAAGAAAACTGCATGCTTTGTAAAAAACGAAACCGCGTTGGCAAATCATTATTCGTTTTTGAAATAACATTTTTTTAAATGAACCCAATTTTACATCGCTTTTGGAATTTTTAACATTCATTTCTCAAAAATCGCTAAAAATCAAATCCTTAAGGTATGTTGATAAACCTGTGACGATTTATAGAGAAAAGTTTGTTTTTTTTTATTTTTTTCGTTTTTGAGATAATAACTTTTGAAGTCAATCTTAACCCACCTCGCTTTTTTATGATGACAATTTGTACCTGCCATTTCTAATAGAAATCGTTAAAAATCGAATTATTATGTTATCTCGTTGAAACGTAGATGACTTACAAAGAAAAGTGCGTGCTTTATAAAGAACAAAACGACGTTTGAGAGTCATTATTCGTTTTTGAGATAATAACTAAGTCAATCTTAACTCACATCACTTTTTGAAGATGAAAATGTGTGCCAATCATTTTTAAAAAACTAGCTAAAAATCAAATTTTTAAGATATTTCATTGAAACGTAGATGACTTATAAAGAAATGTTCGTGTTTTGTAAAGAACGAAACCGTATTCATTTTTGAGATAATAACTTTTGAAGTCAACCTTAACCCACAATTTAAGATGACAATTTGTGCCAATCATTTAAAATTCTTACAATATCTAGATAAAACTGTAATAATTTATTAAGGAAAGTATTTGAAAATCAGTCAATCTTAACCCTCTACACTTTTAGAGAATGACAATTGGTACCATTCATTTCTAAAAAAAATCGCTAAAAAACGAATTCTTAAGATATCTCCATGAAACAGTAACGATTTATAAAGAAAAGTATGCGCTTTGTAAAGAACGAAACTGCATTTGAGAATCTCAAATCGTTTTTGAAATTTTATTATGATTTAATTTTTATAAAATGAGGAACTTAAAATAAACCTTAAAAATTCAATTGTTGAGATATCTTTATGAAACATTCTACACATCTACAAGAAAGTATGTTCTTTATCATGAACATAATAGTATTTGAAAATTTCCATTTGTTTTTAATCGTTCATCTTTCGGTCTTCTTCATCTCAAAAAAAAAGGAGTTAATGGTACTTTGTCACTCTTTTATGGTAACGTCATCCGCACTCGGCCTTCCGCCTTCTACTTGTCTTTTCAATATCGACTCTGGACGAGCCGTTCAACAGCGTACATTCACCGTTTATGGCACCATTCACTTGTCCCCTTAACTGCACTTCCGCTATTTTATTAGCCGTTATTTACGATAACAGTGGCTAGGTTTGGGATTCCGAATTTTTTTTTCCTTTAATACCTCTAGTTTTATTACTTTATTTACACCGCTTTTATTGATTCGCCACAAAAAGAGCGCAAATATTTTCTGATTAATGACTCTCTTGAAACACCACAATTTCTTTTTAAATCTTTTTTGCGTGAAAAAGGTGTAAATACAGGTTTTAAATATTCCCCCTCTACAAAACGGTGCACGTTTGATAAATTTCAGGAAAAGCTCCAGATGTTTCACACAAAGATGTTTTGTGTAGCCCTTCGCGATTGAAGTCCTCTTGCTTTTACATTTTGCATTACTCCTTCTATACTCTTTTTCTTACCTGTTTCTTTACTCTTTTTACTCGAAAAAAAGCCACAGCGAACTTGTTTATGGCACATCTTGAAAAACGTTTTTTGTTTATTTTTGAACGTCACCCTCATTACTTGTTGGTTTGAAATTGCGTCATAATTATTCTAATGTTGGTTATAACTTGAGTTTAGGGATTAGTTATGGTGCTTAATGGTTGACGGTGGCATCTGGGAGCTACTAAAGTCAAGGTTTGATACTATAAATGGGTCCAGGAGAGCTAGAGAACACAGCGCCCCAGAGTCTTTGTTCCCATGAGGCATCCAAATCTGCTGCACGTCGTGCTGCAGTACCATCTCATATATCAGTCGAGTACTAATTTGTTTCAATTAGCGTGTATCCCAATTGTTTCGGGTGGAGCAGAGAGGGATTTGGGCGAAATAAATCAATCCGGGATTCATTGAAACTTTTGCAAATCAATTCAACGATTGTAATCGGTTGATTTTCCAATTTTCGAATCCCCCGCGTATTTTCATATTATAATAGAATGTGTAAATATATTAGTTTACAGTTTAATCGGTCCACAATTGGCAATTATCATTAAATGGCAATCAAAATTCGTGCTTGAATGGCGACGCTGGCCATTTGTGTGAGATTTTTGTCCGTTTTGATATGTTACATAATAGCGATAAAATACGGCCGCACGTGCTATCGTTACGTTGAAAATATTAAAACGATAAAACCAGACGTGTACCAACTGTCAATTACATCGTAAAATTATAGTTTTAAAGTTTGAACATGAAACAAATTTTGTATCATTTTTGTTTTTTAAATAAAGCCATAAAAGAGATTATTTTCGTGAAAGTCTTAAGTGGCATGTTAAAACTCGGCTCCCGAAAACAGACAATATAAAAGAAGACGTCGCCGTCGTCGTCATCGTCGTCGAAAAAGGCACTCCACGGCTAACTGTTAACTTTTAAACCGCCGTTTAATGGAGCCCCTTAATGAGTTTTGCGCCGTTAAAAACTTAAAATTATGCGGGATATTATAAATATTAGAGGCCCGGGGCCGTTTAAGCGGACCGCCCCCCGTTCGAAATAAAAACGGGCGGGTTGCAGCGGTATAATCGCCTTCGAGGGAGGAACATATAAAATCTCCCCCTTTATTTCCGTAATTATTTTTGCATTTCACGCCGTAAATTTCGACTCTCAGACGGCCTTTTTCCACCCAGAAGCCGTTATATTATGGAAAATAACAAAATTATCCCCGCGCGGATATATTCTTTTTGAACGATTTTTTACGGGTTCATCAAAAATTGTATCATAAATACGTTTTGAATAAAAAATTTTACAACAAATAATATTTTTATATTATATAATTATCATGGAAGCTTTGCAAGATTTTTAAAACAAGGATTTTAAATCTAGAAACAATACTGCTATTAAGAGGAGCTAAAGCCCTTAAAGTACTTCAATATAAAGAGATTTCAATGAAGGATGAAAAGGTATTGAAGTAACTACCTAACACAAGACTATAAGAAGTAAGACCTGAAGGAAGGCAAATAACGACATGGATAGATGCCAGGAATATGCTTTGGTCGAGGTTAGTGCTTTCAATAGTGAACCAAAACGCCTATTATTTAAAAACTGGGATACCGGTATTAGTTTAATATTTTTTTTTTATCTAATGCCTCTAAGAAATGTCAGCTTTTACATTTTAACTATAACTGTTGTTTCATTACATCACTACTATCCTTGCCAGAGGTCAAGGCCCCTCACTTTAGAATTCGATATCATTGATATCGCTGAAAAATCTTCTATTTCTTCGATAAAAAAAATTCTATTTCGACTTGGAAAAACTGATTACGGAATCCGGTAAACGACATTAATTGATACATTTAGGTTAAAACCGCGATGAAATACGTCCGATCGATCGCGAAAATACTTGAAATATCAATAAAATCAAATATGAATCAAATACACATTAAAAATACATCGGGTAATCACCGCTTCAAATTTGAAATTGAAAAATTAAAATTGTCTCGAATAGTTTTTGAGAAAAAAAAAAATCGCAAAGTTGAGAAAGTTGCTTCTCAAAAATCGGGTACTCTTATCACTTAACTCGCGACAAAGGGAAAACCACAGATCCGAAAATTTCTAAATTAAGATATGATGCGCAGAAATGTTCACTAATTACAATAATCTTTAGCACATTTTCTTTTGTCGATTGGTTGCGAAGATATCGATCTCTAAAGTGAGGGACCCTGACTTTTGGCACGGACTTTAGTGGTGTAATGAAAAATATTTATATAAATTAATATAAATATTAATATAATTAATATAAATAGTATATTTATATAATTAATATAAATAGTTAGGTAATAACCTAACTGAATATTGATTTGTTTTGAATGTTACTATGGACGTTCATAGAAACGCCCAAGTAAATTAATTCAATTTAAATTCATTCGACACATGAGGCTTATGTCAGATATAAATTCGTATGGCGTCGTTAAATTTTAATGCGAGGTTAGATGAAATTTTGTACTTAACATGTTAAGAAGCTGCTAATTTTGTTTAACTCACGCAATTCGTTTGCGTCGCTCGCTCGTTTTGGCAAATATTACGTTAGTTAAACAAAATTAGTGCTTTCATAATTGGTTAGTTATAACCACTTACTCGCCCAAACTGAAAAAATAAATGACGCACGAAAGTATTTCAGATTAAACAGAACGATTTAAACTTATTGCTTCAAATATAAAGTAAAATACATTGCCAAGTATCTTCTAGAAATAGAAGATAGGCTTCTAGTAAGTTATGGAAAACATTGTAGTTAATACGGAGTAGTACATAACGGCATTTTCATCAGCAAATAGGAATCATATCACAAGTTCATCAACGACGATACGTGACTCAAATTCGATATAATGCTACAGATCCCACTTCAGTAATAACATTGGATTGAGTTGGATTGGGTTGAGCTGGGTTGTTTTATTAATTATTGGGGGAGGTAAGCGATAGGGATAAGAGCGTCCACAGACATGAGAGTAGCACGCCAATAAGAAGAGGAAGGTACAATGATAGATATGGGAACACAATTATGGAGGGGCTCTCAATATATCTTATGAAAGAGGATAGTGAGGAAAGAAAGAAGCTGCTGGCCAGATACCATTGCACCAATGCGGAAAGAGAGGGAACAGGTACTGTGGCGGATGATGTGGAGTGGTGTTTGCTGTACGGAGAAGATTAGGAAACGCTAAACCATATGTTGAGAGGATGAAGCAAGCTGAAAAAAGAAAGGAATTGAAGATTGATTCTAAGAGAGGGGATTAAATGAGTGCCACTTAAGTCGTATCAGTGGGTTGGATTAGATTGGATTGTACTGCGTTGGGTTGAGTTCAATGGGTTTCAACACCACATTTCAATACTGCTCATAAATCGCCGGGAATATAGTTTCACGTGGGAGTGAATACTTTCACAACGCTTAGACCCTAGGGCCCTTTTTATATCCCTACAGTTGATCATTCATTCAAGGGTCAGAAAACCAACCCAATGATTTCGTAAACGTTAATATGAACAGAGGGATATGTTCCTTATATCTGAGATTTGGGCTCATGGTATTCCGAAAATTGATTGATTCTCTTAAGAACGCGAGTTTTGGACAGTCACAAACAATATCTACTGAGAGATGTGTTTTCCAATTTCATGTAGAACATGTGCTAACGTAACCTGTAGTGTCTGGCCAGGAAATGAGTAGGAGCTTCGAATCACGTTTTGATTTTCCAAGAAACTGAGTAGACCAGTTTCGGTTAGGATACAGAAAAGCTTTCTTAGCAAAGACATAGAGCTTATCGGCTTTGATACTGTATGATGACTATGTACTGTAGAGTTAGTGGTACAAACAGTTCAGGAGAGATCGGTGCCTTGTTAGCCGCTCGTTCCGCCTTAACATGTCCATATCATCATGTGGCTTCCTTAACTGTCGGTGTCTTGGGCCGTGGCGAAATTCTGTCCCAATGAAATGGAAAGCTGTAGCTGGAAATCATGAGAGAAAATTCCTGCTACAGAACCTCCAGCCTTCTTTGGGCCATCAGTGTAGGTGGTTAGCGTTTTGGCCGAGCCTATGTTGCTTTGGGATATTGTGTTAATGCCAAAATGTGGCGTGTTTAAAAAAGTAGGTGTAATGTAGAATTTGTGAGCTTCAAAGAGGAATTGTTTACAAACAGCCTCACTCCAGAGCTCCCTCCGGATAACTCCCATTTTAACAACCTGCTTTTCATTCATTCAGAACAATACAAGCAACGCCATCACAGCCATCTCCCTGATAAAAATATATAAGGGCAGCACGTTCAGATATTAGGTTCATAAAAATATCTTATGACGCCCGCGACAGACCAGTTATTGCAATCAATGCAGCAATTTAGCCTTATATGCATGCTTCAGCACTGAGCAACAAACTATGTCTCCGCGAGCTACCGTCGGTCTTATCACAGAAGTGTAAATCCACATAAATTGTAACGGATACAATTCCCAAGTATTTAGTTGTCCTGCAACTCTGAGCTAGTACCACCGTTGTTGTTTTTTTAGAACCGATGTGTGATGTTCAAGTCAAACCTTTGTCTAAAATAACACCAAGATATTTCACTTCTTGAATAAAGGTTAATGGATTGGTGTTTACCCAAGTTCAGGTATTACAGAATGAAAACCATGAGAACCTTTTTTTAACGATGTCTATCCTTGACACTTTCTTCGTGCTTCCCGGAAATACTTTAGCGAATTTTCTTTGGAGTTCGGATCTTCTCCAGATATCCAAGCCATGCCAGGTAGCCATAAGTTTATTTGCTCGAATACACTTCTTATCCTGGAGTACTCCACGTTCTCTACTTTGACAGGTCCTCTCGCAGAAACATCAAAGATACTGTTCAGCTTTTAACCTTTAGAGCACCGGGATCTTAGCTAACATACTGTCCGAAAAAAATCGATACAAAATATACTTCATATGGTATATTCATACACAAAGTATTGATAATTTAGACCACCACTTAGGTGGAGGACCCAGTCGTTCAAAAATTGCTTATCTGGCGAGTATCAAACCCTATTCTCTCCTTATAGCACCCATGCTAGTTTTCTGTCTCCTGTTTCATCAGCACGATCTCCGATAAAATCCTCCCACGCTGCTCGCTTTTCTTTGCTTTCTACCATCGTTATAACGTTGTTTTCGATATTGGAAAAACATACGTTCAGCTTCGTCGATTCACTCGCAATAACGACATCTACTATGTTCCGAAGATTCACATCTGAAACACCCGAAGCCATTGAAAAATTGAGTGACATAGCAATTGCGCCCCCATTATTATTTTCCCATCTCTTCTGTCAGCCCACTTTTATACAGTACCCGGCCTCACTCTTATTTTGCCCAAGCTTCTTTTATATATGTATACAGTTGTCCCGCAACGATTGCACAATACTTTATCAGCGTATACTCTGATCGAAAATACAAAAAAGACAAAAAAGTGTATTAAACATAGACCCAAAATACATTGAGTAATACATACACAAAATACATTAAATAATTGAATTATTGAGATATACAAAGTTTTAGTTTCATAAGTGAATTTTCAGTTTACTTGTAACTTTTAATTGTTTTTAGCAAAGATTAAAGAGTACCAAAAAATGCGACGCTAGAGTGAGAGACTTTAGTTTTTGGAAAAAGATAATAAACAAAAAAAAAATCAAGCATAAAAATGTGACGTTTGATATTCTAACCTATAAATCTATTCATTGTGCATTGCAATGTAAAGGTCTGTAGTGCTGAAGGTCATGAAAAATTGCAAACCTGCATCAAAGGTACCGGCACGAAACGTTGTATCTTGTTTACCTTTTAATTTTAGTTTTGGTCAGACAAGTTCTAATAAATGGTTTCTTTAATGAAAACTTATTACGGGATTTGATACGTTAAACAAAAGGTGCATGAAGTGGTTACTATGTATGGGCCAAAGTTTGATGTCCATTTTTTCTGCAAAAGAGAATGACAGCCGATGTTTACATATTTTTTTTAATGATTTTATGCACGATGGAGCACCAGCATATTATGCATGAGCTACTCGGGACCATACTAAAATAGCATATTTATTGCTAAGTAGTGGATTGGCCAAAGAGGTCTTATTCCGGGGCCATCTCGTTCACCAGATTTAAATTCTTTAGATTTTTGGTTTTGGGGACATCTAAAAGAAATTCATTGTTCTGAAGAAGTTTAAAATGTATAAGACTTGAAAAATCAAATTGCTAACGCCGTAAAACAGATTCCTGGTATCTTTGAACGTATTAGAACTTTATTTAAAAACGTATCCGCTTGTATTCGGTGGTGCGCAACAAATGTTCTATTACATCATACATTTTCAATTTGCTAATTATTGGTTATTTTTATCCGAGTTTCTTCAACATTCTTTGTTACTTTTTTGTTAAATTATTAATAATCTGCAGTAGTTGCCTTAATATTAACTTATTTTACTTTTTGTTAACCATCGTAACCATGGAAATCTTGTTGAAGGTGAACCTATCAAACTAAAACTTTAAATATCTCGAAAACGGACTGTTTTTGGACATATGTTTATTAATGACGTATTGTAGAATCGTTGCGGGCCATCCTGTATATAGATCTATCGTGTTTACCATCTACTAATTGCAGTGTAGCATTCGACATGAACCCATTTCTAGGCATTCATAAAACGTTCGACCCAATTCAACCCAACCCAACTCAAACTCCACTCAACCCAAATGAAAAACAACCTAACCCTACTGAAACCCAACCCAACGTAGTCCAGTTATAACTTGACAACAAATAAATAGCTCAAACAAGTTATAAATTTGTATTGCTTAATTCTTAGTAATTTAAGTAGCTGCCTACCTCTTGAAAACTAAATTGACTTCAAATTAAATACATTCCCTATTATTTTAAACAAACATAATTTTTTAATTATAGCTATTTTTAATTATAAATTATATTTTCTAATTTAATTTAAATTATATTTAATTATAATTTATATTAGCTTTGCGGATTGACTTTCTTCTCCATTCAACATGACAGCTTTTTATAGACTTGTATTTTCATCACAATACGTTGCTATTTTGGTGTATTGGACATGTCTTGCTTCTTAATCTCATCCATTGTTCAATTTTGTCCAATTGCAATATTGTGCATTTTTTTGCCGCCTTATATCCTTCTTAGATATCTCAGCGCGATGGGAAGATATCAGGAATAAGCTTGGATCCAAGTACCATAGGATGGAGACCATGGGTTGGGTTTAAACGATTTTAACAGCAAATATTGACGGAAGATGGGCTCAACGACAACCCACCTAAACTTAAATTCAATCCAACCTAACCCAGTGAAGAAAATGAATTAAATATGAAATTATTACGGTGTATTTCTTAATAGCCCCCAACTTTTTAATAAAATAAGTTGCCTTCAAAGCCCATATATTCTTCATTTTCTCAACACTCATAGATAGAAAATCTTTCGGATTAATTTTTTTTATTTTCCAATAGTACAGCTTTTTATGGACTTATTTGTTCATTACTACACTTTGATTTTTGGTCTATCAGACATGTTTATCAACGTGGTGTCTATTGCGCAATTTTTGCATTCCTCTGCCTCCTTGCATCTTTTCTAGTAATCCCAGACTCATTGGGGTTATAAGCTTGTGGTTTCATTATCCACAAGTTTATAAAATTCTGGGAATCATCTTTGTATTCATTTGCATTTTGCTTCCTTATGACATAAAAAAAATTTAAGATGACCAAATATTTGCTGCCTCAAAAACAACAAACCATACAAAGATACATTTAAAAGAAGTAATCATAAAACTTGTCAATATCAATTGACAGACGTGAAAAGTCATTAATAATTATAAACTATGTTTGATGTATTTTCTTGTTAAGTTATTAATACAACACAAGTCTACATGAAATTCATTCATCTTTGTCACAACACTTCTACCGATTAAACGAAAGGTAACTTTTTAAGTGTGATATGTTTCCAGGGGTCGACATTAATGTCACCTGAGAATGACTAATTGCTTTAGGTAAATTGTTGAGATTATTATTAATCAAAATGGATGAGTGCCTAATAAATTATTTTCAAAATTCAAATTGAATAACAAATCATCAACTACATAACAGTCAAAGCGAACGTTCAAATGTAATTTCCCAGGAGGGGACCTCGGAAAAGAAGAAAAGTACGAAATATTGAAGAAAACGCTGTCCGCATTCAATCACCCTTTCCAAGGTGGAGGAGATTTACCTTAAAGTGGCGGCTTATTGTAATATTCAAGAGTGTCATAAGCAGACCGCACGAATCCGGCTACAACGCCGCAAACTCGACGGAGAAACTCGACCGTTGGAATGGTAACCGTCTCTTTCGGTTCGATATCTGTCCGAAACGAACTAACAAATGGACAAGCACCGTTGCGTTGAATACCAAGAGAGGTCTATTCATTCAATGGGGTATTGAATGAATTTTTAAATAGATGTCGATATATCCGTGTTTTACCTCGAACTCGCGGGATTAAATTGGATAAGAAAATACGGCTTTGAAAATCCGATACGGACCTCAGCAAAACAAGGACATCAAGTTTTGCTTACGCGGTTTTTCTAAATTGAACACGATGATTTAGTGGGGTAACAATTTTTCAATTAAAAAACTATTTCGTGGAGTTTACACACACACTCGACCGATACAAGGCATTCCTGATGTCCGTCCTCCTTACAAAGTCCGTTTAATTTCTTTTCCTCTCCTTGAACTCTTCCGGAAGAGCTTTGTGAGCTCGCTCTATTTGAATTTAATCACTCCACGAAGAACTCAAACAACAAACGAAACGCGGAGACCTCTTAAAAACAAATAATAGTTGCACCTGGCACTTCTAAATCGAATTTCCCCAAAACTTTTCTTTCTTTATAAAAGTCTCGGTCAACAGTTTCTTTTGGTATTCGATGTTGCGATTCAAGTTAAAATTTATATGATGTTGTGGTTATCATAAAATTTCTTGTGCGGCTGAAAAGTGTGCTCTTAGACAAGGAGAGAGACCTTTCTGGGTTACAATATTTTATGTTGTGAGTGCTCTCACATACTGAAAACGGGTACATCGTAAACAGTATGAAATTGCAACACGTTACCCCCGTGTATTTATGGCTTTATTCATGTGCCGGTGCAGTTGAACGCTGCGATACGTCCCGGGGTAATGTATGGCGCGCTAAAACAGGGAAAAAACCGGACGTCCTAAGCGCTTTCCGCCGGAAAATCGCCGCTCCGGCAGAGATAAGGGCGACAGCAATTAAATTACACCGATCTCGCCGGACTAATAAGTTTCCGGGTGTGGAAAAATCTTCCTACGCAAACTTTTAACTTTTTTGCCGGTCTTTAAAACGAAATGCTCAAAGAGCCACATAGTTATTATGAATATTCTCGTTATTTCTTTCGTTAATTCTCGAACAAACAAAAATGGTTTTACTTTGTGATTTATTTGAGTTTAGAGTTCAGGTACTATATATATAGTTCCCGGTCAATCTGGGGGTTAGATTTCCGGTCACGTGGTACTAACAAGCGTAGTTACCCCGTCCCTCGGATACCATTTGTCTTGGAATGACCCAAGAACTTGACCCTCTTTAAGAGACCGAGTTATAAAATCTTGATGACGTGGCGATTTATCGCTGTTGGTGTTTGTATTAAATTTGCTTCCGTTCCCTTTGAAGTGTCGTTCTCACGTAAAACCGCTTTAAACACTTCATAGTTACATATTCATTCCCTACATCCTAATTAGATAAGCGCTCCGAACCCAATTTCAATTTCGAATAGCAATCCCAACTTTATTATTAGTTCTGTCAACCATGAGGAAGCTTTGCGTAACTATGTATGGTCGAGGAATCAAACATGGTTTGACGACAACTTATCAAAAGCAATCAATGTACTAATAGGTATAGAACTAATATTATTAACTAACGCAAATAAGGTAATTTAGAAGACAAAATTGTACTTTATACGTAAGCTAAATGTTGAACGTAAAACGGCAATTATAATCAAGTTCGTTGCTTGGCTTTGTTCAAATATTATAGTTGCGAGAAAAAATTTTTGAAACAATTTTTTAAAAGGAGAATACAAAAAGTGAGAGTTAGCTGAAAATAGGAGGCAAGATAAGAAGATTCCAATGATATGGTTAGGGTCAGATACTACAGGAAAGAGATGGGTTTGGAGAGAAGCT
Organism: Onthophagus sagittarius; assembly: GCA_036711965.1. NCBI lineage: Eukaryota > Metazoa > Arthropoda > Insecta > Coleoptera > Scarabaeidae > Onthophagus > Onthophagus sagittarius. Next base: position 59,806,531 of record JASERS010000002.1, on the reverse strand, counting down.
TTCACAATACAAGATGAAGATATGAAAAGAACGAAACCACAGGTACATGTAGGATGGATAACAACACCAGAAAAACTGGCTCTCCTAGAAAATCAATTCAAGAAAGAGGCAAACAAGATCAAAGACCCCAAGCAAACAATTTCATGAAATGTATTATAAATGCCTGCAATAAGGTATTAGAAAAGAGAAGGAAGACTACAAACAACAGAAATGTGTATTGGTCGAATGCAGAGATACACGATATGAGAAAGTTATGCGTGCAAAACCACTCTTTTGTTCACCGGATGATGAACAAAATATATATGAATAGTATAGTACAGTAAAGAAAGGTTTGAGCATTTTAATTTAAAGAAGTAAAGAGAAGAAGTGGGCAGAATTGTGTGAAGAGATAGAGACCGATACGTGAGATTTCTTGTAGATCTTGACACAAAAACGATAGACTATGAATTTGCAAAGCTATCCCCATAGATAGAGAGCAGTGCGGCAAGAGGTGAAGGGCAAGGAAATGGAGACGAACCTAAGCAAGGAAACCGATAGAAACCTTCGGTCAAGTCACAGAAAAAGAACTGAATGAATGCTTACAACAAAAAGAGTCCCAGGTGAAGATTCTATTCCAAATGAAATACTGAAGGCGTGTGTAAAAGCAAGCCCTAATGTGTTTATAAGGGTCTTTAATAAGTGCTTCGAAATAGAAGAATTTCCAGAAATGTTGAGGAAAGCAAAATTAGTGTTAATCGAGAAGCCAAATAAGGATAAAGAAGAAAAACAATATACACCGCTCTGCCTGCTAAGCACAGTAGGAAAACTGCTTGAGAGAGTAATAAATAAACGTCTCACGGAACACCTAGAAAGTGAAAGGGAATGGGTACAGTAGATGCCATAATGAAAATAATACCATAAAATAATAAATTAGCCCATCGAGGGTATAGGATGCAATGAAAGAAATTGCTGGAAGCCCTGAAAAGCTGTAACAACCTGCAACTATGGTTAAACAAATTGAAAGTTATTTGTGTAAGAGAATTGTAATATTACCGGATGGAAGAGAAAAGGAAATGACTTCCACAGGGATCGGTGATAGCCGCGACACTCTGGAATTTATATTAGGAAGGAGTGCTACAAATGAGAAACAGAAGGGAGTTAACGTAGTGGCGTATGCAGATGATCTAGCGGTGGTGGTATAGTCAAAGAACGTGGAGGAACTAAAAGGTAAAGCCGAGTACTGCATAGGGAATATAAGGGCAGAACTAGAAGAGATGGGTCTTCAGTTGGCACCGCATGAAACAAAAACTAGAAGTAAATAACATAAAAATTAAAAGCACCAAGTCTGTCAAGTACTTAGGAGTACACGTCGATAAAGATCTAAGAATGACGACTCATGTAAGCAAAACAAAAGAGAAAGCAGCCAAAACAATTAATACGTTAGCAGGGATAGACATGACAAGAATAGGTGGTCCAAACCAGGGAATAAGAAAACTGCTGTCTAAAGTAATAGACTCAACAATCCGGTACGCTACCCCGGCATGGGAAGGAGCACAAAAGATTTTGAAATATGCTTAGATCGATAGAACGTAAAACATCTATACACATCACCTCAGCATATAGGTCGACATCGACCGAACTACTGCTTCGGTAGTAACGGCAAGGTGTCTACCCTATGACCTTCGAGTATGAGAGTAAGCTCGCAATTGGTAATCAAAAGGAGCTAAAAAAGAGGAAAACAGAGCGGAAATGTATCGACGCTGGCAGGAAAGGTGGGACCGATATCAAGGATGGGCAAAGAACTTTATCAGAGATGTTACGAAATGGCAAGAATATTGACTTAACATAAATTACTATGCAACACAAGCGATTTTGGTAGAAAGTATTTAAAAAAGTAAAAAGTAAAGTATTTGACAGAAATAAAGAAAAGTAGATCAGGTGAATGCTGGTACGGCTGTGGATTGGGGGATACTCCGAGACATACTGTTTTTGAGTGCGCACGTTTCGAGTGGCTGCGAAGAGAAGCAGAGATAAACTCATATATAATAATTCATAAGGTGCTATTAGAGAGAGAAGCATGAGAGGAAGCATTAGACTTCCTGATGAAAATTATGAAGGAGAAGGAGGTGGAAGAGAAGCGAAGAGAGGAAGAGGAAGAAAGCTCCAGCCAATGAAGAAAGAGAATAAGTGGAACGACACAGAAGAGAAACAACAGTGGGGGGTATTAGCCCCCTCGCTTTAACAGTAGTTCTGACCAACAACACCGAGGTCAGAAAATTCCCACAAACTCGTTCGGGTTAGTTTCTTTGTCAAGGAAGTTTTGTCCGAACGGGGCTCAGTCATAAAGATTTTCTCCTCCTCTACGCCAAAACAAAGGGTTGAAGAGAAACTTAGCCTTCCTACCTTCGTGTACATAATATGGTCTCAAATTTCCGACCTTGCATTCTTTTGTTTTTGTCTTTCCAATTTTCCCTCTCACAGCTTCCAGAACTTCTTCCCTCGTCGTTGTAATTTTCATGCTTTTGGTACTTGTGAGAACCTATACCTCCTTAGTCATTTACATGTAGAGAAGGCCTTCCCTTTCTCATAATTATCGTCGTTCAGGATCTTTCTCAACTCAATTAAATTACTATAAACTGGAGGCCATGAGCAAAAATTGAAGTAACCTAGGTTCAACATAATCCAACCCAACGCAACTCAAATCCAACGCAACACAACTCAAATCAAACCCAACCCAGCCCAACCAAACTCAAATCAAACCCAACCCAACCCAGCCTAACCCAACTCAAATCCAACCCAACCTAACTTGAATTCAATCCAACCCAACTCACTCAAACTCAACCTAACCCCCCCCCCTCCCGACTTATAGCTGGACACCATGAGTTGGATTTAGGCGATTTAATGACAAAACTTGATAGAAGACGTTCTATAAGATGGAGGCCACGAGCAAAAATGGAAGTAGCATAGGCTCAACATAATCCAACCCAACTCAAACCAAACCCAACCCAACTCAAATCAAACCCAACCCAACTCGAATTCCACCCAACCCAACTCAAATCAAACCCAACTTAAATTCAATTGAACCCAACCCGACCCAACCTAATCCAGTGAAGAAAATGAAATAAATATGAAAGTATTAAGGTGCATTTCTTCATACATGACAGTTTAACTAGCTTCCAACTTTTTAATAAATCAGATTACTTTCAAATTCAATACAATTTTCATTTTTTCAACACTCATATTTGGAAAACTTTCCAAATTTATATTCTTCCTTCTTCAACATAACTGCGTTTTGTGGACTTGCCTTTTCATCACAATACCGTATCATTTCGGTTTATCAGATATGCCCAACTTCCTAATATCTGCCATTATAGTGTCACTTCTGCACAATCCTTTATATTGTATCTTTCCTAGAAGTCTCTATCATGCTATTCTCTGCGCTCTTAACTTTCGTCCTGTTTACACTATCCACAAGCGCACAAAATTCTTTGATGCATTTTAACATTGAAAGCATCATTTAAAGTATCACATACCCCTGACATGAAAAAGACTTTCAGATAACCAAAGATAAACCATAAAACTTGTTAATCAGGTCAATTCATACCAATACGTGTAGGGCCCAGTATATTCATCTTTGGTTAAATTTAACTAATGGATATTTACCATAGATACTGGTTAAACAGCCAATCATGGCCGGTGAAATTACAGTAACCCTGGAAAATACCCAGTAGTTAAATTTAACCAAAGGTGAATATACTGAACCTAGAATTAACATTATTAACTAAGGTAATTTAGCACGTAAATTCGAGCTTTATGAAACTGTTAACTATCCAACACAAAACTCCAATAACAAGCCAGTTCAATTTTTTTAACGGAATTGTTCAAATAAAACCGCGTTCAGAGCAAATAAACAAATCGTGCAAATTGCGGTCCTCTTTTCCGGCCGTTTTCCTTCCGTCCAGTTCCAATAAGAGCTCTCTGGAAAAATAGGAAAAATAAATATATCGAGCTACAAATTTCAGATAATTATTTCCTCTTTTTAGATGATTTAAATAGAATATTTAATTATACAATTCAATAGAGCGGGATCAGAACTCTTCATTAAATATTGATAATCTAATTAACGTTCGTTGCGAAATACCTTCCAAAACAGATTTTTTTCTATCTCCCGTTACCGTTTAGTAATTTATGAACTAATTAACGTGAATATTTGGTAGGGCGTAGATTAACTAAACAAAATAAATCTGTGTACATCAAATTTGTTTGTGATATTTGCAATATTATTCTGTTTCGGAATAACTCCAGTTTCATGTTTATTATGTTAATATTAGTAATTAACTGATGAGTTATGTGTTTTAAAATTGAAGTTATTCTGAATAATTAAATTGAAATAATTTTACTTAAAAACATCGAAATATAAAAAATAATCGAAATTTCGTGTATCATTTTGATTAAGACACATCAAGAATGTGTTCATTGGTTAAGCAAACTAATAATTTAAAAAAAAAGTGGTTTATTAGTATAGAAATGTTAAAAATCGTGAAAAATTGAATTTTTAAGATATCTCGATGAAAAATTTGAAAATTGTAAAACAAAAATCTCTCAAAGATTCTATTCATCTTTGAGATAATAGCTGTTGAAGTCAACTAAAAATGTTTATGATTTTAACATCATAATTTTCGATGGTTATTTTTAAAAATATCTTAATGAAACATTCGGAGATTATAGAAGAAGATATATACTTTTTCATGAACCGAATCGAATTTGAAAATCACTATTAGTCTTTAAGATAAAAGCTGTTGAAGTCGACGCAAATTATTATGATTTTATGAAATTATAATTTTTGGGTTATTTTTAAGAAATCGTGAAAAATCGTATTCTTAATCCTGTTGAAACATTCGGAAATTGTATAAGAAAACATGTCCTTTTTCATGAACTAAAGCGAACTTAAAAATTTCTATTCGCCTTTGATATAATGGCTGTTGAAGTCGACCTAAATTTTCATGATGTTTGGATATCATTTTTTAAAAATAGTTATAAATCGAATTCTTAAGACATCTTGATCAATCTTTCGGAGATTGTAGAAGAAGATATATGCTTTTTCGTGAACCGAACCGAATTTGAAAATCTCTATTCGTTTTTGAGATAAAAGCTGTTGAAGTCGGCGCAAATTATTATGATTTTATGAAATTATATCTTTGACAGTTATTTTTAAAAAATCGTGAAAAATCGAATTCTTAAGATATCCTGATGAAACATTTGGAAATTGTATAAGAAAACATGTTCTTTTTCATGAATTAAAGCGAACTTAAAAATTTCTATTCGCCTTTGATATAATGGCTGTTGAAGTCGACCTAAATTTTCATGATGTTTGGATATCATTTTTTAAAAATAGTTATAAATCGAATTCTTAAGACATCTTGATCAATCTTTCGGAGATTGTAGAAGAAGATATATGCTTTTTCGTGAACCGATCCGAATTTGAAAATCTCTGTTCGTTTTTGAGATAAAAGCTGTTGAAGTCGGCACAAATTATTATGATTTTATGAAATTATAATCTTTGAGTTATTTTTAAAAAATTGTGAAAAATCGAATTCTTAAGATATCCTGATGAAACATTTGGAAATTGTATAAGAAAACAAGTTCTTTTTCATGAATTAAAGCGAACTTAAAAATTTCTATTCGCCTTTGATACAATGGCTGTTGAAGTCGACCAAAGTTTTCATGTTTGGATATCATTTTTTAAAAATAGTTATAAATCGAATTCTTAAGATATCTTGATCAATCTTTCGGAGATTGTAGCAAAAGATATATGCTGTTTCGTGAACCGAACCGAATTTGAAAATCTTTATTATGTTTTGAGATAAAAGCTGTTGAAGTCGGCGCAAATTATTATGATTTTATGAAATTATAATCTTTGAGTTATTTTTAAAAAATTGTGAAAGATCGAATTCTTAAGATATCCTGATGAACCATTTGGAAATTGTATAAGAAAACATGTTCTTTTTCATGAATTAAAGCGAACTTAAAAATTTCTATTCGCCTTTGATATAATAGCTGTTGAAGTCGATCTAAATTTTCATGATGTTTGGATATCATTTTTTAAAAATAGTTATAAATCGAATTCTTAAGACATCTTGATCAATCTTTCGGAGATTGTAGAAGAAGATATATGCTTTTTCGTGAACCGAACCGAATTTGAAAATCTCTATTCGTTTTTGAGATAAAAGCTGTTGAAGTCGGCGCAAATTATTATGATTTTATGAAATTATAATCTTTGAGTTATTTTTAAAAAATTGTGAAAAATCGAATTCTTAAGATATCCTGATGAAACATTTGGAATTTGTATAAGAAAACATGTTCTTTTTCATGAATTAAAGCGAACTTAAAAATTTCTATTCGCCTTTGATATAATGGCTGTTGAAGTCGATCTAAATTTTCATGATGTTTGGATATCATTTTTTAAAAATAGTTATAAATCGAATTCTTAAGACATCTTGATCAATCTTTCGGAGATTGTAGAAGAAGATATATGCGTTTTCGTGAACCGAACCGAATTTGAAAATCTCTATTCGTTTTTGAGATAAAAGCTGTTGAAGTCGGTGCAAATTATTATGATTTTATGAAATTATAATCTTTGAGTTATTTTTAAAAAATTGTGAAAAATCGAATTCTTAAGATATCCTGATGAAACATTTGGAAATTGTATAAGAAAACATGTCCTTTTTCATGAACTAAAGCGAACTTAAAAATTTCTATTCGCCTTTTATACAATGGCTGTTGAAGTCGACCAAAATTTTCATGATGTTTGGATATCATTTTTTTAAAATAGTTATAAATCGAATTCTTAAGATATCTTGATCAATCTTTCGGAGATTGTAGAAGAAGATATATGCTGTTTCGTGAACCGAACCGAATTTGAAAATCTCTATTCGTTATTGAAATAAAAGCTGTTGAAGTCGGCGCAAATTATTATGATTTTATGAAATTATAATCTTTCAGTTATTTTTAAAAAATTGTGAAAAATCGAATTCTTAAGATATCCTGATGAAACATTTGGAAATTGTATAAGAGAACATGTTCTTTTTCATGAATTAAAGCGAACTTAAAAATTTCAATTCGCCTTTGATATAATGGCTGTTGAAGTCGACCTAAATTTTCATGATGTTTGGATATCATTTTTTTAAAATAGTTATAAATCGAATTCTTAAGATATCTTGATCAATCTTTCGGAGATTGTAGAAGAAGATATATGCTGTTTCGTGAACCGAACCGAATTTGAAAATCTCTATTCGTTTTTGAAATAAAAGCTGTTGAAGTCGGCGCAAATTATTATGATTTTATGAAATTATAATCTTTCAGTTATTTTTAAAAAATTGTGAAAAATCGAATTCTTAAGATATCCTGATGAAACATTTGGAAATTGTATAAGAAAACATGTTCTTTTTCATGAATTAAAGCGAACTTAAAAATTTCTATTCGCCTTTGATATAATGGCTGTTGAAGTCGACCTAAATTTTCATGATGTTTGGATATCATTTTTTTAAAATAGTTATAAATCGAATTCTTAAGATATCTTGATCAATCTTTCGGAGATTGTAGAAGAAGATATATGCTGTTTCGTGAACCGAACCGAATTTGAAAATCTCTATTCGTTTTTAAAATAAAAGCTGTTGAAGTCGGCGCAAATTATTATGATTTTATGAAATTATAATCTTTCAGTTATTTTTAAAAAATTGTGAAAAATCGAATTCTTAAGATATCCTGATGAAACATTTGGAAATTGTATAAGAGAACATGTTCTTTTTCATGAATTAAAGCGAACTTAAAAATTTCAATTCGCCTTTGATATAATGGCTGTTGAAGTCGACCTAAATTTTCATGATGTTTGGATATCATTTTTTTAAAATAGTTATAAATCGAATTCTTAAGATATCTTGATCAATCTTTCGGAGATTGTAGAAGAAGATATATGCTGTTTCGTGAACCGAACCGAATTTGAAAATCTCTATTCGTTTTTGAAATAAAAGCTGTTGAAGTCGGCGCAAATTATTATGATTTTATGAAATTATAATCTTTCAGTTATTTTTAAAAAATTGTGAAAAATCGAATTCTTAAGATATCCTGATGAAACATTTGGAAATTGTATAAGAAAACATGTTCTTTTTCATGAATTAAAGCGAACTTAAAAATTTCTATTCGCCTTTGATATAATGGCTGTTGAAGTCGACCTAAATTTTCATCATGTTTGGATATCATTTTTTTAAAATAGTTATAAATCGAATTCTTAAGATATCTTGATCAATCTTTCGGAGATTGTAGAAGAAGATATATGCTGTTTCGTGAACCGAACCGAATTTGAAAATCTCTATTCGTTTTTGAAATAAAAGCTGTTGAAGTCGGCGCAAATTATTATGATTTTATGAAATTATAATCTTTCAGTTATTTTTAAAAAATTGTGAAAAATCGAATTCTTAAGATATCCTGATGAAACATTTGGAAATTGTATAAGAAAACATGTTCTTTTTCATGAATTAAAGCGAACTTAAAAATTTCTATTCGCCTTTGATATAATGGCTGTTGAAGTCGACCTAAATTTTCATGATGTTTGGATATCATTTTTTAAAAATAGTTATAAATCGAATTCTTAAGACATCTTGATCAATCTTTCGGAGATTGTAGAAGAAGATATATGCTTTTTTGTGAACCGAACCGAATTTGAAAATCTCTATTCGTTTTTGAGATAAAAGCTGTTGAAGTCGGCGCAAATTATTATGATTTTATGAAATTATAATCTTTGAGTTATTTTTAAAAAATTGTGAAAAATCGAATTCTTAAGATATCCTGATGAAACATTTGGAAATTGTATAAGAAAACATGTTCTTTTTCATGAACTAAAGCGAACTTAAAAATTTCTATTCGCCTTTGATATAATGGCTGTTGAAGTCGACCTAAATTTTCATGATGTTTGAACATCATAATTTTGGACGGTTATTTTTAAAAAATAGTTATAAATAGAATTCTTAAGATATCTTGATGAATCTGTCGGAGATTGTAGAAGAAGATATATACTTTTTCATGAACCGAACCGAATTTGAAAATCACTATTCATCTTTAAGATAAAAGCTGTTATATAATTATAATTTTTGGGTTATTTTTAAGAAATTGTGAAAAATCGAATTCTTAAGATATCCTGATGAAACATTTGGAATTTGTATAAGAAAACATGTTCTTTTTCATGAATTAAAGCGAACTTAAAAATTTCCATTCGCCTTTGATATAATGGCTGTTGAAGTCGACCTAAATTTTCATGATGTTTGGATATCATTTTTTTAAAATAGTTATAAATCGAATTCTTAAGATATCTTGATCAATCTTTCGGAGATTGTAGAAGAAGATATATGCTTTTTCGTGAACCGAACCGAATTTGAAAATCTCTACTCGTTTTTGAGATAAAAGCTGTTGAAGTCGGCGCAAATTATTATGATTTTATGAAATTATAATCTTTGAGTTATTTTTAAAAAATTGTGAAAAATCGAATTCTTAAGATATCCTGATGAAACATTTGGAAATTGTATAAGAAAACATGTCCTTTTTCATGAATTAACGCGAATTTAAAAATTCCTATTCGCCTTTGATATAATGGCTGTTGAAGTCAACCTAAATTTTCATGATTTTTGAACATCATAATTTTGGACGGTTATTTTTTAAAAATGGTTATAAATAGAATTCTTAAGATATCTTGATGAATCTGTCGGAGATTGTAGAAGAAGATATATGCTGTTTCGTGAACCGAACCGAATTTGAAAATCACTATTAGTCTTTAAGATAAAAGCTGTTGAAGTCGACGCAAATTGTTATGATTTTATGAAATTATAATTTTTGGGTTATTTTTAAGAAATCGTGAAAAATCGTATTCTTAAGATATCCTGATGAAACATTCGGAAATTGTATAAGAAAACATGTCCTTTTTCATGAACTAAAGCGAACTTAAAAATTTCTATTCGCCTTTGATACAATGGCTGTTGAAGTCGACCAAAATTTTCATGTTTGGATATCATTTTTTAAAAATAGTTATATATCGAATTCTTAAGATATCTTAATCAATCTTTCGGAGATTGTAGAAGAAGATATATGCTTTTTCGTGAACCGAACCGAATTTGAAAATCGCTATTCGTCTTTAAAATAAAAGCTGTTGAAGTCGATGCAAATTATTATGATTTTATGAAATTATAATCTTTGAGTTATTTTTAAAAAATTGTGAAAAATCGAATTCTTAAGATATCCTGATGAAACATGCGGAAATTGTATAAGAAAACATGTTCTTTTTCATGAATTAAAGCGAACTTAAAAATTTCTATTCGCCTTTGAATAAATGGCTGTTAAAGTCGACCTAAATTTTCATGATGTTTGGATATCATTTTTTAAAAATAGTTATAAATCGAATTCTTAAGATATCTTGATCAATCTTTCGAAGATTGTAGAAGAAGATATATGCTTTTTCGTGAACTGAACCGAATTTGAAAATCTCTATTCGTTTTTGAGATAAAAGCTGTTGAAGTCGGCGCAAATTATTATGATTTTATGAAATTATAATCTTAGGGTTATTTTTAAAAAATTGTGAAAAATCGAATTCTTAAGATATCCTGATGAAACATTCGGAAATTGTATAAGAAAACATGTCCTTTTTCATGAATTAACGCGAATTTAAAAATTCCTATTCGCCTTTGATATAATGGCTGTTGAAGTCAACGTAAATTTTCATGACTTTTGGACATCATAATTTTGGACGGTTATTTTTAAAAAATAGGTATAAATCGAATTCTTAAGATATCTTGATGAATCTTTCGGAGATTGTAAAAGAAGATATATATTTTCTTGAACCGAACCGAATTTGAAAATCTCTATTCGCTTTTGAGATAAAAGCTGTTGAAGTCGGCGCAAATTATTATGATTTTATGAAATTATAATCTTTGACAGTTATTTTTAAAAAATCGTGAAAAATCGAATTCTTAAGATATCCTGATGAAACATTTGGAAATTGTATAAGAAAACATGTTCTTTTTCATGAATTAAAGCGAACTTAAAAATTTCTATTCGCCTTTGATATAATGGCTGTTGAAGTCGACCTAAATTTTCATGATGTTTGGATATCATTTTTTAAAAATAGTTATAAATCGAATTCTTAAGAAATCTTGATCAATCTTTCGGAGATTGTAGAAGAAGATATATGCTTTTTCGTGAACCGAACCGAATTTGAAAATCTCTATTCGTTTTTGAGATAAAAGCTGTTGAAGTCGGCGCAAATTATATTATTTTATGAAATTATAATCTTTGAGTTATTTTTAAAAAATTGTGAAAAATCGAATTCTTAAGATATCCTGATGAAACATTTGGAAATTGTATAAGAAAACATGTTCTTTTTCATGAATTAAAGCGAACTTAAAAATTTCTATTCGCCTTTGATATAATGGCTGTTGAAGTCGACCTAAATTTTCATGATGTTTGGATATCATTTTTTAATAATAGTTATAAATCGAATTCTTAAGACATCTTGATCAATCTTTCGGAGATTGTAGAAGAAGATATATGCTTTTCGTGAACCAAACCGAATTTGAAAATCTCAATTCGTTTTTGAGATAAAAGCTGTTGAAGTCGGCGCAAATTATTATGATTTTATGAAATTATAATCTTTGACAGTTATTTTTAAAAAATCGTGAAAAATCGAATTCTTAAGATATCCTGATGAAACATTCGGAAATTGTATAAGAAAACATGTCCTTTTTCATGAATTAACCCGAATTTCCTATTCGCCTTTGATATAATGGCTGCTGAAGTCAACGTAAATTTTCATGACTTTTGGACATCATAATTTTGGACGGTTATTTTTAAAAAATAGGTATAAATCGAATTCTTAAGATATCTTGATGAATCTTTCGGAGATTGTAGAAGAAGATATATACTTTTTCTGGAACCGAACCGAAATTGAAAATCTCTATTCGTCTTTGAGATAAAAGCTGTTGAACGCAAATTATTACGATTTTATGAAATTATAATTTTTGACAGCTATTTTTAAAAAATGGAATTCTTAAAATATATTGATGAAACATTCGGAAATTAAAGCGAATTTAAAAATCTCTATTTGTTAGTGAGGTAATAGCTGTTGAGGTCAACCCAAATTTTTATGATTTTAATTTTTGACTTCATTATTTTGGACAGTTATTTTAAAAAAATGATGAAAAATCGACAGCTTAAGATATATTGATGAAACATCCGGAGATTGTAAAAGAAAATGTATACTTTTTCATAAACTAAACCGAATTTGCACATCTTTATTCGTCTTTGAGATAATAGCTGTTGAGTCAATGCAAATTGTTATGATTTTGTGAATTCATAATTTTTGACAGTTACTTTTAAAAAATCGTGAAAAATCGAACTCTTAAGATGTCTTGATGAAACATTCGGAGAGTGTAGATGAAGATATGTACTTTTTCATGAAATAAATGGAATTTGAATATCTGTCTTTATTGGCAGATATAATATTAAACTTATAATCTTAAATAATATAATATATATAGTATATAATCTATCTATAATATAGTATGTAATATATATAGTATATATATTATATAGTATATAAACTTTATAATTATTGGCAGGAAGTTTGTAAACTGTCTAGATACCAACAGCTCTGTGAAATAAAAGAGTTTATCAATCCATCCCACTGATGGAACTACACATTCGAATCCTGAAGAGATTTTTAACATCCTTATTTTGTTAACTACTTGGAAGGAATATTTTCATTTGCGGAGGACGCTCCATTTTGGTCCGCGAGGACTTCCATTATAATCTGCGTACCGTAAGTTAACTCAAATTGTCATGATTTTATGAAATCATAATTTTTCAGTTATTGTTTAAAAATTATAACAAATCGAATTCTTATAGAATCTTGATCGAATATTTAGAGATTATAAAAGAAGATTTTTACTTTTGTGTAAACGAAACCAAATTTGAACATCTATATTTGTATTTGAGATAATAGCTGTTGAAATCAACTCAAATTGTTATTAATTTTCGACGAGTATCGCATTTAGCCGTGCGTCTTCAAAATTTCTAGTGTTATGTTTTTTTATTTAGCTAGACTACAGACGTGTATATTTTTACTGAACTAAAAATAGAATTGAACTAGAATCATTTGTTTCAATTTTGCCATTTTAGAAGCACGCGGCTAAAATAAAATATTTCTATTTAAAAGTTGGTATTCAGATTCTTATAAAAATACGAAATCAGAGACTTTCAGGTTTGACCTCCGTAAGAAACAGCAATAAAAGAAAGTTTGATGATATTGGCCACTTCATCATTTCTTCCAACTAATTCCATTATATTAAATTGAATTTCTCTTTTGGTAACCATTTGATAATATTGGTTACCTTTGAATAACCACAGTATATTATTACGGGTGACTGCGTCACTATTAAACACAATTAGGGATTTGTAGAGGCAAATGCTAGAGGCGGCGAATCCGGCATTGTCATCACACCTCCCACAAAAGCTAATTACAGATCGATAGTTTAAGTATACACACGATCCAAATAATTTCGCTCATCCCTTATTTTTATATGCCATCAATTTTAAACTGTTCAATAATTCAAGGCATTAAAAATACATCAGCTGTATCTCTAAAAATTTGATCGATTTCTTTTTACACTGAGACGTAAACGTGGTAACAGATGACAGCCGTTAAAAATGCGATCGTCACGTATATATATATAGATATATAAATTATATGTTATATAGCGGAATTGGGACCTTCAGCTTTAACGTGTACATAAATCAAACGCACACTTCGCGCGATGATTTATCGCGTGCGAAGAAACGTAGTAGCGTTTTCCGTAGCTTTAACGACGTACAACAGATAAATGGATTATTGGTCTTGATAAAGTTCGCGCTCCCGCCCTCCTGGGGAGTGGGCCCATTTTACCCATTTGCGACCTGCCACCTTCCCTCCTCGTGTCGAACATCGACCCAATCTTCTACTGGCGAGAAAACTGTGTAGTTGTGGCACACCTTTAAGTTTACCTTGTATTTTCGATTTTTTAATTCTATCTTGCTAAGATTTTGATTTGATTTAACAAAAATGATTATGTTTGAGAGAAAGTAGAGGTCGTAAACACCCCCTAAATAATTTAGTGTTCGGTGAGAGAAAAGGAAGCGCTCGAAGGCGGATTTACATGCATATGGTAAGCGAAATCCTGTCCCACAGGAAAGGACAACGTAAGGGGCATAAAACGAGGGCCGGTGCCCTAAGGAATATAGGCTATAATATCCTCGCCGCCCCCAGAGGAAAAGACTGGAGACATTTGAATTTTATTTTATGGGACCGAAGAAAGATTTCTTTTTGGATGTAAAAGGCGTTACGTCGATCGTAAATGGTGAACGATTATTGTTTTATAACACCAAGGATAAAACATTTTCAGGAAAATATGAAAGTGAAAATGTTAATGTTAAAGGTTATTTTTGTGGATAATTATTTCGCCGCTATTATACCTTAATTAATTGTGGCTTGAGTTAATTCACTATCGCCACAAACAATAGGCTGGTTTGCATACTGCAACTCCTCTGTGGAGATAATCGATTGATTGAGATAACGGCGAAGTGATCGACTGTAACAATTACCGTTGTGTTGCGTTGTGCCAATATATGTACATAACCCACCCGGTCGAACTGCATCGACGCAGGCGCAAACGACGCATAGCGTAATACGGTTAATGAGCTTTATCTGCTTCAGAACGAACTATTGTTGTTTTATGCGAAATTTCCCCGGTAAACAACGCTCACTAACGAACTGTCCCCTTAAGCACCTTTTCAAAGGTATTACCTTTGTCCCTCAAGAGAGCCGCTTACGCAGAATCCCGCAGCGAAGCCATTGTTAAAATATTGAAAAAAGAATCGCATCTTTTTATGTCGTTTACATATTTCTTTTTTGTTGCAGTTGTTGTAGCACAAGATGTTCAAGCGGTCGAAGGAAAAAGTGTTAGTTTACCATGCGAAGTTACACCACCGGGTCACGATAAAGTCTATATGGTTTTTTGGTTCCAATACGGATCCGGAATTCCGATATACAGGTGAGATTTAATAAAAAGCTTCTTCAACACTCGAACTTTGCGGTAGATTTTATTAGCATATTTCTATATGCATATGAATAACAAGCGGACTTCACGGTTTTAATGCGCCTATTAAGATTCAGACCGGACCCGCAGTCCAATCAATGGCCGTGCGGGGCCCTTTTAATTAAACTTGATAATGGAAAGCGTTAAGAGTGACCGAAAATCCGCAGATCCGGCGGCGATCACGTGACGTCTCGCTCGTTTTTCCAAGCGCCGCCGACCGTAAAGAGCGGACCTTGGGAAATTAGTTTTTCGGCGGTAATTGCGAAACAGACCTTCCCTCCAGCACGCTGCTGTTGCTGGTGGTGCTGCTCGAACATCTGCGCGGACCGTAATTGGCCCGTTCGGCGTCGGGACGTTTAATGCCGCCGGTTAAAGCGCGGTTTTGCCGCTTTAGACCCGTTCTAAACAACGTTGGTTTCATAAAACATCGCATCCCCGAGCACCACCACTATCCCTAACACTGCAACGCAAACCCATTTTCTCTTCATTGTAACTTACATTACCGACTCCCAAAACGGATGTACACACGCTTTTAACAATTTTAACCCAACAGTATCTTAATAAAACTTCTTATACTACCCGTACAGAGTGCTTCAAATCCAAATCTACTCGTACAAAACTAAAAAAAGATTAAAAAGTTACAAATCATGAGCTCATTTAAGCATTTTGTTCGAAATAATTCGGTGCATTGAATAAAACTAGTTGTGTTTTAAATACAAAGAGTCTTCAATTTCCACGTATAATCGATCGATTTGAAAGTAAAATTGGTTGCAATTCATAATGCATGAAGGTATATCCATGCCAGCCCGTTCAATTTCGCGAATAACTAGTATTATCACGTGTCACGCGACGAAATTTTTGTACTTTCCCGGAATTAACCTTTAGGAATAAAACCTAAGTAGTCATTAAAGAAAGTTGGCGTTACGTAAAATCCTAAATTGTAATGGTATTTATTTGTACGTGAAAAAAGAAATTCTATAAGATTTTGTTATGCGAGTGCGTGTATACACCGAAGAGATCTCAAATAATCTCCCCGGAGAGCAAATCGAAGACGGCAAATCCTGCTGCAATAAAGAGTTGGCAATGTCGCCGTTGCCACGTTTTCTAGCCGCACAAAACCACCGGCGGCGCGCCGAAACTTTTGTGCTATAAATGTCCTCCCTCGGATAACGTATTTGTTTATTTACGTTCCGACCGTCGTATGAAATCTCCTTGACTTGGGCTCCGACTACGAGAGACGTGCATTGTCATCGGGACCCTACGGGAATTTACCACCAAGATCTCAAATCCCTTCTAAGGAAAAATATGAGTGATGACGGTTCCTAAAATATTTTACGTTAAAAATAATAAATGTGATGTACTAGAGTGCACTTGGCTATAATATTTGTAAGATCAACAAAGATTATATATCTTTAAGTTGCAAAAAGTAACTAAATTCGTTCGTTTTGATATTTTGAGTCATAATCATAATTTATTTCTCAGTATAGTGGGTTTCTACATCATTCATATCATGCAACACCGATTTTCGTCATCTATTAACATCATCCATTATATCTGTCAACATTAATATTGATATCTTTTAAACATCAACTTCTAACTTTCTCAATATCTTCTACAATATTGCTGTATGTTGTCGCTGCTACCGTGCATCAATCCTGTTACTCATGATTATCTACGATAACTCAAAACATCGTTCTAGGTACATTTCAACATCATCCCTTAACTTCCTTAACATCATTCACATTGAATAATATTTATTCAATGTGGTCCCTGTTACCTTTGGTCATCTTCCCTTAACTTTCTCATCATCATCCACAACATTGCTCTATGTAGTCCTCGCTACCGTACAACAATATCCTGAAATATCATGATATTTATTTTGTCATCTATTAACTTTTTCATATTATTCCCCAATGCCAATCATTAATGTAATGTAATCAATAATGTATTTCTCAACATTATCTGTAATAGATAACCCCACAACATTGTTCTAGGTACATTTCAACATGTTGTCAATACTATCATATATAAATTCTGTTACTCAACATTATCTATGATAACTCAAAACATCGTTCTAGGTACATATCAACATCCCTTAACTTCCTTAAAATCATGCATAATATTATTCTATGTTGTCCCTGTGAGCTTTGATCATTTTCCTTTCACTTCCTCAACATCATCCACAACATTGCTCTATGTAGTTCATGCTACCTTACAACAATATCCTGAAATCTCTTGATATTTACTTTGTCATCTATTAACATTATTCATTATATCTCTCAATGTCAATCCTGATATAACATTATCTGTAAGATTATCCATAATATCGATCTAGGTACGTTTCAATACCATCCCTTGTCATCCTTAACAATACGATGTACTATTACTTTTTAATATTTGTAATATCAACACGGTTATACATTTAAAAGTCGCAAAAACAGCAAAATTCGATCGTTTTGACATTTTGAATTAAAATCATAATTCATTTCTCAATATGGCTGGTTTTTACATCATTCACATCATACAGCATCGCTTTTCGTCATCTAGCAGCATCCATTATATCGCTCGACTTTAATATTAGTATTATTACTAACATTATCCTTTATGATCATCTACACTACCGCTCGATGTTGTCCCTGCTACCATCCAACATTATGGCGTGATTCCTAGGTATTTATTTCGTTATCTATGAATATATTCCTTGATATGTCTCAAAATTAATCCTGGTATTTTTCAACATTACCTGTGATAACTCACAAGATCTCTGCTACCTTACAATATTATCGTTGTCCTCCATCGACATTATCCATTATGTCTTAACAACAATCCTGATGTTTCTCAATATTATCTGTGATAACTTGATAACCCACAACATCCTTGTAGGTATATTTCAATACCATCCTTTAACATCCTTACGATCATTCATAATATCGTTCAATGTTGCCCCTGTTAGCATCCAGTATCGTCCCTTAACGTTCTCAACATAATCAACAACATTGCTATATGTTATCCCTACTACATTGTACATTAGACTTAGGGATCCTCGGTATTTATTTCGTCATCTACCAATATAATTCATGATATCTCTAAACAACAATCGTTCTATTTCTCAACATTATCTATGATACAACATCGTTCTAGATTTATTTCAACATCATCCGTTAATATCATTTACAATATTGTTCAATGTTCTCTCTATTAGTTTCCGACATTGTTTCTTTTCGTTCTCGACAGCATCCAAAATATTGCTGTATGTTGTCCCTGCTACCTTATAACTTTATCGTAAGATACATTGGTACTTAATTTGGTATCAATCAACATTATCTAGTTCTAGGTACATTTCAACCTTATCTCTTAACTTTCTCAACATCATCCACAATATTGCTCTATATTGTCTCTGCTACCTTGCAAATTATGCTGAAATCCTTTGATATTAAGGTTGACATCTATCAACATTATCTATTACGTTTCAACATCAATCCTGGTATTTCTTAACATTATCTGTGATAACCCACAAGATCCTTCTAGGTACATTTCAACATCATCCCTTAACTTTTTCAACATCATCCACAATATTGTTCTATATTGTCCCTGCTATTTTACAACATTATCCTGAGATCCTTTGACATTGCGGTTGTCATCTATCAACACTATCCATTATGTCTCAACATCAATCCTGATATTTCTCAACATTATCTGTGATAACCCACAACATAATTTTTGGTACATTTCAACATCATCCTTTAAGTTCCTTAAGTCATTCACAGTACTGTTGAATGTTGTTCCTGTTAACTTCCAGTACCATCCCTTAACGTTCTCAACATTATCCACAACATTGCTATACATCCATACTACCTTGCAACATTATCCCGGGACCCCTACGTATTTATTTCGTCATCTACTAATATAATTTATGATATCTCTCAACATCAATCCTGGTGTTTCTCATCATTATCTATGATATATCATTCTATGTGTATTTCAACATCATCTGTTAACATCGTTTACAATATTGTTCAACAGGAACAGTTAGCTTCCAACATCGTAGCTTATCGTTCTCAGCATCACCCAAAATATTGTTGTATTTTGTCCCTGCTACTTGTAGCATATACTTAGATCTCTTGATACTTAGTTTAGTTGATAGTTATCATCTATCATCATTATCCATTATATCTCTTCACGTCAGTCCTGGTATTTCTAATTACCCAAATTTCTCATCATTCTAGATACCTTTTAATATCATCATCTATAAAATTGCCGTATGTTGCCCCTGCTATCTTTCAACATTATCCTAGAATCTCTTGACAATTACTTCGTTATTTGTCAACATCGCTTATAAAAACATCATTAATTCATTAGGTACTTTTCAATATCGTCCCTTCACTTCTTTAACATCATCCATAATATTATTCCACGTTGTCTCTGTTAGATTCCAATGTCGGCTCTTAATTTTCTCAACATCATCCACAATATTGCTCCATGTTGTCCTTGTTACTTTCCAAGATCGTTCGTTTGCTTGCTCAACATCATGCAGAATATTGAAACAAAATCAGGGACAACATGAAGATGTTATCGCTGTTACCTTTCAACATTATCACGGAATATTTTGTGATGTTTTAAATTTCCTCTAATAGCATCTACAATATATTATATAAAATCATTCTTCATTCCCAAAATGGTCTCTGGCATCTCGCTATAAATATTTTCCAATATTATGACGATATCCTTCAATATCTGGTATCCTTCATCATTACCTCTACTACATATTTTAAATCATTTATCAGATCATTCAGTACATCTCTTAACACTACACTATCAGTTGTTTTAGATAATTTTCAACATCGTCTTTTAACTTTCTCGATGTCTACAACATTGCTCTCTATGTTATCTATTATTTTTCAACAAAATCCTTGGATCTCTTAACACTATAATTCCTTATCTGAGAATTTTTTTAATATAATGCACCAATATGTTGAGGACCTAGATAGACTGAGAAAGAGACTTTAAAAAATTTAGATGGTGAATAGAATTGACTGGTGTATATTGCCAGTATTAGTTTTAAATGTTTAATATAGACCATCATCGATATTAATAATTGAAATGTGATAATTAAATGTTAACCATGCTTTCGATAAATTGTCAACCCTTTGCAATATTACCAATTATTTGGCTTAATAAAACGATTTAATTAAGGTAGCAATTAATAACTCACAAATATAGTAGATGTGGTAACAGCTCGTTATTTTGCCAATAATTAACAATGAATCGAAATCATGGTCATTATTTGTTAATTGTTGCATTTAGATTTTCTTTAATTGTTTATAATAAATTTGTGTGAAATTCGACTTACATAAAGTCAATGAAGTATAAAGTTATTTTAACGATTAAAAAATGTAAAGGAAGTAAAAAGACGATGTGAGTGTAAAAGGAAATTGTTTTTTATCTGTAGTCTGTTGTGTGTCTATGGTTGGATTATCGCCTACAAAATACCAAACTACAGCGTTCGTTAGATGCACCCTTAACGAACTTCTTGCAATAACTCCCTCCCTCCAAACCGTGGCTACAAACTGAAGTTCGCTTGGCAACAATGCTTTTCCCTCCCCCGTTTCCCACCGTTTGGTACGCGCTCCCACATTTTACCCCGAAGCTACAAACGCCATTGTGTCGGCGTAAACAAAATTCGAGCTTTTGTGCTAAACCCGCCGCGGTACTACGGAAGGGCACTCGGCGACAATGCGATTACGTTTCCTTTTTTGTTAATTCTGGTCCGTCCGTTAGATGTTGGCGCCCGCGGCTGAAAAATTTTTGTCGTTTAAGCGCACGGCAAATCGCGAGTAATTATGTCAACTTAATTAAATATTTAAATTGTGGGGTCCCCTCCGGTTAAAAGAGGGTGGTTTTGTTGCGACGTCGAAAGTACGCTCGCGGTAGGTTTTTCTGTTGACACATTTTAATTAACGCGACGCGGTTTGTTATCAGGCAAACCCGTTGGGGATCGATTGATTCTATATGTATGTGCGTGCGGGGGTTTCGAATTAATTAATCCGACGGTTTAACAATTATTTATAAATGTTTCTATACATAAAACAAAACCCCCGACTATACGTTCATTTAACCCGACAAAATAACTCGCAATCGACAACTGTGTCATCCACCACCGTTTAATCGTTGGAAACATTAAAATTTTAAAGTAGTATAATTTTATTATGTATACAGGGGATTAAAACTATGTTCTTTGCGATTGAAAATATAAAACATGTTTTTATTTAATCTCACAATACTTTAACAGTTGCATCGATTAAAATTATTTTTTCGAAAACTGCTATTAAAAGTTCACTATTGCGTAGTACTCGACGACTGTAAAAAAGAAACTTTTTTGTTCACAGGACGTAAAAGACTTTTATTCGTTTTTAGTCGCTAAAGCTCGCAAAAAGCTTTCGTTCTCGAATGCAAAAGCATCATTTCGCTATCTTGACTCAAAAATAACTATTTAGCTATACAAGGTTGGGAGGGAGTGTTTTAGGTTAAGTTAGGTTGAGTTGGGTTTATTAGATGATGTTTTTAT
The DNA here is from genome assembly GCA_036711965.1 of Onthophagus sagittarius. Classification (NCBI taxonomy): domain Eukaryota; kingdom Metazoa; phylum Arthropoda; class Insecta; order Coleoptera; family Scarabaeidae; genus Onthophagus; species Onthophagus sagittarius. The sequence continues at coordinate 59,784,817 of JASERS010000002.1, read as the reverse complement.
ATCACCATATGCAGTGCTGAACATAATGATAAGACACCCCTAAACTTTACTGAGTCCGGTCGAATAGTGGTGAATGGAAATAAAAAGAGATCTCCATTTTTATTTGTGTTTTGATTTGATGAGAAAATTCTATTTCTCTGTAAATCTACTATAAATTTACTGGGGCATTATGATAAGAGACCCAATTTCTTTTTCATGATTTACTGTTTATTCAATCTCCTACATATCAACAACAGCTCAACCACAGATTTATAATCGGTAGGCATTCTTCCATAGAGAGCAGAAATCAAGTGCGACTCACACTTCTTGTTGATGGCAACCTTCAACCAGCCAACGATGCGTACTGCTTGTTGTTCCTCTACACACGACAAACCAAGATACCTCATAAGTTCTTCACGAGGTTTGTATCGGGGGAATGTACCGACCATAGAAAGACAGGGATATTCTTAGCCGCGAATCATATCTTCGTGGAGGAGCTATCATGGATGAAGACATGAACGCAACGCTGATCTGAATCATCGCCTGATGGCCCAATTCATTTTGGGGGGAGAGGAAGATGATAAGGAACCTGCCAAATGAGAAGAATGCCCCAGCATATCATTATGTTCCGCACTGCATCAAAGTTTCATCGATTAAAATTATTTTGTAGCTATACAGGGTTAGATTGGATTATGTTAGGTTAGATTGGGTTGGGTTATGTTGAATTAGACGTCATTAGCCTGTTTTAAATTTGGGCATACACGTGATTTATTCACGAGGAGTAAGGTACAAAAACTGAATATAGCACATTTTATTCAATATGTCAAACTTAAGTTTTGATTTCCTAATGTTTCTTCTTAACGTATTTCTTAAATCTTTATTTGATTGAAATAAGACTTGTCTTGCTTCTAAAATATATTTAGAACATTGAAGAATTTGGAAAACTTTACGGAAGGTTTACAAGAAAAAGACAAATAACACTTAAATAGAATTTTTGTTGATTAGCAATATTGGTACACTGTTTCTGTGTAACATTTTCCACTTTTACGAAATAGACTTGTTTGTAAAAGTTGAAAATTGTCATTTATGAATTTCATAGTCAACTTCTTGTGAATAAATCTAAGAATCTAAATCCAACTCCTTCTTAGAAATCAACAAAACAAATCTAACTCTAACAATCTCTGGCTGTTCTACTCCCGTTGGATGAATTTACATACAAAATAAGCTACTAGTCAATTTTTTAATTACATTAAATATTCTCCCATCTCCACTTCTTAGAGTATCGTCCTTTTTACCTTTATCACCCATCTGAGGAAATCCATCGCAATGATTCCTTCTGATCCAACCAATATACGGGCGATACTGTCCACGTTTGTGTCATTTCCCAGTATTAACTCAGTTAAACTTTACACCTGTTGGTAACTGTCACATTGAAAGATGGTGTGTTGTGTTTTCCCCATCCAAATCAATAATCAACTGATTGATCTTTGTTATCTCCTTGAGATAACTACAAAATACTCCTAGACCTGTTATGGTTTGCGTCGTGTGATAATGAAATTGATGTCCAACCTTTGCATTGCAAGCACCTCTCTGTTCGTTTCCTTCCTTCACACGATAAGCTTTTATTTCGTGTGTTCCTTGATCTTTCTTGGACGAGGAAAAAGGAGGGTTTTTCGCCAATGCTACCACTGCTTCAGACGACAAATTTACCGTTTTACTGATCGAATTAGATTCTTGTATTATTACTAAGTCAAGGATTTGTTCCCAAGATGGAACAGCGTAAACCAACCCAACCCAATTTTTTTGTTATGTTACTCTTTAGCCACCCAACCACCAGCTCTCTCACCTTTTCCCAAAGGGGACACCAGAAAAAGCTGTGCTCTCTTATGTATGAACAGGTAGACTTTAAACCACCCAAGGTTTAATGCTTGGGCAACATTTTGTTTGTCCACGCGCCCTTTTCAGTGTCTTTCTGTTTTCTTCATGTTTTTTTTATTTCATTCATACATTTTAAGAATATCAAGAGCAGTGAATTAGCTAACTACAGACTTATTTCGATCATTCCTATAATTGGTAAGATCTTTGAACTTGCCATTAGGTCTCAGTTGGTAGAAAAACAAGTGGTATTTAGAAAATCACATGGTGTTGAACACTTCTCAATTTAGTTACTAGTTTATTGACCACGAGTTATTGTTGATTAAATTAATATTCACCGTTTTAATGAACCCAGCATTCTACTTCTTAAGTCTTACCTCTCGGAGCGTTCGCAATATGTTTCTGTCATTAACCAGATATCTGACAAAATTACAGTTAAATGGGAAGTTCCACATGGATCTGTACTTGCTCTGTTGCTGCCTTTGATATTTGTTAATGACTTGCCCGGTTGTCTACCACAAAGCTCAGAGGTTGTGTTCTACACTGATAATACAACTACTATAAATACCTGCGCTACTTTCAACACTCTTGATCGAGCTGTATCTAGCTTGAAACAGATACTTCTATCTTGGTTTGAATTCAATAATATTGCGGTGAACGAATCCCCGTTAGTTCTTTCAGCCATTGATGTTTACATTGCGGGAAATAAAACCAGGTCTTACTCAGCCGGTTAAATATCTTGGAGTATTACTTGATTTCAAGTTAACGTGGGAGGTTAATGTGCTAGGTTTGGTCAAAAAGTAAAATATTTGCAATTAGAAACCTGACAAATATAGTACCTTTTGACATTTTGACTATAACTTTCGCTGCATGAGTCGAGTGTTGGGGTCACTCGACTCACGCAACCCAGGATTTTCGAATGCAAAGAAAATGTTTGAGAGTCATGTCTGATTTGCAATTTACCGAATGCAAAACCAAATTCTCTAAATATATTAAAATATATTAACTATATTTCGTCTACAATATATTAAAAAATAATCTAACAACATTATATCGAATGTGGGTGATAAACACAATTATCAATCTAGAAATAAAAACGATATTGAGATAAATTTTACTGGTACTATGTGAGCTCAAGATAATATGAACTAGTATGCCCCCAAGCTATTCAATGTGCTACCCGAGCGTGTCCGAGTTCTTGATGTTAAATAGTTTCGATCTAAATTAAAGTTTTACTTTGAAATTGAAAGTACCAATGGCAATGATGGAGATCTTAGAAATAATTTCGATAACCTCGAAGATATGCCGATGGCTTTACCATACTCATCATGTGTCCTGTGGTGTAAACATCTTGTAACTTTTATTTTGTTTACATGTGTGTTTTTTTATGTTGTGGTCAGATCTCAGTAATACTTGCATTGTAAAAAGCATTGTAAATGCTTTTCTGCATCTTTTTCAATTTAACTTTTCGACGAATTTTTATATATGTACACACAATTTTCTTTTTCTTCTCTAACGAATGTAGAAGAATTTTTCTTAATAACACAATAAAGAATCTATATATCTATCACCAGTCATCGGCAGTTCGGCAATCATCAAATGCATGGGCTGGGAATCTATCAGAACATGCAGCATGCGGCATCAGTATTGCTCCGTTGAGACAGTTCTGCATATGTTGTTCTTATAAGTATTCCACGCTGTAGTTTTCAGTATCAGTAGTATATTTAGTATCAGTTGTATATGATTCCTTTTAACCTTAACCGTATGCTTATAGCAGTAACCCTACCACTGCTTCCTTTGATCCTTTGACGACTACCGCCAAGTCATCGTCATAAGCAACCAGTTTGGCATATTTTGAGCCCCTGAATATTCCTATTGTTCCCATAACCTCCATGATTTTGACCCAAAGCGCAGATCCGATAGTGTTTCGGACGTCCAACGTAATCAACATGTAATAAATTCTTAGATCTTAATGAACTCTTGGAGTATAGAATATGCTCTTTCAATTATCTGCACCGTAGATTTATGTCGCACGAAACCATATTGATTCTCTGATATTCCGTTCTTTAAATAACCCAACACAACCTAGGCCAACACAACCCAACTCAATCCAACCACATGCTTAAAGATAATTAGTAAGAGTTAAGCATTAAAAAACTTGTAAAAGTGTTAAACTATGTAAAAACTTGTATTTTTCCATTTAAAATAAAAAAGTTATGGTTCACTATTGATTGAAAATTGCTGCTGGTTAACTCCCTGTATGATAAACAGAACGCGGCGAGTTTAGCTTAATTCGCCCAACCCGGGCTCGATCATTTGAGGCTTCTGAGGCTGCCTATTGCTCTTTGTATCGCATAAGTTGTTTCTTGTGGTGGGGATGTGTAAGCTAAAATCGCCGCGCTCTGATGATAACATCCAATAGTAGGTAGTATTTACAAGATTCAAACTTTGCTTATCGATATGCTAAGTTGTAATTTTGAATATTTAATAATAATGTTGATAACAAATTTGAAGTGATCATTTACCATCATTTAAGCTAAGATTTTGAAATATTTTAACAGTTCGGTACACGCACCGGACTCTCACTCCGGGTTCTGCACCCTCTATTGTTTAACAGAAAAGGCAACTTTTTTACCGACATAATTATGTCATTTTTGTGTCAAAAATTTCTTAGTGTATGACACAGTAAAATACGAATATGAATACGATAGCGAAGAAAAGTACTGTTTGAAGGTGAAGACTGAAGCTTTTCAAAAAATTTTGCAGACGGTAAGATGTTTTTTTTTCGTTCAAAATGGCTTCTTATCTAATTAGAAGAAACGAAGAAGATAATGAAAGCTGTAGAACATAAATGCCCCGAAAAATGTGCAGCGTATTCAACGCGGGCATTTATTTGCCTATCGCAAATTTTATGATAATAAACAAATTTTTTAAATTATTGTCTTAAAAAGAATAATAAATAATTAAAGTCCCTAGATTTATAAAGTACCGCGGCTTCCAGAAGACTGTTACTGCTTCTAGAGGATTTAAAATACTTCCAGACGACTTACAATGCTTTCAGATAACTTGATATAGCATCTAGAAAACTTAAAATGTTTCCAGAACACTTCATGTTGTTACCTCTAGATGATTTGATACTGTCTTAAGAAAACTTTATATTGCTTTCAGAAGACTTGAATTTCTAGACTGATATTTCTAGAAGACTTAAAATGATGAATTTGCAGATGTCTTACAATGCATCCAGACGACTTACAATGCTTACAGATGACTTACATCGCTTTTGGAAGCCTTGATATTGCATCTAGAGGACTTGAAGTGTGTCCAGACGACCTACAATGCTTCCAAACTACGTACTTTATGTCGCTGTTAGAAGACTTAAGATGCTTCCAGAAGACTTGATATTGTATCTAAGAAACTTGATATGGTTTCCAGAATACTTGGAATGTTTCCAGAAGACTGATACTGCTTCTAGAAGACTTAAAATATTTCCAGATGACTTACAATACTTCCAGACGACTTACAATGTTACCAGAAGACCTTATACTTACTTTTAGAATACTTCAAAATTACTTGAAGTGCTTCCAAAAGACTGGATACTACTTCCAGAAGACTTGATACTGCTTCTAGATGTTTTAAAATGCTTCCTAAAGCTTTGATACTGCCCCTATAAGACTTTATACTGCTTCTAGACGATTACAAATGCTTTCAGAAGACTTGAGAAGTTTCCAAAAGACTTGATACTGCTTCTAGAAGATTTTAATAATTAAGAATCGATACTGCTTCTAGATATTTTAAAATGCTTTCAAAAGATTAGATATAGCCCCTGTAAGACTTTATACTATTTCTGGAAGATTTGAAATGCTTTCAGAAGACTCGAGAAGATTCCAGAAGACTTGATACTACTTCTAGATGTTTTAAAATGCTTCCTAAAGGCTTGATACTGTCCCTGTAAGACTTTATACTGCTTCCAGAAGATTTCAAATGCTTTCAGAAGACTTGAGAAGTTTCCAAAAGACTTGATACTGTTTCTAGAATATTTTAATAATGAAGACATGATACTGCTTCTAGATATTTTAAAATGCTTCCAAAAGATTAGATATAGCCCCTGTAAGACTTTATACTGTTTCTGGAAGATTTGAAATGCTTTCAGTAGACTCGAGAAGATTTCAGAAGACTTGATACTACTTCTAGAAGATTTAAAATAGTTACAAAAGTCTCGATATTGGCTCAGGTAGGCTTAATATTGGTTCTAGAAGATCTAAATTGCTTCCAAAACATTTGGAATGCTAACAAAAGATTTGATATTGCTGTCAGAATACTTGACATTGCATCTATAAGGCTTGAAATGCTTCCAGAAAATTAATTTATTTGGTGCCAATCGTATTTTCATTGCAAATCTTTCTTAATGCTCCCAGACTTCTAAACGATAAATCTTCTTTCATGAAATCCCGGCATGAACCCGGAATATACTGGGACTGGACTGAAACTGAAATGTACAAGTATCTTAAAATTGAGATACCATTCCTAAGATGACTAATTGTTTAATTGTTAAGATTTCAAGACATTAAAGATGGTATTTGCACCTCCTAGCGGTCATCTCAGAATGCTGTCAAATAATTTCCAGTATTTTCTCTTAGCCACGATTTTATGATTAATAAAATCTGTTGCTGCAAGTTTAACTATCGACTTACAGAGACTTTTAGCAATTTGCAACCGCTGGTTCGGCGGACCACAACCATTCAAGTTAACATTTTTTTAATATATCATCCGTTCTTGTCTACGAAAAATGGACTTACTTTCGAAAATAAGTTTTGGTGGAAACAGCTAATAAAGGTAAATAGGTCATTTCGTCAGTTTCTAGTTAGTTAATCCCTTTTTTCTGTATTTGCCGATGTTGAAGGACGTCAAAGTATTATTTCACATCAGAATGTTGTCGTTGTTAATGGCGTTAGTTGCTAGTTTCAGATTTCTAAATATATAATACTGTAGAAGTGAGTTTGTAAATATAATTATATTGAACTCTTTTATTACTGATTGTGCAAGTAAGGAATAATCTTGGGATTGAATGAGAACACAGGCTGAGTAACTCATCTCCACAAAGCTCGAAATCAAGTAGAGGATTATCAAAATTTGTGTGGAAATACAGATGGCTCAAACGGTTCGTCGTTTTAACCACACTGAGGTCATTCTGGAAGTGCTGCCAATGAAACGGCAGATGAGCTAGTGCTAAAGCGTTTTTAGGACCAGAACCAGCAATTTGTGTAAGATTTACGATGCCCAAATAGAGGATTCGAAAAATTCTGCAGCTAACTGATTTATCTTTAGATCGTCAGTGGTTCATCTAACACAATCTTCGTAGCTTCATAAGCGCCGGTTTTTGAACATAAGTATGACTGTTCTCAAAACAAAAGTGACATGAAAAACGTCCATGTATCTGGCGCATATGGTTAATTTGCAATAGAAATGCTTTATATCAACAGTGCTTACACCTTCACAAGCAATATTTGGTCTATAATTGAAATTTTTTGAACTTTTGAAATGAACATTTTGTATCCTAGCAGTATTTGGTATTTTGGAAGCAAAATCAAATTGTATTAACAATTTCGTGCCTTTTGCAATAAAAATGTCTTCTTTAAGACTTTGCATTTTCAAACATTTTTTTGCCAGTAGTTTTACAAACGGTATCAAGTCTTTTGGAATCATTTAAAATCTTCTAGAAATAGTATCAAGTCTTTCAGCTGCAGTATAAAATCTTGTGGAAGCAGTTCAAGCCTTCTGAAAGCTATGTTAAGGCTTCTAGAAGCATTATCAAGTGCTTCTATTCTTCCAGAGGTAGTATCAACATTTTTGAAAGCAGTTCAAGGCTCTTAGTAGCTTATCAAGTTTGTTTTAAGCAGTATCAGCCACCGAAGAAACGAAAGGTGAACTTTAATAATGTTCTCGAATCGGGGGCGGAGCAAAACGTTTTTCTCACACATAAACTCCCTATTCGTACACCTGGTCACTGACATGCTATCAAATCACCATTTTGGCTCGAATCGTTTGATTACATAGATATCATGAACCGCGGTACTTTAGTAATCTAGGGAGTTTAATACAAATTACTCATCAGCGCCATCTCTTATTTGGCAAAGAAACCCGGACTCTCAGTCCGGTGCGAGCACTCACGTCAAAAAAAATGCGCGTGTACTGGAGGGTTAATCTTCAAACTCTGGCAAGTTTATCCAGTATTGTACCTCACCATGCCGGAATAAAAATTATCCGTCAGTCTTTGAAATAATAAATTAAATACATACCAGGAAGGGAGTTAGGTGAGTGTTAGGTTTGGTTGGACTTAGTTGGGTTAGGTTGGGTTCGGTAGAAAAAAGGACCTACAACGGGACACAAACAATTACAGGACACGGCTCGTTGGCCGTATCGGAACTACGGAAAAAGCTAAAGAAAAACGGTAGCCTTCCTGAGAGCTGTAATGATAACAAAGAACAAAGAAGAAATAAGTGAGATAGTAAGGAAAAAAAATCCAGAAACAAGAAGGTAATCAACAACACCAAGTTGTAGATCATCTCCGTTTCCCATCACACTAGTTTCTACTTCTTCTGGTTATGGAGACAATGGTCTTCGCTTTCTTCGCTTGCTATTTTCGGTTTCTTTGGTATTGGGCTATACCTTCTTGATTCTGGATTTCTTCTTCCGCGCCGTTACGAAGTAAAATGGCTGCGTACTTTTTGATTTTTTTTAAATATATACTTGCTTCTTCTCCATCAGGTTTCAGGGGGAGTCTCACTCTTTTTCTCTTTCTATCTCAATTATTTCTTCTTTGTTCTTTGTTATCATTACAGCTGTCAGGAAGGGTAGCGTTTTTTCTTTAGTTCTTTCCGTAATTCCGTTACTGTACAATGTATGTAGGTAACTGGCCAACGAGTCGTGTCCTGTAATTGTTTGTGTAAGATAGAAATCCGTTGTAGGTTCTTTTGCCTACTGAACCCAAGCCACCCCACCTAAGTTCAACCCAACCCAACCCATTTAATTAATGCGATTTGGTGACATAAAAACATGTTCGTACTATTGATTCAACTGTACATAATAAATATAACGGTCTATTTTCTGGCTGTCTGATGTGGGAGATTATGGTAGGAGGATTTTAGGTCATTGGTATCGATGACGTCGTCGTCGTCGTAGTATCTATCTGTTCGGGCAGCGGTCGGCACCCAGTTAAATCCATATTTGCGCTGTAACAATTGCGGTATTGTCCCGTAAACTGGACGGGCATTGTCCGTGAGCCGGGAGCCGGCGCTGCTAAATGCGCTGTGGCCCTTATTGACCCGGGACCGTTGATAGATGGCGCTCGTCTACCGCTCTCCGCTCGATTTAACGGAGCGTGCACGTTTTACATAACATTGCTCGACGGTGAAATTGGGACCTCCAGGTTTCCTAGCTTGCCAGGTAATTTCGAACAATAAGAAGAAACGACCATAAGAGAATAATGGAAAACTTTTCTAATCTAGTCGAGTTTTTTCAATATTTTTAATGCGCCCATTAAAATTCATTCCACCAGATGTCCTAGCATAGATTAAATTAATCACTACTTATGTATTTACTTAAATGTATTCATGTGGAATTCGGTTTAAGCGTGCTCAAATAAAAGGGTTTATGTATATTAATTAAGTTGGCAGAAAAAAAAAGCGATATATCTTGTCCATTTTAATCGCGAGCTCGGAGGTATTTTGAAAGAAAGCACTCGTCCCAGGAGCAAAACGAAAAGCGTCGGCCGACGACGCGGGACGGGGGTGGGCGTAAGGCACACGTTTCCGCTGGAGTAAAACCTTTCAAAACTATTTATTCAGAGCCAGGCGTATTTGCATACGTTGGTTCCTTCTCCGCATATTATGAACCCGCAACTGCGAAGAGGAAATCGCGGAATTTTTATGAGGGGAAAAAGGTTAAAAAAAGTATCTCACCCGGATGGATCTATATTACCAAAGAATAATGAAACGTTTGCGCTCAAGGTGCAGTATTTGGTTGGAAAAATACCACCGCGGTAGATTATGGATTAATCCGGAACGGGGATGAAATATTTTTCCGCGTCGGGTAAAGTTTGTTTGGATTTTAGTTTGATTTAGTTTGCGTTATTACCATAGTTCATTGATTGGGACAATTAGGGAGAAATGTCGTTGAAATTGGCGATGGGTAGATCGAATGAACCAATAGTCCAATTTGGCGATTAAGTTAGGGGTCGTTACTATAGCGTCGGGGCGTAGAGGGTGCATCGAATGACAACCATTGTCGGTATTTATTAACCGTGTGTGTCGGTCGAAGCCCGGGAGCGAACGTAATTTATATTATTTCGTAATTAGCATATAGCGGGCGGCGCTATTATATTGGGAAAATTTATGGAAAATTTATAGCGAGATTGTTTATCCGTTTATTTCGCCGCTTTGATATATTGGTGCGATAATGCATTGCGATTGTTGTACAACCGCCGTCGGCGGCGGCGGCGGTGGCGGCGCGATCGTCGCTTAATGGATTTTCGGAGGAAAGCAACGACCATCAGCCGAATTGTGTTTTAAAAAGATTAATATCATCCTCATTGTCGGGGGTGATTCATGTTCGACGTACTCGAAGATATGTCCGGAAGCCCACACAGCTCACCTATACAATCCTAACCCCATTCATCACAACTACCGCGAAATATCATCATCAACATTAAATTAATCCCCCATTAAAACACACCACTCATTTCGTTCAATGCAAATAATCATACGTTTTATGTTCGCACAACCAAACTCAACAACCGTATAAATCGAAAACGTGTAAATATGTACACTTCATTAAAACTTCCCAACTCATAATTCGGCTGCACTACTTACCGAGTACGTAGCTAATTATTCGTAGCACAACATCTTCGAACGACTCCGTTAAAGGCCTAAAAGCAGGTTTTAATTAGTTACACCCTAAAACTAAAGTGCTTTGATAAGAAAAAGCTAAAATAAACTCATTACGACCAAATAAAGAACGCGAATCCAGTTTAAGTCTCCCCGAAACGATTTCGCTCCAATTTTAATTAAAACTACTTGAAATTTGTCGAAATTTCTAAAATATCCAACCGAATGAACATTATTGGCCATTATCTCACCAAGTGCTTTTGGACTGACAGAAGTCATCAGGAAGCTGGGGCCGTAAACCGGTTAGGTCAGCGTTCAAGTTTACGCCGCCACAATTTAGAGGGCCGCAAACAAAAGAAGAAACCGGTAGTCGTAATGGCGTCGCGACGCCGGCGACGGTAATGTCCCAATATATCTTCACCCTTAATTGAAACTCTCCCGCCACGCCCTCGAGATATATATTTTAATACGAAATCAGCCACTTTTTAATATTAAATGTTGTATTCGAGGCGTTTTGTGCGCGTGTCCAAGTGACGAATCGCGGTGGCGCGCCAAGATTGATGTCAGCAATCAGGCTACATCATAAGGTAACAAAGTAACGTCGGCCGGAAGTTGCTCCCTACGAGAATCGAGTAATGCATCACAGAGCCACAACTACACGCCAAACCTTCTCTTACCTGTACGTCACCGTTTTGAATCCCGGCGCCTCCGCTATTGCACGTGTGTCGTGTTTTAGATTGCGTACCCAACCTTAATTGAATTTCTAGAAGGATAGGAGAATAGGAAATTAGTCTTTAGGTAATGGGTTAAATAAATTTTGGTTAAGCTTAACAAAATCATTTGCAACTAAGCTACGTTGTTCTAAAAATTTAAAACCAAGATACGCTGTTGCTGAATTGAAAATATCTAATCAGTGTTTGTAAAAAATACAAAAATTTTCATCTAAAAAAATTAAGTTAAGTATGGTCGTAGGGTAATGGAACATTCAATCAGACAAACAAAGCTGCGATACAGATTTCTGACCTAGGGTGATGACAGATTTTAGACCCCAACTAACTAACTTTTCCTCGTCATCTTCAAATCTACCAGGGGACATTTCTTCCGAGTCTGGTTCTAGCGTCTTTTCCATGTCTTCATTTCTTGTTCTTAACTCCTCCTCTCCTTCATAAAGTTTATATCCCTGGCCTCTCTCATTATATCCATCTCCTTTTCCTTCGTCTCCACTAAATTCCTTATATCTAGGTATATCCTTTAATTGAAGAAGTCTTTTTCAAAACTAACTAAGTACAAAAAGTCGAATATCGCGTTTTAGTGTTTAAAATGAATACAAAAAGGTTACATTTGATGTGTAGATTTATGTTTCATAAATCTAATATACAGCTTGAGTTTATTTTAATACAAGTCCAAAAGATTTCAAAAAATAAATAAAATAAAATTAAAATATTTGAGTAAAAACATTTGAGAGTAAAAAACAAATTAAAATAAAACACTGGTTTAAATAAAAAGAAACTGGATAAATAACCGGATAAGTAAAGAAAACAACGTTGAAATAATAAAAGGGAAACAAATCAAAAATTCCAAAGGTATTAACTAGATGTTTTAAGAAAACAATTCCTAGGGATGATTACAATTTAACAGAAGAAATGTTAAGAGAAAGAAATTGTAAGAAATGGACATTTTTTTTTGAAATAATGAAAGGGAAACAAACCAAAAATTCCAAAGGTATTAACTGGATGTTTTAAGAAAACAATTCCTAGGGATGATTACAATTTAACAGAAGAAATGTTAAGACAAAGAAATTGTAAGAAATGGACATTTTTCGTAGAAATAATGAAAGGGAAACAAATCAAAAATTCCAAAGGTATTAACTGGATGTTTTAAGAAAACAATTCCTAGGGATGATTACAATTTAACAGAAGAAATGTTAAGAGAAAGAAATTGTAAGAAATGGACATTTTTCGTTGAAATAATGAAAGGGAAACAAATCAAAAATTCCAAAGGTATTAACTGGATGTTTTAAGAAAACAATTCCTAGGGATGATTACAACTTAACAGAAGAAATGATGAGAGAAAGAAATTGTAAGAAATGGACATTGCAAGGTCATTAGGATAGAATTACCTTCTACCTACTGGCAACCTGAAGAAAATAAAATAACTAAATATTCGGAAGGAAATGATATTGGTTTTGGAGGAAATTTAAATTAAAAATTAATTCGAATTATATAAGAATAGAAATGCAACGCACAAGTTAAAAAAAATTTTGTTTTAATTTTATTTAGTGACACTCACTCCCAGGTATTTTAAGGTAAAGGCTGATTTTTGTTCAAATCGTTAAAATCATTAAGTTCATTTTTACTTTTCGTAATGAAATATTCTTCATAAAGGTCCAGAACTTTTGATTTTTTCATGTTTTATAAGAGATATGTTATTTTTAACGAAGCTGCGCCCGGTTTGATCGATTTTCCGATTTTCTGATATATAAAATTATAAGTACTGTTGTGAATTTGTCTGTTCATCTTAAATTTTAGGAAAATGCAAAAAAATTATGTGTATTTTACAGATAAATTTATTAAAATTTAGCTCTTTAGTTTCGAATACACTCTACATTCATCTTCCGGAGCATGCCAAACAATTACAAAATTAATCAAAAAATTTTTTACGTTTAACTTACGTAAGTATTCATTTAAAAAAAACACATTCTAGTAGTAATATATTTTTAAAAAATATGTTATTCGTAACATTCCAAGAACGAATAACATATTTTCCAAGAAACAGACTTTCCAAGAAAATATGTTAGAGGAATTGGTTCACTAATTTTAAAAACTAATTTCACTTTTATTAAGCAGATACAAATATAATAATTTTGGTTGAGGTAAAGTTTGAAACAGGTTTAAGTTCTTGAAGTTGGCTTACAAACGAACACATCATCTACATGGCAAAGATACGTAGATGATGTATTCGTCATCCTAAATACAACAAATGTAGATATCATTCGAAAATTACACAAATATATAACAATTTACACGAAAATATAATATTTACCATGGAATTAGAAGAAAACAACAGAATCAATTTCCTGAATTTGACACTAACAAGGACAAGCCATGGTATACACAGAGACATTTACAGAAAGATGACTCAAACAGATATAATAATACCATATTGTTCACAACACAGTTACACACATAAAATAGCATCGTTCAGAGCATACATCAACAGAATTTTTCAAGTAAATCCAGATGAGAACGTATTAAAGAAGGAAATAGAAATAATAAAAAATATAGGTAAAAACAATGCCTATCAACCTGAAATTATTGACAAAATGATTAAAAAAAAGAAAGCCAAAATAACACGCAATAATTTAACAACTTTACACTCCACACAACAGATGGAATTGAAAATATTTAAGAATAATTACATCCAGGGAAACATAAATGGTAAAATAGAAAAAAATATTTGGACAACATAATGTGACAACACAATAAACCAACTGATATTGATCATCACGGATAGGATCAAGAAATTGGAGAACAACGGTGTTTAGAAATTAACCTGAGACTTGTCAAGCAACATATATAGGAGAAACAGGGAGATCACTTAAAATAAAGATAGGAGAACACAAAACCAAAGATAAATCTAGTTTTGGTAGACATTTAATCTATAACAAAGATCGTGAATTAGATGAAGAGAAAAATTCACATATTTTACATCACAAAAAGTCAATTAATGCAACACTTGGAAAGATATGAAATTAATAAGTTCAAGTTAAACAATCCAAACATAATTTGCTTAAATGATCAAATAACAACAACAAACAGACCATTATATACATTTTTAAAGACTCCATATACACCACCAAATAAACCCCCAAATGCACGAGGATGTCATACCACGATTGCAGTATGACATCGCAACATTCTGGGTGCTTTGGCAACCAATTCTCTCTCTTCTCCCAATCCTAATTTTCCTTTTCTTTTTCTATATTTTAACAATTATATAAGATAATCATATATTGTGGTGGCATTAGTCAGGATTTTGCACAAATTTTGTAATTGTTTGTGAAAAATTGTAATTTGGATTTTTATATTTTTGTAATTTAGGTGGCATACTCAGAGAGTATTCGAAACCGGTAGAGCTAAATTTTAATAAATTCATCTGAAAAATACACATATTTTTTCGCATATTCCTATATTAAATTGTTCACAGTCCCATTCAATTTTATAAACACCACATTTCTTCTTGAAAGATTGTTTGTTATTGATGATTCGATTAATTTTAAATTCTGAACTGAAGGCTGGATTAACATTGTATTTATTTAAGATTTATTTAAAGGATTGTTGTAGATTAGGATTGTATGGGAGACTAATGAACTGAAAAGGTTTTTTAAAATTTGGAAAATTTCTCATCATCTTTGAGATAACCATTAATGAAGGAAATTTTGGATATTATTTTTATTTCATTTATAAATTGATTAGTGTGAAGTGGTACATTGAGTAGTCTATGGAAATAGCAATTGAAAGCTGCTGATTTTTGGTTAGGACTAGTGAAAGATGTTTTATGTATAATGGCATCTGTGGCAGTTCTATATATATTGAAAACAATTTTATTGTTCAAAGTATTTCTGGTAAGAGTTAGATCTAAGAAATTAATGCAACCATTTATTATTGATGATATTTTTCAAAGCATTATATTTAGCAGAGTTTCCTTCGCAAGTTATTAAGATATCATCCACATACCTCCCAGAGAAGGTAATGTCTTTAGTAGAAGTGTGGTATTTGTCAGAAAAAAGTTTAAAGTTTTTTAAAAGTTTATCAGAAAAAATTATAAAATTGAATGTGGGGACTGTGAACAATTTTTTGTAGGTCAAACCAGACGAAGCTTAGAAAAAAGGTTCAAAGAGCATATCTCTAAACATAATTCCACCTTCTTCAAACATCTAGAATCTAATAATCACAAAACTAATAAAAATAAGGTATCTCTTATAAAACACATGAAAAAATCAAAAGTTTTGGACCTTTACGAAAAATATTTCATTACGAAAAATAAAAATGAAGTTCCAAACAGGATACTTAATGATTTTACCGATTTCAACAACAATCGCCTTAACCTCAAAATACTTGGGAGTAAGTATCACTAAATAAAAATAAACGAAAAAATCTTTTAGCTGGTGCGCCGCAGTTCTTTTCTTGTATAATTCGAATTAACTTTTAATTTAAATTTCCTCCACCATCAATGTAATTACTTTCCGAATACTTAGTTATTTTATTTTCTCCAGGTTGCCAGTCCACCTTCTATCCTAATGACCTGCAATGTCCATTTCTCCAGTCTCCATTTAATTTTTTAGTTTTTGTTAACTATAACACGAAATCTACATTTTATCGTATTCATTATAAATGCGGTTTCATCATTTCCAAACGCTGTTGTATTTTATTTATTCTTTGACAACATAATGATGACCATGGAGAAAATACTCGTCACATCCAAAAGATTTATTCAAAAGGTCCAAACCAAGTCCAAAAAGATTATATTCCAAAGTTGACTAAGTCCCCGCTCATTATAATGTTATACAAATTGTGGTGCAATGTAAGAAAAACTATGAACACTCAGTATGTACAGTTTGAACTGTTGTGTATAGCTGTTTCTGACTCGTCGTTGCAAAGATGATTAGTTTGATCCTCTGCTTATCCAATTTGGAAAGGATATTATTTGTGGGAGCGGTCTTAGATCCCCTTTGCTGAGACATAGAAGCTCTTAGGTTTTGACTTTCTATGATACTTTTCTACTTGATGAAGCTATCTTTGAGGGCTCCCATCTGTTGATTAACTGTTTTATGTGGCTTTTTTGTCGTGCACTACCAAGTTGAGGTCTAATGAAGCCATACTACCGTTCTACCATAGAGGTAGAATTATGGTACCATAGAGTAACATAATATCCCCTAGCGAGTTCTTTCAAATTAATGGTACATTCTCTGCTCAGTACAGACCTATTACTACCATAGCCTTCAGGGAGGTCAAACTGTCTATGGAAATGTTTACGCGTGCACCTATTTGTCCCTTTTGGAGGTTCAAAGCAGTGCTCTTTTTAGTTGAGGCTTACCCTTCCAATAACATCCGTCTTAATTTCGTACAGGACTAAAGGATTTCTAAGTGTCTCTCTGAGGTTACCCCGCATCAAGTTGGGTGAAGAGAAAGTTCTCAGTGACAAGTTTCAGACCTCAATTCCGTCCAGGGAGCCTACAGCAGATCTGGCTAGCCATGATGGCCTTTTTCCTCACCGGATCTAAATGGGATCTTCCGGCTTAATTTGCTCTCTAGAATTACTTAGTCTCTGTTTTGAGGTTTAAAGGGGCTATCTTTATTTTGTTGGGATTGATGCTAAGTACCCCTGCACCAAATGCTGGTAAGAAATAGCACTTTCTGCATTAATTTTGGAAAAACACTCTTCAATACAGTTCCATTTTTCTTTCATTTCGAGCACGGTATTGACGCAATTTTCAGGTGTAAATATTTTCTGATCTTACCATTCATTTTCTCTCCATCTCGCACGCACAAAGAAAGTATGTTACGCGTCGTCAGTGTCTTTATAGTACGGACACATTTCGTCCCTTGCTCTTTAGAATCTGTCTAAAGCAGTCGTGTAGAGCACTTCTCCCATTTCCTGATTATCCAAGGTGTGAGTGTTGCTATCAATTTCTTTTTCCATGTTACTTTACCCATGTCTTCCTACCATTCGGATTTCCACTTTTCCATCGCTTCCTTAATCGCTTCGTTCCTTTCAGCTGAGATTGCACTTTTTCTTTTAACAAGAAAGTAAATAGGAAATGTGCCACCTATTGCAAGAAATACCTTGGTAAATATAAGTCAACAAGAGCTTGTATTTGTAACAATCTTTTAACTTTTAGTGCTTCACTCCACCCTCTCCATCCATAAAGCAATTGGAAATACATCACCGATGCAATTAGCTTCCATTTTTCTACCCTACACCCGTAAGTAGAGCCCATCATTCTATGAAGAGTGTTAATCATTTTTCGCATCTTGTTTAGGATATAACCAATATACTCTTTCTAAGCTATGTCTATCCCTATGTGAAGTATCTTTTTAAGAGCTGTTATTTCACATTTATGTTGATCATTACTTAATTTCTGCGTCAATTTCAAGACCCATCTTCTCCATTTATCGTACCGTCCTCTCTATTACTTGTTGTGCCAGTTGCAGCTTCTGTGTTTCCCAGCCACTTACCATAATTACTAAATTGTGTACGTATGCCACAAGCGTACTTCATCAAGACTGCCTCGCTATTCTTTTTCAAGTATCTGGTGGAAATACACATTCCACAGAAGGGAGTCCAAAATTGATTCTTGTGGGACACCTTTGTTAATCTCATATTTCTGAACCAACCCAACTCAACGCAACCCACTAAACAAATCCACCTCTCATCAAGATTTAACTCAGACTAAAATTAAGTAGACAAAATCGTTCATTTTTCTATCCAATACTTGCTATTTTTCCTTAGTCTTTGTTTTTTCTAACTCATCATTAGTTTTTTTCATTCGTCCTTACAAT
This sequence comes from Onthophagus sagittarius, assembly GCA_036711965.1. Taxonomy (NCBI): domain Eukaryota; kingdom Metazoa; phylum Arthropoda; class Insecta; order Coleoptera; family Scarabaeidae; genus Onthophagus; species Onthophagus sagittarius. Next base: position 59,766,519 of record JASERS010000002.1, on the reverse strand, counting down.
CTAAGCAGATTTCAACCTAAGCCAGCATCAAAACTCATGCTCTCTCACCCGTCTTTTCCCTCGCGATCTCTTACATACTCCACTTCACACCTAACCACATACTCTGTTGATTTTTGATCATCCCTCCTTCTTTCTCTCGTTTTAGATTCCCGTCATCCGCAGTCGTTGTGATAAAAGAATATTTCAAATATTTAATGATTATCATTAAATATTTGAAATTGAATGGAGATAATCCTATCCCCCTTAACTAATCCTATCTCTTCTCCCTCCCTTTACGCACCATTTCAACTTCAACCAAACACAACATAAGCCAATCGAACCGAAGTTTGTATAAGTAAATAAATTTTAGTTAAGTTATTCCGTATTGATTTTATAACAAGTCCTTAGAACGAGAAAGAACTCCAAATCACAGCGCAATGTATTGGGTTATTTAATCCCAATTTGCTTACAAAAGATAAATTGAACGTGGTAATTAGAGATTAGGTAATTAACAATGAGAATATCGATCCTTACCCACAAAAGCTTCGTAATAATAAACCGAGTTGAACGTAATTGTAATAAAAACAGAAAAAGTAATTTTAACTGAATTATTTACATCCCTCTATTATTTAAATGATATAACCCATAATGAGCATCTAAATCGAATTATAGATTTTTATTGTAATTATATTTTTGTCTAATGCATTCACACAAAATCGTACAGGGGAATAAACAAAATAAAAAAAGAAAATAAATGAAGTATTGTTTGCAACACGATTGCAAACAAAGTTTGTTTGAGGATACCTGCGTCATCGATTGCACTCTAGGTAGGTTCTGTTTGTTCGTTCCGTTGGACGACATCCATTGAGTATAGGATCCCTCCCGGCTTATCTATTAGAACACTTTGACCGACAACATAATACCTCCTTTTTACTTCCGGCGTGTTTCACCAGGTAATAACCGATCGGGATGGAGAAGAGAGGTAGGCGTATCCGTATACACGTACATGTGCTTACGTAAGCTACAGTCCACAATTTCGCGTAATTTGCGTTTCTGTATCTCCGGCCTGAGACGCCGCAATGTTTGCAAATAGAACCAATTAGCAAGGTAAACATATATAAAGTTGAGTTGTTATCAGTGATTAATGTAAATGTAAAATATTAAAATATTCAATTACAGCACTTTGTGTTTGAAAGAGTGTGATTACACCTCACGCGATGTCTAAACATGATACGAAATACTGTCTCTTCAAGCTGATTCTAGGGGTTGGTAATAATTTATTTGGGTGCGGTGGTATTTGGAATTGTTAATTGCTTTCACGAATGCAGGATTGACGTATAAATTTAACTTTATAAAGAGCATATAAGAAAATCTTGTTTAATAATTAAAACATAAGCGATGGTGTGTGTCGGTTTAAAAACTGGTGGAGTAAGCAATTTTCATTGTATTTTTTTGGGGGTATTTTTTATAACCACACCACCACCCACTCAGTATTTCCGGTCAGCTTTTTTCCGCAACAGCTGGAGTTAGTGACGCGAATAGCTACATCGAACTGGTTTTTTAGGGTAACGGTGTTTGGTTGGCATTTACCTCCAGCATCTACCGCACATTGCACCCGCAGGGCTTTCAATTTTCGGGTCCGAAAATATGAAAAACTTTTTTCACACTCGAATCCGTAATACTTCGTTAATAACACGTATAGCTTTAGCTAAATAATGTTCCTTTTGGTCCGATCGAAAAGAGTATTTCATCTCAACTATTTTCAGAGAGTACTCTCTCGACTTCTTCTACCGAGCAACAGAACAAAAACAATTTGCTTTACGACGCCGGGCGCAGTCCGTTTAATAATTCCGTTCGATTTTATCGCCCGCACCAAAGGTGCAGTTCCGAGTGTCCGTAACAAAGTGAAAGAAGTTGAATTCCCCGTCGAGCAAGTGGGATTCCAGTTCCAATTGTTGGAGGAATTTTGTTATTGAGAGTTAGTCGGGCGGTACGTACTAACACTAAACTATCCACTTCATTCGGACTGCTCCCTCTCCCGAACACGACCGCCTCCTACCTAACGCCCCGGCATAGTTTCAAAGAAGTAATTGAAGATCACGAGGTAGACGTTAACGCTACTCACCACCCCAAACCTCGCGTATGATTAAATAATTCCTACTAGATACTCATTTCAAACTTTCCACATATCTACTTTAACTTGCCAACTTCTAACTTACGAGTTGATTGATTTCACAACAGCTTTTCCTCAATTAGATTTAAACAAATTGATTTTAAAGAGAAATGTAAATCATGACGGTAATCATAGCCTAATTAGGAATGAAATTTAATCATGCATTACTCATTTTTATATGAAATGCATCACCCATTAAGAATTAGACTACAATTTTGAAACTTTGGTGAAATAATGCTTCATTATCGGCTAAGAAACGATGAAAATTTAGTTGAAAAAACTAAACAATCTTGCTTCAAATATTTAAATCTCCGAGTTATGATATTTTAATTGAAACTCTGCAAAATGTAATTATATGTGTTTGATAAAAATCAAGATATTTTTAATGAATCGTATCTCAAGAACTAATTGAGATATCGCTCTGAAATAAAGAGCAACTTGAAGCAAATTTTGTTGCTATTTAAGGTGCCTAAGATTCTTGCTTCAAATATTTAAATCTCCGAGTTATGATTTCTTGATTGAAACTCTGCAAAACGTAATTATGTGTTGATAAAAATCAAGATATTTTCAAAGAATCGTATCTAAAGAACTAATTGAGATATCGCTGTGAAATAAAGAGCAATTTGAAGCAAATTTTGTTGTTATTTAAGGTGCATAAGATTCTTGCTTCAAATATTTAAATCTCCGAGTTATGATTTTTTGATTGAAACTCTGCTAAATGTAATTATGTGTTGATAAAAATCAAGATATTTTCAAAGAATCGTATCTAAAGAACTAATTGAGATATCGCTGTGAAATAAAGAGCAATTTGAAGCAAATTTTGTTGTTATTTAAGGTGCCTAAGATTCTTGCTTTAAATATTTAAATCTCCGAGTTATGATTTTTTGATTGAAACTCTGCAAAATATAATTATATGTGTTTGATAAAAATCAAGAAACATTTCAAAGAATCGTATCTCCAGAACTAATTGAGATATCGCTCTGAAATAAAGAGCAACTTGAAGCAAATCTTGTTGCTACTTAACTGTCTTAAGATCGTTTTTCCAAATCATTAAATTTCTGAGTTATGATTTTTTGATTAAAGCTTTGCAAAATCGTAATTATATATATTTGTTAAAAATCAACAAATCTTTAAAAATTCGTATCTCAAGAACTAATTGAGATATCGCTCTGAAATAAAGAGCAACTTGAAGCAAATCTTGTTGCTATTTAACGCGCTTAAGATCGTTTTTCTAAATCATTAAATCTCTGAGTTATGATTTTTTTATTAAAAGTTGGCAAAAACGTAATTATATATATTTGTTAAAAATCAAGAAATTTTCAATAATTCATATCTCAAGAACTAATTGAGATATCACTTTAAAGTAAGGAGCGATTTGAAGCAAATTTAATTAGTATTTAATGTACTTGAACTGCTTTCTTCAAATCTTTGAATCTCCGAGTTATGATTTTTTGAATAAAGCTTTGCAAAAACGTAATTATACATATTTGTTAAAAATCAAGAAATTTTCAAGAATTCATATCTCAAGAACTAATTGAGATATCACTTTGAAATAAGGAGCGACTTGAATCAAACTTAATTAGTATTTAATGTGTTTGAGATCGTTTCATCAAATCTTTATATATCCGAGTTATGATTATTAAAACTCTGCAAAAACGTAATATGATTTTTTTGCATATTTTTTTGTATGTATAAATAGCCACATCCATTAAAAATACCTCGATAATATCCCCAACGAATTATTTTTAGTTACATAATTCGCGAAATCTAAAAGGGCCGGTCGAGATTGAGTCGAACCGCATAAAACCAAAATTTGCGGTTCATAATTTTTGACGTGCTCCCCGATGTTGTTTAATCTTAACGCCGTGGTTAAAGCCGTTTTGTAGGTTTGCGCTTGTGTGAATGAGCCCCAGTTAACGTCTAATTTTTAATTAAAACGATTAATAAAAAAAATTGATCGTTTTTGTTGAGTTAAACTCACCCGGTTTTCTATAAACAACGATCAAGTAAAGTCCTAATATTACTATAAATGTTATTAACGATGATTGCCAGTTAATTAAGAACATTATAACAACGCATATTATGAATCCGGCTAATCCATTAACTTCTACCTGTACTCTCCATGAAGTGATCGATAATATCCTGCAGTATCACTTATAGTAAATAGATTCATAAATGTTTGTCATACTTATCAAAGCATTTTGGATGCAAATGCACGTTGCATTTTTTACAAACATATGGAGTATGCATATGGAATACTTTAGCGACTGAAATATGATTAGCAGAGCATGGCGAGTTTGGCTTATCGGCTCCAAAATTCGCCCCAATCCGGGCTCAATCTTTAGCGAAGTCTGAGACTGTCTCTTTATTGCTCTTTGTATAGCATACATTTTTTCTTATGGTGGGGGGACGTGAAGGGAAGATTTCTTGCAATAGCATTTCTAAATGTCAACTGATCCATTACCGGAGCCTTTTCATAGTTACTTAATGCTAGTGTATTTGTAGATGAAATGCTAGTAAATGAAAGTGCATTTTTGAAAATCGGCCACCACCATTTCTTACCATGAATGCCAATCTAATAATTCCCCAATGCTTTGCCATGAAAGTCTACACCGTGTTATATTCTTTGGTCATATGCGAAATACTGACGTTACTTTTTTTGCGACCTAACCATATCTTCTGACAGTTCCAAGTGGTAAAACAGAAGAAAAATTGGATAATAGAGTAACACTGGCATTATCTTTCCATCGAATTATGGTACACTGGCTCCAAACCAAATTCGGACACTAAAGGATAATACTTTCTTACTAACAATGTTCGCACTAAAGGTGGTAGGGAAATAGTGGTAAATTTATTTTCGATAGTTTATTTATTGGACTTTCAAAATCCAAACACAAAACATTAAATGTATTCGCTATAATAACAATATTATTAAAGCATATTATTGTTTATTTAATATACAATTTTTCAAGTCGTCTACCCTCTTCCCCCCTACCCACATCTCCGCCTCTACTCACTACACCCATATAACACATGCTGAGAATGTGTTCCAGCGTCTCCCAATCTTCACCACACAGCCTACACCACCTCTCAACATCGTCCGCCCAGTATCTACGAGTATCTAAGATAGTGGTGAGCAATTATAGAGGGATTACTATGCTGGACACAACTTTCAAAATGTATGCAAAGATACTGCTGGGGCGGTTGGAGGAGGAAATAGAGTGGGGGGAATTGTTGCCGGATGAGCAGGCGGGATTCCGGAAAGGAAGAGGGCAATTGACAATATATACATTCTGAAACTCCTGGTAGATAGGGTGTTGAACAAGAAGGGGGGAAAGCTATATGGATTGTTAATTGACCTGAAGGCTGCATTCGATAACGTGGATAGAGAGAAGCTCTGGGAGGAAATGAGGAGAGGAGGTATCACCGAACAACTGATAGGGAAGGTGAAGGAGATGTGCAAGGAGACGATGGTCAAGGTTAAAGTGGGTGAAGAGTTAAGTGAGGTATTCTGGACGACAAAAGGATTGAGACAGGGTGCCCGCTTAGTCCCACACTATTTGCAATATATACGGCGGACTTGGAAAAGAGACTTGGGAAGGGGCAAAGTGGTGTGGTGATAGGAGGAACAAAGGTGCACGCCTTGGCGTATGCAGACGATTTGTGGCTAGAGAGGCGGTGGAGATGAAGCAGATGATGAGGTCCCTGGAAAGATATTTTAAAGCGAAGGGGTTGGAGGTAAACGTCGAGAAAACAAAGATAATGAAGTTCTGCAAAGGAGGGAGAAGAAGGAAGGAGGAGTGGAGGTGGCAGGGAAGTGAAATAGAGCAAGTGAAAAAGTACACGTACAAGGGATATGGTTTCACGGAAAGTAATAAGGTCGGGCGCATGTGAGGGCGATGGCAAAAAGGGCGAACAAAGTGATGGGACAGGTTTGGGGATGGAGAGAAAGAACTTTTGGAAGGGACGTGGGAAAAAGAAAAGTGATGTTTGATGGCTTGGTATGGAGTACAATGATGTATGGCGTAGAAATATGGGGATGGAGAGAACAAGCTCTGCTGGAAGACTCCCTATAATGAGGGAGGAGGTTAAGGTGGATGCAGTAAGGGTGGTGGCGGGGAGAAGAGCGATGAAGTATGAGGAAATGATAGAAGCAAGACCGCAGTGTAAGATACTGGGAGAGTGTTGAATGGAAATTAAGGGGAGGAGGCCGATCTATGGGCAAAGAGACAGGGAAGAATATTATAGAAGGGTGGGATACTCACTAAATGGCATCGAAAACAGAAGAGCGGAAAGAGGCGAAATGTGGAGGAAACTGAGAGATAGGGACAGGGATATACAGAGGCAGGAAAGAAGGTTACAGATACAAGAAAGGAGATACAATGAAAGGTATTGGGAGATATTGACAGAGAAGCGGCCAAAGTATTTATTGATGGAGGGGGGAGATGAAGGGAAGAGATTGGTGGCCAGATTCTGGTGTGGAAATGAGGAGAGGGGATAAATAAAAGGATAAAATAACAATAATAAATAAATAAAAGAAAATAGTATAAAAATTAGGCAGAAGCCAAACTCAGACAGGAACCACCAATTCACAAAATGAATATAGCCATTAATAATAATTGCAAGCAACTTCATGTAGAAATTTAACAATGTCAAACAGGAATTACCTAAATATCATTCTTTTATTATTTGTTAGGAAATTTTGTTAGCTATCCGAAATGTCTAGACACAGAAGCCAAACGACTGTTGAAGTGAGAAAATTAGTTATTAAACATTTCCAAGAGGGAAAGTCTGTGCGAAAGATTGCCAGAATTGTTGAAAGAAGTCATTCTACGGTCCATGGCATAATAAGTGCTTCCAAATCAGCAGTCGGGTGATATATAAGCCAAAAATCGCTCATAACAAAATTTTTACAGATTCGGAAATACGATATTTAGTTTGTAAAATAAAGAAAGATCCCTTCCTTAGTGCACAAAAGCTGGCTATTATTGCTGAAAATGACTTACGAAAGAAAGCCAGTGCGTCAACTATCAGAAATGTCCTTCATGATGCCGCTTTGAATGGTAGAAAAGCAAGACGAAAACCACTAGTTAGCAAAAGGAATCAGATTATTAGATCAAAATTCGCGAAACAGCATGAAAACAGATTTTTCTTTTTGGAAAACAGTTCTTTTTGCTGACGAAAGTAAATTTAACATTCTTGGTTCGGATGGTAAGCCTTACCTATGGAGAAAGAAAAGTAAGGTGCTGAAATTAAAGAATCTGAAACCAACAGTGAAACATGATGGCGGATCTGTGATAGTGTGGGGTCATTTTCAGCAGCTGGACCAGGATCGTTGCACTGTATCGAAGGAATAATGTATCAAAATGTTTATTTAGATATTTTAAGAACCAATTTACCTAAAAGTGTTGATAAACTGTCCCTTGGTAACGACTAGAGGTTTTACCCAGATAACAACCCAAAGCACAAGGTTTATAAAGTACGTTCCTGGTTCTTGTACAATTGTCCCCATGTGATGGAAAGTCCACCCCAAAGCCCGGACATAAATCCAATCGACAACATGTGAAACTATTTAGACACAAAAGTTCGAGAACACGCAATTTCCACCAAATCTCCGTTGAAGAGCGCGTTATTGGAAGAATGGGAGCAAATCCCTCCCAGTTTTTGTAAGAAACTTGTCCCGTCAATGCCTAACCGACTTAAAATGGTTATAAGAAACAGAGGTCTTCATACCAAATATTAGTTATTAGTTATTACTTAATTTTGTTTAATGTGAGAGTTTGGCTTGTGCCTATTTTTTATACTAGTTTCGTTACTTATTAGTTATTATTATTATAGCGAATAAATTTTATGTTTCGCGTTTGGATTTTGAAAGAACAATAAAAAAAACTATCGAAAATAAATTTACGTTTATTTTCCCACCCCTTTTATTCGAATATTGTTACTATTACTCTCTAGTGTGCGAGTTTGGCTTAGAGCCACTATAATTGATTTGCCATATCTATTTCAACGAACAGTACCCAAACTCGGATAATAAGCACAATAAATAACACGACGTAAAGAAATTCTCAAATATGACGTGGTGTATATTCGGTGGCTGAACATTTTTTAAAAGCGACATTACCACATCAGCACAAAGACAAATCAATTTATAGTGTGGAGTGGATACTCCATCATATGGCATTGTTTGAAACAAATAACCATTTAACGAACAGAGGTGTCACGTTTTGAAACCAAAACGAATTGGTTTACCACGAATACACATCTTGCAAGAATGTACGCCCCAAATACAGTATCATTTGCTCGTAAACATAAAGATTGTGTGAAATAATACTGAACTGCACGAATTATCTATTAGCTTCATCAATAAGTGAACGTAAAAAAATGAATGTACCTTTTGATTGACTCAAATTTAGGTCCGTTTGCTTCCATCGAGAACGCAATGTGACCGAAAAACCTTTTCAATTCAAATGGATCGATTGAAACGATTTGCCACCTAAAAATAATAAAAAATATCTACAATTACTCAAAGCATTTCATTCAAATGTAAAAAAATACCTAAACGTCAGCAATGGTATTGACTAACATTGATTCTGCATCTATTGGCTGTTCAGAGCATTTAATTTCCCGTTTTTTCCATTTCAGTGACCGATATTCTTTCAACGATTTAAGAATGTAACCTATTGGACCTTGATCGGTTAAAATTTCAATAGTTCCATTTAATGTTTCAAAAACTTGTTCACCAGCGATTTCAAGTTCAAAAATACCAGCTATATCGGTATATAAACTTTGCTCAAAATCAATATTATCGTCGTTTATATTATCTTGATCACTCGCAGTTGCCACTTCTGTTGGTTCATAAAAGACATATAATACCTTTTTAGCGTTTTTAATATCATATCATTCGCCGTAATTACAGTATTATCGTCACTGTCGCTATCTTCAGGAGAGATCTATTTTTAAAGCACTTTGATGTTTCATTTTAATATAAAAAATGTAACCATTTCATCCACTTCACACAGTTTAAACGGATGAATCTGAAAACAGCAAAAGACACGTCTTTACTAGGCAGCACGGAAAGAGTGAACGATGAAATAACGCCACAACATGTCGAAACACGTATGTTTGGCTAGAATAAATAAAAGGATAAATAGTGCTAATATTATTATATGAGCATATAATGATCATTTTAACTTCTTAAATTTTACAACTTAATTATAAATTCAGATTAATTCCAGCTTAAATACGATTTTAAACTAAGTATACTGTATGTAATTATGTGTACTTCTTATGTGAACTTCAAAGTTGGTTTTTGGTCAAGGTCTATAGAACATAAGGTTACCTAATTCCCTATGTCTCTGTAGTATCGAATATTACCCCGCACATTGAAGTCACTGGTTCGATACAGTGAAAGTAAAGAGTTGAGTAAAAGATAGCAGCTTTGTTCCAACCAGCGCTCCGACTCGTCGCCGACTCGTCAAATGTAATCGCCCATATCAAGTGGTGCAGGTGAATCTGCTTAAGTGGAACGACAGTACTAGACATGTGCAATTGCAGTTGACGAGTCTGCGATGAGTCGGGAGCTTGTTGGAATAGCGCTTCGAAAAAGCGCCCCAAAAAGGAACAGTTTTTGTATTGTTCATATTTTCACAAAGACTATGAATGAATTTTAATTGAATAGATTTTTTTGCACTTCCAAGTATGATGCATGCAGGAAAGAAGGATTGGAAATTTCATTGTTTCGATTTCCAAAGAATGAGAGTATTTGTAAACGTTGGCTTGAGAATTGTAAATTAGGGAAAGATCCGAAAACTTAAAGGATATGTTCCTTACATTTTGTAAGAGACAATTTTGAACAGGATTTAAAGTCTGAGTTATTAGGTTCAAAACCAAAAAAAAATATTAAAGAAATTGTCTTTTCCATCATTGAGATTGGAAAGTAATTTACAAGCTTCTCTTAATGAGAATATACAAGATTTAGCCAATGACAATATACAATCTGGTTGTGCTGCAGTAACCCAAACAGAAGAAATATATAGATCAACTGTGATAACTCAGACATAAATATCTACCAATATTTTTATTTGTATTGTTAATGTTATTGGCACAATTAAAGTGGTGAATATAGAAATTGATTCACTTACAACAGAAAATGGTAGAGTAAGGGGCATTTTGATTGAAAAAGTTAATAGTTTTGTATTGATAAAATACAAAACTCAAATAAGTAGTTTATCAAAAAGACAACAGCAGAATACTTTGACAATTGCAAATTTAAATATGAAAATTGAGGAGAAATTCGAAAATGTTTTTACATCAACACAATTAACAAAAATATTGAAAAATAAAAAGAAAGTACGTTGGAATCAAGCGGACATTAGTAATGCATTCACTTTAAAATATTTAAGTAAAAGATGTTACTTATATTAAATGATAATTTAAATGATTTCTTATCATCTCTCCAGGTAATAACATATATTTAAACATTATGTAAATATGGCATTTAGATACTGTAGTTTTCAAAAATTTTATGCTTATACAGGTTTATCAACATTGTAAAACTGGTATTCAAAAATAAACATGCGAGAAGGTATACTCCACTCAATGTTTCTCTTTTTATCAGTGGCAGCACAAAATTTCAATGAAATGGAAAAAGTTGTCGTTTGACGAAATGAAAGTGGCAGAATCATGCGAATATGATCGAAAAAGAGATCAAATTATTGGCCCACACTCTCAAATGCAAATGATTATGGCAAGGGGATTGTTTGGTTCGTGGAAATAACCAATTTTTGTTAATTTTGATACACGGATTACTAAAGACGTTTTAAAAATATTAATAACAAGATTAAATGACATTGGATATGAAGTAGTCGCTTGTGTTTCTGATTGTAGTTCACCAAATGTAGGCTTATGGAGGGATTTGCAGATTAATAGCATAAACACTTGTATCAATCATCCGTGCACTAAAAACAATATCTATCTTTTCGCAGACACTCCACATTTATTAAAATTAATTAGAAACTGGTTGGCAGATTCTGAATTTAATTTAAAAGAGAATACAATAAATAAATATTATTTGGAACAATTAATTAAAGAATGCAATACATCGATCAGTTAACAATTGCTATAAAATAAATGAAAACCATATTAGATGTGAGGGGCCTAGAAGACAATATGTTAAATTAGCAGCCCAACTACTGTCAAAGACCACAGCGACAGCTTTAAAACGTTATTATTCAACTGAAAAGACGCAATGGTGTTAAGTAAATTTATAGCTTTAGTAAATGACTGGTTCCATGCTATGAATTCAGATACACCATGCAATTCAATTACATTAAAAAGTGGCTATGGTAAAGAGGTAGATCGTCAAAATCAAATTTTGAATTCTATGCACTATGTCATATCGGAATTGAGATGCAAAAATAAAAGAATGTTGCAGACATTTCAAAAAGGAATTTTGATGTTCATAAATTTATTGAAGGGGTTATATAAGGCTATAAAAGGTCGACATAATATCCAATACATCTTAACACATAGATTAAATCAAGATGTGTTAGAAAACTTCGTTGGATAAATAAGAAGTAGGGGTGGTTTGAATGATCATCCGACACCATTGAGTACGAATACGGGTAATTGTACTTGGTAATTCAGCTCTATTAGCATCAAATTCAAATACTGAAGATCAAGAAAATCAAAAAGAATATTTAGTAGCTACTGTGTTTCGAAGTGCAGAAATCCCCATAGATAATGAGTCAACAACGTCATCATTATCAGACAAAAATATTGATGAGGAATTAAACAAATCATTTAAAAATAACACTCTGTTATCAGAAGAAGATGGACTGCAATATTTAGCTGGTTGGATAGCAAAAATTACAACATTTATATATATTTTATAATAATTGTTTACCGACGTGGGTAGAACAATTATCACTTGGCAGGCTTACAATGCCATCACAAGAACTTTTAACGTTGATAACCGATTTAGAACATGAATTCAAAAAGATATCGGAAAATAGTGAAATTAATCACTCCAAAAAAGTTACAAAAAAAATGTAATAAAATATCACCAATATTTGATAAAGAATTACTTAATATTATTAACGTTTTTTCAAGACAACGTATGTTTATAAGAAAAATTTATATAAAATAAATTTTTTAAATAAAAAATATGACGGATTAAAAAAATCCAGAGCCTTTCAAAGGAAAATGGAAAAAATAAAAACGAAATTTGCAAAACATTAAAGATTGTTGTATAATATTTCTTATAATAAAATAAATTTATTACTGAGTAGTATTACTATTATTAATTTAACTCGATTTGATTATACAATTCGCGTTCACTTTTATAACGTTTTTTATTTATTATTTTCTCCATGTTTTTTGTTATAAAGTTAGTATTTTCTACTCTATTCCTTGTTTCATTGTATTCCTGGTTTTATTTTGTAATTCAGTTCTTTAATAGCGCTTAATTACAAAATAGAGATAATTTAATATTAAACCATTACTGCATAATGACAATTGATTTTTAATTTTGTTTTTTGGATTAATAAGATTGTGAATTTTAAACATGCTTTATGAAACTTGTTTTTTAATATGCTATTATAACTTTATAACATCGAAAAAAAAACTTTATCGTAATATTCGCAATTTTGCTACATATATTCATTTGAGTTTATATTTTATACATTTGGATGTGTGCACCTTGGTTCTCTGAGGAGGAGAATCGGCATTGGGTAACTTTATGTTTTATACCTTTGTTTTTGGTCATAACATTAATACGATTATATTTTGTGCTAAATAAAGTTGTTAAAAAAGCGGATTTAACTTACGTTTACTTATTTTTTTAGTAAGATCGGTTTAATTAATTTCGATTTTACGTAAATATTTGAAATGAGAAAATCAAATTTGATATATCTATTAATAAAATTGATTATAACTTACAAAACCTTATTCTAACCTTTTGAAATGTCACTAAATCGTAAAATATATATTTATTTTAAACAAAAAATTGTAAATTGAAGCTAATTCCTGCTTAAATATGATTTTAAACCAAATATATTTTATGTAATTACGTGTATTAAAGAATTTGGAATGAATAAAAAAAATCTTAAGATACAAACATAACCTCAAAGTTGGTTTTTGGTCATAACATTAATACGATTATATTTTGAACTAAAAAAAGTTGTTAAATAAGTGGATTTAACTTACGTTTACTTATTTTTTTAGTAAAATTGGTTTGTTTTTGATTATTTCAAGCAAAAAAACGTTTTTATAACGTTTAAATAATATTTGACATTTATGTGTTGACGTTGAATCTTTTTACTGCCAACCTCGAAAAAATCAAAAATATAACGTAATGAAATTTAAGTAATTAATCGATGTTTTTAATTAATTAAATACGATTTTACATAAATATTTGAAGTAAGAAAATCAAATTGAGATATCTATTAATAAAATTTATTGTAAATTGTAGTAGTAAAATCTTATCGTAAAATATAGTAAATCATAAATATTTTTATTTTAAACAAAAAAATATAAATTGAAGCTAATTTCTGCTTAAATACGATTTTAAACCAAACATACTTTATGTAATTACGTGTATTAAAGAACTTGGAATGAATAAAAAAATTTTAAGATGTAAGCATAACCTCAAATTTGGTTTTTGGTCATAACAATAATACGATTATATTTTGAACTAAAAAAAGTTGTTAAATAAGTGGATTTAACTTACGTTTACTTATTTTTTTAGTAAAATTGGTTTGTTTTTGATTATTTCAAGCAAAAAACGTTTTTATAACGCTTAAATAATATTTGACATTTATGTGTTGACGTTGAATCTTTTTACTGCCAACCTCGAAAAAATCAAAAATATAACGTAATGAAATTTAAGTAATTAATCGATGTTTTTAATTAATTAAATACGATTTTACATACACATTTGAAGTAAGAAAATCAAATTTAAGATATCTATTAATAAAATTGATTTTAAATTGTAAAATCTTATCGTAAAATATAATAAATCGTAAATGTTTTTATTTTAAACAAAAAATTATAAACTGAAGCTAATATCTGCTTAAATACAATTTTAAACCATTGTACTTTATGTAACTACATGTATTAAGGAATGTGGAATGAATGAAAGAAAATCTTAAGATGTAAGCATAACCTCAAAGTTGGTTCTTGGTCATAACATTAATACGATTATATTTTGAACTAAAAAAAGTTGTTAAATAAGTGGATTTAGCATACGCTTACTTATTTTTTTAGTAAAATTGGTTTGTTTTTGATTATTTCAAGCAAAAAACGTTTTTATAATGTTTAATATTTGACATTTATGTGTTGACGTTGAATCTTTTTTACTGCCAACCTCGAAAAAAATCAAAATTATAACGTAATGAAATTTAAGTAATTAATCGATGCTTTTAATTAATTAAATACGATTTTACATAAATATTTGAAGTAAGAACATCAAATTGAGATAACTAATAATAAAATTTATTTTAAATTGTAAAATCTTATCGTAAAATATAATAAATCGTAAATATTTTTATTTTAAACAAAAAATTATATATTGAAGCTAATTTCTGCTTAAATGCGATTTTGAACCAAACATACTTTATGTAATTACATGTATAAAGAATTTGGAATGAATAAAAAAATCTTAAGATATAAGCATAACCTCAAAGTTGGTTTTTGGTCATAACATTAATACGATTATATTTTGAACTAAAAAAAGTTGTTAAATAAGTGGATTTAACTTACGTTTACTTATTTTTTTAGTAAAATTGGTTTGTTTTTGATTATTTCAAGCAAAAAACGATTTTATAACGCTTAAATAATATTTGACATTTATGTGTTGACGTTGAACCTTTTTTACTGCCAACTTCGAAAAATCAAAATTATAACGTAATGAAATTTAAGTAATTAATCCATATTTTTAATTAATGAAATACGATTTTACATAAATATTTGAAGTAAGAAAATCAAATTTGAGATATCTATTAATAAAATTTATTTTAAATTGTAAAATCTTATCGTAAAATATAATAAATCGTAAATATTTTTATTTTAAACAAAAAATTATAATATAATTTTTTTTTTTTTTTATCCTTTTTTCACCAATTATTAAATTAGGGTCTATATAAAAATTTACTTATTAAAATTTAATTTATTATTTAATTAAAATTTATAGAAAAATAAATTTTAATTATCACCAAAAGTAAATTTTTATATAGACCCTAATTTAATAATTGGTGAAAAAAGGATAAAAAAAAAAAAAAAAAATTTTATATTACTCAATGGCTAATACGGTCAACAATATCCTGACTTACAAGCGTACGACATATAAAATAAAACTACAACTACAACACATAAAATTTCTAAGAATCTGCTTAACAGAGGGATTATTTCCAAAATTTACTAACAAGAAATATCCACAACATATAAAAAGTGATATGGTTAATAAAATGAAAATTCAACATATACGTATAACCCTAAATAACCATTATAAGAAACTTAACGAACTCAACATTAAACTTTATAAATGCTACCAAGATTTAAATAATCAATATCATTACATTGAAATCGAAGAAATTATCAAAGAAGCTAAATTACATGATACAATAATTCTTAATGAAATTCACAAAAAGAAACTGAAAAAACTAAACAAGTTGAGAACAGAGAAAGAAAGAGAAAAGAATAAACATCAAACAAACAAACTAGGAGAAATTCATAAATTTTTTCCCAAAGTAACAAATACTTCAAACGTGATCTTCACAGAACAAGAAAGAAGATTCATGGAAAAAGGTCTGAAATATGCTCCAAAAAGAGAAATTAACCTCCCAATACTAGCAATAGAACTTCAGGCAGCTATCAAAGGACACGAAAAGGAAAACATTATGAATAAGGAGATTCAACAAATCCTAACTAAAGAAGAAAAGAGACAAACAAACAAACAAACAATAAGAAATGGAGAAGAAGAAAAGGAACAAAAAATTATTAAAAACATCAAGCGGAAAATTAAGGAAAACGAATTAATAGTTACTCCTGCAGACAAAAACGCAGGAATGATAATTTTAACCAAAGATCTCTACATAAATAAGACTGAAAGCTTTATGAAAGACAATAACTTTAAAACTATCAATAAAAACCCCACAAACAATTTTCACAAAAAAGTAAAATCAATAACTAAAGAAAACAAAACGACAATAACAGAAATTGGAGGTACCTTGACCAGCCTGTTGCCTATGAATCCGCAAACCCCTAAATTGTATGCACTACCTAAAGTTCACAAAAATGGATTACCAATAAGACCCATTATAACCTCCATTGAATCCAGCACATACAAACTCGCAAAACTTTTACAAAAATTTGTAATAAATGACATCAATTTTAAACCAAAATATACCATAATTAATCGTTACCAACTTCCTGATTTAATTGACAAAATACAGCTACCAGACGGTTTCAAAATGATCTCATTTGATGTCAACAACCTATATATAAACATACCCATAACCGACACGATAACGATATTAGAAGAAATATTAAAGACTGACCTCAAAAACAAAGACAAAACTCGCTCCATCTTAACGCTATTAAAACTATGCTTAGAACAAAATTTTTGTATCTTTAACGATAAATACTATCAATATCTAGATGGATTACCAATGGGATCACCATTGAGTAGTGTGATGGCAGATATTTTCATGGACAACCTAGAGAAAAATCAAATTATGTGTGGCAAAAACCCTTATAGAGACGATATTATCCTATGGACAAGATACGTGGACGACATTTTAGTACTGATTAAAGACGACCAACATATTAATAATCTTCATAAATATATTAACAGTTTACACCCCAATATTAACTTCACTATCGAGACTGAAAACAATCAAAAATTAAATTTCTTAGACTATACACTACGACATTCAAACAACAAAATTAAATATAACATCTACAGAAAACCTACACAAACTAGTACTACCATCCCATTCGATTCTCATCATGATGAAACTCATAAAACAGCAGCATACCGGGCTTATATACACAGAGCTTTCCATTCAAAATTGGAACAACAAGACCTAGAAAAAGAGATCGAAATTATCCACCAAATTGCAAGCGAAAACAGTTTCCCACCGACATTTATCCAACGAATATTTTCGAAAATACAAAACAAATATAATCTTCAAGAAACAACTTCCCTATCCGACCGAAAACCTGATAAACCAACAACGTACAGATCCATAACTTACCCAGGAGAAATATCCCATAAAATCAAGAAAATGTTCCATAAGTTCAACATAACAATGACATTTAAAAACAAAAACAATCTGAAGGCATTATTAGTTAATAACAAAAACAAGACTACAACTCTCGCTAAAAGTGGCATATACCAATTGCAATGCGGGACCTGTTCAGCCACATACATAGGTGAAACGGGAAGAAGTATCCAAACAAGGCTTAAAGAACATAAAAAGAGTTCAAAATCGGCATTCGGAAAACATCTAATTTTCAACAACCACGAATTTGACGAAAATAAAAATATTAAATTACTACACCAACTTAATAAAAGCAACCTTATGGAAATAATGGAAATGTACGAAATCAACAAGTTTATTGAAATTAATAGTAATATTATAAGCCTTAACGAACAAATTATCCCGACCCAAAAACCAATCTATAGTTGCCTACGAGATCCGTACCTAAGACACAAATATAAAAATAAAAACAAAAAACCTAACGTCACACAACAACTTTTGATGTAAATTTTGAAAAATATTGTAATTAATTTTTCTAATTTGTTAGTAATAACGTAAGATTTTAGTATTTTATTTTTATATTAATATGTTCATTTTATATATTGTAAACTTGTAGGTACCTACTGAAGAAGAGCAAGGCTCGAAACTAGTATAGAAAAATAAATTTTAATTATCACCAAAAGTAAATTTTTATATAGACCCCAAAAAATTATAAATTGAAGCTAATTTCTGCTTAAATACGATTTTAAACCAAACATACTTTATGTAATTACGTGTATTAAAGAATTTGACATGAATAAAAAAATCTTAAGATGTAAGCATAACCTCAAAGTTGGTTTTTGGTCATAACATTAATACGATTATATTTTGAACTAAAAAAAGTTGTTAAATAAGTGGATTTAACTTACGTTTACTTATTTTTTTAGTAAAATTGGTCTGTTTTTGATTATTTCAAGCAAAAAACGTTTTTATAACGCTTAAATAATATTTGACATGAATGTGTTGACGTTGAATCTTTTTTACTGCCAACCTCGAAAAAATCAAAATTATAACGTAATGAAATTTAAGTAATTAATCGATGTTTTTAATTAATGAAATACGATTTTACATAAATATTTGAAGTAAGAAAATCAAATTTGAGATATCTATTAATAAAATTTATTTTAAATTGTAAAATCTTATCGTAAAATATAATAAATCGTAAATATTTTTATTTTAAACAAAATATTATAAATTGAAGCTAATTTCTGCTTAAATACGATTTTAAACCAAACATACTTTATGTAATTACGTGTATTAAACAATTTGGAATGAATAAAAAAATTTTAAGATGTAAGCATAACCTCAAATTTGGTTTTTGGTCATAACATTAATACGATTATATTTTGAACTAAAAAAAGTTGTTAAATAAGTTGATTTAACTTACGTTTACTTATTTTTTTAGTAAAATTGGTTTGTTTTTGATTATTTCAAGCAAAAAACGTTTTTATAACGCTTAAATAATATTTGACATTTATGTGTTGACGTTGAATCTTTTTTACTGCCAACTTCGAAAAAATCAAAATTATAACGTAATGAAATTTAAGTAATTAATCGATGTTTTTAATTAATTAAATATGATTTTACATAAATATTTGAAGTAAGAAAATCAAATTTGAGATATCTATTAATAAAATTTATTTTAAATTGTAAAATCTTATCGTAAAATATAATAAATCGTAAATATTTTTATTTTAAACAAAAAATTATAAATTGAAGCTAATTTCTGCTTAAATACGATTTTAAACCAAATATATTTTATGTAATTACGTGTATTAAAGAATTTGGAATGAATAAAAAAATCTTAAGATGTAAGCATAACCTCAAAGTTGGTTTTTGGTCATAACATTAATACGATTATATTTTGAACTAAAAAAAGTTGTTAAATGAGTGGATTTAACTTACGTTTACTTATTTTTTTAGTAAAACTGGTTTGTTTTTGATTATTTCAAGCAAAAAACGTTTTTATAACGTTTAAATAATATTTGACATTTATGTGTTGACGTTGAATTTCTTTTACTGCCAACCTCGAAAAAATCAAAATTATAACGTAATGAAATTTAAGTAATCAATCGATGTATTTAATTAATTAAATACGATTTTACATAAATATTTGAAGTAAGAAAATCAAATTTGAGATATCTATTAATAAAATTTGTTTTAAATTGTAAAATATTATCGTAAAATATAGTAAATCGTAAATATTTTTATTTTAAACAAAAAATTATTAATTGAAGCTAATTCCTGCTTAAATACGATTTTAAACCAAACATACTTTACGTAATTACGTGTATTAAAGAATTTAAAATTTTTTTTTTGAATTTGGTCATAACATTAATACTTTATTAATTATATTTTGAACTAAAAAAAGTTGTTAAATAAGTGGATTTAACTTTACTTATTTAACCCATTTTTGTAGTAAAATCAGTTTGTTTTTGATTACTTTAAGTAAAAAGCCTATTTATAACGTTTAAATAATCTTTGACATTTATGTGTTGAGGATGAATCTTTTTTACCGCCAACCTCGAAAAAATTAAAATTACTACGTAATAAATTTTAAGTAATTAATCCAAAGATTTCATGTTTTCAATTAATTAATTTGGATTTTACGTAAATATTTGAAATGAGA
The DNA here is from genome assembly GCA_036711965.1 of Onthophagus sagittarius. Lineage (NCBI taxonomy): Eukaryota > Metazoa > Arthropoda > Insecta > Coleoptera > Scarabaeidae > Onthophagus > Onthophagus sagittarius. Next base: position 59,746,436 of record JASERS010000002.1, on the reverse strand, counting down.
AATTCGAATTTGATATATCTATTAATAAAATTAATTTTAAATCGTAAAATTTTATTCTTACCTTTTGAAATGTCACCAAATCTTTAAATATTTTTTTATTTTAAATAAAAAAATTATAAGTTAAGGTTAATTTCTGCTGAAATATTAATCATAATGGACTTTATGAGAATGGAGTTACATAAAATAACAGTATAAATTTAATTGGTTGGCAAGGGCGAAGTTAAGACAATCGTCTTTTCTTCCACTCAACCCTGCCATAAAAATAAACAAATAAAATAGTGCCTTCATCTATTAAATTATTTATATGCCACTTAATTTAACTTGAGCAGTGACCATGTCCGTAGGTTTGATCGAGATAGATATTTGAATCGTTCGCATACAAATGTGACTGAATATTTCAAAACTGTCGAAAGATTAAAAGTGTTAAAACAATAGAGGCTCCAAAATAGAACCTTGGGGCACTCCTGACTTAAAGTCTCGCAGTTCAGATCTCCGATCACCAAATTTAGCAGCTTGTTGTCTGTCAGACATATAACTATCAATCATGCTTATAGCAAAATCATTGAACCCAATAAAGAATAAAATAGCTGATAATATCTGATGATTGATAGTATCAAAGTCTCTGCTGCAGATCAGCAGAACTAATCCAGTAAGCCTATTTTGATCCACCGCAAACAGTATGTCATCAACTGTATGCGTTAATGTTGTATCGCAACTATACTACTTTGGCAAAAGTGTTGATAAAGATATTTTCCAAAGCTAGAAACATTGATTTCAATAAGCATATATTAATAATATGTGTGACGTAAGGATTGATGAAAGAATAACAGTAATGTATCATTACAAATGAGAGTTCATCATATCCCACACTGCTAGATGTGATATTTAACAAATGCAAGCAAGCTATTCATCAAAGGTACTTTTTCGAAGTAATATAAGCCTGAATTAAGTCTGTCAACGCCAGTCAAATGGTGTGGAAATATCCGCTCGTTTGATTTGGTAACATTCGGTTGCCTTAGTGATTTTCAGAGATCCTTGGAATTTTTATTGTTAATTCATGATTACCTTCTGAGTACCTTCTGACAGTACCTTCTGCTCCTTCTTTATTGTACGTACAACATATTTTTAAAAGGCTTATTTATTAATTAACAGTTCAGTTTTAGACTTCTTGTATTTGATGTAAAAACCATCTCTAAGCCTAATCATGTCTCTAAGATGGGGTCTAAGATGTCTCTGAAGCTTAAAGACAGTAGTCTTCACAGGTGTATGAGCATCACTTTAATATCATCAATTCCATACACCAGGTTAAACGGATGCGATTGAAGATTCAATGTGAAAAAATTTAAATGTAGCAATATCTCTGTAGGTTCTGATCACCAGGCTCCTCCTCTCATCCGGAATTCTAAGGCAAGAATATATCAATTCATGAATAGTAAGGTCATGAAGAGACTTAAGTGATAAAACAGAAACATTAACATAAGATGTAGCTACAACATCACTGAGTGTAACGCAAGTTGGTTCATTAACAAGCTGTTGCAAACCATAACCTTGAAGTATCTCTGAAAACGTAACGGCCTTAGGCTTTAGCACATATCAACTTATCACACTGCGGTCTCAGCAAAGATCACGTTTCAGCAAACGACTCAAAATATTCACTGCAAGACGTACAAGAAGGTCTATACAATGCACCAAAACAGTACCTAATAAAAAAACCTTGACAGTAATGAGCTGATATTTACACTGACAAACTTAATCATGAGACAAGCCAGAACACTTACGGAAAACAATAAATATAACAAAGAGTTAACAGCAAACTAAATATACTGATTAAAGTAACAAGGCCAAAAAAGATACGACATGTTTGAGACTTAATATGAATTAAAATATGTTATGTGAAATGTAGTATGCAATCATTATTCAATTAAACAATTTGGACTGAAGAAAAAAATTGAAGATGTAAACGTAACCTCAAATTTGATTTCTTATTCATACCGAATAAGCGCTAAATAAGAGATAATATCAACACTAAAGCTCATATTAACCCTAGAAACATTTGGATTTAGGCGTACGTCTCTTCAGACGGAAACGAACCCAACCCAACCTAGCTTCAAAACCAATACTAGATCTAGATCTAGAAACATTAGGCTTTAGCTGTACGTCTCTTAAGACGGCTAAACCCTAATGTTTCTAGTTCTATATGTAGTGGTAGTCCTGAAGCTGGGTTGTACGTCTAATTTTAGTTACACTTTTAATTCCAGGAAAATTTAAAACAATTTAGAGTTAAACAAGAAATGAAACTAGAACTAACACTACATCTAGAACTAGAAACATTTGGGTTTAGACGTACGTCATCCAGACTTCAGAACTAATACCAGACGTAAGTCTCTTAACACGGCTAAATCCTAATGATTTAGTGTTGAGGTTTAATGTTAGTTCTAAAACTGGGTTTAGGTCTAGTCTTAGTTACACTTTTAGTTCCAGAAGAATTAAAAATAATGTGGAGTTAGACAAGAATTAAAACTAGAACTAACACTAGACCTAAAACTAGAAAGATTCAGGTGCGTCTTCAGATTTCCAAGTCTAATCTATGAAAAATCTTATTTTATGGTTTCTATGGTTACATATCATAAATTGAAATTGAACAATTTTCAATTTGAAAAACGTTCAATTTTTACTTAAAAATGGGAACAATTTTTTAACTTTTATAGTTAGAATATATAATTCTTCTGATTTAGTCATTTGAGAATCCGCATCTGCATCTACATATATTTTAACGGAGCTCCGGTTATCTCAATTCTCGGCATTAATAAATAAATGTTTTAAATAGTTTGAGAAGCAGTGTCACTAAAACTAACACTAGATATATAATTAGAAACATCCGGGTTTAGTTGAGCATCTGAAAACTGTTTTTGTTGCATTATAATGGTTTTTGGTCAATTTATATTTGATAACCCAAATTTTTGCATTTTCTGGACAACGTTCCGTTTAGTATTTATAATTATTTTGCGTACATAAAACAACCTGAAGATCTATCTAACCAATTAGTATTATTTTGACATATCCTAGCAATCTTTCTCTAGTTCTTGATATCTTTGATACTCTCAAAAACACCAAAATCAATTATTATTAATTTTTCGACGTTGATTAAGTATCCCACGGATTTATTATACATTTATACAGGTGTACGATATACATTTATCGTACACCTCTGAGAACTTCAAATACCAAACCAACTCTTATGAATCTGGTGCTAATTATGTTCGTTTAAACTCTGTTTGCATCTTAGCCCAAAGTAAATACTTAGATTTTTGTGGAAATCAACATAAAAATATTGCACATGCTTGAAACATGAAATATTTAAACCTGATCAACTTGGAATGTGGAAGTGTTGAAGAATCAGGTTTAAACATTTCATCTTAATACAAACCCAAACATTACGATTTTTATGGAATTTTGCACTTAAAGTGTCGCATCTTGCTTGAAATAGAAGGAAAATACAATTTCGACCAACTTCGATGCCCTTTGCCACATCCGAGATCTCAAATACCAAACCAACTCTTTGAACTTTACGAATTTAGTTCACTCAATTTGATGCAGGGTAACCTCAGAGAACAGCTAGAAATCCTCAAAGCCTAAAGGTGTATATAATCTGTTGTTACCATATTGATACATCCCAAAATGTGTCAATATATTATTTTATATTATTTCCATTAAAAATTTTAGTATGTAATTTTGCTGAATAACACCGCATTCGCAAAATTAGAATTAAAAAATTCGGTTCCGCATCAGCAGTCGCTAAACCCACATCCGTAACATCACTAATTTGAACATTTCCGACGCATTATTTATGCTAAGTTTTAAAAATCAATAATAGAATTTTTCTCTCTTTGTAAGTCAATTCGAGGATATACTCTATATTGACATTTATGTTAAGAGATTAAAAATATAGATTAAATTATTAAGAAATTTTAAAATGAATTATTTCATTTAATAATAAAAACGAAGCAACATCATGTGCTGTTGAAAATTAGTGGTTAAGTTGAGTGAGGGCGTCGACCACAAACAGGTAGGTCCGAAGTGATAATGGTAAAAGCTGAGCTTATCGATTGACCCACATGCTCGAACATGACACTTCTGATTCACGAAAATTCGCGAATCCGCCAACGATGAAACGACGTCGAGGTTCGAGTTACGTAGCGCGCGAGAAGAGTAGGAGAATTTACGGCTTTCCGAGCCGGTTTAGTGCAACGAGCCGTTGACAAACGGCAACCCCTTATTTAAGGTTGGTCCTAACGTACGTGTAAAACTATCTCAGTTAAAACCTTTTCTGCTTAGGTGGGGATATCCGGTGAAAAGCCATTTTTTTGGTCCTTTTCGCCATCGATTTGATGTAGCTCATTATAAACGTTTGGCAAATTCGAATTGTTCTCGGCGAATTTATTAATTTGGACAGATTTTTGGCTCCATTATAATCCCACCTCATTATTTCAGGGCCGGTCTTGTTTTCACGAGAGGAACGAGGATTGTGAAAAATGCGAAGGGGATGGCTTTTTGGGCTTGGTTTAATGAAAATGATTTTTGTTTGACGACAGAATGCCACAGACAGCCATTCATCCGCGGCTTTTTCCGCATCGTATTTCATTTCGGAGCCTATGTTCGCACGCACACTCCCCCCATATAGATCCGCATTTTCAACGACAAATTATTAATTTACGCGGCGCCGGTTCGCTCTCGAATTACAGGTTTCAGTTCGGTGGTCCAATTCTGCTCCCCCCTTTTCATGCCGACATTTTCGTATATATATATTTTTTAATTAATTTCACGGCGGCGCTAAATTGAAATTGCTACGGGCGCATTCTTCGCACGTTATTGTGCGTTTATCGGCGATCGACCATTCTTGAAATACGAACGCGATCCGACGTAACAATACCGGCGACACGCGCGCATTCAAAATTGCACCGTTTGCGGTTATGGTTTAATTCGGTGGAATTTTCAATTAAACGACGAACGGCCGAGCGGGCCCATCACTTTTAGTACCCTAGAATTAGCGTACTATTGGACCACCATCGTCGTTGTTTTATTAGTCCCACATACGCCTCACTACCAAAACAATCGGAACCGTTTCAATTAGTACCGTAAATATTCTTGTTATTTCTATATCACAAACATTCAGAGTATCTTTACAATATTCTTCTTTACGGATATACATAGTTTATTCCATTAAAAATATCAAGTCCATCTTTTTGTAGTAAACGAAATTTTTCTCCTACAATAATTACAGTCTTAAATCTCCTTTCTGCAAGTACTTGTGTGATTCCTGTCGGTATTTCGTTCCACTTGGCTTGGAAAAATCACTCCTTAACTTCAATTCGTCCATCTCGAACCAATCGATGATGAACCCTCCAACAAGACAGCTGACGTTGTCGTAAGCTCCCAAAGGAGCAATAACTTGAGATTCTTAATTGGCAAAAAGGTTGATGTGAATTAAGGACCAGACTAGATCTTCAAAAGGATTCAGGACGACAATTATGTGTACTCTTTTTGACATGAAATAAATCAACCATTAGGAATTAAATTACAATTTTAAAATTTCGGTCAAATAATGCTTTATTATCAACTAAGAAACGATGAAAGTTTTGTTGAAAAATCAAACAAAAATTCAAAATTTTTCAGGAGAAAGTTAGTAGTGAGTTGCAGCTCACGCTCAGATATGTATGTATTAACTATCCTACCCGTGCTCTCTATTAAGTGGTCAATGTCCTCCTGAGATATCTCGTTCCATGCAACATCTCTTGAGACTACCACCCGTCGTTTTCGTTGCAGTGATCCATGGGGGCGGCGAATAACTGTAAAGAGAGCATACATTTCCCAGAAAATTTTATCAAAGGAAGCTATGAAGCCTTCCAAACCGACATTGGCAAAACTTTTTCTTGTTTGCTTCTATAACTTTGCTTGCTATAACATTGCTTTAATGGATGCGAAATTGCAAAAACTTATATTATCGGTGAAGAACTATTTGTATATGCCATAAGAGAAGTAATACGTACTATGTTATATAAGCTAGCCTTTGATATTATTAATAAAAAGTTGTTGAGCAATAATACAGTTCAAAGAAGAATTGATGAAATGATTGAAAATTTATTGTGTGGCTACTTAAAAGTAACTCAGTTTTGTAGTCAACTTGATGAGACAACTTTGTTAGGAAATGAAGCTTTACTTATAACATACGTGCGGATGATAGAAGAAGAAATTTTTCAATTGTTATTTGCTAAATAAATGCAAATTTGTACTAAAGGAGAATTAATATATAATGCTTGGGATGAGTTTTTTTAAGAAAAAGAAATGCGCCTGAATATCTTATCAGTAGCATTAATGGTGCTCCAGCGAACATAGGGTGGTTTGCTTGCATATTCAACGTTGAAGGTTTCAAATTTATGCACAGTAGGTATACTGCATCAGACATCGTCAACATATAGTTACCAAAATAGAGTTTAAGAATTGTTTATTTCATTATAACATCCTAAGTACAAAAGTGACATTGTTTGTGTAAAAAGAATGTACCTTTTCGCATATGTAGCAAAAATCGCAAATTATTGAATGACATGATTATTTACACTGATTATTTAAACAACTTTGTATTCAAAACGATGAAGAATATAATCATTTGATTCTTCATATAGAAGTAGTCAAAATATAGTAAAGGGTGTCTACTTAGCTCTGTTTAGAGTCTGGTTAACTCGGTGGTGAAGTTCTTGCTAGATAAAAGTGATACTTTACAATCCAGTTTAATTCAATCTCTAAGTGACATTGCTTATTTAATCGACTCGTTTCAAAAATAAAAGCAATTTTCTTCAGGTTCAAGGTAATGAACTAAATTTAATGAAAACAAAATCTGTTATTTCTGCATTCATGACAAAACTCGTTATACAAACGAAACTTTGAACGAAGGAATTCAGCCATTTGTCAAATTTATTAGGAGTAGCAGAATCACTGCTGTAGATGGTGTCGAACTTTATCTAGCTTCTCAGGAGTCCTGGAAACTTGTCTTAGTCTCAAACTCGTCATATCCCAAACATATTCGATCGGCGACAAGTCTAGTAACAGAATCTGCAATCCAACCTGCTCCAAGAACCTTCTTGTAACCACAGCAGATTTTGCACTATCCTGTTGGAAAGTAGCATTCTGTTACGTCTACATAACAGGTACTAACACCGGCTTCAGCACGTTATCGATATATTAACGTGTGTTTAATATGCCTAGAATGAACGTAAGGGATGACCAAATTCCGTCTTTCCCCTTAATTTCCCCAACCCAACCCAGCCCATAAACAAAACCTTGAATCATCACTAAAGATGATGTCATTCCATTGAAGAAGTTCTTGACATTATGCAAGTGTGGTTGCTTTTTAGGGAGCTATTAATGGTAGCCGAAGGTAAGGACGGTATGAATGAAAGCCAAAGCCTCTATCAAAGCCGTTATTATTTACAAATCTTCGACAACAACGAAGATTTGAAACAAACTGATAGTTTGTGGACAAAAATTTACTAATCTTGTTTCATAAGGCTCCCTCTCATCACGAGCGAGACAGTATTTATTAGAGGGTTTTTTTTAAATAAAAGCATTTCTTGTCAACATGAAAGTAGTTTTTCATATCCTTAAAAATAGGTACACCAGCAGCGATACTTTCAGAATCAAGCATTACCAAGAACGGATAATTTCGTTACGGTCAGTACGAAATCGAATTGAAATTGCGCTTGAATGCGGTTTAATCAGTTCAGATTTAATGCTTCTGTGAATTGTCCGTATTGAAATTCTAATGGCATATGCAAGTTATCGGATATTTCTACAGCTATGAATCAGTATCTCTTTTATTTTTTCTATATCTACGATTTTTCGTTTCCTGCCACTCTTCCAAATTTTCGAAAATTTATATTCTTATTTATCTTTCTCTTCTCCGATACAAAATACCGAGCAGCTACATCCTTTATCGATCCATGTGTAAGTTTACTATTTACATTTACTTCTAGCATACATACATACACACTTTGACACTCTTTCTGGTTTAGGTTAGGCCTTTTTCGTTGAGGCACAACTTCAAAAACTCCTCGACGGTCCATTATGTGACCACTTCGGTATATTTAGAAATAACAAGACGACGTATGATTTATAAATCACTACTCAAAAGTTAAGTAGACGCGTTTAAATATTACGACAACATTCATGTGTCAGTTTTGACTTAAGTCACTTGATGAAGTGATAAACCTCCCTGAATAGGTCGGTTTCCAGTACCAGTCCAACATAATCGACTAGTCAGAACTACGCATGAACAAGTAGTTAAGGAAAGCGACGCAGTTGTTTTTCTCCTCCTCAAGGGTGTACACTGTATTTATGGGTTATGAGCATTAAAAGTCGTCAGAATAACATGTTGGATTCAGATGGTAAATCAAAAACGATGTAGTCGACGTACTTAAACAGAAAAGAAAACTTGTTGGGAGACCAAGCAGACCTCCAGACAATGACCAAGTTACAGTGGTAATGAAAAAGTCGCAATACCTTTCTAAATCTCTCCAACTTTTGGATGACACACATACACTTATCAGATGTTAAAATCTGACCCAACCTCTTCTGTCCAGAGAAATCAAATTAGATCGATTTGCAAAGATCTTGTGGATGAGGGTCTCATATCAAGAGAGGTTTACAGAACATTGATCTGCCACATTGGCATCATTCCAAAGTATTACGGCCTGCCAAAATTCCACAAGGATGATGCCCCATTGCGGCCGATCATTTCCTTCATTAGCTCTCCAAGTTATACCATGTTTGCCTTTTTGGCTGAAATCCTTGCCAAGGCCCTCTCAGAACGGACTAAGTACAACCTCAGGGATTTCTTCAGTTTCGCTACAAGAGTCAGAGCCTTGGTTTTACACCCAGGTACTAAGTATGATTATCGAGAAGATCAAGGAAGACTGGCACTTGGTGTCGCCTCACACTCTGATTGGTATGGAGCACTTTCTGCGGATGATCTTTTTTGTCTGATTCCTCTATGCTCTCCTTTGATGGGATAGTATATAAACAAAAGTTTGGTACACTTATGGGCAGCCTACTTAGACCAATCCTATATTGCTCGACATTTGTATACCGGCTCTCCTATTCAAGTTTCCCTTTCTGTTTCAGTATGCCGACGACATCATTTGCGCTTTACCATCTGACTGTCAACATGTCAGTTTTATGACTTTCAATGCTCATAACCCTCACATAAAGTTCACCCTTGAGGAGGAGAAAAATAATTCTGTCGCTTTCCTTGACTTCTCGGTCGTGCGTAGCTGTTATCAGTCGATTATGTTGAATTGGTACCAGAAACTTACCTATTCAGGGAAGTTTGTCAAGTTCTTCTCCAGCCACCCCATGAGTACGAAAATTAACACGTTGAAGGGTTTTCATCCCGGATTGTCCGCACCTGTGATGAGACTTTTAGGTTAAAGAACGTACAGTTGCTATCTGATATCTTTTGCAACAATAGTCTTCCTACTCTGTCTTCCTCCTGCTGATGTTTCTCTGACTCACCCATTTAATTTGGATAAACTCTCAGACAGACGGTTTGTCAAGCCACCGTTCATTCCGAGCTTGACTCAGAATCTCATTAGTGATAGAACTCTACAATTTGCCAAATATACCACCAAACCTTCACGAGGCAATTTCCAATTCAAAGGATCACCCCCTGATGGTCTCAAATCTAACCTGATCTATAAGATCGACTGTATATCTTAAAAAAAGACACGACCAGCACCGTAAGGATTATATATTTGAGAAGTCGAATACCGCAGCTCTTGGAACACTATCTTACCACAGGGCGTACTTTTGATTTTGATAATTCGTCTATATCGACGTCTATATTGACGATTCGTCCTTTGGAGCAGTTTGGTTCTGACATCAATTTGAATTTCCCGCCTTGCGGTTTGACGAATTTTCACCTTTCGTCTTATCTAAGTCTGCCAGCATTTTTTGCCTTACTTGTTATGGTTCCCATCTTGTATTGTTCGTGCTTTAATTGTTTATAGAGTTGATCGATCTTGTGCCATCTGTTGCAATGATGTTTCTTTGTGACGGTCTTTTGTGATTGGTTCAACTGATCGATTATTATATTTTTATAACTTTTATATCTTTAATCTCTAACATGTAAGTTAGGTTAAGTTTTAATTTGTAATGTCATTTACTTGCTTCTTTTCTTTTGTTTTAACAAGGTTCCTCTCATGAAGAATAAAATTATACTTGAAAGCTTAGGCAACAGAAGTACAACAGATGTTTTTATTTTACCTCTCTTAAGACGGAACCAAACCCAATTCAACCTATCTTGAGAACTAACACTAGACTTAGAACTAGATACATTAGGGTTTAGCCGTCTAAAGAGACGTATGGTTCTAATGTTTCTAGTTCTAGGGCTAGTGTTAATACTAAAGCTAGGTTGTAGGTCCAGTATTTGTTATACTTTTAGTTTCAGAAGCACTGAATGGCAATTAAAACTAGAACCAACACTAGACCTAGTACTAGAAAGTTTTAGTCTAAAAACGCACGGCTAAACCTGAATCTTTATAGTACTAGGTGTAGTGTTAGTTCTAGTTTTAATTTGATGCAAGTATACAAAGATTTAAGATTGAATAACAACTAAAAATAGAGCCAACACTAACGCTGGATCTAATAATACCTATAACGAAAAACATTTAGGTTTGCCGCACCTCTCTTACGCCGGGACCCAATTCAGCCCAATTCAACCGAGCTTCAAAACTAACACTAGACTTAGAAGTAGAAATTTCCAAGAAAATTTCCACTATTTCAAGAAAGAAAAAATCGGATGTATTTAGGTTGTGGAAAAAATTCCGATTATTTATTTAATTTCAAGGGTATATCCCCTTGAAAATAAATATCCGGGTATTTCACAACACTGATTACAGCCTCAACCTCCTTAACACGCTTACTTTAAATAACTGTATGATGCCTGCCGGTAGTTCCTCCCAAACTTATTGAAAAATTACTCCTTAACTTCAATTCGTCATTCACGAGAGGTTCACAATGTTCTCCGATCCATGTCTGAACTTTATCGTTCGAATAATCTCATTGTCATTATTCCAATCGATTATGAACCTTCCAACATGACAGCCAACGTTATCGTCTTGAAAATAAACTCTTGGATGTATTGTAATCAAAATCTTTAACTCAGCGAAGTTACTCACAACTTAGTTTTGTTAATAAAGTTATAATTGTAACATTCTTATATCAAATTCTATAGCAAAATAAATCAATATTATTATAGTTATGCGAAAATAAATGTGTTAATATAATAAATAATTATGAAATGACATCCATTGAAGTTTTGTGAATGTAGGAAAAAATTGATTTAACACCTTTTATTTTATAACTTCTTCTTGGATGCACAGACGATCATAACTTTTCGGCAGCTACTTCAACAAAACGACCTATTTTTATAACGTTCCCGTCGCTCGTTCGCCAACGACCCGGCGAAAATGGCATCAACCCGTCGGAGCAAGTCCTATAAAATCGAATCCCGGTATGCACTGGAAATGGAGTCGTTTGGTGTTCAATGACTTGAAACCAATGGTCCGTAGCGAAACGCGGAATCGCGATGCCGTGTGGCTAAATATTCCCCTCGGGGCGATCGAATCAAAACACACGTTGTCGTAAAGACCGGTTCTTAAACAACGGGACAAATTTCGATGTACTTTTGTGAACTGAAATAGAGGCTTTGTGCTGAAATTTAGATATTCCTAGTTTAGGTATTTCCTAGTTGAGGTGTGCCTCGTTTAGATTCAGTTCCTCACGTTTGTTACGATCTACTGAACCAAATACACCTACGAATAGAATCCCTTTAATTTGACATGCCTTTGTGTTAATACTGATTACTTGGGCTTTATTTTAACGTCACCGTTTGCAATTTACGCATTTGGCGCAGTATAAACGTGCTCGGTAGAATCAGGTTTGTTAGGTTCGAGTTATTGTCAATTGGAGAGTTCGATTTCTGAAGGCAACGAACGCTATGTGGTCGTAATTCGTCAATTGGCAGCCGTTAACGAATCTACGTTTAATTACCGGCAAATTCATCGTTTAGGCTCGAAGCCCATGCGTTTCATTTGTCATCGGTGATTTGTGCATTAATTATTCATTAATTCGGATCGGTCTGCGGCCGATGTTATACAGTACCACAGCGCTGTAATCGGTAAATTGATGAAAGTCCAAACGGCAAACGAATGATATGACTCGAAAAGTTTTGGTTTACCACATTAAAACGGTTTTGTTTGAATATTTTGAAAGATAAACAAAACAGGTGAAACATGGCTAAAAAGTTTCGTTTTTTTTGTTTAATTCTAGCAAAGTATAAAACGCGGCCACTTTATTACCGGCCGATCATGAATAATTTATGCGAGCTGTATTACTATTTTTACATAGTCTTACTCGTAAATCGCAACAGTCCGCCCGACGGCGATGCAGGCAGAGTTTTACGCCGCCGCAGCGTGCTTTATTATTGGCGGCGGCAGCACACGTAACATGATTTAGTACCGCCAACGGAGGATGTGATAATTTGCACGATAGCGACCCGGCACGGACATGAACCGAGAATATTTCGTTCCGTAACGCAAATTTGTTAAATTAATAACAACTTCATAACTAATTACACTTTATCAAAAGTTTAATTGAAATTATCAACATAGGTAGATTTTTTATCACCCCCGTAATAAATACCTCGTTTGATCTTAACCCCTCGTGATGTACAACAATTGTATAATCTGTGTACAACATGATTCTGTAACATAACTACGCAACAGCTCGAACCACCGGCAATTGCAACGTAACTGCGGATCCAAACACGTCAGTTGTGGATTGCTTGTATGGGTAATCCGGCGATGTTGTAGTTATTAAAGGCTACATCAAACGGTGCGTTTAACATCGTAATTAATGCGCAAATCGGACGACATGTGTTGGAACACTAACAAGAAGACGTTAATAGATGTGTTAATACCGTATAATTATATTTTATTAAAATCCAATTTTCGAGATTAACCGTTTCTTTAAGGTAACTACTTTATTGAATTTGAAATCTACTAATTTGAAGTCTTTAGACGTAATAGACGTTATTACTTATTATTTATTATAAATTGTACCACGTCATATTGACATTAAAACTTAGTAAGTTAGAAAACATAAATAAATCGATGAGAATCAAAGATATAAAGAAAAGTAGAATTAATCAAGTGTTCTTACTCCTTGAAAGTTGCTCATGATCACGCACGCTCACGTGAGTAATCAAAAATTGATGCCCGTTCACGGTAAGTTACGACCCATCATGACCCATCATGACCCATCATGACCCGCCGGGACTCACGTAATTTGCACATCTCTACCTACAAGTAGATGTGCACGTGAGGGGCGTTCTATACCCGCTCACGCCCTCTCACGATGCGACCCACGCGTGTCACGCACGCCACTCACGTGAATATACAAATGATCAAATGTATGAATCATGTTTGATTACTTGTTAACCTGATTATTAATTAATCATGTTTGATAGAATGGCAGAATTTACAGAGAGTTTAGTTTTATCATATTTATAAATAAATGAGACTACATGGGTTTTCAAAATTAATTTTAGCAGAAACACTACATTTAGGTTTAACTTTAATACAGATTTGCATTTAATACATCGAGCAAAATCTAGAGCTTTATTTAGCATCATACAAATGTATAAACAAATGTTATAAACTAGGCAAAAGATTTAATTGGAGGAGCATATAGTTTAGCAGCCAAAAATTTCAAAAAATATAACTTTATTTAATAGAAAAACGAGATATTTTGGACAGAACGTTAAAGAACCTTAAACCCTTTCTTGTGTTATCCTTAACGATATAATTTGACAAGTAATATAGATCGCTTCCGTTCTGATGTCTTTTGGGGATCCTTAATTTTAACAACATGTTTTTACATATATTGTGATCTCTAAATGTAAGTTAGATTACTTTTTCTATAGGAAAAGAAATTGTTAAACGGTTATTGTTTATAGCATACCCTAAAGAAGATAAAAATATATTATCGAAAGCTTGGTTTTGGTTAAAGGAGGTTTTTTAATTCTTCCCCGTTTTGGTTGAATTCCCAATATTCATACTTAATTTCTTAACTAGTGCAACCAGTACTTCCACCCTAACTTAAACCCAAGGGCTAATAAGGTTACTGCCCTGGGACACCAAGGGGTACAAAAGGAGGGCTATCTGTTTTACTTTTTTCAACATTATAATAAGTTTCTTCACCTTATAATTGGAATACAATAGAAAGCCGGCATTTTTTCAAGGATGATTGACCGCTCTAAAGAAAACTTCATGGTTTAACTAATACTTGTAAGCAGACCTAACCTAGCCCAACATTCTTTCGTGGGATGATTGACAGGTCAAGAAAAGATATCTTCACGGTTTAATTAATGCTTATAAACAGACCTAACCTAGCCCAACATTCTTTCGTGGGATGATTGACAGGTCAACAAAAGATATCTTCACGGTTTAATTCATGTTTGTAAACAGACCTAACCGAGCCCAACATTCTTTCGTGGGATGATTGACAGGTCAACAAAAGATATCTTCACGGTTTAATTCATGTTTGTAAACAGACCTAACCTAGCCCAACATTCTTTCGTGGGATGATTGACAGATCAACAAAAGATATCTTCACGGTTTAGTTAATGTTTGTAAATAGACCTAACCTAGCCCAACATTCTTTCATAGGATGGTTGATAGGTCAACAACAGAAATCTTCACGCTATAATTGGGACACAATAGAAAGCCGCCATTCTTCGCAGGATGATTGACAATTCAAAAGAAGTCTTCACGGTTTAATTAATGTTTCTAAACAAAACTAACCTACTTTAACATTACTTTAACATTTCTTCGAAGTTGAATGTTCCTAGTTATATGTATTGTGTTAATCTAGTGATTATTCAATGAATAACAATTAAAACTAAAATTAGATGGGTTGAGTATATCATTTGTTACGGTACTGATTCATTTCATAAACAAATATTTCATGCAATAATATGTTAATACGTGATACAGCAATAATGACCTACAATATAAACATATTTCCATGAAACATGACATAGATTAAAAGATTTATTATCCAAGTTTTCAATACATTTCAAATATTAATCGACTGTTTTACACTTTTATCATTCGAATGTCAGTCGACACACGTATTTATAGACTGGGGTGGCGCCTATTTTTGCAATGAAATGCATGGTGTCCCATTATACATGTACCTAGTGTCACCTCTGAGGTACACGTCGTTTTTCTGGCATTGAATTTTATATGAAAAGGGGCACACTGTTTTCATTTGTCTAACCCCCTGCGTTGGGTGGGATTGGTAATAATCAAATTATTATTAATTAATCGTGCTTGATAAAATGGCAGAATTAAGTATGTTAGTGTTTAGTTTTATTTATTATGTTTTGAAATAAATGAGACTGTTATATGTGTGTCTTTTAAAAACGTGTTCACCACCATCTTTTATGTTCTGGTGGTTTCCATCTGAGATACTCTCAACTCCTGAGATAATCTCTCTGTTGACGTTGTTTTTATGTCGGTGGATTTTTGTGGCTTCTCTTATCAGCCTTGGGCAATATCTGTTAGTCAATGCATTTTGAAAACTCGGTGCTGTTTCTAACAGACTTGAAATGATTTCAGAAGGCTTGAACTGCTTCCAGAAGATTTAATGCCGCTTCTAGAAGACTAGGATTGCTTTCGGAAGACATGATTTTGTCTTTGGAAGACTTGATACTGATTCTAGAAGAATTAAAATCATTCCATAATACTTGACATTGTCTCTGAAAGACTTGCAGATGATTTGGTACTGCTTCTAATTTGCTATTGCTTCAAGATGACGTGCGGATTTTGGATCTAATGAACTATTCATAGATAAGGACAACGTCGTGTGAGCTGATGATAAATTTGATTTGGTTGGACATAAAAGAGGTGGTGGAGATCTGCCCATTGTGACTAATCATCATGGCATCGTTCGACCTGATTGTAAATTTGATTTGTTTGTTAAAGTGATTGATTCTACTGATATTCAGTCTTTGGTACCACTTATTGATGTACTAATTTGCAAGTGCTCTTTATAGTCAGTAACCTTATATATCACGGTGAACATAAAATTTGGAGTTATCTTGTCCTCCCTATCCTTGATGCTTTCAGTTTGCCAGAATATATTAAGGCACCTGAACATTATACAAATATGGAAAAAACGGACTTATTCCGTAGTTTTTTTGACTTTCTGAACCTTCGCCAACTCAAATATATATGGAACTGTGACAATCGTCTATTGGATATGGTTTTGTAACACTCCGCCTTAGATGTTAGAATAAATTTACTGACGCTAAATAATGGTTTGCTGATTTTTCCTTCTTTGGGTGGTCGCTATAATTTTCCAAAAGCCAACTTTCCTTTCTTGCATGATGAACTGCAAATTTACACTGATTGGTCTTTTCTAAATGTGTAAGTTAATACGGATGATGTTTTGCAAGCTTTCTACACAAATCTGAATGAGATTTTGGAAAATTTCCTTTACTATTAGTGCTGAACAATCGCTTACTTTTGATCCCCGTAACTGTTGGAATTATATAGGACAGAAAACAGCAACCCCTCGATTTCCTAGCAGAATGGTGTGTGGTGACCACACTGATCCGGATAAAAGAGTTAATACTTTTGCAGATCAATTCTCTGGAGTATATACTGATATATCTGATTGCAACATAGTTAATGCCCACTTTACGTATCCTTCAGTATTTGTTGTCGATTTAACTGAAGAATAGGATTTTAATTTTTTAAGGAGGTTACCTAATAAATTTATTGCTGGTGATGACGATCTTCCTTCATTTCGATTCGTGATTCCTATGCAACTTTTGCAGTTCTGCTTCATTACTGATTAACGATCGATATCGTTATTGTTCAGTTTCACTAAGGTATTTAAGCAGATAATTTACATGATAGTTTATACACAAGCTCAGCCATTTTTGTCATATTATAAACATGGGTTTATCAAACGTCGTTCAATGAATACCAACCTTTCGATGATTACTGAAGTGATTTGTGAATCTTTGAATGGGAATGGTCAGGCGGATGTGTATATACTGCTTTCTTCAACATTTGATATGTTGATTCATCTTTTATATAAACTTAGTGCTTTCGGAATATCACCTAAGGTTATGAAACTATTTACCTCTTATCTGTCGAATCTTATAAATTTTGTGTACTACAACGGTTATACGTCTGTGGAATTTACTGCTAGGTCTGGTGTTCCTCAAGGTTCTAATCTACGCCCATTACTGATTGTTATCTACCTGAATGACCTTCTAGAGTAATTCTCTTCTAGCGTACTAGCTTATGCAGATTATCGAAGACTATTTCGTCCTATTTTTGCTGGTAAAATGGTGTAACCAGTATCAATTAAAGATTAATGTAAAAAATACGCTGCTTTTAATTCTACACGCAAGGTGGCTTCTCTTCCATCTTCTTATTATATACAATGTATTCCTCTTTAGAAACAATCTACCTTCAAGGATCTGGGAGTTACTTTTAATAGCATCTTGTCTTTTGTGCCATACGTTTAAGATATTGCGTTTTCCCCAGTGGGGATGCTTGGAAGTACTTTGCATACTTTGTTTATAACCTTTGTTTTGTCCAAAATGGAATATGACTCTTATTTGTTCACCACGTTATGTGAGTCATCGACTTATGTTGGAACGAATTCAAAACAGATTTTTCAAGTATGTGTTTCCAAGCCTGGATGGATCTTACCCAGATTGTGGAATGGATTACGGCTCCCTGTTACAACGTCATAGCTTTTCTGCACTAAAAATGAGAAGAGATGGCCAGTGTATATGGTTTTTACAGAAGTCGGTGTAAGATGATTTGGTCTGTGATTGGTTGTTGTCGGATCACTTTTGCGGATTCTACGCAACACATGCAACACGTAGTACCAATGTATTTTATCTGAAGAACTACAGATCCAATATTTTAGTCAACTTCCCGGTGTAAAGAATGTGTAAACTATGTAACAAACTATCTAATAATAATAGAGTTAGAATGTTTTAAGTTATATTTGTTTTGTAGCATGTGATATTTGTCTAATTTTTGTGCAATACTGTCCTGTAACTGAAGTTTGTTGGGCAATAAAGTGAATAATTATTATTTAAAACGAAATTTTAATTGTAAAAGGCAAGAAACTGTTAATGAAATTTGCTTTTCCAAAATACCAAATACTATCAGGAAGATACAAAATCTTCGCCAGATGTTCAAACTGCCAATTTAAGACATAATATTAAACACAAAACCGTTCAAAACAAACAACTATTATGACATATCTGAGTATTTCCAACAAGGTATCTTTTTGGTGTTGTCCCCATTACCATCATTCATACCATCATAAATGGTAGTCCACTACATTTGGAACGTATTCTCATCATTTATCGATACCCTAGGAAGTACAGATTCCACATCGAAACTTACCGAAATGTTCTCAAAATCCAACTTTATACTTTTTAACGTTTCCATAAAAGTTGTCTTTGTAAAAGAAGCCGGAATCTTTGAAAGATTTTTGGCCACCAGGTATGTTGGAGAGTTCATAGCATTGACGGTAAGGCGGACGGGAACGTCTGATCTATGGATCTTCAGTAGTCCATAATTTTTTGGTGGTACCGGCGCCTACACAAACAATCCCTTCTATTATTCTGCTGGAATTCCTATGGATTTTATCAGGTCTTTCACTTTCCTTATAATCCTGGTGTCTTCACCAATTATTATGTTGGATTTTGATGGTTTTACTGATATCACAATTGCTTCCACTTCGCAAAAGATTTCCTTTTTTGAAACCTTTTTTTATAGCAATTGCGTAGATCAGTCCTTTGCCGAATATGATAATCGTCCACAATATATTACATCTCTCAAAAGAGCAATATGTTGGGAGTCTTAGTTGGCAAGGAAGGTGATATGGCTTAAGGGTAAGAGTAGATCTTTAAAGGGTTGCAGGACTGCTGTTATTTATATAGATGTAAGATAAATAACATCGCATTCATCTTTTACAATGTTTCTTCCTTATAATATAGTAGTATTCATTTTAGTATTTTAGTAATTTAGTATTTTAAGATTCATTTTCAGTACTTGATAGAAACTTCGTGCAACAATTACAGACTCAACCACCTTAACATACTTTGTTCATATAATTATATGATCCTTGCAACTCCAATTCGTCCTTCTCGAGAGGTTCTCGATATTTTCCAATTCATGCCTGAACTTTTGACTTTCCATCATAACGGCTAAAGTCGTCGTCTCGAAAACAAAATCTTAATCACTGTAGATATTTTTATTATTCCTATATCACAAATGTTCAGCTTAACCGTATCTTTAAGATAACTCCTTTAAAATTAAGTTTATTTGAAATCCTCATGATCAACGTCGTGTATTATAGATAACTCCTTTATCATCGACATCACGAGAACAACTCCACGTTGAACTTAGCGTAGAAATAGATAACGTGTATTCATGGCGACTATCTCATATTGCTCGTAAAACTTGGTCTTCCAACTTAAGTAAATCGATGACAAGCTGCACTCGACAACTTCCTCGACGTACTTCAATAATCGCTTTTTGAGTATGTTCGAATTTCTAATCGAAAATTTCCTCCAAAATTTTAAGTCGTAAAAATGTTTTATATAAAAATCGATTCGATTTCGAAATATCCACCTATAACAAAATATGACCATGCTTGATTATTTTGGTATCCAGTTCGAGAGTTATTCCGGGATAATTTCGGATGTATAAAATTTTAATGACTCGGCAAATGGTGCTAAACGGCAAAACGAAATGGTTAGGCTAATTAACCATTTCGGGTCAACCTTGCGAAGAATTGTCGTATATAGGTGCAGTCGTAAAGATTTAATAACTGGGGATAATGCGTTGTTGCCGAGATTATAGGGATTTCGGGACAATAACCGAGGCGGACCTTAATAGGTGTTTAACGCCTTTCGTTGTTTTAGCGACGTACTTAAAATACACTACAAAATTTAATTTTATTAAAATGTTGTTATTAACATCCCCTCCGTTTATTCTGTTTTGTCGAGTAAGCTAAGCCTAAGCGAGGGCCTAGTGAGACATTGAAAAAACACGGGGGTTAATACATAAATTCAGACCCGTGTTTGTCTTGCTAAGAAATTGGGCATAAAATTTTCAGGAAGACATTTTTTTCCCTACGATATATTTCTTTCTGTTTTAGCACGGTTTCATTGCTTTTATCTGTTGAATTCCCACGAAATTCAAAAACCATTACTCCTGTTTGTTTCGCGTTTTTAAAACAATTTCCTTCAATCACCGTGTAATATTTCCCCCTTTCTCTGCTTTCACACCAGTTCATCATTTGGATGTGTTTATTGTAGCAACGCGGTAGTTTACATAATTTGATTTTACTCACGCTCGCGTTTTAATGTAATTTTCGCTTGACGGGTTCTGCTGTGTTGGGTTTCACGAATAAAACTGAATGATGTCACGGATAAAGGTTATAAAGTTTTTCTCAGAATATGCCTTACCTCGTGCGTGATGATACGATCGTAAAAATCCAAAATTTACGACAACCTTCATAATAGAGACGGCCTTCCTCATTTTAATACATATGGAATAAATAATTTTTGATTTAGTTGCATTTTATAATTTTAATTATTTATGAATAAATAAAAGACGGGTTGTGGCTATTAAAAAAAGAGCTGCATGTGAACGACACGGAACAAACTCCACTTTCTCGACACTTCGTAAAGCGACGATATCGCAAAAATCTATCTTCGCCGCGACCCTTGACTCGTAAGGATCAAAAGGGCTGAGGGCGACCAGTTTGAAAGGCGGACGAGGATGGAGATTCGCGTAACTAAACAGCAGTAGCATAAAAGGGCCCGGAGCCGACCCGGAGAATGGGTCGGCGTCGTCGAGTGCCGACTTGAGTAACGTACACAATGATAAGGTTAATGAGGAAAAGGGACCTGGACCCGCAACGTTAATACACACGTTTAGGACGATAAGGGCTAGAGATCCTACAGTACGCGCCACCCGTTTTCCACCTGGAGACCCATAAACCGTTCTCTGGACGGTAGATTTCCACCTTCCTCGACCTAATAACGCCCCACTGCTTCTCTAAACGTGTCATCGCCAACTCTCTAGATCCTAATTATTTCATTTTGGACATCTATAAAGTAAATCTGGTTCGGACTTTTTCAAAGGTTATCTCAAACATTTTAAGTGATAAAACGTTACCATAAAATTGGTTTTGATTAGTAACATACGATTTGAAATTTTCGTTACTTACTTTGAGATTTACGGCTACCATAAAAGTTTTATACTCGGGAAATGTTTACGATGTAGGTAAATCGGGAGTCTTTGACGTTACATCATTTAACTTTGTTCCTTTTTTTTTGAATCATTCTATGAGAATATGAGGCACATAAATGCAAAAGAAGACATTCGACATTATCTTCAAAAATGAGTTAGACACGGATCTGTATTGTAAATTTAGCAAGGAATCGATTTTTGTGACCCCCAGATGCGTAACAATACATTTAAGCGAGTTATTGCGATAATAAATTCCACTTTAAATGCAAAAGCAGACATTTGCTCAAAGTAGTTAAATGCAAAAGCAGACGTTTGTGTTTGAACCTATCCAGTTCTCGCATTACGTCATGTGATCGCTGTGATATTGAAGTAGCTGTTAGTTTTGCTCGCTTCTGCATGATTAGTTTAAACGAGAGCGTGGTAACGAACGTGTTATGGAGTTTTGACTATCTGTGACAAAATAAATGGATAACAACATTACCATTGAGCCAAGTCCTCGTGGCAAAGGGCGAAAGAGAATAGCAAATAAGAATTGCATTCTTGACAAGCGTGAAAAAGCCAAGACAAAGATGTATGTTTGTTTTGCAAATTCGGAATTAGCAACCTCTAAAAGTAGTTCTTCGACTTCAAGTTATAACCTATATAACCCTTAAACCGGACAAGATAGCAAAAAGATAGCATTTCCTATTTGCTAGCCAAACACTATGGTGCAGAATGGGAAAACCATGAACGTATGGAGTACTTCAAAAACACCTTTCAAGACAATCTAGCCAACATTTCGGAAACTCAGCTGGATGTGAATGACACACTAGCCTTTTCTGATAATGAAGAAGATACTAACTTACGAATTTAAATTTGTACCTAAGAAACTAATTTTGTACATTTTTCAATAAAATCAGCTTCTTTAAAATCTCTTTTATCGCAATTCCAAATTTTATTTGTGCAGATACTGCTAGTCTTTTTACAGAAACGCCAAATCCAGAACTTCACAGATCACAAAGCAGAGATTAAATTTGCAAGATCTGTAGATGCAAAACAAGACATTCTCATTTTTTTTTATCAAAATAACTTTTTTACTATAAGCCTGACTTGCACTTTAAAGCACATACAGACGTGTCAATGTATTATCTACTTTTGGTTAAAATAGCAAGGCGATTGAGCGACTTAGGACCACTTTTACCATCTCTTGATAAATTTATCTAACAGTTAAAAACCGGCTCATAACCAATGGAAACGCTTAAAATCGATATAACCACCGCTAGTTAGTTTAACTGGACGTTGGCAAAAGCGGGCCTTAAACGACGATGAGAGGTTCTTCGCACTTTACTCAAAACTATTCGAATGTTAAATGTCTGATTTTGCATTTATAAGCTTCATATTATACACTCACTTTCACATGAAATACACCATCTATTAACACTGACTGCCAAGTTCTTATCCGGGATATTTCCTTCAGGACCAAGCGGAAATTTTTAAGCTAACCTATTTATATGTACTTGTTTTGAACAATTATCAAAATTTTTTCCTTTCTTTTTTGTATATCAATTTATTTTAGGTTTTCATTGTCATTCATTTATGAACGACCTTGTAGGAAAAATTGTAGGCGGCCGCATCATTCATGTATGTATGACCATGAAAACCTAACTTCAAGTAACTTGTCATGCAAGTACTTTTGTTGTATCATCCGTCAAATCAAAACCAGTTACAACTAACATTTTAGGAATGAATAACAGAAATATTGTGAAAAAGAAAGGTTGTATTTGAATAAGTGAACACATTTAGTGATTGTGAAAAGACAAAGTGAAAAAAACAGCTAAAAAATGGACACCAGAGAAAGAGAAGCAAAACATGAAGCGGTCGCTGACAGTGAATGCGATTTTGGTTACGACGACTCCGTGACAGATCCTATTTGGGCACCAAAAGCAAAAAAATGTGTACATACGAATATGATTTTTCATCTTCTGAAGGTGAAGGAGAAGAAACTAATATAAACGAAGTTCTTGGGGAACCTCAAAAAAACAGAGATTGAGGAAGGATTAGCTACTGAACGGGATAATGTTGTTACCAATCCAAGTAGTAGTATACCAATAATGTGGATGGAGTATTTGGGGAGACACAAAACTTTTTTTATACCAGGAAGGAAATGGTGTACAAAAAGACATTCCTGAGAAGGCAACCCTGATATAAATATTTTCTGCAATGATTGATGATGAGATAATACATTTTATTATAACTGAAACAAATACGTTTGCACATCAGAAAATATGAATAGCTAAAAAAACAAGAGTGGGAGAAGAAATAGTTGGACTCCAACTACTAATGAAGAAATAAATACATTGTTGGGCTTGATTTTGTGGATGGGAATGGTTTATGGTTAAAATATACAATTTTGATTTACCACGATCCATCATGTCCAGAAACAGATATCAATTACTTCTTTCAATGATCCATTTCTGTAACAATGAGACGATTGCTAAAGAAGACCGTTTAGGAAAAATACAGCCATTGGTTGACCTTTTACAAGCAAAATTTCGGAAACTTTATTACGCTGGCGAATCTGTAGTTATTGATGAAACATTGAGCACATCGATACGGAATTAAACTTTTCAAGTTGTGTTGCATTCATTACTTTACTCTGGTAAATCCTCGACAGGCGTAAGAGAAGTTGGTTTGGCAACAAGCATTTGTATGGAGCTATTGCATGACCTGTTGGACCTGAAGAAATTAAGAAGAGGGAAAGTAGTGCCGAAGAGAAGATGAGAATGGGATAATGATTTTAAAATGGAAGGACACTCGCGATGTCAGATTACTTTCCACAAAACATGCTCCGATCTCAGTACCAGTAATTCGTCCAGAAAAACCTAACACTCGAACCGATGACCTTGAATACCTGGAACCTTCAAAAAACACTTCTGTAATAGAAGAGAAAGATGAGATCGCTACTACTTCAAACTCAAATCCAGAAATAATGATCGTTGATCTAAACAAACCTTCATGCATCAACATAGATGAAGAGTGATGGTCTCTTCATCGGAATCATAAAACGGAAGAATCCGATATTGATTTTGGTCGAAATATAAATAAGAGACGTTCAAAAAAAGCTACACAAAAACCGCTAGCAGTACTAGAATGCAATAAAGGAAAAAGTGGAATAGATTCGTCGGATCAAGTGGGATCCTATGTCACCACTTTGCGAAAAAGCGTAAAGTGGTACAGGAAATTGGCTTAGAATTTGAACACAGCTGTAGTAAATTGACATATTCTTTATAAACAGGTAACCGGGGAAAAAATCAAAATTACTGAATTCCGCGAAAGTGTAATAACAAACTTTTTAGAAATAAAATCACTACGACAAATATCTTCAAAAACTGCTCAGCATTTTCTGTTGGAAAGAAAAGACGATACAGGAAAGAAGCTTCGAAGGAAGTGTGTAGCAGGTAGAAGCACAGCAAAAATGGTTTATACGTTTTGTCCAAGTTCCCAGGATGAACCGCAACTTTGTATGAAGTATTTCAATTTCGAGCACAGTAATATCTAATTAAACTTGTATTTCCGTCTTTTTTCATATTCATATTTGCTAACTTAATTTGTTTTTTAGTGCATAAGAATATTTCTGTTTTAACAACAACATAGCCTTTTTCAAACCTACTTTATCGAAACCCAAACATTTTTATGGCCAAGTATTTCTGAACAACTATGGGAGGCCCCTACGAAAACTTACCTGTCATACATATGTGAATGACATGATAGTCAAAGTGTTAAGCATTAGATTACAATTTTGAAACTTCGCTTTATTATTAACTAAGAAACCCGTGCCGTCCTATAATATTTGGCAGCCCAGGGCTGGGTTGGGCAAACGAAACGAATGCGCCCCTTTTTGTATGGTTTATAAACTAAAATCAGGGTTGCCAAATCAGTTTATAAAGTTCTCTATTTCTGAAACAATTCATTATAGAGACTTTAATTAAAAGAATGTCATCAGATACACGTTAAAATTAAAATTTTTAATTAAAATAAAACTAGAACTAACACTAGACCTAGAAGTGGAAAGATTCGGGTTTAGCCATCTTGAGAGATGTTTTCTTTGCGACGACTCCCTGTAAAAATTCTTATTATTACATCTATCCCATACAAAACAGACGATTTTAAACGAGAGGTTTCGGTTCACGGTCTTACATCCTATATATAACATAACTAGAAAGCCAAGTGAAGCAGGAAGCAGTATATCGACCCCCAATCGACCCTTAAAGCTTTATCGACACCCCAGCATCATTTATCGTGCGATATCGACCCTGTTGAGAAACGCTGATGTACACTATTAGATGGCGTAACAACCGCATGACTTAGCATAAGAGACTAATCTAACAAAAGAGGCAACTATCGGACGTAAGGGTTAGAATAACTTCGGTTACAATAAACGAACTTAAAACAGTACGAGTGTTTTATTAAAGTTATTAAAGCACATAAAAATGGCGACGAGGTGGTAAAAACCTCCTCGAAGAAAAGAAGACATCGAGGTAAAATAAAAAGGAACACGTAAAATGAAAGAGAAGTGAGGTTAAAACAAAAAAATTGACTGAATTCTGAAAAATACAAGAATGCGACGTATGTAAAAAGATTAAAATTATATTTCAAGATTAATAGAACAGAGCAAGAAACACATACAAATGTATGTGTACTCATTATTGTTAATGAGTAAGAAGATCTACGTAATAATAACTAATATAGTAATTCCAAAACAACCTGAAGCAGTTGAGGCAGCGTTAACACGGCATTTTCAACCAACAAAATTGATAACAGTACAAAGATTTCAGTTTTGGAAACAGTTTCAGAACGAATGGGAAGTCAATCGGTGAATGACTATGCAATTCAATTGAAGAAAAAGACCATAGATTGGAGGAAGCATTAGGAGATCGTTTCTTCGGGATATCCTGTATATGGTGAAAAACCAAAGCAAAACAAATCGTTATTTACTCCATTTAATTATTGAAACATGCAGATTATTTTTGCTGCTTTATCATTTCCTAATATATTACTTAATGCAGATTGTATTAAGTCTTAGGGAGGTCTTACGAAGTGACGTCATTTTTAGCTATTAAAATTATTTTAATGTAAAAGC
Organism: Onthophagus sagittarius; assembly: GCA_036711965.1. Taxonomy (NCBI): domain Eukaryota; kingdom Metazoa; phylum Arthropoda; class Insecta; order Coleoptera; family Scarabaeidae; genus Onthophagus; species Onthophagus sagittarius. Next base: position 59,719,898 of record JASERS010000002.1, on the reverse strand, counting down.
ATACAAGTAGTTAAAAAACTCCACATACCAAGATTGCCCAAGATTTTGCATCAACAATACCGGTTTTGCCATGAAAATGTTTTCCGTCAGAAGTTTTAAAAACAACATCAAGTCTTGTGGAAGCCATATCAAGTCATTTGGAAGTATTCCAATTCTTCTAAAGGCGGTATGAAGTCTTCCAGTGTATCGAGTTTTATGGAAGAAGTTCAAGTCTTCTAGAAGCATTTCAAGTTATTTGGAAGCAATATAAAGTCATTTGAAAGGATTTCAAGTACCAATTTTAACGCAAAGAATTTGAACGAGATTGGGGTTTTCAATGGCATGCAGTATCAAGTCTTCAAGCATTTCAAGTGTTCCAGGGGTAGTATCTCTTCTAGTCTTCCGAAAGCGGTATCAAGTCTTTTAGGAGCAACAAAAGTTTTCAAAAAGCCGTATGTAGTCTGCTGGAAGTATATCAAGCCTTGAAAAGGCAATAACAAGTTTTCTGAAAACATTTCAAGTGCTCTAGAAGTAGTATTAACTCTTCTAAGGGCAATATCAAGCATTCTAGGAGCATCTCAAATCTCCTAGAAGCAGCATCAAATCTTCTAAACGCAAATTTTTTTCTTATTGTTAATGAGTAAGAAGATCTACGTAATAATAACTAATATAGTAATTCAACAACAAAACAATAAGGCATTTTCAACCATCAAAGTTAACAATAGTACGTAGTAAGATTTCAGTTTTGGAAAATAGAACCAATAAACAGTCAATTGGTGAATGACCATGTAATTGAATTGAAGGAAATGGCCATAGATTGGAGGAAGCATTAAGAGACAAATTTGTATCTGGTTTGAAAAATGACCAAAAAAATGAGAAAATTCAAAGAGACGTAATAGTAAAGAGAAAATTTAATGAAGCGTTAATATTGGTAACAAGTTTGGAACTAGTGGAAAAATAGAGTAGAGGAATGCATGATATAGCAATTCAGAATGGAACAAAAATCATAATACATATGAGGAGAGAGACGAAAAAAATTAAGAAACGTATGCTTGTAAAAGTGTAGAAATGTTGGTAATTCACAAAAGGTTTGAGAAAATCAATTAAGTTTATTACAGAAGAGGAAAATAACGTTGAGTCAGAGCAAGATAGTGAGAAATCTGAAGAGAAAAACTGGAGGGAAAATCTATATAACTTAAGAAAACTTAAGTAATGTATATGTTTATAACTATGATATTGTTATTTTGGGAACTAACTTTGAAGAATGCGAAGGAATTACTGTCGTTATGAGTGTCATTAAGGAATTTAATTGTCTACTCTAATTGTCTAACTCGATCAGTCTCTAAGAAATTCAGATTTAAAGGACACAGTGTTTATTGCTAAAAACGTTTCTAACTAATATAACTCAAAATCCAAAACCGCTATATAATGTGGCAAATTCCCTTTTTGTCTAAAGAAGAACTCTGTATATCGGCTTCTTAATACCGTTTATGTACTTTACCGCTTACGTGGGACCCCTGTATATAAAACTAGAAGGGAGGAGTGTGGGGTATTTTGTTTGTTAAGTAGCTTGTAGACTATTAGATGATGTAAGAAGCTACGGACATAGCATAAGAGACTAACCTAATAAAAGAGGTGGCAATCGTATGTAAGGGTTAGAATAAATTCGGCAAATGATTTTAAAACAGTACGAGTGTTTCAATAAAGTTATTAAACAACATACAACGACTAAACCCGAATGTTTCTAGTTGAAGATCTATAGTTAGGTCTAATGATATAAAACTAGAACTAACACTAGACCTAGAAGTGAAAAGATTCTATTTTAAGCTAGTCTAAATGCGCATGACTAAACCCAAAAGTTTCCTCCAATTCACATATACATGGTTCCCAAATCAGTTTATAAAGTAGGCTATTTCAGAAACTATTCGTTGTAGTGGCCTTCGTTAAAAAATGTCTTCAGATACACCGCTACACCCAACCAGGTGTATTTGAACAAGAACCAGACCCTCACGGGGATAGTAGTAGATAGACGAACGAAACGAGTCCATCCTTTTGAAGAACAAAACAAAAACCAACATTTTTCAAGAAAATTTGCTCTCTATTATGTGTTCGATGTTCTTCTGGGATATTTCATTCCATGCAATGATAGGACATAGGATCAAATGGGATCCTATATCACCACTTTGCGAAAAGGCGTAAAGTGGTATTTCCTGTACAACTCTGTACAGGAAATTGGCTTAGAATTTTTTGAACACAGATGTTGTAAATTGACATATTCTTTATAAACAGGTAACCGGGCAAAAAACCAGCAAAGATGGTTTATACGATTTGTCCAAGTTGCCAGCATGAACCGCAAATTTTGTATGAAGTATTTCAATTTCGAGCACAGTAATATCTAATTAAACTTGTTGTTTCTGTTATTTTTCCTATTCATATTTGTTAACTTAATTTGTTTTTTAGTGTATATGTAAAAAATATTTCTGTTTTGACAACTACGTAGTCTTTTTCAAACCTACTCCATTAAAACCTAAAAATGTTTATATCTATTATCAATTAGTTTCGCAATAATAAAGTACTTTACAAACTGATTTGGCAACTCTGTATATTTCAATCTCTAGATCGTGCCGAAGATCAACCAGTTTCTCAGACTTAGGAACTTAATCGAATACCGATCATATCCCAGATATTTTCAATTGGTGAAAAGTCCGATGACCTGCTCTGATCTAACCTGCTCTTGTATCCACAGCAGTATGAGGTCGTGTATTACACTGTTGGAAGTGGCATTCTACAACGACTGCATGAAAAGCGTTTAATGTGTCTATAGTAAACATAAGGGGTGACCTACATCCAGCACAAATCGTCTCCTAAACCATCATTCTAGATGTTAAGGCTATGTGTCGTCTGTGAACGAACTCCAAATTCTGTCTTTCCACTCGATGTCGATGCACATTTCTACGACCATCGTTCACCCATAAACTAAACCTTGATTTATCATTGTTGACGATATTATTGCATTGATGAACCAACTCTTGCCGTTCGTGACATCATGCAAGTCTAGCTACTTTATGGGGAGTTGTTAATGGAAACCGAAGGTAAGAACGGTATGAATGAAGCCCAAAGTATACCTTTCATCCAATCCACAGTAATCGAGTTTGTTGTTTCAAAGTCGATCCTGGGTAACCATTCGCCTAAAAAATCGGCCATCACGTGCGGTGCTTTTCCAGGTGAGATTTTTAGCAGAATGACGCCTTTAACTATCATTTTCTGACCACAACGACCATCACTATACAGTTGCTTGGATATACATTGATATGCCCAAAATTTCGACGACACCGTAGTACTGAGGGCATATTATATAAGGAGTCTATTTGACAGTTTAACAATGAAAAACTAACATTTTGTGGGCAAAAATCCCAGACTTCCATTGGCTTACATTGTAAATTGTAGGTAAAAATGTAAAAATGATACTTTGTGGCCATACAGTCTTTGCTAGTTAATTTACATCCCATTTCATTCTTAAACTTCATTTTCTTCTTAACTTATAAATCATAAACATTACATCCTTTTCGTACTTCTTATTACGTCAATTACATCCTACAATTAAGTTCTTCAAATACAGTGAAAGCACAACTACTCATCATTTTTTATTATTTTTACGAACTCAACCGGATTTACAAGCGCCCTTTAAACAAAGTAGATACGTTAATATAGCTACGGATTGAAATTAAATTCTTTAATAACAGCGCTTAATAAAGCCGCCCTCCCGTCGACGACGCCGTCCCCTGCAGATAAATAACCTTGTCTCTACACCTTGTACAGCGTAATGGGGGTCTTTTTAATTTGCCAAGGATTAAGTCCGCTTGAGATGAATATATTACATTCTCCCGGACATAGTTTAGTTGCGAATTTAATAAGAGAACGCTTTCGTAGTCCTCGGGGCTTCTACAGCAACCGATACGATCTTAACCTCGTGGAAATAGCGTCGAACGTTAAAATTGCATTTGTACAACCGTAATTATCGTTAATATTTGCTTATCGTTGGCGCGCTCATTTCCTGACTTTCTGGTCGGACATGCGACATGCAACTTAAACTTTATTGCACAACTTTTTAACATCACAAGAAAACTAAACTACATTTTGCGTACACAAACAGGTAAATGTTAAATAAAATTTAACTTTGAAATCAAATGGATGATATCAAGTGACACGGCGTATTTATACAGATAGTGGATGAAATGAAATATATTCTATCTTTATTGCACCCTTATGGTGAGGAATGAAAGGGGGCCAATCGAACCGTTAACCCCGTTAGACGATAGCGCTATTTATCGTGCGCTTTGTAACGCAAATTGGCCCCTCGCGATTTCGAGTTAACAGACAGAAAAATGCCGAAGCCCGGGCATTCACTGTTCGACGACGGTTAAACCCCAACCCATCCCCGATCCTACGATCCAACCCCCTTTCCCAATCGTTGCGGTTTCCCAGAATTGCGCATTATTAAGTTGGGCCCGGATCTCGTCCAGATCAAGTGCACAATAGCCCACCGCGGTCGAGCTTCGCATCCAATCGTCGTTGGTGGCAGCACTTTCCAAATTATTGACTTATTTCTTCTTCTTCTCGCGGTTTCGTATCGTGAGAGAAAATGAACCACAAAAAAATGTTGAAATTTCGTAAACAATTTCGGTAATTAATTAAAGTAAGTACTGTTTTTGCGGAGATATTCGGTTTTATGATACCCGATTGTGTGTAAAGGGGTGGCCTTCGTTAAGCCTTCCTCGACTTCCTTCGTCCCTCGACTTGTTCAAAGTTGCGTTCGGGTAATTATAATTACTAGCGCAAACTCCGATTTGGATCCGAACTTCTGATCTTAAGTTAACAATTCGAGGGATTCCCAATACTTTCCCACAATGGACCCAGAGGTAATTTAATACCACAAGAAAAGGGATGGGGAGAAAATAGCAGTTTGTTAACGACTCGATAAAATTAATTGAAATCTTTTTTGCAATTTCACGCTAATATTTTAATATAGACAAATCCGTTTATGTGACATAATTTGTTAAGTTAAAATCGTCATAAATTTTAGGGAGGCCATTATTTTCCTAACTTTTTTTTTGTGGAGGGGTTTAGTAAAAAGGGATGTTGGCCGGTTGGCAACGTTAAACGAAACCAGGTACCCGATGCTAATGGCCTGAAAGCGGAAAACATTCCGAACGTAATCAAGTAATTCGAGCAAAAAGTGCGACCGCAGCGCATTTGGACGACGACCACTGCCACCCCGCGGCGCTGCGAACGGACAAATTAGCGATTCGCACAGCAGGCGAGACACAAAAGCCTCCAAAGCCACCCCAGCGACACAACCCTACCCCCCGACTTCGGTATCGTTTGGAATAAATGGAAGTTGTGATTGGCAATTCTCAGTCGGCCTAGATGTTTTTTTGACTGCAATTTGTTCTACAAAGCAAAAAATACATTTCCAAGTCAAACAAGTAACTTAATCCTGTTAATTGAAACAATTCATACAAAAGATTTCCCGAACATTCTCCAAAATTATTCTATTATCTTACAAGTTAGTAGTGTAGTCTTTCTCAAATTTATTGTAGAATCCCTCAACATCATCTATGACATGTAGCATTATCGTTGATGTCACGTAACATCGTTTCTAAAGTTTTCCATTTTCGTCTGTGAATTCCCTCTAAAATGTCTAGGATACGAGATATCGTTATATTATTATTATTTTGTTTATATAAATAATAAACAACTTTAAAAAAATCCAACATACAAAACTTTTTAAACGTCAATATGAAATTATTAAAAGTTATTATTAAAAGTTGTTGTTATTCATACTTGTATCGACCTAATGCTAAAACTAACACTACATCCAGAACTAGAATCATTCGGATTTAACCGTACGTCTCTTAAGGCTTTAGAACTAACACTAGACTTAGAACTAGAAACATTAAGGTTTAGGAGTCTTAAGAGACGTATGGCTAAACCCTAATGTTTCTAGCTCTTGGTCTAGAGTAAGTACTAAAGCTAGGTTGTAAGCTTAGTATTAATTATACATTTAGTTCCAGAAGAGTTTACAATAATCTAGAGCTTAATAAGAATTAGGTTCAGGTTCAGGTTTTAGGTTTAGATTCAGGTTTAGCTGTGCGTCTGAAGACGCACGGCTTTCTAGTACTAGGTCTAGTGTTAGTTCTAGTTTTAGTTCGATGCAAGTATACAACAATTTAGAACTAAATAACAACTAAAAATACAGCCAACACGAACGCTAGAGCAAATACCAGATTGTGAACAAAAAACGTTTGGGTTTAGACGTAACTCTCTTACGACGGAACCCAATCCAAACCAAAAGTTTCAGAACTAACTTCAGTCTTAATAGACGTACGGAACTTTTAAAATTTTTCAAGAAAGTTAATAATTATAAAAAATCATTCGTTGCTCATTTGTTTCTGAAATAAAAACGTTTGAATATTGTCTTATTATGAACAACTTTTATATGAAAAGTATTTTTATGAAGTTGATAGTTATGGAGATATGCTATATTCCATACATAATGGACATTCTGTGTACACAGAAGTAATACTCGACACTAAGGTCTATTACTATCATCTTTTAGTTAAATTTATCTTATAGATAAATCCATCCACTAGCCAATCAGAATGCGTAAAATAGCCGTAACCATGGTAATAATCCCTTAGATATCTTAATCAGAAGATGGTAGTAACGAGCCTTAGACCCGTTACTATCAAACCATTGGCATCTGTGCCTATGTAGATAAGCTAGCTATAAGATACTGCTTTTAGTTTACGGTGTCGCCTGTCTTACCATGTCAAGTTATCTCACAGATAAGAAATCCTTGAAATATCTAAAGAATCTAATGATTATATTTGGTATAAATTTCTAAATTGGTAACCATACAGTCAAAAGGCCTAATATTTTAACATTTTAACTAATCTTAACCTCAAACGACATCGCATATCGCGAGTTTATCTCTGTTTATGACTTTATTCTCTTTGTTTTCTATGGTATAGAAACGTTATAATAGCATCTACTTTCCAAAAAATGAAGTCACTTTGGAATATCTCTCTTATTTTTTGAGATATAAACTACTAAACTTAACAGAGGATTTTTCCAATATTTTGAGTAAATTTAAAAATTCTTGAAAAATCGATTTTTAGCAAAATTGTAACAAAATTACTTTCAATTATTAATTGGAGCATTTACTTTCCGAAAATGAAGTCAATTTTGAGATATCTCACTTAGTTCTTGACATATAAGCTGCTGAACTTCATTGAGATTTTTCCAATATTTTGAATAAATTATTAAATTTTTGAATATATTTAAAAATTCTAGAAAAATCGATTTTCTTGAAAAATTGTTTCGAAATTCATCTCAATTACTAATTGAAACAAGTACTTTCCAAAAAAGAAGTCAATTTTGAAATATCTCACTTAGTTCTTTACATAGAAGCTGCTGAACTTAATTGGGATTTTGCCAATATTTTGATTAACTTTAAAAAATCGATTTTTAGGAAAATTATTACCAATTTTTGAATACATTTAAAAATTCTAGAAAAATCGATTTTCTTGAAAAATTGTTTCGAAATTCATCTCAATTACTAATTGAAGCATCTACTTTCCAAAAATGAAGTCCATTATGAGATATCTCACTCAGTTCTTAACATATAAGCTGCTGAACTTCATTGAGATTTTTTCAATATTTTGTATAAATTTAAAAATTCTTGAAAAATCGATTTATAGGAAAATTGTTACCAAATTACTTTCAATTACTAATTGGAGTATCTACTTTCCAAAAATGAAGTCAATTTTGATATATCACAATTAGTTCTTGAGATATAAGCTGCTGAACTTAATTGGGCTTTTTCCAATATTTTGAATAAATTTAAAAATTCTTGAAAAATCGATTTTTTTTTGAAAATAGTTACGATATTGTTCTCAATTACTAATTGGAGCATCTACGTTCCAAAAATGAAGTCATTTTGATATATCTCTCTTAGTTCTTGATATATAAACTGCTGAACTTAGCTGGGATGTTTCCAATATTATGAATAAATTAAAAACTTTTTGTATAATCGATTTTTTTGGAAAAATATTACGAAATTGCTCTCAAATACTTGGAGCATCTACTTTCCAAAAATAAAGTCATTTCGAAATATCTCACTTTTATCTCACTTTACACAATATTTTGAATAACTTTAAAAATTCTTATAAATCGATTTTTAGGAAAATTGTTACGAAATTACTTTCAATTACAAATTGGAGCATCTACTTTCCGAAAGTGAAGTCAATTTTTAGATATCTCACTTAGTTCTTGAGATATAAGCTGCTGAACTTAATTGGGATTTTCCAATATTTTGAATAACTTTAAACTCCCATCTCAGCATAATCCCTAGCATCCCTCAACATTATCCTGTCCTCTATACATATATTTTCAATTATTTATGCATAGTTTAGCTTACATGGTTAATTAAGTTACTACAAAATATTTCTTTAACATCATTCCTGTAATCTTCTAGGATGGAACATTATCTTTCTCATCATTAACAACAGAATCATTCAACATCATCCTTGACATGTAGCATCAACGTTGATGTTACAAAACGATGCTTTTAAAATGTTCAATTTTCGTTATGATATCCATCAAAAATGTCTAGAACATCCCTAATTATCCTACCTAACGCAACTCGAAATAATTCGTAGCATCTTTCAAGATTATCCTATCCTTTGTAAACATCTTCCCAATTATCTATTGAAACAATTCATACAAGTCACTTCTCGAACACTCTTCAACATCATTCCTATTATCTTCAAATGTCGTACACGATCTTTCTCAATATTATGTATTTCATCATTATTGACATAGAGGTAGTACTCGATTTGCATGTAAGGGAAATACATGTACATTGCAGGCAATACAGGACAGTTCTTAACAAAGAATATGGGTTCCTATTTAAGAATGTTAACATAGGAATGGTATTTCAATTTTGGGATGCTTGTACATTTCAGTTTTGTTTAGGATGTCCAGTCCAAGTATTTGGTTCCAGGTCTGTCCCGGGACTAAGAAATGCCGGAACTTTAAAGTCTTGAAATTAAGAAAAGATTAAATATCCCGAACGATTTTTCTACTGCCTGTTGATGACTGACTGTCTTCTGGAATCATTTCAAATCTTCCTTAGGCAATTTCAATTCTTTTGAAAGCATTTTAAATTTTCTAGAAGTAGTATCAAGTGTTATGAATACATTTCAAGTCTTCTGGAACCATTCCAATTAGTCTGGTAACATTTCAAATCATCTTCTAGCAATAGTAAATTGATTACATAGAAAGCAGTTCAAGTCTTTTGGAAGTAGTACCAAGTCTTATAGAGGCAGTATCGAGTCTTTTGGAAGCATTTTAAAACTTGCATAAGTAGTATGGACTCTTCTGGAAACAGCACCAAGTCTTCTAGAAGTATTTCAGATCTTTTGGAAACAGTATGAAGTCTTAATTCAAAGTACGCACTGTCCAATAATGAAGGTTGCAGAAGACATCATTATTCGTTATTATTATGTTTATAATAACTGAGATAATTGCACTTGTTGGTTCTACGATACTTTCATTTCTAGTCTCTAGGAGAAAAACAAAAGACGACAGCATTTTGAGGTTTTCGACAGTCGAATTTATTAAAAGAAAAAAAGAAATCATGACAAGTAAGCTACTTTCTTTCTAACACTTATAGTTTCCAAGGTAGCCTATTCGGAAATCGAATTTGAATCACTTACTTGTACATATAAATACTACAGGATTTTGTTTATCGTCGTAAGTCGAACCGCCGTAACACGAGGTCCACCAGTATATGTAACATTACCGTTTATATCATACAACAGTATTTGTAAAGTTTTCAAAGTTTGTTATGATATGACTCAAAAATGTCTACAACATCCTTCATTATAACACCACACAGAATAATCCCTAATATCTCTCAATATTATCCTATCCTCTGTAAACATCTTCCCAATTATCTATTCATATTTTGCTTTATATCGTCAATTAAGCTACTAACTCCTGTTAATTTAAACAGTTCATACAAAACATTTCTCGAACACTTTCCAACATCAATTCCTATTATCTTCAAATCACATCATTCTTAACATATAGCATTATTGTTTATGTCATATGTGGTTATCAACATTTTCCATGTTCGTCATGATATTCCTCAAAAATGTCTACAAAATTCCTCATTATATTATCCTCCCTAATACCACTCAAAATAATCCATAACATCTCTCAACATTATCCTATCATATGTGAATATCTTCCCAATTATCTATTCACGCATGTTCTACTTTATCTATCTCAATAGTAATTGCAGAATCCCCCTCTCCATATCCCCCTTCCCCAACGTTTATATCATACAACGACGTTTTTAAAGTTTTCAACTGTCGTTACGATATCTCTCATGATCCCTCACAAATATCTACATATGACACATGATGTCTTCATCTGTGATTATCCTAGCTAATATACAATAATCCTTAATATTTCTTAACACATACGTAACATCGTCTCTGAAATTGTTAATTTTTGTCTATATCTCTCTCAAAACCGTCTACAACATCCCCTACGACAGCGTTATCCTTATCCATTATATCGTCAAGTAAGTGATTAAGTATCACGCGTATTATCTTCCAACATCTAATATCTTCCCAATCATCTAACCATATCTTCCTTGATATCACATAAATATATAGTCCAACAGTACAGTTTAAATCAAAAAACAAAAATTATTGAATATTGGGGCATATAGCGCTTAGATTTATGAAAATAACCGTTTAAAAATGTATCGAGCGGTTTAGAGCTCATTGTCTATGATGGTGATGACGTAAAAGTGATTTTTTATTGCTCCATCGAACATCAATCAACAAAACGTCCAACATGAACATCACATCAGGTGAACAATATTTTCAGGACGTCAGGTACAAACGTTTCGTTTATCAATGGGGGAAAAAGTCGATACACCCTGCATTTGAGTGGCACATAAAAATTTACATCGTATTGCATGTTGAGTATTCGTATGAAAATGTAGTTTATGCAAAGAATTCAATTCAAACCCGTTTCCTCTCCGAGTGCACGATACATTTCCTGTACCTGGGTAACGTGTTTCGGCCGCGTTTTCATATTACTTTCTGTAATTTCGAACAATGCTGTAGATTATTCACCGACGACGAAACCCCGTTATATAACGCAATGTCCTTTAAGCCGCTTAAATTCCAAGGTGGAATTTTAAATGCTATGGAATAAGCGGGGCGTATACGAAAAAGTTTTTATGAAGTTTAGAGAAACGGAGGATCTCAAATGGAAAACAAGGCAAAGCAACTCAAAAATCAATAACGTCGGCTGATGCGAAAGGAGCGCACATTCGTATATATTCCCTGCAGTGTTTCCTCCGGTATTGTCGATATGATACTATGGAACAATTTATATGGAAAGTTTTTCATTTGGAGGAGGCGAAGGTATCGGGAACGTTCATTCTCTTTTTCATTTCGAAACGCGTTTCAACGATATATTTACGTCGCGAACAACAAGTTCTTTTAGGATACGCCATAGGCAAAAGGTTTGGAACACGCAAATTGTTACCGTTATAAATTTTCAACGATAACTCCGCATACTTTCAAACGCAACGGTGGTAATGCTTGTGAATCGGCGGCAATCTTTTCAATCGAGCTTTTCCGCCTTGTTTACCTTTAATTATGCGAGAAAGGAAATGGTTTATCTTACACTAACCGCGTGCAAATAAGGATCGTTCTCGTTCGATGTTTGGAATAGCGCTAGTTAACGGTTACGTTATTCGCAAAAATAACATTGGCAGAAGCGTTTGTTTTCGATGCCCCGCAAAATTGTTATTCATAGCATCCCCGGATGTTGTTGTTAAATCGAATGACCTTCCAATACAAGTTCCTCTACGAACCGTCGAATCGATACAATTTAAAAATCGACCAAAGAAAATTATAAAGTTGATTTTAAAATGTGTTTGCATGCGCACCGGAACGAGAGGGGAAGGGGAAAGATACAAATGTTCAGTTTGTCACATGGGGGAAAAGCCCGAGGGCTTCGAAGCGACCGGAATATTATCAGAAATGCTAGAATTATTCCGGGTATATTGGTCGCTTGTCCGGTCGTCGTCGGCACAAAACGCCGGACGTGATTTATTCGTTCATAAAAATGTATGTACAATTACGATTTCCGAACCGAAAACGGAAACTACAGAGCACTCGTAGCATAGCATCGATGAAAACGTAATCCCTCAGGTTTAGTTTGTACTTCTATTCTGTCAGGTTCAATTAAATTCGCATACCCAAAATGAAATAGTGTGACTTTTCACTAACCGTTTTAAAACGTTTTGTTTCAACATAAACGAAAATGCGTTGTATTCAAATGTAGATGTTTCGGATTAAATATTAGATTCAAGCGACAAATTCTTGAGCCCTTGCAAGGTAGGAAGTTGTCACCTATGAATCCTTAATTAGAACGTCGCCATTGTCGACACTCACCGACAAAATTTACATACAAATACGCACTTGGCAGGCGAGGATCAAGCTTTTAACCACACTCCGAGCCGTCGCCGTCCAGGATTAGGATTAATTACAATAGGGTTCTATACATACGGGATGATTCAGTTGAATGGCTCGTTTCTAAAATTTGAAATCAGATTGGATTTTGGTAAATGTTGATTTTACATCCTATAAAAATAGTATATTTCGAATTGAAATTAATTTAATAGCGAGAATTGCGCCCGGTTATTGGGGAAACGTGTTTATTAAAAAATTAGGTGCCGTCATCGCGCTTTCTACGTTGGGTACACTCTATAATCCCGAAAACTTTTAATTGGACCAGTTGAATAATGGATGGCAATTTGTTGGCCGATCAGCCCAATTGTAGCGACAGCGAAGATAATTGAAAATTTCAATTGAAAGCTGGCATTCGTTTGGGTCACCGGAAACCAGTTGCTGACGTTTCATTACGGGTTGAACAAAGCGGATTTTGTCGAACGTATTAACTTCTCACGACCTATTGACTCTCATTTTACATGTCAAAAATAAATTACGCCGTATTACAAAAAAAATCTGACGTAGGCTGTATTCCTACTCCCTTCATACGACATTAATATGGGTATATAACGTAAAACTCAGTCGATAGGAAAAATCAAATTCCCTTTAAATAAGGCCACTAAATTTAAATTACTATTCTTACTTTGAATCGTGTTTATTTACAAATTACTTAGACATCAAATCGATTTGAATCAGTTCCAACCAATTAACTGTAATAGATGTTGTCTGAACCCAACGGAATCGACGAAATCATCTGTTACGACTGACTAGAAGTACATGAAATAAGTACACCTTTTAAATTGTATGGAGGATCGTATATATCTGTTTGAAATGCCAGAACTCAAGTCATTTTAGCCTTTTTACTAAACTAAAAACTTTCGGCATTTTGACAAGCGTCTTTTGAAAGAGTTTCACGTTTCGGATGCCATGTTGCAACCTTCTTGCAAAATTGGTTCGAAGTGACGAAATCGGAAAGCAATATGACGGTCGAAAACTAAATAATAATTAATTTATACGGATCATAAACTAATTACCGACTTACTACGGCGTTGCGTCTAGTTTGGAAGTGGAGGAGCTCTTATTCGTGTTCAACTCCATCTTTCATGTTCTGCTGAGTTCCCCACCATCCTCTCTGTTGACGTTGTTTTTATGCCGATAAATTTCTATGGCTTCTCTTTTCAGCCTTGGTGCTCACATACCATCTCATGCTCTTTGATACAGTATTCGATGTTACTTCCAGTTTGGCGAACTTAAAATTGCTAACAACTGCATGATAGCCGATAGACTCCAACTCTTTTTAATAACCATATCAATTGGTTCCGTACTTTCCCCTACTTCCATAGCTCGCTGGCTCGGTTGTTGTTCCTCAAAGTATATTCGTTCTTCTCCAGCATGTCTCATACAATCTTGAAACAAAGTAAGGATCACGGAGCTGTTCTGTTGGGGATGATGGTGTGATGATGCCTGCAAGTACCTGTTTTTGTAGATCTTCTTCCCATACACCATAGGTTTCATATCACCATTTGTTGCCCTAAAGAAAACGCCCTAATACATATAAGAAAGATAACTGTTTAGCAGTTTCGTCACGGCGTCTCCATCATGTTGCCATATCATAAACGTATCGTCCACATATCTAAGCCATAAATTTGGTTTTCGCTAGCTCTTCTTCAAAGCATCTTCGAATAATTTCTTATATGAGATCCCATGGCTGCGCCTTCGACCTCTTCCAATTAGAATACGTCGAAGATAAACAGTACTCCACTAGACCTGGCACATATTCTGATAATCCCTCCGGAATTAGTTTCTGATGAAGACCGTCTACAGCAGCGTTCTTCAACCTATGTTTCGCGGAATCCAAGGCTTCCACACAAACGCAATGGGAGTCCAGGAATGTCAATGTTACAATTCTATTGATGAGCCAGCGCATCGAAACATTTCTAAAATTTCAATTGGAACCAGTGGACGAGTACGATGTATACTGCACTTTAACATTTGAATAGTATTACATACTTGGTGTATAAGTAGATTTTTTGTTGTTTAATTCCCAGTTTTGTTTGAACCTACTAAAATTAAGCTAACATCCTTCAGAAACATAATGCAAAATTGGTTTCAAACAAGCAAATTGGAATTAAAATTCGATGAATAAGCTTATTGTTCTTGAAAATTCGAGCAGTTATTCGTCAACACTAAACCCGATGGATAAAAGTGAAGAAGAAAATAAATTGGGATTGGCGATAAAAATGAACCAAATGGGTTTAATAATTCAATAGAATATTTTAAAGAACTAAATCAGAAAGAGTATACCATCGAAAGGTATTTTCGTGATGATCTATCTAAAAATATATTAGAAACATCGGATTTAATATGCAGAAAAATTGATGAAACCTTGTGCAAAAGATTGTGCAACAAATGTATGTTAAAGTATGCCATAATTATCCATGATCATATTATTGTTATGTAATATGTTATGGATGATATTAATCCAAGATCGATAAAAAGTTTACATCCAAATAGATCTACTTGTTCCGTAATCTGATACGACGATTTCAAAAAATATGTTAAACGTGCCTTTACTTTATAAATGGATGAATCTTCAGATGTGGGAAGGGCGTAATAGCACGTATAAAAAAACTAGTTCTAGACATCATGGCTATCCATTGCTGTCTTCATTGTCATATTCTAGTTTTTAAACGAATACCAATTACTCTGCAGGAAGTAACGCTGGGCTAAATCCCGATGCTGGCTGGACAAAAGTTAAAAATTATTGAAAAAATTAGGGATTCCAGATATGAGAAATTTTTCTCAAGGCTTTAGTAAACCTAATTCCATCAATAAGTTATTATAAGAACAATAGTTTGTATGTAAGAAGACATGGTTGTTTATATTTGTTGGTGTGTCAAACTAACTTATTTAGATACCTTTTAGGGCCAAGTTTCAAACGCTGAAATCGTCTGATTGACGAAGGTAAGTACAAACCAATCAAATATAAGAATGTGAATTTACATCACGGAAATTGAAAAATTCTTTACGTTTTAACGCTCAATTTTTTTCATTACAAATTTTGAGAATAAATTATTGCCATATTATAATGAATCATAATATAGCAATAATTTAAGATATAGCAAATATTTTTCAAGTAAAACTGATTAGTAATTCTTTCTTGATTTTTTTATAAAATTTAGAGGTGGTAAGATTTTTTAGGGTGTTGATTACGAATCTGAGCTCAGAGTTATAAATTTTTCAAAAATTAAAATAACGGATGCAATAGAGAAGAACTAAAATTACAAGAAACAGGATAATTTATGAAAAACTTGATATCTGGGAGGATTTAGTTGTTACTTTTGGCTGGTACAGAAAGCTTTTAAGCGCACACTATGCTGAATCTCGCTTTAATTGGAGAAAAGTAAGAAAAAATCAATGTTAAAACTTACGATTTGCAGACAAAAGAAGTTTTTCTTAAGACAGGTTTCTGGAAATCTAATTCCACAAAAAATTTATTATCATGGCAATTGTAGCGTGTAAAAGATACAAGCAATAAAGATATGAGTTCAGAGTGCAGCATACTAGAAAGTCCTTATATCTACGTTGTATCTGATTATGGACTAAGCCTTTATGCTTATCAACAATATTCATGCAAAAAGAATCCCTCTCTGTCTGTTTTCCAGTTATCATTGATCTTTTTATGCTGAAAACCCGAAACTATGCAATTTTCGATAATATTTATATGTTCAAGTTATAACTGGTTATGGATTATACTTCTCCACATCACTATGAACAATTTTAGTGCATGAAGTCTTCGACAGTCAGTTTTGATTTTTGAGTTATGAAAGAGTTGCAATAATAATCATCAATTATGATATTTTGCATTATTACTGCAAAAGTGTAATAGTCTAATTCCAATGACTTATGGATTATAAATCCTTAAACCATAACGAATAACTTTCATGCAAAGACTTGGATTTTAACCTTTGAGTATTACTTAATTCTTATAATAAGTCTCTTAAATGATGAGATTTTGGAGATTTTTGACCATTCCCCAGACTCCCCTAGGTTGTGTCTGATTATGGATTAGCATTTATATTTTCTTACAGATTTCTTGCGTTCATGAAAAAAATATATCTGTATCTATTTTAGTTTTTCAGTTGTGGTTGATGTATATGTTGAAATCCTAAAATGATAATATTTTGAAGATTTTCGCTATATTCCTGCAATCTTCTTATATCTGCAACTGATTATGGATTATGCTTTTCTTATTCATTACAATCAATATTCGTTTATACTATCGCGATTGTTGAGTTATGGTCGATATTTGTAATGAAAATCTAAAATAGACATTTTGAAATTAATTAGGTTGATCGATAACACTCTGTGAGAAATTCTGTATCAAATACATCGCTACAAAAACGAAGAAATCAAAATTAATGTCTAAAATGATATGCGTATCCAATTAACATCAATTTACAGCAAAGACGCCTCAAAATCTATCCCCAAAATCAAATCTGGGCGTGTTACTGAATAAAGGGTTCCATAAAAAAAATGTGACAGAGGTTGTTGAACATTGGTCTACAGCAGTGTTCTTCAACATGTGTTCCGCGGAACCCTAGGGTTCCACGTGGACACTTTAGAAGTTCCCTGAGTCAATGCTATAATTCGAAAGACGAATTAAAGAGATGTCAGATTTCTGCGAAGTGGAACTAGTAAATTGTTTAAAACCCCACATTAAAATTAACATTTACGTAGGATGGCAATGATCCATTTTGGATTAAACTAATAGATGAATAGTGCCTTTCGTAACAATTACCTCTGTGAGAAAAACTTTTGCACATACTTCGTTATAAAGACAAACTATTATCCGTGCCAGATGTCAAGGCCCCATACTTTTTTTCAAAATAGGGTACGTTTTCCATTTAACTCGCGATAGAAGAAAAACCGAGGATCGAACATTTTCAAATTAACCTATGATACACAGAAATGTTACCCGATTTGTGAGAGTGGCGACAACTTTGTCTATGCGATTTTTTTTCTCAAAAACTAATTGACGAAAAAATTTTAAATTTGAGTTGGTGGTAACACAATGTGTTCTTAATGCGGAGCATGTTTTAGTTTCTCAATATACCTTATTGTTTCGCGGAAAATCACAATTTAGTATGATGTGGTTATTTCGAAAACGAAAAATCGAATTTCAACGCGATTTTTACCAAAATGTGATGTCGGCATTCAAAAATCGGGTACTTTTTTCAAATAAACTCGCAATAACATTTCCAAATTACACTGTGATACACAGAAATATTCACTGATTGCAATAAACTTTACCGCAATTTTTTTCATCGAGCGATTTCGAAGCTATCGATCTCTAAAGTGAGGGCCTTGACATCTGGCACGGATAATAGAGAGATCGACTTTATGTTGGAAATAATATGCGTCTAATATTACCATCGATCAAAGCAGACATTAACAAATTATACAATAATATTCAAGCACAACATAGTCATTGATATACAGGGTGTGCCAAATGTCTCGAATATACCAAATAACTTTGTCATTCGTGGTGGTCAAAACAAAATTTAAAACTAATTGCGGCATATTTTCAGGCGATATTTGTTTGTATCCATTGTTGATTGTTTCGTGGCAATTAACATTGCTATTTTAAATGGAATGCATATGTTTTTTAGGTATTTTGATATAGGCAAAATCTTAGATAGAGAAAATTGAGAAAAATGCCTTTTCTGAAAATATTAAATCAGCAAATTACAATCAAAATAGGCGGTAAAATGACGTCGTTGGCAGTTTTAAATAAAAAATTTGATAGTTTCAACAATTACGAGAAATAATAATAATGTAAATCAGTTATGTGATCGTCTTCAAAATTGTTTGGATGTAAATGGTGTCCCATTTGAATAATTGTTATAGTGTCCATATCTCGGTTTAGATTGTTTAAAGAATTTTAGTTTTTATGATTGATGGATGCTTTTAGCCATCATAACTATTACACTTAGAACCACTACATTTGTCTATGGTGTGTATGTAAATATTTGTTTTTCTTTGTATTTATCTATTACCGTGCTTATGACATATTTATATTTTATAAGGAACAATGGAGGAGCTCGCATGGAAAACCGAATATATCCGTGTATCGTGTAGAAAAGTTTCAGAAAACGAGAAAACGACAGTTTTCCCTTAAAAGTAGACAACGCATACCTTTAACAAGATATTAGATTGCGATATATCTTATTTTACTTAAATAAATAGATATTTAGTCAAAATATAAATATAACGATGTTGCATGCGAGCTCCTCAATTACTAATTTTATGTACATATATGTGAGTTGGTTGCTAGTGCATAATTTTTATAATGAAGATTGTACACATTGGATTTCGTTCATTTCAAAGAGTTTAACGCGATGACAAATGTTGAAGAACACTACTCTAGAGTATCCTTTATTGGTAGTAAAAAGAGATTCCACAAATATCCTCAGCATTTAAGTTTATACTTAAATGCTGATTCTGCGTTTATAACCACAGAATCATTGTGAAATGTTTGGACAACAGGTATGTTGGGAAGTTCGCCTACTTTATTAATCTTTGCTAGTCCATAAATTCTTGGTGGTACCAGCACCTGTAATCCTTTCTGTTATTTGGAGAAAATTACAGAAGAGGATTTGTCAGGTCCTTCGTTTTTCTTACGATCATGTCTGGAGAGGTAGATGACTGGGTCAAGTAGATTCATATTATCTATTGTCCATAACAACGATGTCATCTCCTTATCTACTGGTAACACGACTATATCTGATTTTTTATTTTAATAGATGAGAGTGCTTTGTTTTCATCAACTGTCGAGTTGGATTTTGTCGGTTTTTCTGACTTCAGTACCCTCGTAACTTTTTGTCGGTTCCGTTCGGCTTTCAGTGCGGGCATCCCTCGAACAGCCGGTTCCACTTCGCAAATAATGTCCTTTCGGGAACTTCGTTGGGACAATTGCATAGTCTAATCATTTGGCGAGTACAGTGGTTTCCTTCTTTGTTAGTGGGACACTCGGATCTATTGATGACGATTGTTTCTACTAGTAAACTATTATATTTCTTATCTTGCATCCGGCATTCTAACGATTCAAACTTCTTGATGTGTGTCGAAACTTCTGAGATTCACGATGACCCTCCTCCATTGTTAGTCTGTCCTCTTCATCCCAGCCCGCACTGACATACAATTGGGAAGTGGGATGAGGAATCGTAGTAACCCCTTACACATATTTGGTTTAAAATTATTGCTGACATAACTTCGCCTTCCAATTACTACTACTCTTAGGACATCTTTTAAAGGCTGCTTCTCATATGGATAAAAAAGCAATTACAGCGCGATACAATTAATGAAAACATCATTTGTGAGAAAGTAAAAGCTATTTTTTGTCGACCTCGCTAAGAAGACGCCAGGATCATCAACGGCTGAAGACACAGTATTTAAAGCTAGTCGTTAAAGGTTCGAAAAGATTAAAAGAAGAACCGGCATCCACAGCCTTGTGAGGCATGGTGAAGCTGCAAGCTTTGGCACTAGAAGAAAATGCATTGCCCGGCCACAAGCCAATGAAACACCGGCTCACTCTGCTATTTTGTGCTAATACAAACGGCGATTTAAAAATTACACCGCTAATTGTATACCATTCAGTAACTTCACGACCCTTCAAAAAATATAAAATCCAAAAGAGCAACTTAAATGTGATGTCTCCACATCACATCCAACAACCTCCAGCACCTGCTCATCCCCCGGGCCTACAAATGAGCTCTTTGAAGAATTTAATTTCATCAAAATCCTTTTTCTGCCTCCGTTACTTCAACCTATCAGCAAGTTATTTCCAATTTCAAAAACTTACACTAACATACTCTTCAAATGTTGTTTTAAGGTCACTGAAGAGATCAACATCACTTCCATATCGTTGCCTGCCTCAAAATGATACGATAATGGATCACGATTAAGAGGAAATGAATACAAACAATGAAAAAAACCTTTATAACTACTATTAGACAATTTTCTTCTAAATGTAGTTAGTAAAGAAAGTTTTGTGTAGTTAGTAAAGAAAAGTACTATAATGCCAAAAGTTGTCGGTAATCTGCAAATATTGCGCTCAAAGTCTAGTCTCATTATGGTCCTGGTGCGCAACTATGGTCCAAATGCACCTTCAAACCAAAATAAATCTAATTCAATTTCTAGTGATATCTAATGTTTATCAATTGATTGTTGATGAGTTATTATGTGAAGCTGTTAGTCCCATAACTGCGCCACTAGCTGGCTTCTCCTGTTGTAGTTTTGTAGATGTTGGTTTAACATCAACAAGCTTTTTTAGCTGTAATTGTTCTCCGACACCGCAGCTTAGGTGCCCAGATTAATTTAAGAAACCTTAATCTTGACTAAATCTAATTGACTTGGACATCCTTTAAAGGCTGCTTCTCATATGGATAAATAAAAAGCAATTACAACGCGACACAATTAATGAAAACACCATTTGTGAGAAAGTAAAAGCTATTTTTTGTCGACCTCGCTAAGAAGACGCCAGGATCATCAACGGCTGAAGACACAGTATTTAAAGCTAGTCGTTAAAGGTTCGAAAAGATTAAAAGAAGAACCGGCATCCACAGCCTTGTGAGGCATGGTGAAGCTGCAAGCTTTGGCACTAGAAGAAAATGCATTGCCCGGCCACAAGCCAATGAAACACCGGCTCACTCTGCTATTTTGTGCTAATACAAACGGCGATTTAAAAATTACACCGCTAATTGTTTACCATTCAGTAACTTCACGACCCTTCAAAAAATATAAAATCCAAAAGAGCAACTTAAATGTGATGTCTCCACATCACATCCAACAATCTCCAGCACCTGCTCATCCTCCGGTCCTACAAATAAGCTCTTTGAAGAATTTAATTTCATCAAAATCCTTTTTCTGCCTCCGTTACTTCAACCTATCAGCAGGTTATTTCCAATTTCAAAAATTTATACTAACATACTCTTCAAATGTTGTTTTGAGGTCACTGAAGAGATCAACATCACTTCCATATCGTTGCCTGCCTCAAAATGATACGATAATGGATCACGATTAAGAGGAAATGAATACAAACAATGAAAAAAACCTTTATAACTACTATTAGACAATTTTCTTCTAAATGTAGTTAGTAAAGAAAGTTTAGTGTAGTTAGTACAGAAAAGTACTATAATGCCAAAAGTTGTCGGTAATCTGCAAATATTGCGCTCAAAGTCTAGTCTCATTATGGTCCTGGTGCGCAACTATGGTCCAAATGCACCTTCAAACCAAAATAAATCTAATTCAATTTCTAGTGATATCTAATGTTTATCAATTGATTGTTGATGAGTTATTATGTGAAGCTGTTAGTCCCATAACTTCGCCACTAGCTGGCTTCTCCTGTTGTAGTTTTGTAGATGTTGGTTTAACATCAACAAGCTTTTTTAGCTGTAATTGTTCTCCGACACCGCAGCTTAGGTGCCCAGATTAATTTAAGAAACCTTAATCTTGACTATATCTAATTGACTTGGACATCTTTTAAAGGCTGCTTCTCATATGGATAAATAAAAAGCAATTACAACGCGACACAATTAATGAAAACACCATTTGTGAGAAAGTAAAAGCTATTTTTTGTCGACCTCGCTAAGAAGACGCCAGGATCATCAACGGCTGAAGACACAGTATTTAAAGCTAGTCTTGAAAGGTTCGAAAAGATTAAAAGAAGAACCGGCATCCACACCGTTGTGAGGCATGGTGAAGCTGCAAGCTTTGACACTAGAAGATAATGCATTGCCCGGCCACAAGCCAATGAAACACCGGCTCACTCTACTATTTTGTGCTAATACAAGCGGCGATTTAAAAATTACACTGCTAATTGTTTACCATTCAGTAACTTCACGACCCGTCAAAAAATATAAAATCCAAAAGAGCAACTTAAATGTGATGTCTCCACATCACATCCAACAATCTCCAGCACCTGCTCATCCTCCGGTCCTACAAATAAGCTCTTTGAAGAATTTAATTTCATCAAAATCCTTTTTCTGCCTCCGTTACTTCAACCTATCAGCAGGTTATTTCCTATTTCAAAAATTTACACTAACATACTCTTCAAATGTTGTTTTGAGGTCACTGAAGAGATCAACATCACTTCCATATCGTTTCCTGCCACAAAATGATACGATAATTAATCACGATTAAGAGGAAATGAATACAAACAATGAAAAAAACTTTTATAACTACTATTAGACAATTTCCTTCTAAATGTAGTTAGTAAAGAAAGTTTAGTGTAGTTAGTAAAGAAAAGTACTATAATGCCAAAAGTTGTTGGTAATCTGCAAATATTGCGCTCAAAGTCTAGTCTCATTATGGTCCTGGTGCGCAACTATGGTCCAAATGCACCTTCAAACCAAAATAAATCTAATTCAATTTCTAGTGATATCTAATGTTTATCAATTGATTGTTGATGAGTTATTATGTGAAGCTGTTAGTCCCATAACTTCGCCACTAGCTGGCTTCTCCTGTTGTAGTTTTGTAGATGTTGGTTTAACATCAACAAGCTTTTTTAGCTGTAATTGTTCTCCGACACCGCAGCTTAGGTGCCCAGATTAATTTAAGAAACCTTAATCTTGACTAAATCTAATTGACTTGGACATCTTTTAAATGCTGCTTCTCATATGGATAAATAAAAAGCAATTACAACGCGACACAATTAATGAAAACACCATTTGTGAGAAAGTAAAAGCTATTTTTGTCGACCTCGCTAAGAAGACGCCAGGATCATCAACGGCTGAAGACACAGTATTTAAAGCTAGTCGTGAAAGGTTCGAAAAGATTGAAAGAAGAACCGGCATCCACACCGTTGTGAGGCATGGTGAAGCTGCAAGCTTTGACACTAGAAGATAATGCATTGCCCGGCCACAAGCCAATGAAACACCGGCTCACTCTACTATTTTGTGCTAATACAAGCGTCGATTTAAAAATTACACTGCTAATTGTTTACCATTCAGTAACTTCACGACCTTTCAAAAAATATAAAATCCAAAAGAGCAACTTAAATGTGATGTCTCCACATCACATCCAACAACCTCCAGCACCTTCTCATCCTCCGGTCCTACAAATAAGCTCTTTGAAGAATTTAATTTCATCAAAATCCTTTTTCTGCCTCCGTTACTTCAACCTATCAGCAGGTTATTTGCAATTTCAAAAACTTACACTAACATACTCTTCAAATGTTGTTTTGAGGTCATAGAAGAGATCAACATCACTTCCATATCGTTGCCTGCCTCAAAATGATACGATAATTAATCACGATTAAGAGGAAATGAATACAAACAATGAAAAAAACCTTTACAACTACTATTAGACAATTTTCTTCTAAATGTAGTTAGTAAAGAAAAGTACAATAATGCCAAAAGTTGTTGGTAATCTGTAAATATTGCACTCAAAGTCTAGTCTCATTATGTCCTGGTGCGCAACTATGGTCCAAATGCACCTTCAAACCAAAATAAATCTAATTCAGTTTCTAGTGATATCTAATGTTTATCAATTGATTGTTGATGAGTTATTATGTGAAGCTGTTAGTCCCATAACTTCGCCACTAGCTGCCTTCTCCTGTTGTAGTTTTGTAGATGTTGGTTTAACATCAACAAGTTCTTTAGCTGTAATTGTTCTCCGATACCGCAGTTTAGGTGCCCAGATTAATTTAAGAAACCTTAATCTTGACTAAATCTAATTGACCTGGAATGAGTTAGTTTTCCACACAAAATCTTGCTATATGAGCAACTTGAAACAATTCAATATTATCTTTTGACTTTAATTTTTGTTGTCGATGTAGTCTAACGCATTAACTTCTCACAAAATACTGACTCACATTTTCCACGTCAAACATAACTCACATTCCTATTACCATTCAAAAAAATCTGACAGTCTGCATTCATATTTATTCATTCCTTTTTATACGGTATTAATATGGCTTAGAAAAACAAAATCTAATTTACCACATGAAAAAATCAATTCTTTCAAGTCAACTAAATTTAAATCACTGTTTTCATTTTGATTTGTGTTTATCTACAAATTACTAAGACATGAAATCGTGTTGAATCAATTCCAATCGCCGAACTAGAATAGACGCTGTCTGAACCCAGCGAATCCGGCGAAATCATCTGTCAAGAGTGACAAGAAGTACATCACGTATTGATTCAAGCTGACTCGATTGGAACGCACATTTAAGAGTGTATTTTCGCGAATTCCACGTGGATCCTATAAATCTCTTGAAATGCTAGATGAACAATTGAGCCTAAAGAATGTCCAATTAGAGTGCATTAACGACGCTGGAGCGCATTTCACAAAATTAGACAAGAACCCTGAGAAATTAGGTCTTCTCGGCGAACGCAATAACGAATTCCGCCAACCATAAGAATTCTTTTAATTGTTATTTTATATTTTAAAGAAATTAAAAGAAGAATATTTAAAAATGGAATATAAAGTCGAATATGCATTTTTTAGTAGAAGAGTTGCGCAATCATTCGTCACCACAAAAGAGGGGTGAAATAAATTGATCGGGCGGAAATGGTGTTGAGTGACACGTCAACTCGACCAGATTTCACAATAGATCGAACGCAACGCGCCCAAATCGCCCAAGCTGACATTTTTATTGAAGGGGGGAACGGTCACAACGATTCGCTCGAAAACGTAGATGATGTCGCTATTCCGACAGAGGCCGTTGGTTGCAATTGCTGTGGCCGGAGCTCTGCTAATTTATTCATGAGAGGTGGAAACCGCTCAATTATCCCGCTTCATTTCGTCAGAGGAACTTTCGAGAATTCCTTTTTCGAGAGGAACACCATTTAACGGGCCATTTTCAGTGAAATACCTACTACGATAGAGGCCCCGCTTCGAAGTGGCCCTCGAAAGTTATGTCTTTTAATATCCGTGTATATGAGGGGTTTGCGCGATAATGATTCAATTATTTAAATACTTGATGTGTTATTAGTTTAATATAAAATTATAACATAAGGATAAGTTGCAACAAACGCTTCTAAAGCCATAAATTTTTCTGGAAAGTTTCGATAAAGGTCCAAACAAACTGGAACAAAGATTGTCTCCGGGGGGTCATCCGTAAAAATTCCTAAGGGTTGAAAGGTTGTGGCGGGAAAGAAGGGTCCCATTTAAATATGTATGCGATTGTCGGGATTTGGGCTAGAGGGCGGTAGCTCAACAAGGCAAGCATAGGGGAAAAGAAGGAATTATTTGGGGGTCGCAGCATTATTTTTTTTTATACGTGCCGGAACTTGTTTGCAAATAAATTGAAATTTTGTTATTTTAAACTGGCGCTACGCCGCCTCGTTCCGTTAAAATAAACTGTGTTCGCCGCCCAAGGGGGGGATCTGCAACGAGATTTATAGCCGCAAAGTGCCGCTACCAGGCCAAGCAAGATGTGTGGCGGGATTTTAATAAAACGCCACCACATGTGCTGTTCCGCGAACGCCTTCGAAGAAATCGCCAACGAGAAACCCCTCGTCGGATGCAAAATATTCTTGGCAGCGATTTAATGTTATAAGATTGCACTATGAGAATATACCATTATCATTATTAAAAAAAGGGGTTGTACAATTTTTTTCTTTTCAAATTATTGAAGAGTCATTGACTAACAAAACGAGTTCCCCTCCTTAAACTCGAGCAAATAAGTCTTCAAAAATGTCAACCCCTCCGGAGATTTCGGGAAAGGTCCTCGGGCACAAACGTTTAAGAGCCCCCATTGCGAATAAACCGTCGACTCGTTGAGGTGTCATGTTTGTCGTGCAAATACAAGGGGATGATGGTGCGGGGTTACAAGTTTTGCGACCCTTTTGATCTTGTTCTTGGTCGATTTACGGAATTTGTGAAATGCCCGTTTTGTGGATGACGAAAGTGTTCGAGAAAAGATGACAACGATGTTGCAGAAGACGTTCTTTTTCCAGTTTCAGCTTGTAGCGGAATTTGATTAGGGCGCGTAAGAGAAGAACGAAGAGGAGGACGACAACGCGTCAGCGCAGATCCCGTTATTCCCGGCGAATCTGTAATTCAAATTCCTAGCCACGAAGAGTACTACACCTAAGGGCGTGTTTTACGAGTCTTTTCGCATACTTCGCCTTCTTGCAATCTCTTCGCGGAAAAATCGCCCGGTCCATCTAAACCGCCGGCTGGAATGCAAACTATGAAAATTTATCGACCCGAGACGGCCAACTCATCCTCGTATTTCCTTCGGTTTTAGGGTCAACCCGGCAGGTCATTCTACAGAAGCGCTCACTTATGCCTTCAAGCCCTGAATATATTGAAAGTGTTTCAACTTATTAATTCACGTTTTCGGTCTTTAAATGTTAACTACCGCATCAAAATTTCAAACCACACAATCGCCCAGTTCTAGAAACCATGATTTATTTTACGTTACCTCATTCAATTTTATATTCAAAGATCGTTTAAAACGTTCATGAGGGTCAGTTTGAGATTTTACTTCGGCCGGCTTTGGCTACGATTCGTACGATTTTACCAAATAAAAACAACTTAATGGCCGTACATAAAGGTTTACAGCCCTTTTTCGACCATCACCAAACCGAAATTCAGGTTTATGGGAATTGTCAATAACAATATCTTTTTCTGGTTTTGTGGAAAACATCAACAGTAAATTTAAAATGATTGATTTAAATATTTATTTAAATCAATTTTAATCTTTAATATAAATTTATTAAATATCTCTTTCAAATTCAAATTGAGAAGCGAAACCAATAGCCCAAGTCATTTTACCACCATTTTCGTACATCAACAACTGACTGGGTCGATATAATAAGCCTCATAATTACTTTAAAACTATTAGGGAGTTCTTCAGATGATCTACAGTATGTCCCCTGATCGAGCTACAAAGAGAGAAAAAAAATATTACTGATTTTTCAAAATTATCTAAGTATAAATAATGCGTCGGATATGTTCAAAATTTATACCCTAACTATAGAAATTAAATAATTATTCCCATTTTACGTAAAAACGGGACTTTCTTTCCAGAGGCCATAAAATTAAATTTTTTCCATACGATGTTAACCGTGAAAGAGAGAATTTATTAATACTAGAACTAATAGTAAAACTAGAATTAACATTAGACTTGGAACTTGAAACATCTAGGTTTAATTATCCTAAGAAACTAGCCCCAAAAGAGCATTCCAACCCAACTAAAATGTTTTTGAAACTAGAATGCTTTAGTTTTAATTTTTGTTAATCTTTAGATTGTTATAAATTCTTCTGGAACTGAAAGTATAACTAATACTAGACTTACAACCAAACTTCAGAACTAACACTACAACTGAAAATATTAGTGTTTAGCCATCTTAAGAGACGTGGGACTAAACATTAATGCTTCTTCTAGGACTAGTATTAGTTGTGAAGCTAGGTTGGATTAGGTTCGGTTCCGTCTAAAGAGACGTACGACAAATGTTTGTAATTCTAGGTCTAGCTCTAGCATTAGTGTTTCCTCTATTTTTGGTTGTACAGGGTGGTTCAAATTTTATGTCCAAGTAAAGCTATCTCGAACACTATAAGAGTTAGATATAAAAATATCTAACGTAGTAATAAGTTTAAGAGATCATGTCATGATCTCTTTAAAAAATCCAATGTTTAAAATCTTAAAACACTATTTATTTTTTGTTTTTCCCCTAGACTCCAAAGATAAAAAGATCGTAAAACCAGCAACTAAAGAGTGTCTCAACACGAACGCCCTTTAATACCGATTCAATTTAACATTAAAGCGATAAGTTTCTGAGCGAGAGGTGTTATTTTTAGTGCATTATGAAGCAGACATATTCCGATTAAGTATGAAATATTCGGCAAATGGTTGCTCTGAACAGAGCGACAACAGCGTTGGGTGTCGTCTTTGAGCTCGGGAATATCCCGTGGCGCATTGGTGTAGTCGTGAGATTTCACAAAACCCCACAAGTCCAACAAGACCAGTTGATATCGGAATTTCGAGAGTTGATTCAACCTGAAAAGCGCTCCTCCAATAAATGGATGGTTTCACACGCGGTCTCGCCATCCTGCTGAAACCACATGTCTTCCAGAACAATACCGTCCAGATAAAGCCACAAGAAGCACTTTTATGGCTCAAAATATCGCAAAGTCTGCGAGTGAGAGAATTCAACGCAAGACTCTCTATATTTGTAATGAGTTTTTACAATAATAATACAATGTTCCCTTGCTAAAAAAAATAATCGGAACAATCGTAGATCACAGCTGCCCAACCAAGATAACTGCAGTTAATTTTACGATATTTTCACTTTTGGAAAACAATCTAGGGGAAAAACAAAAGGGGATAGCGCTTTGAGAGTTTCAGCATGGGAGCTTTTTAAAAGAGGTCATTCTATTCGTCTAAGCCTATTCGGGCTTAGAATTTGAACCACAATAGAAAAGTGCGATGGTAGTGGTAGATCATGTTTTCGTGTAGACAGACAAATACTATTGACCGATACTATTGAAGCTGTATTGTCAACAAAAAGCAGAGTCATGATACTTATACTGGACGGAAGATCATCCAAGATTATATAGATTATGAAGAATAACGGTCCAAGAACACTACCCTGAGGAACCCCCATTTGTAACCTTCTATAACCACTTTTCAATTCAATCCATTCCATTTCACATATTGGTTTCGATCTTGTAGATAGGATTTGATGAGTTGGAGAGCGACACCATGAAACCCATAATACTTAATTTTGTTTAAAAAACCAAAGGGCTAATAGGGCTACAGCTCTGGGCGCCAACTCCTGGGGGACGTCTGTTTTTGTAATGACGTCCCCCCATCATACATGTACCCAGTGTCCTCTCTAAGGTTCGAACCTTTTTTAATATTGAACTTTGTATGAAAATGGGCGCACTCGTTTTGTTTGTCCAAACCAACCCTGAGGGGCTGAATATCTTACGACGGTTTTGGTTCAAATGTATAGGGTTGGGTTGGGTTGGATTTAGCCGTGCATCTGAAAACATTTTTTTAGAATAATTCCTAAAATAGAATACTTTACAAACCGATTTGGCAACTCTGTATATTTGAATAGAAGTAACACTAGACCTAGAACTAGAATCTGCCTTTTTTATATTATATTTTGTATGAAAAGAGGCGCACTCGTTTTGTTCGTCCAACCCAGCCCTAGGGTGCTGAATACCTTATGACAGCTCTGGTTCAAATATATAGGGTTGGGTTGGGTTTTGGTTTAGCCTTGCATCTCATGATACAATGAACATAAGGTAGGATATTCAACCATTCGAAAATGCAATCATTTTGTGCTTGACGTCACAAAGAAAGTAGTTTTGGCGGAAATTACGTAATTTTGATAAATCTCACTATATTATATTATAGTACTTCCCAAAAGTTACGGATAAATTCGATAAATCCATTAATAACTAATAAACTATTGATGGATAAAACATTGAGACCTTTCGAATTCAGTTATAAAAATCGTTTAAAAGTTAAAACATAAAAAATTTTGCGATTTTTCTATAAAATACTTTTGGGACATTTTATTAATCCACCTCCTAAAGCTTGATCTGTCCATGTAAAAGTAGGATTTTGTGCCGAAGTTGTTGATTTCATATTTATCTATTACCAGTTTTATAGTGATGTTACATATATCACAAAATATTGAAATTGGATGATTCACTCGTTTAGATTTTACTCTTTAAATTTTATTTAAAAAAATAGTTTACTAAAAACAAAATGACAAAAAAAGTCATAGAAACAGATAAAAAAGAAAAAAATGATGAATATAAAAATTAATAAATAAAAATTAAGACGTCTTTTGAAAAACGGAATAATTTAATTAACAAAGAATAAATAGAACAAAGAAAGCGAATTATTAATAATAAGCGAACTAGTAAAAAAGATATAATAGAAGAAAGGAAAGAAAATAGAAGAAAAGAACTTGAATTTGTATATAAATTCGGTTCATTTTTGGAACCTGTTTGCCCTGTATTGTATATTTAAATAATAAATAAATAATCACTACAATATATGTACTGAGGAAAAGACTCTCTTCCAGACCAATGCATTTTATTGGTCTGGAAGAGAGTCTTTTCTTTCTCACGACATTAGTGACAGCAGAGGCATTTGGATGGAAGGTGAACTGTAGTGGAGCTTCCAGATAGATCTCTTTATGCTTTGAGCAATTTGAAGAGCTTGTTGACATGCCAGTCTACTTTTTATTGCTTTAGCCTCATTTCATTGAAATATGCTCAAGAGTTCATCATTCAAATCACAATTGACCACAAGATAGACACACACCATGACAAAAAGAGAGTTGAAGGAATAATCCATGTTGCAAGATTAATGATTAAATAAAAATCATAAAAAACTTCTAACTTGCGTTTATTTATTTATAGCCGTACTAGTTTCGGGTTATCCCATCATCAGGGACAACTACAACCGTAAAATCATAAAAAACTTATATATAAAAAACATTCATCATGCTTCAAAGTGAAGCATTTTGCAATCTGATGGATAAAGGAAATGATGATTGAAAAATTGTTTTAATGGCGTTGTTGCGAAAATGAAACCTGTAGATAAATGAAAAATTGAAATATTTAGATATAGAAAATTTTTTAGATTAAAAAAGATAACTATTAAAAGTGTTTAAAGTAGAAAATCACTTACGATATAAATTAGAACAATGAAATTAAAAAACTTTAAGATCGTATTAAAGTTGTGTTGTGATGAGAAGAGGCGAGACTGAAGCGAAAATCGAAATTTAATGTAAAACTTGATTTGGAGAAAGAGAGAAAACAACGAATAAAAGTCCGCAGTAAAATTTAATTTTTTTTCGATAAACACTTTATAAAGATTATGAATTAAGTTTTAAACATTTGAAAATAGGTTTATAAACATTTTGAATTTGGTCATTAAGTAAGGTATAGTTATTATTGTTAATATGTTTATGGATTTCTAATAATTCCAGTAAATCAAGTCTAACTGTTTTGACGTTTGTGAATAAGAAAAATATTATTAATCAATCATATAAATTTAATCATTTTTTCTATTTATCCATCAGATTGCAAAATGCTTCACTTTCATAAATTTTCCAATCTTCATCTTTCCTAGCTTTTTTGGCTGTAAGTATTTTTTAGAACTTTGGTGGATTTTCCACGTTTCTCCATTTTCCACATGGTCATTCTCCTTTTTAAATTTTAAATTTTTTAAAACATCCTTTTAAATTTAACACTTGTTCTCGCCGCTACGAATGTTTTTTATATATAAGTATTTTATGATTTTACGGTTGTAGTTGTCGCTTATGACGGGATAACCCGAAAGTAGTACGACTATAAATAAATAAACGCAAGTTAGAAGTTTTTTATGATTTTTAAAAAGAGAGTTGTTTTTGGATGAGTAATCACTGATGTACTCATCTTTTATTAGGCTTGTCCAAGACCAGGTGGCTTCTTGGATGTCAGCTTGACCTTTTTACATTAAAAACTGGTTGATGCATTCTAATGATGCTGCTATTTCCTCAAAAGCCATGCATTCCGTCAATTCACCAGATTTCATATTTATGCACGTTCTGGCTTTGTTGAATCAACTGATTGCCTCAAGTCCTATTACTATACAAGAAAGTAGGCAGACGTATCTCAGCATGATATCAGACAGGATGATCAACAGCGTAAAGGTCTTGGCATTTCCGGAGAATTTTATTAATGCCGGGGCTGTAACGGCATAACAACTTTTATTCTTTTCTCAGCTTTTATCATGAATCTTAACAATTTGAGACACATGTAAACCCAGGGAGAGTTTGGTTCTTTCTTTCCTGCTTTTGGCTTTAGTTCCATCCAAGACTTCATTTAATATGACGTCTTGAACCCTTTCATCCTGGTTAATAAAATTAGGGACTACACATCGTAGATGATTCATTGAACCTGGGTTGGAATTGATTCAGTGTTGCGATTCCCAATGATCCTCACATACATCACTTGTTTACTGTTGTAATGGAGGGATACAATCATACCCTTTAAAATGTCTGGGATTAATTTACAATCAAACATTTCTCCTGACACGTAAAAATTAAGCAAAAACCTTAGCAAAGATGCTTTCTTTAAATGACGAAGGTTTATACTTTAAAACTGTAGAAATAGGTATCTCAAAAACTTTCTCAACACAAGGGTCTGAGTAATAAATGGAGTTTTGAATTTAAACTCATCAATGATCTCCAAATCCTTGATAAACTGGGCCTGTCTGTTATTCATCTTAAAACATTACACTGGTACTTTAATTATAACTGTGCAATTGGACTAATATATTTTTAGATTTTTTTAATCATCATTCTCTTAGTGACGTAACTCCTGCATTGTCTTACATCTTAAAGATGCGCGATAGCTTAGTTATAAATTCCTAGTATCATGGTGCATCTGAAAACATATTTTTATCAAATGCCTCTGCAATGAATAGTTTCTGAAATAGAGTACTTCACAAACTGATTTGGCAACCCTGTATATTTGAATTGAAATCAAACTGGAACTAACATTAGACCTACAAGTTGAAAGGTTAAAAATCTTTGGCACTGCTCTTAAACGAGTTTTTCCAAAACTCCACT
The DNA here is from genome assembly GCA_036711965.1 of Onthophagus sagittarius. Classification (NCBI taxonomy): domain Eukaryota; kingdom Metazoa; phylum Arthropoda; class Insecta; order Coleoptera; family Scarabaeidae; genus Onthophagus; species Onthophagus sagittarius. Next base: position 59,686,714 of record JASERS010000002.1, on the reverse strand, counting down.
CTATGTGTCATTATATTTGAAGACAATATTTGGTTTGTAATTTATTACGCAATTGCTTTCTTCTTGTGTATGCTGTATAGCTGATAAAACGATCACACATTTCTTTGATTTGATTACAAACATACGAAACTAATTTATTTCCTTTGTAGAGATCATCGTATCTATTCTTATGAACGGTCCCAAGTAATGTTTTTCCTCTTCTTTTGGAATGTACTTGGATGTGGGAATTGGGAATCTAATCCTTATTATATATCCCAATTACAGCAAGCAATGTTAAATTGTTTACGCCAAAATTTTGATAACGATTTTACTACTCGTTGACCTTTACTTTCATAAGCCTCTTTGCAATTTCTTGGAAAAATGTCGGTAACATCTCCTAGAGAAACATGCTTATCAATTATTTTTCCTTCAAGCCTGGCATGAGACTTAAAATGTCGATTGAGTGCACTATTCTGAATATCTGACGATCATAATCTTTGCAGTATAAACCAGCATATTTCCTTTTGTATACTATGTAAACAATTATTGTATTCGAATCGTTACTGACCCAGTTTTCAATTCAATATTCTTTTGTGACCACAATTTTCTCTTAAAGTTTAATATAAGAACTCCAAATACACCAAATCTACAATGACAAACGATTTGTTGACACTACTTATCTCTATTTGTGTGATATCCAACAAAACTCCAAACGATCCCGAAAAGTTACAAATAGAAGTGTCAACAATGATTGAGAGGGATAGATAGAAAAGAATTGTCGTTGTTATACCGTGGGATTTCAAAATCTACAAAAAATACTTTTTAATTACTTCAAATTTTAAAATAATACGCCATAAAAAATTAAAATAATAGCTAACAAATTCAATATCCATTTCGCTACAAGTTTCGCATTTGCATTTGTAAATTTATTGTGTTATTTTATCATTCAATAAAGTTTCGATCGAACTAGAAGAAAAATTGTAAAATTATGTAGCGTCGAGGTATTGTTTGGCATATCTCCAACTTTTCTAGCGAGTAGATATCTGTTAAATCTGATGTAATTGGTTACGTAAAGTATCGGAAAAAGAGGGTTGGTTCCTGTAGTACGTTATTTGTAGCCTGTAAACTGAGCTTTCGATTCGTTGCAGGCGGGGAAGGTAAGTGCGTTATAATTCTTCCCCGGGCGGATACTCAATAAAAATCCGACTGCGATTGTGTTTCAACTTAAAGTCGCAAGACTTGGAAAGTGTATAAAACTCGGAGGTTAAGGGCGGGTAATGTATACATAAATAAACATAAACCGATACGGTTCTTTTTTCGTTTGATACTTTATTGGATACGATACGGACGGGGGCCGTTGCCGTATCGTGAAATTCAGTATGGGAGCGTTAACGTGGTTTATTTTCCACCTAAGAAAAAATAAAACATCTAAGACGACGCCCGGTACCAAACTGAATTATGAAATAAAGATCTACTTGAGGCGCCACATGAAATATTTAACAGATACATAAAATATAAGACGACATCGCGGAGCGCACGTGACAGAAATAGGGATTTGCTTTTCATGGTCCGTGCTTTACTACAAGCGTTTGTTACGCTACTTTACTGTTTATCTTTAAAACTTTCATATCTACTATATAACCTTATTTAATCTGACACTTCTACTTTTTACTTAAATTAATTAATTTGAGTAAAACTCGGAAAGAATTTTACCATAAATAAAACCGGTGTGGAATGGAAGAGAAATTTCGAAGAACACCCCAACCCATAATCTAAGTTTAACAACGGGCCGTCTGCAAACTTTAAAATAAGCATTAATAGATGGGCCTAAAACTTGGAAATGAGTTGTATTGTCCCCTTTGATGCAATTAATACGAACTCCATTGTACCCCCTTATGGTAGTTTAACAAAACTTTCGAATCTCCTTAATTAATACTCTCCGATGATGAAGGTTTCGTAACTAACACGAAACTTACACGATTCAAATTTTAATTAGTCCCAAATTTTTTTAAAATTTTTTATACATTATTTATATTTTAGTCGTACCCTTATTCATATTAATATAATAGAGAAAATGTTGTATATACAATAACATAGAATACATTGAAGAACAAAGCAGCTTTAGTTTAATAAAATTCGTATCGAGTCTATGTTTGGTCCAATACAGTGTTCACCATTGGATATTTCGATATTGCCGTACCGGGTATTGCACGAGCCGTTTTCAGGTTTTATTCAAGCCGAGTCGTGCACGACCTAATTTAAATAATAACAACCCGGAGCGCCGCCGCTAACAACGTATTATTTTGGTCCATATCAATAAAAATTTAAATTTGCCGCCAACAACAGCAACGCGCGTTGTGCGAAAACCAATAAGACCACCATCCGCCCCTTTTCGAAATCCCCCGTTATTTCGATATTTCTAGTACTGTATAAATAGGCCGTGATTTTAGTTATTCGTGTTAGCGGTGTGTCGATAAATAAACGGTTCGTCGAAATTTCCGCGATATCATCTGCATACATTCGATTTTACCAACCGGATTAAAGGTTTATCGGAAATGTTATTCTACTAATTTTCAATTTTAACGCACGTTGGGTTTGGGTAATAATTTTTATTAGGATTTTAATATGTATAAATTTATTTAAAATTATTTTTATTATTTCCAGTTTTGACGTACGCGGTAAGCCGATTTCGCAAGCACGCCATTGGTCCGCGCCGGAAGTGTTTGGATCGAGGGCCTACTTCAACACTGTGTCGGAACCGGCGCAACTCGTCATCAACGACATCCGGCGTCACGATGAGGGCGTCTACCGCTGTCGTGTCGACTTCCGAAACGCACAGACTCGCAGCTTCCGTTATAACTTGACCGTTATAGGTAAGCTAATTTACACCGTTTTTCGAAATTTATTGCAACAACCTCAGGAAATGACATCCAGCGGATTGTAAATCAAATCGTAAAGTTATAATTTATTACAAAAAAATGCGTTGCATAAAATGAATATTAACAATTCCTCTTCTAATAACACTAGTATACAAGAAAAATCTCAAAGACTGTGTTTTTTTATAACGTAGAATATTAAGCTGATTCTGAAACTGTCTTCAGTTTTTCACCATCAAATCCAGTTTTCGAGATACAGTAGACCCCCTATATGGCCGTTATTGCGAATCAAAATTACGCAACAAATATCTTCAATACGTTTCATATGCCATTTTTTTCATTATAACGAAAATTCATGGTGACGAACTACGAACAATTATTTCATCTCATAAGTATGATTTTAATACAAACTATTATCGTTATCACGAACACGAATTTTTTTGTTCTCTAGGTAATGTAAGACTAGTTGAGGTATTCCCCGAAGATCTAATGTGTGATATTCGGAGAGTAACTTGTTTGTCTGTAGGTCGATTGTTTATCGACTCGAAGTCGTATTGCAGTTTCAAATGCAAGTGTGTGGTCTTCGAGAGCGTACAAAGTGTTAAGGTTTAGAAAAAAGTGTTCGTTCAGTGTTAATTGAAAAATATGAGTTTGAAAAGGACATCAATTTCTTTAAAAAGGAAATTAGAAATATTGGAGGATGTTGAAAAAATGTTATTACAAAAACTAAAATTGCGGAAAAAATTAACATATCAAAATCAACGCTATCAACAATTATAAAAAATAAAAACCGTATTGAAAGTGTCGTAGCGTCTGGTAAACATACGTCTCGTAAAAAGTTGAGGAGACCTGCATTTCCAGAACTAGAAAAAAAATTAATAGAATGGTTTACCGAAATGAGAACAAAAAATGTTTCCTTAACAGGACCATTCATACAAGATAAGGCAAAATCAATCGCTGCTGAATTGAACATAATAGGATGTGATTTTTTCATCTGGGTGGTTGCACAGATTTAAGAGTAGGCACGGTATTTCAGACCACGCCTTATCTGGAGAAGGAAATAAAGTTAATGTGCTTACTATAGATGAGTGGAGACAGGAGTTCAAATTTATAAGAAACGCCTATCTTGATAAAGATGTTTTTAACATTGAAGAAACTGGTGTTTTTTATAATCTTATGCCAAACCGTACTTTAGATTTTAAAGGTAAAAAGTGTTATGGTGGCACTAAAAGCAAAGAAAGAGTAACAGCAGTTTTATGTTGCAATGCAGATGGAAGCGAAAAATTAAATCTGTGGATAGTAGAAATGTTAAGTCAGATGTTTAAATAAAATAGATCGTTCCCATTTACCGTGCATAGTAATCAAAAAAATGCGTGGGTAACGTCTGTGACATTTCGAGAATAGCTTATTCGCTTGGCAGCACAAAACGGAAAAGTATTGCTAACGATAGACAATTATGCTGCACATAATGTTAAGGATATAGTCTGTACCACGAGAAGTGAATGTGACTCATCGATTTCAAACGTAACCTTAACCGTAGCAGTAGTCGTAAGCGAAAACGCAAGGAACTTAACGCTTACAGCTGACCCGTTTAGGGAGCAACTTTAAGATTTTAAAATTACAACTATTCGTTTATTGTTCGTCAATGACCGCGCGATCATCGATCGGAAGAAAAATTGTTCTAGCTGCAACAACGGCATGTCTAGCTGTCTTGTTAAAAATTAAAAATCCGTCAAGGATTTTTACGAAGACCTATTAATAAAAATCGTGACACGGAAGGTCATTTTGCAACACTAAAAGCATATGCTAAGGAAAGAAAAAGATGAATCACAATTTTTTAAATACGTCAAAATGTTCTTCGAGGAATTTAAATATTTATTAGAATTAGTAGGACCTCCTTTGACAAAAAAACCAAAAAAGAAAAGCTTTGTCTCCAGCTCAACGTCTGTTAATTACTTTACAGTATAGTTTCATTTATTCATTTTGTTTGGTTTGTAGTTATCTAGCTGAAAGTTGTTCAATGCAAGAGATAGCATGGAAGCATCAATTAGAAAAATTATTTGTTTTTGTGGTCTGCTGATAATAGGTCGTACAGACACTGATTACATTGTACAAGTTCTATTAATTTTGCTTCAAATTGTTCGGCAAAACTCGACATTGTATTATATTTTTTGCAGTAAAATAAATGACGACTGAAACACCCGCCCGTGATGTCAACATGTAAATAGAAAACGGCTGTACGTTGCCATATTTAATATTGACCATTCGTATTAGTCCGCATGCTCAAATTTTGTCATAAACGTAAGAAGTTAAAAGTTGGTCAACTTTAGGTTTTACGCTTTATGCTTAAGCGGCTGTAGACGGTTGCCTAAACCGAACAGCTGAACGAATATGATTTAACTTTTTTTACTGCTACAACTACTGTAACGGTTTACAACCTTTACGTATGACATCCTAAACCCACCATAAGAGTGGAATGATTTCTAGCGCGTACGTCTGTTCCGTACACTGTTACGCGATGAGTCATCTCCACTTCTCGTGGTACAGACTATATCAATTTGGGCAATGTGAAGGTGATTTATTTTCCATCTAACACAACGAGTACACTCCAATCTCTTGATCAAGACATAATTGCGTGCATGAAGAAGTGATATCGTGCTCGTCTTGTCAGAGCAGCAATTTTGGCAATAGAAGCGAACGGAGAAAATCTGAAATAGAATATTCTACAAACGATACGAGCGTTGTCGGATTCTTGGAATTCAGTAACATCAAAGATTATAAAAAATTGTTTTAACAAAGCGTGAACTACTGACTCTCAAAAGAAAATGAGGAAAATCAGTTAACTTCTTAGTAACTTTTTACTTTACATGCTTTTATTGTCTGCATTGTAGGCTGAATTTACTGATATTGAATGGGAAAATTATCAACACATCTTGTCAGTACCTAAACAAGTTAGTTTTGATGAATACTGCACTATTGACAGTGAGGTAGTGACGTCAGAAGCAATTGAAATCGATTTACCATTAGTGAAGGCAGGCCAAGAATGGAAAGAAAATGAAAAAAGCGATGAAGGTGATAAGAAAGAAGTGGTAAATGTGACACCTCCTAAAAGAGCTGAAGTTTTAGCGGCTCTCTATACTATACAAAAGTAACCCAGTATCGAATTCATTATTTATATCACAATTTAAACGTTTGCTGATACAGAAGAGAACATTTCCGAAGGTTTCGCGAATTCTTTCAATAAAATTACTGAAGAATGTTTAAGACGAACAGAACCCGTTTTAAAGCAAAGCCATAAATGCCATAAATGATTACTTTAACAAAAATAATGTTAATTATAATATGAACAAAATACAAATAAACTTATTACATAGTCGATGTTAATATGTTTCTAAACACCCCAAGATCCTATTCATAATTGAGGCGTCGAGTGCAAAAGTGGATTAACCCCAGCGTATAATATATGTGGGTTAGTCCACTTTTGCTCTCAATGCCTCTATTATTCATAATATATAACGAACTAATTCGTTACACGAAATTGCGAACATCTCATTATAGCGAACGGCTTGCATTCCCCCTGCGTGTTCGCTATATCGAGGGATTACTGTGTACACCCAACTCTGTTTTTACATGGTAGATACGTTCCTTAGTAAATCGTGCAAAAGAAAATCGTGTAAAAGAAGATATAATAAAATGTATATGACATATTTATAAAGAAAAAGCTATTTATTACTTAAAAAAAATAGTGTACAGTCAAAACTCCAACATAACAATAAAAATGTAAACTAAAATTAGAAATTAGAAATAAGAATTAAGAATCAATTTTTCAAGTCTTTATCGCTACTTGATAACAAACGTGTACGTTCATTACGGACTTAACCAAAAGCGCTATCATCAGCATCATCAGTAGTTATGTCGGATATGTCTAGCACAACTGTCGAATTTAATTCAAATGAAGAATTTCGTTCGTTATTAACGGTCTGTGTTGTTTTTTTGTAGTTGTGAAGTCGGTTATTAGCTGCTGTTTTTTTGGTTTCCCAATAAGCTTATATAATTCTTCATATCAAGGTACACATAACTTCAGACTACGTTGAAATTTCAATGCACGCTCCATGTCAGAATCATGAGTAAGAAAATGCTGTTCCATATTTGCAGCAAATTTCAAGCCATCGCGAATCAAATCAGCCGTTAACAGCTGAACTTCATCTTCTACCTTGTCATTATCGATTACTTTATTTTCACAAATTGTCATAAATTCCATCAAATCATCTTCATCCAAAGGCCTTTCTCGCATCACTTCATCAATATCAGCCGTTTTAATGTTAAAAGCGTTGCCACCAATTGTATTTGATAGGATTATAATTTCAGAACACACCGCTGATTTTTCTACTACAAAAGTTCCACTTTTGACGCATGCTGGCAATATTTTTTTCCAACAAGCATTTAAGTTTGATTGGCGCAATTGTTTAATGGCAACAGAAGCAAGTGTAAAGCAATCCATAATCGTAAACTTTCTCCATGCTTCCAAAACAGTCAAATTTGTTTCTTCCACTGAATATAAAATATATTTAAACGTTTGCTTTATGTAGTACATTTTAAATGTTGCTATAATGCCCTGATCGAGTGCCTGAATCAGCGAGGTAGTATTAGGCGGTAAAAATATCAATTGAATATTTGGGTGATCCAACACTGGGTTGGATCACCCTAAACCTTTTCCTTCCATATATTTCTGAACTTCAGGAACAAAGCAGTTGTTGAACCAATTTGTAAACAGATCAGCCGTCATCCACGTCTTTTTATTCGCCATGAAATGGACTGGAAGTTGTTTACTGTTCTTACCTCTTAATGCTCGTGGCATAAGAGATTTGTTCATTAATAAAGGCTTTAACATTTTATCACCAAATGCGTTACTATATAACAAGAACGTCACTCGATCTTTGCCGCTTTAAAACCACCAGCTGGTTTTTCAGATTTTGCTATATAAGTCCTCTCGGGCATTTTCTTCCAAAGCAATCCCGTTTCGTCGGCATTAAATATTTGTTCTGGAGTATAACCGTTCTCTTCAACGATTTTTGCTAGGAAGATTTTTGCAGCATTTTCGTCTGCTGACGCAACTTCTCCCTTTATTTTTACATTGTGAAGTGCGTGTCTTTTTATAAAACCTGTCAGCCATCCCCCACTTGCATTAAATGCCAGTTTCTTCGTTGCCTGAAGACTTGTTAATGGTTCCAATTCCTGAAGTCGGTTATATATTCTAAGTGCTTTTTCTTTTATATGTTTCCCATCAATAGGTATTCTTTTTGACTGTAAATCTTTTATTCAAACACCATGTGTTTTTCCGTTTCCTCTTAGATATTATTTCGACTATAAATGACGTTTTGGAACTTACTTTCGATCCAAAAATTACGGATTGTCGAATGGAATTCTTATTTTTTCTAATTGTTCTTATAGTCGCTTCGTTTAAACCAAAAGCTTTGCCAACAGATATGGGACCTTCACCTTTCTTTAGACAGTCTAAGATTTTTATTTTTGTTTCTAAGGAAATTGCTTGTCTCTTTGGAAGTTGTTGTTTACGCATTTTATTAAACAATAAGGGTACTATAAAAAGAATCCAAAATAATATTGCTTATAGAATTTTTCTAAAGCGACAATCTAATGCAATATTACCTTTTTTAGTAGCAAAGAATTATCATCATTACAAATAATACACTGGAAATTTCACCATCGAATTAAAAAAACTTTAGTTGAAACATCCACTTTTAGAATTTTACCAAAATTATTTATTACGTCTCATAAACTGACCACTCTTAACAAAAAATAAATACTGAGTAACGAAATCATGTGTTCAAGTTGAAGCACAACGAGATAAAAAAAAGTGATCATAAAATTTTGGTATTTCCCGTAGTAGACCAAGTTATAAACATGTAATATATAAATCGACCGACTTCTGACCACGGTATTCGCCAATTGTATTTTGTTACTGTATACATAAGTTTCTGTAAAACGCCATCAAAATTAGAATCAAGAATTTTTTTTGGTATTCGTGCAATAACAAAAAATTCGTGTAAGAAAATTTATTGATGAACCGTGTTATTTCAAAATCGTGTTAAAAAAGACCGTGTAAAAAAAGAGTTGGGTGTAATTTATTACAGAAAATGCGTTGCATAAAATGAATATGAACATTTCCTCTTCTAACAATTGAATTTTTCATGCATGATAATACTTTCTCGTAGTTGGTTTAAAGAAACTAACAAGCAGTCGCCTCTTGGGAGGAACGGAAGCAATGACCCAGAAGCCAGTTTAAAACTCCTGCTGGATAAGTTTCCCAATTGGTGCGCTCCAGCATCGGACCATTAGGACCGATTAGCAGGGCTGGGCTCGCGTCACGTACAACGTTATGTATCTAGTTAGCGGACGCGTTAAATTGTCAGTTTGCGAACGTCGCCGAACATAAATCGGGCTGTAGAGGGCGTCCGTACTGCAACCGGCCTGAACCGGCCTAATTCGCCAGTTCTGTCGCGCGACGCGCCGATTGATCGGTGCGCATAATTCAACTGAATAATCCTGGGATAGTCGTAATTTATGAAACAAAATCCACGATCGGCCCCCTTTTTCCGTTCTCTATTTTCCTCTCCGTGCGCGCAGAAAGAGGTTTTTGACCCCCCTTTTCATATTTCATAACGTTCTAATAATGCGAACTGAACCTTAGGCGATTTATTAACCTCGATCCGGAAAATATCGCCGTCTACCAATTAAATCCATTGACAGGCCGCAAAGACGTCGAAACCGGAAGTGTCCCGCACAGGAAAGCGAAACGGCCCATCTGGCATCGTCCCGGGCTAAGCCGCCAGTAATTAAACATATCTGTCCGATGCTGTGGATGAGTTATTTGACAAGGGGCGAGAACGCTTACTACGCCCCTGCAATCAGTTCCGAAATTAGTTTAGTTTTGTCAATGGCACACTAGATTCTAGATCCGATTTAACGGATTTTGTTATTATAAATTATGACATTTCTGCTTAAGCATTAACTAAATCTGGATTTATAAATACCTGTAATATGTTTTCCAACTTTATTTCATTAGGAACCATCCAAAAATAATGATGTTTTATCGACTATATTCAAATATATGTTATTTGCTTCATTTAAACTAAAAGAGAAGAAAAAGTTATTCCGTAAATCAAATATGAAAAGAAATCGAAATTCTGTATCTAGGCAAATATTTCGTCTTAATTAATTAGGTAAAGGACTAGGAACCTTTGTGACAAGAAATTCACAAGGCATTGTGTTCTTTAACGTATATATTCGATAAATAATAAATCTACATTTGATCGACGCGACAGCTCGAACTTAAGACTAAACGTGACTGAACGCAACGTACGATTCACGATCGATATGAGACTCGCATACCTTAAACCTACGCACATGGCGATTATACACAAAACTTCCAACATTTTGTAGTAGCATATGCATTAAGGCGCCATTTCAATCGTTACTACCCACTAATTCTATCCCGTTCATAGGCGCCGGATACGTGGGTGCTTTGAAAAATTTTGTATGCTTTTTGTAGGTGCATACAAAATTTTTAATGCGTTCAAAGCCATTAAGCCAAAAAAACCCAATACACATAAGTGCAATATACAGGTGTCTCACGTAACTGGTTCTTTAGAACTTTTTTGGGTTACAGTATTCATAGAGGCTTGAAATTTTGGTATCATGGGTTGTTCATTCCGATCCATTAATCTAAAATATTTTCAAGATGGCCACCACTTCCGGTCTACCGGAAGTAGACCTCAACTTCGTTATTTTAAATGGAATGCTATAGTTTTTATTACACCATTCAATTATACATAAGAAAATATGTTGACTTCGATAGCAGTTGTTGGTACCTACCGTTTTTTGTTTTCGAGTTGACTTTGGTAACAGTTGTTGGTGCCTACCGTTTTTTGTTTTCGAGTTTTGATTTTAAGTGTTTTTTGGCAAATATCACCATGGTCTTTACAAGCCCATATCTCAGCCAACGTTAATTCAAAAACGTTTTGCATTGGAACAATAACTCGTCATATGCTGTTAAATAGATTGTCACTTGTTATATCAGTGTACCTTATACAGCGTTGTCGAAAATTTTAAATGGAACGCCCCATATTTTCATACCCTATCAGAGAGGGAATTTAATTCTCTACAAATTATCTATAAACATTGCTATACCTATTTATTAGAGCTTTTTTCATATTCAGTATTTTATCAAAATCCTACACAAAATGCTGGAAGCCGTTCCTGTTTTCATTAGAAGGCTGTGATATTTTGACAGTTTATCGTGTAATTTATTTAAATTATCATTGGTATTATTTCTAGAATGATCTGCGATTAAACTTTAGTTTGTTAGCTTTTATTTGCCAAAAATAACCAGCAGAAGAACGCATAAATGAAACAATGAAAAACAATAATATGGCGTAATATTCGACGTAATGATATTAATTAATGAGATATTCCCAGAGAGTTCAGTTTATTTATTTACGGTGCTTTCTTGTAAAGTATTATTCATCTAAATCGACCGAAGCACCTCTTACCGAAGAATTTGGTAAAGCAATAAAATATGACAAAACATTTATTCTATTATGTTAAGCTGCTGGAGATAGAAATTTATGGTTTCTTGTTATTTTAATCTTTCCAAAACTAAGGGATACGTCTCTTATCCTATCCAAAACTTTATTACACCCGTCATGAATAGAAGACGAATTCAAAATGTTGGCGTAGGAATAATTCGCCATAATATTCAAAGACAACAGCAGTAAGTGATGACACAACTAAGTAATGGCAACAATAACATAAATATGGTTGAAAAGCTATCAAAACTCCATGGCTTTCTAACATAAAAACAAGAAGTTTTCCAGCATTGCATGCGTCCATTAATTTCCAAATATGAGGGCAACTACAACAAATAGGCACAGGAAAGTATCTAAATAGTTTGTAGAGAATTAAATTCCCATAATTTATTTTTGTAATTTTAAGTTTTTCATTCATTTATGTTATTGACTTTAATTTTTGTCATTAAATTGTTGTTTTTCATTGCTTCATTTATTCGGTTTTCTTTTGGTTATTTTTGGTCAATTACAGCTAGCAATCTAAAGTTTATTCAATCACAGTTCATTGTAGAAATAATACTAATAATAATTTAAATAAATTAAACAAAAAACTGTCAAAATGTCGTTGCCTTCTAACAAAAAAACAGACGGTTTCTAGCATTTTACCTATGATTTTGATAAATTCCTCAATAGCAAGAAAACTATAATAAATAACTACAGGAATATTTATAGATAATTTATAGAGAATTAAATTCCCTTTCTGATAGGGTATGAAAATATGGAGCGTTCCATTTAAAATTTTCGACTCTCACTCAATTGAATACAGAGAAACGGTAACTCAATTTTTGACCAGCCTGTATAAGACATACTGAAATAACAAATGACAATCTATTTAGCAGCATATGAAGAGTTATACCAATACAAAACGTTTTTGAATTAACGTTGGCTGAGTTATGGGCTTGTAAAGAGCATGGTGATATTTACCAAAAAACACTTAAAATCAAAATAACTCGAAAACAAAAAACGGTAGGCACCAACAACTGTTATCAAAGTCAACATATTTTCTTACGTACAGTTGAGTGGTGTAATAAAAACTATAGCATTCCACTTAAAATAACGAAGTTGAGGTCTACTTCCGGTAGACCGGAAGTGGCGGCCATCTTGAAAATATTTTAGATTAATAGATCGGAATGAACAACCCATGTTACTAAAATTTCAAGCCTCTACGAATAGTGTAACCTAAAATAGTTCTAATGAACCAGTTACGTGAGACACCTGTATAGGTGAATATATAAGTATTAAGCTCTAAAGCCCGTGCAAAAAGTTAAGCCCTCTCACTTTAGAGATCGATATTCTTTGTAATCGCTCAATAAAAAAAATATTCGTAACCGCTCAATATGGTATGTTAATTTGGAAATAGTCGATTTTCCTTCTATAGCGAGTTAAAGTGAAAATAAGACCCGATTTTTGAGAGTCAACTTTATCTACTTTGTGATTTTTTTGTCTGTCTCCGATTATAATTCATTATCCATGCAAACGGTGATTTCTTCACATTCTGATATTATAGTGATGAAATAGAGAAGGAATATGCAACACCAAATTTCTCACAATTACCTAATTATTAATTGTGAAGATACAGACTCCGAAACCGAAAATAATTTATTCTCCGATTCAGGTAGTGATTAATTATATAGATAGTGATTGATTAATAGTGATTAGAGTCGTATTGCAATGATTGTGTTATATAAAATATAAATTATTAAATTTATTTAATAAATAGTTTTAAATTCTAAATAAATTTTAATAAATACTTTTAAATTCAAAATCAATTTTAATAAATAATTTTAAATTCTAACTTAAAAATTCTAATAATTAAACTAATTTTCAGATAACAACCCTGAAAAATGTTTATGTGCGGTAAATAGCACTAGGTGCCATAGAAACCATTTAACTTTTTCATTATTCTTAACATGGGGCATATTTTATTTTAGGTTGACTTGGTGGATTCAGTTATCAGTTTTTTTTATATTTATGACCCTAATAAGCACCTCTTCCACATTATACAAAATTAGAGAGCCATAATTTTGAAAAACTGACAACAGAATTCGACAAACGACATTATTTGACATATTTTGATACAAATCAAATTGAAATTTTCCATGTTGTTTTTGAAATAACCGCATTCTACTAAACCGCGATTTTCTGCGCAATTATATGAAATATCGATAAAATTTACTACCAGTTCAAATTTGAAAAGTTTTCGTCAAATAGTTTGATAGTTTTTAAGAAAGAAAAATCGCAAAATAGACAAAGTTGCCGGCACTCTCAAAAATCGGGTTCTTTTTCACTTAACTCGAGATAAAAGAAAATCCAAAGATCCGACAATTTTCAAATTAACATGATATGCAGAAATGTTCACTGATTATAATGGACTTTACCGCAATTTTTTTTTCATTAACCGGTTACGAAGACATCGATCTATAAAATGAGACTTTTGACTTTTTGCACGGACTTTAGTAGCGTATGCACCCATACACCATTGTTATGGTTTTATATGGATTCAAGTTCACATTTAATTATTTAATATAACATTATCACAGCATCTTGTAAAGAAAGTTCTAAAAAAAATTATTTTACTTCTTTATTTGTGAAAAATTTAGACTAGGTGAGAAAACAACTTTAACTGAATTGGGATCTCAAACCACGAAAGTCTCATTAGGCTTACGTAGCAATAATCAGACCTATGGTCACCTATTCCACATTAATTTTTGATCAAAAATAAATAATTAGATAGCACAACAACTGCTGGAACATAAACAGCTCGCATGATTTAACATAACAGGTGTAACGAGATCTTATCCGACTTATACTATTGAAGATCCATTCGGTCTCACAACACTGCATCTATACAAAAGGAGGTAGCCTTGAGTGCCTTATCACTAAGATTATGCTCTCCACAAAAGTTGATCCCCAAGGCCTCTACTCTAAACCACCTGATCGAAATTAAGACAGATCTTATTCCATCAGAATACCATCCTTCCTACAAATGATCCTTCGCAAAACAAAGCCCAAGAGACATGTTCTTATGATTAGAGGGTAATAGATCGGCCTTAAAGGTCGATGATGTTAAAACCGAATAAATTATCCGATCCATCCAAAAAGGAGCACATAACCAATTGGCACGAGATGTTACCAACGAAACATAGAAAATATGACGTCAACCATATGGCGATCGTTTTATGAGTTCGATTCATCAACCAATCATCAATAAAAATCAAAACAACCAACTAAAACAGCAAAACTCCCCAAAAGAACAAAGAGTAAGGAGGAAACCAAGAACGTGGGTACAACGGGACAATATCTGAAAAATAGACTTAAACAGCATTAAAGGGATTGTGGTCAGCAGAAATCTAATTCTTCAGCCTTGGTAGAATACCATCACTATACAGGACATACCTTCGAGTTCGAAGCAACAACCTTTGTTTGCTTGGAACCGTCATATGAGGCGAGTTTTTTAAGTAAGAACTGCTTCAAAATTCCATTGCAATGTCGTTAAGTTATAGACATCATTTGAAAATCATTCGACCATGTTTACATTGTTTTTGAGCATTTAGTGTTATAATTCGTTTTCTTGGTGCTAAAGACGTGGAAGCGGCTAAAATTCGATTGATGATGAAGATTATGCTTCATGATAATGCCCGCCCACACACGGAAAATCGAACTCAAGACCTGATCAGATTATACAAAGGCTGAAAACAAATTGATCACCCTGTGCAGTCCTGATCTAACGTCCAGTCGCTACCACGTCTTCATGCATTTGAAGAGATATTTGGGTGGCTAAATGTTCGTCAATGATGACGATAGCAAAATGGCCGTGAGTCGTTGTCTAATCAGGCGGCAAATATCTACGAGGATGGCATACAAACGGTAATTGTACGATATGATGAGTGTCTTAATATTGATGGGATTCATGTAGAAAAATAACTGAAAGTACAGGCATTCAATACAAAAAATTGTTAAGAGAAATCTAATGGTTTTATTTTTATTTCAAAACGGCCCTTACTTAAAAAACATGCCTTGTATTATAAGCGTCTATTTGTTGAAATGTTTCATATTATAAAGAAGATCAATTTTGCCAATATCCGTTTTGAATTTTACTAACATTTATTGTAATTTGATTCATTAAATGATAGTGCTCGTTCACTACCCACTCTCGATGACTCTTCTATCATCCAAGCTTCTTGACCGGTTATACACCCCTCAAATACCATCTTTTCCAGATTGGACAAACCGAGGACCAAACTTAAACCTCCCTTCACAGCTACCGACATAAAGGAACAAAACCTTGGTGCAATTTTAAGGTCCATTAAGGACCTACATTTGCTCTAAACCACTGAAGGGCTAAAAGTTACGATAGATCTTATAAGTCGCAGTGAGAAAGGGAGTCGCTCCCTTCAGCTCGGCAATAATAATAATTTGTGTGTTTTTGTAATAAACTGGGACAATCATCTGTCCTGAAAGAACATCTCGAGATGCTGGAACAAAACAGTTTAAGCCCGAACATATCCGGTTTTCCCTTATTTATGAACACCCTAATTCCATGGGAACATTACCTAATCTACGATAAAGTGAAACAGATTGATTTTAGATGTAACAGTAGAATTGCTACATGCTCCTTGTCGTATAAAAGAAACGGTGTAAAATGTAAAATTGTGATAAGTCATAAAAGTATTTTTAGCACAATACCAATGAATATGATTCGTATCGCAAATTATGGAGATGTATGTTTTGTTAAAAAATAATAATTAAAAAATTTAGGAACAAGTCATTGTGACAAAATATTAATTAATATAATATATTAAAATAAATTATATTATATATTATAACCTTTTAACATCCATAATATAACAATCCGATGATCCCAATATCACTAACATCGCGTAACATTTAGCACAAATATCACAAATATTTATCAGTTATGGGAGGAAATTCACAAACCACCGTATTATTTAACGTAATATATTTGAAAATGAAAATGGTGTACAGCGACAACTGAGAACAAGAACTTTTTCATAACATATGATTCACGATCTATATTTCCAATAAGAATAAGACGCGCCAAAGAGACCTTTGGCGTGTCTAGTGGACGCCGGCAAGAAGATAAAGCTCGTCTACTTACTTAACACGCAGGCGTATACATAAAACTTCCAATAAGTTAATTCGCGAAAGAGGTTTTATTTTTCGAAACAACTTTATCCAAAGAAATTGTATTAACTAGAAGCATAAGTAAACACCGTAAGTTGAAAGCGTTCGATGTTATTTGGTTACCTTTTCCCTTAGTTCAGAAAGGAAAGGATCGCTCCGAGATCGGATAAGTAGGGCGGACGATCACCGAGTATTCACGAATACTCCAATCGTTTTAAAACTTCTTTGAAGATACGTTAACAACGTGTAATCGTTATGAGAGAGGTGAATTGTTGATGTGAAACTTTGCTCAATTAGCGTAAAAATTATCAGATATTATAAGCGACAAAATGTATAATAAGAACATACTTAAAAAGCTAACTAATTCCGTTATATTAATGTTACTTAAAACAAAACATAAAATTTATATTCCTTAATAAACATTACAATTAATATAGCTTATAAAATTAAAATACTAAAAAAAATTTTAAAAAGCTGCTGTATCAACTAAAATTTTACTTTTCTATATTAGTCATTAAAACATCCCCTCCTTAATTTATTGTATAGAGAAGGAATAGTGAAGGTGAGTAAACAAAAACGTAAAAACGATGCGACGAAGCGGCTCTTAACCATTTTTGATTATATAACTCAACCTTTCAATAAAATACATTTCTGGAAACATTTCAAGTAAAACTTATGTAATTTTGTTAAAATAAAACACGCTAATAGAATTATAGTCTGCAGCATTTCACAAAAGTGCGAAACAAGGATTATGATAACTAATTATTTCAAGATGGTGGTCTTATGCACCATCCATCATTCTCTCCATCGTGAAGTATAAATCTAAAAAAGTCGTCTTAAGAAGTAAAAGAAGTTATTCATTTTTATCGAAAAATAAACCTGATTTTTATAAATAAGGTATGAATGTCAAAAATTAAATTTTACGTTTTCAACGTAACTTTATCTCAAATATAACAGTATAGTACATATATAATAACATATACAGGGTGAGTCAATAGTGCAAGGACGGAAGATTGTGGCTTTACTGTTGAAAATTTAAAAAAAAATGTTTTTATGTCTCATATATTACAATCTAAGCTGCATTGATTAAAATTATTTTCAGCTATACAGGCTGTTTCACAAATCTAGGCCTCAACTTCATTTTTTTAATGGAACCCTATGCATCTTGTTAAATATGTTGATTACCTGTCTTAAATGCGTATATTGTTTTCAAATTTTGAATGCAAGATGGCCAAGTTATTAATCATTTTGTGAAAATTTTTGAAAAATCATGTGGTGACTTAAAATTCTTTATCTCCATTATTATTAATTATTGAAGATTGTAATTTGGCATATCGATAAACAAAACTTTGGTCTTTCAAACCCCACTAACACTATTGGAAAATACTATACAGGATGGTTACCACAACCCGTTAATTTATAAAATGTTTAGGGGACCATAACTTTGTTATTTTAAATGGAACATCCTATATTTTTTCAATGCCTCAAAAGACTTTATTAATTACCTTTCATTTTTATTAGGTATGTGGTATATCTAACCTGTGTACTTTTTGAGATTTTTAGACTATTTCAAAAATATCAGCATAAACCTGATTTTTTCACAAGTAAACTATGAATGAGACATTTGTAAACCAACGTGAGTATGCTTATTACGAAAAAGATAGAAAAGTATGGATCTGTGCATAGACACTAGCATTAAGATAACATTTTTTCAAAAATTCTATTTAAATATGTTGCAAAAATATTATTATAGTGAGGAGGTGTACCATCGTGCTGAGACTACATTCTTTGTCAAGCATCTAGTGAAACATCTTCTAAAAGAGCTGGCAATTGATTTTTCAAGACATTCAAAAAGAATGTCCGTATAGAGAATATTCAAAAAAATTATA
Organism: Onthophagus sagittarius; assembly: GCA_036711965.1. NCBI lineage: Eukaryota > Metazoa > Arthropoda > Insecta > Coleoptera > Scarabaeidae > Onthophagus > Onthophagus sagittarius. The sequence goes on along the minus strand of JASERS010000002.1, from coordinate 59,668,180 downwards.
TTCCTGTTGAACGTTTTCTAATACAGGGTGCAGCAATTAGTTCTCCCACTTTTCAAAAAATCGTGGAAGGGGCATCGATGGCGACAGAGGCGTGGAGATTGACATGTTCGACGCAGTGACAGCTCAAGTTTTTAGTCGTCGCAATGGTTTGGTCACGTGAGCATCGTGCTTACGTTGTCGAAGTGTTTTTAAAAAATGGCGAATCCGTTACAATCACTCAGAGAGCGTTCCGCACAAGGTATGGTTTACAGTTCACAGATCCGGTCCCTGATCGAAAAACAATTTTGAGTTGGGTTCACAACTTTAGAACCACATCATCAGCTGTAGGTGTGAAGCGTAGAGGTTCCTCGAAATGGAACAGGACCCCGGAAAACATCGCCAGAGTGACATCCATTGAGCAATCCCCAACGCGCTCTGCACGGAAACATTCGGCTGCTCTTCGAATTTCGGACAGAACGATGAGACGAATTTTACACTACGACCTCAAGTTACACCCATACAAAATTGCTGTGGTTCAGGAATTATCCCCAGCTGCACACACTGCAGTTTTATGGACGAGCGACGAAGCCCATTTCCACCTGTCGGGCTGCGTTAATAAGCAAAACTGTCGATACTGGGCCACCGAAAACCCTCGAGAGCTTCATCAGAGACCTTTACACAGCCCAAAGGTTACGGTATGGTGTGCCATGTCCGCCGTAGGGATCATAGGCCCTTACTTTTTCGAGGAAGGAGCTGTTACAGTCACCGTGACGTCCTATCGATACTGTAACATGTTGGAGGAATTTTTGCGACCAAAGATTGAGGAATACGAGGAAGAGAACAACAGAGAGGACTTCTGGTTCCAGCAGGATGGGGCTACGGCCCATGCAGCCCGTCATTCGCGTCAGATTCTGCAGGACATGTCCCGGTCAGCTAATCTCCCTACACGAGAACATTCCTTGGCCACCTCGCTCACCGGATTTGAGTCCCTGTGACTTTTTCCTGTGGGGTTTCCTCAAGGCTGAGGTGTTCAAACATCGCCCTAGGACCCTGGAAGAGTTAAAAGAGGCAATTGCGGAGGAAATCGTTCACATTGACAACGGTATGTTAAGGAGAGTCATGGAAAACTTCCGCGAAAGACTCCAGATGTGCGCCACGCGTCTAGGCAGTCATTTAGCCGACATTATTTTTAAATCCTAAGTTAAAAAAAACTTGATTATAAGCTTTTTGAATAAAAAAAAATTTTCAAATATCTCATTTCGTTTTTATTCAACAGCTCTTTCAAATGTGGGAGAATTAATTGCCGCACCCTGTACCTATTTCGAAAATTCTACTCTTTTTTGAAGTGAATTTTTTGAAAAGATGTATACTTTTTCGTCTTTTACGAACTACACACACTTACATTTGTTAAAAATTGTCTTCTTTATACCTTATATCTTGTGAAAAAGTAAGGTTTATACCAACATTTTTGAATCCGTCTAATTATCTCAAAAAGTACTTGTGTTGGACATACCATGTGTTTAACAAAAATAAAAGCTAATTACTAAAGCGTTTTGGAGCATTGAAAAAATATAGGGTGTTCCATTTAAAATAACAAAGTTATAGTCAACCAAACATTTCGCAAATTAACTGGTTCTTGTAACCATCCTGTATAATATTATCCAATAGTGTTATTGGTGCTCGAAAGACCCAAGCTTTGTTTATCGATATGCCAAATTACATCTTTCAATATTTAATAATAATGCTGATAACGAATTTTAAGTGACCACATGATTCATCCAAAATTTTCACAAAATGATTAATAACTTGACAACCTTGTATTCAAAATTTGAAAACAAGATATGCACTTATAGCGTTTAAGACAATTAATCTGCATATGTGAAAAAATACATAGAGTTTTATTTAAAAAAATGAAGTTGAATACGGGCCTGGAATAGTGAAACACTCTGTATAGCTGAAAAAAGTTTTAATCGATGCAGCTTTGATAATAATGTATGATGACATAAAAACATTATTTTTATTTTCAACGGTAAAGCCACAATCTTCCGTCCCCGCACTATTGACTCACCCTGTTTAACAGTATAGGTAAACATAAAATAATATGGCAAAAAGAAGGTTTTATTTAGAATGGTTCCCAATTCAGTTCTTATAGTTCAGCTTTGAGAATTTCTCCCGTTTTCCAAGAATCGAAAGACTTAATAAAATGTTGGTCTGAAACTATTGTTCCTGGGTAATCTGAATCTCTAGATTGTTTACAATTAACACTTAAAACTCAACCCATCCCAACCTAACCCTGTCCAACCTAACTCAACTCTACCTAACCGTACCCATCCTAAGTCAACCCAAGATTAAAAACAAGTCATCAATAGATAAGAGGTCTCAAAAGCAACTTTACGCTGAGATGGATGTTCGAGGCAGCTGAAAATATGATATGATCTGCGGAAAAAAAATGATAGAGGTTTTATGATTTCCTGACCACGCATAGTGGCGCTAAAATAGCATCATTTTGGATAAGTTGAGGATTAACCTTGTTAGTTTGCAACGACAAGTCAATAACTGCTGAGTGTACATTCTATAAATACATTGTCAGAAACTATCTGAAACACAAAATATTCGGTAAAGTTCACCTGTCAGCACCGGCAGGAAGAAACAAGACCTTAGAGCAATGCCAATGTTCATCAAGGACCTACAATTGCTTTGAACCTTTGGAGGACTTTAGAGAGATTTTATATTTCTCTACCTCTATCTCTCTATATATCTATATATAGCTATCTTTCACCCAATATCATCACCCAATCTTTCATTATGGATAAGTTGAGAATTAAATTTTTGTTGCAAAGGCGAATTAAGACTGCATCGTCGGAGACTAACTGAAACAGATAATTATCAACAAACTTCATCAAACAACTACGGGCATAAAGGAATTCATTTGCCCTGATCTCTGGAGGGCTTTGGAAAGGGACAGCTCTCCTCAGTCCAGCAATAATAACATCTTAAAACGTCCCTCTATAACCTCAAAAGAAACCATTTTGACTAAAACTATTATTATTACCTCCTTCCATCTTCAACATGCGACAAATTTGTTGCGTGTTTATTTTGGAAACTGAATATTTAGTAAACGTCGAAAATATCAGTTTATATTAGAAACGATTAGGATATGGTATAATTTGCATTGGTAGGTGTAATTAAACATCAAATAAATCCGAGTCGAATAAATCATTTTGAGCGCCTACAAGCGGACGGCGCAGCCGGTAATGGAACATGTGCACTCTTCGCACACCCGATCAACGGGGCCGAAAAGGAGCAAATCACAGTTTATGGGTCGAGCTAAAGCGGGAAAACGGCCGGATTTACCCCTTTCTCCGAACAACCGGATTACGATAACATTACAGTTACTTTTGTTCCTCCCATTGCCCAACATTAAATATACGAATTATCTCTATATTTTTATAAAGAGACTCCCACGTAACCAAGTGTTCTTCATGAAAATGTATGATTCATTTTAACCAAAAGGAGGTAGGAATAGGATATTGTTAAACATTAAGAAGGACTTATTACTGGTTATCAAAATTAAAATGGAAATGAAACAGGATACACAAAAAAATGAAAGAGTTGTCTCGTTAATGGGTCGGTACAGGATACAATAGGTTTGTAATCCAAGTATAAAAGGCTCAAAAATGATATCTTCCGGGCCTCGTCCGTTGAATGGGTTATAAATGGAGCGAACTTATCCGACAGAAAATTGGATCCGATGCCGCGAGATTATTTGCGCGACGTTTGAATGGTTCGGGGGCAAAACCACCTCTGGAACTAGACTGGATATTCTCTATAGATCTATATCTAAATCCCGCACATGCGAATGGACTTGTTCCGGGAAAACCTATAGAATTTTAAAAACGGATATTTTCCGTCAAAATTTGTTTTGGTTGCTTTTTGCGGTTACGCGAATGCTGAAAATGAAAGCCGCAACGAAATTACCCTTCGTTTTCCTTCGGCTTAATTAATATTTTAAACAGTCATTTATCTCGCGGGAATTAATGTAGACCTAATTACGATTTAATTAGGAAAAATGTTTCCCGAAGGAAGCGATTATAACAAAACTGTAATAAATTTATTTTCTTTAAAACACATTTTTTTCATTTTAGAACTAATTCGATGTCGTCATAATCCAAAAAAGGAGAGAAATTCATTTGTTTGTCGTCTACAAGTTTACTATTTCAAAGTAAAACCGATCCTATAACACTCTTTATAGTAGAACTCCCTTTGCACCCTTTTTCATTCTGCTCTTCATTCGAAAAGATAATGATGCCCTTGCAATCCGCAACATTTTCCGTCCGTCCTGATTATTCCGCCGTATTGCTGTTTTCTTTGGTTGGAGTTCGAAGTGGGCAAAAAGGGCGGAGGAAAACCGTCGTTGCGGAAACGGCGAAGCGGATATTGCTCCTTTAGAGAAGGTGTCCAGATAATGACTCCGTCGGGGGAGAACAAAGCGGCAGCGAAGGGAGAGGTCCGACAAGTACCCCGCGCGTCAGTACGCCTTTTTGTATTCTCTCGACGTAATTTAAAGGTTTCCCTCATCCCCTTGAACTTTTTTTAGGACTGTTTATCTCGGGAACTGTAAAAATACTTTGGCACCCTTCTGGACACTTTTTTCGCAGTAAATCGTGTTTTCAACTCTTGTAAATAACTTTCAAAATTTATATACCTTTCTCATTATAGTATTTTTATCTCCTTTTTTGAATATACTTTTTTCAATTTTTCATAAATTTATCTAGTAGATAAAATTGAGTTATATAATGAATTATAATTTGTCCCCGGTTCGAGTTACAAAACAAAATTATTACTGATTTTTTTAAGCTTATCAGCATAAATCATGCGTCAGATATGTTCAAACCACTAAATCGCACGAATTTTATCTAAATATAGTAATCAACTAATTATTCCCATTTTTACATAAAAACTAGGTTAATTTTTTTTCTAAATTAATTTTTCAACTGATTTGTAATCATAGAGTGTACAACCACGTAAAATAATTTATTCTCGATTCTCCAAAGAGTTTTGGTGTCGATTTATAAATAAAAATAAAAACAAATTAAGAAAATGTTCAATATCACCAATTTTAAAAAACATTTGTGATCTCTGACATAGGTTTTTTAATTTAAAAATTTTCAATTTCAAATAATATAATGTAACTAAAACTGTCTTTTTAAGTTTAATTTGTAAAAATGTTTGTATCTGTCCAAGTAATTTCCTGATGATGCACCGAGTTATATAGCGAAACCGGTAGAGAAAAATATTCTACTAGAATAAAATTCTTTTGAACTGCAAAATCGCTGTTTTTTATATTCAATGTATATAGAATGGAATGAAAATCATTAACTAACATTAATAAATTCTCTCTTTCACGGTCCACAGTTCACATCATATGGAAAAACTTAATTTTATTTTTTTAGTTTGCATGATTATATATTATAAATTGAACTTGAAAAACTTAATTTAGAAAAAAGTACAATTTTTACATAAAAATGGGAATAATTAGTAAACTTCTATAGTTAGAATATAAAATTAATGAGATTTAGTGATCTGAACCTATCTGACGCATTATTTATGCTTAAATGTTTGAAAAATCAGTAATAAATTTTTCTCCATCTTTTTAACTTGATCCGGGGACATACTATATTATATTGAAATTTATGTTAAGAAATTGAAAATATAGATCTGTTCTGGTAATACTTGCTATTGAAAACCCAACTCAACCTTTAATCAAATTTTCGAATGATCAACCGAAACCTTTCAAATTTCTGGTGATTATCACGGTATACCAAATCTGAATCATAATTCAAATTTGATAATGGGAAAAACATTTAATACCAATTTGGATGTACTAACTTGCGTTGGATTTAAGTAATTAGATGTTTTATAGTTTCTCTTATGCCTACGGAATACCAGGACAAAAACAATGGCAGAAAACAAGTTAGGCGTTCAAGTTATCTTTCTATAGATACGATTTGAAGCAATACTTCTGGTGTTAAAAACTTAACCCAAGTCAACAAACCAATTTTATAGCACGGCATAGTTACAATAATTAACATCTATTGGTATAACGTGATAAGGATTAGGAACATGGAGTGTTTAGGTTGACCATTCGAATACATTTTGATTCAAAGTTGAGCAAGGCTGATTCAAGATAGATCAAACATGTATTCGAATGGATGTGAATTATTGTAACTATGTCGTGATATAAAATTGGTCGTTAAAACTAATTAACACTATTATTTTAGTAAGTTAAAATTCGCACATAATTCAAATTTAGCAATGGAAAAAACAAATTCGTCAACTTACCTATAGATACGATCTAATTCAAAAATTCAACATTTCACCATCATCCTTTTTAATTCTAGATTCATTTCAGCAGTTCCCTCATTTCTCTTAATGTTAGTGAAACTTGAGAACCTCATTAGCAACTTTCAATCTTTCTTATCATAACAAGTCGTCATATTTTATTTGTTATTTTTTGCAGTCATTTGATGCAGTCATTGGAACTCAAGAAACAACGCAAATTCATTTCATCATGTAGAAAATTCTCAATGTCTTCTAAATTCGCATCTAAATAACAGAAATCTTGCCTTAATCCTCAAAATTCAAATTCTATGCGGTTATGGTTTCTGGAGAAGAAAATACAACATGCTTATCGAGTTCGAATATAAAAGACACCAAGATTCTAAGCCGCACCCAATTATTAGAAACATCTGTTTGAGAAAAATAGTGCATCTTAGATTCGAAGGTGTGTACTTTTTCAAGAACAAAACAGCATTTCGACATCTCAATTCGTTTTTGAGATATCATGTTTTCTACTCAACTTAAATAAGAGCATTTAAATTAACGATTTCCTGTATAATTTTGAAAAACTCGTAATCAAATTTTGTAGATATCTTAATGAAATTCTCAGTCGTTTATAAAGTATTTTTTCAAGTTTTGAACTCAACATAAATTTGTAGCATTTCACAAAATTAACGATTTCCTTAATCACTCTGAAAAAATCGTAAAGATCGAATTCTTAAAATGTCTTGATGAATTTGTACATAGAGATAATAATTATTTTAATCAAGTTATTATCAAAGATGGTGGATTATTACCTTATTATTTATTAATTTTTAAATATTACCTTATTAATTTTTATCAAAATGCACTGAGTTCAGTACCAAATTATTCAGGATTTCAAATCCTATTAAATACTTAAATACCATTGTTCAATGAATAAGTGAATGTATAAGTGATGTAAAAGGTAATAAAAATAATAATTTTAATAATAATGACTAACATTAATACAAAATCATGAATAGTTTAGTACTAAATGGATTTAGTCGGTACGAATAGAAATATTTTTTATTTTAAGACATCCTCAAAAAAGTAATAATAATAATAAAAACTCGGATTGAAATAAAATTGATTTTAAGCGAAAGAAAAGTTAATTTTCCTTGAATAAAGTAAAAACTCGATGATTTTACCTCGCTTATTTTTCGAGATAATAATTATTCTAATAGAGTTATTATCAAAGATGGCGAATTATTACGCGAATTATAAATTTTTTTATTATAACATTACGATTTTTGATAAAATTGTGCTGAATTCGGTATCAAATTAATCAGGATATACATTTTTTTTTTTAATTTGTATCCACAATGATAATAAATAATGAAGCAAAAAGGTAATAAAAATAATACTTTCAGCAATTTGTATTGTGTACATGTTAATTCTGTCATAAAATTAAAATAAACCTAAAATCCTTTCTATTTAACATGGTATTAAGAATGAGATTGAAGAAAAAATGATAATAATAATAACGATCTTGATAATATTTAAATACTCTCTTAGAATAATCAACAATAATTTGATTCCCAATTCGGTATCAAATTAATCAACATTCAAAATTCTAATAATTTATTGCCTTAGTGGTAATAAGTAGTGGGACAAAATGGTAATAAAATAATAATGCCAAAATTATTATTATAATAATAAAATTAATACAGAATCAAGAATACTTTGGTAATAAACCGATATATTCGGTATAGATAGAAATATTTTTATTTTAATTCATCCACAAAAAGGTATAATAATGACAAAAACACGAAATAAAATTGATTTTAAGTAAAGCAAAAATTAATTTTCACTGAAAAGAGCAAAACAAGCTGATTTTATCTCGGTTACTTCCCGAGATAATAACATTTTAATAGAGTTATTATCAAAGATTATTACCACATTATTAATTTTATCAAATTAATCAGGATATACTTTTTTTTTTTAATTTGTGTCCATAATGATAATAAGTAATGAAGTAAAAAGGTATACATTCAGCAATTTGTGTTGTAAACATGTTAAGTTTGTTATAAAATTAAAATAAACTAAAATACTTTTGATTCAACACGGTAATAAGAATAAGATTGAAAAAATATATAATAATAAAGATTTTGATAATATCTAAACACTTTCCTTTATAGATATTAAGAGTCAATAATAATTTGAGTCGCAATTCGGTATCAAATTAATCAGAATTCAAAATTCTAATAATTTATATCCTTAATGGTAATAAGTAGTGGGGCAAAATGGTAATAAGAATAATAACACCAATACCAATTATTATTATAATGATAAGATTAATAGAGAATCACGAATAGTTTGGTAATAAATCGATTTATTCAGTATAGATGGAAATATTTTTTATTTTAAGACATCTTCAAAAAAGCAATAATAATAAAAAAAACATGAATTGAAATAAAATTGATTTTAAGCAATGCAAAAATTAATTTTTATTGGAAAGAGCTAAACTAGATGACTTTATCTCGGTTACTTCCCGAGATAATAACATTTTAATAGAGTTATTATCAAAGATTATTACCACATTATTAATTTTATATTACAACATTACATTTTATTAAGATTGCGCCGAGTGGATGCCTTATGCTTTAAGGCATCCACAAAAAGGTATAATAATAACAAAAACACGAACTGAAATAAAATTGATTTTAAGCAAAGTAAGCATGAATTTTCAAGGAAAAGAGCAAAACGAGCTGATTTTATCTCGGTTACTTCCCGAGATAATAACATTTTAATAAAGTTATTATCAAAGATTATTACCACATTATTAATTTTATTAAATTAATTAGGATATACTTTTTTTTTAATTTGTATCCACAATGATAATAAGTATAGAAGTAAAAAGGTAATAAAAATAATAATTTCACCAATTCGTCACTTATATATTAAGGAAAGTATATATATTTCGAAAACAAAACCATCTCAATCCGTTTTTGAGATATCATGTTTTGTACTCAACATAAATTCCGAGATGTAATCCTCAGAATGAAGTCATAATAAGAGATTGAATTTTATTTGATGCCCAACAGATTTCTTTTCGTCAAAATGATAATTAAGTGAAATATGTTGCTAAAAAACAACAATTTTTACAACAATACACTAATATCAGATGAATCTGACGTAATTTAGATAAAAACAAGTTATTATGATTGAAACCTAATATAATATTTTTAGGGTATATACTTTTATTTTTATGGAATTATACTATATTTAAATTTTATAAATATCTCGAATTAGCCATCTTTGGTAAACACCCCCGAGTATATACCCTTGAAAACAAATACCCGGGTATCTAACAGCACAGGCTGACACTAGACCGTCTCTTAAGACGGCTGAACCCGAATGTTTCTAGTTCTACATCTAGTGTGAATCCTACTTTTAGTTCATAAAACACCTATAATATACTTGTACTGAATCATAAGTAAAACTAGGCGTAACACTAGACCTAGGACTAGAAACATTTGGAATATTTCTAGGTCTAGTGTTAGTTCTTGTTTTAATTAAATGGAATATATACAATCTAACATTGAATAACAGCTACAACCAGAATTAACTAGCAAAGATCATGTTTGATAGACTAACGAGAAAGATACGTAGATAGGCCATTTGATAGGCTGAGATCATGCTTGATCACGTTTGATATTCTAGAGAACGTACAGAATCGGTACCGAAGTTGGGTTTTGAGTCTGGCGTGGAAAATAGCAGGAAATTTTGCAAGGGAGAAAGTAAAGGTAGAAATAGCAGTCAGAAAAGCTCTTAAGTATCAATATATGATGTATAGAAGACCATACTGTGAAACTTGGAGGAGTGTTAGAAGAAAGTTAGGGAGGGAAGGATTAAATATGGTAAAAAGGGGAGAAGAGAATATTACAAAACAACAGATTATTCGGAGATAGGGATAAACAATAGAAGAAAGGAGTAGGTGGATATGTAAGAGTTAAGCGATAGGAACAGGGATGTTTAAAGACAAAAAAGAAGGACGGAGCTAAGAGAGGGAAGATACAATAAGATAAAAGACCTTATTGTCTTCCACCTGTTAAAAGAAGGCGATGAGGAAAGTAAGAAGTAAAACCAGGTTCCGTTGTGGCAATAAGAAGAAAGAGACGAAGTACAGACATCGAACAGGATCTTTTGCAAAAATGGTTAAAAATAATTTTTAAGCGAAAAATAAGTTATTACAAATCTAAATCAAAACATTTATTCTTTGGTCATAATAATAAATTCAAATTTTAGTATAAAAGTTTGCGTTTCTTATTGCACTTTTCTGACATAAATACTATTTAGACCCGTTCCAATTTCTACCTGTTATTTCGCGAAAACTTGTTGTTTGCAGTTGCGAATACGGATAGTAGCGGCCATAAATTTCCTTGTTTTCTTTCCCCATTCAAAGTCGGCGGGGAGCTTATTAAAAATCGGACCGCGAAAACTTTCCCGCGTATATTATCTCAATCAATCAAAAGCGATGCCTGGCGTGCTCGTAAAGAACGAACGCGGGGCAGGGGAACATCGCGGATGGTTACAACTTCTGTTTCAGATTAGAAACTTTTGCATTAAAAATCTCGCGCGTCCGCAAATTGTGCCGAACTTTGAGGATCGCTTAAAAACGAGGGCACGATACTCGAGACTCCAGGGAGTCAGGGGATAATTGCCGAAAAATTCTCCCCTGGCCTGAAGGATCTTTTTAAATTTTTATAGCTTCTGGTATCAATATTGGTTTAATGAAATTTTTATGTTCTTTTCTGTTTCAGGATCGTTTTTTTTTTTCGTTATGAACGATGAAAATTTTATTACCTACAACCGTTTATATTCTCATTTTCGTTTTTAATTGAATATATTAATTATCAGGTTTATCGCGAAATAAACTACGATAAAAATTTAAAGGCAAATTTTCACCACAAAAGTAGTTATATCAGCTATATAAATATAGTCGAAATGAAATGCTTATTATATACCTGCGGTAAAATGCATTAAAATGGGATATATTGAAATCGAACACGCTGGAAAATAGTGAACCGGGAAATATTTGTGCCGTTAATAGAATAATTAACGCTGTGGCCGGCAGAATTGGTTTGCTAAATTAACACTCGTACCAAAATTAATAACAACAATTTCCGAGCGAATTGTACGAATTTTGTCAACATATTGCCGAGGGGCTAACGGAAAAATACGAACCCAACCTATTACCGGTTAACTTTATGATAATCCATTGTATGAATTTGCACTAATTATTGACAACATTCAATTCTATACAATCAAAATTTGTGTTTGGAAAATAAAATGGTTAATAAATATTTCATGAACGTTGTCTACTAAATTAACGTCAAACAGAATATCTCAACTTTTCTTTAACATGAAACGTTTATTAAACGAAAAAGATTGATTTAATTCTTTGATTAACATTTTCGTTTTAATAAATTTCGCTCGGTCATACTCGATCTTGAGGCGCCATTATTAATACGTTAATGCATCATGTTTATGCTCGATCGTATCCTCTTACTTGCTCATTTTAACATCGCAGGTGTTGGAGAAAATATGTACGCGCTCTTGTTTATTGGAGCCGGAAAACGATGATGCCGCTTTCATGAAAATAATAAGCGGAACCCTCTCAGTTCGTAATTTATCGCGCAACATCGCGTTCGGGAGATATTAAAGGTTCCTGATAGAAAAGCACTAGACGCCTCGTTATTATTAATAAACGGATACTTATTCATTATCTGAAATTGGTTACGAGAGAAAATAAAACGACCTCCCGGCGCTGACAAGATATAAATAATTTAGGTGTTACGTAAACTATAATTGATGTCGTGATTAAATATTTTAAAGGAAAACAAATAAACAGAGAAAAAGAGTAATGCATCAGAATGCAATAAGCCCCAACCTACCACATTTCTCGCTTAATTCCGGTAGAAATGAAAAATTATTCCGCAAGTATGCGCGCCGGAAAAGGCGACATTGAAGGTTCCACGAAGCGCAACAGAGGCGCGAAATTGCGAAAGTAATTTAATCGTGACAATATTTTCATTTTCGCGATATTAGGTCGGACGAATCCAGGTGCACCGACGACTACGGTGATATTAAAACGTTGGCGACCCCTCTCTTCGGGCTCATATTGCATACATAACGACGCACGTCGGCGAGGTTCGCCGTGTCTATTGAGAGTTTTGCAGTAACATAAAAGTGCTTTTATAAATCTCGTTCTTCTTCACCCGGAGCGGAGATATTCTCACTCCACTAAAAGCCGTCCAACCCCACCGAATAATCTCCCCCGTTTTGGTCGCCTTCGGCAACTTTTGCGTGACCTCCACAGACGAAGAACCGCAACATCGTCAAGTTGCTACTCAGTTTGGTATTAAGTCAAATCACCATCGGCGGTTAACTACTTAACCTACTTAATGCAAGACGAATTTATTGCGGATTTTAGCATCTTGAGATTTTAAGTAATCCTTTTCTTAAAACTCTTAAATGTATTATTACTATTACTAAGCTGAGGGGAGGGACCCATCTCACCACCGCGACCTACAAGATCTATTGTAACTTTTCCCTTCACACGTTTGAGGCAAATGTAGAATCATAATGAACCATAAAATTGCTTCAAGGTCTTGAGCCCTTATGTCGGTAGCCGTCAAAAGAGCTTTAAGCGTGAAGCTTGATCATACACTTGTCGTATATGGAAAAGCTGGCATTGCCTGTCAGAAAGCCTTTTGGGTTTTGTTTTGTGAAGGAGTTATGATACTGTTCGTTTTCCTGTGACCTGGAAATTCTTTCCAGGGTGAGGCTGCATTTGAGGGCTTTCAAATGTGCATCACTTGTTTTATGGCGTCTTCGATGAATGACGTTTTGGCTGCCTTTTTATTGTGAAGGACTTGCCTTTAGGGCGGCCAGATAGTCTGTGAAAATGTTTATGAATGCCCCTTTTTATCACTTTTGAAGATTCAAAGCGAACAAGACTATATAAACCAGCAAGCTTTAAAATTAGCAACCAAAATTAAAGATACACTTAATTTTGGTTTTCTTCATTCGTTGCCAATCACTTTCGATAAGCCTAAAAATTTGAGAGTGACGCTGCTCTCAGAAGTGATTTTTAACCTTAACTATACAACGTATAGTTTCCATTATTGAGTTAGGCTGTCCGCAGTAAAAATGTCCATTGTTACGATCCAGGCCAAATAAAAGACTGAAGCCGCGCTCGGTAACACAGCCATTATAAATAAACAAATAAAACCTTATCATTTTCTTCATTATGGAAGCATTAAAATAAAACGCTCAAAATCAAGAAAAAATCGGTAAAAACATCAAGAAGTTACACTTTAGTATGACAAAAGATTCGCAGTCCCCCAAAACACCAGAATACACACAGAAACGTTTACACACCCTTGAATCGTTATGGAAGAAGATCGAAGAAAATGATGACAAAATGGAAGCTACTAGAATACCTAGTTATTCGTATTACAACTCAAACTATGACCTGCAATTACAACAACTGTATAACGATACTCTAAACTACATAAAAGTGAGACGGAAGAAACAACTGAAGATCCAGAACAAATTCGAAGAATAATAAAAGAAATGAGTAGACTAATCGATAGAGTAAAGATGGAAATAGTGGAACTTAAACAAAAAAGTACTTATGAATGTCTTCGATATCAACTTCAACAAACAATGGACAGCATCTCAAAATAGAAAGAAGATATCCAGGTAGAAGAAATAAGATTTCAAGGCCGATACGTCGAAGAAGGAGTATATTCCTATCTTCAGACGGATTCTTTTGCCGCAATGGAAGAAATAGAAGGCATCATTTCTAACCCACCTGCTGAATTACTAACCTACCTATTTAAACACGACATACTCCTCAAAACAACACTACCATCCCGCTTTCATAAATACATCTTCCCGTTTTCGATGGATCGTATGACCAATAGACCACTTTCTATGACCTTGTCCAAAAAATAATCCATGCTAATACATAAATGTCGAAAAAATGCAATATTTGAAGACGAGACTGCAATATATAGATCTGCAAATATCTGATAATAATTATGAAGCTACGTGGATATTTCTACAAAAACGATATCCAAATAACCAATTGATTCCATTAAAGCTACTAGGCAAGATTTTGGATCTGCCAGCGATGTCAATTGAAAATGAGAAAAAGATTAAGCAATTACATGACACAAAAGTCGAGTGTCTCTAAGCAGTATCAAACTTGGGAATTCCAAAAGAATCTTGAGGATTCATTATAGGAAAAATACTTGTTATAAAATGGGACTGAGACGGACAAGCAGTACGAATACTCGTTAAAAGAGTCACATCAATTACAAGACTTCCAAGATTTATTAAGTTTTCTAAGAACTAGAATCCAAACATTAGAAGCAATTGCTCAACAAAAGAAATGAAACAATCTAATTACTTGCATTAGAAAGAAGCTAACCATAAGAATAATAGCAGATATTGTAAAGAGTACCATAAAATACACTACTGAATGAAATTCAAAAAACACTTAGTTCCAGAAAGGACACAGTTCATTAAAGCTCAAAAATTGTGCAAAAAATGCTTGTATCACGACCAAAGGAATAAGTGAAACTCAGAAACAAGATGTTACATCTGCTACAAACCACACAACAAATTGCTTCATAGGGATGAGAATAAGCAATCCTATCAAAACACAAAATCTACAAAAAAGTTCCCTTAGTTTCTATTAAAAATGAAGAAAAGAAACAAATTGTATCAAGTGATCTAGAAAGTGGAGTTGTCTTAGCAACAGCCCTGGTAAAAGTCAAGACTGTTTTCGGCATAACCGAAAAACTATGAATTTTAAAGCATAAAAAATAAAAAATACACGTAAAAATATCTGGTTCAACAAAGATATCGAAATGAAGAGTAGATCTAAACGTTCAACCTCATTTTCCGAGTAACTTTAACTTTAATAGCACTTTCCTAATTCTATCCAAGTTAACACAATCACCACCTAATGACAATCTACCAAATGCCTCAGATGAACATTGAAACAACAAAATCCTAGCTGATCCCACCTACAACCGGTCCTATTGATGCTATCATTGGAGCAGAAGAATGTGGAACAATAATTCTAGACAGATTTTATCGAGTACAATAAAAGAAAAAGAAGCTACGACAATAATAAGCATGATGAATCGAGTCGAAGAAGACGCTGAATTAAAGAAATTCTGGAAAATTGAAGAAGTTGTAGTTCCAAGAATTCTAACAAAAGATGATACCGATTGAGAAGACCATTACCAAAACAATACACATAGAAACAATGATGGTACATATACCGCCTCTATCCCTTTTAAAAGTAAACAAGAACTTAGTAAATCCAGACGTCGAACAGTTGCAAGCCTAACACAAATTGAAACAAGCCCTTTCAAAAAATGAACAATTGAAAGACCAGTACCATGAATTCATGGAAGTATACTTAAAACTTGGTCATATGGAAAAACTACATCCCAAAGATAAACTTGCTAAGTATTATATTCCTCATTAAGCAATCTTTCGTCCGTCAAGCACGACAACAAAACTCAGAATAGTATTTGATGCATCAAGTAAAACTTCCAATGGAATCAGTTTAAATAACATCATGCATACAGGTCCTAGGCTTCAGGAATTGTCAGATATCTTATTAAGATGGCGAAAGCATCGCATTACCTTCTCAGCTGACATAGAATAGATGAATAGGCAAATAAGAATTTTAAAAGAACACGAACCCTTTCTATTTTGGTGTTTAGATTTAGAGAAAAATTTCATTCAAGAACCATTTTACGGAAGTTATTAACGCGGTTCAGAATATAACCTAAATAAGAGACAAAACCCTAAGAAAATACTGGATTATTTTGGATTATGTAGAGAAAATAAAAAAAACTTATAATAATCTGCAGATTCGGGATGACTATTTGTCATCAGAGCCAGTTATTTTTTTAAAGATAGAGTTTCAACAATTTACAAGTACTAATTCTTTATTGTGCAAATGTTGTAATATAAAACAACAAAGCACTAGGTGCTATGTTTTTGGTATATACATAGATAGATAAGTATCTATGAATTTATAATATTTCTTTAGTTTAAAATTATCCATGCTAGAAGTAAATGAACCTCCCAAGATTCTGAAAAAAAAACAAAGTAAACAAGAAAACAAAGTAGAAACAAAGATAATCTTTTGCATACCTAAACATGATCGATTAAAGGGTTGTTTTCTCTCTACGTCAAATTTTATTAAAATATCAAAGTAAAACATCAAGGAAGTTCTGAAAAGCATCAAGAATATACACAGAAAGAAAGATCTTAAAAAACAAGCACCACTTACTTGATTTAGATTCTAAAAGTAATTCTAAACAGATACTTTAGAAAATTCTTCAAAAAAGAAAGATTGGCTACCAAGAAACTTTTAATAATAAATCAGTAAAGTTTGTAGTGCAAACTATTTTCCCATTGTGAGTTGTAGATAATGACAGTTTTTAAGATTTATTTTCCAGCAAGGGTTTTGGGGTTATTAGTAGAAAATATTTGCTCACCAAATTGAAGAAATATACAAACGTCAAACTTTCAAATTTAAATTTGTATGTTCTACTGCTAACTTTTGGTCTAGGAAAAAAAGAAACTTTAATAATCTTAATAATATCTATTAAAATTGTCGTCATCGATGAAATGTACAGTGACGCTTATAAAGTTTCTTTGCATTGGCTTGTGGAAGGTTTGCTAGAACCCATTCTTACAACAGAATTGCCGAGCTTCTCGAAAATATTCATCTATCATTTGACTTAGATAATACCAAAATAATTTCCACCGTTACCGATAACACAGTGCAACAGCCATTCTGAGAGGTGAGATATTCCAATTCAGGACGAAAGTACTACGTCGCTATAGAACAACCTCCAAAGAGTTTGATGTTCTCAGGTCAATGGTTTTATTTACGACCTTTGATTTGATACTGCTTCTAGAATACTTGATATTACTCCTAGAAAACCTCAAATGCTTCCAGAAGACTTGATACTGCTTCTAAATAACTTTATATTGTTTCCAGAAGACCTTAAATGTTCCAAGCGACTTTATGCTATTTCTAGAAGACCTCAGATGCCTCCAAAAAACTCGATGCTGCTTTTAGAAAGTTTGAAATGCTTTCAAAAGACATGACATATCTTATGTTAAGCCTATGTCGACACAGTTCTCAAGTTTCAGAACTTATTTAAATAATTTAACTTTTTCATTGTTAAGTAATAACATCTAAACTTTACTTTTTTATAAACAATTTTTTTGGAAACGATTTTTTCAATCCTTTCAATCTCCCCCTTTCCGAACAATTTCTATGAAAAACTGCTGTTCTTCATCGTGGTTTGTGTCTTCTTCTGTTGCTGATGAAACCACTTCATGAATGCTTTCATTTTTTCCATCTTCGCTTCCTTCATTCTTTACCATAAGTAAGACACCTTTCCTTAGTATGCCTTAATCCACAGTACGAGCATTGTTTGACAGCTACTTTGTTACAAATACCCATTATGATTGTTTCTTTTTTAGTTACATCATATCAAACTTCGTTGTTATTGCTTTTTATAGATCCAAAAGTTTGTCCAAACATTTCTAAATTTAAGAAAATGGCTACTTGTTTTCTTTCATCCCTTTCATTTACCTGTTTTTGACAGTTTTTTACAGACTTCTTGAAACTGTATATTTAAGAATAAACTACAATTTTGCTAAAGAGTGAAATATAAAATCATCAATGGTTCTTGAGTTATAACTAAAAAACTAAGCAAACAAACAGCAAGATAAGGTCAAAATAAGCAGTGTGATGAACAGGAAGAAACTGATGCTGACAATGATAGTGATGAGGAAGATTGTTATTTTAAATTCGATGAGCATACATTACCAAAACATAAGTGATGTGTTGGTGGCACACTTAATTTGATAGCTACAACTGATATCTATAACATTTTAAATACGAATCAAATATTTAAAACTAGCCATGAAAAAGTTTCAAATTGCTGTAATAATTTGTGATTTCGTTGGTTTTCTATTTAATACTGAAACGACTTTATTTAACCTTAAACCATTTTGTCACATTTTGGCAGTGAAACGAGTAGTCCACTGACTTGTGCCGTCAGCATATTGCAATTCAGTATGCTGTTTTCCGACTCCTCAGTGAACTACGCGTATTTAATATTTTTCAAAAGTACAAAACTAAAATGTCTTAAAACTAAATGTCAAATTACACCTTTACCATTACATTGCAATTTATTATGGAAAAAAGAAGGCAGGTCAAATATCACTGAAATTATCAATTTGGAATTCACTGTACACTTCAATTAAGCAATTGAAGATTTACTGAATATAATGAAAAATTGATCATGCAGTAAACAAAAATTTGTTTATAAAACTTGTTACAAACAAATATTATGTTTGTTTGATGATGATGTTCTAGAAGGAAGTGATGACAACCTCATTTCAAGGTGATTTTTTTGATTTCAAAGAAGATGAAAATTGTGATAAATACAAAAAAACCAAGGTTCAGCATTCTAAACCTTCCCGTTTTTAAGATATCATTAAAAAAGTACTTTCTGAGTCCCATCTTTAAAAGGGTCTAGCGCCCTTAGGAAGAATTTTCGAATCTTCGTTTCTATGCATTTTTGCAGTTGCAGATAATATATTGGGTTTTTAGACATAGGTAGTTAGTAATCAAAGTACTATATTTTAAAAGTAGTTTAACTACTTAGTAGGTAAACTACTTTTTGGTGAAAGTAGTTATGTTCAAGCTGAGCGGCAGTTATCTTAATATAATTTAAGTTAAATAAATAAAAGAAAGAAGTCATACCTTATTGAGTTAAAAAAATAGTCCAAAAGTATCATAAAATTCATTAGCTTTCGCATCTATAAGTTCTACAGTAATTAGTTGGATTCACTTTATGGGTATGATTATATTCTTTAACCCTCCGTCTGTCGGGTGTGGTCTACGAGTCCACGACAAAATGATTATGTGAAATATTTTTTAAATTATTTTGCTCTAAAGTTCTACGGTCACAGTACCTTTCAAGTATCTGAATATCAACTGTTTTCGCTATAAAAAACTGTTTTTCAAAATTCCAAATAGTCGCTACATAATATTTTGTCCTGACAGACCCTTCCCGACCAAATGTATAACAATATTCGCAGATGTAATCGGTAAGAATCGTATTCCAGTTGGAACTCTATGCGTTCTTTTTGTGTTTGTAAGGGTATTACCGAGTTATAAAACTATACCTCGGAGTGATCGCAATATAGTTCGGTAGTTCCCTTATACCGTATCGTTGACACGCCAACGATACAACGATATATTTTACAAATATAGAGAATAGAAAAGTGCATAAAAAATTATTTATAACTAATATCAAATATCTAGTTAGCAATCTACAAATAGCATACTTACAAATAAGTAAGTAGTATCACACAATTTTCTGATATGATTTGATAAAATAATAAATGATTTATTATTTGATAGCATTATGGTATGGATCCTTATGAAAAGGAGAGAGAAAGATTACAGAAACTGTATGAAGAAGTTAGCACGGGCAGTGAAATAGTTCGATATCAGATCCAGATTTTGTAAGTATCAGTGATCATGATACAGAAACCGAGCAGGAAAACGTAAATGAAGATGCAGATATTATGCATCAGGATGACGGCGAGGATGATGAAGATGAACAACCCGTGATTCGTGATAGATGCTCTTATTTTTTTGGTAAAGATGGAACTAAATGGAAAAAGGCTGTCCCACCTAGAAATATTAGAACTCGCAACGAAAACATAGTGTCTCACCTGCGGGGGTCATCGGTGAAGCACGTGACACATTATCTCCCATTCAATGTTGGATGTATTTGTTTGGAAACTGTATTGATATTGTAGTTGAAAACACTGATTTATTTATTGATAAAATTTCTGTTAAATACCAAGATAACACTGAGTGTAGACCTACCGACTCTGTAGAAATCAATCCAACCGCTGATGGGTTTGCTTTATTTAGCTGGGCTCCACCATGGATCAAGGACACATCTGGCAGAGTATTGGTCATCAGACGATATGGGATATGAGATTTTTCCTGCTACAATGGCAAAACGGAGGTTCGTCTTCTTATTGCAATGCATTCGCTTAGACGATACCACAACTAGAGGTCAAAGAAGAGAAATGGACAAACTAGCAGCAGTTCGTACTATTGTTGACAAGTTTAACGACAATTATAAGAAAACTTATTCTGTGGGCGAGTATGTAACATTAGATGAAATGCTGTAGGTGCAGTTTCCGAATGTACATTCCAAGTAAACCAAACAAATACGGATTGAAAGTCTTCGCCGTTGTTGATGCCAAAACATTTTTCACTTCACATATAGAAATTTACGCTGGTGTTCAACCCATTGGTCCATATAAAACTGACAACTCTACCGCTGCAGTAACTGAAAGAATGTGTTCACATTTATTTGGATCAGGAAGAAATGTTACAGTAGATCGTTGGTTCACAGGATATTCAATTGTAAAGAAACTGCTAAGAGAGTACCGCCTTACTGTGGTTGGTACAATTAGAGCCAATAGAAGAGAACTACCTCTTGAAATAACACAAGTTAAAAACAGGAAAGTATATTCTTCGTTATTCGAATTTAGTAATGATATGACTGCAGTTTCATATATACCCAAAAAAGGAAAGAATGTGCTTGTAGTTTCAACAATGCACCGAGACGATCATATCGATGAAGCTACCGGTGATCGGAAAAAGCCCGAAATAATTACTTTCTATAATAGCACAAAAAGTGGAGTAGATGTTGTTGATCGAATGATCACATCATACAATGTTGCAAGAAACACAAAACGTTGGGCAATGGTAATTTTCTATACCCTCCTCAATATAGCAGCAATTAACGCTTTTGTTATCTACAAAGGCAACATATCAGATGGTGATTTTACTAAAACTCGCAGACTGTTTCAAAAAAATCTTGGTATGGAGTTAATGAAAAATAACATGCAAAGAAGAGCCATTAATAAGCACTTGACCAAAAGTGTGCGTACTTCTGCCTTGAGGCTCTCAGGTATTGAAGAGGAGATTATTCCAGAACCACAACCAGGGAAAAGAGGAAACTGTAAATATTGCAAAAGACGAAAAATTCGTTATTTTTGCAAAATTTGTAAATGTTGGTTGTGCATGGAGCACATAACAGCGTGCTGCAACGATTGTTTGGGAAATATGGAGACCACAGTTTGAAGCCCTCCAGTTTGTGCATAGAATATTATTCTTTAGTTAAGACATTTTCTTTATAACACTTTATACATTTTTAAATAAATATTATTATAGATCGATTTTCTTTTCCTTTATTTAGGCGTTGTTTCCAAATTTTGAAAAATATGTGATTAAATTGTAAGCATTTTCTTTAAATCAAATTAACATAAAACGTGAGTTTGGAATTGGCCCTGTATTAGGCTATTATATAGTACAAGCATCATATAAAACATATTTATGAGAAATTAGCACTGGAGGACACGTTGGCGTCCTTTAGAGTTTTTTCTATTTTGGACTCCACAGACCACACCCGATCGAAAGTGTTAAGAAAGCGCGCCCGACAGACGGAGGGTTAATCACTTCAATTGGTGATTTTGAGATTACTATAAATAAAGCCTTGTTACTTAACTTTAAATAATTGTTATAATATATATCTTACCAGTAACTTCGACATTTCATCGACCATTTCGGATCTAAACACTTTTTCCTTTTTACAGCTTGAAGTAAACATTTTACGCTTTTTCTTGTAGTAAATTCGAACCAGAGGAATGCAATTACTCAATTCAATTCGCAATAATGCACTTTAACAAGTTTAACTTACAAAAGAAACTTAAATCGTACCAATTTAGCAGAAAAGGATTAATAAATAATGTTATGAAAAATAATTTTTATAATTTTAAGTATGCACTAGCGCCATCTTTTGTTGACATAATTAGCTGTTTTGAACGACAATATACAAACCGATTTCACACAATCATAATTTAAAAATAAATATGGATTTGAATGATATGCTGCTTAATGTACTGGAAATGTAGTAAAATAATAAAATAATAATGTAGGAAAGGATTAAGATTTTTTTTAACATTTAACGTTTTAATTTTGTACTAGTGCCATCTTTTGTTGATTGACCGTTTTAAACGTTAAGTTAAAACTGTCATATCTGTCATCGTTGAACTAATACGATTTCAAATTATTTGCATAATTCGTATCATCAAAAAAGAGATATTATCAATACTTAAAACCTAATTAAAAAAGTGGTTAACCAAGAAGATTTATAAATCACGACGATTATCCGTTAAATTAATAACAACACAACCCTACCTAAGTAACTAAAAGGACTCAGCGTGAAAGTACTTGGCACACAATCTCAGCAGTGGGTACGGCGCATTACGCATAAATCCAGTTTAAATGAAGCGAATTTATAAATTCCGGATTCCAGAGGGGTTCGGAGGTGGAGATGAAGAAGTAGTAAATCTGGGCCGTTTCGTAGGGTGGCGGTTTGAAACCGAAGGGCGTGAGCACCACCCCGGGGTGCGGGACACAATGTTTACGGTTAATCCCGGCGCTATTTATCAGAATTACACGGAAACGCGCGCCGCTACCTCGCTGAGAAAGATGAATGAGCCGGCCTCGGAAAAATGAAAATATGATTCCGAATCATTTCTCTACCCTGACGGTATTTAAAAGAACCCGGGGGTGTGATTAATTACAAAACCAAAAATGGGAACGGGTAAATTAGGAGGGTACGCTAATGTCACGATCAGATTTTAATGGATTTTTGAGAGGAATCTAATTACGAAAGATCGTTTTAATTCTGTTTTTTTTTCTTTTCAGTTCCGCCGGAACAACCAACGATTTTGGATAAATGGGGTAGACAATTAAACGGATCGGTTGGACCGCACCGCGAAGGCGACGATATAACATTAACTTGTAGAACTGTTGGCGGTCATCCCGAACCAGTTGTAAGATGGTTAGTAAACGGTTTAATCGTCGACGATCAGTACGAATACAACGCCGGCGACGTTATCGAAAATCGATTGGTTTGGCCTTCGGTTTCAAGAAATCATTTAGACGCCTTATTTACCTGCCAAGCCGTTAATACAAAACTAACAGAACCCAAAGAGGCTTTGGTTATTTTAAATCTACAACGTAAGTTTATTTTTTATCTAAAAAGAAAATACTTCATCATATTTTGTTTTTTTTTTTATTTTATTTTACTTTTTTTTCAGTAAAGCCTCTGACGGCTCAGATCCTGAACACCGTAAGCCCTTTGGTGGCTGAGAAAAGATACGAAGTGACCTGCGAGTCGGCTGGATCTCGCCCTCCTGCTATTATCACTTGGTACAAGGGGAAAAGGCAGCTGAAAAGAGCTAAGGTAAGCTTATTTATTTTGTTATACAGGATGTTTTAAAATAACGTTTAAATATGTACAGGAAATCCGATACACAAAAACTACTTTCCAAAGTGCTTGCTTGAAATTAGGATCAAACGCTTGGGAACGTAGTTTTTTATGGATAGTCTTCTTGATCGCAGTGTACAGTTGACGAAATTAACTTTTTTTGATATATAGGATCTTCAAAATTTTTTGTTAGTTTGATTATTTCGTAACTTGAACGAAACATCAAATTTTCATCATTAATCAAAACAGGTTGTATGTAATTTGTGATTGTAATCGCAAAATTTTGGTAACTAATATCTAAGATCCAGATTTATATGCGATAAAAATAAACAATATAAGTTTTTTATATACAGGGTGTCTCACGTAACTGGTTCATTAGAACTTTTTTAGGTTCCACTATTCATAGAGGCTTAAAATTTTGGTAACATGGGTTGTTCATTCCGATCTATTAATCTAAAATATTTTCAAGATGGTCACCACTTCCGGTCTACCGGAAGTAGACCTCAACTTCGTTATTTCAAATGGAATGCTATAGTTTTTATTACACCATTCGATTACACGTAAGAAAATATGATGACTTTGATAACAGTTGTTGGTACCTACCGTTTTTGTTTTCGAGTTATTTTGATTTAAACTGTTTTTTGTCAAATATCACCATGCTCTTTACAAGCCCATATCTCAGCCAACGTTAATTGAAAAACGTTTTGCATTGGTACGATAACTCTTCATATGCTGTTCAATAGATTATCAGTTGTTGTATCAGTATATCTTATACAGGCTGGTCAAAAATTGAGTTACCGTTTCTTTGTATTCAATTGCGTGAAAGTCGAAAATTTTAAATGGAACGCCCCATATTTTCATACGCTATCAGAAAGGGAATTTAATTCACTACAAATTATCTATAAATATTCCTGTTCTTATTTATTATAGTTTTCTTGCTATTGAGGAATTTATCAAAATCATTCGTAAAATGCTAGAAACCGTTTGTGTTTTTGTTAGAAGGCCATGACATTTTGACAGTTTTTTGTTTAATTTATTTAAATTATTATTAGTATTATTTCTACAATGAATTGTGATTGAATAAACTTTAGATTGCTAGCTGTTATTTACCAAAAATAACCAAAAGAAAACCGAACAAATGAAACAATGAAAAATAACAATTTAATGACAAAAATTAAAATCAATAACATAAAAGAATGAAAAACTTAAAGTTATAAAAATAATTTATGGGAATTTAATTCTCTACTAACTATTTAGATACATTCCTGTGCCTATTTGTTGTAGTTGCCCTCATATTTGGAAATTAATGGACGCTTGCAATGCTGAAAAGCTTCTTGTTTTTATGTTAGACAGCTATGGAGTTTTGACAACTTTTCATCCATATTTATGTTATTGTTATCATTACTTAGTTGTGTCATCACTTACTTCTGTTAATGTCTTTGAATATCATGGCGAATTATTCCAACGCCAACATTTTAAATTCGTCTTATATTCATGGCGGATGTAATAAAGTTTTGGATAGGATCTGCTTCTTAGTTTTGGAAAGATCAAAATAACAAGAAACCATAAATTTCTATCACCAGCAGCTTAAGATAATGGAATAAATGTTTTGACATATTTTATTGCATTACCAAATTTTTGGTAAGAGTTGCTTCGGTCGATTTAGATGAATAATATTTTACAAGGAAGTACCGTAAATAAATAAACTGAACTCTCTAGGAACATCTCGCCCATCATTACGTCGAATATTACGCCATGTTATTGTTTTCATTGTTTCACTTATGCGTTCTTCTGCTGGTTATTTTTGGCAAATAAAAGCTAACAAACTAAAGTTTATTCAATCGCGGATCATTCTAGAAATAATACCAATGATAATTTAAATAAATTAAACGATAAACTGTCAAAATGTCATAGCCTTCTAATAAATACACGAACGGCTTCCAGCATTTTTTAACTATAGCAATGTTTATAGATAATTTGTAGAGAATTAAATTCCCGTTTAGATAGGCTAAAAAGATATGGGGCGTTCCATTTAAAATTTTCGACTTTCACGCAATTGAATACAAAGAAACAGTAACTCAATTTTTGACCAGCCTGTATAAGATATACTGATACAGCAAGTGATAATCTATTGAACAGCATATGAAGAGTTATCGTACCAATGCAAAACGTTTTTGAATTAACGTTGGCCGAGATATGGGCTTGTAAAGAGCATGGTGATACTTGACAAAAAACACTTTAAATCAAAATAACTCGAAAACAAAAAACGGTAGGTACCAACAACTGTTATCAAAGTCAACATATTTTCTTACGTGTAATCGAATGGTGTAATAAAAACTACAGCATTCCATTTAATGTAACGAAGTTGAGGTCTACTTCCGGTAGACCGGAAGTGGTGACCATCTTGAAAATATTTTAGATTAATAGATCGGAATGAACAACCCATGTTACCAAAATTTTAAGCCTCTACGAATAATGTAACCCAAAAAAGTTCTAATGAACCAGTTACGTGAGACACCCTGTATATTAAAAATTGGTCAAAATATGCACAATTTTATGCGGTAAAACCATAAAGAATGTGTACTTGCATCGGCAAGAATTGAAAAACTTAGGTTCAATCAAATTAGGTTCAAATTAGAGATGTGAGTGACTTTTTATGCCCGCTCACGATGTAGATCTACGCGGGTCACGCACGCCACTTACGGGAATATAATACATGAATCACGTGACTCACGCGTGACATACTTAATCAGGTAATCAAATGTATCAATCATGTTTGATTATTCATCAATCGTGTTTGACAGAACGACAGAATTAATAGAGTGTTTAGTTTTATTTATCATGTTCTGAAACATATAAAATTATTATAAACTTCAAATAAATAATAACAGCGGGCATATTCTTATTAGTGATGATACGGATGTGGGTCTAGCGGATGCGGATGCAGTACCGGATTTTTTACTTCTAATTTCGCGGATGGGTATGCGGATTTAACGGATGTGGAGTTATAAACAGGTTACGTACTAACATTTTAATGTAAATAATATTTCTATTGCAATTTTGCTCTTTTATATCTGTATGTTACCTCCAGTATTATATCCAGTAAGTAAGAAATTTACAGAATAAATTCCTTATAGGCCAAAATTTCAGATAGATTAAATGTATTTTTGTATATTTTAGAAAAAATTGTAACTTGATACCATTTTTCATATTTAATTGAACTTGATTGAACTTGACTCTATAGTTGGGTTGAATACAACCCAATTATAGGAGAAATAATCAAACCTAAAATATGGAAATCTCGGAATATTTACAAAAATTAAATCTTATTCCAAATTTTGGGATGGGCTCATATTCAAAGGTATGAAGTTGGAGTTTAACCAAATCCAATCCAATCCAACAGAAGAATTTTGGATTTGATTTTTTGTTATATGAGAAATGGCATGAAGTTGAAGATTAACACAACTTAGCTATAGAAGGAAAAATCAAAATATTCCGTGATTTTTTCTCCTATATTTAGATTGGATTAGACTTCAACTTCATATTTAATAATTTAAAGTTGGAGCTCAACCCAAACCAACCATAGAAGAAAACCTTCGTACCATGCCTCATATTGAATGGTGTGAAGTTAGAGCTCAATCCAACCCAACTGTAGAAGAAAGAATCAAGGAATATTTCCGAAAAGCTTGGAAGATTTGTTGGATTGGGTTAACCTTCAACTTGATATCATTCAATATGAGGAATATTATGGGTTGGGTTGGATTGGTTGCGTTCGGTTTGGTTGAGTTATCACGAACTAACGCAATAGTTCAGAGAATGTATTTGTTTAACATAATCTAAATAAATTTACCTATAGCGAAACCGGTTATAACGAACTTTGGGTTACAACGAACTAATAATTATTGAAGTGGTTAAAACGAACACTTTCCTATTTTCAAGTGAATCTCTGAGAAATATACGTTAATTCTGTTTAATCTATCGATTCTATGTTAACAATGAAGCACAAACGTTTAATGAAGAAATAGACATGACACTTACATAGTTTATTTCCAAAGGTTGTATTGGCCTATGATTTTTGAAGAATGTTATGGATTGGGTTGGGTTAGGTTGAGCTCCAACTTCATACTATCCTTCATATTGAATGGTATGATGTTGGAGCTCAACCCAACCCAACCCAGTTCAAAGTCATGGCAAAATACATCTTTTGGAAATTGCATTGAAGAATGTTTTGGACTGGGTTGGGAAATTTTGAGATTTTTGAAAAAGCTTCCATCTTGTCTTATGTCATCTAACATAAAGTGATAGCAATTGATTTTATACATATTCAGGTTGCGTAATCAATATAAATCAATTAAAAAATACTAAAGAGATGTTTTCCAGAAAATACAAAAAATTTTGAACCAAAATGACCGAAATGATTCTAATACGCTAAAAATATCTGTGTGATACTTAATCAAAGTCGAAAAATTGAAAATAATGGATTTATTTGTTTTTGAGAGTGGCAAAGATGTCAAAGATATTGAAAGCCAGAAAAAGATTGCTAGATTGTGTCAAAATAGTACTAATTGGTTAAAAATATCTTCGTTTAATGTACGCAAAATAATTATAAATACTGAATGGGATACGGTTCTAATGCACCGAAAACAGTTTTCCAATCCACGTCTAACCCCAGATGTTTCTAGTTCTATGCTATCCGCGGTTCCTTCATACCACTATTTGTTATGGATGCAATCATCATAAATAAATACACACTTCGCTAAAATCATATTTACTTGAAAATTGATTACAATATTGGCATCAACATTTAATTACTGAAAATATTATTACTAATCTGGAAAACATCAGAAATCTTATTGGGATCTTCGATAACGCCAACAGAAACAAAAAATATGTCCGGTATTCGGTAAAATATTATTACTATAATCTATACCACGAGAAGTGGAGGTGATCGCCTAACAGTGTACGGAACAGACGTACGCGCTAGAAATCATTCCACTCTAACACACGTCAACGCGCGGACAAAATATTTGTAACGTATGCGCAAAATTCTTGCGGAAATCGATAAGTCACATTCACTTCTCGTGGTACAGACTATAATGAAAAATTAAAAAATCGATTCAATCGGGACTCGCCGTTTCCGGCCGACAAACACCATTGCTCACGTGAGTGGTACAAAAATTTATGTCCGCAGGACCCATTGTGACCCAATGGAACTCACGTAATTTGCGCGTCTCTAGTTCAAATATAAAGGAATGGGTTTAGCCGTGCTTCTAAAACATTTTTTTAACAAAGGTCTCTACAATGAATAGTTTCTGAAATAGAGTACTTTACAAAATGATTTGGCAACCCTGTTTCAACCCAATTCCACTTCTAGGTCTAGTGTTAGTTCTAGTTTAATAGCATTAGATCTAATTGTAGATCTAGAAATATTCCGGTTTAGCCGCACATCTTTCAAGACGGGCTAAACGCTAAAAAATTAATTAAAATATTCTAGTTCTCGGTCTAATATCAGTTCTAGTGTTACTTCAGTTCAAATATACAGGGTTGGGTTCGTTTGGGTTGGATTGGATTTATTCGTGCATCTGAATAGATTTTTTAACGAAGGCCTCTGCAATGAATAGTTATGAATATATGAATATACAGGCTGTTCCGTAATAATATGGGAATATTGAAGGGGTGATCCTACATCGAAAATTAATGATAGTTTCTTATATAAACTGTGGTCCCAAAATGTTCCGTTATTAACATACAGGGTGTTAAAGTTTTTTTAAAAAAAAAGGTATTTACAAATAAGGTATTGACAGTAAACAGATTTTAACTACAAAGAGTTGATTGATATGTCAAACGTACGTAAAACAACAAATGATATGTACATACATTTAGGCTCAGCCACCTAGATTTATTGCAAAATTGTATCCTTAATAATTACAATACGTATTATTTCTGTTGAGCAACCGATGGTTTTTAATTTTTCTCTCAAAAACGGCGCATTGCAGTCCAATAGTCAGTGCTCGTACGCACGCCACTGTTAAAGATAGAGGTTAGATTTGTATTAAAAGATATGCGTCTTTATTAATAATCACTATAAGCCAAATTTCATAAAAATACCTAAAGCGATTCCGAAAATATTAATTTATATCATTTTTTTTAACTTTTACACCCTGTTTTTTAATAACGGAACATTTTGGGACCATAGTTTATATAAGAAACTATCATTAATTTTCGATTTAGAATCACCCCTTCAATATTCGCATATCATTACGGAACACCCTGTATATATATGAATACTTTACAAACTGATTTGAAAACCCTGTATATTTCAATTGAACTAAAACTAAAATTAACACTAGACCTAGAAGTGAAAAGTTTTCTGTTTAGCCGTGCATCTGAAGACTGATTGAATATTTCCGTGCATCTGGAGCGATTTTTAACTATGGTTTCTACAATGAATAATTTCTGAAATAGAATAGTTTACAAACTGATTTGTATATTTCAATTGAAGTAAAACTAGTACTAACAGTAGACCTAGAAGTGGAAAGATTCGGGTTTAGCCGTGCGTTCCTCAAGACGTCTCTAAACGCGATGATACGTTCTAGGTTTAGTGTTAGTTGTAGATTTACATCAGTTTAAATATACAGGGTTGGGTTGGGTTGGATTGGATTTATCCGTGCATCTGAAGAAATTTTTTTAAAGAAGGCCTCTACAATGAATAGTTTCTGATATAGTAATAAAATAATAATATTTCAATTGAAGTAAAACTGGAACTAACACTAGAACTCGATTTTTTTTAAAATTTCATATGAATTTTCTTTTGTTCGTCCAACCCAGCCCTGGACGCCAAATATCTTAGGGCAGCACTGTGTATGGATAACTAAATTTATATGCAGCAAAAATGCAAAATATGAAGTTATATGCAAAATATGCCACAGCATATAAATCCGCTCTACTAATAACCATATAAAAGGCATAACATTTTGTAATGGAATAATTTGTACTAACTGAATGCAAAGGAAACATACAAACTCCCAAACATACAAAAGGAAACACTCAAAAAGAGACAATTGTATTAGTTAATAATTTATACAGCCTGTATAACTAAACTGTTTGATTTGCAGCTTTCGGCGCTTATAAATATTTAAACGTTGTTTTAAAATAGCTTGTATAGCGAATATAATTTATGACTAATCAGGTTAATCCCAAAACAAAGCTGTGATTGATTTAAATCAAATATATAATAAACTGCAATTAGATCGAACTAGATAAACATAATTTTAATACTCTAATCGTTGTAAAATGTAGTTTTCAATAATAATTGACAGAAGTGGTATTATATTTAACGTGCGCTGTGCTGGGTTATTTTATGGCTATTAAATAAATCATTATCATATAAAACGTGAAATCGACCTTTCTATTTATAATTTCGAAATTATCATAATGAGTTAAACGTTGATCAAGAGTCAACAAAAATATACAAAATAGTCAACAAAATGAAATGTGTTATTTTCGTTTATGTATACTACCGATATTTTAATAGCGATCGTAAGGAGTTGTAGCGGATATCCGCTTCCTTAACTTAACTTGACGGAAGTTCCGCATTATTTTTAAGGTCTACTTCCGCGTTCGCTTATATTTTAACGGAGCTATAACGGAGCTTATAGCATGCACGAAAGAGGTGAGGTAAACTCGCTGCTCCAATAGATGACTTCTATTACATGATTAAATGCAATTTTGACGAGAATAATAATCTCAAATTGATATCTATGTAGTAGTATTAAATTGAGGATAATATCAAAAGTAGTTGATGTACTGAGTTAATTAGTTATAAATGGTTGCAGCGTTGCTATGAGAATTTTCTTTCTTGTTAATAAACTTGGAAAACATGAACATGATCCATAAGCAATCTTTTTGTAAATACAAAGGTTTTTATGGCCGGTGTTGATGGAGTTAAAATAGAACTAACACTAGAACCGTAACTACAACTAATGCTAGCTCCAAAACTCGAAGGTTTCATGTTTTGCCGTGTTGCTGCAATCGCCCAAAGAAGGTCCTGAGAGGAGAAATCAATTGCCAAGTGGAGCATTAGCAATCCAAACATTTCACAACCAAACGCATAGTCACTGTATACTTGCTTAGTTTTATAGCACAAGTATTTAATCAACCCTTTCTGGACTCCTTCCAACCTAGTGATATAAGCGGAGTATTGAGGATTCCAGAATATGCGACCAAAGTTTAAGATGCTGGTAACATATGCCTTATACATATTTATAATATCGTTGTGGTTTGTGAAATCCCCGGAAGATCGCTTTATAAAGCCTAGCATTTTGTATGATCGAGCAACCACACATCTACACGCACATCAAAAAGTAGTTTTTTATCTAATGTAATACCAAGATTAATTGTAGTTGTAGATGTAACTCGACGCAGCTCCTTGGTGTTAAGACTGTAATCGTATTCTATGTAAACCTTTTTCCTTGCGAATGTGATGGTTTGGCACTTAGAAACGTTTAAGTGTAACTGATTACTAGTACAAAAATTATAAATTCTCACAAAATTTGCCTGTAATTTAACCCAATCATCAATGCCTAGAACAGGAAAATAAATTTTTAAGTCATCAGCGTATACACCAGGCAACGCGAATAAACAATAGTACTAAAAATGTCATTCACGTAAATTAAAAACAGTAAAGGGCCAAGATGACTGCCCTGCGGTACTCAAATCAATCGTAACTTATAGATCACCAATATGTACAAACTGGGAGCGATCGGACACGTATAAAGCAAACTAACGCAACAAATTGCCAGATATTCCAAAAAGTTGCAATTTACCTAACAGCAAAGAGTGATCAACTTTGTCGAAGACCTTACTCAAATCGGTGTACACTGCGTCCACTTGAATATTTCTGTCAAGTGACGCAAATAGAAAACCGGTATACTCTAAAAGATTAGTTTCGACGGAACGAACGAAAAAAAAGTGCTGATCAACATTAATACGTCCACGAAGCTGAAAAAATGCACCAACTTCTCAAAGACCTTTCGAGGTATAAGTAATATAGATATTGGACGATTATTGTTAACGAGGTGACCATCACCTGACTTAAAAATGGGAACAACGTTGGCCCGCTTCCACGCATCCGGAAACACCCCAATCTTAACAGATTTGTTATATAGTAATAAAAACAAAAAAAACAAATGCAAATTAAGACATCAACAGTAACGGTTAGGAAAAAGCTTTAGAAGCTAGTTATTATATTACAAAGCTAATTAATGTACTAAATTAATGCTGCATTTATACTACCAAAATACTAGAGGACTGCGTACTAAAACCCATATTTTCTATGCTGCCATGGCTGAGAGTTCTTTCGATATACTATTTTTCACCGAAACGTGGTTAAACTCTTCTGTTGCGGATGGAGAGTTATTTGATAACAATTACCAGGTTTTTCGATGTGACAGAGATGTCGCGCGGGCCTCCTCGGGTGGAGGTACTTTACTTGCTATCTCAAGGAAGTATGGAGCGGTTGGCGTGGATACTGGGTTTATCAGGGTTCTCTGCCCACATATTCAGACGTCACTTGCCAAATGTTATATTGGCGAGTTTTGCCTATTAGTTGGAGTTATTTACGTACCACCGGCCACATCACATGAGGAACTTGACAGATATTTTGATGCGTTAGCTACACTGATTAATAATCATAACATACTTTTAATGGGAGATTTTAATGTCTATGAATTTGCTGATGACTGTATCTGCCCAAGGGCTCTAAGTATTCGAGCCTTTGTCGACTTCCTGAATGTGAATCAGATCAACACAATTAGAAACAACAATAATCGAATTCTTGACTTGGTCTTTACTAATTTAAATTGTCAAGTCAGTATTCAGAGGGAATTGTATCCTTTCGTTCCTGAAGATAATCACCACCCGGCGTTATCTGGATCTCTGCCAATTGATATGAAGAGATCTTCTATGGTATTTCCAACGGCCGCTATACCACGGTATAATTACCGAAAAGCCAATTTACTAGTTTTATATGATGATATTGCTTTCATGGATTGTTCATTTTTGGAAAATGTTGAAGATGTTGATGAAATGTTGGATGCATTTTATTCTGCTCTTTATGGTTTGATACAAAAATCAGTGCCTTGTATTCAGCAAAGACGTAATGATTATCCTCAATGGTTTTCCACAGAAATAATTAAAAATCTGAAGACCAAAGATTACTATAGACGAAAATACAAAGCTACTAAACATAAATTCTACCATGATCATTTTATTAGATTGCGTTTATTAGTAAAAAATCAAATCAATGCCGCCTATGAGATTTTTTTGCAACGTGCCTCTGATAATTTAAAACGTGATCCTTGTGATTTCTGGAACTTTGTCCGACAAAAGAGAGGTACTAGCAGAATACCGTCGATTCTTAGGGATGATGTCGAAGAGTATACTGCACCGACAGACATAGTAAATGCATTTGCCTCCTTTTTCTCATCTATTTATTCTGATAATTCGCCAAATCTTACGGATACAGCACCTACTTTGCCATTATTTAGCATCCAGCAAGTCACTGAAGATGAACTGATTACTGTAATGAGAGGGTTTACCACCAAGTTGACTGCGGGCGAGGACCAAATACCTAGCTTCCTTGTACGTGATGCACGCTATGCTTTGGCTAAGCCATTGATGCTTATTATTAATCGCTCAATAGCCAATTCTGTTTTCCCGCAGAGATGGAAGTTGGCTAGAATTACGCCAGTATTTAAGAAGGGTGATAAATCCGTGATAACTAACTACAGGCCAATTGCTATTCTATCCAATTTTGCAAAAGTGTATGAACAATTGATTTATAATACCATTTATTGTCACACCCGATCGTTTATATCACCTTATCAACATGGATTCATTCCTAAACGGTCAACGGTTACCAATTAATGTTGTCTTACTCAATACGTCGCAGAGGTAATGGATGTTGGCGGGCAGGTCGATGTTGTTTACACTGATTTTGAGAAGGCTTTTGATCGGATTGACCACAACATGTTATTGAAGAAGTTAAGTTATTTTGGGCTGTCTTCTGATTCATTAAGCTTAATGAACACCTACCTCACTGATAGAGTGTGTTGCGTATTTTATAATGGATTTCGTTCTTATGGCTATTCACCTACATCTGGAGTGCCTCAGGGGTCCAACCTAGGACCGTTGTTATTTGTTCTTTATATAAATGATTTATTGGATAAACTTACCTGTCCAGTGCTCGCTTACGCAGATGACATAAAGATATTTATAAGGGTCGGATCATTGGAGGACGCTCAATTGTTGCAGTATAATATGGATGTGATTCAGGAGTGGTGCCTATCTAATTCCCTTTCACTAAGTATCGATAAATGCTGTTATGTATCTTTTACTAAAAAAATGAATAAAATCGATACGGTTTATACGGCGGTTTCAAGTACGTTAACGGGTGTGATTTTTGATGCCGAACTCTCTTTCTTGCCACATATTGAAGAGATGTGCTCGCGGGCCTGGAGCACGTTGGGTTTTGTCCTAAGAATCATGGGTCAAGTTGGCGATTCAAATACTCTAAGAGCGCTGTTTATGGCATTGATCGTATCTCGACTTCAATACGCTTCAGTGATATGGTACCCTATTTATACGTCACATCAGCTGATGATTGAAAAAATTCAACGCCGCTTTTTGAAGTTTCTATCTTATCGCATGGATGGTCAGTATCCGCCAAGAGGGGTGAACTACATGGACCTGCTGCATCGCCATGAATTTTCTTCGTTGCAGACCAGAAGAATGGACCAGAGTGCATCGTACTTGCAAAAGTTATGGTGTTATGAGACCGATTGTGCGTGGTTATTGTCGCGAGTTAATTTGGTGGTTCCACGATTAAACTCTCGAACCCGTATGTGTTTTTATCCACCCGTTTGTAGGACTAATGTTTTAAAAAAGGCGCCGATATCTCATATGATAGACAACGTAAACGAGCGTTTCATTTATTAGTTATTAATACCAATTTCAAATTGATTTCATGTATTCATTCATTCAAGAGTTTTGATTTTGATTTAGTTATTATTTACTTTGTTTTGTGCTAGTGCATTAAGTTTATGTTTTGTAATGCATATAAATATGCAAGATTTGTGTATTTTGCCCTTAATTTGGTAAACTGTTGGGCAATAAAGTATAAAATAAAAAAAAATAAATAAAAATAAATAAAAATAAATAAAAATAATTGCATGTTAAAAGAAGCTACATACTATTGGTGAATCATTTTAAAACACATAACTATGGAAATTGTACGATTGATGTTTGGAACCAATGACGTTAAGGAAGCCATTAAACTTTCGCTGTCGACTGATACTATTGATATAATATATTATAATAGTTTGGAAAAATCTAATTTCCAAAATATAAATCCACGAATTTTTGGAATACTCTAGGACGAAATGGGTTCGGAATATAAATCCCTACAGTACCCTCCCTGTTTTATACTGAAGTGCGCTGATTATCTCGAGGCAACACCTCGAAAATACTTTCTGGACGACCAAACTTGCATACATGGCCGATATATTTGAACATCTAAATGAACTTAATAAAAGATGCAAGGTCGGAACGAAAATACATTGACGTGTTCTGAAGAAGCACTCGAACTTTGGTTGCAGCAGATGCAGTAAGGTTCTGTAGTAATGTTTCAAAGTACCCAAAAGACAACAATTAAAGATAGATCTAGCTCAATCACATTTATCTTTGCTGAAGAATAAATATGACAACTATTTGCACTCATTAATACAGAATAATATGATTCGAATTATCAATAAAAGGATTCGAAATAAATTTATTTTATTGCACTTACGACAACGCTCTTTCGATGGTTAGCCACCTTACTTCATTGTGTGATAAACGTGAAGTATGGTGGCTTCTTATTTCATCACATAATGTTTTAAATAACCTGGACTGTAACGGTTTTGACTTTATATGGTTATCATTCTTATAGCTGTATTCAAAATATTTGAGTTAAAAATACAATTAGTTCTTGTTTCATTTGCAGCTTTTCCAATATATGATTTACAACCTCCTTCATTTTACCCACATTTTTTATACACCATTGTATAAATATTTGTAAATCTTTTCCAATCAAGTTGATTTTAAAATTATGTAATTATTGATGCACTTAACTATGTCTTCTTCAGTTGATCTTTCTTAAAGGTAGTGGCAAAAGAGTAAATCATGCTGTTTACCGAACTCATTAAGAGTTATTACCTGGGACCGTTGTATTCAAAACATTTTATCCAAAAATAATTTATTTAAAAAAAACTTGAAAATATATCAGTTGTTTCAAGTTACCCATCCAGGGACGAATACGATCCTGGATGGTGCTAAATGTGAAATTTATGGTATCGGTAAGTTTTACGACTCTTCCCTTTTATTCTGGTATACAATGGGCGAAAGTCATAAAACCCATTTAAGTTTTGGACGACTATACATAGCGCACAAATACTAGTGAAATAGATAGATCTGCAACATCCATTGACTAATCCATTTGTAACACAAATTCATTGCAAAGTTCAAAGTCAATTAATTAACTCTGTTTATATATCAGCAGAAAGATCGGCAAATCGACGTGAAATACTGTTAGTGGATAATTGCATTGAATACATTTTTTTAAGTACTCTTCATCGGCTATGCCGAACGCAATCTCTTTCACACAAGGTTTTATAAGCGACTTTTTAATCACATAGGGAGTTGAGTCTTTTAAAGTAATATGCTGCTTTTTATTTGTGATTCATTTTGAAATATCTACGAGAGTTTTCCATAAAACTGTTGACTAAAATTTTAAATATGTAAAGCTTTAAATTTTTCCTATTCAAGATTTAATTTACCGAATCACAGTTTTCGGTGTTCAAAGACCGTCAGAGACGGTTTAGAAACTCATTTCTTCATAATTTTTCAAAAAGCGCATGGCAATCTCCGAAAGCTTCCAATTTTAGATCTAGTATTAGTCGTAGTAATAGTTCTAGTGTTAGTTCTAATTTTAGTTTAATCAATTTTTTATTCTCGTGCGTATCTTCAGACTGTGTGCGCAAGATGTTGAATATTTTGTTCTTCACTTGATCTATCTTTATCGCCACCTTTCTTACAATTATCCTCATTATCAACTTCAACTGAACACCACTCGATTAATTTCAAGTCTCAGCTGATGGTCCAACCTAACCAATTTTACCAAAGTGGGGGAAAATTTGCTATAAAATTTCGAAAATTCGACCTTAATAGGGTTGAGAAAAAGAAGAATACAATGATGTCTAGAGCAACAAATTATCCTAAATCCATATATTAGTAAGGTAACTGCATATCCAGTAAATATTGGATGACGTAGAAACAAGCCAGTTTCGCAAATTTAATATTTATGAAATCAATATTGTCTTCACGAAAATAACCCGCACTTGGAGTTATTTCATTCACATCATCATTTGGACTGCATTCATAATCCATATAATTATTTCATATATTCAATTAATATCTTTAAGGGTATTCATCATCATCTTTATACAAATTCTCAAAGTTTTATAAAATCAAATTTTCATTGTTTAAATTATATTATAGATAAAAAAATTTATATGATAATCAACAAAAGCAACCAACGCTGATTTTCAATAAAAGATATATTGTTCAAATTTTCTCGAATATAAACACTTGAAACTTCAATATAAACTCCATCAGTTTTCAATTGAGCTGTGGCCCAGTTTTTGATCGAGTGCGTTTGTCCATTTGGACATCCGTCTTAATTAAATCTCGATTACCGTTATAAAATCGATCGCCGCGGCGTTACGGTGAATCCCCCCAAAAAATATCCTGACACGCTCAAACTGAAGAAATTATACTGAAAAAATAAAATAAAATAAAAAAACTAAATTGTGTGCGCTATTATTAATAACAATAAAACTGATTGGAAAATCGAACGAGTAAAATGGTTGGGACACTTTTTTTAATATAATTTTATATAACAATTCCGGAGTTTTCCGGGAAATCCCCGTCGACTATTCAACGCTCTCTTTGTCGAAAAATTAATGGCACCGTACTTTTCATTAAAATTTCTTTTCCAGGACGAGGTCCGGGAGAACGTAACAATAAGCGAGCTGAACTTTGTTCCCTCGACGGAGGACGATGGAAAATCCATAACGTGCAGGGCAGAAAACCCGGACGTCAACGGTCTGTACATGGAAACTTCATGGAAAATAGATGTTGTTTGTAAGTAGGAGTATCACCGCTCTATTATCATTACGTTATTCATTGAAAACCCTTAACGAAACCAACAAGAAAAGGGAAAAGAACGAAAGTTAAAATGAAGATATAAAAATTATTTAAGAGAGGGTAATTTAAAAATAAAAAGAAATCGAAAACAACCCCTTTAAAGATAAATGTGAAAACTTTCAAGATTAAAAAGCCCACTTTAAGCGCGGAAACGTCCAAGTTTATCCGTGTTAATATGAAGCATTGTGCTCGGGTGATTTATACGGTTTTGAAAGAGTCTCTCTTCCGAAGCCTCCACTGACAATAGGCCCTATTGTTTCAGACCCGCCGATAGTGTCTTTACAACTGGGAAGTACACTCAATGCAGACGACATTAAGGAGGGGGATGATGTTTACTTTGAATGCCATGTTCGCGCGAATCCCCAATGGAGAAAGTTAACATGGCTTCACGATGTAAGTAGTTTTATTTCCTTTATAAAATTCGTATCACGTTTTACTATACATATTTATGAGGCTACTGTGAGAATATAAAGATCCCTAATTTATAGAAATAATTATTTCCTACCTAACACCATTAATTATCGACGCTCTTCGTTTCGATTTCCTCCAAATACAGATGGACAGCACAAAATTACATCCACACAGGAAATCCGCAATTCAAGCTTCCTACTTCCCATCTTCTTCTGTTTGCTCATACCTCATTAACCGAAGCTGACCCTTTTTCGAATTTCTCCCCCTTTTTTTTCTTTATCAATTCCCGCGTGTTTTTCACGAAGAAAGCGATAATGGGGGGAAACGCGATGGCGGCGATTTGTTTCCGGTGAGCGTCACCCCCGGTAATGATTTTTATTCGATTCCTCGCGGGGAGAATAATAGACTATTAATTTTTTTTTCGCAACGGGGGAGCGAAATTGGTGAACCGTTTTCCTTAAAGAGAAAAGGAGAGAGAGAAAGATACGGGGAAGGGTTTAAAAATGGGGATATGAAATTGAAATGGGCCGCTAATGCCGCGGCGGGAACCGAATTATCCTAATGGATCCTCAGAGCTCTTTGTTTAATTGAAATTGTGATTAATGTCCCGAGCCGCTGCGATTGAGGACTTCGTTAAGATGACGATCAATTTTTTTGTTTGATTTTTATTTTATTTGGATTTTTTTTATTTGACAGGAGAGCCCCAATTTTTTCGCCCACCTAATTGAACATAACAGGCAGTTCGTATCGTGGCGCGCCACGACATCGGCATTACTTATTATAAATTAATTTCCGATGCAAATTACAGAGTAGAGCCGCTGCCAACAGCGCCCGCGTTTATAAAATTATTCCCTGCCATGCAATCGGCGAAGGAACGATGTGCGGTAATAACGGTTTCCTACTTTAAGCCACTTCAGCTTCCTTAAAAGAAGAAAAGAAACCTGTACATTTTCGTGGTAGCAAGTTTATCGAGTTGATTCCACCTCCTTGAAAATCAATCACTTTCCTGTGACAACCCCAACGAGGATCGATATTGATTAGTGAGCTGCAAGAAAGTTGTTTTAGATCTTTCTAACTTTCTAATTAATTCATTTACTAAGGGACCACGCCGGGAATTTAAGGAAGACTAGAAACCGTTCGGTTCTCTTATTGATTTCTATTCAAGGCGGCATATTGACGTTAAAACGTTAAAACGAGGTCAACGATCACGGGAATTCGGCCCAATAAGACCGATTAGCTAACCGCGATCGTTGGATAATATTTCAACGAAAGCTATGGTTTTTCGGAGTCTCCTCTAAGTAGAACCGAGTGAGGGCCATCGTTAAAATTGCGGTTTGTGATTAAAGAAGTAACGGAAATCGGGCGGGGGCAAAAGCGGAATCCCTTTACCCTCTTCCCTCTCTGTCTCTACGTTTCGGCGTCGAACGTTGATCGGAAAAATCTCCGGACGATAATCTTTTTGCTCGTTACGCTTTTTGCAGACCACAATTCCGCCGGCAGCGTTCGACGTCTCGGATAATTAAAGATAATCCGTCTTTCCCGCATTTGCCATCGAAAGGCATGTGTCACAGTCTGTGCGATAAAGTCACTCACATGCGGGACTGATGTAATTGCTTTAAGATTTTTCTTTTACTCCGGTTTACTTTCTTTTATTGTTTTCAATCTTACATCGATACACTTTACATTTTTTATAAACACATAATTATTGTTTTAGTTATCATTAATAAATTATGATAATTAAATTGGGTCAAACTTCTCTCTAACGATTCAGATTTTGAGGTTAGTCTTAATGAATGTCCTTGCATTCGAAAAACCTGGTTTTATTGATCAACCCAATCTAATCTAAGGAAACTCAATCCAAGCAATCACAACCCAACCCTTTTTTTTGCGCCAAGGAGGAGAAAATCGTTATGATTGGACCCTGTTCGGATATGGCGCCTGGATAGGAAAGAAAACTGATCCGAACGGGAGTATGGAACTCTTCTGGCCTTGATGTTATTAGCCTACATTAAAAACTCACCCTCTTTTCCTCGCATCTATAGATCTTGAAGTCTAGTATCGCTCACGCATTTCTTCATTGTCGTCTTCTATTCTGCGTTTTCTCCAGCTATCCTCGTTATTGACTTGAGGTTTTTATATCTCCCGAAGCACTCAAAACATACATCAAACCATTCTTTACTTTTTTGAAGCATTTAAAATCTTGTTTTATACTTGAGGAAGGGGGAGGCCATTTTTGCTGTTATTTATCCTTCTTGTCCACTCGTTCGATCGTCGATCTTCTGTCTTCTTCTAGATCTTTACCTGCCACCTATCGTCAATAGGTGTCTCCAGTGTTCATGTGGACAATGAATTTTTTTGAATATTTAAAATTCTAATTCATATTAGATGTGCAAATTACGTTAGTTACGTTAGTTACCCATAAAATTGCATTTACAGTATAATTAAAGGGGTGTTTCTAGATAAAAAAAAATGAGAAAACCAAGATAGGGAGCCAAGGCACTTTGAAGATTAGATTCAATGTAGTTTTTACTCATTATATCACAATCCGTTAGTGTTAAAAACATAAAACATACGAGTGGTGGGAATAGGGTTAGGGTCAAGTTTTCAGGTTTTTCAAAATAATATGGGTATTTGATGATGAAAACAACTGAATAGGAAAAGGACCGTATGAACAACCACGTATCTTGCGCCTAAGGTTGATTTGCAAAAAAAATGTCTTCTGAAAGCAGTGTTTTGAGTTTTACAAGCAGTATCTAGCGTTGAATTGGTAATTTTTGAATTTCTGAGATGAAGATATTATATCTTGCCAACATTATTTGGTATTTTGGAATCAAAATCAAATTTTATTAACAGCTTCTTGCCTTTTGTATTAAAATTGTCTCCTTCCAGCAGTATTTAGAGTTTAATTAACACTTTCTGAACTACTTACGTCAGGATTTTAGGAAATAAAGTCAAATGGTTTACATTGTTTTTTTCCGATGAAAATGTTTTCTGCCAGCATTTTACAAACAGTATCAAGCCGTTAGGAAGAATTTTATTAAATCTTCTATAAGCAATATCCAGTCAAATCTTTTGAAACTATTGTAAGTCTTCTGAAAAGCTTTTAAGTCTTCTAGAAACAGTATCAAGTCTTGCAGAAGGATTATTAAGTGTTCTGCAAGCATTTCAAATTTTCTAGAAGTAGGTCAGGTCTTCTAGAAGCAATGTCAAGTTTTTGGGAAGCAATTTAAGTATTCTAGAAACAGCATCAAATCTTCTAAGGGCAATATAAAGTCTTTTGGGAGCATTCCAAGTTTTTTCGAAGCAATGTCAAGTCAATTTCCAGAGGCAATACCTAGTATTTTGGAAGCATTTCAAAGCTTCTTCTGAATATATTGAAAGTTTGCTGGAAATCTTTTAAGATTTCTAGAAGCAGTATCAAGTCTTCCAAAGGGTGTATTATGAGTTCTGGAAGCATTTCAAGTCTGCTAGAAATTGTTCAAATCTTTCAAAGGCAATGTAAAGTTTTATGGAAGCATTTCAAGTCTTCCAGAAGCAATACCAAGTGTTTTGGAAGCATTTCAAAGCTTTTATAACCAGCATCAAGTCTTCTGAATTTATTGAAAGTTTTTCGAAGGAGGGAGCTTATTCTCACCCGTTTAAGCCGTGATACTGCTCAGTCCGGTTCATTGTGTCTCTTCCATGTTCTTTTTTGTCATTATTTTTGTCAAAAGTATTATTATTTCTTCCTATACATTCACTTTGAGTAACAAACTATGTATATTCTCCATGTTTACGCTTCATCCAATTTTACTTTCTGTCTCTCTTTTTACTTTTTCGCAACGAGCACTTGATAGGCTGTGCAACAAATATTTCATCTAGATCTTTACACAACATCTTTCATTTTTTCTTTTTATCTCTCTTTGTTTGCATGTACAGCTTCTTTCTGACATCTTTATACTCTTCATATAATCTTCTTTCTATTTTCTTCATTTGTTGTCTATTTCTAGTTCTTTCAAATTCTCCTAATTCTTTTTTTAAGACTTTATGGCACGCTCTTATTATTGATGCTGAGTTCTCTTGCTTCCGCTCTTACAATCTTGTCGGCCTCTTTTCTAAATTGTCTGCCTTTCAGTTTCTGATTTTTTTTGAGCTATCTTCTGATTAACCAAGGCAAGGTCAATTATCTATATAATTCCTTGGATAGATATACGTCGGAGAATCAAAATATTTAAGGTACTTTTCCTCTATAATTTCGCATCAAATCGTCCGTTGTATACGTTTTGGCATTAAGATCGCCTCCTATCATAACAGAGCTTTTTGATTCCTTCTTTCTATTTGATCTAACAGCTGTTCGAAACTACGAAACTACCGAAATAACAGTGTTGTTCTCTAGCTCTACGCCTATAAAACCTTTTCCCCTATA
Source organism: Onthophagus sagittarius (assembly GCA_036711965.1). Lineage (NCBI taxonomy): Eukaryota > Metazoa > Arthropoda > Insecta > Coleoptera > Scarabaeidae > Onthophagus > Onthophagus sagittarius. The sequence goes on along the minus strand of JASERS010000002.1, from coordinate 59,624,287 downwards.
CCATATCTTCAAGTTCCCAACAGTGCTCTGAACTTGCAGGATACAGCTCCCTTCACTATCTATTCGCAATTTTTGCGCCGTTCTTCTGTTTGGTTCCTGACCCATTATTATGTTTCTTTTATTTTCACCACTATCTATTAGATCGTGACATCTTCCGTTGCAATTCAATTCATCACTTTTATGTTGTTCGCCATTATTAATAAATTAAGGATTTTTGTTTCACTTTCTCATAGGCTCTCCTTCCTGAGAAGCGTCCTCGTCTTCCTCTGATTTAGAACTCTTTTCTTTTTGATGTTTTTCTTCATGTTTTTCGTGTCTCTTTTCTTTGACGGTTTTCTTCTTGTGTCATGCTGCAATGCATTCTTTGTTCTTCTTCAATAATTTCTTCTACGTGTTCATGCTCTTTCTCTTAGCTCCTTTTCTTTATTTCTTTGTATTACCGTGTTTTCTTCTTTGATAGATCCAAAATCTTTTTGCCACTACTGGCCCTACGTCCTTCAGTATCACAGTTTGGGCATTTGGAAGGATTCTTACAGTCATTTGCTAAATGCCCTAGTTATAACAGCATTTTGTGTTGTCATGTCCTTTGGAGTCTATAAGCAGATGTTGCAGAGACTAACATTTCTAGCATTTTATGGATTTTTCGCTCTTCTACGCGACACATCAATAACCATATCCTTATTCTTCCATCCCCCCAGTAAAAGTTGTGCTTTGTCTGCCCTTATTTTCACTGTTACTATCTGCTATCATACTGCTAGCGTACAGACTAAAACCGCTCATTTTAAAGGTCATTTCGTCTATCTCGCCAGTTTTCCCCTGTTTCCGTCGTTAATATTAATGGTGGTAAACACAATTCAACCCAAGGAAACCTAATTGCATCCAACTCAAACTGAAACTTCCATGGTTTCAATAAAGATAACGTCCGTGAAGAAGTTTAGATGCATGGATTTTTATAGAACGGGTGCAAATATAACATTTGAGATGGATACCAGGAAGGGAGAACCATAGTGACTCCAGATCATTCTTCTTTCTTCCTGGATGTTATTATAGATCTTGTGAGATCCTTGGCTTTTGTCATCATATCTTCCTCCACCCCTTCATCTCTGTTACCTTCCTTATATATCTCTCGAGTGATTCCATTTTTCTTCTATTTCAAACATGGTATTGACGTTCTCTCTCTCTCTCTCTCTCTTGTCTCTATTTTTCTCACACTAAGGTGTGTTCCACGTCGTCGGTTTCGTTTTTTATAGTACAGAAACATTTTGTCGCTTGTTCTTTTAAATTTATGCAGATGTTTTCTAAGTCTGCTTATAATCTGAGTCAGAGTAGAGCTTACTTTTTCTATTTCCTGGTTATTTAAAGTAATCCAAGCAAAACCAAGCACACAAAAATAACGCAAATCAGAAAAATCTCCCATGGTTTTAATAAATATAAAGTCTGTGATGATGTTCCCTGTCACCTGTAAGATTTCCCAACACCAAGTGTTCCAAATAATCATCCTCCATAATACCACCATTTCATCGGCATAGGTGAAGGGTTACTTCACATGAATCAAACCATCCCCAACTCTCTTCACATTGGCTTTATGCAATACCCGATTAATTGGAGTACCTTACTCGTAAACATCGGTATAAGATCCTTCCTCCTCAAAGCCTCTCATTGTTTAACTACAAAACATTTTATATAAAAAGACGATTTATTTTATAGTTGAAATATTTGTAATAAAAATCTCGCCTAAATAAAATGACAGATGTTTAGTGGGCATAATTAACCGGATTCGAATTAAAAGCATTTCCCGGAAAGGGGGAAAGATGCGAGGTTGGAAAGACGGAGGCGTTACGACGGAAAGTTTGATATTAAAGATTTAATTCCCGCTCCCAGGCGGAAGCCGCGAAATTCGCGTCGCGTTTCCGCCCAGGCAACTGTTTAAGTACTTTACGGCCATCCGTTAACCCCCTCGTACAATGGAGCTTCGGGCACAACTATTTTTCGAGAACCGCTAGCTTGCTTAAAATTGCCGGAACGCCGCGGGAAGTCCAACTTCCGACAGGAGCCAATCCTAATTAATATTCCCGGACAGTGCGCTTAAAGTTCTAACGAAATATTTTAAACTGTCGTCGGTTCTGTGTCATCTACTCAAAGAAACTTTTCAGAACTCCCTTTGTTTCGACCAATCAAATCGTATCAAGCGATGTATAATTTACTAGCTTTCTTTGTAAACTGTGCTTTCAGTTTATAATAGAATACCTCGTTTTATGTGGCGTAATACCGAGCAGTTCGAAACCGGTGACCTTTGAGAGCATTTTCATGTAACCAACCCTCCGAAACCAACCTGAATATAGATGAGGAGGGGTGTAAATTTACGCGTAACATTTTGCGTGCATGTATCTTGTACGCGCACGAAAATAATTTAAAATTAACCTTCTTTTTTCTCATTTTTTACAGGGTATCATTTTAAATCATAACATGTCTGCGAGAATCATCAGAAGCAATCAAAGCCTCGTCCTTCAACGCGTTACGAGGCAAAGTGCAGGAAGATACGTTTGTTCTGTAGTGAACGCTGAAGGAGAAACACTCAGCAACGAACTGGCATTTCGTGTTCAATGTAAGTACGTCAAGGGTAATAGTATCAAGATTGCGACTTTCGACGCTCGAAAACCGTCGCTAATCGTGAATTGTGGCGCTTTAAATTGACGCCGCAAGACGTTTCAAACCACCCGGTAATCTAACACCAGAAAAATAAACTCGTTTAATTCATTAACGTTTTCTATTTTTAAAATATCTAAATGGTAAACTAACACGAAACTAAAACGGTAAAAGTAAATCCCTCAAACGGTTCATCTTATTTACATTTTGGATTAAGGCGTTGAATCTGACCGCAATTTCAGAAGACAACACAAGCGTTAACGGTTTCACAACTCCATGGATTAATTTACCATTCCCCTTAAACCCTCACACGCATATATACACCCCATACATCCCTTATAGTTCCAAGTTAGACCTTCGATACCTGCGGCATGTACCCAATCACGCCTGCCATTGACGGAATCGATTGAATACCCGACATTCGCTCTCTCTGTAAACACGCGCGCACACACGAAGATCAAATATCGTCGGCGAGGTTGTTGGGGCGCGGGGCTAAAGGGGGTAGAAAGGGGTGGCAAAGCCCATTATCGAGGAGGCCGCGATTACCATAAACACCTGACTGTAATTATGCAGTTCCTAATAGGCGATCTCAGCGTCTAATATTTGATGGTGCCACCAACGTCTCCGACAACCCCCTTTCACATCTCCCCGACATCGAATAATTTGATGATCTGTGCCTCCTCACATGTTAATCATACCAAAAACTACCAAAAGCTTTGTTTTATTTTTTGATTTCTTAACTAAATTAAAAAACGACACGCGATGATGTAACATGTAGTTAATTTTGGTGGATTATTATGGGGGAGCGAACAAACAAAATACGGTGACACATTTACAAGGACTATAAAAGCCAATTAAGGGCAGGTATTTTTGTTAATTACCTAGGCGCCTGCAACTCCACCTGTCGCTGCCCACCCCCGAAGCGGCGATTAATCGGGGGCCCGTATCGGAGGGAAACACAACAAAAAAAAGTTGTGGCGTCGTCGTGTGTGAAAAAAGGGGTCGACTTTAAATATTTACGCGAGCGCCTCCACTCGGGTTTATTTAGTGGAGGTATTATCAGGGGATAACGAGTGTCCTACCAGGGCAATACATCACGGATGTTGTGACAAGGGGGCTTTGGAACGGTGCAGGACGCGACGCGGCCACTGTTCCCTAATGGACCACTGGGCCTCAGGATAATAAAGTGATGGAGAGAGAGGATTGACCGGAAAAGTTGCAACGTATCGACCAGAAGAATCTCCACTCTAAGAACTCTATTAAACCAGCTATTTGTCATTTATCGACATCGTTCACTCTTTTGACAAGTACGTCTTACTTGTTCTTAACCTAAAACTTGTTTAACTTTTTTAACTTTTCACAAGAACGAAGTAAATTTTATGGCGTACTTTTACGTCGGGGAAATCCATAAACATCCCCTATTTCCGGATACAATTCGTGGAGAACCCGCAGGCGTTCATCGTGAATTGCCGTCAATTGGTTGGCTTTACGTTGATGTTGGATGGAAAACGTGGCGAAGGCGATTTCCTTGAGAAGGTGCCATGTGGGTGCCGCACCGCGTGACTAACGACTCAAAGAAATGCAAAACGCGAACGCGAATCGGCCCGAATGGCGTAACGACCCGTGACGGCATCTTATTATTGTAATAGACAGCTACAAATGAGTTTTCCACACGCTTTTCTCGCCAGCTGAAAACTCTTCTCGTGTCATTGAGGCAAATGGTTCGTCGACGGCGATGATTACCAAAGTGTCATTACGAAAACACTGTCGTAAACGAGATGTACAAATTTCAAATCATTTATCTTAATAACCGTTACAATATGTATATATTCAAAGACAAAAAAGTGAATGAATATTTAACGCGATAACCCGGACAATAAGAGTTATTAAAAACGCCGATTTTTAAATCTGTTTAGAACGTGATTATGCGCAAATCTCAAAATGCTTTTAGTCGCGAAAGTGAACACGAACCTCGATGCAATTCCAGAAAATAGTGTTTTGACGTTGATGCTTTATAACGGTTTTAAGAGCGTATACATGTTGTTTTCAAATCTGGAAGTGATTCGAGCATGTTTTGGAAATGGCGCAGTAAACGTGTTAGGTTGTTTTATATAATTTGGAACCACTAAGTCTTAACACTCGAAAGTTTTTCTGTATATCTTCGTTGCAATGTCAACAACTAACTCATTAGAATCTACACGACAAAGAGAAAAAGATGCCAATCTTTTTCCAACCTAGGTTGCTTGCAGTCGACGCTCTACCATCTCATTCGTTACGGAAGTATTAGTCAATATATTATCATTGAACAGGTAAAAGTTGAGGTCGCTTGTGGGCGTAGCGCTACAATGCTCTTAATGAGATTGTAGTTAGTGTATAATGCTATCAACACACTAAAATCTGTACAAGAGAGAGAAAAAGATATTAACTGAGATGGCTTGCAACCGAGGCGCTACCGTCTCATTCAATAAAGAGATATTACACAATCTGCACCACTTAACGTCCTAAATAAGAGTCGAAATTGCTTAGTACGGCTTTTATGTTACACTGTATGTTTGGTTGGGTTAATAAACATTATTATCATTATATCTTGTACCAAATCCTTCATTTTAAAGGAAAGTTTCGATTTCGGCCCAAAATTGATATTCGGGTGGACACTACTAGTAGTCCAACCGTAGAGTCGTGTAGAGTCTATCTTTAAGTCTATACCTGAAAATGGTTCTAATTCCAAGAGAGCCAGGGTAACCAACTTGCTCACTAAACTCATAAAAACTAAGAATAGCACCTGTCCGTTAAATTGTCTGATTTCCCACCCTAAATCAGAAACTGTGCGGTTCCTAAAACCGAGACCTTTTAGTGGTCCCTGCGGACAAAGGACAAGTCATAGTAGTCCTGAACCAGTTTCAATATATCATACACGTATCAGGTCCTAAAATCTGACTCAACTCTCTCCATCGAGAGACTCTGTAAAAACTTCCTTGATGGTGACAGAATTAGTGATCTGGTGGTTTCCTTAGATGTCGTATCTCTTTTTACCAACATTCCCTTGAAGTTGGTGACTGAAAGATTGTCTACTCAGTGGGATTTGATACAACTTCACACTGAGACTCCCCATGATCTCTTCATCAACTTCTTCATTGAATTTCTGTTTGATTCCTCCACATTCTGCTTTAGGGATGTTTATTATAAACAGAAGTTTGGTACTCCCATAGGCAGCCCACTCAGCCCATTTTTGGCCACTATAGTCATGAACTGGATTCTAGATGTGTACATTTCCAGATTACCGTTCAGTCTACTCTTCATATATAAATATGTTGATGACATCATTTTTTCTGTCCCCTATGACAAGCTCTTTCTTGTTCAGATGGAATTTAATTCTGTTAACCATCATATACAGTTCAACATCGAAACTGAAACAATCAATTGTGTACTTTTTCTGAACACCCAAGTTATTAGAAAGCTTGACCAACGTTAGATTGGTCTTGTTAGATTGGTATACGAAGCCGACTTATTCAGGTCGCTTCATTAATTTCTATTCTTGCCATCCAACGCAGATGAAGATCAACACTCTTAGAGACATGAAGGATATGGTTTATCGTTTAGCGGATGTGGGTTTCCGGGATAAGAACCTAAAGATTTTTACAGATATCTTCTGTAACAATGGTTTAACAATGGTTATCTCCTCTTGACTGGTCGATGACTCATCCTCCTAATGATTCCTTGCCTGCACTTTCATATGTAAAGGTCTCCTACATACTGGGTTTCACAAAAAATTTAATCAGGATCTTCCGAGATTGTCCTCTAAAATTTGCCAAATACACCTGCAGACCGTTGAGGCATATTTTCTCCTCCCTTAAGGAACCGCAACACCTCAGGAGACACCACACCTCGTTCATACCCGCAAACCTGGTTTATAGAGTTGATTGTAAGAGTTGTGATAGCTGTTATAAACAAAAAACATGCAAAAGATTGTGCCACAGAAAAATCAGACGACACTGCTTTGGCAGAATACAATGTAACCACGGGTCATAATTTTGACATTGATTAGGCCATAGTTCTTTGCAAGGAAAAGATCTATGGAATTGTTTCACATTTATAATTTTATTTAATTTTGTTCTATCAAGCAAAATTGTCTTCTTCTTCTTGTGTTGTACACCTGGTGATTTTCTATCCTGAAAGTTTTTCCCGCGTTAAAGGCGCGCTGTTTTTTCGCGCCTTTATCGACGCTGGATCGCAATCCAAAAATCACGACGTTTCGTGTGGTTGTCTTCTTGGAAAAATTAGTGTTGTTTCTACCTTTCGATGCTATTGGGGACTATCAAAAATAACAACATGTATTTTTATACATCTTAACCTCTAAATATAAGTTTAGTTACGGCTTAGTCTGTATATATATATCTTGTTCTAAATCCTTCATTTTAAGGAAAAGTTTTGATTTCGGCCGAAACTATAATTATGGCCGACATCGGTTTCGGTTCAGTTCAAAATTGAGTTTTGGTTGAACACTACTAATAATAGTATTGAAACTTGACATTTTTTATATCAAATCCTTTCATATAGTTACGAAAATTGAATTTGAATAAGTAAGTATTAACTTAGAAAAATTTTCTCCTAATTTTCGTCGAAATGACCACAACCAACATGTTAGAATGTGTACGATTAAAGACTATCTCTTAATGTGGTAACTTAGGTCATAGCAGTCGAGACGCTATCACTTTATTCGTTAGCGACGCGCATGCTTTAATACAATGGATGAATTAAGATCTTCTCCTATGACTACCCATGAAGTTCTATTCGGTCTTACATCACTTTATTTAATGTACAAAGGAAGCAGCTTTGACTAAACTGAGAACATGCTCTTCACTCGAGCTGATTCATGATAACCTTAGAGAATACCTCGAAAAACTCAAGATATGAACTCTAAATCACTTGATTGAAATTAAGATTGAGCTTATTCCGACAGAATGCAATTTTGACCAGCCGTATAAAATTAGATTCAGAAACAGGAATGATTGCTTTGTCCAATGTGGGTCTCAATTACAACGAGAGTACGCATCAGTGCATCAACTCCGCATTAAATTGTCACTCAACTTGGACCCAAGTATTTTGCCGTCAGAAGTTCTTGTTATAAACTTCTATATCGCTTTGAATCTACAGAGCGGATAGGAAAATTCATTCATTAATATTTTCATAGAAACTGTCTAGCTATGCATTAAGAAGAGAGCGTACAAGCAATCTGAGAGAACTCCGTGGGAACATCTATAGTTCCTACTATTGTGATCTATGGTGGGTACTAGCTCACATCAAAATGTTATGCTGCAGGAAAGAAGATTTAAAGAGACCTACAGATTTCCTGCCTCTGACATTTGATATGTTCGGCATTTCATAGTCGAGGATTAAACTTATCGATTTTGCAACGACAAGTCAGAAACAACTGAACATATACTGGTAATTACATTACCACCCAAGACATACAATTTTCAGTAAAGCTCTTGTCACACCCACCGACATAAAGGAATAAGTCCTAGAGCACTATTAAGGTTCATTAAGGACATTTACCCCTAAACATTTGAAGGACTCAAATTGCAATAGACCTTATAGTTCGCGGTGACGATCTATCTCCTCTCAGTCCGGCAATAATGATAAATAATGAATAAATCTCATTCGTCAAAAAATTATTAGTTAATCTACTACAATACACACCATTGAAGAGAGGTGCTATAAAATTTGCTCTTAATAGTAGTCAAGTGTGATGTTAGGACCGAGTATATGCCAAGGTCATTTATAGTCGAGGTATTACAATCTCGTTCATTAAAGAGTTCGTTTAACACTGAATTTAGGGCACATCACCTCGTTTGTTTGTGTACAGATGTAATACCAACATTAATTCAGCCTTGGTGTATTTAATGCGATAACTCTGTTGGCGATAATCGTTTTCCAGCGAGTTGTAATCGTTGCATGTGTTCAAAGGTAAATTGGAACATTTTGTCATTCACACGATTTTCAATGAACTATTTTAAAATACAATTTTTGAAGTAACTCGTTTAAACTTAACTTTGTCTGGTGATGATTTTAAATAGTGATGACAGTGTCTGTTTGATTAATACAATTGATATGTTTTAGAAGAATAAATTTCCAGTTGAATTCCTCTCTTTTATCGAAGACGACCGCTTTTAGTGAAAATCAGTCATCCACGAAACGAGGGTCTCCGGTGGTCCGGTTATCTGAGAGTTACACAATTAATAGTGGCCGCAACAGTTTCGCAACACAGCGGAGAGATACTTTTCGTTGGACACTTGTCCCCGGCCATTAAGTGATAAGCAGTTGTTTGCTCTAGTAATTTACCCTTCGGGTTTACTCTCGAGGATGGGGAGTCCCATCGTTTCCAGGAATTAAATCACCTGAACGCGTCCGAGTATTTACTTTGAAATAGTACTATTAGTAAAGTTTGTTTGTCTTCTTTTTTGTTGGCCTCCTTTTAGTTCTGAAATATAGGAAAGAACCTCGTCTAATGTTTGAATAGACTTCGGGGGTAGTTGTTAACAAGTTGTTATAGAACCAACGGATTATCGATCCCATAAAGGGACCAACATAAATAGACGACTGGACGCATAGTTTACGCGTGAAGGGGTTTCGTCGCGTTACGTAAACAGAGTGGGAAACTTGTACGAGAGCCATCATCAGCCCCTATACGATCTAAACCGTGGTTAATATTGACGCTGATGTATCGGATAGTCTAAGCTCAAGCTTGATTTCGAAATCTACGACCCAACATCTAAATGTAAACGTTTTGTATCAAAGCGAATGATTATTTTTAGATCAGAAATTGTTATTAAACCCGAACCAAAGTTTCCAAAACGGCCAATCGGGTACAGATGGTGCCCCCAATAAGCATTTTACGCGCGTCGCTTTTAATATACAGTAACGGTCGAGATGGCACCAGCAGACGCTTAAATATTTTACGGTGACAGAATACGTTCCTGATAAAACCACGAAAACTTCTCAACCCAACGCTTTTCCCCATTTTCATCCCCAATTTTATGATAGGTAACAAAACTCTTGATACGTTTTTCTTATATTAAATAAAAAATTATCATATTAAGCATTTCATTTTTTTTATTTTATTTTTGACTTGCGTTTTAAGTGAAAATAAAATGACATCGTACGATTTAATACCGACCTGTACCGTCCAGATAATAGATAGCGGCTTAATTACGCCCTCGACTCCGATATCAATCAATCAATCGACAAGCGAAGCTTCCGGTATCCGGGCTAATGATTAAACCAATTAACGAGACGCCATGCTCCGGTTTCAGATGCCCCGATTTGCAGACAAGACCGCATTGTGGTCCTCGGAGCCTCGAGAGGAGAAAACATTGACGTCGTCTGCGAGATCGAAGCGGATCCCCCTGCAAAAACCTACAGGTGGAAGTTCAACAACTCCGGGGAAACGCTCGATGTCGACGCCGAAAGATTTGCGAAAACAAGCAACGGATCTATGAGTATATTACGATATACGCCAGTCCATGAAATGGATTATGGACTGTTATCTTGTTGGGCTTCCAATTCGGTTGGACATCAAATAAATCCTTGTGTTTTTCAAGTCGTAGCAGCAGGTAAATAAAATTTTATATATATACAGGTGTCTCTCGTAACTTTCAATTTTTACTAAACATACTAAGTTTATGATCTAATAAATAATTTAAAAAAAAATAAATCTTAAAAACATCAATATCATCGTAATCGTTATAAAAATGCTTTCATTTGGTACCCAACAACCCATATTTTAAATTAAATAACTCAATCCAATCAAATCAAAGACATTGACATCTTGGATTTAATCCAAGAACTTATTTTTGTTGTCAATTTTGAAAGCATTTCAGATGGAAAACTTAACGCGTTTAACCCTTACCAACAAAATATCAAACTTAAAAAAGTTTGTTTGCGTCACCCTGTATATACAAATTTCGTTTTTAATAAAACGAATTAAAAATAATTGTATCAATTTAAAACGTTATCATCGATTAACGAATTCGTTGTAAAGGGCATTTACGAAGAGTACTTACACAAAATTGTCGGGGAAATCGTTTCCAATTAATATCCGGAATTAAAATGCCGCCGTTGATTAAATTAATTGATAATCATAATTCGCATTTCGAGGGAAGATAATCCGGCATTAAATGGTTGCCATATTTAATCATTTAAAAGCGACGGCTTTAATTTAATGCGACAACGCAACACGCCGCCGTTATGTCATATAAATAACATTTTGGATGGGATAAAAATGTCGATCAACCGAGCACGGTACCTAATAAAACAATATTTACCATTTTATTACGAATTATTATTATTAATAATAACGAATTGTGGTTATCCGAAATTTATAGATATAAAATGGATTAAAAAAAAATGTTTTGAATAAATAACTAGTTGATAAAAAAAACATTCGCGGTTTCATATCGCTCGTCATGAAAGTAGCTTTCATATCCGGTTGCATAATCTTCTCGTACCGTGTAACGTAACACTTAATTCAACATTTAGTAGATATCACGAGATGCAATTTTTCTTTCCGGCGTACTCAGTAACAATTAGATTAACAAAATTACGAGCTCGCCGTCATACTGGGGCTTTAAAACTCGCGTGTGTCCCTAAGCCACTTCGTAAATGTGTAATACTTTAATTTTAATGCTTCTAATCTCATCTTACATGAATTTGTAGTAAACGTACCATGTTTAGTTATAAAATTATGCGAAGTATGACCCATTTTAATAGAAAGTTAACCGATTTTGACGAACAACGTCTCAGTTTGAAGTCCCAAAAGTCATCGTACACCAATGGTTTTTGCATGATTTCTAAAATAAACTTTTAAACAGGAAACAACAAAATGATTAAATAAATTATGTAATATGAATTTTATTTTTCTCCTTAGTACCAATGTTATGAGGTTCATCTCTGGTTATCGATTTGATTAGTCGTGCCGTCGAATCTGTGCAGTGCTAAATCACCTTGATAGGTGCTTACAAATAAGGGGCAAGCGTGACCCACCGTGAGTGGGCATCAATTTGTGTACCACTCACGTGAAAATGCGTGATCGTGAGCAACTTTGGTATTCACGTACCAAAGCGTGACCCGATTGATTCACGATATCGAATTTCAGCTCGGCATTAAGGAAAAATACAAAAACGCGATATTTAACAATGTAAATATTATGTGTGAAAATACAATAATTTATTTAAAATTTGTGTTTCTCAAATATATACAATAATTAGTACTATAACTGTTTTAAGTATTTTTTTGTTTTTTATGCGTAAAATAAATATCTGCATAAAAACAAAAAAGAAGTAGAAAAAAGGCTCTTGTAGTTAATTCGTTACAAGGGCTTATCATGATTTATATGTACATGATTTATATGCATATCAAGGTACATGATTTGTGATAAACCGTGATTTTTCCCAGTGGTAATTTGTCTTCTTAATCTCACGATTCAAAAACCATGAGAAATATCGGCAATATATCATACAATTTCAAACCACATCGATTTAGTTGGAATTTAGGAAGTTGTTAAAGAGATCGTGTAAATATCGATTGTGAATCATATATTACGAATGAGTTGGGTAGTTTATCACATGTTACAATGAGTCTTAACATTGTTGCCAGATCTGGTGAAATTTCACCATATTTGATGATTTTTTCGTGATTTAGTGAAATGGTGAAAACTTTGGAGAAATTACTCATTCCGGATGACTTTTGAAAGTTTCATTTTTTAATTCAAATTTCAAATAAAGTGTCGGATAAATAAAAATATATCTGCTAACTTATTGGTAGCATGAGCTATTTGTCTCCAAAATTCTGTTCATCAATTTGAAGTTTGCCAACTTGTTGACAGCATGAGCTATTACAGTTCCAAACAACTATACGTTATCTTAAAGACTGCCATTTATTGGCAGCATGAGTTGCTTTTTCTCCAAAATCCTGCTCATCATATCGAATTCTGCCAACTTGTTGGCAGCATGAGCCAACATTATACATTATCCAATGTCCAATGATACATTACCCAATGGCATGCTCATCAGTTGGAATGAACCCGATTTGTTTTCTAATTTTAAGACGCCATAGAGAATAAGTAGAGAGGGTAATCGTATCGTCTTGTTACATATTGTTAAAAGTTAATATTTGCAATAAATAGAGGATTATGTTTCAAAAACTGGCAGCACTGGTTATACATATTAACAAAAATTGCTGTTAATAAATAGAAAATAAAATGTTTATTTATTTCTGTTGTAAATCGATACATTTCTTAAATGAATAAATGAATAAAGGAATATTTGAAAATAGTTGGTGAAAATCTGGTGACTTTTCCTAAGACATAATTAATTAATCATCTCATAGAGTGTGAGTCACGTGAGTTGACCTTACCCACGAGTGAATTACGTGATTCATGTATGATATTTACGTGAGTGGTGTGCGTGATCCGCGTATGTATAGATCGTGAGCGGGCATAAAAAGTCACTCACGCGCACATCTCTAATCGCTTCCTTCGTTATGTAACCGTCTACCCCCAACAGGGTCTATGAGACATACTATACGAGTATAAATCTTCCATTACAGTCAGATAACTTTAGGAAAATAAGGCCCAGTTTATTCATCTTTAGTTAAATATAACTATTGGATATTTACCATAGTTACTGGTCATATAGCCAATCATGGCAAGTGAAATTACAGTAACCATGGAAAATATCCAGTAGCTAAATTTAACCAAAGATGAATAAACCGGCCCTAAAAGAGAAGATAGATTAATTAGTTTTAAGATAGTCATTTTTTTATTATTGAGGTAAAAAGTAGATTTTTCTTTCCAAGAGAAAATGATAACAATTTCTACATTATCTCATCGGGGTATCTATGAATATTTACGGTTGTTTTCGATGATCTGTCGACTTGACTTTAATAAAAATGAATATTTAATAGGCACAAAATCACTTCAGAATTAAATAAGTTATGGAAATCGTTCACAGTGTTGTCACTTACATTGAAATATCCGGACAGGGGACCGACAATATCAGAAATTTACCTACCTCTCGCGATAATTTATCACTGCACAAATTCGGCTGTACAACTATAGTGAATGTAGTGAAGAATGTAGCTGTGATATCACAATTAGTTTTTTAAATACCATTTTTTTTTTATTGAATTACATCAACATTAATATTTGAACCGGGTTGGATTCAAAAAATCATAACGTCAAAATTTGTGGGTTTGAAGAAATGATCTTTGACTGATTGAAATCAACATAAATGTAGTTTAATTTGATCTTATTCAATTATGATATCTCAATTTGTTTTTGAGACCCTATTTTTTAAATTTATCTACCGCTCGCGATGATTTATCACTGCACAAATTCGACGGTACGACTATAATGAGTGTAGTGAAGAATGTAGCTGTGATATCACAATTAGTTTTTTGAATACCATTTCTTTAAAATTTAATTACATCAACATTAATATTTGTACCGAGTTACATACAAAAAATCACAACGTCAAAATTTGTGGGTTTGAAGAAATGATCTTTAACTGATTGAAATCAACATAAATGTAGTTTAATTTGATTCTTATTTCATTGTGATATCTCAATTTGTTTTTGAGACCCCATTTTTTAAATTTGAGTTATTTTTCCTTAACACTGATAATTAAATTTGTTCAAAGTTGTAATCAAAAAATCGTGACGTCAAAATTTGAAGATTTGAAGAGATGATCAAAGCATTAAAAACTAATTAAATTTGCTTTAATTTGCTTCTAAGTTCATGGTGATGTTTCAATTCATAAATTCGTTATTGAGATATGATTTTATTAAATTGAGTTGCTTTTTCTTAGCATCAATAAATAGGTGTAGGCAGAATTGTATTAAAAAAATGTAATTTCCAAAGTTGAAATAAATGTAGTACAAATTTAATGCAATTTTGTTTACTTATTTAGCTATTTGACTTATAGAACAAATTTTATGCCACTTTCTCTAACGCCACTTTCTACACCTCTTTCCATTCTTTAGAATGGCATGGCCTTTATTCAGTGCCGTCCTCAATTTTAAGGTTAACAAGGCTACAACCCTAGGGTGCCAACTCTTAGGGGGTGTCTGTGTCTCCATACCCAGTCCCCTCTGAGGTGCGGATCTTTTTCTTAATTTTATTTTTGGGGGCCGAATATGAGTTGGATTGGATTGGGTTAAGTTTTGTGATAATTTCTTATCAAATATAATATACTTAGTTATTCTCTTCTGTATTGGCCGATGTTGGAGGACGTCAAAGTATTGTCAAATTTCTAAACAAATAACACTGTAGAAGTGAGTTTGTAAATATGATCATGTTGGCCATTTTTACTAATGATTGCGCAAGTGAAGAACGATCTTTAGATTGAACGAGACAAAAAACTCGAAATCAACTAGCGAATCAAAATTTGTGAGAAAATACAAATGACTCAAATGGTTCATCGTTTTAACCATACTGAGTGATGATAAGCTTTTTCTGATCTGGGTTCCAAGTCACTTTGGAGTTGCTGTCAATGATACGGCGGTTGTGTTAGTACGTGAAAGCAACGCTAATGTATTTGTGGGGTCAGAGGCAGCAGTTTATATAATATTTGTGATGGCGAAAAAGAAAAATTCTGCAGTCAACTGATTTATCTTTAGAGCGTCAATGGTATATCTAAAACATTCTCCGTAGCTTCATAGGCGGTATTTTTTGGAAATAAGTGTTGGTGCCGAACAAACTGAATTGTATCAAACGACGAATGATGGTTCTCAAAAATATAATGAAAAATGATTATGTATCTAGCGCCTATGGTTAAGCTGCCTTTAGTGCTAGAAAGAATTGGGTTTTTGTGAATCGGGTATTTTGTTCGGATTGGCTAATGGCGACCACGTGACGCCTCTGAATCATGCCCTGAATCAAAACGAAATAGCCGATACACAAATACCCAATTCTCCCTCGCACTAAAGGCAGCTTTAGTTTGCAATAAAATTGACTTGTGACAGTAGTGTGTAAAGTTTTGCAAGCCGTATCTAGTCTTTAATTGGTATTATTTGAACTTTTGACGTGAACCTTTTGTATACCAACAGTGTTTGATATCTTGGAAGCAAAACCATTTTTTTTTCTTTCTTAAAAATCTAATTAACAGTCTTTTACAAAAAAAGTCTTCTTCAAAATTTTTCATTTTGTCCAATAAACAACATTTTCTGTCAGAAGATTTTCTGTCTTCTAGAAGCCGTATCAAGACTTTTGGAATCATTTCAAGTCTTCCAGAAGCAGTATTAAGCCTTTTGCAAGCATTTCAAGTCTTAGATACAATATCTATATATTAGATTGTAGAAACATTCCAAGTCTTCCAGAGGCAATGTTAAGTCTTCTGGAAGTATTGCAAGTTTTCTAGAAGCAATATCTGTAGCATTGTAAGTTTTTTGGAAACATTTTAAGTCTTCTGGAAAAATAACTAATGCTTCTAGAAACAGTATTAATTCTTTCAGGGACAGTATCAAATCTTTTGGAAGCAGGTCAAGCCTTCTGAGAGCATTTCACGTCTTGTAATGTATTAAAAAATGTGAAATCTTTTCTTTTTTTGTTTAACGTGTTCTGGAAGCAGTTCAAATTTTCTCCAAGCAATATTAAGTCTTCTGGAAGCAGTATTAAGTCTACTACAAGCAGTATCAAGTTTTCTGAAAGCATTTCCAGTCTTTTAAAAGCAATATCAAGTCTTCTAGAGGCAGTAACGAGTCTTCTGGAAGCAATATCAGGTCTTCTGAAAACATTTCAAAGCTTCTGGAAGCTGTATCAAGTCTTGTGGAAAGTTTTGTTGGAAGCAGCATAAATCGTCGAAAGGTGAAGTTTAGAAATGTAGTTGATCCAGGAACGCTTTTTAAAAATACAAAAAATAGCTTGATGTTGTCAAACATATATTTTTTTGGGTTTAGAACACATTTTCAGATTTTTTATCTCACTATGTATTTTGTATTCTAACAAATAATTTCTGTTGGTTTCGTGTTTATACGTACTCATCTTTCTATTATCTTTTTAGGAATCATTTAAGTAAGGTATAATTTTTGGGTTTCATTCTGTAAAAGAGCGTCTCAAAATTACACTGAATTGGTAAAAAAGTGGAAACATTTTTTTTCACACATAAGCTCCCTATTCATAGACCAGGTCACATATGGTAATAAATTATATAGTACAGATAATAGAAAGTCCATTTAAATAATTTTGTTTCTCATTTTTATTTCTTAAATTTTTTATCTGACACGGCAGAATATTGTTTACTAAAAGTTTTGAAAATTTTGACACGTCCAGTTCAAAAGGTTCGCCATCACTGTTTTATGTCATTAGAACCAACTCTAGATCTAGAACTAGAAACATTCGAGTTTAGCCGTACATCTCTTAAGACGGCTAAACCCGAATGATTCTAGTTCAAGGTTCAGTGTTAGTTGTACTTTTATATCATTAGAACTAAGTCTGGATCTAGACTTGTAGGGAAATATATAAGGTTGGGTTGGGTTGGGTTTAGCCGAACATCTGAAGAAATTTTTTTTAATGAAGGCAGCCTCAATGAATAGTTTCTGAAATAAAGTACTTTACAAACTGATTTGGATCCGAATATCCGATATTCTTAGGACGGCACTGCCCTTATTTATATGATAAATTGAGTGCAACGATTACTGGTAAGTTAAATCATGGGGTATGGCGTAAAGGTATGGGGTTGCAATACTCATTACTATAATACAGAATGTACGATGACTTTTGGAACGTACTATATTTTGGGCTATCTTCACATATCCATAAAAATAATTCTTGTAACAAATTAAAGGTTGAAGCATTACAGCTTTGATTATATATAGTTTTATATATATTAAATGGTTATAGTATTAAAAAGATTTTACCAACATACAATTAACCAAAACAGGTGTTTTTAAGATTTTCTGTAAATCACAAAGATAAAAATCAAAAAGTTCTGTAAGACTTATTTTTTAAGATAGAGATATTATTTTTGTAGCAAATTAAAGCTTTCTTCTTTACGAAAACATTAAAGTTAACAGTGCAAATTTGAGTTAAACCTAGAACTTAATATTCATATTTTTCAAAATACTTTGTATAACTGTGTTTCTAAAACAATTCCAACTCAACATTACAATAGTTCCAAACCACTTTACACATCCCGCATATCCCAAGCGTCTTATGTTCCCTTATTCAAACCTAGTGCTCCCCACGAAACTAAATGCCAAACCCAAACTATGCGTTCAAACTAACTTTGTAACCTAATCGCATCGCTTCCCCTTTAAAAGGTAAACCGTTTCCGGTACGCAATTGTTCACTGTCCAACCAAACGAGCAGCTCCGTGGAAGTGCTGTGTCTTCCCGGTTTCGACGGAGGCCTCACGCAACATTTCCTACTTGAATTATACTCGACGAATTCCGCCGTACCACGATACAACATGACTTCGACGAAAGAACCGTACTTTTTGCTGGATAATTTGGAGCCAGATGTCACCTTTAGAATCGCGGTGTTTGCAATCAACGCTAAAGGACGCAGCAACGGGGTCATCTTGGAAGAAGTCACTTTTCGGGACGCCGAGAAACGAACAGGTAGGTGACGTTTCTTGTAGTTATGAACAAGTTTCAGTTCTGTATGCATTTCCGAGCTCGTCACGACGACGTCGACTTTTAGGGTTTCTAAAACGGGTTGGGTACGTGCATATTTTCATACATCAAAGGGAGTCGTGAAATGTGCACTTCCTGCAACGAGGATTCTATTACGTTTAAACTCGAGTTACAAAAAGGAAATTGTTAACGACAAAAATACATTATTATAAATTAACTTCAATACGTATAGTTGTATAATTTAAGAAAGAACGGTGAAAAGGGCACAGAAAATTTACCACTATAAATCATACAGAGAGTAGAAATTTGTCGTGTAATTACTTTGCGTTATCTTAAACGCGCCTCCTGCTGCAGAAGCTCTAGCGGCGACCGTTGTAATTATACAAAGTGATTCTGGAGAGTCGCGCAAAGCTCTTCTCCAACATTTTCTGCGCATTTCCTTTTAATTTTCTCTCCCTCTCGTCATATCATCATCAACACATCCATCATATCGATATTAAGAGGATAACGTAAATTGATTAACTCCATTTTTTTCTTATTCACTTGAAATTTGTTCCGATCATCGCTGGGGTTTAACCCAAACGAGTTTTTGCCGCGTTTACTTTGAATTTCTTTTCGATTCGAATCGTTTCAATCCCCGGCCCGGTGTTTTGCTTGACTTTTTTTTGATTATTTTGTTACGATATCACCCACAGTGCAAATTGGAGCGATTCAGTATGGTGTGTGCGGTCGGATCGAAGGAGCAGCAACGCTTACCTCCTTCTTTTCGAGAACATCGTCGTCGCCACAAAAGAAACGTTCGAAGTGTA
This sequence comes from Onthophagus sagittarius, assembly GCA_036711965.1. NCBI lineage: Eukaryota > Metazoa > Arthropoda > Insecta > Coleoptera > Scarabaeidae > Onthophagus > Onthophagus sagittarius. The sequence continues at coordinate 59,605,202 of JASERS010000002.1, read as the reverse complement.
GGCGACGATCACAACCCACTTCGGGAAATTACACCAATTGAAGACGGCGTCTTCGCCTCCTTTACTCGCGAAGGGCGACAATATTTACGCTGATGTCGCAGTTCTTTAATAGCGACCGCGTTAGTTGGGAACCATTCACAAAGGAGAGCCTTGTAACGTTCATTTTGTCTAATGAAGCATACTTAATTAAAAAAAAGTTAGTTTTATACACCAAACTGAAAAAAAATAGTGACACTAAAGTTTTCAGATTGGAAGAAATGGTCTTTTATATAATGTCCACTATATTAGGCTGATATCTCAATTGGTTTTCGAGATACAATTTCTTGAAACTAACTACTTTTTCCAATATCAATTAATTTGTTTGTACAGAGGATTATTTATAAAATCATTTCGGCTAAATTTGAGGATTTGAAGAAATAATCTGTGACATTGGAAAACCCAATTAAATTTAATTTAGTTTGCCCCTTTTATCACGGTGATATCTCGTTTTTGAAATACATTTGTTTAAGTTGAGTTCATTTACTCTCAGCATTAATAATTATATTTCAACAAACTTTTTCTTTCCATCCTGATTTTAAAATAAAATACCCTTTTTTGTAAAAATATCCTCCGAATTTATATCGAATTAATTACATACTTTATGTACATACTATATACAGGGTGTTTCGGTGACTCGGGGCACAAATTAAACCACGTATACTAGAGTGAAAATGATGATGATTGGTGTAAAAATTTTTGGTCTAAACCAATAAATGGCGGAGTTATAGGTATCAAAGTCAAGAAATTTTAACTGATTTTTCTAAATATTTTCAATACTGTTAAAGGTAGAGCGCTGAAATTTGGTATAGTGTAAACCGATATCAATTAGAATCATTAGATAGTTTGTGAGTTAAATTGATCTACAGGAACAATGTTATACAGGCTGTTCCTAAAATTTATATGCTCAGAACTATTCTATTCGCTCGTAAACCTACGCTTATTTTTGCACCTTCCAATAGAAAATTTATTTTAGAAACTTTTATTACTATTACGAAATTTAGATAAAATTTACCGTTTTTGAGTTAAATCAAAAATTGTTGGATCCCGACAATAATGGTAATAAAAAACTCTAAGTCGGCCATGACAATTGTACGACAAATTAAGCCATCAACTCACTATCAATCATTTAACAATTAATCAGTTGAACAAAACTTTAAATTTCACCGTTTTTGAGTTGAATGAAAAAGTTTTAGACCGGGGCAAGAATTACAGTAAAAAGAGCTTCTAAAAGCCGATGATACATGGAATCCGAAGTTTTTATACAAACGATTAATTGTTAAATGATTGTTAGCGAGTTGGTAACCCAATTCGTCGGTCAATTGTCATGGCTTAGATTTTTTTACTGTTGTTATTGTCGAAGTCCAACATTTTTGGATTTAACTTACAACGGTGAATTTCACCTAAATTTCGTAAAAGTCATAAAAGTTTCTAAAGTAAATTTTCTATTGGAAAGTGCAAAAATAAATGTAAGTTTATAAGCGAATAAAACAGTTCTGTGCATATAAATTTTGGGAACACCCTGTATAGTATGGTTCCCGTCGATCGATTTAACTCGCACCCTTACTAATGATTTCACTTCTTTTACACTTCGTTTACACTGTACCAAATTTCAGCGCTCTACCTTTAACAGTATTGAAAATATTTAAAAAAATCGGTTAAAAATTCTTGACTTTAATGACCTATAACTTCGCCATTTATTGATTTAGAACAAAAATTTTTACATGAATCAACATCATTTTTACTCTAGTATATATGGTTTACTTTGTGCCCCAAATCACCGAAACACCCTGTATATATGGTTAAGATACCAAGTCTTTTATAAAATGACGTTTACACTCAAATAGTTGAGGTTGCTTGCGATTTAGATGAGGCGATTTAAATACAACGTTTAAATAACGATTTGGTCAATTTTCATTTTCCAAATCAGGTTGGTTCTGAAAGAGTAACTAGATCTGATAATTTTTTTTTAGTTACTTAATCTTTTTTAGAAGATTAAAGATAACGAAATAAGTAAATAAATGAATTAGATAGTGAGATGAACCCAGCAGATTTAGTTTCTCTTTCAATACCAACCTAATTTTCCCCAGCTATACTCATAACATAACATTGGAAGGTGACACTACAGGAGGAGAATTGGAAGCAACATTCGCTCTAGAATCGGTGTTTCGTTACGAATTATCAATTTTTCCACTCAGACCTTTTTTCTTTTGAAGACACCAAGTCATCAAATAAAGTTAATCATATATATACTTTGGAAAGCACATGCACCTAGTGCTTCTCTGACGTCCGAACTTTTTTTTAATTAACTTTTTCAACACTCAGCACTCATAAGTATTTTCAAAAACCGGCTCCTATGGTCTTCATGTCTTTATGTAGAGAATTGCCTGCAACATAATGCTGATTTCGTTTGATTGTTGAATGGACAATGGAATGGCGTAATCAGGTTCCTCTTCTTCATCTGATTATCTCAACATATTTCTCTAGTTTTTTGCTAATAAATTACAAGAATTGATAAACATTGGAATGAAAGAACTCAGCATTTTTAAAAGAAGCCTTTCATTGTTTTGGAAATATCGTCTTGTTTTACAGATAGAACGATAAATCTGTTAATTCCGAGTTTGCGAATCTTTTACCAAATTGGAGTGCAAGGACCACAATGCAAATTTTACATTTTCTAATTTTATTCGGATTACAAGGGTATGCAGATTTATTGTATATTCTTTGTTATAATTCTTCTGAAGTTTTGAGAATATTTCGGTTTCACATAAATTCCAATTATTGACGAGCTTCCGAAGGATGATTAAATAAAAATATATTTACATCCATTTAAAGTGCAAAATTTGGGCTCATGATAATATCTGAACTACTTTTTGAGATATGAGATTTTAAACTTTACTTACTTTCAATACATACACTATTTCCATTATTACGCAGAAGATAAGACATAGATAGATTTTTGTGTAGGACTTTAATTATTTTGTTTTAAACAAACAAAACTTGTATTAACATATGCTTTAAACTAAAAAACAGTAGACCTATTTCTGTTCCTGATTGAGATTTGCTCAATTAGATAATATAATGAAATAAATATCCAGAAGTCTTACCGATTATTAGAAACTTCTGCGCAGGGGAATCTCCTCTTCCTATAAGAAATAGAGGAAAATGATGTCAGTGTCTGAGGCTTGTTTTTTATCAAAAACTTAATGGTGAAAACCGCATATCAATATATCTTACGATTTCCGAAATACAAGGTGTTTGTTAAAGAAGTGCATTTTTGAAAACTTTCTTCTTTCAGAATTTTCTTTTCTGTGAAAATATTTCCAAAGCAACTTTTTATATGAAATCCGATAGAATAAGTTAACTTTCCGTCAAAACTATATTTTAGTACTTATTGACATAAAAATGTCAATAAGCTGTTATCCTCCTTAGGGGAGCCGAAGTCGCCCATGGTTCATGTATTAAAGTACCCTTAAAATTCACTAAAAACCCAAACTTTAAGGGATTTTTTTATTTTAAATTAAAACTGGTCTAACTAGACCAACCATTAATATATTCTCTATTTACTAGGCAACAAAACAAACAACAATTACAAAGCAGACAACAAATATTTACACCAATCCAGTTCAATGACTTCACTTAGTGGTTTCTTATATTATACACAATGTTACTCGCAAACTACTCTGCTATTTCACTTTACTCTACACTAGCTCATAAGATTTAATTCTTCTTAATCTTCGATATAGTTGGTGATTATCTAGCAATTGAAGCACTTCCACATTACATGTTAATGTAGTCGATCTTCATGCTTTTTAGCGTACCGATATACACAGATCTCTGTCTATATCGTCGTTCCTTACGTACCATGGGGCGTTTACCAGGGCACCTAATACATTACTTTGGACTGTTTGTATTATTTTGATATGAGTATCCTTCGCACATCCCCAGATTTGTATACCATATAACCATGTGGGTTTTAAGACCTGATTGTACACTGCAGTCTTGTTATATAATGACAAGTTCGAGTGTCGTCCTAATAGCCATTTATATGATCGAAACCTTATCTTCATTTCTTGCTTCTTCTTTTTAACATGAACCTTCCATCTTAACTTGGCGTCAAGTGTCATGTAAAATTGATATGTGTCGATTTTGATTCATTCAACTTTATGTTCCACGTTTTGATCCATTCGTTTATATTATCGCTAGCCGTTTGCCGTGCTTGACTAGAAGTTGTCACGTTTGGTCCCACTGCAAGCAGCGCTGTGTCATCCGCGAACGTAGCTAATGTGATCTCCTGTAGGTCTGGTATGTCGCTTGTGTACAAGACATATAGTATTGGCCCAAGAACACTGCCCTGAGGTATTTCTGCTTGAACTTCCTTTAGGTCTGAGTATGCATCCTCTTGTTTAACTCTAAATAGCCTGTTGGTTATATACGATGATAAGATTTCTACATATTGCTATGGCAAGAATTTGTTCCACTTATAAATCAGTCCTTCGTGCCAAACTTTATCAAATGCCTGTGCTACGTCTAGGAATAGTGCAGAACTTTAAGGGATAATCCCTTAAAGTTTGTTGCAATCATACAGATACAACTTTAAAACTTACATATGCAGATTTTGAAATAGTAATCATATCAAGTATAATGTATTATTTATATTATTATTATACCTATTCATTTTCATCTATAATAAAATGCAGTTAGAGTGAGATACAGAATCAATAGCTATGAATTTGCACGCAAAATAATAAACATCTGTGTTGTGGGTTTTCTAAAAAGATTTTACTCACATAGTCTAGACTGCCAAAGTACTGCTGCAATTTATAATTATGTAAAACTAAAATTTCAGAAAATAATTCACTCTAATTCCTGTGCTAATTTCGAAAACTTGAAATATTTTTGAACGTTTCTAATATATAATAGTAAAAGGTTAAAGAATTTCTTAAAAATTCGTTCGTTCAATTTGGTTTCATGTCCCGTAGTTGCGATTTATTGCAGTTTGTCTATTTATGTATCTGTGATAATATTTAAGACAGGTGAGAACATATTTTAAGTGAAGTGGTGATATCAGTTTCCCGAAATATTGATTCTGTTGGATATACAAGTTATTTCTTATAAATCATCTTTAAAATGGTTTTCTACGCTATTCTTAACATATTTAAAGTCGTATCATACTTCATTCCCCAAACATTAATTGCGTAATCAACAACAGACTGTATTATCGCATTGAAAATTGTTCATAAAAGTTTTCTACATGCAATATTTCTCAGTAGATAGAACTTTGGAATAAATATTTTGATTCTGGAGGTAACTTCAGTAATGTGTTCCTTTCATTTTAGATATCTATTCAAGATAAGGCCTAAATATTTAATTTTGTTCACATTTTCAATTGTTTGGGATTTACAACAATTCTGAATTGAGCTATTACTGCAATTGATTTCATGGCTCATCAAGGCTATTGGTTTTTTTAATTGACTTGCTGAAGTATATCCCTAAAACCGTTCTTCCCACGTATCACCTTCAAACAATGTAGCAGTATTGTTTGCATAGGAAATAATTTTGAAGTGAGAGCAAATCGTTCAGGTATATTAAAAATAGAATTGGTGCCAGTAACGTTCCCTGAGGCAATCCTGTTTCAACGTCACAAACAAAACTTTTAGGTTTGTTGATTTGATTGAATTACTTTCTACCCTCAATGATATTTTTAACTATATCATAGGAAACATCTCTAAATCCATATATGTATGTTATGAAGTATACACGATACCAAATGCTTTTTTAAGGTAGATGAAGATTACTAAGTTTTTTATTACTATTAAAGTTTTCTACAACATTGCTCGTTAATGATACCATTGCACTTTCTGTTCGTTTTTTTTATCACATATCGTTTTTAACACTTTTTGCCAAGTTGATAAACTCAATGGACCTAAGTATTCCAAAGCGTTCACAACTGCACCATCTAATTGCTGTTGGGAATTTATTGTTTTTAATTACCTAATCAACACTCACAAATGATATATACGTTAAAAGAAGGTTACTTCTAAGATGTTTATACATTCATTAAAAATGAAATCACCGTAAACGGTCTGTATAAGTCAACATTTCATTTTCAAAAGTAAGACTTCCATCATATTGAAAATTTTATCATTTTTTCGTGATTCTACTAAAACATTTCTATAAATATATCATTAAAAGTTTCATCATTTTCACAAACAAATCATTTTTATGTCAATAACTACTAAAATATAGCTTTGAGGGAAAGTTAACTTATTCTGTCGGATTTCACATAAAAAGTGGCTTTGGAGATGTTTTCACAGAAAGAAAATTTTTCAATAAGAAAAAAGTTATGACGACTTTTCGAAATGCACTATTTTGAAAAACACAGATTAACACAAATTTCTGAAACCTCAAAAGATGAGGAAATGCGATTTCGATATTAAATTTCTTATAAAAATCAAGCCTCAGACATTCCTATCATTTTTCCTCTATCTTTTATAGAAAAAGGAGTTTCCTTTTCAAAGTGTTCGATCTGGTCCACCCTGTACATTTTTTCAATACAGTTAAGAGGTAATGTTTAACTTTACCTCTTAAGGAAGCTTTTTAGTTCTTTGGATGCTATTACACTAATATTAGTTCAACAGTTACATATAATGCCGATCAATATCATCCGCAATAATGAGCAAGTTTTTTCACATTAAGGGGCTTCGATCACGGTCCTAAAGTTTCTGAGGGGCATCGCCGTGTGAGGGGAGGAAGCTCGGAGGACGGACTGGTAGGCTGTATATAAAACTATGAGTCAATTGCATACTATATTTCTATTGAGTAACCCGGTCAAGATAACACGTCATCAGTATTTTAGAGAAACTGTTTTTAAAAAGGATTTTACTCCCGAAGATTGAATTTACGTAAAAGCGTTCAATTTCTTATCAATTAGTGCTTTCATTATAAATGAACAAATTAATAGCTAATAGATATTAAAATGCACTGAAAGACTTAATTTCACTTTGCCATTTATTTGACGTAACAATATGATAACAATGTTGAGTAACTATTTATCAGGCCTAATATTTAAACAACGTAATGAGGGTAAACTTAACATCCTCATTTTAATGTTTTGTGTAATTATACATCCAATTATTATTTTCTCAATTTTTTTTTGAGTTAATGTAAAGAATGAAATACATATTATGGATTTTGATAAAATAGTTATTTATAGAAGTAGAAAAACAAAGTAATGCAAAACAAATATCTACAATTTTATTGTAATCTCATTGATTGATGTGATTCAGGGTTTTCACACTTTCGCGACTAAAAGAAACAAGTCATGGGTTAAGTTGGTATTTTGAAAATCAAAATTAAAGGAAATATAAACAAAATTGCACATGTTAGTAAGCTTAGAAGAAAATGAAAAGGTTCTGTTTGGGGGGCAATTGCCCTTTTGCCTCTATTTGGTCGATGTCCTCCTGTGGAATCTCGTTCCATGCAACCTCTAGATCAGTGTTTATCAACGAGGTCGATGAATGATGCTGAGGGGGTCGATAAAGCTTTAAGGGTCGATAGGGGGTTGATATGGCTTAAAGGGGTCGATAAACCTATAAGGTAGGATTTGTTAATCTATAAAAGTACAGCATCACTTGTTTTGGTTTCTACACTTGGCATTCTGAAAATCCTTACTATCGAAACTTCAGTAACCTGTTTTGTTGTCGTTAATAAAAATGTAATGTATAGGATGTAAGGGCGCAAACCGGAGCCTCTTCTATAAAATTGACTGTATTTAACGTTCTGTTTTCAATGGGGTCGATGCAATAATAAAAAGTCTTACTCGAGGCTCGGGTACTTGTCTTAATCGCCGACCCATCAATACCAAACATGCTTAATCGACGACAAGACCGGTGGCTAATCAGGCCAGGGCATAATCTGCAATCCAACCTGTCTCAGAAACTTTCTTATAATCACAGAGTCCTGCATTATCCTGTTGGAAAGTGGCATTCTGTAATATCTGCATAAAAGGTACTAACACATAATACCAACACAACAATCTGACCTTCGTACAGTATACAATATGTCCCCGGATTGAATTACAAGGAGGAAAAATAGATTTGAATAAATTTGAAAAATAAATAATGTATCGGACATTTTCAAAACACCAAATCGCACAAATTTTATATTTTAACGACAAAAGTTAATTAATCTAAAAAATTTTGCATACGATTTTAACCATGAAAGAACGTTTTTTTTAATACAATGCTATGATACTGGTGAATCATGTTTGTGTATAGTTATACAAAAATATCCGGATATAAGAATATCTCACGTTGGGGATCGCAATCTAATAATTGCAAATATCTCTAAAAATTTGGAGACGTTTTCTGTATTAACCATAAAGAAGCAGAAAAAGAAGCTAAGTGAGGAAGACGTTGCTTCTCTGATAGCATTAATTTTGGTTCAAGACACTTCAAAATTATCACATCGAAAAAGAGCATTACAAACTGAGATTAGTAAATCGCACCTCTACAGAATTTATAAAGAGAACAAAATTAAACCATTTAAACCACAATTTAGGCAGGCTTTGGATGCCGGCGATGATGCCAAACGTTTGAATTCTTGTTTAAAGATTGGGAATGAAATATTAAACATCCAACTTTTCTACAAATAGCATTGTTTCATAGCAGCATTGCCATTATTAGAGCCACGAAAATCAAAGTTTTACTCTATACTTAGACTACAAAGTTTTACACACCACACCAGAAGAAGCCAACATTTCAAAAAAATAAATGTGTGGTGTGCTATAACATATCATGGGGTAATTGGGCTGTATTTCTTAGAAATGTGAATCAACTGAAATACTTGGATATGTTAGAAATTATTTTAGTGAAAAATAATTTAAATTTCATCATTCATATATAATGACCAAATTGTTAAACTTACAATTTCGCGTAAAATAGAATGGTCGAAATGGTCCTATTTTATGGCTGTCTCTTTCAGCCATGCACCTAAGGATTTTTACTTCATATGCGTTGCTTCTTCGAGCGGGTCTTTCAGCAGGACAGCTTCTGAAAATACCTTCTTCGGACCACAAAGACCATACTCGGGCAACTGCAGTGTAGTCTCTAGTCAGTCTTCTCTTAAACTCTCGATATAAGGGATAGCCGATAATTCGACGTCCACAAAGTCATTAATATGATCAACATTTTGACGACATCGCACGGGGGTATTACACAGTGTCTAATTGAGAGTTTGTCAATCAATGATTTTGAAATTCATTAATTGCTAGGAAGAAAATATTGAAAGATGTAGATAGCTACGGAGATAACAATGGTACAGGAGACATAACAGTTCAGTTTTTCGTATTTTCGTCATTATTTTACCAGTTTAAAAATTTTAGTGGATGCCGGATTTCATATGAAAGTAAGCATATTTAAACATAAATCATATTTTCTTTATTGATCAATATTAATGCAACAAATGTTTAAATGACAGCTTTATCTCACATTACACCAGTTTGAAAAATATTAGGATTTATAGTTTTGTATTGAAACTGCTCTAAAAAAATCTAATTTTGCTTGACTTGAAGATTATGAAAAACTCTTTCTACTGTGACCACAACTCCATATTGTAGCAAAATTAAACTCATACTTCATTTATTGTTTTATAAACAATGCAGTTATTTTATATAAATAAAGAAGACAAGACACAAAATAAAGTCTCTTGAATAAATTAATATTTTATACCAACGTTAGCACAAACTTCTCATAAAAAAATAGAATTGTTTTGGAACAGGTATTCACAAAACTCTAAAAGAAAAGGTTAGAATTAAAATTTACAGGTAAGGTTGTAAAGAATAGTGAGTTGCAAATGATTTCATATTTTAATAGCCCAAATAATTTTAATGGTTATTATTATATATTTGGTTCACTTTAAATGATTAAATGGTTAAATTATGTTCCCAAATAAATTTAAATGTTTTACATTTTTAAGTAAGTAAGTTTAGTATTTATCCTAGGGCTTTTAAAAAATACGTTCAAAAAACATTTAAGATAATGATAATATGTCAATTGCAAATATTGTTTATATGTGCTATATTATAGTTAAATATTTAATTCTTTTAAATAAAACACGCCTTCAAAAGGGGGTACTTAACTAATACAAAAATTTACGTATAGGTATATTTACAACCCTTCCGTACTTAAGGTCCCATTCATATGTAATTACAACATTAACGTCAATTTTGGGGTTTTCTTATAGACGATAGATGTACTAACCTTCCGACAGAGCTTAAATTTTCATTTTGTCTCTTAAATTCTTGTAATAACGCTTTTAAGAAGGGGTTTGTTTTTAGGTCTGTATTGGGGTAAATATTTGGCGATGTAATAATTTATTACAAAAACGGGCTCTGTCCGAAGAATCTTTGTACCTTTATTATTTGTTGAAAGAATTAAAGTAAATTATCCATTTTTAAAGAAATTAGACCAAAAATTAGAACTACTGTTTTTCCCTATACCTACATACACGGTCGAAGCCCCTTAAGCATTAGATTAGAAATAGAGTTAATTGGAGTAAATAGTGCATCTAGCAGAAATGAGTAACTAATCTTGTTTAAGTTTAGCTTTAGTTTTTAGTCACATTTTAAGTTTGAGTTTTAATGTAGGTTTAGCAATAAACACACGTAACGCTTTATAACATGCATATTTTGCATGTTAAGAGATGCAATAAACACATATTTTTTAAAGAAAAAATAGAACATACTAACGAAAATTTCATCGTTACACACATATTTATCTTGTTTTTTGTTTTAATTACATATTACGATGGACATTGAATCTCGTATTGCTAAATGTTTCAGAAATTTTATTTTCAACTCTTTGTTTGAAACGTAACAACCCTGTTAAAAAGTCATAATGCGAGTTTAAACAAATGAGTTTTATTCACCTAACTGGTTTCAATTAATCTTAAATGTAAACAATGGTACACAACCGCATTGATAGTTGTGGTTTTCTTTTGGAAGCACGGTGAAGTTTGGAAAGGAAAAGGGCGTGTCCGGTAGAACAATTACACAGTTTAGTCTTATCGTGAGTCCATTATGTTCCGGGAAATCCCCCCATTCAATCGTTCTAGATGTCAGAATCACTCCAATACAGGCCGAAGATGGATCGTCCGGGGAAATGCCCAAACCGCCGCGCCCACTCCTAATGCAAATACCTACCAAACCACGACCTCGTCGACGACGACGACGACGACATCGATAAGTCGGCAAAGCGTCCCAACGACGGATATAAACGGTTATCGAAAGGTGATCGGGTAACCGGAAATTCACCAGAAATACGGGCAACAATTTTAATTTCCGCAATGGCAATTTATTTTATTCGATTTTTTGAGATTTTCAAAATATTTTATTCAAATTTTCCATCTATTGATTATTTTTATTATTTTTAAAGTTGTAGTAGCTTCTCTCTAACCTAAATAAATTCGAAACTCTTTTCTAAATCTTCATCGTCCTCATACAGTACAACAAATTAAACTCTTGATACGTTGCAGCTCTTTGCTTTGAAACAATAACATTCTTATTTAGACAGGCAATTAACTAAGGCGGATGACATTTCACAGAGACATTCTATTACGACGTGGTCGAGGCTACGCTTTATTTAAAACTGCCACAAAGGACTCATTTGCGTCATCCTCGTCACCATGAACCAAATAAGAAAATCTTTTCGTTCTAATTTTCTTTTGTTGCCCCGCATTTCTCGTCGCGTACGTGTTTTGAACTCGCAAAAAATTCTTATCAGACATCTTAAATCTGGGCCAACACAAAAAGCCATTTCCACTGACACAACTAAACTAAACGATACATCTCAGTCATGGATAAACGGCTCCTCTTTTGACTCCTACCTGAAGATACAAATGGGTGGTAGTTTTTTTGCAAATCTAATTTGGAATCTTTCTTTTTTATCTATCTATAAAAAGATTAAAGCTAAATGTTTTAGTTCTTATTCAATAAAACAATTAATCTGGTTATGTGTCATGATAAAGCTCATCAAAACGTAAGAATTTACGGCACTGTAAATCATAAAGTGCTTAACAGGTAAAGCTTGCATAGATCTTCTCGAGTTTGGTACCAACTTTAGCTATTACAGGGTACGTTGCGGTGGATTGCATCGCTCTCGGGCGTAGCTAAGAACTTTTCGAAGGACAGTTACGTATCCAAGTACGAGGCGAATAACAAATTTACCCCCGATTTAGTTTTTCTTTTTCGCTGCTACAACTTTAAAAATAATCAATAGATAGAAAATGTAAATAAAATGTTTCATCAGGTTAAAAAAAAAGAATAAAATTCTTTTTTTTTAAATAAGAAGCAATTTAAAGCTCTTAACATTTTGAAGTAATCAATTCTTTGAATACAACCCGGCATGAATTAGAAACTAATTAAGATTACTTTATTTTGATTCATATATCATGGGCATATCTCCATTAGTTTTTGAGATACGGTTTTGTTACGTTTCTTTTCCTCAATATCGATAATTAGGCTTATGGAGTTTTTTTAAAATCTTAATGTCAAAATTTTGAGATTTGAAGAAATGATTTTTAACACATTAAAATCCAATTAAATTTACTTTATTTTTTTTTTAATTTATGGTAACATCTCAATTAGTTTTTGAGATATTGAGTTACTTTTCGCAACATCATTATTATATATTATCATATTATTATACTGCTTCTAGAAGATTTGAAATATTTCCAAAAGAGCATCCAACATCTGCTCCGAACGTTCGTTTAGAGAAAATTTTGATTTTTTCAGACCCAATTCATACTTTTTATTTTTCTTTTATTATTTTCTTTTTGTTGTTTGAGTCTATTCCTACTTCAGTTTTTTCAGTGCCTATATTTCCATTAAACCCCCATTTAGAAAATTCTATACAAGTTAGGAAGCTGTAAGTTCTTGTAGCATCGTTTCTAACATGTCTATTAAGCAGGACATCATGAATTACTCCTTATTACTCCTTATATAAATGCATTGTTTAACAACGCATTATATTATTTCTTGCAAGAACTGGTCTTAATAGATAGATGACATCAACAAAATCATGGAAAGTTGTTTTGAACCGGATGGTGCATTAATATCGATGGATTAACTTGGAATTTGAAAGTACTAAAAACTAAAGAAATTTGCTTTTCATTTCATGGTGATATCTCAAATAGTTTTTGAGATACGATTTTTATAATTTGAGTAACTTTTCGCAACATCAACATTTATGTCGAGTTACATTTAAAGAATCTTAACGTCAAAATTTGAAGATTTGAAGAAATGATCCTCAACACATCAAAACGTCAATTAAATCTGCATTATTTTGCTTCTTATTTCTTGGTGATATCTCAATTAGATTTTGAGATATTTTCCTAAGTTCAGTTGCTTTTTCAAAATATCAATAATTAAGTAAAAATTATTAAACATTAAACACACTTTAAAACATTAAAAACTAATGAAATTTGCTTCAATTTGCTTCTTATTTAATGATGATATCTCACTTAGCTTTTCAGATACGATTTTTTTAAATTGAGTTACTTTTCGCAATATCAACATTTATGCTGGATTGCATTTAAATAATCATAACATCAAAATTTGAAGATTTGAATAAATGATCTTTAACACATTAAAACCCAATTCAATTTGCTTTATTTTGCTTCTTATTAAATGGTAATATGTCAATTAGGTTTTGAGATAATATTTTCCTGAGTTGAGTTGCTTTTTCTAAATATCAATAATTAAGCTTATAGAAAGTTGTTGATAAAAAATCATAACGTCAACAATTGAAGATTTGAAGAAATGATCTTTAAAGCAATAAAAACAAATAAAATTTGCTTCAATTTGCTTCGTATTTCAAGGTGATATCTCAATTAGTTTTTGAGATACGATTGTCTTAAATTGAGTTACTTTTCACAACATTAACTTTTATGCCGAGTTGCATTTCAAGAATCAAAACGTCAAAATTTGAAGTTTGGAAGAAATGACCTTTAACACATTAAAACCCAATTAAATTAATTTTTTTTTGGCTTATTATTTCATGGTAATATCTCAATTAGTTGTTGAAATAATATCTTCCTAATTTGAGTTACTTTTTTTAAACATAACAAATTAAGCTTATAGAGGGTTGTTGATAAAAAATCGTAACGTCAAAATTTGAAGACTTGCAGAAATGATCTTCAAAGCATTAAAAACTAATAAAATTTGCTTCAATTTACTTCTTACTTCATGGTGATATCTCAATTATTTCTTGAAATACTATTTTCGTTTAAATTGGGTTACTTTTTGCAACATCAACTTTTATACCGGGTTACATTTAAAAAATCATAACGTCAACAATTGAAGATTTGAAGAAATGATCTTTAAGAAATTAAAACCCAATTAAATTCCAATAAAACCCATTAAAATTCAATTAAATTTGCTTTATTTTGCTTCTTATTTCATCGTAATATCTCAATTAGTTTTTGAAATAAGATTTTCCAAAGTTGAGTTACTTTTTCTAAATATCAATACTTAGCCTTATAGAGAGTTATTGACAAAAAAACCTAACGTCAAAAATTGAATATTTGAAGAAATGATGTTTAAATCATTAAAAACTAATTAAATTTGCTTCAATTTGCTTCTTATTTCTAAATTCTTTTAAGTTGAGTAACTTTGTTCAATATTTATGCCGGGTTACATTTAAAGAATCTTAACGTCAAAATTTGAAGATTTGAAGAAATGATCCTCAACACATCAAAACGTCAATTAAATTTGCATTATCTTGCTTCTTATTTCTTGGTGATATCTCAATTAGATTTTGAGATATTTTTCTAAGTTCAGTTGCTTTTTCAAAATATCAATAATTAAGCTTATGAATAGTTGTTGATAAAATATCGTGAAAAATTGAAGATTTGAAGAAATGATCTTTAAAACATTAAAAACTAATGAAATTTGCTTCAATTTGCTTCTTATTTAATGATGATATCTCAATTAGTTTTTCAGATACGATTTTTTTAAATTGAGTTACTTTTCGCAATATCAACATTTATGCTGGATTGCATTTAAATAATCATAACATCAAAATTTGAAGATTTGAATAAATGATCTTTAACACATTAAAACCCAATTAAATTTGCTTTATTTTGCTTCTTATTAAATGGTAATATGTCAATTAGGTTTTGAGATAATATTTTCCTGAGTTGAGTTGCTTTTACTAAATATCAATAATTAAGCTTATAGAAAGTTGTTGATAAAAAATCATAACGTCAACAATTGAAGATTTGAAGAAATGATCTTTAAAGCAATAAAAACAAATAAAATTTGCTTCAATTTGCTTCGTATTTCAAGGTGATATCTCAATTAGTTTTTGAGATACGATTGTCTTAAATTGAGTTACTTTTCACAACATTAACTTTTATGCCGAGTTGCATTTCAAGAATCAAAACGTCAAAATTTGAAGTTTGGAAGAAATGACCTTTAACACATTAAAACCCAATTAAATTAATTTTTTTTTGGCTTATTATTTCATGGTAATATCTCAATTAGTTGTTGATATAATATCTTCCTAATTTGAGTTACTTTTTCTAAATATAACAAATTAAGCTTATAGAGGGTTGTTGATAAAAAATCGTAACGTCAAAATTTGAAGACTTGCAGAAATGATCTTCAAAGTATTAAAAACTAATAAAATTTGCTTCAATTTACTTCTTACTTCATGGTGATATCTCAATTATTTCTTGAAATACTATTTTCGTTTAAATTGGGTTACTTTTTGCAACATCAACTTTTATACCGGGTTACATTTAAAAAATCATAACGTCAACAATTGAAGATTTGAAGAAATGATCTTTAAGACATTAAAACCCAATTAAATTCCAATAAAACCCATTAAAATTCAATTAAATTTGCTTTATTTTGCTTCTTATTTCATCGTAATATCTCAATTAGTTTTTGAAATAAGATTTTCCAAAGTTGAGTTACTTTTTCTAAATATCAATACTTAGCCTTATAGAGAGTTATTGACAAAAAAACCTAACGTCAAAAATTGAATATTTGAAGAAATGATCTTTAAATCATTAAAAACTAATTAAATTTGCTTCAATTTGCTTCTTATTTCTAAATTCTTTTAAGTTGAGTAACTTTGTTCAATATTTATGCCGGGTTACATTTAAAGAATCTTAACGTCAAAATTTGAAGATTTGAAGAAATGATCCTTAACACATCAAAACGTCAATTAAATTTGCATTATTTTGCTTCTTATTTCTTGGTGATATCTCAATTAGATTTTGAGATATTTTTCTAAGTTCAGTTGCTTTTTCAAAATATCAATAATTAAGCTTATGAATAGTTGTTGATAAAATATCGTGAAAAATTGAAGATTTGAAGAAATGATCTTTAAAACATTAAAAACTAATGAAATTTGCTTCAATTTGCTTCTTATTTAATGATGATATCTCAATTAGTTTTTCAGATACGATTTTTTTAAATTGAGTTACTTTTCGCAATATCAACATTTATGCTGGATTGCATTTAAATAATCATAACATCAAAATTTGAAGATTTGAGTAAATGATCTTTAACACATTAAAACCCAATTAAATTTGCTTTATTTTGCTTCTTATTAAATGGTAACATGTCCATTAGGTTTTGAGATAATATTTTCCTGAGTTGAGTCGCTTTTTCTAAATATCAATAATTAAGCTTATAGAAAGTTGTTGATAAAAAATCATAACGTCAACAATTGAAGATTTGAAGAAATGATCTTTAAGACATTAAAACCCAATTAAATTCCAATAAAACCCATTAAAATTCAATTAAATTTGCTTTATTTTGCTTCTTATTTCATCATAATATCTCAATTAGTTTTTGAAATAAGATTTTCCAAAGTTGAGTTACTTTTTCTAAATATCAATACTTAGCCTTATAGAGAGTTATTGACAAAAAAACTAACGTCAAAAATTGAATATTTGAAGAAATGATCTTTAAATCATTAAAAACTAATTAAATTTGCTTCAATTTGCTTCTTACTTCTAAATTCTTTTAAGTTGAGTAACTTTGTTCAATATTTATGCCGGGTTACATTTAAAGAATCTTAACGTCAAAATTTGAAGATTTGAAGAAATGATCCTTAACACATCAAAACGTCAATTAAATTTGCATTATTTTGCTTCTTATTCTTCTTGGTGATATCTCAATTAGATTTTGAGATATTTTCCTAAGTTCAGTTGCCTTTTCAAAATATCAATAATTAAGCTTATGAAGATAAAATAAATAAAATTTGCTTCAATTTACTTCTTATTTCATGGTGATATCTCAATTATTTTTTGAAATACGATTTTTATTTAAATTGAGTTACTTTTTGCAACATCAACTTTTATGCCGGGTTGCATTTAAAAAATCATAACGTCAACAATTGAAGATTTGAAGAAATGATTTTTAAGACATTAAAATCCAATTAAATTTGCTTTATTTTGCTTCTTATTTCATAGTAATATCTCAGTTAGTTTTTGAAATAAGATTTTCCAAAGTTGAGTTACTTTTTCTAAATATCAATACTTTGCCTTATAGAGAGTTATTGATAAAAAATCGTTACATTGAAATTTGATAATTTGCAGGAATGATCTTCAAATCACTAAAAAGTAATGAAATTTGCTTCAATGTGCTTCTTATTTCATGGTGATATATGTTTTTGATATAGGATTTTTATAATTTGAGTAACTTTTCGCCACATCAACATTTATGCCGAGTTGCATTTAAAGAATCATAACGTCAAAATTTGAAGATTTGAAGAAATGATCCTTAACACATCAAAACGTCAATTAAATTTGCTTTAGTTTGCTTCTTATTGCATGGTAATATCTCAATTAAAATTGGAGATAATATTTCCCTAAGTTGAGTTGCTTTTTCTAAATATCAATAATTAAGCTTGTAGAGAGTTGTTGATAAAAATTCGTAACGTCAAAAATTGAAGATTTGAAGAAATGATACCTAAAGCATTAGAAACTAATGAAATTTGCTACAATTTGCTTCTTATTTCATGGTGAAATCTCAATTAGTTTCTGAGATACGATTTTTTTAAGTTGAGTAACTTTGCTCATTATTTATGCCGGGTTACATTTAAAGAATCTTAACGTCAAAACTTGAAGATTTGTAGAAATGATCTTTGACACATTGAATTAATTATTTAAATTGTCACCGATTTCATCGTGATATCTCAATTAGTTTTTGAGATACGATTTTGTTGAGTTACTTTTCGCAACATTAACATTTATGTCGAGTTACATTTAAAGAATCTTAACGTCAAAATTTGAAGATTTGAAGAAATGATCCTCAACACATCAAAACGTCAATTAAATCTGCATTATTTTGCTTCTTATTTCTTGGTGATATCTCAATTAGATTTTGAGATATTTTCCTAAGTTCAATTGCTTTTTCAAAATATCAATAATTAAGCTTATGAATAGTTGTTGATAAAATATCGTAATGTCAAAAATTGAAGATTTGAAGAAATGATTTTTGACATATTGAAATTCATTTAACTTTGCCTTAAATTGTCAACGATTTCATCGTGATATCTCAATTACTTTTTGAGATACGATTTTGTTATGTTACTTTTCGCAACATCAACATTTATGTTGGGTTGCATTTAAAGAATCATAACGTCAAAAATTGAAGATTTGAAGAAATGATCTTCAAAGCACTAAAGACTGACGACATTTGCTTCAATTTGCTTTCTATTATATGGCAATATCTTAATAAATTTTGGAGATACGATTTATTCAAGTTGAGTTACTTTTCGCAACATCAACTTTTATGCTGGGTTGCATTTAAAGAATCATAACCTCCAAATTTGAAGATTAAAAGAAATGATCTTTAACACATTAAAACCCAATTAAATTTGCTTTATTTGACTTCTTATTTCATGGTAATATCTCAATTAAGTTTTGAATAATGAGTTGTCGATAAAAAAATCCTAACGTCAAAATTTTAAGATTTGAAGAAGTGATCTTCAAAGCATTAAACATTAATGAAATTTGCCTCTTATTTCATGATGATATCTCAATCAGTTTTTGACATACGATTTTTTTAAGTGAAGTTACTTTTCACAACATCAACATTTATGCTGAGTTGCATTTAAAGAATGATAACGTGAAAATTTGAAGACTTGAAGAAATGATCTTTAACACATTAAAATCTAATTAAATTTACTTTATTTTATTTCTTGTTTTATGATGTTATCTCTAGTAATTTTTAAGATACAACTTTCTTAAGTTACTTATTCTAAATATCAATAATTAGGCTTATGAAGAGCTGTTTAAAAAAAATCGTAACGTTAAAATTTGAAGATATGAAGAGATGATCTTTGACACAATAAAACCTAACTTCACTTCGTAAAACTACGTAAAATGTTGATGATTGCAGAGTCGTATTCAAAAAATCACAGCACCCAGAATTGGAGATTTGAAGAAATGAAACCCAATAAAATTTGCTATAAATTGCCTTAATTACTTTTCGAAAGATCTACCTTTATGCTGAATTGCATTTAAAAAATCATAACGTCAAAATGAAGATTTGAGGAAAATGATGTTTCACACATTAAAACCCAATTAAATTTATTTTATTTTGTTTCTTATTTCATGATGTTTATCTCTAGTAATTTTTGAGATACAATTTTCTTAAGTTGGGTTACTTATTCTAAATATCAATAATTAGGCTTATGAAGAGTTGTTTATAAAAAATCGTAACGTTAAAATTTGAAGATATGAAGAAATGATCTTTGACACATTAAAACCTAATTAAATTTACTTCAAATTGCCTCATATTTTATGGCGGTATCTTAAGCACTTTTGGAGATACGATTTTTTAATTTGAATAAATTTTTTCCAATGTTGATGATTGCAGAGTCGAATTCAAAAAATCATAGCATCCAAATTGGAGATTTAAGGAAATGAAACCCAATTAAATTTGCTTTAAATTGCCTCTAATTTCATCGTGATATCTCAATTCGTTTTAAAGATATTTGATTTTTTTTAATTGGGTTAAT
This sequence comes from Onthophagus sagittarius, assembly GCA_036711965.1. Classification (NCBI taxonomy): domain Eukaryota; kingdom Metazoa; phylum Arthropoda; class Insecta; order Coleoptera; family Scarabaeidae; genus Onthophagus; species Onthophagus sagittarius. Next base: position 59,585,124 of record JASERS010000002.1, on the reverse strand, counting down.
TTTTTCCAACATCAATAGTTAGCTTTATACATATATGTAAAAAAAAATCATAAGAGCCAAGTTTGGAGATTTGAAGAGATTTATTACAACCTAGTTAAATTTACGAATTATGTACGAATAATAAAGATGCTACGTCATAGAAAAAATAGAGACCAGCTTTGTTTGACGCGATATAAAGGATTAATCCTTTATATCTTGTATAAAGAAAAAATGTAGGCGATTTCGGACAATCTATAAAAAAGTTCGACTTTACGATTTTTTTGTCTCAAACACTATTTAGCGAATGAACCTATCAACAAAACTATAATAACTTTTGGCTTGCAATGCTACTTGGTTCATAAAAAAATTAATACACGTTGAAAGGAAATTCACTTTGTTTTTATTAAGTAGTTTCGCCGTTTGAATGCGGATGGATTATTGGATGACTCAATTCGAAGTACTTTCGTGATGCAATTTGCAGTTTTACAATCAACGTAAACTTGTTTTATTTCCAACCTTAAAAGTACTTCCAATTTCGAAAATAAACCGTTCGACGTTAAAACTTTACGACGCGGAAAGATAAATTAAATTAATTATAATAAGCCTTAATGAATGTTATTTATTAATTAATATAATTATTATTTATTTACTATTACTTAAAAATCCGATTTAACAAGATTAGCTTGGATAAATGTAACTTAAACAACCCTTTGTTTAACTATTACATTCGACTTACATTTTATTCATGATGTTGCGTTGAAGTTTGCTGGCAACATCGCCTGGAGTACTTAAAACTTCACCAGCTAACATGTAGGTACATATAAATTATTTATACGATACAACCGAAAATAAAGCTATTTCAAAACATGTTTTTTTTTGAAAAACTTTTTCTCTAATTACCTGATAAATTGGTCAATTCATGGAATGGGCAACTTTTGCGATAAAACGAAACCAAAACTATACGCAGTACCCGGCATTTTCTCTGTGCGGAGTTGAAAGTACAGAAAAGTGAGAAAAGAATAAACTCGACACAAAGTTTCGGCGCTAGGCTGCAAGAGTTGCCACGAGTAACTACAAAACTAGTTCTGGAGAAATTTTTGGAGAAGGCGAACAAATTCCAGTGGTATTCAAAAGGACGCGCTTCCATCGTAGATTATACTTTATTTCTATAAGGAAATCTGAAACTATGTAAAGTGCGAACGTTTCTTATTTTCTAAAGAGGATATATACGGAAATGTATTCCCTTTCAAATTTGTTTTATGAGATACTAAAACCTATATTGGGCGATGCAAATTGAGTAAAACAAATTTTTCAAAATTTTTTTTGTTAGTTGATTAATACCCATGGAAAGTGACCGGATTTTGAATTTAACCGTTACAGCGAGTCATAAATAGAAGTCGATGGATTGCATCAACTGGATCCAATCTGAACCGAATGGAAATGAGTAATACGTTGCCCGGCCGGTTGTTGTAACGCTATCATCTGGCAGTAGAGTGCAGGTTTGCGATTATAAAACGAGTCAGAACAAGCGAAACTGCGCAAAAAATATCCGTGGATATCCTCGTTGGCACTGCACTGATAACTACCATATTCAGATTACTGCAGTTGCACAACAGTTTTATCACTAATCCGATCACACCCTCAATAATATTTTCCGTTTTGAAATATTCGATTTTTAAATTTTATTCCATCCGCTTTTTATAATTACATTCCCTTCCATACGATACACATCTAAATTTACTCGTATTGAAGAACTTTTACAACTAGAAGTATTTCTTTTGAACATCGCGTGACTACATGAAAAACGATCGATTTCAACTTAACAACTGCATTGAAGTAACGCAACGAAATACAACTTGTAATTAGTTCTTGTTTCGATACCGTTTAAGCGAATGAAACAATTAATTTTTTTGTAATCTCGTATTCTCTTGAGAATAGAAAATCTTTTATGTTTATCATAGGCACTGGTTTTTGAAAATACGTACACATAGAAAAAAAAACATATAAATTTGTTTATTTCAAAATAGTAAATTTATTATAAATTTAGTTGGTTTATTTATCAGTGGAATTCACTAGCTAAGATTAGTTGCATTGTCTAACTTAAGTTAGATAATCACTGAAACATCTAATAATTTAAATGAGCTACCTAAATATTAGATGCTTAAAGATACTTGTGAAATTTTTTTAGTAAATGCCTATGAAACGTCAACAGAGTATTTGATGATACAAACAATAAATTTTGCAAACTGATCAACTTTTTAACCTACTTCAGCGAATTCGAGTAAAGATTCATTTTTGTGTACATATTTTAGGTGAATTATCCGAATTTTAGATGATTAGTCTACATCATTTTTCTCTGTGTATGGGCTGGGTGTCGAAAAAAACTGATTTTCAAAAAAACTAATGTATAACTTGAAATCATCAAAAATTATTAAGATTTATTGATTCCATCTTCACCTTGTTGTGTTATTTAAGGGGTTATAAAAAATTAAAAAATACTTAGGTGATTGTTTTTATTTTCTTTGTTTCTATACCGGGTTTCGGGCCTCGCCCATCATCAGTAGAAAACCCTACAAGCATATTTATAAAACTATCTTATTAAATTACAATTAATATTAAATTAACTTACGTTTTATGTATTACAATAAAAGCGTGGTAAGTATATATTTTTTAGATAGAGAACTTGAATATGGCTGCTTTTTTTTTTAGAAAAGTCATTTGAAAGTTGAGGATTAAAATTAAAATGCTTATGGTTTACAAATCAAAATGAAGGTAGTGGTAAACCAAATTAAATTAAAAAACAAGTGTAAAGTTTATTAATAATAAATTTTTTTATTATTAATAATAAAAAATAAATTAATAAAATTAAAATATATATTATTTATTAATAAATAACAAAGAAAAGACACCTCTTTTATCAAAAAGCGAAATATACCAACTACAATGCGACACCTGCTCCGCCACCTACATAGGCCAAACAGGAAGGAATCTGAGAACTAGAATTAAAGAACATATGAGTAGCTCCAGATCTAACTTTGGAAGACATTTAATCTTCAACAACCACAATTTTGATGAAAACAAAAACGTGAAACTTTTACACCAAATTAACAAGAGCACCCTCATGGAAATGATAGAAACGTACGAAATAAATAAATTCATAAAAGGGAACCCGAATGTAACTAATTTAAACGACCAAATATTATCCACATACACACCGCTATATAGTTGTCTAAAAAACCCTTTTTATGAAGAAACCATCACAAAAATGTAACTTCGTGCAAGTGGAACAGAAGACAGAGTTAGGTGGCGATTCTGTTCTTGCACCACTTACACCCCAAGCCCCAAAGTCCCATAATTTTATTTATTCATTCGGGTGACTCTAGAATTTCTTAAAAATCTCTTTCTATTTGTTATACACTTGTTTTTTAATTTAATTTGGTTTACCACTACCTTCATTTTGATTTGTAAACCATAAGCATTTTAATTTTAATCCTCAACTTTCAAATGACTTTTCTAAAAAAAAAAGCAGCGAAATTCAATTTAAACTAACCTTTAAAAAAATATATACTTACCACGCTTTTATTGTAATACATAAAACGTAAGTTAATTTAATATTAATTGTAATTTAATAAGATAGTTTTATAAATATGCTTGTAGGGTTTTCTACTGATAATGGGCTAGGCCCGAAACCCGGTATAGAAACAAAGAAAATAAAAACAATCACCTTTAGTATAATCACCTAAGTATTTTTTAATTTTTTATAACCCCTTAAATAAAAAAAATCATCAAAAATGTCTAAACATGTTTCAATAGTTTATAATTTTAAACTTTTTTAAAATTATCAACAACTGCTTAAAATCTTACAACGTTATCTACATTAACCCAGTTGTCTAAACTTGCCTAAACGTATTTCAAATCATCAAAAACTGGCAAATAGTTCTATAATAGCCTATAATTGTCTAAAGTTGTCTAAAAACCTTTAATAGTATTTTCTCGTTCAGCAGTACAGTTTGAAACCCTCAGTATGACGCATATATTAACAGAATAGAGAGAATTCATATAACGTTTCTGAAGTATCTCTCGTATAAATTCCAGCATTCTTATACAGATTAGCAATCTGCGTGCCAAATTTATCGCATGCCTACACTTCAGCAGTGCAGAACTTGCAGTGATGCCTGCTTTCTGTTTATGTTGGTCAGAAAGCAGTTGGTCAGGTTGTTTATTAGTTGGTTGATTTTCGATTTTGTGTTCATACAATTATGAACTGAATCAAAATATATTATATTGAAGTAGCATAAGTGGGGTTGTGTCCTGTTGCTACACCCGTGTGTGTAAATCAGTGTTCCCCAAAGTCTTTTGGCCCACGGACCCCTTTTCTTAGTCAAACCTTGCCGAGGGACCCCCAGGGTGAAAAACTACATTAAATACATAATAGAAAAATGAGGACTTTAACTTTGTTGTTTTAATGGTAAATGGTGACGTAAAAATAAAATATAAACTAAACATTTTGTTGAAGTATTTATTGATTGTAATTTTTGTACTAAAATACACTAAAATATTAATGGATTGTATGAACCTGATGGGATGTTATGAGTTTATTTATGCCCGGCTCGATGTTTGTCAGTACCAACCGCAAATCCCCCCCGATTACTAATTTCCAGTCTGTTTCTTTTCTTTGTGACGAGGCTCATAACGGCACTGAATCCACGTTGTACCAAATACGAAGACGGAAATGCAATCAACAGCTTCTGTACAATAACCCATAATACTGGATATAAAATTGGAATCTGTTTTTGCAACCAGAAATTTTCTATCCTTGCTTAAACATTTGTTTGACCTCCTCATTTGTGGATAATTCAATAAGTTGCTCCTGTACTGGCATGTACTCATCTGCATTTGTGCTCCGAGTTTGACTACTTACAAAAGACTTCAACACCCAGTCAGGAATATCTATCTAAGTGAAGAATGTCTTCAAATCTTTGAGTAAGGTCGGAATGGAGTGCCGTTAAGTGTTGACAATAAGCAAACAAATCTTCGTCTCTATTTTGCAATTTTGAAAGATTTGGAAACTGAGAACATTCTCCTCTTCCCAAGTTTTGTTTGTATAACAAAAGTTTTGCAACAAAGGTAGATATTACACTTTTAGTTTTGATTAAATTTAGTGTGCAACCTTGTAGTTTCAAATTAGTCTCGTTGAATCTGGCAAATAAATCAGTCATATAAGCGATATCATTTTTCGAGATAATTAAATTATGACGCAAATCATTGTCTTTACCCTCCAGGAATTCCAACACTGAATCAAAGAGCGAATAGAAGCGATACAAACACGCACCTATAGACAACCACCGTACTTCTGTGTTAAGTAGTAAACGATTATAGTCATCATCATTTTCCAAACAAAGTTGAGCAAATAATATCTCATTTAAGGCATTCTTTTTGATTTTATTAACTGCTCTAATGACATAATGTAATGATTCATGCAAACGTCCACTAAGGTTTTTTGCCACCAAATGATGTCGATGTACCGACGTACACAATGTACCGATAGTACATTCGATATGACTTGTTTTAAGTACGCCAGAAAGCCTCGGTGTCGTCCTACCATTGCCGGAGCACCATCAGTAGCAACGGAGATGATATTAATCAAGGGTATAGCTTTTACATCAAGAAATCTTTTTAATTCAGTAAATAAGGTTTCACCTTTCGTATCAGTTTCCAAACATTTAGCAAATAACAATTCTTGGGTAATTTTTTCTACTTTCACAAATCTCACATAAGCTATGAGTAAAGCCTCATTTTCAGGTAATGTTGACTCGTCAAGCTGTATAGAGAATTGAGATGTTTTTGAGTAGTCGTATAAAGAGTTTTCCACACTCTGGGCCATTTCGTTGATCCTTTTTCGTACTGTATTATTACTCAATGGAATTCTTTTTATAATATCGTAAGCTGATTTGTGCATCACGGTGCGTATTACCTTACTTATGGCTGGTAGAATAAGTTATTCGCCAATAGCGTGCGGCTTTCCGGACTTCGCAATCATTGAAGATATATTATAAGAATCACGCAGTCCATCGTCATCTCTCTGAGATGTTATCCTTATGAGATCTTGCAATTTCGGTGTTTTCAAATACTTTTCTTTGAGTGTTTGAAAAAACGTTAAATCCTTATTTTTTTTTTGTCACTATGGATTTTTATTAAATGTTCCTTAAACTTAGAAGGTTTCTTTGAATCGTTTGACATCATTTTATTACATAGAAGACAGAAAGGTAAAGTACTATTTCCTAGTGACGGAATAAAGCCAAATTTAACATATTCAACACTGTATTGTCTGCATTTTTTCTTCAGTTCCCTCATACTGTTGTCTGAAAAAAGGGTGCAAAACGATACAGGAAAGTACTTGTATATATATATATAATTATAATAAATAATTCAAAATTAATTAACAACGGAATACACTAAAACACAGTAATTCGAAACATTAACCGAAGAAACTTAAAATGCCTTCAAAAATTTTAATAAAAAAGAAATCCTTAGTGAGTATTACTCTGATACATAATTTTTTTAATCAACTTAAAGAAGAGAAGCCATTTAAAACTAAATTTACAGCTGAATTTTTTTGTAATAAATTTAAATTTAAGAAGTATCAGTTTTATTCAAATATACTTACGCAACGAAAGTACACTATCTGTGTAACAAAACAAAAAATTATACTTCTTTTTGTCCAGCACTCGGAAAATTTGTTGTATGCACTTCACATCACGCACAACACAGAACTAAATTGTTGTATACACTCACTAGTTGGTGCAGGGATCAACGCTATTCCTGTTTATACAAGATCGAGCACGCATAAGCCTGCGTCGCGATACCTGTTATTACTTGTATAAAATACAAATACGTACAATTTAGTACGATAAAGTACAATAAAGTACAATACAATAAAGTACAATTTTATGCACCTGTCTATATTTATATTTTACTTGGGATGTAAAAATTGCTAATAATTTATTAATAAATAATTTATTAATAATTTATTGGCGATTTTTTATTATTATTTTAACTTCCGTATTAAAAAAAAATTGTCTCAATTTACTTATTTTTTATTAAACCTTGCGCGGACCCCCTGACGTTGTTCAAGGATCCCCCAAATCGATTTTAATTTTCCGAGGACCCCCTGAATGACCCTAGGGACATCTTGGGGTCCGTATGGACCACTTAGGGAACCACTCGTGTAAATAAATAATATCATCTACGAGTTGGTAAAATCATCCAAATTGTCCCAAAAATCCAATCCAATTGTCTATAACTATCTAAAGGTTTGTAAAATCAACAACAACTGTCAAAATTTTGTCTCTAATCGTCTATAATTGTCTAAAGTTGTTTAAAATCATCCAAAATTTGTCTAAAATATCATCAAAAATCATCAAAAGCTATTTAAAATTTGTTTCTAATAGTCTATAATTATGTAAAGTTGTTTAACGTTATCTAAATTAATTCAGTTGTCTAAACTTGATTAAGATCATCAAAAATTGTATAAAGTCATCCACAAATTGTTTGAAATCATTCAATATTATCTAAAATTTATCTCTAATAGCTAGAATAATGAGAATAATAAATGTAAAGAATAATGATGTCTAAAATCATCAAAATCTATCACAAATATGTCTCTAATCGTCTATAATTGTCAAAAGTTGTTTAAAATCATCCAAAATTAGTTTAGAATCATCCAAAAGTTATCTGAAATCATCCAACGTTCTCAACGTCTAAAATCATTTAATTTTATCTAATTTGAATCAGTTGTTTAAACTTGGTTCTACATAATTATTTAAAGTAGTTTGAAATCATCCATAAAATCATCCACCGATTTGTCTAAAATATATCTCCAAGTACCTATAATTATCCAAATATATCTGAAATCACCAAAACCTGTCTAGAATTTGTCACTAATCATCTATAAGTGTCTAAAGTTGTTTAAAATCATTAACAACCATCTGAAATTAACTAAAATTAGTTTATTATCATCTACAAGTGGTCTAAGTCCATTCAACGTTATCTAAATTAATCCAGTTGTCTAAACTTGATTAAGATCATCAAAAACTGTATAAAGTCATCCACAAATTGTTTGAAATCATTCAAAATTATCTAAAATTTATCTCTAATAGCTAGAATAATAAGAATAATGAATGTAAAGAATAATGATGTCTAAAATCATCAAAATCTATCACAAATATGTCTCTAATCGTCTATAATTGTCTAAAGTTGTTTAAAATCATCCAAAAGTTATCTAAAATCATCCAACGTTCTCTAAATTAATCCATTTGTCTAAACTTATGTAAAGTTATTTAAAATAATCTAACACTTTCTAAAATATGACTCTAATAGCCTACAATTGTCTCAAGTTGTCTCAAGCATTATCTGAAATCCTTGAAAATAGGCGAAAAGTTTTTATAAACCTTACAAATTTTACAAACCTTGCAAAAAGATAAATGAAAATATGAATCAACTAATCTCAACTTTAAATCATTTAACAAGCAAAAATTTATTATTTATGAATATATTTATTTAACGTATATTTATTTGTATATAAAAGACAAAATTATTTATTAACTTCTTTGTTTTGTGATAATTGAAATTAATAATTAAATTTTAAAAAAATTAAGTTCTATCAAAAATTTGTATACAGTATTTTGTAAAATTATTTATAAAAAAAATATGTTCGTTTCTAAAAAAAAATGATTCCAAAAAAGAATTTTAGGACGTTCTATCCGTAAATACCGTAGACCATGTGTTTTTTTTTTTAAGAAAAATTATATATTCCCGGGATGATTTACACAGCAGCAGTAGCAGTAGTCATTTACTTTTTGGTTTATTATTTATTGTAATGGTTTTACAATAAATTTTTTTATAAATTGCAGTACATTTTTAGGTCATATTTTATTATTTACACTGTTTTTGTTTCGTTGCTATGGCAACGAACATTGTTATTTTAAATGGAATGCATATGTTTTTTTTACATATTTTGGTCCATATACATATTTTAATCCCTCTACCTTAAATCATATGGCTGTATAAAAAAATGGAGAGAAAAATTTTCTGAAAATATTAAATCAGCAAATACTGCATTAATAGGCGTCGAAATGATGTTGCTGGTAGTTTAAACAAAATTAAACGAACGACAAAAACTTGAAATATTAATAATGTATTTGTGCGATGATAGAAAACTCACTCAGAATGAACTTTATACACTGTTTAATAATATTTACACATATTACACAATCCACAATATCGAAAACTATAAAAAAAATGCTTTAACACCGGAAGTGGTTACAAACTTACCCAAAAGTGGACGGCAAAAAACAGCTACCAATGACAAAACTACATTAATGTACTTTTATTGTTTAATCTTCGGTGATACATTTTAAAGTAGTGTGGATATCTTCAGATGTTGTTTTCAAAATTAGACACCATTTACATCCAAAAGGTGTCCCATTTGAATATTTATTGTAGTTCCATATCTTGGCTTAGATATTCTAAAAGTATTTAGTGTTTGTGAGCGATGTCTGCTTAACTTTTTGTGTAATCGATGTATTTGCTTTTTCTATCACCAGACCCGCATGTCATTAATATTTTATAATTGTTGAAACTTTCATTTCTTGATGCTTAATGCGTCGACGACGTTATTTTGACCCATACTTTGATTGTATTTAACCCTTAATTAGGCGCGTCAAAAAAATAACATAATTGGTCGCGCGGTGTATTTTAAGCACCACCAATAATGTAGTGAAATTATCAAATGTTTCAATGAAATACTTTTATGTTTTTGGTTTTTATTTATTTAAGATATAATAAAATATCGTTTATAGGAAATAAACTACCAAAATAACATAGACTTTATTGTGACTAAAACAGAAATGGACGTTTACAAAAAAAATTAAAAGAAAATAAACATAACTCTAAATAATAAATATAAATTAATACTTTGATTCCTAAAAAATATTCCAGAATATGAAATACTCTATCAATTTTCATCTTCTTGGATAGTGTCCTCTGAGCATTGTTTACAACGTAAGCATTTTTTGCTGTGCTCCTTACACACAAATAAATGGCAAAGATCACACCGCGTAGTTGTTACTCTATTCTTCCTTCTGCCGCAAATATGGCATCTGCTTCTAATTTTTGGTGGTGGTTCGTCTTCTCTTTCCCTCTCTTCTTCCTCCTCGACGTGTTTCTTCAATATTAGTTTTATATCTAAAGGTAAACTTTTATTATGGAGACGATCACGGAAATAAGGCTTCATAAGGCTAATAGCAAGTGTTTTTAGAAACAGTCTTCTTGTGACTGCTTTATTGGAAATGTTATTATACAATATTTGAAAATTTATTCCGGAAATATTTAGCAAGTGAAAAAATGTACACAAAGGCCACCTCTTTGTTCTTCTTGATACTGAGTAGTTTGAACAAAGTTGATCAACGGTATCTACACCGCCTTTCGTCATGTTATAGTCGTGAATTACTTCTGGTTTCTTTGTGTCCTCATTTAGGGAACTGTCATTATGCATGGTTGAAATTAAAACAACAGATTTATTTTTCTTGGGTACATAGGAAGTAATTGTGATTTCTTGCTGGAAACCAAATAAAGAGGACCCAACTTCTCTCTTTTTATTAGGCAAAAACTCAGGAGGGATTTCTCTCTTATTTTTTCGCAACGTCCCTTGGTATGTGATTTTATTAGCAAGTAATGACTTTGCTAACTGATAACTGCTATACCAATTATCGCATGTTAGATTCCTATTCTTTCCTTTTACATGATCCACTAATCTTGAAACAATATCTGCAGGTGTGTTATTGATAAAATAAGGCCTATCTGGCTGATTTTGATACCGTATTTTGCCGGTTTGCTTGGTATATATTGTATAAAATTGTAACGCCCTCGAAATGGAGCTAACATTTCATCGATTGTCATGTACTCGCTTATGCAATAAGTCTTTTTACAGTTTTCGTTTAGAGCATCCAATATCGATCTAATTGGTGCTAGCTTATCCAGTTTACGTCTTTGTTCCCTTGTCGTTATGTCATCAAATCTCAGAACTCGTAATATAAAAAGAAATCTATTATAGTTCATGCAGGCTCGAAATATCTCAATACGTGTACCATCAGTTGCCCATAACTCCAAAAAAGTTGTATGATTGGTTCGTTTCATGCCAGATAAGAAAAGTAACCCAATAAATGCTAACATTTCATTTTTAGATATATATTTGCAGTCCCTTTCCTTTTGAAATTTCTGTTTTATACTATCTATATATTTATTTGAGTACTTAATAATTTCATGTATCATTTCTATTGAAAATATTTTCAAAAAACTGTCTATCTCGTTTTCTATATCGCGAGCATCCAATTTTGGCCCTGGCAATATTTTGACTAAATTACGTGCCTTTGTTCTTACTGCCTTACGAACTAAACTTAATTTAGACCATTTCGTCGTCTTATCTTTGCCAAAATAAAATTTATCACTGAAAATTTCAGTATCTAAATTTTCTTCTTCACTATCATCGGTTGAAATTTCAGAATTGCTGCCATGCTCACTAAACGACACTTCTCCATCATCCAGATCATCGTCCTCTTCGTCATCTATTTCTACAAATGTTTCGTCTTTATCAACGTCTATAAGGAGCCCCAGCACTTGATTTATTTCTTTCTTTTTTGAACTTCTGGTTTCCATCTTATCTATAATAAATAGAAATAAATAAAACGAAAACAGAAAAAAATATAAAATACAAAATCCGTAATAAAATAAAAATGTATAAAGATGTATACAATAAATATAATTCTCTAATATTATTAATATAATAATGATGTAATAAAATAAAAATGATGTAATAAAAATAATTGTAAAAAAAATAAAAATGCAAAATAACCACTTTCTAGCACGTTTTAACAAGCCGACGTGATACACCGCTAAACACAACAGTGAGATAGTAAGGTACCTAGCGGCGCAGAGGGAGAAACGCCATATAACTATTTTTATTGGACATTTTTTGTAAATGGTGTACAAAATACACCAGCGCGCCTAATTGAGGGTTAAGCAGATTTAATATTTTCAGAAAACGATTTTTTCTCGATATTTTTCTTATACAATCATATGATTTGATATGTTCATCGTGTAGAAAAACTTTCCCTCTATCAAAATATGCAAAAAGAAACATGCACTCCATTTAAAAAACAATATTGGTAACAATAGCAACAAAAAACAATATAAACAAGTAAATATCGCCTGAAAATACGCCACAATTAATAAAGAAATATTTAATTCACACATTTTTCTGTAAAACCACAAATGATGAAGTTGTTCGCTATATTTGAGACATTTGACACATCCTTTATAGTCATAAAACTCGATTTTGCACTTACACGGATGTAAAAGTTTTACTTTCGGTTTTACCGGTTTCGATCGAGATGATTACTGCAGATGATCTAAGTGATCGAAACCGGTAGAACCAAAACATAATTTTTATATGTACTTAAGTGCTAAAATGAGTATTGTTAACATACCGAGATGGAAAGATATATGCCATATTACATATTAACCAGTCTATCAACCATTAATATGTCATTTTCATACGAATTAGTTCAACAAAATAACTTTCCTTTAAAACTTATAAATAAAATTTTACAAAATTTACAAATAAAAAAGGATCCCCTTTATACCAATCAACTTAATAATACCAACTTTAGATCAGTACTTTACAATCACATGACACATAAGGCCAAATACATTTTTTCTAAATATAACACAACATTAGATAATAATATTTATGATAAGTCTGGAGTTTATTCTAAAAAGTGTGGTAATTGTGATAGTATTAATATTTGTGATAGCACGAATACAAGAACATAAATCAAAACCACAATCAAATGTTTACAAACATAGAACTAACACAGCTCACAACATTAATTATGATGAAACTACCTTAATACATAAATGTGATAACAGTTACTAGATAGATTTACTAGAGATCTACGAAATCGATAAATGTAAAAAAGAGGGGAAGCTTAAGTTGTTAAACGATCAATTGGATATAGTTTATAAACCTTTGTTTACGTTTATTAAGACATAAGTACGTATTTTAGATGTTTTAGTTTGTTTCTTGTTTTTGTATAACCGGTCCATTCGTATTATGGACTTCTTACAAAATATTAATAATAAAATTTTAGTATTTTGTTTCCGTTCATCTTCTTGGTTGTTCCCTGTGGACAGGGGCAGACGTTTCGCCAAGATCTCACTTGGCATCTTCAGTGCTTTGTCGTAGTCTCCTGTTGACAGACTAGAGTCAACAGGAGACTATCTATAGTCTATCGATAATGCAGACTAGAGCTAAACCAATTAAAGAGTTCAAAGAGTTGAGGCCTATTACTATTCTTCCAGTTCCTAACGTATTGGAGAAGATCATGGCTATTCAATTAAATTCCTTCTTAGATATGAATAATATATTACCCGCCAAACAATCTGGCTTTAGGAGTTAGTACAGTTGCGCCACGGCGCTTCTTGACTTAACAGATGATGTATTTAGATCTCTTGATATGGTATCTCTTGATATGATATAACTATTCTTGTGTTGCTTGACTTCAGTAAAGCGTTTGACATATTGAATCATAACCTTCTATTGGCTATTCTTAAGTTTGTTGGTGTATCAGATTGTGCTGTTTCCTTGTTTAGAAGCTACCTTTCTGACAGATCGCTGGTGGTTAAGGTGAAGTCGTTGTGTTCTAGCCCTACAAAAGTTGATTCTGGCGTGCCGCAGGGCTCGATTCTTGGTCCAATTTTGTTTACCATCTACACTAGTAATCTGTTTTCAAAATTAAGTTATTGTTCCTATCATCTATATGCCGACGATTCCCAGCTTTATCTCGATTTCCTGCCTGGAGAGTTGGGTGAGGCTTGTGATAGGATGACGGAGGACTTATGTAACTTATGTGTGGAGATAGAAAAGCATGCTCTTATTTTTATTACATTTTATTTACAAAGAAGGGTAGATTATCTGTTAATAAAAATGATATTAATATTAACATGCTTGGTGTACAGTTAAAATCATCGAGTTTGGTTAAAAGTTTGGGTCTTCTCATTGATGATCAACTTGCCTTTGCTGATCATGTTAATTTATTGTGTAGGCGCGCGTATGGTTTATAAAGAATGCTCTACTTCAGTAAAATGCTATTATCGAGGAGTATGAAGAGGCTTTTGTGTGATTCTCTGGTTCTGTCTCATTTTAGTTATTGTAATGTTGTGTTTGGTTCATGTTTGTCTTATGAGAGTTTGCGAAAGATTCAGGTTGTGCAGAATTCGTGTCTTCGCTTCGTTTATAATCTTCGTAGGGGTGATCATGTCTCTCAGGCTTTATTAGATAGTGGTTGGCTGACTATGAAGCAGAGATTTGTTTTTCATTATTTGTCTTTTATCTATGGGATTATCTCAACGGGTAAGCCACCTTACCTCTGCCGTAAGATTACTTTCCGGACGGATATTCATCATCTGAATCTCAGGCATAGATTTTGTGTTAACGTCCCTCTTCATTCATCTGCCAGGTTTCAGCGTTCGTTTTCCTATCAGGTGTCTCGCCTTTGGAATTTGATTCCCGTTTCTGCGAAGTGTGCCGGCTCGGCTCGTGTTTTCATATTGTTTTGCGTGAGAGGATTTTTGACTTATTTTTATAATGCGCTATTTGTTTTGAGTTTTATTTTAGTTTTATGTTATTTTATGTATTAATTAGTTTAAATCTATTTTTTGTTTGCTGTAGAATGATATTTGCTGTTCTCATTGAGTGTAGGTAAAATCAGTGGCATTTTGTCTTTTCTGCTCCTGCACCCTTTGGGCTTGGAATAAGAATTAGTATTATGGAGTTTTTTTTTGTTCTTTTTTTGGATTTATTGTATATTTTTCTTTTCTATTTATTCTTGGCTCAATAAAGTTATTATTATTATTTCCGTACATACGTTTTGCCTCTGTGCACGTGCTCGTTGGTTTACTAGTTGTTTTTATTATCACTTCGACCTATTTTTCTCTGATTTAGTTTTATTTTGTTGTGATTATTTATTTTATTTGATTATATCATCTTTGATAATAATAGATTAATTTTAGGTGATCAGTAATAAAACCTCTTTTCTCTGCGTTATTAGTTGATTTTTTCCATTCGCCATATTCTCAAACTCACTTTCGAAAATTTTCCTGTATTGTATTGTGTCGTTTGATAAAGAGACTTGTTTTTGTGTATATACTAGTGTTTTTATCCTGTTTTTGATAATAATGTTAATAATTTTTAAGTGAGTTTTCGATGAAACTTTTACAACATATACAAATAGATTTTTAGACTATTTGGCTGAGGATGACTATTATTTATTCGAAACTAGTACCAAGTAAATTAAATTAAAAATAACGCAGAGAAAAGAGGTTTTATTACTGATCACCTAAAATTATCATCACTCTGCAATATGGACCTTATACAATAGAATAATTATTTTATTTCTATAGTATTTAATGTAGAATCGGCTGAAGATGGTGTATATACACCGAAACTAGTTCCGAATAAATATAATTTATAAGCAAGTAAGAAGTTGCTTTTTATTCATTGTGTTTACATTAATATGTTAGGTTAGATTTAAAACATTTAAACTTAATTAAATTTGCTTTAAATTGTTTGTTGTATCATGATGATCATCATTCAGTTACTTTCCGCAATCTCAACATTTCCAAAAAGAAATTAAAAAATCATAACGTCAAAATTTGAAATTTTTAAGAAATAATCTTCAAATGTTCTTGTTAATTTCATGTAATTTCATTTTTTTTAAATTGGATTACTTAGTTTACGAAATACCACTTCTGATTTGTTTTTGTTTTGGTTCCTTTTAAACGTATACAAAATTTTCTGTATCTTTTTTATAATAAAAAATCTTGAATGTTTATCTTAACATGTTAACTCTTCGTAGTTGTTTTTATTACAGCCAGCGACGGCGACATTTCCATCTCGCCGCTTTTGGGAATCGTCCTCGGAGCTGCTTTCACAGTCATAACAATCGTTATGTTGATAATAATCCGTGTAAGACGAAATCAAGGACCACCCGAAGTCAACTTGGAGCAAAAAAGTATCGGAGGTTCAACCCAACACACCCTTTCATCCACGAAACCCTTATTGAGAAGCGCATCGCCGAGAGAACTGTCCGATGAAAGAGATCCCGATATAATTCCCGCTAAATATGGATCACCGGATGGGGAAAGTGACCGACAAATGGGACAAATGGGAAATGGCCCCTCAACTTTGCCCATTTCGAAAATGACGTCTTCCTGTAGTTATTCCCAAGTTGGTATTGCGCCACCCCAATGGGTTAGCCCAGCTGCAGCACCAGTTATGGATTCATTGGTAAATTAGTTTGCGAAATCTTTTTTTTTTATTAGGCAAATTAAACTAATGAAAGAACTTCTTTCTCTAAATAACTTAATTCGATGATATTTTTATTTGTTTATCGTTCCTTATTTGTTTCGGCTTTGTTCAGGCATCATCAGAGGGTTTCTAAAACCAAATCTATAATTATTAAAGCTAATAACATTATTTATTTAAGTGACATATTTATAAAATTTAACATTGAAAAGTCTTAAAATAATCTAAAAATTGTGAACATAAAGGTTATGACTTCTTTTTCTATACTATATTAAATAAAATAATTTATTCAACATACATCGTCAAAATTTGGAGATATGTAAAATCAAATTTAAAGTTCAATATCATCACAGGAGGAATTTTGTATTTAAGTGAAAAATTATTTAAAAAGCTTAACTTATCCAACATAAAATTTAACAAGAAACAACATTACTTAATAAAGGATATAAATTCACATACGAAAAGAAACCCATAACTTTACCACATCTCGCCATTGAAATCGAGGCTGCAGCCAACAACACTGAACATGAAGAAGATATTAAAAAAGATATTATAGATCTACTAAGAAAAGAAGAAAAGAAAAGAAATTCAACAATAACCACAAAAAAGAAAAATATTGAGAAAAATATAGTTAAAGGAAACAACAATAAAATTACTATAACCATCAAAAACATAAAACAAAAGATTAACGACAACAATCTAATAATAACAGCAGGAGATAAAAATGTAGGCCTCGTTATAATAAACAAAGAAGCCTACATAAATAAAACTCCCGAATTTTTTAAAAACAACAACTTCGTTGAAATGAAAAACAACCATATTAGATATTTTCAAAATGAAGTTAGAAAAGAAATTAAGGAACTCGAACAATTTTTCACAGACAATGAAATAAACCCCTTCTATATGACACTCATGAATCCTAAAACACCAACATTATACTCACTAATAAAATTACACAAAAAAGATCATCCTGTACGACCAATCATAACCTCCATAGATTCTCCTACATACAGAATAAGTAAATTTTTAGTTAAGTTTATAAAAGACAAGATCAATCTCAAAAATGATTATACACTAAAGAATAGAAGTGAACTAATCAATGACATACAGAACATGGAATTACCTGAAATTTTCCTAATGGCATCTCTAAACGTAACGAACCTATACACAAACATTCCAACTAAAGAAACGATCAAAATCTTAGAAGATATAATTGAACCACAAGTATCACACAATTGTGCCCAAGCAATCGTCAGACTCATTAAAATATGCCTAAAACTAAATTTCTTCAAGTTCAATGAAAAAATATATAGATATAATGAGTTCCTATGGGGTCACCATTGAGTGGCATATTGGCAGACATCTTTATGAATAAATTAGAATACGAAATTATAAGTAATACAACTAACTCAAACTTATTACTCTGGCGTCGATACGTCGACGACATATTCATCTTATGGAAATTCAACAACACAGAAGAAATAGAGAACTTCAAAAACAACATTAACAAAATACATAAAAACATAAAGTTTACCCTAAAAATCGAAAATAAAGAAACAATAAATTTTCTAGACTTGACCTTAAAGAAGAATCAACGACAAATCACATTCGATACTTATAGGAAACCTACTCAAACCGATGTTATCATTGCACATGACTCTTTCCACCATCATACCCACAAAAACGCAGCTTTTCAATCTTACATACACAGAGCGTTCTCAACCAAACTAAATGAAGATAACTTATGCAAAGAAATTAATACTATCAAGAAGATAGCTAACAACAATGGTTACTCATCGGAATATATAGACATATTAATAAAGAAATACAAAATGAGACAACACCTAAATAATTTAACAACCCTAAACAACGGAAATGAAAAACAAAACACGCAATACAGACCTTGGGCCGGTACTACCACTCATAGTTAAAGTTGTAGTTAGCGCTATCTAAAAGATAACGTAAAAATCGATTACTACCACTGCATTTATCTCACAGTAATCGTTACCTGAAAGATAACTTTTGTATTAACCATAACCAGTGAATTCGGTTCGGGTTAAGTCGGTATCTCATAGATAAAAGAAGAAACCTAACCTCACAAATCGCCTGGTGGTGTCACGGTACCCGTGGTTTTTCAGTGAAATATTACAAAAATGGATAATTTTATGGATGTTGGCGATGAAGAAAATATTTTCGAGGACATAAATGAATTATTTCTAGGGCTGGGTTAAAGTATTGATGTATCGATATGTATCGAGAAATGTATATATTATTTAAAGATAAATATGAATTATCTTATGGTGCTACACCAAAAATGATATTACAAATCAAAAAATTAATACGATTAAATTAATTTATTAAATAATAAGTTTAATAAAATAAACTTTACCAACACCTTTCCAACCTCCTCTAACCCTCCCATAAGCGTCATTTTGCATGCAAGCTGGCAAAAGCGTTTATGAAAGAATACAAATATCAAAAGAAAGCAAAGTCGTAACACAGTCCCGGAAATCAAACTTAGGCAGCAACATAGGCCTTTATTAACAATTTAATCTCTAATCTACTTCTGTTTGCGAATTTATTCACACACTTGAACAACACATGAACAGAATTTCCAACTTCGCCACAACCGCATTGTAAGGAGTCACATTTACCGATTCTATTAAGATATTCTTCAAAGTTACCATGACCAGTAATAAATTCCACTGTTTCGGGATACAGAAAATTATAAGCAATGCCAACTTTCGGCATAAACTGGTATGTCAATCTACCATTCGTTGACTTATCCCATCCTTCCTGCCAAACTCCCATAAAATATTTTCTAATCTTATTCTTAAGACTTCGTCTAGAAATAAAATTAAATCCAATATGGGAATTCTCCAGCAAAGATGCTTCCTTTGCCAATTGGTCCGGTCTTTCATTTCCTTTAATACCAGAGTGTCCTTTAATCCAATAGAAATTGATCCTGTTCTTTAGATCTCTGATCATATCCCATGTCTCCTTTTGCAAATAACTTGGTCTGTTCATATTTTTCAAGCCTTCTAAAACAGAACTACCACTAAATATATCACACTTAACAATACGGTTTTTAATTACATATTTTAAAGCACTATTAACCGCAATTAATTCCGTATGAAAATTATTACACAAACTACCGAGTTTTATTTTTTCATTATATGTCTCAACACCTTCACTATAAACAACAAATGTAGCACCAACATCAACATCACTTTTTGCACCATCCGTATATATTTGAACACCACTAACTTTATTAAGACTCCCACAAACTTTAAAGTCCATAACAGCTCATTTAACTGGATGAACAACTGACAAAAACTCACTTTCTTTTTTAATAAGGTTTTTTATTTAAATCTAAACCAGTAATTAATTTTAAGTCATTATTACCTAAACTATTTAAATTTTGTAGTATTGCTAATTCTCTAAATCTTAAATCAGCTGGTAAATTACCTGCTATAACACTAAGCGTATCACTCGAAACTGTACTATAAGCTTTAGTAGCCTTCAATCCTAAAACCCTCTGTACACTAATAAATATGTTCCTAGCTTTTATACTTTTCATTTTACTTTCCCATACTGAAGCTGCATAAAACATACAAGGTTCGATGGCACCCTTGTAAATGGTGCTTGATGCATTACCATTCAAGCACCAGCTAACCTTAGCAGCAGCTCCTATTTTGTTAGATATTTCCCTAGCTTTTCTAGTGACATAATCTAAATGAAAATTGAAATTAAGTTTATCACCTAAATAGACGCCTAAATATCTAACAACATTTTTACAAATAATCCTATTATCATCTAAAGACAAAATTGGTAACCTTTGATTTAATTTTTAATTAAATTTAATTTTATTAATTATATTAAATTTTAATTTAACCAAAGAAAATTGCTTCTGATTTTGAAGCATTAAATTTTAATTTACAATTCTTACTCCAAAGATTAATTTTTTCTAAAGCGCCATTAGCTAAAATAGAAATGTTATTATAAAGGTTACTCCTAACTAAACGAGTTGTGTCATCCGCGAAAGCTACAATTTCACAACCTATAGGTAAATTAATATCAAAAATTGTGTCAAACATAATATTCCAATAACCAGGACCTGACCTAGAACCTTGCGGTCAACCTCTCTCAATATTATAGTTTATATTGATGCCTGGTTCATTAATGATAGCAGCTCTATCTGAAAAGTAGGATTTAGCTAAATAAAATAAATTTTTCGGACAACGTTTTCTAATTAACTGGCTCAAAATTAAATGCCACCATGCATTGTCAAAGGCGCCTGAAATATCCAAATAATATGTATCAAGACAGCAGTGCATGTCGAATGGACGACACGCACATCACTGTAATATCGATATATCATCACATTACTACATTGATACAAAGTATATCGATACAAAAACAATTATACAATTTAGACTTAAATTCAACTAAAGTATAAATAATTTTTTTAACTTTTATGTTCTTCATAGTTTCTTTTTATTAACTGTCGATCTAAATATTGATACGATATCGATATGAGTATCGATACAATGTATGTATAGAATATCGATACGCTTCATGCTGTATCGCACACCCCTAATTATTTCCTATACGAAGTGAAACAATAATACGAAGACGATTAAATCGTCTAAATAAACATTGAGATGGGGAATTGATGAAAAGATTTCGTATTTCCAATGAGACTTTTCATTTTCTTCTCCATGAAATAGAGGAAGCTATTAAACTGCTATCCATGACGCGTCACTTCTTTTATTTTCTATAACATATTTATTATATATATTATTTATTTTTTTATTTTTATTATTAAATCGATCAATATTTCCATTTCCTGTTCGGAATAATTCGCAGTTCTTTTTACTTATCGTTTTCCGTTTTCTACGTTCGAACGGTACATAAAATAAGAAGAATGACAAAAATAATAAACGCTCGATTTACGATGATGTTCGAGGTTAGAATATTAGGCCTTTTGACTGTATGGTCACTAATTTAAATAATCACCCCAAATAGAAACACTAGATTCTTTAGATATCTTAAGGATATCCTACCTATGAGATAACATGAAGTGGTAGTACGGCCGAGTCCGTAAACTATTAGTTTAGCGTTATCTTATAGTCAGCTTATCTAATAGATATCAACGATTTGGTAGGAACGGGCCTTACTGAGGTAATCTTGCTCATAAAATTAGTAACATCTTCAACAAGAACAATGTAGAAATAGCGTTCAAATCAAATAATAATATAAAAAACATATTAAGCAACACAAAAGAAAAGACCGATAAATTAGATAATAACGGAGTATATCTACTAGATTAACACATGTGGTGCATTCTATATAGGTGAAACAGGGAGAGCCATCAAAACCAGAGTACAAGAACACTTAAGAAACACCAATTCCAACTTTGGTCGACATTTAATAGAAAATAACCATGAATTTAACAAAGAAAATAACGTAAAGGTTCTACACGACATTCAAAAAAGTTATAAACTACTTATTTATGAAAACTATGAAATAGAACGCCTTAGGCCCGTTCCTACCAAATCGTTGACATCTATTAGATAAGCTGACTGTAAGATAACGCTAAACTAATAGTTTACGGACTCGGCCGTACTACCACTTCAAGTTATCTCATAGATAGGATATCCTTAAGATATCTAAAGAATCTAGTGATTTTATTTGGGGTGATTATTTAAGTTGGTGACCATACGGTCAAAAGGCCTAATATTCTAACCTCGAACATCATCGTAAATCGAGCGTTTATTATTTTTGTCATTCTTCTTATTTTGTGTACCGTTCGAACGTAGAAAACGGAAAACGATAAGTAAAAATAACTGCAAATTATTAATAAAAATAAAAAGAAATATGTTATAGAAAATAAAAGAAGTGACGCGTTATGGATGGCGGTTTAATAGCTTCCTCTATTTCATGGAGAAGAAAATGAAAAGTCTCATTGGAAATACGAAATATTTTCATAAATTCTCCATCACAATGTTTATTTAGATGATTTAATCGTCTTCGTATTATTGTTTCAATTCGTATAGGAAATAATTAGGGGTGTGCGATACAGCATGAAGCGTATCGATATTCTATACATACATTGTATCGAAATTCATATCGATATCATATCGATATTTAGATCGACAGTTAATAAGAAGAAACTATAAAGAACATAAAAGATAAAAAAATTATTTATACTTTAGTTGAATTTAAGTCTAAATTGTATAATTGTTTTTGTATCGATATACTTTGTATCAATGTAGTAATGTGATGATATATCGATATTACAGTGATGTGCATATTGGCCATTCGACATGCACTGCTGTCTCGATACATATTATTTGGATATTTCAGGCGCCTTTGACCATGCATGGTGGCATTTAATTTTGAGCCAGTTAATTAGAAAACGTTGTCCGAAAAATTTATTTAATTTAGCTAAATCCTACTTTTCAGATAGAGTTGCTATCATTGATGAACCAGGCATCAATATAAACTATAATATTGAGAGAGGTTGTCGGCAAGGTTCTAGGTCAGGTCTTGGTTATTGGAATATTATGTTTGACACAATTTTTGATATTAATTTACCTATAGGTTGTGAAATTGTAGCTTTCGCGGATGACACAACTCTTTTAGATAGAAGTAACCTTTATAAAAACATTTCTATTTTAGCTAATGAGGCTTTAGAAAAAATTAATCTTTGGAGTAAGAATTGTAAATTAAAATTTAATGCTTCAAAATCAGAAGCAATTTTCTTTGGAAAATTAAATCAAAGGTTACCAATTTTGTCTTTAGATGGTAATAGGATTATTTGTAAAAATGTTGTTAGATATTTAGGCGCCTATTTAGACGATAAACTTAATTTTAATTTTCATTTAGATTATGTCACTAGAAAAGCTAGGGAAATATCTAACAAAATAGGAGCTGCTGCTAAGGTTAGCTGGGGCTTGAATGGTAATGCATCAAGCACCATATACAAGGGTGTCATCGAACCTTGTATGTTTTATGCAGCTTCAGTATGGGAAAGTAAAATTAAAAGTATAAAAGCTAGGAACAAATTTATTAGTGTACAGAGGGTTTTAGGATTGAAGGCTGCTAAAGCCTGTAGTACAGTTTCGACTGATACGCTTAGTGTTACAGCAGGTATTTTACCAGCTGATTTAAGATTTAGAGAATTAGCAATACTACAAAATTTAAATAGTTTAGATAATAATGACTTAAAATTAATTACTGGTTTAGATTTAAATAAAAAACCTTATTGAAAAAGAAAGCGAGTTTTTGTCAGTTGTTCATCCAGTTAAACGAGCTGTTATGGACTTTAAAGTTTGCGGGAGTCTGAATAAAGTTAGTGGTGTTCAAATATATACGGATGGTGCAAAAAGTGATGTTGATGTTGGTGCTGCATTTGTTGTTTATAGTGAAGGTGTTGAGACATATAATGAAAAAATAAAACTCGGTAGTTTGTGTAATAATTTTCATACGGAATTAATTGCGGTTAATAGTGCTTTAAAATATGTAATTAAAAACGATATTGTTAAGTGTGATATATTTAGTGATAGTACTTCTGTTTTAGAAGGCTTGAAAAATATGAACAGACCAAGTCATTTGCAAAAGGAGACATGGGATATGATCAGAGATCTAAAGAACAGGATCAATTTCTATTGGATTAAAGGACACTCTGGTATTAAAGGAAATGAAAGACCGGACCAATTGGAAAAGGAAGCATCTTTGCTGGAGAATTCCCATATTGGATTTAATTTTATTTCTAGACGAAGTCGTAAGAATAAGATTAGAAAATATTTTATGGGAGTTTAGCAGGAAAGATGGAATAAGTCCACGAATTGGTAGATTGACATACCAGTTTATGCCGAAAGTTGGCATTGCTTATAATTTTCTGTATCCAGAAACAGCAGAATTGATTACTGGTCATGGTAACTTTGAAGAATATCTTAATAGAATCGGTAAACGTGACTCCTTACAATGCGGATGTGACGAAGTTGGAAATTCTGTTCATGTGTTGTTCAAGTGTGTGAATAAATTCGAAAACAGAAGTAGATTAGAGATTAAATTATTAAATAAAGGCCTATGTTGGCCTAGAAATACAGATGAAATAAATAAAATAAATAAAACAATTGAGTGGTGGCCTATATTTAATGATTTCTCAAAGAAATTCATTGATAAAAAATAATTATAAAGTTTGATTTCCGGGACTGTGTTACGACTTTGCTTTCTTTTGATATTTGTATTCTTTTATAAACGCTTTTGCCAGCTTGCATGCAAAATGACGCTTATGGGAGGGTTAGGAGAGGTTGGAAAGGTGTTGGTAAAGTTTATTTTATTAAACTTATTATTTAATTATTTAATTTAATCGTATTAATTTTTTGATTTGTAATATCATTTTTGGTGTAGTACCATTTGGTGGAGCACCATAAGATAATTCATATTTATCTTTAAATAATATATACATTTCTCGATACATATCGATACATCGATACTTTAACCCAGCCCTAGAAATAGTTCATTTATGTCCTCGAAAATATTTTCTTCATCGTCAACATCCATAAAATTATCATTTTTGTAATTTTGTAATATTTCACTGAAAAACCAGGCGATTTGTGAGGTTAGGTTTCTTCTTTTATCTATGAGATACCGACTTAACCTGAACCGAATTCACTGGTTATGGTTAACACAAAAGTTATCTTTCAGGTAACGTTAACTGTGAGATAAATGCAGTGGTAGTAATCGATTTTTACGTTATCTTTTAGATAGCGCTAACTACAACTTTAACTATGAGTGGTAGTAACGAGCCTTAAGATTAAAAACCCACATCTCGAAAATCTCAACGACAAAACACAGCTTAGACACAAACCATTATATAAAGACCTTAGATACCCATTCAAAATTTAAATAATTTCCCGGTTACACGAGGGTTTCATCGTCTAGACCGTGTCGATGATTCCGCAATAACCGGGAATACACACGGTATTATACATATGGTGATTTTTAATATATTTACTTTAACGATTTTTAATTTAAAATTTCGCGCGAAAACGGATACCTCAATGCTCATAATTTTTGTTCGGCTTGTTTTTCCTGTTAAGAACATGGTTGATCTTTCAGTGTTCTCTTAAATATAAAAAAGTTTTTAACCTAGTATAATTTTTTAAATAATTTTTGATTTAAATACAAAATTCCTCCTGTGATGATATTGAACTTTAAATTTGATTTTACACATCTCCAAATTTTGACGATGTAAGTTGGATAAATTATTTTATTTAATATAGAATAGAAAAAGAAGTCATAACCTTAATGTTCACATTTTTTTGATTATTTTAAGACTTTTCAATGTTAAATGTTATAAATATGTCACTTGAATAATGTTATTAGCTTTAATAATTATAGATTTGGTTTTAGAAACCCTCTGATGATGGCTGAACAAGGCCGAAACATGTAAGAAACGATAAACAAATAAGAACGTCATCGAATTAAGTTATTTAGAGAAAGAGTTCTTTCATTAGTTTATTTTAGCTAATAAACAGTTATCGATGAAAAAAATGGATTTAATAAAACACTATAATATTATTACTTTTTTTTGTTTAATTTTCCTTTTTTTAGTACCATCAATATAATAATCCCGTAGCGATGGTGGGAACATTTCCAAGGGATTCAAGGCCGAAAGATCTTCGCCTGGGCAATGGAAACTCATCAACCCTACAAAGAACAACGGACATGGAATTAAATGGTCTCGCAATTAAAGAAAGATTGATGGCGAATCGACTGCCGGAAAGTTGTGTTTAAAAAGTGAATAAGAAAAAATTGAAAAAGTGATGTTGAAGATATTAATTTTTTTTTGTACATACCACCGTCCAAGATGTGAACTTTATCAACAAAAAAAACTAAATGGGAGTAAGAGTTATGTTGAAGAAATTTCTTTTTAATAATTGTTAACATTTTTACGAATTTCTTAAAGACAATCTTAACAAGAAACATGGTTTAGTAAACAACAAAAATTAAAAAATAGATTGTATTATATTTAAATATCTGGAGGGTTGTCTACATTTTAAGAAATTGCTTAATTCAGTTCCTAAATCAGTTACTAAATCAGAATTAATTCCAAGTCGTTTAAAGTCCCGCTGCGAGAGAAAAGCGTTTAATTGAAGATTAATGATGTATGATTAATTAAATAAAACTCTTTAAATTAATGTCATTTTAAGAGTCTCAGACAACCAGATATTTAATTATAACCTTCACAATACAATTTTTGTCGGTAGTTTGCGATGATGTATAGATTTAAGCCTCTACGTGTACATAAATGTAATTTATATGTTGTTGTGTAAAGATGGATAAGAGATTATATATATAAAAATTCATTTTAATGTCATCAAAATCATCGATACTAAAGGATCTGCAACAATCCCTTTCCATATCATTTATCATCGTTGTTATACAAAAAAATAAGTAATTTCATGCACAAAACCGTTTTGCTTTTTGTGTAATACCAAAAAAAGATTAATAATAATCAGACCTTTACATATTTATCCAAACATATCTGTACATATACTTTTAATATTATAATTACTGGTGTAATTAAACCCGGTGTCGTATCGTTTATATAAAAGAAAATTGTAAATGTAATATTTGTAAAGTTCATTCCGCCTGTAAACCCCCTCGCAGGTCGTAAATTATAGGAAATTTCTAATGAAACGTTGACTAAGAAATAATTAATTAAGAAAAAAATAAATAGAATTAACGACTACAATAAACGATAGTAAGAAAAAAAAGAATAAGTCAATATTGTGATATTTTATGTAGGCTAAAACGATTGTGTTTAGCGCCGTATTAGACAAATAAATGTATTTAAATCAAAAATTGGATTTATTAAAATTTTGAATTAATCCCTCTGTATAAGACAAATTTAACTAAATAGTTTTAACTTAAATTTTTAACCGTAAGATGGCGCAAATAACGATAATTTGATATAATAAATTAAAATAATAATAAATATAGTTAAAATTAATACTTTTAATAAAAATGAGATTATTAATTTGATTAAAATTTTATTATTAATTAATTTATTGAGTTATTTTCTATTAACACGATTTTTGTGGTTGTTTTAATTTACGCCTTTAACCGGTAGATGGCGCAAATCGGAACGATTTAAAATAATAAATTAAAAAAATAAATCAATACAATAAAAATGAAAACTTTTAATAAAAACGAAATAATAATTAATTTGATAATTTTTTTAATGAATTAATTTATCGATTTGGTTTATATTGAAACGATTTTTGTAATTCAATTAACAATGGCAAGGTGGCGCATGCGTACTAACGTTGGCAATGCCGGCACCTGACCTGTCAAAGAGCGGTGATTTCACGTCAGTTTTAAACGATTCGAAAACTAAACATGGCCGTAATGGAAGGATCCCTAAGTAAATGGACGAATGTGATGAAGGGATGGCAATACAGGTGGTTCGTTTTGGACGAGAATTCCGGACTATTATCTTATTACACGGTAAGCGATAATCCAACAAAACATAACCTAAAACCCACTTGAATAAGAGGAAAGAGTCGCTCATCAACAATTCAGATCCAACAAATTAGTTATTAACCCCGATTTCGGCGTTGAAACGATTAAATTTGTTTGTTTATCAAATTAACTTAACTTAATGACGATTAAAAATAATTAAAAAAAAAAAACATTATCGCTTTGTTTATTTGATGTCACTTCAAATTTACCTTTGATAAATTATATTTTTAGATATTGCGAGCTGTTTTGAAATTGCGCACATTTACAATTTGCAAAATAGTACGGGTTTTTTATTGTTTTCTTTGTTTACTTTTCATATTCACGCAGCCCGACTCGTTGTGTACTTGTCAAATGCAATCGCCCATGTCAAGTAATACAATAAAATGTAATAAATTGTAACATTACTTGACATGTTCGATTGCAGTTGACAAGCATAAGACGCGTCGGGGCGCTTGTTGGAATAAAGTTAATTAAAACACAAAACAATGTGCGTAAATCAACTTTAATCTCGCCTTTAACTCAAATATTTTTATTATGTTATTAGTTAACACTACATTGAGGATTTTAACAATAAATAGTTGACATTTTTCCTACAAGGTCAATTTTGTTAGTTTTAAATGGTATAGAAAAGTTTTTTTAACTTTGACAACGCCTTAAAAAACCGAGTGAGGTCATTTTTGTTGTAACATCAACTTAAATAATTTTCTAATGTAAATACACTTATATCCTTTGAAAAATAAGCAAATGTAAATTTATTGATTTAATTCGTTCCTTCCTCGTCAACAGTTTTATTAAAAGAATTATGATTAATAAAGTTTAATTGGTAAATAATAAGTATATATAGCGATGTTGTGTAAGAATTAACCAAGAAAGAAATATTTCGAGACGATTTAATCATCGTAATGGGAGTGATGTAATTTTCGTTGATTAATACTACCACTTTAATAACAATTTTTTAATTAAAAATTCAGTACAATCCCGATTATCCGAAATAATGTGGACCAAATTGATTTCGGAAAATAGAAATTTTGGTTAAAAATTTTACTAAATTTTACTTGAATTTACTGTGAGCGTCAAAAAAAAGTAAACAGCTGTTGTTTTTCTATTAAAAGGTTAATAAAAGTGCAGTTAATAACGAAAATCAAAAAGTTTTATTGCAGTCTTCACAGCTCATCTATACTATATTTAAATCAATAGAAACATGAAAAAAAAACAAATCATTACCCGTAATAATTCAGATTATTGTAAATATCTACCGAATTTACGCGTCAAAAGAAAGTAAACAGAATTCGGAACTAATAGGTATTAAGTACAAAAATAAATATAATATTAACTTTTAATACTTGGGTTGAGCTCCTTTGGTCTTCAACACCTCCCTTAATCTCCTTGGCATAGATTCCACCAAGTTTTTTTTAATATTTTGAGGGATTTTCATCCATTCTTCAGTTAAAGCTTTTTTAAGGTCGTCTTTGTTTGAAATTGTCCTTTCTCTGATCTTCCTGTCAAGGTGATCCCACAGATGTTCTATAGGATTAAGGTCTGGGGACTGCGGTGGATGATCAAGGGTTTTAGGGACTCGGTATAGCATCCATTCCTTCACAATTTTGGAAGTGTGCTTTGGATCGTTATCCTGTTGGAAGATCCAGTTCTCTGGTAATCCCAATTCATTAATACTCGGGGAAATATTGTTCTTTAAAATGGTTAAATAGTCCATTTTATTCATTGTTGATTCAATAAAAACTAGATTACCGACCCCTGACGCCGCCATACAGCCCCAGACCATAACCGAGCCTCCACCGTGTTTGATGGTATTGGTAACAAATTTCTCTTTGAAGGCCTCATTTTTTGGCCGCCATATCTTTGGTGGTTTTCTTTTACCAAAAATTTCAAATTTACTTTCATCACTAAACAATATATTTTTCCAAAAATCTGGAACTTCGTTCTGATATTTTTTTGCGAAATCAAGACGTTTCTGTTTATTTATTTTCGATATGTAAGGCTTTTTACGGGGTGTTCTTCCATGCAGGCCACTTCTATGGAGTGTTCTTCGTATGGTACTGGAACTTATGGTTGTGTTTGCTATCTGCGATATGTCGTTTGCTATTTTAACCGCACTTGAACATGGATTATTCTTCACTTCTCTTACCACTGCTCAAGCCTGTGCTTCTGTAAGGCGCTTTGGTCGTCCAACGCGTTGTAAATCGGCTACAGTATGATGTTTTGCGTATTTATCCAAAATTTTTTTTATTGTGCAGTGATTTCGTCCCATTATTTTAGCTATTTCGCGTAAGGATTTTCTTTTTTATTTAAAGTTAATATAATTTTACGCGTTTCTATACTTGTTTGTTTTCCCATGATGATTTTTGGTATTTATAATTAATTTCGACGTTCAACCACTTGCTGTTTCTTCTAAAATGTTCTAAAGTTGTCCTGGGAGGGGTTTATAAGTATTTATACGAAAAGTGTGGTACTTCCCCTAAATCTAACATGAATTTACAACAACCTGTAAACCTTTAACTGTTTACTTTCTTTTGACGCGTAAAAATCGGGGTATTTTTACTCTAAAGGGGATTTACCATATTTGTGGGGTTTTTAGCTTAACTATTTTTTACGATAGGATTGCTCACAAATAAAGTCGTAAATTTTGATATATAAATTTTTATTGTAAGTTAACAGAATCGTAGTAAAAAGGGTTTTTAGAAGTAAACAGCTAGTGTTTACTTTCTTTTGACGCTCACAGTATGTATTAACCGCTTGCCTTACCAATTAAATTCCAATTTTTGGTCAAAAAAATATTTAATTTTTTTATTAATGATAATGATAAATTAAATAAATTCACGGAGATTTATAATGCTAAACTTGTCGATTTCCCAAAATCTTAGATGCTTTTTATTAATTTTAACTTAAGGGTACTAAACCGAGATAATTTGTCGGTTGTAATAAATAAAATATCAAAAAAAACTCAAGTTGTATGGAAGTCTTTGAAACAAGGTGTTACGCATAAGCCCACGTCACAAATTTTGCAGTAGTAACGGCTCTCTCATCTGACAGGCTTACCAGAATTATCACGTTTTCGGGAACACACAACGCATCTTTTTATTGGGGAAGGTTTCTTTTCTGTCGCTGGAATGTAATCTGAATAGTGTCCTCCTGCTAATCGAAGAGCGTTTGGTGTTTTACTAGGACGACCAGAAGGGAGTGGTTGGTCGCTCTTATACTTCTCCAACATCTCTTTCACAAGAGATAGTCTGTATTGTAAGACTGATTTCTTACCTCTGCTTTTTTGGTAAAGAATGTAAGAATTCCAAAGAGCTAGTTCGAGAAGATGGAATAAAATCTATTTATAATACTTTTTTCCTCGTTTTCGGGTAACTGAATAGTCGGCCAAATGTTGATCAACTTTATCCACTCCATCCATTGTATGGTTATAATCCATCACTAATAGTGGCTTCGTCCGTTCCTTTCGTCTTTTTTGGTAGGTCTTTGTTTCGATGTTATATATAGTAGATAAAAGAGTGCCGTCTTTTTTATCTTTCCACCGCATAATTAAAATTTTTCCTCTTTGAAAAGCAGTTACTTCTCCAGTTTTCAACTTTTTTGTTTTGAATGCAAGAGGAATTTCCTTACGATTCGTTTTCATTGTCCCGTAAGTGTCAGTCCTGTTAGATACAAGAATTTGCGATAATTGTGGCGACGTGTAGAAGTTGTCTGTAGTAAGACAATATCCGTTGCCAAGAAGCGGTTTTAGCAATGTCAGCACTACTTGGGAACCCGTTGGTAAATTTTTATAATCATTGTCAAAATGAGTACCCTTTCCGGTATAAATGACAAATCTTCACACATATCCACTCTTTGACTCAGATAGCATATAGGACTTTATGCCAAATCGTGCTCTCTTCAAGGGTATGTACTGTACCCAGCCTAATCTGCCTTTATACAGAAGAAGACTCTCATCTATTGTGACTTCTCTCTCTCTCTGGAGTATAACAACAATTTAATAACAATTTTTTAATTAAAAATTCAGTACAATCCCGATTATCCGAAATAATGTGGACCAAATTGATTTCGGAAAATCGAAATTTTGGTTAAAAATTTTACTAAATTTTACTTGAATTTATGTATTAACCGCTTGCCTTACCAATTAAATTCCAATTTTTGGTCAAAAAAATATTTAATTTTTTTATTAATGATAATGATAAATCAAATAAATCCACGGAGATTTATAATGCTAAACTTGTCGATTTCCCAAAATCTTAGATGCTTTTTATTAATTTTAACTTAAGGGTACTAAACCGAGATAATTTGTCAGTTGTAATAAAAAATATATATAAAAAAACTAAAGTTGTATGAAAGTCTTTGAAACAAGGTGTTACGCATAAGCCCACGTCACAAATTTTGCAGTAGTAACGGCTCTCTCTTCTGACAGGCTTACCTGAATTATCACGTTTTCGGGAACACACAACGCATCTTCTTATTGGGGAAGGTTTCTCTTCTATCGCTGGAATGTAATCTGAATAGTGTCTTCCTGCTAATCGAAGAGGGTTTGGTGTTTTACTAGGACGACCAGAAGGGAGTGGTTGGTCGCTCTTATACTTCTCCAACATCTCTTTCACAAGGGATAGTCTGTATTGTAAGGCTGATTTCTTACCTCCGCTTTTTTGGTAAAGAATGTAAGAGTTCCAAAGAGCTAGTTCGAGAAGATGTAATAAAATCTATTTATAATACTTTTTTCCTCGTTTTCGGGTAACTGGATAGTCGGCCAAATGTTGATCAACTTTATCCACTCCACCCATTGTATGGTTATAATCCATCACTAATAGTGGCTTCGTCCATTCCTTTCCTCTCTTTTTGTAGGTCTTTGTTTCGATGTTATATATAGTAGATAAAAAAGTGCCGTCTTTTTTATCTTTCCACCGCATAATTAAAATTTTTCCTCTTTGAAAAGCAGTTACTTCTTCAGTTTTCATTTTTTTTGTTTTGAATGCAAGACGAATTTCCTTACGATTCGTTTTCATTATCCCGTAAGTGTCAGTCCTGTTAGATACAAGAATTTGCGATAATTGTGGCAACGTGTAGAAGTTGTCTGTAGTAAGACAATATCCGTTGCCAAGAAGCGGTTTTAGCAATGTCAGCACTACTTGGGAACCCATTGGTAAATTTTTATAATCATTGTCAAAATGAGTACCCTTTCCGGTATAAATGACAAATCTCCACACATATCCACTCTTTGACTCACATAGCATATAGGACTTTATGCCAAATCGTGCTCTCTTCAAGGGTATGTACTGTACCCAGCCTAATCTGCCTTTATATAGAAGAAGACTCTCATCTATTGTGACTTCTCTCTCTGGAGTATAACAACAATTTAATAACAATTTTTTAATTAAAAATTCAGTACAATCCCGATTATCCGAAATAATGTGGACCAAATTGATTTCGGAAAATCGAAATTTTGGTTAAAAATGTTACTAAATTTTACTTGAATTTATGTATTAACCGCTTGCCTTACCAATTGAATTCCAATTTTTGGTCAAAAAAATATTTAATTTTTTTGTTAATGATAATGATAAATCAAATAAATCCACGGAGATTTGTAATGCTAAACTTGTCGATTTCCCAAAATCTTAGATGCTTTTTATTAATTTTAACTTAAGGGTACTAAACCGAGATAATTTGTCAGTTGTAATAAAAAAAATATAAAAAAACTCAAATTGTATGAAAGTCTTTGAAACAAGGTGTTACGCATAAGCCCAAGTCACAAATTTTGCAGTAGGCTCTCTCTTCTGACAGGCTTACCATAATTATCACGTTTTCGGGAACACACAACGCATCTTCTTATTGGGGAAGGTTTCCTTCTATCGCTGGAATGTAATCTGAATAGTGTCCTGCTAATCGAAGAGGGTTTGGTGTTTTACTAGGACGACCAGAAGGGAGTGGTTGGTCGCTCTTATACTTCTCCAACATCTCTTTCACAAGGGATAGTCTGTATTGTAAGGCTGATTTCTTACCTCCGCTTTTTTGGTAAAGAATGTAAGAGTTCCAAAGAGCTAGTTCGAGAAGATGGAATAAAATCTATTTATAATACTTTTTTCCTCGTTTTCGGGTAACTGGATAGTCGGCCAAATGTTGATCAACTTTATCCACTCCATCCATTGTATGGTTACAATCCATCACTAATAGTGGCTTCGTCCGTTCCTTTCCTCTTTTTTGGTAAGTCTTTGTTTCGATGTTATATATAGTAGATAAAAGAGTGCCGTCTTTTTATCTTTCCACCGCATAATTAAAATTTTTCCTCTTTGAAAAGCAGTTACTTCTCCAGTTTTCAACTTTTTTGTTTTGAATGCAAGAGGAATTTCCTTACGATTCGTTTTCATTGTCCGTAAGTGTCAGTCCTGTTAGATACAAGAATTTGAGATAATTGTGGCGACGTGTAGAAGTTGTCTCTAGTAAGATAATATCCGTTGCCAAGAAGCGGTTTTAGCAATGTCAGCACTACTTGAGAACCCATTGGTAAATTTTTATAATCATTGTCAAAATGAGTACCCTTTCCGGTATAAATGACAAATCTCCATACATATCCACTCTTTGACTCACATAGCATATAGGACATTATGCCAAATCGTGCTCTCTTCAAGGGTATGTACTGTACCCAGCCTAATCTGCCTTTATACAGAAGAAGACTCTCATCTATTGTGACTTCTCTCTCTCTCTGGAGTATAACAACAATTTAATAACAATTTTTTAATTAAAAATTCAGTACAATCCCGATTATCCGAAATAATGTGGACCAAATTGATTTCGGAAAATCGAAATTTTGGTTGAAAATTTTACTAAATTTTACTTGAATTTATGTATTAACCGCTTGCCTTACCAATTCAATTCTAATTATTGGTCAAAAAAATATTTAATTTTTTTATTAATGATAATGATAAATCAAATAAATTCCCGGAGATTTATAATGCTAAACTTGTCGATTTCCCAAAATCTTGGATGCTTTTTATTAATTTTAACTTATGGGTACTAAACCGAAATAATTTGTCAGTTGCAATAAAAAAAAATATCAAAAAAAACTCAAGTTGTATGAAAGTCTTTGAAACAAGGTGTTACGCATAAGCCCAAGTC
Organism: Onthophagus sagittarius; assembly: GCA_036711965.1. Taxonomy (NCBI): domain Eukaryota; kingdom Metazoa; phylum Arthropoda; class Insecta; order Coleoptera; family Scarabaeidae; genus Onthophagus; species Onthophagus sagittarius. The sequence continues at coordinate 59,550,059 of JASERS010000002.1, read as the reverse complement.
ACAAATTTTGCAGTAGGCTCTCTCTTCTGACAGGCTTACCAGAATTATCACGTTTTCGGGAACACCCAACGCATCTTCCTGTTGGGGAAGGTTTCTCTTCTATCGCTGGAATGTAATCTGAATAGTGTCCTCCTGCTAATCGAAGAGGGTTTGGTGTTTTACTAGGACGACCAAAAGGGAGTGGTTGGTCGCTCTTATACTTCTCCAACATCTCTTTCACAAGAGATAGTCTGTATTGTAAGGCTGATTTCTTACCTCCGCTTTTTTGGTAAAGAATGTAAGAGTTCCAAAGAGCTAGTTCGAGAAGATGGAATAAAATCTATTTATAATACTTTTTTCCTCGTTTTCGGGTAACTGGATAGTCGGCCAAATGTTGATCAACTTTATCCACTCCACCCATTGTATGGTTATAATCCATCACTAATAGTGGCTTCGTCCATTCCTTTCCTCTCTTTTTGTAGGTCTTTGTTTCGATGTTATATATAGTAGATAAAAAAGTGCCGTCTTTTTTATCTTTCCACCGCATAATTAAAATTTTTCCTCTTTGAAAAGCAGTTACTTCTCCAGTTTTCAACTTCTTTGTTTTGAATGCAAGAGGAATTTCCTTACGATTCGTTTTCATTGTCCCGTAAGTGTCAGTCCTGTTAGATACAAGAATTTGCGATAATTGTGGCGAAGTGTTGAAGTTGTCTGTAGTAAGACAATATCCGTTGCCAAGAAACGGTTTTAGCAATGTCAGCACTACTTGGGAACCCATTGGTAAATTTTTATAATCATTGTCAAAATGAGTACCCTTTCCGGTATAAATGACAAATCTCCACACATATCCACTCTTTGACTCACATTGCATATAGGACTTTATGCCAAATCGTGCTCTCTTCAAGGGTATGTACTGTACCCAGCCTAATCTGCCTTTATACAGAAGAAAGACTCATCTATTGTGACTTCTCTCTCTGAAGTATAACAACAATTTAATAACAATTTTTTAATTAAAAATTCAGTACAATCCCGATTATCCGAAATAATGTGGACCAAATTGATTTCGGAAAATCGAAATTTTGGTTGAAAATTTTACTACATTTTACTTGAATTTATGTATTAACCGCTTACCTTACCAATTGAATTCCAATTTTTGGTCAAAAAATATTTAATTTTTTTATTAATGATAATGATAAATCAAATAAATCCACGGAGATTTATAATGCTAAACTTGTCGATTTCCCAAAATCTTAGATGCTTTTTATTAATTTTAACTTAAGGGTACTAAACCGAGATAATTTGTCAGTTGTAATAAAAAAAATATAAAAAAAACTCAAGTTGTATGAAAGTCTTTGAAACAAGGTGTTACGCATAACCCCACGTCACAAATTTTGCAGTAGTAACGGCTCTCTCTTCTGACAGGGTTACCAGAATTATCACGTTTTCGGGAACACACAACGCATCTTCTTATTGGGGAAGGTTTCTCTTCTATCGCTGGAATGTAATCTGAATAGTGTCCTCCTGCTAATCGAAGAGGGTTTGGTGTTTTACTGGGACGACCAGAAGGGAGTGGTTGGTCGCTCTTATACTTCTCCAACATCTCTTTCACAAGGGATAGTCTGTATTGTAAGGCTGATTTCTTACCTCCGCTTTTTTGGTAAAGAATGTAAGAGTTCCAAAGAGCTAGTTCGAGAAGACGGAAAAAAATCTTTTTATAATACTTTTTTCCACGTTTTCGTGTAACTGGATAGTCGGCCAAATGTTGATCAACTTTATCCACTCAACCCATGGTATGGTTATAATCCATCACTAATAGTGGCTTCGTCCGTTCCTTTCGTCTTTTTTTGTAGGTCTTTGTTTCGATGTTATATATAGTAGATAAAAGAGTGCCGTCTTTTTTATCTTTCCACCGCATAATTAAAATTTTTCCTCTTTGAAAAGCTGTTACTTCTCCAGTTTTCAACTTTTTTTTTTTGAATGCAAGAGGAATTTCCTTACGATTCGTTTTCATTGTCCCGTAAGTGTTAGTCCTGTTAGATACAAGAATTTGCGATAATTGTGGCGAAGTGTAGAAGTTTTGTGTAGTAAGACAATATCTGTTGCCAAGAAGCGGTTTTAGCAATGTCAGCACTACTTGGGAACCCATTGGTAAATTTTTATAATCATTGTCAAAATGAGTACCCTTTCCGGTATAAATGACAAATCTCCACACATATCCACTCTTTGACTCACATAGCATATAGGACTTTAAGCCAAATCGTGCCCTCTTCAAGGGTATGTACTGTACCCAGCCTAATCTGCCTTTAAACAGAAGAAGACTCTCATCTATTGTGACTTCTCGCTCTGGAGTATAACAACAATTTAATAACAATTTTTTAATTAAAAATTCAGTACAATCCCGATTATCCGAAATAATGTGGACCAAATTGATTTCGGAAAATCGAAATTTTGGTTGAAAATTTTACTAAATTTTACTTGAATTTATGTATTAACCGCTTGCCTTACCAATTAAATTCCAATTTTTGGTCAAAAAAATATTTAATTTTTTTATTAATGATAATGATAAATCAAATAAATCCACGGAGATTTATAATGCTAAACTTGTCGATTTCCCAAAATCTTAGATGCTTTTTATTAATTTTAACTTAAGGGTACTAAACCGAGATAATTTGTCAGTTGTAATAAAAAAAATATAAAAAAACTCAAGTTGTATGAAAGTCTTTGAAACAAGTTGTTACGCATAAGCCCAAATCACAAATTTTGCAGTAGTAACGGCTCTCTCTTCTGACAGGCTTACCAGAATTATCACGTTTTCGGGAACACACAACGCATCTTCTTATTGGGGAAGGTTTCTCTTCTATCGCTGGAATGTAATCTGAATAGTGTCCTCCTGGTAATCGAAGAGGGTTTGGTGTTTTACTAAGACCACCAGAATGGAGTGGTTGGTCGCTCTTATACTTCTCCAACATCTCTTTCACAAGAGATAGTCTGTATTGTAAGGCTGATTTCTTACCTCCGCTTTTTTGGTAAAGAATGTAAGAGTTCCAAAGAGCTAGTTCGAGAAGATGGAATAAAATCTATTTATAATACTTTTTTCCTCGTTTTCGGGTAACTGGATAGTCGGCCAAATGTTGATCAACTTTATTCACTCCATCCATTGTATGGTTATAATCCATCACTACTAGTGGCTTCGTCCGTTCCTTTCCTCTCTTTTGGTAGGTCTTTGTTTCGATGTTATATATAGTAGATAAAAGAGTGCCGTCTTTTTTATCTTTCCACCGCATAATTAAAATTTTTCCTCTTTGAAAAGCAGTTACTTCTCCAGTTTTCAACTTTTTTGTTTTGAATGCAAGAGGAATTTCCTTACGATTCGTTTTCATTGTCCCGTAAGTGTCAGTCCTGTTAGATACAAGAATTTGAGATAATTGTGGCGACGTGTAGAAGTTGTCTCTAGTAAGATAATATCCGTTGCCAAGAAGCGGTTTTAGCAATGTCAGCACTACTTGAGAACCCATTGGTAAATTTTTATAATCATTGTCAAAATGAGTACCCTTTCCGGTATAAAGGACAAATCTCCACACATATCCTGTCTTTGACTCACATAGCATATAGGACTTTATGCCAAATCGTGCTCTCTTTAAGGGTATGTACTGTATCCAGCCTAATCTGCCTTTATGCAGCAGAAGACTCTCATCTATTGTGACTTCTCTCTCTCTGGAGTATAACAACAATTTAATAACAATTTTTTAATTAAAAATTCAGTACAATCCCGATTATCCGAAATAATGTGGACCAAATTGATTTCGGAAAATCGAAATTTTGGTTGTAAATTTTACTAAATTTTACTTGAATTTATGTATTAACCGCTTGCCTTACCAATTAAATTCCAATTTTTGGTCAAAAAAATATTTAATTTTTTTATTAATGATAATAATAAATCAAATAAATCCACGGAGATTTATAATGCTAAACTTGTCGATTTCCCAAAATCTTAGATGCTTTTTATTAATTTTAACTTAAGGGTACTAAACCGAGATAATTTGTCAGTTGTAATAAAAAAAAATATAAAAAAACTCAAGTTGTATGAAAGTCTTTGAAACAAGGTGTTACGCATAACCCCACGTCACAAATTTTGCAGTAGTAACGGCTCTCTCTTCTGACAGGCTTACCAGAATTATCACGTTTTCGAGAACACACAACGCATCTTCTTATTGGGGAAGGTTTCTCTTCTATCGCTGGAATGTAATCTGAATAGTGTCTTCCTGCTAATTGAAGAGGGTTTGGTGTTTTACTAGGACGACCAGAAGGGAGTGGTTGGTCGCTCTTATACTTCTCCAACATCTCTTTCACAAGGGATAGTCTGTATTGTAAGGCTGATTTCTTACCTCCGCTTTTTTGGTAAAGAATGTAAGAGTTCCAAAGAGCTAGTTCGAGAAGATGTAATAAAATCTATTTATAATACTTTTTTCCTCGTTTTCGGGTAACTGGATAGTCGGCCAAATGTTGATCAACTTTATCCACTCCACCCATTGTATGGCTTTAATCCATCACTAATAGTGGCTTCGACCGTTCCTTTCCTCTTTTTTGGTAGGTCTTTGTTTCGATGTTATATATAGTAGATAAAAAAGTGCCGTCTTTTTTATCTTTCCACCGCATAATTAAAATTTTTCCTCTTTGAAAAGCAGTTACTTCTTCAGTTTTCAACTTTTTTGTTTTGAATGCAAGAGGAATTTCCTTACGATTCGTTTTCATTGTCCCGTAAGTGTCAGTCCTGTTAGATACAAGAATTTGCGATAGTTGTGGCGACGTGTAGAAGTTGTCTGTAGTAATACAATATCCGTTGCCAAGAAGCGGTTTTAGCAATGTCAGCACTACTTGAGAACCCATTGGTAAATTTTTATAATCATTGTCAAAATGAATACCCTATCCGGTATAAATGACAAATCTCCACACATATCCACTCTTTGACTCAGATAGCATATAGGACTTTATGACAAATCGTGCTCTCTTCAAGGGTATGTAGTGTACCCAGCCTAATCTGGCTTTATACAGAAGAAGACTCTCATCTATTGTGACTTCTCTCTCTGGAGTATACAAATTCGAAAACTTGCGACAAGTCCGAAAGTATAGGCCATATTTTATTTAGCTTAGGGCTAGGATGATTTTCAGGATTATAATCTGCATTATTTGAAAAGTGAAGGTACTGCTTTATCGCTACGAATCTTTAGTACGTCATCACCTTCCTAAAAAATGGAGTTTCGATGGTGGGATTTCTGCTCCAAAAATCTTGGAGGTCTGGTTTCTTTACCACGCTTTGCATTATATTGATCGCCAAAAAAAGGCGAATCTCATCTGTATTTATGGTATTATTTGCCATTGACATTTGGCGTTACCCTCAATTCTAACTTGACTTGCATATGTATTAGTTTGAAGGGAAATTACGTTCACTAAGGGATCATCGAAAAACAGATTGAAGAACTGTAACATACAGTTATTTATGTCGTCTTGCAAGTTTATATTTTGCGAAATTCCTGGGGTACCTATGATAAATTATAGAATATATTTCTTTATTGCACAACATCGATGAATATTTACCTTGAAATGGAAAGCGAGGAGGTGCAGGAGATATTGGCAACGTTGTATCAATTTCGCACCACTTTGTGGTTTCTAACAAAAAATTTTCGTACCCATCGTCGTCGCTTTCCATATCCGATATCTCATCTTCTGAAGAACTACTTCCCGACTGTTCTAACTCATCTTCCAACACAAATTCTTCTTCAGTAGTTTCATAATCTGTTGACTTTCCATATTATTTGTCACAATTCACAGTAAAAATTATTACAACGATCAGAAGTACACGTGCTTCACTGAACAAGAATAATCCATCCATGCGCGCGCCGATGTACGTCATCAATATCTCATAAGAGAAAATTTGGAAAATCAACGGCAACGAAATATCTCGACATAGTACGCCTATTAAAGTGTAAAAGCCCGAAATAATTCGGTTTAAAATGCTCCGGACGAGCAGAAGTACATGCGACGAGTTAACTCGGGGTAGTATTTTTATGCAAAACATATTGCCCCTAGTTAACTCGGCTTAGGAAGGCAAGCGGTTAATTTAAAAATAACATCAACAAATAATTTGTTTAATTTTTATTACGTACTTAATTTTTTAACATAGTATGTACATACATACATACATAGTATGTACATTCATAACACATGTTAAATGCAACGTAAAATATAAAATATGTACATACATATATATCCCAAGCTACACTTTACTGTTTAAAAATGAGGTAATTTTTAACTGCACTTGTTTAGCACTACTTCTGTTTTTGGTCAAAATGTCTCTCCAACGTTTTATTAAACATCCGCGGCAGTTGCATTTTCTTGTTGTTCTACATAAGTTAACCCTTTCTCCAAGGCTTCTAGTCCTTCTGAATGTGACATTTTTACTGGAATATTGTCAGTGCATTCTACATCGTCATCGTCATCACTGCTTATTTCATTAGTATTTTTGCAAACATTTTCTTATTAAATTAATTCTTGGTCAGTCATTTCATCTTTTGCATTATCACTGTTTAACCATCCGCGGCAGTTACATTTTCTTGTTGTTCTACATAAGTTAACCCTTTCTCCAAGGCTTCTAGTCCTTCTGAATGTAACATTTTTACTGGAATATTGTCAGTGCATTCTACATCGTCATCGTCATCACTGCTTATTTCATTAGTATTTTTGCAAACACTTTCTTATTAAATTAATTCTTGGTCAGTCATTTCATCTTCTGCATTATCACTGTTTAACCATTCATTCATTCATAACATTTCATTTAACCATCTTCTATTTCCGTAACATTTTCACATCCTGGTATTTTCGTGAAAATTTGCTGTAAACTTTCTTCATGGTCAGACTCTCCTTCTGTGATACGTCCCTCCTCGTGTTGAATCAATTTTGACCAAGATTTTTCCATGGTTCTACCTTTTACTTGATTCGAAGCTATCCAACATATAAAACATTTTTCAAGTTTATCCTCTTTATACATTCAGTGAGATTGGCACCGTCATATACTTCTTCCAAAATATGCTCCAATAGCAAATGCCTGTAATTTCGTTTTCCTGCACACCCTGATCCATGGGTTGAATGAGAGAAGTTACACCGGGAGGCAAAAACATTACTTTTATTTCCCCACTTTTAAGTTGCTCCGCACTTGAGTGAGTGGCAAAACTCTGTTTGTCTAGTAACAAAACACATTTTCTGATATATCCGTGCTCTTTTAAAAAAAACCCTACTTTTGGTACGAAATCTTCAAAAAACCAATTTTTGAATAGATTTGCATTCATCCAGCGTTTCTTTTAATTTTTATACATAACGGGAAAAGCATTGGGACGAATATTCTTGAAGGCTCCTGGTTTTGCTGACTTACCTTATTTATAGGACTTACTATAATAATGGAAGTTTGTGTCTCCCAGAAGCATTACGCATGCAAGAACGTTTTTGAAGCTAAGGTACTTGAGGGCTACATTTTGTAGTTTAAGCCGGTTTCGTCACAATTGTAGATCTGGTCTGGTTGTAAATCATTTTCTTTCATAAGCTCCAGTAAAAACTTGCAGGCGCTTCAATGACCGGCAATTCTTCACTTAAACTTACTGCTTTTTGTTTTAAAATGGTCCACGAAATTGGTATTCCACGTTCTCAATTCTGTGTAAACCATAAAAATAAAAAATCATCCACATTTTCGTGTCGGCGATGACAAAACACTACACCATTTTTCTCCATTCTGCAACCGTACCCACGCCTACGCCTAAATCCTTTGCTATATTTTTAAACAATTCACCGGTTTGACGATTAGATATCGTCAAACCGCTGTAAGTTTTTCCTGCAAGCTGATAACAACGCTTTTACGTTTATTGCTCTGACACTGCATTTTGTAAAATACTTGAGAATAACACTACTCTTTTTGTAATAATAACAGACATAATACATATGTATGTACTTGTAACACTGTCGGCTAAGCCAAACAATGCGCATTTTAGACCGTCTTATTGCCGTGAAACCCCGAGGAGAACCACCTAGTAGTATAGGGGAATCCCATACGCGTTTCGTATAATGCGAAATTTTTCCGGTTAATCGAGTTGTTTCGAGTTGTTGTTTTGTTTGAAATTGTAGTTTGTTTTGGATAAACCAGGTTTCAGATAATCGCGATTCGGGTAATCGGGATTGTACTGTATAACAATTTTATTTATATTTTTGTATTGTTATAGTCAAAAGAAAAGATGACCCGCGGTGTCCGTAGAGGTTGCGTACGTTTAAAAGGTGCCGTAATCGGCATAGACGATGAAGACGACAGTACATTCACCATCACCGTCGATCACAAAACGTTCCATTTCCAAGCTAGAGACGCAGAAGAACGAGAAAAATGGGTTAGAGCTTTGGAAGATACGATTTTTCGGCATGGCAGTCGGGTATGTGATAAAAAAAATGTTCATAAACAAAATGCGTTTATTCGGATTTTTGCGGTTGAATCTCGTGTTAATATGCAATAAAATTGCGCGTATATCATTATTTGCGGTACACGGAAGGTTTCGTGTGAGTAAAATGTATGCGTCAGATTTTATTGATGCAGAGAGGGGTGTAAAACTTTGGAAGGAATATTTTAAAGATTTTTTTTAATAGGAAGGTTTTATTAATATTGAAAAAATAGTGATGAGGGACAGGTAAATACTCAAACAGTGGGTACTTAATCTTAAAATAATTCTAAATTTAAAAAAAATTAAAAATTTATCATAAAACATGAACATATTTTTTTTAATTGTGTATAAATATACACAAAGAAATAAAAATATCAGTTTGTGTAGTTAGTAAAGAAAAGTGTAAAAATGCCAAATGTTGAGGATAATCTTCAAATATTGCACTCAAAGGTATAAACAAAGCTATGTTAATAAAATGACAAGTCATATTCTTAAAAACTGTTTTAAATGCCGATAACATTGAGGTTGTTTCTGGAACTAAATAACATTTAAAACAAGTAGTTGGTCTAGTATTAGTTCTAGTTTTAGTTTGATTCAAGTATACAAGAATTTAAAATTGAATAACAGCTAATACACTCATACCTCCTTATATAGCCCCTCTTTATACAGCCATTTGATATAACAGCGTTCTCACACTGGGTCAACAGCGGAAAAAATTCATTTTTCCATATGTTGAAAATGTTTCCGTTTTCCATATATTTCCTATATAGTATAATAATTGAAGCATCTGATACAATGAAAGAAATCTCTCTGAATTCATTACACTATACAAAAATTAATCACTAATGCTGTAGCAAAAAATAGTAACTAGCTTACAGCAATATGGTGCGCAATCTTAGAAGGTGATTTCTAACAAACTAAAAAGTATTAAAAAAAAATTTTGTGTCATAGAGCAGACAATAAAGTATGATATTGTGTGATAAAGTCGTTCGAGTCTTTGTTAGTTGTAATTTAAATGTGCTTAATATAAAATATAGTTTATTATTTGAAAAATAAAAATTTAACTAGGCATAACTTTTTTCTGACAACTTTTGTTAAATGCAAATATGATGCATATGATATTTTATATCTTTCGTTGCATATTTGAAGTAATTCCAGTTGCGGAAAGCTGCAGATTTGATACAGAAATCTAAAAATGTAACATGGCGTAAATCAGTTAAAGACATTATTCAAAAAATCATTTCTGCATGGCCAGTTTTGATATTCCTTATGCTTCGAAGCTATAAACAGTAAATATCCAACTACAGAACCATTGAACGATCTCTTCATTCATATATGATCAATTAAGTAGCATTCGGAGTAAATGCCGAAAAAACACCTTTGAAGATTGCTGCGATTGAAGCAAGCATTAAAAAATTCAAAGTTTACGCAACACATTTTCTTAAGACCTAATTACTACTTCTGCCAACAATATTCAAGGTGAAGGAGGGGAAGGTCCAACAATTGTAGGGTTTTGTACCCAGAAAATTTTAGCTTTGATGCTTGATGCTTCATTAACGAAACATTAGTATGAAGTAATTAGAAAATCGTGTAAAGCGATAGGCTGCGATATTTTTCCATCCTATCATAAAATACGTGTTTCAAAAATGGATTGTAGATAGATATGATAATAACAATAGATACTAGGTACTGTAGGTTTATTAAATTTCGGTTTATTAAGGAAACGCCTGAATCCACTAAACAAGAAATTGCAAGAGTGGAAGCAGAAATAAAACATCTAAACGTTTCTGTAATCAGCCTATATGGCAGAGTATATAAAGTCAGTTATAAACATTATAAACATTTCTATGTACGTCTCAACCTCAGTAATTATCCTATACTTAAATTACTTTAACCACCTGTGTCTTGAAGTCAAAGAATACTACTTCTATACACCAAGACGCCGAATAGGTTGGTTCTCTGAGCGCGCAAGTATTCATACGAAATTGTTGATGTTAATGTACTATTAAGCTCTTTCTTCCTAATTCAGTCCGAACATTCGCTGGAAATAGATTTTTTGGAGAGCACATATTCTGAATTGAGACTTGATACTGCTTTCGGAACTGCTTGCATAAGACTTGATACTGCGTTTTGAAGAATTGAAATACTTTCAGTAGATTTGAAATGCTTCCAGAAGACTTAAAATTCTTCTAGAAGACTTGATACTGCTTTTAGACGACTTGATACTACTTGCAAAAGACTTGAAAGGCTGTCAAAAGAATGATGTTGCTTCTAGATTACTTGAACTGCTTTCAGAAGACTCAATACTGGCTCTGTATAAAGTCTTGATACTGCTCCCAAAGGACATGAAGTGTTTTCAGAAGACTTAGCACTGCTTCTAGAAGACTTGATATTCTTTCCAGAAGACTTGACTGCTTCTAGAAAACTTGAAATATTTCCATAAGGCTAAGATTTTGACTTTGAAAGACATGAAATACTTCAATAAGAGCACTCATACAGTATTGTCAATGGTTTTATCCGGATTTTTATTCACATTTCAATTCAACCAATTGCTGCGAATGTTTTTTGTGAGAGCACGTATTTAAATTTTTTCAGGTGCAGTATGTTTTTTCTTTTTCCCATTTCAGTTGTTTTCAATATCCGGTCCTATGATTCTAAGTGTTGAAATTTTTATGGAAGTCAGTATATATTTTTTTCTGAATTGCAGTAAGTATTAAACTTAGGGATGGGTTAAAATATCGATATATTGATACGTATAAAAGCGATTCTATATAAAAGATTACATGTATAAACAAATATTATAGACAATATTTGCAAATCATGGGATCAACTGAAATCAACAACATTAAACAAATATAGAAAAATATTTTGCCGATTCTGCAACTGATAACAGTAGCTCTGATCTGCATACTGAAATTAGATGAAACATACTACGTTTTGCAAAAGAACTTGATTTTGAGAACATGGAAGATGTGAATTTGTTAGATACTGATCGCCAGCTACTTTTGAATTTTAAGGTAATTAAACTTGCTGAACATGAAGCTTATGAATTAGTTCATACGGGAGAAAAATTAGTTGACATTACAATTCCACAGTAGACTTTAAAACAATTAATCAGTTATTGCATTTTGAAAAGGGAAATTCATCTTTCTTTAAAACGATCTCAATAAAGGCGCGATTCCTCGTGGTATTATCGCATTTATAGGGTACTGCAAAGACTTGAAAATAGAAGATTGCGTTTACTTTGTGAATATTGTTTCGTTATACGGCATTTAATTTTATAGCCATACCTCTCTTAAGATGGAACTCAATCAAGCTTCTGAACTAGACTTAAAACTAGAAACATTAGAGTTTCTAGACGTCTAAAGAGACATACGGCTAAATCTTAAGGTGTCTAAGTTTAGTGCCAATACTAAAGCTAGGTTGTAACTCTAGTATCACTTATTCTTTAGTTCCAAAAGAATTTCCAACAATCAAGCGCTGAACGACTATTAAAACTGAAACTAACGTTAGATGTAGTACTAGAAAGTTTCGGTTTAGCCGTACGTCTTCGGACTCATGGCTAAACAACAACACGTTTAATACAAGTATACAATATACTACTGAATAACAACTGAAAATAAAGCCAACGCTAGCGCTAATACTAGACCTAAAACGAAAAACATTTAAGTTTAGGCGTACATCTCATAAGACGAAACCCAACCTAACCTGGCTTCAAAACTAACAGTAGATTTAGAACTAGAAACATTAAGGTTTAGCAGTTTTCTATATGTATAAATTTTCCAATTTTTTAAAGAAAATTTACAATTAAAAAAAAATCGGATGCAGTTTGGGCCCATATATACGGAAAAGATTGGGATCTTCTTATTTACAACATAACAACACGGCATATTTATGATATGCAGATAAGTTCTGAAAAATCAGAATAAATAAACATCTCATAACAATGCTTCAATGCATATCCATAAAAAAAATATATTCAGCTAAATCAATTTGTTACCCAGGAAACTGTATTAAAATTAAGATATAATTATCCTATCTTTGGATTAAAGAAAAAAACTTTGTTACCAATAGAAATTTCTTCATATTTCATTAAGTGACCACACTGGTAATAAATTGGTCAATCCTCTCCTATAGATTGTGTGTTTCACAACCAAGCACAACATAAATCTTATTAAATGAAAACTTATGTTATTTTTACAAATATTCGATACAGGACAACTGATATTAAAAATTAATTAATCATTACAACAAACATTTTTTTTATTTTTATCATTTCTGGGACCCGTCCTTAGCTTATAATTTTTTCAAGTGGCTTATAAGTCCGTGCATTCCTGGTCTAGGCACACATAGTTTATCTGATGACAGGTAGTTATATCAGTTGTAATGTAATAATTAATCTAATCATTACAATGTAATATTTCATATGTTATTATTTTAATCCATGACGTTGCATTGACCTAACAATTTTGTTTACGTTCTCCACATTACTTGCCGCCACATGTAAAATTGCCTCTAGATTTCTATTTGCCAGGCGGTTTCGATTTTTTGTTTCGTGAAGTTTCATCACTAAATACGTTTGCTCACAGTACTACGTCGATTCAAATAAGCTTGCGCATTTCAATGCATTTATTCGCAACACTTTAAAAGTGGTTTTGTCAACACAACGCTAAAAGTTGAGTAAATTACCTTCTAATTAAACTTGTTTCGTAAATTATCATTTTGCATGTCTGTTAATTTTAGCGGTATTGATTTAGGTGCATTTTCGGGTGAAATGTTAAAAGGATCGCTGAAAATGTACAATAGAGGTTTAACTTAATTGTTCATGAAACATTTGTGTCAAAATATTATTTTTTTTCAATATACGCTAAAGTGACATTATTTTTATTAGATTTCATCATAATTTTTTTATAGTTCGGAAAATGGCTGAATTGATTTGAGTACTGAAAAAACTCAACTTACATTGAAAGGATAAAACATGATACTGCGAAATTAATTGATATTTGCAATTTACAAATTTATTTACGTATATATTTTATATAAAATATTAACTAATATTTATTAAATAATTATAAAATATTTTTATATATTTTTTTAAATTTATTATTTACAAATTACAAAAGTTAAAATATAATAACAAGTTAAGAAATATTGATTTGAATTTGAGGTGCGCGCGTGAGTGATTTTTTGTGCCCGCTCATTAGAGCATACAATCACGTAGCAAAATCAAAATCACAGAATTTCAAATTATTACATATTCGAAAACAATACGGTTGTAAATACTAATAACAACAATTTTTGTTGTATTTATGTTTGCGTTTGTATTAGTTCAATGTTTTAATTAATTGTAGATTTCTTGATAATGAGTGAGTATAATAGCTCGAAATTTCGAATTTTTCAATATAAATAAAAAATGCTAAATCTTAAAAAATAATAACTTAATCATAAACGTCAGTTGAACAAGAAGAATTAAATTATTCATAAAGAGAAAATTGTAATTTACAATTAATCAACGGAATACGAAGACGAGAATCAAAGTATATTTAATTTATAGATTTTGTTTTACTTGAAAAAATGCACGCATAATTGCAAGATTGTCAATTGTTGTATCAGAAAGAGAAGATCTAATTTTCTTGCATTGCTCTTTTAAAAATTGCTAACTCATCTTTAGTTATGTTGGTGGCTTCAATATATTGGTGCATACAGCCATGCTCTTTTGAAGAGTTGTCTTAAATTTTTCTTGCACGGACATGCTTTCACTGTTATCGCAAACCTTCTCTGGCGTTGACCCTAACTCCAACACATCATCATCAGTATCATCACCATCCTTTTGAGATTGAACAATTCTTGACTGTTCTTAGAGTGTACTAGTCGTGCTGTCAACAATGTTGTAGTTTTATATATTGATGTCTTGTAGGAAAATTTAAAATAAAAAAATTTAAATTATTTTCTCGATATTTGGAGTTGTGAGGGTATATTAAAACTCCAGAAAGGACTGTATTAAGCCGCGCGCTGCTGAGAATTTACGTGATTTAACTGATCTAAGGTAAACTTCAGAGTTGCATGTGTCGTAATTAGCTTTGAAATTTTCGGAACGTTAATAATTTCGATTAAAATTTGTAATTCGTTTTCGGGAAGTTGTACGGGACTTTTTAACTCGATGAAGGCCTTTTGAGTACATTCTTTGAGAAGTATGGATCTTTCTAACATATTCAGCAGACTGTTCCATCTAATTACTGTATGCAGGATAAGGGAAAGTTGCTTTCCATATTTACTTTTCACTACTTCTCTAACCTTGGTTATCAACTCTTTAAAATTATAGTTTGTAGTCAAATATAACACATCGTCTTAGACATTATCATTAATAATTCGCAGCAGGTTTTTGCATTTTTATCGTCCGGCTCTTCTTGTTCTATATAAGAACTTTACGTGATAGAAATGTCTTCAATATCGGTGTAGGCCGATGAATAAGATTCGGAAATAGCAGATTTTTTTGTAAAGAACATTAATGCCTGCAAGATGTATTCCATGTGCGAAACACAGTTGATGTGGCTCGATTAATATTCCAGCTCGTCACATGACAGCTGCTCCATTAGTTGTTATGCAAACTTTATCGCTAGGTAAAGACAGTTTCTATTCATTCAATCGATTTTCTAATATAGTTACGCATTTTTCTGCTGGCGTTGTTTCGTGCAAATTCAATATTCGAATAATTATCTTTTTCGTAATACACATTTACATTTAAAAATCATTTATTTGCTTTCTTATTCGTTTCTCATTTCGTTTCGACAATGTTTTTTTACTTTGTGACTTTTTTAGCGTTGTCACAGATTTTGGCACATGTTGAGCTTAAACATTTACGTAAATCAAGTTCCAATAACACTAAAAACGGTATTATCATTATCCTAGAATTGTATATATGTATAATTTGCAGAGAAATCATAAGAATTGTGCTTCTAAAATATAGATTTGATGTTAAGAAAAATAATATTATCTTTTTATTAAAATACACAATCACTTGTAACCAAAAAGGTAGTTTCTTTTGTAAACTCTATAAATATAATATCGAATCAAAGAACGAGTTGAGTCTCCCATTGTGAATCTTTAATCGGGGACCGCAAAGAAGCTAATAATGAAATAAACAAATTGGTTTCACCTGGCAGAATCTGTTTATATTGGCTTTGTTCAGAGCATCCAAGACAGCCACACATACACAGAAATCAGTTACCATAAGATATTTTAACGCTTCCTCTGATTGTTGTAATAAATCTCTTGATGGTGTGATAGTGGATTTGGAAAGCAATCATTCTTTGCTGTGTAACAAACCGCAATTTGGGATTCTTAATTAGATTACGTATATTAAGATACATTTGTATTAAAGTTAAAATATTGCGTAGGTATATATGTTAAACACAGTTAAACAGTAAGATCCATTGTAAAGTGCAACTTTGTAATTTAATTGCAAAGTTATGCCGTGAGAACCGAATGTTCAGTAAGAATATTGCGTAGATTGTTTCATCAGGAATTTGCTTAGTTGGTAGTTTCAGTAGATGGAGCAGGGAAGAAATTAAGAAAAAAATGGGAGTCGGTTGCAAGATTTGGAAAGAATTACCGTGCAATACCGCGAAATAAAGTTTCACTTTTTTATGTTTTAAAATCGTGACGGGTTCATATAACCAGACCTTTAAAATTGATTAGTTCTGTTTTATTTTGGATATATACGTTTTTTAATGAGTGAGCGATATTAAACTTTTTTTTATCACTTAATTTAATTTATCACTTAATTTCTTCACACATATGCTAACCAACTCAGTAAATTCTAGATTGAGAATGACTATTTAAACTTATCTTCTACTTGTAGTCCTTGCAAAAAATACGACCTAAATATGATGTAGTTGGTCCAAACATGTAATCTGCATCAAGCGAATAGAATTTCTTCTTTTTTCTAACAAATTACTACGGACGTAGATGATATATTTTCCGCTATAGATTCACAACAAAATTTTTATTTAACCATTCAGAATATTGCTCTGAAAAGCGTTCTTTTTCATTCTGTGAGATGCAAGCATTTAATTTTGAAAGATGTAATAGACGTTCTTGAATATTTTGAACAACACAATCGAGATCTTTAAATGAATTAAAACATCCTGCAATATAATTAACAAGAGAGGAAATGTTTTTGTCATACTCAATAAACTTGAGGCATTTTTCTGTTTGTATAACAAACACAAATATTTTGCAATATGTATTTAGCAACTCAATAGAAATATTATTCTAATTATCACCTTACTTCTACCTGTATTTATATGTAAACCTAAGTATTTTTCAAAAATGTTCTTTTTGCGGTGTAGTGGAATAACAATTTATGTCAAACAAGCGTCGATAATTTTATAACAAATAACCTTGATAACAACCTGTATTTATACATAAAGCCAAATGATTTTTTTTAACTTTTCCTTTTACGATGCAACTAATAACATTAAAAAAAGCAAGCAACGTGAATAAAATTGATAATTTTTGTAACATTGTTACAAAAATTTAGGTAGGTTAATAAATTAACAATTTATTAATAACAATTTAATAAATAACGCCAATTTCAGAATATAAAATCCAAATTCGTATATAAACTATTTCCACATCAACAGAAATGTAATATTTCACTCCCCGTGCGGCAATTAAATACAAAATTCTTCAAATGGGGCAAAAACGGGTTGGATTTTGTATGAGCAGATTCTACATTAAATGAGGAATCTTTTGATACAAAATATAGTTGTAGGTACATTTAGCTAACAACGTTATTTCTACTCAAACATAAAGTATTCATTAAGTAGCAATCGGTAACAAACACAATCTAGCACGAAAACTAACTATAGTAAAGATAAATATTTGTACAAAATGAATAGAATACATGTCAATGTTAGTATATAAAAATAACCAGAAGTATTTCCGAAATGATTTCCAAAATAAAAAGCTTTAAAACTCAGTTAAAATTCCGAGTTGTGCGATAGCACCTAACTCTCTCGATTTTAACAGCGTTTTTTGCGTTCTTACGATTTTTAATGGTTTAGTTTGACCTATGTAGGTACCAAAATTGTCATTCTTCTTATGGCCTATCATAAATCACAGATAGGTACTTTTTCGGGGTGATAATCGTTTCCATTACTGTTTCGAGGGTCATAAAAACCACCAGAAATATCGGAAACTATAAACACTTCTCTCCGAGTTCCATGCTAAACTCCTCGGCGCCAGACTCGAGACTCCCAGTTTGGAATTCTTCTGGAAAACCTCACCGACTCCAGACTAAACATTCTTTCGGGAGATGTTTGTTAGGTCAAAAAAAACTTCAGGCTTTAATTGGGGTATAAGAGAAATATTCACGGTATAATTTATGTTTATAAACAAAACTGCCCTAGTTAACATTCTTTTGAGGGATGATTAATAGGAGATTTGTCAAAGAGTGTTGTCAATATTTGTAAGGAAGAAACTCTTTTGGAGAAAAAATCTGTCTAGTAGAGTCACAACGGAACCACAGAAAAATTCAATACATAGATAAGGGCGAGTTCTATTAAGATGCGGTTGCTTTCATTCGATTCAGAATAAAAAAGTGAAACTCAAAAGATTAATTAGTTTACTATACAGAGTGTCCGTTAAGTTACGGATATAAGCGATAAAATCATTATAAATGTAAATTCAATATAAAATATTCATATACACTCAGCAGCAGAAGTCTGCGTACAAAAAACTTGTAATACTTTAATTGAAAAAATAAGGGTCGTAATCTAATGTGATAAACTTGATTTTTTTTTATTTTGTATATTAACTACATATAATTCTATTAACAAAATATGCTTCAACAAAACAGATACAGTAGTTACAGAAAAAAATCAAAACTAAAAATTCTACAAATAACGGGTATGCAAAAATCTGCGTACAAGTCAGGACAGTATTTATAAAAAATTCATAAATGAGATCATTGTTTCTATATTAATATGAGGTCGGATAACCTTTACGTTTAATGACCTCCCTTAAACGTTTAGGCATGGAGTGCACCAATTTCTTCGTTTCGTCCGAACTGATTTTGGCCCATTCCTCAATCATAACATTTTTTAACGTTTCCTTCGACGTTATGTTGTGTTGCCGAATCCTGCGTTCCAGTAAATCCCAGAGGTGTTCGATGAGATTCAAGTCCGGCGATTGTGGAGGTGTTTTAAGTTGCTTTGGGGTATTGTATAGTAGCCAAAGCTTAGTGTTGTGGGCGCAATGTTTGAGGTCATTATCTTGTTGAAAAAAGTATTCGGGCCCCAAGCCCAAGTTTTCGATGCTAGGCTTCAAATTTTCTTTTAAAATGTCTATATGCATTTTATGGTCCATTGTCGATGTTATGAAAACCAACCTTCCCACCCCTTTGGTGCACATACACCCCCAAACCATAACTCCACCACCTCCGTGTTTTACAGTCGCTTTTAAATTTTCGGGATTAAGGGCAGTATTAGGTTTTCTCCATACAAGTTGTTTACCCTTAATGCCGAAAATGCAAAATTTGCTCTCATCCGTAAAGAGAACTTTCTCCCAGAATTCAATGGGCTTGTCTAAGAGTTCTTTTGCAAAGGCGATCCGCTTCTGACGATTGACCTCTGACACAAATGACTTTTTTCGTGCAACGCGACTGTGATAGTTAGCTTTTTTTAACGTCCTTCTCACCGTATCTTTGCTGATAGTTTTATGAAATTCTTCTTGTACATTTTCTACTATTTTTTTTGCCGTCAGCCTAGGTTCTTTTCTAACCTGCTGTACAAGTTTTCGCTTCTCTCGGTTTGTTAAAAGGGGTGGTCTACCAGATCGCGGACGTGAGAGGTAATCTTCAGTATCTTTGTAATTATTAATTACTCTTTGAATGGAAGAGTGTGCCCTGCCGACAGTTTCTCCTATTTTTCGAAAAGATTTTCCCTCTTTCCATAACTTTACAATAATTTTTCTCTCTCCCAATTCAATTTCCTTTCCTTTCATGTCCATTCTAACTTTTAGCTTCTAAGCCTCTGCTAATATAATTGACACCGATTATCTTTTATTTAATCGGAAAGCGTACATCGCCAACTACGTATTTAAGTAAATAAGTATATTTTAGAGAAGGCGTCTTTATTTGTACGCAGATTTTTGCATACGCATTATTTGGAGAATTTTTAATTTTAATTTTTTTTGTAACTAATATTTCTGTTTTATTGATGCATAGTTTGTTAATAGAATTATATGTAGTTAATACACAAAATAAAAAAAATTGAAGTTTATCACATTAGATCATGACCCTTATTTTTTCAGTTGAAGTGTTAGAAGTTTTTTGTACGCAGACTTCTGCTGCTAAGTGTATAATATATTCAAATAGCAACCCCCATTTTTATTACTGATTATGAAAGAGGACTTTTCTGAATCTAGTACAGTTAACCAATTATTTTATTGAAATAACTATTAATTTTTGTCATCTAAAACAGTTAGTTGCCCTGATTACGCATGAATGGTTACTTATGAAATTTTAAATTTTCCATTTATTTGAGACAGAAAAGTGACAGTAGCAGTGCTTAGCCATGTCAACCAATTGTTTTAGATATTTTGTTAAGATAATGATTAATTTTTGACATCTAAATACAGTTAGTTGCCATGATTACGCATGGCTGTTACTATTTCTCTATGAATGAATATGAATGGAAAATTGTGACTCTTTAAATTCATTTTTCTTAAAAATGTTCTTATGTAGTCAATGTTAATATTAACTGCACAGATTCATTTTTTCCGTAATACAAATCGTAGATTGCCATTCGAAAAAAACATGCATGTTGTCACAACATCATAAAAAATGGCGGAATAAAATGAAACCTACTCGAAACAGTAGCAAAACTCTTTTAACGATTTTTCATTTAATCGTTTATAACGATTATATCGCATATATCTGTTACTTTACGCACACGATATATATGCTATTTTAAATGGAATAAAGTAGATTTTTTTGATTGCGTATTCTAATTTTACATACCAAAATATGTTTACTATTACAAGGATACACTTAGCAGCAGAAGTTTGCGTACAAAAAACTTCTAACACTTTAACTGAAAAAATAAGAGTCATAATCTAATGTGATAAACTTCAATTTTTTTTTATTTTGTGTATTAACTACATATAATTCTATTAACAAAATATGCATCAATAAAACAGAAATATTAGTTACAAAAAAATTAAAATTAAAAATTCTCCAAATAATGCGTATGCAAAAATCTGCGTACAAATAAAGACGCCTTCTCCAAAATATACTTATTTACTTAAATACGTAGTTGGTAATGTACGCTTTCCGATTTAAATAAAAGATAATCGGTGTCAATTATATTAGCAGAGGCTTAGAAGCTAAAAGTTAGAATGGACACGAAAGGAAAGGAAATTGAATTGGGAGAGAGAAAAATTATTGTAAAGTTATGGAAAAAGGGAAAATCTTTTCGAAAAATAGGAGAAACTGTCGGCAGGTCACACTCTTCCATTCAAAGAGTAATTAATAATTATAAAGACACTGAAGATTACCTCTCACGTCCGCGATCTGGTATACCACCCCTTTTAACAAACCGAGAGAAGCGAAAAATTGTACAGCAGATTAGAAAAGAACCTAGGCTGACGGCAAAAAAAATAGTAGAAAATGTACAAGAAGAATTTCATAAAACTATCAGCAAAGATACCGTGAGAAGGACGCTAAAAAAAGCTAACTATCACAGTCGCGTTGCACGAAAAAAGCCATTTGTGTCAGAGGTCAATCGTCAGAAGCGGATCGCCTTTGCAAAAAAACTCTTAGACAAGCCCATTGAATTCTGGGAGAAAGTTCTCTTTACAGATGAGAGCAAATTTTGCATTTTCGGCATTAAGGGTAAACAACTTGTATGGAGAAAACCTAATACTGCCCTTAATCCCGAAAATTTGAAAGCGACTGTAAAACACGGAGGTGGTGGAGTTATGGTTTGGGGGTGTATGTGCACCAAAGGGGTGGGAAGGTTGGTTTTCATAACATCGACAATGGACCATAAAATGTATATAGACATTTTAAAAGAAAATTTGAAGCCTAGCATCGAAAACTTGGGCTTGAGGCCCGAATACTTTTTTCAACAAGATAATGACCCCAAACATTGCGCACACAACACTAAGCTTTGGTTTAGTGTTGTGGCTATACAATACCCCAAAGCAACTTAAAACACCTCCACAATCGCCGGACTTGAATCCCATCGAACACCTCTGGGATTTACTGGAACGCAGGATTCGGCAACACAACATAACGTCGAAGGAAACGTTAAAAAATGTTATTATTGAGGAATGGGCCAAAATCAGTTCGGACGAAACGAAGAAATTAGTGCACTCCATGCCTAAACGTTTAAGGGAGGTCATTAAACGTAAAGGTTATCCGACCTCATATTAATATAGAAACAATGATCTCATTTATGAATTTTTTTGTAAATACTGTCCTGACTTGTACGCAGATTTTTGCATACCCGTTATTTGTAGAATTTTTAGTTTTGATTTTTTTCTGTAACTACTGTTTCTGTTTTGTTGAAGCATATTTTGTTAATAGAATTATATATAGTTAATATACAAAATAAAAAAAAATCAAGTTTATCACATTAGATTATGACTCTTATTTTTTCAATTAAAGTATTACAAGTTTTTTGTACGCAGACTTCTGCTGCTGAGTGTATATTGATACGTAGTACTTTTAGTTTTTGAGTTATTTTAGTAGGAAACATTTTTTTAAACAATTAACACTGTTTTTTAAATTTGAATTTCTTAGAGACTGATTGAGCTAGAAAGTTCAAGTTTATGATAAGTGTTGCTTGGATGTCTTTAACCCGGCATTAGTCGTCGCTATGGTAAAAATCGTGGCGTTAGTCGCGCGTGAGATTTTCTCTCACGAAGAAAACTTTAAGTAATAAAATGCTGTTCTTTTTAAAAAATTGCTTTAATTGTAAAGTGCGCAGTTGTATAGCATGATGTTGTCAATTTCAAACAATATATTTATAAATCAAACAAGTAATACAGTTATTAATGATTTATTATTAATAAATTTGTAAGTCTTCTCCAGATCCCATCTCTAAGCACAGATACGACAAGAAAAACATGTATGCTCAGGGCAAATGGGTCGCTGGCAAGTTCTACATACTTTCTTAACTTTCCTATTTTATCAGCGAGGACAGAAGCTACAAAAACCTTCTTTGACATTTTCAGGTTGTTTTACTTCCTCTAATGGTAGTCCTGCTATTTTTCTTATAGAAGTTCGTAAGTTGCATGGTAAGTGTGTGATTTGGGACCGGCTTATTAGGTGTGGTTTTATCAGCGAAAGAGCCAATTCTTTCAAATATGCACGCCTAGACAAAATGGGGCAGTCGATGTTATTTGCTTTATATATTATATAGCTGTTGATGCCACCAATGTTTAGCATTGAAAAATATATTGTTAGTGGCCATCTACAGCTTACTCTTGCAACCGAATATAAGGCTTTCCTTTCATCGACCACATCGACTGCGCCCTTAGTTAAATTATAAAACGTAATAATTTCGGACTTTAGTTGATCTCCTGTCTGTTTATCTATAACATCGCCGTTGTGCATAGTAGACAACAGAAGCACATTTTTCTTCTTTGCCTTCTGAGGAACGTATGAAACCAATACAGACTCTTTTGAAAAAGCAAACATACTGCTTCGAAAGGGCCGGTCCTTGATATTTGACAATTCAAGAGGAATTTATTTTTTATTTTTTCGCAACGTGCCAACAATGGTAATGTTGTGGTTAATTTTTAGATCTTTAGCCAAAGGAACTGAAGTAAAATAATTGTCCATTGTGACATTCCTACCGGTATTGAGAATTGGCTCTATAATTCTCTTGACTACACTAAAAGCAGTATTTTCCAGTTTATATTGACCTTCGGGCTGTTTACCTGCGTAAATTTCTAAATTTGAAGTATAAAATGATCTAGAGTCGACCAAAGCGTATATTTTAATGCCGTATTTGGCCGGCTTGTTAGCAATATATTGTCGAAATTTGCAGCGACCTCTAAATGCTTCAAGCATCTCATCCACAGTTCCGTATTCACCTATTGTATAGTGCAATTTACAATACTGAACAAAATCGTCAAACTGTTTTCTTATCGGTGCTACATTATCCGTGGCTTTGCGAATATTTCTGTCATCAATATTGTCAAATTGTAGAGCGCTTAGCAAAGTAGAAAATCTTCTCTCGCTCATTGTTGCCCGAAAACATTCAGGAGAAGTCCCGTCATCTAGCCAAAGTTCTGAAATATTGGTATGGTTAGCTTTTTTTATACCAGCTAGGTATAGAAGACCAATAAGAGCACTAAGTTCGTTAGAATTTGTGTACGGACAATCTCTTTCACGGCTATACTTTTCGCGTTTTATTCTAAGGTATTCGTTAGTGCAATCAACCACTTGTTGAAACGATGTGACAGGAAAGAAAAGTCTCCAACATTCAAGCGGCGTTTTTGCATTACGAGCTAAGCCTTTTACACCAGGCTTATGTGTTACCAAATTATGTTTTCGTGTACGACCTCTAATAGTGGGGGCGTGCTTCAACCATTTTGTCACTTTATCTTTACCATTGAAAATTGGAGCATTTTGGAAAAAGGTATTAGGAGTGTTTTCACCACATTCATCAAAACTTTCTTTTCCTTCAAGGCCTTCATTTTCTTCACAACCGCTTTGGTCTGTATCTGTGTTGTGTATGCTCCTTTCGCTTTCTGCGTCGCTTTCTGGTTCGTCACATCTTTCAATATAATCTTGAAGAGGTTAAATATCTTCATTTTGATCTAAAACGAGTTTATTTTTTAGTTTTCAGTTCAAAAATAAATATAATAAAAGGTGAAGCACGAAATGGAAGTGAAATTGTTCCATGGCATTTTTTTGTCATTTTCTAGTCTAAAGAAACATAGGGAGATAACCACGAAAGTCATTCAGACAGTATCAATTTTACTAATTTTGATAGAGAAAGCAGAAAAATCTATGCTTACCTTGGTTGTTTTCCTGTTCACACTTTAGAAGTGCAAGTTCGACACGTTTTTTTCCTCGATTCATTGCACTACACTAATCAAAAACACTAACGGAGAATCTAAAAACAGTTCCAAAAATATTACGTGCTTTGTCGCGTAATGAGAGGAAATCTCACACAAGTTGCGACGCGATTTGTTTAAACTGGTTATGCCAATAAAGGGGGTGGGAGTATTCAGAAAAGTACCTAGAACGACACGAGTCAGTTTTGCGTTGAAAATGATTTGTAATAATTGAATTAAAACAGTGAGAGAAAATCTCATATAGCGACTAATCCCGGGTTAAATGGAGTGTCATTGGCATCATTGGTTAAAATAGTTTTATTCATAACTAATAACAGTTTTATTCATCATACTGTGAAGGAAGGCCACCTTTTTTGTACTCTAATTAAAGCGTGAAGAGATTAACATTTGTAAACAAAACTAACGTAACTCAACTTTTCTTTTATGGAAATCATTACCTTGTTAATTTATGGTATTATATGATATTTTATAATCTTACAAATATGTTAAATTTTCAACATTTTGAATAATTACAATCCAATATTTTATTTATGCTCAATATCGCAGTACACAATACATGATAATACAAATATATATCACATTTGTCATATTATGTATTAAACAATACATGCAAAAACTTCCTGAAATAAAAACAAACAATCCACGGCATTGCAAACACAACATAACATACTGATCGTTAATTAATTTAAAAACTAAGGTTCAAAATCACCCACATTGTCCAAACACTCGAGGCACGAACAATAATCCTTTCGATTAAGAAAAGATTTCATTTTTAGTTTAAATACCTTGTCATTTAAGGTATTTAGCCTAATAACTTTTGCTGGACTTTTATTGAAAAACTTCATTCGGGTAAGCCCGCAGAAATTAGGTAGCAATTGCGCTCCATTCCTAGTTTCATATCCGTGCATACTATCGTGAGTGATGCATTTGTGAAGGTTTTTGCCTGACAGATAACATATTCCAGGATATGCAATACCGGGAAGGTTAAAATTTTTTATTTTATGAAAAAGTTACGACAATCATCTTTGTATTTTAAGTTATCTAAAATTCTTATTACTCATCTCTGAAGAATTTTAATACTTGTTTTGACATATTATTGTTTAAGAGACGAAGTAGATATATACTAGAGATGTGCGCGTGAGTGACTTTTTATGTCCGCTCACAATTTAGGCTCACGCTTATCACGTGAATTTCATTCATGAATCACGTGAGTCACGCGTCGCTCACGTCAATTCACGTAACTAACGCTTGATCTAATGATCAACTGTATGAATCATGTTTGATTACTTGTTAATTTGATAATTAATTAATCGTGCTTGACAGAATGGCAGAATTAACAGAGTATTTAGTTTTACTTATCATGTTCAGAAAAAAATGAGACTGTCGCAAAATTAATATAAACAATAATATCTGGCATATTCTTATAGTTAATATTAATATTCTTAATATTTCCTTTAACATTCTAAAGATCTTCCTCCATTCATCATACATTTCAAATTAAACTTTGTTCTATTTCATTAGTTAAAATGTTTTTAAAACTAATATTCACTTAGCTGACTTAAAAATTGATTAGAATTTTGACCTCAACATTTAGTTACTGAAGTGTAATAATGTATTATCTAACATTATTTTTTAAAAACAAACCAGAGCAACAAAGAAAATCTAAAAAGAAGATTTCAATAATGGAAGGCTATTTTTGATTCTAGATAACTTTTGCTTTCGAGAATGGAAGTTGAAAGAGAACAAAAACTCTATTTTTAGTTATTATTCAATCTTAAAGTGTTGTATACTTGTACCAAAGTAAAACTAGAACTAACAGTAGATCATCTAGTACTAGAGAGTTTCGGCTTAAGCGTACGTCTGAAGACACACGGCTAAACCTGAATCTTTCTAGTACTACGTCTAGTGTTAGTTCTAATTTTACTTAGGAACTTTTGGCATTTCTATACTTTTCTTTATTTACTACACATATTGATATTTTTACTTCTGTGTGAATAAATTAATTCATTCGAATTAAAAAATATGTTCATGTATTACTACAAATTTTTGAAAATGATTTTGTGTACCCACTGTTTGTGTATTTACCTGTCGCCCATCGTTGATTCGAGAAATAGAAATTTTAAGTAAACTGTTGTAAATATTGTATTTTTAGTTAATGCGGACCTCAACAAATTATTATTAAAGAAATATTCAAAAATGGTTCCAACAGGGTCACGCCGGGTTCCGTCGAAACCAAAGATGCTCACGATCACGCACATTCACGTGAGTGGTACAACAGTTGGCCGCTCATGGTGAGTCACGCATGACCTATCGTGACCCGGCGGGACTCTGTAATTAGCACATCTCTAATATATACTACTTGATAGTGTATTAAATACATATTTTATATGTTTGTCCCAAGTTAATTTAGCATCCAGATAAAGGCCTAGAAATTTTACGCAATCAGAATTTAAGTTAGACCGCAGTGAAAAAGCAGTAACTGTTGTCTTTTCAGTATTCAATTTCTGTTTGTTAGACATAAACCACATTTCGGCACTAGTAAGTGCAGTATGCGCCTTCGACTGTATCATTTCATAGTTATTTTCAGAGTTTAGTCCAGTTGTGTCATCGGCGTACAGTATTATATCCGATTGACTTAGATTTTGAGCAAGATCATTGATATATATTAAGAATATTAAGGGTCCCAGAATTGACCCTTGATGTACACATACGGTTACTAATTTCTTTTCTGAAAAGCTATTTCCACGTTTAACAGCTTGAGTTCTACCTGTAAGATAAGATTTAATTAGTTTCAAACTGAGATTACCAAATTATATTTAATTTTTCAATCAAAATGTCGTTTTGTACACAGTCGAAAACTTTACTCAAATTACAAAAGAAGTGAAAATACTGCGTATCATACATTGATGACATCATCGTTACTGGTGTACCTAGAATATAAATAAATATCGAATAAATACTATCTCACTCACGATGATTAGGACCTTATCTAACAGGAAAAAATAAGGGATTCATCAGAACAGATATGTTTTTTTGCTGCTCGTCCCATTCCAATTGATTGGAAATAAGGCATTTGGTCATTTTTAAAACAAAAACTACTCAATCGAAAAAGTAAGAATCATTCAAGTAGAATTAAAGGGATGAAGGTCATTGTATCTCTTCAGTATTAAATTAGTGCTTTCAATAATTGTATCTTCGGCTTTCTCTTTCCTCTCCTAGTGTCTGCCAAATTGTGATAGCATGAGTTATTGTAATAAAATGCATCTATTCGTCTTCTAAAGTTTGCCAACTTGTTGATAGGTTATTGAAGTACAAAGTATCTATTCTATCGTCTAGAGCCTGCCAACTTGTTGATAGCTTGTGTTATTGTAGCACAAGATATCTATTCCAACGTCTGCAGTCTGCCAGCTTACTACTTGACAGCGTACCTACTTGACAGCTTATTGGTAGTAAAAGATGTGCAACAATGAATATGTTTTGTCTTATAGAGTCTGCCAATTTGTTGACAGCATGAGCTATCGTATCTACGACCTTCTTTTTCCTCTCTTAAGGTCTGTCAAATTGTTGGTAGCTTGTGTTATTGTATCTTATTGTGACTATATATTTTGCTTTATACTCTGCCAATTTGTTGGCAGCATGAGTTATTGTATCTCCTGCGTTTTCTTTCCTCTCGTAGACTATAGAGATAAAAAGCGTTGTATCTCTTCAAGATATTTTTTGAAATTAATAGCTTTAATTTCACAAATATTTCAGTATCAAATTAGTGCTCTCAATAGGTATCTAATTTTTTATTTTTTTAAATGAGCTTTAGTTTATTAAAAAGAAAAACCTTAGTGACGTCACCGACAATTTGTATGTGATTGGCGGGAAATAAAAATCAATAAAAGGTGCATGAGCATGAGAACGGTGCACGTTTGTGTCTTCTTGATCTTCTGCGATAACATCGTAAACGTCAGAGAGGTTTTTGTAGAGAGGATTTAGAATTTTAATATTAAGATTATTATTAGGCAATCTTAGGATCTGAAAATGTTACCAATCCTTCTACTTTTACTTGGTTTATTTCTATTATTTCCAAGTATTAATAAATTAATAATATTATAATTTATAATGTTTCAGAATATGTTATGTTTAATATATGTAATCAGTTACGAATGTATCCAGTTTGAAATTATTATTGTATCCCACCAATACTTAACATAACATGTTGTAGGTGTGCCTATAATTTCAATATTCTTAGCTATCTTATCTGGCAAAATAAAACTTACTTATCTTTAAATCAGAATACAGCTCAACTCCCCAACAATCAATTTTATGTCAGCATCTCTTTCCTCCTCAATATAGACTTATACATCATCTTCGTCCACTTTTTTATCAGATCCAATTGGCCACTTGCTTGGACGATATCCCATCAGATTTGAAGGATTGAGAAAGATTGATTGGAAATATCTTGCGTTATAAATTCAGCTTAATATAATTTGAATTTGATACACACTTTATCTCCCCCACATGATAATGAAGTTATCATTTTTGAAATTATTTTAATAAAGCGAAAAATTGTATTAAAAAAGTTGATTTTTCAAAAATTAAATTGTTTTTGCAAGTCATAAGTAGTAGCAAAATTAAAATTATTGATTTATTTTTTTAATTGGCGAGAAATGTATTATTTAAGTGGTGTATTTTGTATGAGACAGCAACAAATAAAAATAGCATACCTTTTACATCTCAAAACTAAAAGAATTATTCGTTAATCTTGCATGGATTGGTTTTTAATTCCCATCGTAAATCAATCGCTTTGCATTAATACTCGAATTGTAATAAAATTTGTAATGAAATAACTTTATTTGCACTTTTAACAAAAAATATCAACATTTTTTACTTCCCGAACCATATTTTTATTACACGAAAATAACTTTTAATTGTCCCCTTTTCGGTCATTATCTACGCGCAACCTTGCTACAACGAAATTACACCGTAATTAACTCCTCGACTCTTATACGTTTTAGACTCCGGCATATATCGTATCTATCGCCTAATAAACATTTTCATTAGCAACTTCATCGCGGCGTTTGCTAAACAATGGATTATACGCTTTATCGGCGCACGTTTACGCTGTTTACGTCTTCGTCTCAGGTTTTACTACGATACCCCGCGTAAAATAAACAAAACAAACATCAACACCGAGTTCTGGTTGGGTTATTTAAACGTTAAATGTCTTACGAATCGGAATCGGGAATGTTGCTATTCGAACGGTGCGCGGCCTGTTTCCAAAGAATGTTCTGCTTCTGTTTCCAGATGCGATGGGAATCGTCTAGACCTCCTCCCACAATGAAAGATTTCGATTATAAAGTATCCGAGGCGGACGCATATTTACAGTTAATGATAGAACAAACAAAGGTAAGATTAAAAAAAATGTAAATGCTTATTTTCATTTAAAGTAAACGGTGTTATGTAATTTTTATTGCGAATGGGGGGGATTTCTGCATTTGGAAGGTTTCCAAAAAATTTATTTATTTTCAAGGTGGAAAGGGTTGTTGGTGGTGGTGGGTTTTATCCGCATTTCGCAGTTCCGTTCCGATGGGAGCTTTTTAAAGTGCTCGAACAACTTGTTCAATCTAAAAGTTAAAGAAAAATGTGCTTAAACGAAGTCGATAGAAAACTAATTATTTATGTGACTCATTTTATTTCGTTTTAGAATTTAGAGGAGAAAATTGATCACATTGAAGATCCGCAAGAGAAAACTAAATGTCAGTTGATTTTAGATCACGCAAACGTAAGTTGCATAACGTAAATCAAAAGTAAATATCCATCCTTTTATTATTGTAATTTACAGACGATGTTAAATGATATTAAACATTCCATAGTTTTGCTTCAAATAGCTAAGGTGGGTTTTTTTAATTATTCAATTAGGCTTTTATTTAATTATTTTTTAAATTTATTTTAGAATACAGCACATCCAATTAATGGAATTTACCAACAGCATTTAAGCATATCAACTCATAGTAACACAGGTAATAATTAAAAAAATATTTTTTTGAATAAAAAAAAGTAATGTCGTTTCTTTCTCTCTTTTTTAACGTTTCTGAATTGGATTTGTTTTTAATATAAAGCGGGTGTTCCACCAGGTTTAGGAGACGCCTCAATTCAACAGGGTGTAGAATTAGGATCTGAATGTACTGAAAATGCAAGGAGGCGACCAACAATTCGTATGTATTCAAGATTATTTTATTATAAATAATTTGTTCTGGTTAATCTTATTTCCATTACATTTTGTTTATGTTATGGGATTGAGATCAAAACTGGTTTACTTCCCGTTAATGCAACCCTAATATTATAATCGCAAACTTTATCCTTCAATTTTTATTGCAGCAGATAAAGCAGAAAATGTTATCACAAAATTTTTATTTATTTTATATTCGCGTTATCTGGACTGATTTACACAGAACATTCTCCTGTTTTTTTACTACATTAAAATTACCTTACAAATCATTCATAAAAACATCCAGATTACGTTTAATCACATCTGCAACATGATTGCGTTTGGTATAAAACCTTGACCTTGAACCTTGA
Organism: Onthophagus sagittarius; assembly: GCA_036711965.1. Lineage (NCBI taxonomy): Eukaryota > Metazoa > Arthropoda > Insecta > Coleoptera > Scarabaeidae > Onthophagus > Onthophagus sagittarius. The sequence goes on along the minus strand of JASERS010000002.1, from coordinate 59,518,944 downwards.
AAGTCGTTTCTAAAAATTATCTTCACATGGCGGAAACAATGCTCAATAAATTGTATAGAAAATCATCCCCTTCTAGGAAATGTGAATGCCATTTGAATATAGAAATATTTTCTTCTACGCGACTGACGAAACTAGTTACTTTGGTTGTGGACGGACATTGTTGTTTCAGATGACCGGACAAAATCCAGCCTAGTTTTGTTTTTTGACCCAATAATCCATCGGTTGTCTTGTGAAGACCTTCTTCTAGAATTTTCCCATATTCTTTTGCCCCAATGATTGCGTCGATAGGGCCTGGTGTGTTGTATGTTGGATCAGCAAGGATTTTATTGATTAGTTCTTGGGAATTTTGTTTAGGTAACTCTTTGCTTGGTAAGGATTGTGTTAGTTTTGGTAACACAAGGAATGTCGTCGGCATGGAAAAGTTGCTAGGATAATGTGGTTGAATAGAATTGAATTTTCCATTTCGATGTTTTTGGACTTCCATCACCTAGCCCGGAGATTTCTGCGCGTATCTTCTCTCTGGGATAGGATAGTAGGTGAGCTGCTGATTCTGTTATGAATGATGCTTGACTTCCTTGATCCACTAAAATCCTTAGATACTGCATTGTACCGGAAACCGATCTTGCTTTTACAAGAGCTGTTGCTAACAATATCGTGTCGCGGTTCTCGCTAGCGTGATTGCTGTTTTTGTTGATATTTGTTTGTTCTTCATTTGTTTGAGAAACGTGAGCTGTTGTTTTGGTACTCGGACTGGAGGATTTCTTCTCGTCCCTGTGTAATAACGTATGATGAGGCTTTTTGCATTTCAAACATCGCTTGGTACTGTTACATGTGCCTGTGAATTTGTGACTCAAGCAGTTTCGACATAAATTTTTTGTTTTTACAAATTCTTCTCTTTTCTTTTCGGGAAGATCTTGAAATTTGGAACAGGAATGTATGTAATGATCTCCAGCGCAATATTTGCATGATTTATTCTGTTCGTAGTTTGTTTGTTGTATTGTTACTTGATTTCTTTTTGTTTTTTCACCAATTGCTTCTAGCGATTGGAATCGTGTTTGAAGGAAATCCATTAGCTCTTGAAATTCTTGTATCTTGTTTGGATCTTTTAGAGATTGTTCATATAATTTGTTGGTTTCGTTGTCCCATTTGCGTACTAAAATTCTGCTGATCATCGGACCCCATGCTTCTGTCACAATCCCAATATTACTAATGGCTTGTAGGCATTCTGAAGTAGTATCGTGCAGTTCTTTGATCTTCTCGGATGATTCAATCGATAATTTTGGAAGATCAAGTATTTTATCTAGTAACTTGGACAAAATTAATCGATTATTTTGGTATCGACGTTGAAGTAAAGCCCATGCGGTATCATAGTTTGTTTCGGAAATGTTGAGATGTTGTATTATTCTGCTTGGTTCCCCTTTTAGATGAGTTTTTAACTACTGCATTTTTTCCACGTTGCTTAAGGTTTGATTATAATGGATTATTTTAAGGTAAAGGTCGTGAAATGTGGTCCAGTTTTCATACATTCCATCAAATAGGGGCAGTTTTATTGTTGGGAGAGGAATGATAGGATTTTGAGTTACAGATTCATCAGGTTCAGAGGTAATCTTCTGCAGTTGTTCCATTATGGAATGAAAAATTTCTTCACAGGTCAGAAATTTTTCTTCTCTGAAGTATTTGGATTTGAATTTGGTTTCGAAAACCTGAATATCTTCCTCCAATCGTTGGATGTTGTCCATCTGTTCTTGAATTTGTTTCTTCAAGTAGTTGTACGTGCTTTTTGGTTTTCTTAATTTAAGCTCGTTCTCAATCTTGGTGTGAAGTTTCATCAGCTTCTCTATCCGGACCTCTTGTCTCTTGATACGTTGAGCTTGTTCGATGTCTTCTTCTTCTTTTTTTGAAGACGGCCTTGCTTGCATGATTTCCTCTTCTTCTATATCTTCTCCCGGGGATTGCTTGGTTTGTTCTCTTGGGATCTCCTCTAATTGGTTCATGACCTCTTGGTATAGTTTCTTTAGTTGAGTAATATAGTTTGTGGTGAAATATGCGTGAGTCGGAGCATTGAATTCTTCCAGCTTATTGTGAGTTTCTTCGATTTCCATCCATAGTTCTTGGAGCCTTTTCCGACGTTGTTGAACGTATTTTTCGGTTTTTCTTGATTGGGAATCTTTCTTTATGTTTGTTTGTAGTTTCTTGATTTCTTGCCCCAAGTCTTGCTGGCGCATTGCATATTTGTTCAACTCTTGTTCGGACATTATGACAGGACTTCTTGAGTTGGTGTAAAAAGGATATATCTCTACCGAAGAGCAGCCTCACTCTCCGTAACGGCAATTAGGCTTAAGCCGTAGAGTAGTTGATTAGGTCGTTGGTTTGTTGTCGAAGGACCATGAACAGATCCGGACTATGCCTGGTTATCTGTTGTAGGAAGGTGGTGAAGTAAAGCGAGTAGACAATTAATTCATACTTAATGAATTACAAATTGCGTAATAAACGAGATTTATCGACGTTCAGAAAAGACAACATGTGAAACTCGTGAACTCGTAATATAGAAATATTTAATATATCTGTTCTGTCTTTTAGAGTCTGCAGACAAGTTAGCAGTATCTGTAGTAGCTACTATAGCAAAATGCATCTCTTCTATAATCTATCAACTTATCGACACCATATTTGCCAACTTTTTGATAGCTTTGGTTATAATTACACAAGACATCTATTCTAACGTCTAGAGTCGGTACAATGCACATGTTTTGTCTTTTACATTCTGCCAACTTGTTGGCAGCATCAGCTTTTGTATCCTCTACCTTCTCTATCGTTTTCTATTGTCCTTGCCAGAGGTCAAGGCTCCTCACTTTAGAGATCGATATCTTCGAAATGAAAGAAATTTCATTTTTTTTCTTGATGAAAAAAGAATACGGTAATATTTATTGTAATCAGTGAACATTTCTGTGTATCATATATTAATTTGAAAATTTTTGGATCTGTGGTTTTTCTTTTATCGCGAGTTAAGTGAAATGAGTATCCGATTTTTGAAAGTGCCGGCAACATTGTCTACTTTGCGATTTTTTTTCTCAAAAACTATTTGACGAAAAAATTTCAAATTTGAACTGGTGATAACCTGATGTGTTCTTAATGTGGGGCATATTTTATTTTATCGATTTGCCATATAGTTTCACGGAAAATCGCGGATTAGTAAGGTTTTTAACCAAAATGTATTGAATAATGTTTGCCAGATTCCGTAATTAGTTTTTCAAAGTTAGGTTTCTCTAATTTTTATGGGCGATTTAATGGAATTATAAATTAAAGAGAGACAGAAGTAAACCATGCGGGGAGAGGGAGATTCAGGCCAATCGGAACTGAGAAGCAATTGTTCTGTGTTTCAGACGGGACGTGGCGTCTTTCCGTCTACGTAGATAAAAGGTTTTTTTAAAATTGTATATAAAATTATTTTGTTACAAATTGAATAAGTACGTTTCATTTTTATATATAAAACATAAATAATGAATATTCATTTAAATCAAATCGCATGAAAATATGGGATAGATTACTAATTTAAAGGATTTTTTTATTATCCTTTTTTATATTAAATCTTATAAAGTAGTTCCACGTTATTATGTGATGCGTTATTTATGTCTGATTTACAAAAATTAAACATTGCTATTAAATTTGCAATAAACTAATTTTACAGTATCTAAAATTTTCAATACCTTTTTATCTACGTAGACAGAAAGACGCCACGTCCCGTCTAAAGCGGACGCCACACAGAACGTAATGTAACACCAGCACCATATCTTTTCAACTTCGATCGCATTGACCGGAACCCCTCCTCTCCCCGCATGGCTATAAATCTATAAAATCGCTCGTAAAAAATTTAAGAGAGAGATAAAATAAAATATGCACCACATGTGGGCCACTTTTACCACCTCTTAATAAATTTAGCTAACAGTTAAATACCGGCTCATAGGCAATGGGAGCGCTTAAAATCGATATAACCGCCACTAGTTAGTTTAACTGGAGGTTGGTAAAAATGCGCCTAAGAACACTTCGGGTTACTACCAGTTCAAATTTCGAATTTTTTCGTGAAATAGTTTTTGAGAAAAAAAATCGCCAAGTTCTTTTTTCACTTAACTCGCGATAAAATAAAAACCGCGGATCCGAAAATTTCCAAGTTACATATGATACGCAGAAATGCTCATCGATTACAACAATCGTTACCACATTTTTTTGTCAATAAGTTACGAAGATATCGATCTCTAAACTGAGGGGCCCTGACTTTTGGCACGGACTTTACAAATAAAAATTATTTTACTAACTTCTTAACTTGCTTTATTTGAAAAATATTTATATCGGGACCGGTTTCGGAAATATCATTCTATCATAAGCCGAAAATGTCATAAAGAGCTAAACAGGTAGAAGAGCTGAAGTTGTTGGATACATTTTCATTAAAGAAAATTTTTTTGAAATGTTTAACAAATTCTTGAATTATAAAAATTCTTTTAATCTTGAATTTCGAAGTATGAAACATTGTGAATAATATGTTTAAATATTGATGATGAAAATAAAATGTTGAGACGTAATATTAATTAAGATTTACAGATGATCATCTGTTTCCTTTTCTCACTTCACCAGCATGGTCATTCGTTTTGTAAATCTTAACTAATTTTACTTTTCAACGTTTTATTTTTATCATCAACATTTAAACATATTATTCACAACGTTTCATACTTCGAAATTTAAGATTAAACAAATTTTTATAATTCAAGAATTTGTTAAACATTTCAAAAAATTTTCGTTAATGCAAATGTATCCAACAACTTCAGCTCTTCTACCATTTAGTTCTTTATGACATTTTCGGCTGATGATGGAATGATATTTCCGAAACCGGTATCGATATATATATTTTTTAAATAAAGCAAGTTAAAAAGTTAGTAAAATAATTTTTATTTCTGATACTTTTCATTTGCAACATGGATAATTTTCTAAATGGATTTTAGAGCCTGCCAACTTGTTGGCAGCATGAGCTATTGTACATCCGGGCTTCTCTTTTTTTCTCATAAAGTGGCGGTTTTTAGGAGAGAAAAGAGAAGGCATAAGTTTTTCTAGAGTCTACCAACTGTTGACAGCTTGATTTTATCTTCAACCTACTCTGTCGTCTTCAGAGTCTGTTAAATTATTAATAGCATAATCTATTGCAATAAAATGCATCAGTTTGTCTTCTAAACTCTGCCAATTTGTTGATAGATTATTAAAGCACAATCTATCTATTCTGGCATCTAAAGTCTGCCAACTTGTTGATAATTGTTATAATATAATAAAAGTTTCTTCCAGTTTCATCGTGTTAAATATAGTAAAATGAAAAGCTTAGGTTTGGCTTAAACGATGTTTTCTATTAAAAATCTGCACAAAGAAGACGTCTATTCTGACGTTCCGAGTCTTCCAACTTGTTGGTAGTATGAGATGTTGTGGCACAATCCATATGTTTCTAGAGTGTCCTAACTTGTTGGCAGCATAAGTTATTGTATCTCTAACCTTCTGTTTCTTCACCTAGAGGTTGCCAACTTATTGGCAGCATGAGCTATTGTAACACAATACATCTGTTCGTCTTGTAGACTTGGCTAGCTTGTGAAGAGGTTATTAAAGCACAATGTTTCTATTCCGTTGTCTAGAATATGCGAGCTTGTTGGAAGCAAGATCTGTTGTATCTCCAGCCTTCTCTGTTGCTTCCTAGAGTCTATCAACTTTTTGGCAGCATGAAATTCATCTGTTCGTTTTCTAAACCCTGCCAACTTGTCGACAGTTTAGATTATTGAGCACAATGTTTCTATTATATCCTCTAGAGTCTACCAACTCATTGATAGCTTGGCTTATCGCAGCCCAAGTTCTCTATTCATAAGCGTAGGTCACACTAGGCTGCTTAGCAGCCGCGAGATGTGGTAGCCACTGCTAACAGCCGTCAATCAGCTTGGTGTGACCATAAAATTTATTGCTAGCAGCGCCAGCAAGCGAGTGTCAGCCGCTGATAAGCAACGCTGGCCAGCAAACAACTGTGACCCGTGCTTAAGGTCCAGAGTCTGCTAGCTTGTTGGCATCGTGAGATGTTTTGGCACAATGCATATATTTTGGTTTTTAGAGTCTGCCAACTTGTTGGCAGCATGACCTATTGTAACACAATACATCTGTTCGTTTTGTAGACTTTGCTAACTTGTGGAGAGGTTATTGGAAACTTGTTGGAAGCAAGCTCTGTTATATCTCCGGCTTTCTTTGTCGTCTCCTAGAGTCTGCCAACTTGTTGGTAGCATAAAGTATTCTACATAATGCATCTGTTCGTCTTCTAGACTCTGCCAATGTATCGACAGTTTTGATTATTGAGCACAATGTCTCTATTATATCCTCTAGAGTCTACCAACTCATTGATAGTTTGGCTTATCGCAGCACAAGTTCTCTATTCATAAGCGTAGGTCACACTAGGCTGCTTAGCAGCCGCGAGATGTGGTAGCCGCTGCTATCAGCCGTCAATCAGCTTGGTGTGACCATAAAATTTATTGCTAGCAGCGCCAGCAAGCGAGTGTCAGCCGCTGATAAGCAACGCTGGCCAGCAAACAACTGTGACCCGTGCTTAACGTCCAGAGTCTGCTAGCTTGTTGGCATCGTGAGATGTTGTGGCACAATGCATATGTTTTGGATTTTAGATTCTGCCAACTTGTTGGCAGCATGACCTATTGTAACACAATACATCTGTTCGTTTTGTAGACTTTGCTAACTTGTGGAGAGGTTATTGGAAAGTTGTTGGAAGCAAGCTCTGTTATATCTCCGGCTTTCTTTGTCGTCTCCTAGAGTCTGCCAACTTGTTGGTAGCATAAAGTATTGTACATAATGCATCTGTTCGTCTTCTAGACTCTGCCAATGTATCGACAGTTTTGATTATTGAGCACAATGTTTTTATTATATCCTCTGGAGTCTGCCAACTTATTGAAAGCTTGTGTTATTGCAGCACAAGTTCTTTATTCTAACATTCAGAGTCTGCTAGCTTGTTGGCAGCATGAGATGTTGTGGCACAATGTATATGTTTCGTTTTCTATACTCTGCCAACTTGTGGACAGGTTATTGTTGCGTAATGTATATTCTAGCATCTACAATTTGCCAACTTGTTGGCAGCGTGAGCTATTGTATCTCCAACCATCTATTTCCTTTCCTAGAGTCTGCCAATTTGTTGGCAGTATCAGCTGGTGTAACGCAATGCATATTTTTATCATTTAAACTCTGCCAACTTGTGGACTGCATAGGTTGTGAACCACAACGTGTTTATTATATCGTATAAAGTCTGCCAACTTTTTGATAGATTGGGTTGTAACACAAGTTCTTGTCTTCTAACCTCAAGAGTTTGCTAGTTTGTTGACAACAAGGTATGTTGTGTCACAGTGTTTTCTAACAGGCCAACTTGTTGGCAGTATTTTTGTAGTTAATCTGACAACTTGTTGGCCTTATACTCAATAACCTGATATGGGTTATTGAAGCATAAGGTATCTATTCTATCGTTCAGAGCCTACCAACTTGTTGATAGCTATGGTTGTCATAACACAAGAAATCTATCTAACGTCTAGATAATTGGTACCATGACATGGCATAATGCATCTGTTATCTCTTCTAGAGTCTGCCAAGTTGTTAGCAATTTGAGTTGTTATACCCCAATATTACTGTTATGCCTAGGTATTATATCAGTTTTTGGCCATAATGGTAGTCCTTTTCTTCTTTAGGAGCATGTATGAGTATGAGATTACAATTACAGAAATATGCTTTACACCCCAGGATGCATATACGATTGGATTCGATATCTCTTATGAGTTTTTGTATCATCTTATCTATTTATTCTATCTCTTGTAAAATGCATTTCCGTTAGGTTTTTTTCTTAAGTTTCAAGAACACTGAAGTTGTGCAGAATCCTTACATTTTAAGTTATAATCCAACAATTTGAAGGTGAAAGTTGGGATTAAGTAGAAGTGGCTAAGTGATTCTCTCAGATTGTGGTCTTGTATTTTATGCGTCACTATCCCTAAGATTCCATTTTCTGATTTATATCGAAACCTTAGTGTTATTACGAGTGATTCGAAGTAATTGAAGGACATCGAGATTTATTGAGAATCATTTGGACTCATTTAGAGCAAATGTCAATCATAGAGCATCTTAATTTGATAAAAATCAAGATTTTAGAAACAACCAGAAAATTTTATTTCGATTTGATGTATCGCACCATACTATAAATACAAGTAGTATAAAATTTTCTTTTTTAAACATAGATGGCACAATTTAGTAGTGTTTTGTTTTCTGCCATCTTGATTTTACAAAAATAAAGATATCTCGAGTGTTATAATACTTAAACATATCATGTTTGGACTCATTTTAAGCGTTTAATTATCTATCAAAATATTAGGAAATCATTGTTTTCATCTTGATTTTATAAAAAAGTAAAAATAAGTATTTATAAATAATAATTTTTCTTAAAATAGAAATTTATTTCAATATAATTAACTAATGGATTTTACTTCGTAATTTTTTAGCTACATCTCCGTCTTTGGTAGTTCCCGTTATGTCTTATTCAAGTTCGGAGGAGGAAGAAGACTTTTTCGACGCCAACGATTCCCCATTCGCTCCAACGAGTCAAATTGCAAGCCCCACGTAAGTACTCGCGTTTCATTAACTAAAGCGAAACAAAAAAAATAATTCCATATAAATCAAACATAAAATCACGCAATACCATGCAAATTATATGAGATTAAATAAAACTACGCTCGTTTACTCAATCAGATTAGAATCACAACGAGAAAAAAAAGTGTTCAATTCACAATTCGTTATTTTTCTTTTTGACGGGGGTAATATATCGTTTTTAATTTTAATTTCTCCGTGTTGAGATTTGCGCATGACGCTTTTTCGGAGACCCCGTTTTCCGGGCAGTGTATCTCTGTCTGCGGTCGAAATGTCCGCTGACGAAACAACGTGCCAACAACGAAGATAAAAAAGTGCCTCTAAAATCACATTGAATAACGAATTCCGAAATCCGCAAACGCCGGATTTAGCGGCCGAGCGGGGCGACGTTTAAAACGCTTCCGCGCTTTCCATTTATTGATCTTGCTGACTCCGAAAACAATAATACTAAACTCCTGGGACCACCACCGCAGCAGTAGCAGCTTCTTCACTACCAAACGATTCGTCCCCATTAATAATTCATATATTTAAAGAGTACTTTAAACAAAACGAAATAAAAATAATTAACAGTGAATTAAATAGTGTCTTAAAGTTTTTCATTTTTGAGATAAAAATGATGCGATTGTTTTCTAATCGATTTAGTTTACGTAGAAATAGTCGAGGGTAAGATTTTTTTAAATCTGCGTTAAAATGATTAGACTGAAAAACCGTTTAATTTAGATCTTTATTAATTTTCAAAAACTCCAATAATTTTATTGAAAACGTTGATTACTTTCGCGCTGCTTTCTTGGCACCTTCGGCTTTCTTGGCTCCTTTGGTTGCCTTCGGTTTCTTTTCCGATTTGGCACCGGTTTCGGTTAGCTTTGGTTTCGGGGCGACAGCGTCCAGCTTATTATCACCCTCCTTGTTGTCTTTCTTGACCATTTTCTTTTGCCGTTTTTGCACCGTGGCGGACATGTTAGGCGAAAGTCGGCTAATTCACAGCGACAAATTTAGGAGCTAAACATAATAATTCAATCTCAACGAATTAATTTGCCTTCTAATTAAAGAACGTACCGTTTGTATTGGAGATCCGCTAATGCATAATAACAGCAAATTTTTTTGTCACAATCTGACTTTTTTGAAAAACAACGAAATTCATTTTTTTTAAACAAAGCCATCTATTGATCTAACTTTATTTTGACCATTTTTGATAGTTAACGTCAATTAAATGATGTGACGTTTTTTTTGTGAAATTTGTTTTGTCATTTTGGGTTAATTTTAAATCGGATGGAACGACGTGAAAATTTATTTATTGTAAAGTCGTTTTTTAAAAATCAAAGGTACTTTTTAATTTAGCTTGCCATATTTTTCTCTTCCTTTTTTCTAGAGGTCAACGAACATTTTCAATCGACGAACAATTAGTTTCCGTAAAAACAACGACGGGGTAAATTATATAATACGACTTTTTATTGATCACATTTTTCTAATCCTTTTTTATATAGAAATCAAGCTTCCGGTCCAAAAACCGAACAAAGTTTATCATCAGATCCGAACGTAATTACAGATAATGGTTGCCTTGATTATGATGGTATTAACATTCTTAAAAGCATTTTATTCAAAATTGTATGCAATCAATATTGTAGCTTTATATGAAGACGATATGGAAACGGACGTTCACTTAGAGAGTCAAGGATCTGTTATAAAACACCTTTTGAGTCAAGTAAAAATCGGCATGGATTTAACCAAAGTAGTTTTGCCCACGTTTATTTTGGAGAGGAGATCTTTATTGGAAATGTACGCGGATTATTTTGCGCATCCAGATCTATTTGTCACGTAAAAGATTAAAAGTCTCAATCAATTCTAAAATAAAATAAATCATTTTTTTTGTAGAATTGCAGATTTAAAAGATCCAAAGGAGCGGATGGTCCAAGTTGTAAAATGGTATTTATCTTCGTATCACGCGGGTAGGAAGAGTGCTGTTGCTAAAAAACCTTACAACCCAATTTTGGGCGAGGTTTTTTATTGTTTATGGGATTTACCCGAAAACGAACATTCATCTGATGACTCAACACCGGATGGACCAATTCCATGGTGTAAAAGGAATCAATTATCTTTTGTTGCTGAACAAGTATCACATCATCCACCAAGTAAGTTAAGAATTATATAGCCTCATATAGTCAGAGTACAGTGAATCAAATCCATTCAATGCCTCTGAGTTTTACTACAACGAATGAATCAAAAAATATATTTTTATAAAGAGTTTCTTTTATTCAGTGTTGCTCTGTATCCCATTAGTGGTATATCACCATCCGTATAATTTGCTTTCATTGAATCATAAGTGAATGATAATAAGTACGTACTTTTAGAGAAACTTTTAGAAAGAACAACTAGAAGTCCTTTTATTTCTGCTGTTGGTTCGTGTCCTTTCTTGTCTTTTTATTCATACTCTTCCTTTGTCGTCATTATTGCTCTTACGTAATCCATTATTGGTTCTGCTTTATTCTAATCGCCAACAAGAAAATCGATTCTTAGCTCCATCATGTTTTGTTATCTTTCAAAGCGGATACATAGCTTATTAAAGCGGATACATTTTGTGCCTCAAAACGTGTTTGATAAAATCTTTGGCCCCTTCATTCCATCTCTCCTACCATCTTTTCATCATTTAAGTACACTTTTCTTATTTTTTGGTTTCTTCTTGTTTTCCAATTTCTTTATGTTTACCATACTAGCAGGTCTAGACGAAAGTTCTTCACCAGTGATCTTACTGAATCTGTTGATGCAATTTTTTTATGCAGATGTCATCTTGCAACTCAAAAAATTAATATACCCAATACTATTAAGATGCAGTGTCTTAAAACTGGTTACCATTAAAAAGGGTCCATAGTTTTTGTAGACATCTTCTATTTTTCATCAGTGTTAATTAAAATAATCTTAATCTTGGCATAGCTGGCATTGAATCTGAATGCTTTTTTGGTTTTAAACGTCAATGTTAATACAATATCAAAGATTCTCTGGCATACCCTTTCTACCAACTCCTTCGTTTGCTCAAATTTCTTACATTCTTCCATTAAAGGTTTTTTCGGGATTCTATTATTGTATACATAACGAAGTATTATTTTCATTTTTGAACATTCATCTTTAATAAAAAATTGTATATCTAAAAGCCGCATTAAAATAATAATATACGATATAATTAGAATTTTATTACAGTACTTTAATGGTAAATGTTGCAGTAAAAATATTACGTTTGCAAAATAACACAAAAGGTATTTTAATAAAAAAATCTTTATTGCATAATAAAGAACAACTTTCATTGATCTGAGAATAATATTTATTTGTTTAACATACACCCAAGCTTAGATTCATGATTTATATTAATATACAGGTGCCATAAACATCGACATTACAAAAAAACTTTATATAAAAGTTGTTTCGTATTTTATTTACCATAATAAAACAGTATTCCAATATTCTAATTTCAGAAAACAAATGAGCAACGAATAACACTTGATTTTTTTAAATAGCAATGTACCTTTTTTTAGACTCATTTGATAAAGATATTTATTCTCTTTACAACTATGTAAAATAATAGTTTTATACGAGTTATACGAGAGAGTTGTAGTCTTGTTTTTGTTATTAACTAATAATGCCTTCAGATTGTTTTTGTTTTTAAATGTCATTGTTATGTTGAACTTATGGAATATTTTCTTGATTTTATGGGATATTTCTCCTGGGTAAGTTATGGATCTGTACGTTGTTGGTTTATCAGGTTTTCGGTCGGATAGGGAAGTTGTTTCTTGAAGATTATATTTGTTTTGTATTTTCGAAAATATTCGTTGGATAAATGTCGGTGGGAAACTGTTTTCGCTTGCAATTTGGTGGATAATTTCGATCTCTTTTTCTAGGTCTTGTTGTTCCAATTTTGAATGGAAAGCTCTCTGTATATAAGCCCGGTATGCTGCCATTTTATGAGTTTCATCATGATGAGAATCGAATGGGGTGGTAGTACTAGTTTGTGTAGGTTTTCTGTAGATGTTATATTTAATTTTGTTGTTTGAATGTCGTAGTGTATAGTCTAAGAAATTTAATTTTTGATTGTTTTCAGTCTCGATAGTGAAGTTAATATTGGGGTGTAAACTGTTAATATATTTATGAAGATTATTAATATGTTGGTCGTCTTTAATCAGTACTAAAATGTCGTCCACGTATCTTGTCCATAGGATAATATCGTCTCTATAAGGGTTTTTGACACACATAATTTGATTTTTCTCTAGGTTGTCCATGAAAATATTTGCCATCACACTACTCAATGGTGATCCCATTGGTAATCCATCTAGATATTGATAGTATTTATCGTTAAAGATACAAAAATTTTGTTCTAAGCATAGTTTTAATAGCGTTAAGATGGAGCGAGTTTTGTCTTTGTTTTTGAGGTCAGTCTTTAATATTTCTTCTAATATCGTTATCGTGTCGGTTATGGGTATGTTTGTATATAGGTTATTGACATCAAATGAGATCATTTTGAAACCTTCTGGTAGCTGTATTTTGTCAATTAAATCAGGAAGTTGGTAACGATTAATTATGGTATATTTTGGTTTAAAATTGATGTCATTTATTATAAATTTTTGTAAAAGTTTTGCGAGTTTGTATGTGCTGGATTCAATGGAGGTTATAATGGGTCTTATTGGTAATCCATTTTTGTGAACTTTAGGTAGTGCATACAATTTAGGGGTTTGCGGATTCATAGGCAACAGGCTGGTCAAGGTACCTCCGATTTCTGCTATTGTCGTTTTGTTTTCTTTAATTATTTGATTTTACATTTTTGTGAAAATTGTTTGTGGGGTTTTTATTGATAGTTTTAAAGTTATTGTCTTTCATAAAGCTTTCAGTCTTATTTATGTAGAGATCTTTGGTTAAAATTATCATTCCTGCGTTTTTGTCTGCAGGAGTAACTATTAATTCGTTTTATTTAATTTTCCGCTTGATGTTTATAATAATTTTTTGTTCCTTTTCCTCTTCTCCATTTCTTATTGTTTGTTTGTTTGTTTGTCTCTTTTCTTCTTTAGTTAGGATTTGTTGAATCTCCTTATTCATAATGTTTTCCTTTTCGTGTCCTTTGATAGCTGCCTGAAGTTCCATTGCCAGTATTGGGAGGTTAATTTCTCTTTTTGGAGCATATTTCAGACCTTTTTCCATGAATCTTCTTTCTTGTTCTGTGAAAATCACGTTTGAAGTATTTGTTACTTTGGGAAAAAATTTATAAATTTCTCTTAGTTTGTTTGTTTGATGTTTATTCTTTTCTCTTTCTTTCTCTGTTCTCAACTTGTTTAGTTTTTTCAGTTTCGTTTTGTGAATTTCATTAAGAATCATGAAATTTTGTCAATTTTTTTTAACTTCAAGAAACAACTTCCCTATCCGACCGAAAACCTGATAAACCAACAACGTACAGATCCATAACTTACCCAGGAGAAATATCCCATAAAATCAAGAAAATATTCCATAAGTTCAACATAACAATGACATTTAAAAACAAAAACAATCTGAAGGCATTATTAGTTAATAACAAAAACAAGACTACAACTCTCGCTAATAGTGGCATATACCAATTGCAATGTGGGACCTGTTCAGCCACATACATAGGTGAAACGGGAAGAAGTATCCAAACAAGGCTTAAAGAACATAAAAAGAGTTCAAAATCGGCATTCGGAAAACATCTAATTTTCAACAACCACGAATTTGACGAAAATAAAAATATTAAATTACTACACCAACTTAATAAAAGCAACCTTATGGAAATAATGGAAATGTACGAAATCAACAAGTTTATTGAAATTAACAGTAATATTATAAGCCTTAATGAACAAATTATCCCGACCCAAAAACCAATCTATAGTTGCCTGCGAGATCCGTACCTAAAACACAAAAATAAAAACAAAAACAAAAAAACCTAACGTCACACAATAACTTTTGACGTAAATTTTGAAAAGTTTTAATTAATTTTTCGAATTTGTTAATAATTACGTAAGATTTTACTATTTTATTTTTATATTAATATGTTCATTTTCGTATATTGTAAACTTGTACGTATCTACTGAAGAAGAGCAAGGCTCGAAACTAGTTTAGAAAAATAAATTTTAATTATCACCAGAAGTAAATTTTTATATAGACCCTAATGCTAATATATTCCTATTTCAGTCTCATTGGCTAAAAATGGTGGCGATCAAAACTCTTAAATATTATCTCGTAGGCGCAGGAGCAAGCGCAATCTATATTCTTTTCTTTGTCTATAACACTACCCAATCCAACCCAACCCAGAAAATAAATAAATCATAAATGTCATAATATTGTCAATATCTTGCTATTCTTAATACCCTCAGAAACTGTATACAATTTTTGGAAACACCATCTATTTTTTATCAATTTTTAGCAAGAACAGTTTAATGTTGACATGGTTGTTATTCAATCTGAGTGTTTTTCTTTTTAATGTCAATACAACATTAAAGAATCTCTGACATTTTTTGTCACTCTCTCCACTAAGTCCTTTGCTTGTCCAAATTTCTTGCATTTTTCCATTAAGGTTTTTTTTTTCGAAATTCTATCATTGTTCTTATGAACAACGAAGTATTTTCCATTTCACCTTCATGTTAGATCATTCCTCTTAAATATCTAAAGTACTTTACTTCTATATCTCTGTCCGTCAAATTTCGCTGTATATGATGTTTTATTTTTTTATACCATTCCCTTTGTAGCGGTCATATTAACTTTTAACCTTATGTTCCTTGAGATTTGTATGTTATATTGAAATGTAGGCTACTCCATTTCCCTGTTTCATATCTATATCAATTTCTATATTAAATATTAATTAATTAATTTAAATCTAATTCTCTTAATATTATATTATACTTTTTTTAGTTTCTGCGTTTTATGCTGAACATTACAATAAAAAAATTTCCTTCAACGCACACATTTACACAAAATCGAAATTTCTCGGATTATCAATATGCGTATATAACATCGGATGTGGAATCGTTTCGGTTTTGGATTACGACGAAGAATACATTGTCACATTTCCCAACGGTTACGGAAGATCGATTTTAACAGTTCCATGGATAGAATTAGGCGGGACAGTAAATATTTCCTGTAAAAAAACCGGCTATCACGCCGATATCGAGTTTATAACGAAACCGTTTTACGGTAACAAAAAACACAAAGTGAATGCCGAGGTTTATGGGCCGGATGAGAAAAAGCCGTTTTTGAACGTAAACGGCGAATGGAACGGGGTTATGGAGGCGAAATGGAGCGATGGGGAGTGCGAGGAATTTATTAATGTCAATAAATTAAGCATTGTGAAGAAAAAGGTTCGGCCGATTAATCAACAAATGGAAAATGAATCGCGAAGATTATGGAAGGAGGTTACTAAAGGGTTAAGGGTTAATGATATCGATCATGCAACTAACGCCAAAGGGGCACTTGAACAAAAACAACGAGACGAGGCTAAATATAGAAAAGAAAACAATATTATGTGGGAAACAAAGGTGATTTTAATACTTTAATTTAATAAGTTTATTTATTTTTTTTTTGTTTTAGTTATTTAATAAATCTCAGGAAGATGTATGGACGTATATAAATCCCTTAAAACAGCGATTGTGTGAATTAAGTACATGAATAAATTCACACTGAGGGGTGGTTTATTGTTGGAATCTTGGTGACTAAAAAAAACGAAAAAATAAATAATATTGGTGCTTTTTCTATAAAGTTACCACTATTTCTGTCTTTACGAGATGATTCTATTTTCAGAATTATTATAGTGAACTGTGATATCGATCGAAAAAGAAAATAATGAAAGTGTATGTAAGAAATTATTATTAACAATTGTGATTATAAAAATCCACGCTCGATTCGCTGCAGGACGGCCCCTTTTCACCCACAAACAAACAAAAATTTAACAAGTTAACTTTAACGGTACGCGGATGAGTCAATTTACTTTTTCTACGTTATTACTTTTCGTTCTGTCTGTAATATTTATTCTATTCCCTACTGTATAAGCCGTTAATATTATATACACAGTCAGCAAGGTACTCTTTATTACATTATCTTCTTGGAAAAAGCGTAACTTAAAAAAAAAAGAATTAATTGATTAGAATCCTGGTCCAATAGATGTAGAAGTGTCGGTATTGTTGTTCTCTTTTTTTATTTTAAAAAATACATTTTAAATGTGAATATATTCTATATTTTTTTAATTAATTAAATGATTAGAAGTGAAACTCTGTAGAAACGCACTAATTGTATTCGTTTCTTTCGAGTTTAATTGAAAAGTACAATCAAGGAGTTTGTTAAAAATACTTCCGTTATTAATTGATATGTAAATAAATAAAATTGGTATTCTACATATCATTTATACGTTTTATTTCATTAAACACTTTCTTAACCGTTTTTAACGTTCTGTAGTTTATGCATTTTTAATTGAGCAACTCGAATAAGAATTATTTATTCATATACAGTCTCTACATAAAGTTGGAATCCATTTAATATAATCTTTGTCATATTTTTTAACGTGGATTTTTTATGTAAAATTGAAATATTCCTAAGCCGACATTTTTAAATAAAAACCCCCATTTCTTATTACATTTATGGATTCTATAATAAATTCTGAATATTTTTCATGAAGCACACTGATATTTAACTGTCTTCGAAAAAATATCTGAGTTCCTGTATACATAAAGTATGGAATAAATTCGAGGGTATTAAAAAAAAGACTTGGACATAAAATTAAAAAACAAACAATCCCAGCGCTGCTATCATTTCTATTCATAATTATCCCTGTCTCTACGTGTATTAGGTAAAAAAAATGTCTTTCCTTCTGTTTTCATTTATGTGTTACATGTATAAAAAATTTCCAATTAATGTTTATTAATTCGGCGATAAAAAGCAAGAAATTGCATTAAGAAAATTTGATTTTACTTCCAAAATATCTAACTATTGACAAAATTTGTATTTTTCAAATCTTCAGACGGAGGGTCAAAAACTATTGAGACTTGAACTGGTTCTAGTACACTTTCTTTAGACCTAGTTTTAGTGCCCTTGGAAGATTTGATACTGGTTCTATAAAAATTGATACTGCTTCTAGAACATTTGATATTGCTTCTGGAAGACTTGAAATACTTCCAGAAGACTTGATATTTCTTCCAGAAGCTTTGAAATGTTTCCAGGAAATTTGGAATGCTCTCAGAAGACTTGATACTGCTGCTAGAAGAGTTGGAATACATTCAAAAGACTTAATTCCGATTTTCATTGCAAAAAACAAGATACTGTTGATAAACCATTTGAGGATGTACGCATACGTTTTCGTTTATATACAAAACACTAAGATCTTAAAAATTCCCCTCAACAAAAGAGTTAAATACAAAAAGCAAGAAACTGCATTAAGAAAATTTGATTTTACTTCCAAAATATCTAACTATTGACAGAATTTGTATTTTTCAAATCTTCATGACGGAAGGTCAAAAACTATTGAGACTTGAACTGGTTCTAGTACTTTCTTTAGACCTAGTTTTAGTGCCCTTGGAAGATTTGATACTGGTTCTATAAAAATTAATACTGCTTCTAGAACATTTGATATTGCTTCTGGAAGACTTGAAATACTTCCAGAAGACTTGATATTTCTTCCAGAAGCTTTGAAATGTTTCCAGGAAATTTGGAATGCTCTCAGAATACTTGATACTGCTACTAGAAGAGTTGGAATACATTCAAAAGACTTAATTCCGATTTTCATTGCAAAAAACAAGATACTGTTGATAAACCATTTGAGGATGTACGCATACGTTTTCGTTTATATACAAAACACTAAGATGTTAAAAATTCCCCTCAACAAAAGAGTTAAATACAAAAAGCAAGAAACTGCATTAAGAAAATTTGATTTTACTTCCAAAATATCTAACTATTGACAGAATTTGTATTTTTCAAATCTTCATGACGGAAGGTCAAAAACTATTGAGACTTGAACTGGTTCTAGTACTTTCTTTAGACCTAGTTTTAGTGTCCTTGGAAGATTTGATACTGGTTCTATAAAAATTAATACTGCTTCTAGAACATTTGATATTTCTTCCAGAAGCTTTGAAATGTTTCCAGGAAATTTGGAATGCTCTCAGAAGACTTGATACTGCTACTAGAAGAGTTGGAATACATTCAAAAGACTTAATTCCGATTTTCATTGCAAAAAACAAGATACTGTTGATAAACCATTTGAGGATGTACGCATACGTTTTCGTTTATATACAAAACACTAAGATCTTAAAAATTCCCCTCAACAAAAGAGTTAAATACAAAAAGCAAGAAATTGCATTAAGAAAATTTGATTTTACTTCCAAAATATCTAACTATTGACAGAATTTGTATTTTTCAAATCTTCATGACGGAAGGTCAAAAACTATTGAGACTTGAACTGGTTCTAGTACACTTTCTTTAGACCTAGTTTTAGTGCCCTTGGAAGATTTGATACTGGTTCTATAAAAATTGATACTGCTTCTAGAACATTTGATATTGCTTCTGGAAGACTTGAAATACTTCCAGAAGACTTGATATTTCTTCCAGAAGCTTTGAAATGTTTCCACGAAATTTGCAATGCTTTCAGAAGACTTGATACTGCTACTAGAAGAGTTGGAATACATTCAAAAGACTTAATTCCGATTTTCATTGCAAAAAACAAGATACTGTTGATAAACCATGTGAGGATGTACGCATACGTTTTCGTTTATATACAAAACACTAAAATCTTAAAAATTCCCCTCAACAAAAGAGTTAAATACAAAAAGCAAGAAATTGCATTAAGAAAATTTGATTTTACTTCCAAAATATCTAACTATTGACAGAATTTGTATTTTTCAAATCTTCATGACGGAAGGTCAAAAACTATTGAGACTTGAACTGGTTCTAGTACACTTTCTTTAGACCTAGTTTTAGTGCCCTTGGAAGATTTGATACTGGTTCTATAAAAATTGATACTGCTTCTAGAACATTTGATATTGCTTCTGGAAGACTTGAAATACTTCCAGAAGACTTGATATTTCTTCCAGAAGCTTTGAAATGTTTCCAGGAAATTTGCAATGCTTTCAGAAGACTTGATACTGCTGCTAGAAGAGTTGGAATACATTCAAAAGACTTAATTCCGATTTTCATTGCAAAAAACAAGATACTGTTGATAAACCATGTGAGGATGTACGCATACGTTTTCGTTTATATACAAAACACTAAGATGTTAAAAATTCCCCTCAACAAAAGAGTTAAATACAAAAAGCAAGAAACTGCATTAAGAAAATTTGATTTTACTTCCAAAATATCTAACTATTGACAGAATTTGTATTTTTCAAATCTTCATGACGGAAGGTCAAAAACTATTGAGACTTGAACTGGTTCTAGTACACTTTCTTTAGACCTAGTTTTAGTGCCCTTGGAAGATTTGATACTGGTTCTATAAAAATTGATACTGCTTCTAGAACATTTGATATTGCTTCTGGAAGACTTGAAATACTTCCAGAAGACTTGATATTTCTTCCAGAAGCTTTGAAATGTTTCCAGGAAATTTGGAATGCTCTCAGAAGACTTGATACTGCTACTAGAAGAGTTGGAATACATTCAAAAGACTTAATTCCGATTTTCATTGCAAAAAACAAGATACTGTTGATAAACCATTTGAGGATGTACGCATACGTTTTCGTTTATATACAAAACACTAAAATCTTAAAAATTCCCCTCAACAAAAGAGTTAAATACAAAAAGCAAGAAATTGCATTAAGAAAATTTGATTTTACTTCCAAAATATCTAACTATTGACAGAATTTGTATTTTTCAAATCTTCATGACGGAAGGTCAAAAACTATTGAGACTTGAACTGGTTCTAGTACACTTTCTTTAGACCTAGTTTTAGTGCCCTTGGAAGATTTGATACTGGTTCTATAAAAATTGATACTGCTTCTAGAACATTTGATATTGCTTCTGGAAGACTTGAAATACTTCCAGAAGACTTGATATTTCTTCCAGAAGCTTTGAAATGTTTCCACGAAATTTGCAATGCTTTCAGAAGACTTGATACTGCTACTAGAAGAGTTGGAATACATTCAAAAGACTTAATTCCGATTTTCATTGCAAAAAACAAGATACTGTTGATAAACCATGTGAGGATGTACGCATACGTTTTCGTTTATATACAAAACATTAATATCTTAAAAATTCCCCTCAACAAAAGAGTTAAATACAAAAAGCAAGAAATTGCATTAAGAAAATTTGATTTTACTTCCAAAATATCTAACTATTGACAGAATTTGTATTTTTCAAATCTTGATGACGGAAGGTCAAAAACTATTGAGACTTGAACTGGTTCTAGTACACTTTCTTTAGACCTAGTTTTAGTGCCCTTGGAAGATTTGATACTGGTGCTATAACAATTGATACTGCTTCTAGAACATTTGCTATTGCTTCTGGAAGACTTGAAATACTTCCAGAAGACTTGATACTGCTTCTAGAAGACTTGAAATGCATCCAAGAGACTTCATATTGCTCTTGGAAGACTTGCAATACTTCCAGAAAACTTAACCGTGCTTCTAAAAGATTCGATTTTGCTTCTGGAAGACTTCATATTGCTTTTGGAAGATTTGAAAAACTTTCAGAAGACTTGATAGTTTTTTCTAGAGGACTTGATATTGCTTCCAGAAGAAATAAGACAGTGTTGATAAACCATTTAAGTTTGTTTCGAAAATATTAAATAAAGGTTCCAGAACACTTGATAGTGCCCCTGGAAGATTTGATACTGCTTCTATAAGACTTATTACTGCTTATATAAGACGTGAAATACTTCCAGAAGGCTTGATACTGCTTCTAGAAGACTTGAAATGCTTTCAAGAGTCTTCATATTGCTTTTGGAAGAATTGCAATACTTCCAGAAAACTTAACAGTGCTTCTAAAAGATTCGATCATGCTTCTGGAAGACTTCATATTGCTTTTGGAAGATTTGAAAAACTTTCAGAAGACTTGATAGTTTTTTCTAGAGGACTTGATATTGCTTCCAGAAGAAATAAGACAGTGTTGATAAACCATTTAAGTTTGTTTCGAAAATATTAAATAATGGTTCCAGAACACTTGATAGTGCCCCTGGAAGATTTGATACTGCTTCTATAAGACTTAATACTGCTTATATAAGACTTGAAATACTTCCAGAAGACTTGATGCTGCTTCTAGAAGACTTGAAATGCTTCCAAGAGTCTTCATATTGCTTTTGGAAGAATTGCAATACTTCCAGAAAACTTAGCAGTGCTTCTAAAAGATTCAATCATGCTTGTGAAAGACTTCATATTGCTTTTGGAAGATTTGAAAAACTTTCAGAAGACTTGATAGTTTTTTCTTGAGGACTTGATATTGCTTCCAGAAGAAATAAGACAGTGTTGATAAACCATTTAAGTTTGTTTCGAAAATATTAAATAATGGTTCCAGAACACTTGATAGTGCCCCTGGAAGATTTGATACTGCTTCTATAAGACTTAATACTGCTTATATAAGACTTGAAATACTTCCAGAAGACTTGATGCTGCTTCTAGAAGACTTGAAATGCTTCCAAGAGTCTTCATATTGCTTTTGGAAGAATTGCAATACTTCCAGAAAACTTAGCAGTGCTTCTAAAAGATTCAATCATGCTTGTGAAAGACTTCATATTGCTTTTGGAAGATTTGAAAAACTTTCAGAAGACTTGATAGTTTTTTCTAGAGGACTTGATATTGCTTCCAGAAGAAATAAGACAGTGTTGATAAACCATTTAAGTTTGTTTCGAAAATATTAAATAATGGTTCCAAAACACTTGATAGTGCCAATGGAAGATTTGATACTGCTTCTATAAGACTTAATACTGCTTATATAAGACTTGAAATGCTTCCAGAAGACTTGATACTGCTTCTAGAAGACTTGAAATGCTTCCAAGAGTCTTCATATTGCTTTTGGAAGAATTGCAATACTTCCAGAAAACTTAACAGTGCTTCTAAAAGATTCGATCATGCTTCTGGAAGACTTCATATTGCTTTTGGAAGATTTGAAAAACTTTCAGAAGACTTGATAGTTTTTTCTAGAGAACTTGATATTGCTTCCAGAAGAAATAAGACAGTGTTGATAAACCATTTAAGTTTGTTTCGAAAATATTAAATAATGGTTCCAGAACACTTGATAGTGCCCCTGGAAGATTTGATACTGCTTCTATAAGACTTAATACTGCTTATATAAGACTTGAAATACTTCCAGAAGACTTGATATTTCTTTTAGAAGACTGAACATACTTCCAAAAGACTTGAAATGTTTCAAGAAGACTTCATATTGAAGAAGGCTTGATACTTCTTCTAGAAGACTTGAAATGCTTCCAAGAGTCCTCATATTGCTTTTGGAAGAATTGCAATACTTCCAGAAAACTTAACAGTGCTTCTAAATGATTCAATCATGCTTCTGGAAGACTTCATATTGCTTTTGGAAGATTTGAAAAACTTTCAGAAGACTTGATAGTTTTTTCTAGAGGACATGATATTGCTTCCAGAAGAAATAAGACAGTGTTGATAAACCATTTAAGTTTATTTCGAAAATATTAAATAATGGTTCCAGAATACTTGATAGTGCCCCTGGAAGATTTGATACTGCTTCTATAAAACTTAATACTGCTTATATAAGACTTGAAATACTTCCAGAAGACTTGATATTACTTTTAGAAGACTGAAAATACTTCCAGAAGACTTGAAATATTTCCAGAAGACTTCATATTGAAGAAGGCTTCATACTGCTTCTAGAAGACTTGATATTGCTTCCAGAAGAAATAAGACACTGTTGATAAATCATTTGAGTTTGTTTTGAAAATATTAAGTACTATTGGACAAAATGCAAAATCTTGATATAAGTAGCCCACAAACTGTTAATTGAAGACTAAATACTGCTGGCAGAAGACAATTTTAGTGCAAAAGGCAAGAAACTCGTAATAAAATTTGATTTGGCTTACAAGACAACGAACGAGAAGTCCGTGTGCACAACCAGATATATTCGTTTTGAAAAAATTGTTAGAAAATAAGAAAGACTTTTGCAGTTAGCTGGTAAAAGCCATGAAATCTATGCGATTACATATGCCAAGCAAATTTCGTCAAAATGTGGATATAACCGGTTTTCCGGAGCTCCACAAATACTATTGGAAAGGTACACAATGTATATGTCAGAAGGAACAAATTAAACCAAAGGTAACGTAATAACGGGATTACACGACCAAACGACAAAGGTAATTAAAAGGCTTCCTTTTATCTCTACCAAGCTTTCGGAAATTTTATTTTTCCTTCCTCAGGGTAACTACAATATTGAACAAACGAATCAAACTTACGTAAATATATCATACCAAACTTACAAAAATGGATTGCGTATAAAACCGAACCAAAAGATTAAACATGAGGTCGCACAAATTTAGAAATAACCATCTCTTTTTATATATATTTTTAAACAGCACTTTTTCAAAACATCACACAATACTAAATTTGAGATCAATCGAATTATAAAACTTAAAAAAAATCATTTAAGATTGTAAGAATAATCATTACTTAAAATTACAAAACACTACAAAACGACGTTACATGCATTAAGTCATTTTTTTTATATATATAAAAAAAGTTAAATTGAAGAAGAAAACGAATGTCAAAGTATCAAACCATGCAGTCAAGATAAAGCAATAAAACGATAGGAAAAATTATATATACAACCCCACCTTTCTAACTAAATTACCTTAGAAGACAACAGAAACAGACTCACCATCACCAGCAACCTCCCCCCCCCCCCCCAATCCTTCTCAACAAGATAACTGTAAATTGAACTAAGATTTTGGGTGTCTGTTCTAAAATTCACCGAGTCAACCTTTTTGTTGATATAAACCATCTCCAAAAATAGTCTCTTTGAATAAACCGATTCCCTATCCAAAATCTGAGAGTTCTCAAAATCAAAATAATGACCACTAGTAACATGGTGATGGACCAAAGCGCTTTTATTTTCATCTCTAGATTGACAATCACGTTTATGTTGTTTTATCCTAGCATCAAAATACTGACCTGTAGTACCCACATAAGTTTTTTCACAGTTATTGCACGGAATCGCATAAATGATGTTGGAATGAAGACTTTTTGGAATTTGGTCTTTAGTCCTCGAGAAATAAATAGATAGTGGTAAAGGGTTGCATTTAGCAAACGGAATAGAGTCAGATTTCAGAACAGAAACAAGCTTATCAGTTAACTTGGGAATAAACGGAATCTTAGTATAATGGGTACGGGAATTGGAATGGTTAGATGCGTTATGTCAACCGTCATCATTAAGTTGTTGGTCTCTATTATGATGGTAAGTGTTGCTGTGATATAAAATCCTGTTCAATAAGCCAGAAGGATACCCGTTATTGATAAATATACTATGAAGCTTTTTTAGGTTTGAATAAAGAAAGCGAGCATCGGATATGGATTTAACCCGATTGACCATAGCAACGACTGTATTCAACAAATTAAAGACTGAATACTGCTCGTGAAACTGTAAACACTGTTGGCAGAACATATTTCATTGCAAACCAATCGTAGACGCCAGACACATAGACATTTTTTTACCCTTTTTTGAGAACCGTTATTCGAATGTAGCACATAACTTCATCATTCGTGGGATTACAGAAAAATGTTATAAATAATTTTTTTTTTCGATTCTTTGACTTTCGTTTAATTCTACCATATATGATTATACTGGTTCATTTTCTTACAATTAAATCTGTCAACGAAAAAAATAATTTAATTAAAATGCACTTCTCCATTTTTTTCTTATACAACCTTATATGATTTGATATGTCCGTCTTGTAGAAGGATTTATGCTCCATCAGAATATACTGAATGGAAAATTATGAAATTTTAAGATATTTTTTTCTCAAAAATTTTCTTATGTTACCAATATTAATATTAACTATAGCAGATTCAGAGAAAAATGTGCATAGTTTGGTCAAGAATGGCGGAAAAAATTTGAAACCTACACCAAAAAGTTACATAAATCGTTAGCCCGCTGTATATTTATATGCATATTTACATGTTAGATGCGTGGGGGTGCGGGGTACAGAAGTAGAGAACAGTAGCTCTTTTAAGAGGACGCTCACTGTTATACATACGTCTGAATAACAAAAAGGAAGGTAAAAATTATGAGGAAACATTAACCAAAAATACAATTTTCTTTATAAAAAGAGGTAAATCTGAAGGGAACCATTATCAGATATGACGCGGAAAACCTACAGAGAAAATCCCTGAGAATAATCACGTTAAAAACGACTGGTCGATACCCTGAGATTCAGAATCCTAGCCCGAGATTCGAGTCTCCTCACCATTACAGTACAGCGTGTAATATCGTAGGCTCTGGTTAGATACATTTTCATGAAATTTATATTTGTTAGTTTGGAATCTGTAACTTGTTCAATAAATAACATGCATTTATTAGTGAATTTTTGAAAGGAGCCCTTCTATAAATTTTTCTTTAGGCAAAGGCGGCCAAATCCATTTTCGTCTGTAGCGGCCAAATCTCTGGCGCTGCCCTTGCCCCAAATTTATGTCGAATTGATTCTATGGAATATGTACATATAAATTATACAGTATGTCCAATAGCGTAACGAGAAGGGGGCAAGGGAGTATATCATACCCCGGGCGCCACTTACAGGGGGGCGCTAAATGGTCTCTCAGACACACAAGATTTTCCAGATAATTTTAATTGTTATTTTGATTGATTTCTGAGACGTTACTTTACCACGTGTTTATCCATTTATGGTGGATTCATGCAACATGTTATAGTTTTAGTCGTAGCCATAGTCTGAACCGTTAGCATTAGCTTTAGTTGTAAGAAAAGATATTGGTTTATGCAATATTTAAGCAAAGGACATTAAAGGGAAATTTGGACATATAAATAGTCGTGACAAATTAGAAATACAAAAAGAAACCTAGAATGAAACCGTTTTATTTATTAGAAATATTTTGTTTCTAACATTATTTAATATGAATAAAAAAAATGTTGTGGCTGCTAGAGTAATGCGCTTGAATTAGGGATTACATTCTCGATATTCCTGCATCCCAGGATTGTTCATATAATAACCAATTTTTCCGAATCCGGGATTAATATGTCGTTGATCAATGATGGTCAGAAAGTTTAGAAAATCTTCAACAAAAAACAAAGTTTTCAAAAATATGTGAGAGCACATATGTAGTGCTTTTTGGCTTCTGCAAACAGTCCAAAATATCCGATAATTTTAACGTGTTAATGTGATGTAAAGATATTTTATAAATTTTAACTTTTAAGTCTTAAATTAGTTCAATGTAGTAAAAAGTTAAATATTGGAATTAATTTTCAACATGCTTTGAACGATCACATAAAATATGGAAAATAACTTGAGTTTTGTAACGTTCAAACGTAGTCTTTGAAGATTCGCTGTAAAAAGCGAAACTAGTCTTAATTTAAACAATAAAATCAGTTAAAGGTACTGAATCATCATTTATATTTTTTTCAAACTTAACATACTGGTAGAATGGATATTTTTAATTTTTCAACCTATAAAACTAGGAACTTTGAGTTTTTACTGCGCATCTTTTAAAAAAATGTTTGACGTTTCGGATGCTATGTTGCAGCTTTCTTCAGAAACAGGATTGAAGCCATTTAGAACCAGTTTCGACTTGTTTTAGATCTAGTATTAGTTCTAGTGATAGTTCAAATGTTAGTGCTAGTGTTGGTTCTAATTTTAGTTCAATTAACACCGATTGTGAAAGCCTTCGTACTTAAATTACTAAAACTACTAAAATTATTTAAAGAACATATTGATAACGATTTTAACGAAATGGATGTGAAAAGATCAAGACCAGTTACAAATGACGTTAACACTCGATCATTACTTGGCCAATATACATCGATTTTGAGAAGCAAATATTAATCGGGGATAATTAGATATTGCAATGGAGTATGTCGAAATGACTCATCCAGAAGCATAAACTGGGTGGGTTCAGAAGACTTGACATGCTCCCAAAAGACTTGATACTGTCCATAGAAAACTTAATAATGCTTTTCGAGCACCTGATACTGGTTTGAAAAGATTTGAAATATTACCAGAATACCTGAAATACTTTCAGAAAACTTAATATTGCCTTTGGAAGACTAGAAATGCTTTCAGAAGATTTCATATTGCTTTTCGAAGACTTAGTACAGCTTTCAGAAGATTTGATACTGCCCATAGACTTAATACTGCTTCAATTATTACTGCTTAATAATAGACTTAATACTGCTTGAAAAGGACCTGTTGTTCTATTGGTTCTAAAAGGCTTAATATGTTCAGAATAACTGTAATGCTTCAAAAGACTTAATACTGCTTCTATAAGACTTGAAGTGCTTCCAGAAGACTTGATATTGCTTCCAAAAAACTTGAAATGCTTCTAGAAGGTTTAAACTTCTTCCAGAATCGATATTACCTCTGAATACTCTTAGAAGAATTGAATGCTTCCAAAAGACCTAATACTGCTTCCAGAAGACTTGATATTGTTTTTTAAACTTCTGGCAGAAAACATTTTCATCGCAAAAAACACGGTATTGTTGATCAACTATTTGAGTTTGGATCGAAAATATTAAATACTATTGGACACAGTGCAAAATCTTGACTGGCAGATTGATCTGAGCAATTTTCGCATTTGATTTTTTTAAATTCTTTGGATGCTATTACATTAAAATTATTTTAATAGCTACATATGGTGTGGTAGCATCATATACCAATTAAGCGACATTTTCTTCCTAAGACTTAACTATAATCTCCTTTAAGTAATAGATTAGGAATTGATAAAGCAGCAAAAATAGTCTTCAAATTGGAAGAGTTAAATGAAGTATGTAGTGCATCCAGCGGAAAGGAGTAACGATTTTTGTTTAAATTTTGCTTTAGTTTTTAATCATATATTAAGTTTTAGTTGTAATGTAGGTTTGGCGGTAAACATATATAAAGGAAAATAGAATATGCTAATTTTTAAACAAAACTATTCTTTTAAACAACACCCCATGATTTAAAACTCCTTTTCAACTGTTTAAAACAAATTTAGTTTAAAATATATCATACAGTTTTAAAAAGTCTAAAAGTTTGTTTTAAACACATTGTTTAAAACAAACTTAACCCTGATTGAAATTATTGTTATAATTGTAATATAATAAAATACAAAAGTTAACCAATTTAATTTATAAAATAAAATAAAACACTGCCATTAAAGGTACGAAAGAGAAAAGTGTGCATGCGTCAAGTTGCGACCGAGGGTTTTAGCTTATAGAAGTTAAAAGTTGGGCAACTCTTATGACTAGGACAAAAACCGTTTTAGCCGTAAGGTTTTGCATGAACAGTACTACTACAATACAATACCTTAACTTTTCACTCTTATAACTATGACTACGACTAAAACTAAAACACGTTGCATGAACCCACCATTAATGTGTACGAACACTTTCGTAACTGAATGTATCCTATTTATCCCTGCGGCAGACGCGTCTTTTATTTTCACTTGAACAGTCGCACCGCGGTCCTGAGGTCCGCATAATGAAATATCAGTTGTTTCGTGAGATTATATTACATGTCACACAAATGCTATTAATATAAAACACATTTTATTCAGAATTAACGAAATATATTGATTCAACATTTTAGAAAACATAAACAAAGTTTTTCTTTAGTATTTATAATTTTTAATCTTCATCCGTTTCTGTTTCTAGGCAGGTGTAACAAGTTACTTTTCTTTGGCAATGCTCTAAACAAACAAAATTGTTACAGGAGCCGCAAACAATTGTAGTTTTTCTGTTCTTATGAGAACCACACTTGCGGCAGGGCCCTTTCTTGCTTGTATTGTGTATTGTATTGTCTTCAAGGTTCCCTCTGTATTTTTGTAAAACTGATAGAACATCACGGGGAAGATTAGTCATTTGGGCTCTTTTTTTTAGATGAGAGTCCATGAGTTCCAAAGCTAGATCGTTGAGATATTTTCTACGTCTAATTGGTTCTTGCGGCTGATTATTACCATCATAGATGATTTTAGAATTTATGCCAGCAATATCAAGGATTTTAAAAAATAAAGCTAATGGCCACCTTCTTGTAATCCTTTAGGTGGTATATGATGAACACATTTGGTCAACCGTATCCACAGCTCCTTTGGTAGCATTATAATCTAAAATAATCTCCGGTTTGTTCGTTTCAGAATCAATTTCTCCAGAGTCATGCATTGTTGACAGTAAAACAACTAATTTATTCCTTTTAGGAACATAAGACACAAGAGTAGTATCATATTGATATCCGAAAAGGGAAGAACCAACTTGTCTGTTTGCAGTTTGCAGAAATTCTATTGGTATGTCAGGTCTATTTTTTCTTAGAGTCCCAATAGTTGTAATTCCATTTTCTAATAACTTCTGCGACAGTGGATAACTTGTATAAAAATTGTCTGTAGTAAGGTTTCTATTCGATTTTTTTAATGGATCAATTAGGCTCATTACTATGTCAAATGGTTTATTGGACGTTACATATGGTCCAGGTTTTTGTGTGCCGTAATATAGTTGAAAATTCCAGGTGTAAAACGTTTTGCTATCAACCAAAGCGTATAATTTAAGTCCATATTTGGCCGGTTTCTTTGGCATGTACTGGATAAATCCACAACGTCCTCTAAAGGGATGTAACATTTCATCTATGGTGATGTACTCACCGACACAATAGTTTTTTTGGCATCTTTCGACAAATTTTGTGTAAATGTTTCTAATAGCGGCAAGTTTGTCTGACGATTCCCGATCCTTTCTTGTCCTCAAGTCGTCAAATCGCAGCGATCGTAATAGTAATAAAAACCTTCTATAACTAAACACCGTTCTAAGTATAGTCATTCCTGTACCGTCTTTCGCCC
Organism: Onthophagus sagittarius; assembly: GCA_036711965.1. NCBI lineage: Eukaryota > Metazoa > Arthropoda > Insecta > Coleoptera > Scarabaeidae > Onthophagus > Onthophagus sagittarius. The sequence goes on along the minus strand of JASERS010000002.1, from coordinate 59,488,312 downwards.
ATAGCTCTAAAACATTGACATGGTTTCCCTTTTTTATAGAAATTAAAAAAAGGACACCAAAAAGTGCTAAAATTTCATCCCGATTGGTAGGTTTGCAATCTCTCGGCCTGGAATACTTCATAACTACTTTATCCTGAATAAATAAATTAGTTGATATAACAATTTCGTCAATCATGTTAACTGAAACGAATTTTAAAAATGCTTCCATCTTTGAATTTGTTTGTTTCGCGTGAATAGTTGGCCCAGGTAATATTTTGACAATATTTTTAGATTTAGTTTTAGTACCTGATAAAAGCTTCTGACTACTCCATATTGTGTCCATATTTTTACCCACATAAAATCGATAGTTTTCATCATTCGCCTTATTTGATCTCATGTCGACATCTACCTCCATTACTTCTTCTTCAAGTTCAGTTTCGGGTTGTTCCGAATCGCTCTCATCAGAATTATTATGAATTACCTCATCTTCACTGTCACTTTCATCACTAAAATCCATAATATCTTCTTCGTCATCACTCCATATATGTGCTGCTATATCTTCCAGCTCATTCTGGCGTAGAGCCTTAAAATTTCTAGCTTTTCTGTTCCTACATAATATCTATACATAATACCGTTTCATTCATTTCTTATTCCAGTACCTTGTTCACAAAAAACGTAAACGAAAAAAAACATTGTAAAATTTAATTACACGTAAAATTTACGTAGAAGTTGAATATATTCCAAGTTAGCAAACGTGTACTTCCCCGAGTTCTTTTAACGTATAGTGGGACGGTCTCTGCCCAAAGTGATTTTTACGAGCATAATTAGACCTTGCTTTTATAAGAAAAAATGGTTTCAATTACCATGTTACACCCTGTATATTTAACTTTGTGTTAAGTTTATATTACTTATATATATTTAACATTTTACGTCCATTGTGAACATGGACTTATGAAAAATAAGAGTAGATGAAAATAATAAAAAATACTTACATGATCAGTCGCGCAAGGGAACGGAGGACCGCAAACACGTAGTACTCGCCGTCAAAGACTGATACACACTGAACTTAATTTTTTAATCAGGTGATGTTAGTATAAAGTGTTTCCTACATTACTCAGGAAAGCATACCTAGCGCCATCATTCGCTATAATGATGAATATATAAACAATTTAAAAATATATCAACACTGCGGACATCTGTTCCCCTACGCGACTGCCGCAGGGTTATTACCCGTTCATCGGAGAATTTCTGTATAAAATAAGGGTATTCCCCTAAATCGTCGTGTCGCGTCATGTTTTCGATAGCTTTACCTATTTACAATTAGTTACCATTACGCAGCAAGTGTAAGCGACGTGTATCTATCTAAATCTTAATAGACCGACTATTTGCTATTTTTACTGATTACTATTATATTTAGTGAACAGTGTATAACTGAAAGAGTGTTCAAGAAAATTATGAAAGAAATAGACATTATCCAATAAAGTAAGTTTTCCTTTTTATATTTTATTTATTGTTCTTATATTTTCCAAAAATAATATTTTAAGTATAATAGTAATTTATTTATGATAAAAGGGTTAAAAGTAAGGTTCTATTTTGTGAGTGATGATGAATGAAAAACTCGCTAAGCTGGAACAAAGTAAAATCTCTTTTAACGTACGTACTATTGTTTTTTTATAAATCTGAATTATGTAATTAATGATAAATAAAGGTATTCGTTTCTATCACTTTTTTTCTTTTTTACTATCATATAAAAATGAGATTTTACAATTTATCATGGCAAAATTTGAATTTTAACTGTACCTTCAAAGTAATTTTTGACACACTACGTTATAAATGTCAATTTTTAATTAAGGTAACTTGAATTAAAAATATTATTTTTTATGTTCGTTATAAAGAGATTTAGTTTTACGTTTGTTAAATCATGTCACTGCCTGCGAAGAAACTGAACGGTTTCCAGAATCGGAAAAGAAAAGTAAAGCAAAACAAAGCAGCTCAAAAATCTAGAATAGCAATGGAGTCATATTTTGTAAACAAATCGCGACTAGAAAAACCAGAAGATAAGAAGAAGGATGATTCAGGTTGTACTCCTCCTAATCTTTTATGCTATAACAAACAGCAAGAAACACAAGAATTTGAAGACAATAAATATGGGGACCCAAGCACAACTGAAATTCAAAATCCATGTTCATCAATGAAAAGTTCAGAAAATGCCACAGAAACAGTCACTGTAGTTCCAGATGTTCTAAAATTTAATGATGTTGGTTATTTGAAATTTAATAATAATTTTCCAATAATATCGAATCAACTTCGTACAGAAATGATTATTCGAGGATCACAAATATTTCAGAATGATTGCAGTCTAAATGCAATAGCAACATTGCAAACAAACCAAAGTCAAACCAAAGTCTTGGTTTTCTCGATGAGTCGATAATGAAGAAGAAGGAATTGAAATAAACTGATCTTGGTTATTATATTCACCAAAAAATAATGCAGCGTACTGCTTTTGTTGCTTACTATTTATTACATCAAATTCCGATACACAGTCATCTTTTGTAGCTTCATCTGGTTTTACTAAATGGAGCAAAAAAAGTAAATTGCTTAACCATGAAAAAAGTCCAAATCACCGAAAATCTTTTACAACTTGGAAAGAAACAAAAAGAAGATTAATTAATAAAACGGACATCGACGCATCATAAGAGACAAATATGCAATGCGAAAAAAAAACGATGGCGATTGCAAAGAATATTAGCTTGCATGAAGTATTTGATTGTACAAAATCAATTTGATCCACTCTTAGCCAGTCATCTTAAAAATATTATGGAAACACCAAAAACTGTCTCGTACTTATCACCACAAATTCAAAATGAACTTATTCATCTTCTGGCATCCACAGTTCGAAATCAACTAATAAATGACATCAAACGAAATAAATATTGTGGACTTTTATTTGATTCAACTCCTGTTATCGCTCATCGAGAACAAATGTCGCAAGTTGTTTGATGAAGGACTCCATTGTTAACTTCGGTAAGTATTGTTAAATATAAAAAAAATATAAAATTCGAACAAAAAAATTTTTTATTTGCCTCTTTTTTCATCATTAAATTGATTAATACGTTACAAAGAACTTACACGTTAAAACATTAAAATTTAAAAAACGAATAAAAAACAAAATTGTCTTATAATCATAGCTGTCGAAAAGGATCTGGTAAATAAAACTTATGGATCGTTCTAAAATGGGAGATTTTCGGAAACAGATTTATGTAGTATGTTTGCATTTATAAATGGCATAAACAATCGGTGAGGATTTATATCCGTAGCTTCGTTCATTAATAATTCTTTGTTATTATTATTGTTATATTTAGCTATTTCCATTTCTTCATATAAATCTAATTTTTTTGATTTTGGAAGTTGTTTAATAAGTTTTATTGAGTTTTTGTTGAGTTTATGACCTGTCTCAGACATGTGTTTAAATACAGAAGAGGTTTCTTTAGATATGTGTTCTTTAATTCCTCGACGTTAGCGAGGTTACGTCCCGTCTGGCCTATGTATACCTTCTCACAACTGTTGCAATTTACTATGTATAAACCGCTCTTTTGTTTTTCTTCGATCTTCTGCTTGGAGTTAATAATTAGATTGTATAGTTTTCAGTTACTTCTGTATGCTAATTTTATATCGTATTTCTGTAGAATTTTTTCAATTTTGTTGAATGAATTGTGATAATTTGTTGTTAGGTAGTATGTGTCGTTCTTATATGCGGGATAGATGTATTTCATTATATTACGTTTTTGAATCTTATTGTAAACATTTTGTATAAATGCAACGTTATAACAATTATTGAGAGCAAGCTTTATTATGTATTTTATTTCTTCATTAAAATTATGTTCGTTCATAGGTGTATTGATAGCTCTATCTATCATATGTCTAAAAACTGCCTCTTTATGATTCTTGCTGTTGTAAGAGCTTTTCGGAATAATAACATCAGTTGTGGTTGGTTTGTGGTACACATTAAATTCTATTCTTTTTAAGTTGATATTCTTTTGCAAAACTAATCTAGAAAATGAATGGTATTGTTAAATTAATTTTCGATTGTAAATTTTAATTCACTAATGTTATTTAAAATATTGTAAATGGCTATAATGTTTGATTTTGGGCCTTCATGTATTATTTAAATGTCATCAACCTATCTGCCGTAGTATCTGATATTTTTAGTAAATGTGTTATATTTTTCTGAGAATAATTGTTTCTCTATTGAATCTACATAAATGTCGGCCAGTAACCCTGATAATGAAGATCCCATGGGATCCCATTGTTCATTCTATAAGTTTTTTCGTTAAAATTAAAAAAGTTTTGTTTTGTTATTTGTTCTAACATTAATTGTATATTTTCGATGTCATGTTCTGTAAGATATTCTAGCTCTGAATATTTATTTAGAAAGAATTGTTTAGTAATATTTAGTGTTTCTGTGATTGGTACATTTGAGTATAGATTTTTTATGTCAAACGATATTAATTGGGTTTTATTATTAATTTCAATACTTTTTATGTTATTTATTAATTCTTGGGAGTTCTTTATTGAATATTTTTAATCGAATTTAAAATGATCTTGAATTATGTTATGAATAACTTTTCCGATGTTTTGTGTTGGTGTATTAATATTACTAATTATGGGTCTAATTGATTTGTCCGGTTTATGTAGTTTGATTAGAGTGTACATTAATGGTGATTGCGGATTCATATTATTTAATTTGTTTATATTTATGTTAAACTTGCAAAGGGTTTCTTTACAGTCTTTGATTATTTGTTTTGTTTTCCTATTAAAACTTTCAATTGGATTCTTATTTATAACGTTTATAACATTTTCTTTAAACAATTGTTCGGTTTTGTTAATGTATTCTTTCTTATCAATTAATACTATTCCTGCGTTTTTATCTCCAAGTGTAATAGTGACATTATTTGTTAACATTCTTTTTTTGAAGTTTTTAATGGTTGTCATTTGGTTTTTATGTTTTTTATTAACTGAGCAGTTTATATCTCTTTTTATAGTTTTGAGAGTTGTTGATAAATCTTTTTTCATATTGAAAAAATTTTTGGTGTCTATATAATTGGTTTTCTATATCTATAGCTAAATCTTCAAATGTATTTATCGTCTAAAAATGTATATTTGTGTCCTAATTGCAGTATTTCAATTTCTCTATCGTTTAAATTAACATTTGTTAGATTTGTGAATTTAGGAGCAAATGAAATGTTATCCAATTCAGCTGGATGAACAATACATTGTTTTTGATTACTCTTAAACCTATTTACATGAAAAACTATTTTTGATTGCGATTCTACATTATTTGATTTTCTATTGTTCATTGACTTTAACTGATTTTTTTCTTTAATAAGTGATAAAATCTTACGTTTACGTTTAAAATTACCGTCATATAATTTATAAAAAATATATTCATTAAATTTATCAATTATAGCTTCTAATTGAAGACATAAGTGGATAAAGGTGTCATGTCACATTTTTAAACTTTTGAGTAAACTAGCATAACACATCTTAAACTGGAACTTTCTTGTGAAGTTCTGGATTCAATTTATTGTAACCTCAAAAAATAGTAATAAATAGAATATTTCCTGTCACGTACTTTCTTATTAAAGAAAAACATCCTTTTCTGGAAAAATTAAGATATAGTGTACATAACACCTTTATCCACCAACTCTCAGCTTGAAATGTTATTTCTTTTATCATGAATGAAGGTGTCATGTAACATCTAAATCTATATATTTTTGAAGATATAGAAAAAAAGCAAGATGACAGAATGAAAAACACTTCAATTTATAGTTTAAACTATTTTATTTATAGAAATTTATAAACTGCTTATGAACTTAAAATATGAAATAAATAAAAAATTTAAAGTAAATAGGTATAGATAAGCAACTAATATGATGTTCTCCTTTTCTGCTTGGGATTTAGACTAGTTTGTTCCAACACATCTTTATAGTACCATCTGTAATCCTCTTCAACGAACTTTATTTGTTCTTTCAAGTTGGCAATTTTTTCGGTAGTTAAACCCCCACATTTAGGTAATACGCTTAGAGTAACTTCCCCAGTTTGAATTTTCCTTGCACCTTTCTTATGTAAATCAACTTGCAGAAACGGTGAATGAGAGTCTAAATTTGTTTTATATAAATAAACTCCAAAACTGTCTACTCTAATCCATTTGACACTGTTTCGTAGATTAATCTTCCCGTTAATAGTGTTCTTAGTTTTTTTATATAAATGAAGTTTCATTGGAAGTTCTTCTAAATTATAAAAAAAATTTTCCATATTTAAACATAAACTATGTCTAGTACTTGCAGATCTGATAATCTCCCGATATTGGTCCGGAATAAAAATATTTTGATGCTTTCTGAGTTCTTTCTCAATACGACCAAAATCTCGATCTGAGTCGAGGTAGCTGTGGCCAACCTCAGGAAATTTATGATCTATGACTCTGAAAATCTTGTTTAGAATAAAATACTGGTAAAGACAAAGGATGGAGAAATTCTTATTTTGCCCTGCACATGAATCAGACCAAATTATCAAGTGATCGACATCAGGGTGTTCTTTTTTGAGTAATTTGCAGAACCTTAATAAACAACTTCCAATTTCGTTACTGCCTCTATTGGCAATGTCTTCTGTCCAATTAAAAAAATATGACTTGTGGTCTGAATGAGTGATGCAGTGAATACCAAAGTTGTAAAGCCACATTTGTCTCAAGTAGAAAGCCTTTGATGTTGATAATTTGGGTAATGGCATAGTTTGTTGTAAATCCATGGTTATGTAACATTTTGTTCTATCACTTGTTGGTATTTGCCTGTCTACTTTTTGGGAATAAAAGGCATATTCCCAGTTGTTTTTGTGTTCAACTGAATTTTCTCCAGCATCACATATGCTGCAAGTGTCACTTTTTGGGTGACCAAAAGACAAATTAAACTTTGTTTCAAAAATATGTCTATAGAATGAAATTTTGACCATGTATTTATCATCCAGTTTGTTCTCCTTGCAATGCTGTATATAAAGCTGGTAAAGTTGATTCACATTAAGTAAAGAGGACAGATATTTTTTGTTATGATTTTTGTTACGGGAGTAATGTGATTGTTCAGCAGGAAACATATTAACATGATTAATGATGTAGTTGATAACATCCTCACCTATCTTATGAGGGCGATTTATATGATGCCCTCGCTTATCTGGAGAAGGAGCAGACTGGCCAAGTTTTAACTGTTTTTGTGTTATTTCAATTTTTTTTCTTCCTATTTTATATAGAGAGCATAAAGCATCTTTACACACTGGTATCAGCTGCTTATCATAAGTAATTGCATATTTAAATGAGTAATTTTTTGATGTCTTTCTGCCTAATCGGTGACGAAGAACTGGCTTAATTTCGACGCTCTTGAAAATCAGGATACTCTTACTATTTACATCTAAGCTGTAAAATTTCTTCAAAATTGCTTTTCTGTCTTCAATGTTGAATTTATCAGAAGAATTCATGCGACATTTCTGTTTGCAGAGTACTCCTTCCTTTATTGTCTTTTTTTCCATAACTCTTCCAGTTTGTGATACATATTCTTGACCCTTTTGCCTTAATAGAGCAGCTTTTTTCCGTTTCCATTTTTCTGGATTACGGGTTCTTTTTTTGGAAACCTTAGGCTGCAATTCAAATATCTTCAATTTTTTAACTTCTGGGCCTTCAGCAATATCATGAATAGCATTACTTGTTTCTTGTCTGTTAGAAGAGTCTATATCTTCCTTTTCTGCTTCGATTTCTTTTAGTTTCAATTCTGTATTTAATAATTTTTTCTTAATATTCTGCTGCAAGTTGACATCCGAGTTTTGATTATTTATCGCTTGTACTAACTCCAGCATCCGTTTACCCCTAGATCCCATAATGGTTTACTTATATTTGCTAATAAAAATCGCTTTTTAAATGAAACACTCTATAAACACTGTCTAAAAATAATGTTACGCAAGAGGAACATAACCTCAAAATATGACATGATACTTCACAGCTAACCTGAACCCTTCAAATTTTGAGCTGATAAAGGTGTCATGTAACAAAAACGTAACATAACACCTTTCTCCACTAGATAATATATGTAGCATGTGCGACATGACACCTTTATCATCTGAAAACTACCAGAAAATATCGGAAATAAGGAATCCCTGTTTATTAAAGGTTAGATCAATATCAGGGGGTGCCCACAAATGCATAAAGTCATTTTTTGAAAAAATGAGACATGACACCTTTATCCACTTATGTCTTCAATTCTATAAAATGAATTTTACCTACAAGCAGTCTGTGTAAGAATTTAAGTTTTGTATCTACTAGGGTACGAGTTTTGTAATGTTGTTTTAGTCTTCGAGTGATGAGTTTCCTTTTCAGTATATTTTTTTGATCGCTGAAATTCTTTGGGAGTTTAATTCTGAATGCCTTGGGTATGACGTCATTTCTCAATGTCAACAAAAACTCAATAAAACTTATTAAACAACTTCCAAAATCAAAAAAAATTGTTTTATATGAAGAAATGGAAATAGCTAAATATAATAATAATAATAACAAAGAATTATTAATGAACGAAGCTACGGATATAAATCCTCACCGATTGTTTATGCCATTTATAAATGCAAACATACTACATAAACCTGTTTCCGAAAATCTCCCATTTTAGAACGATCCATAAGTTTCATTTACCAGATCCTTTTCGACAGCTGTGATTATAAGACAATTTTGTTTTTTATTCGTTTTTTAAATTTTAATGTTTTAACGTGTAAGTTCTTTGTAACGTATTAATCAATTTAATGATGTGGGAAAGAAAAAAAGAGAGGTATTTTTGTTTATTTTTGGTTATTTTATTGCATACACACACATATGGAAGTAGCTCGCTTCTGTCTCTTAAGATAAAATGGCTAGAGTTGTAAAGTCATGTTTTACAATAGTTTGTACTGAGTTTGATATTAATAATTAATAATAATAGTTCTACTAAAAGTTAGTGTTTTATTGAATAACCTAAACAATTTTAACATCAAAAATTTCAAACAACGTGGCCGCTATTAATTGACGGTAAATAATTATCTCACGTTTTTTGTGATATATATATAAAAAAAATTTTTAATCATGTTTTGTAGCGACAACCTGTTGACGGAAAAGTTTTTCGAAACCGGTAGTTGAGAGCAAATAAAAAATTTTTTCTTCGAATTTTATATTTTTTTTATATTTAACAAATGTGGCAAGGTTTTCGGTATGTAGATATCAACTTTATCAACAGAAAAGTTTCTATCAAAGAATCGTTTTTGGGATTTATTGAAATACATTCTAAAAATGCCTCCTCAATTGAAAACATAATATTAGAAAAACTACATTCTGATCAGATTTCATTAACAAACTGTACATCATGTTATGATAAGGCAGCTGTGATGTCAGGTCACATATCTGGCGTCTAACAAAGAATTATATAAAAAAATAGTAAAGCATTATTTGTAAATTGTGATAACCACTCCTTAAATTTAGTAGGAGTTACTGCAGCTAAGCAAGATCCAATCGTTGTAACGTGTTTTGGAATAATTGAAAATATATATCTCTTTTTCTCACGTTCAACATCGTGATGGGAATTATTAAAAAATGCTTTAAAGAAATCTGTTAAACATCAATCTGAAACACGATGGAGCGCCAGAGCACAAGCGGTTAGCGTTATTGTCGATGAGCTAGAAGAATTAATAGAAGTATTAGAAAAATTATTAGAGGATGGTACTACCACAAGTGACACTAGAAGCGAAGCTACAATTTTGCTGCAAAATATACCGAACTTTAATTTCATAACTTTAGTCCATTTCTGGCATAAAATCTTGAGAATTGATCGAGTGAAACTCAGATTACAAGATCCTAAAATGAATTTTAAAGAAGCTTTTCATGATCTTAAATCACTAGCGATTGAACTTGCTCAAATTCGAGACGAGATCTGTGAACAGGCTATAGAGAAAGCTAAGACTCGCTGTGACAAATGGAATATTGATAGAACAATCCGTGTTAGAAGACGCGGAAAAATGCCCGGAGAATTGGCTAGCGATGTTGGCCTCTCCGCAGAAAGTGAAATTTCGCGGGTTATGAAAAGTGTTCTTGATCGTATAGGTGAGTTTTGTAATACAGATTTCAATGGAAGTGAACTCTATGTCGAAATATGTGACCGCAAAATGTTACTACGCAGTATAAAAGAAATTATTAGAACTTCTTACTTTTATAGTCTCATACGGAGAAGATGTTTTTCCAAACCTGAGGGTCTCGCTTCAAATACTTCTTACTATTTCAGTATCAATTGCTAGCAGTGAGCGTTCGTTCAGCAAATTAAAGTTAATTTTTACGTATCTACGGTCAACGATGGGACAAGATCGCCTAAGTGACCTAACATTTTTAAATGTGGAAAGAGAAAAATTTGAAATGATTGACTTTGATGAAGTAATCGAGAAATTTGCTTCATTAAAAGCAAGAAAAGTGCATACATAATATATATTACTTAGTTCTAGGTATTTAATGTATTATATTATTACTAATAAACGACTTTTTTGTTGTATATTATGGTGTATTTTTTATTACTGTATTTGTTTCTGGAGTATGTCCTTAGGTTGAGTTGCAAAAACGGAAAAAAAATTATTACTGATTTTTCTAACGAATCTCAGCATCGGATATGTTCAAATCACTAAGTTACGCGAATTTTATACTCTAACTATAAAAGTTAGCTACCATTTTATGTACAAATTAAATTTTTTTCTAAATTGAAAAATGTTGAAGATCAAAAATAATGTAAATAAATGTATGATGTAACAATAGAAACCAAAAAAATAAGTTTTCTAAAAAATATGACTTGAAGATCATGTTACATTTTGAATTTTTTGTTATTATATGATAAATAAATTTGGTTTTATTTTTTTGCCAGAAGTTTTAAAAACAATATCAAGTCTTCTGGAACCAATATCAAGTCTTTTGGAAGCATTCCAATTCTTCTAAAAGCAGCAACAAGGCTTTCATAAGCTATATAGATTTTTCTGAAAGAAGTTCAAGCATTCTAGAAACATATCAAGTTTTTTCATCAAGCATTTCAAGCTTCCAAAAGCAATATCAAGTTTTCTGGAAGAACTTCAAGTCTTCTAGAAGCAGTATTAAATCTTTTAAAGCATTACAAGTATTTTGAACATTTCTTCTTTCTATTTTGACAAGTCTTTTGGAAGCAATATCAGGTTCTTTAGAAACAGTATTACGTCTGCTATGGGCCTATCAAACCTTTTGGAAGCAGTGTAAGGCTTTTGTAAGCAAAAGAGAAACAGCTTCTGGAAGCATTTCAAGTCATCCAGGAGCAGTATTAAGTCGTTTCGAGGCAATATCAAGTTTTTTGAAAGTCTTCAAAAAGTAGTATGAAATTTTCTGGAAGCATTTTTAGTCTTCCAAATGCAATGTCCAGTTTTCTGGAAGCATTTCTTTGAAGTATTCTGGACACATTTCAAATCCTTTTTAAGCAGTATCAAGTCCTCTATAAGCAGTATTAAGTTTTCTATGGACAGTATCAAGTCTTTTGGAAGCAATATCTGCTTTATTAAGATTTATGTCTCGATGACAAATAAGACCCGATCTAAAAGTCAAACAAACTTCTCATAATTTGAAACTCACGGTGATTAATGATGACATTAATGAACTTGGTTTTTTGTTGGTGATTTTTATTATTTTCTGACCATCATTAATCAACGACATTTAAATCCCAGATTCGGCAAATTGGTTATTATAAGAACAATCCCGGGATGCAGGGCTCCCGATATCCCGAGATTGTAATCCCTAATTTAAACGCTTTACGCTAGCAGCGACAACAAATTTATTTTTATTCATATTAAATAATGTTAGAATGTGTTAGAAACAAAATGTTTTTAATAAACAAAATGGTTTCACTCCGTTTTCTCCTCTTCCGTTTTTCACTCCGTTTTTTTTTTTGTATTTCTAATTTGGCGTGACTTTATATGTCCAAATTATACTTGAATGTACTTACTTAAATATTGCATGAACCAATACCTTTCCTTACAACTAAAGCTAATGCACACGGTGTAGATAAAAACTTACTGTAGGGTTATTATCAACCTTTCAGATGGTGAAATTGCACCTTTATTTGGTGTTTTTGATAAAAAAGGTGTAACCAGTTTTAACAATTGCTTAATCTCTTCGAATGACATGCGGACATATTTAAAAAATTGTAAATCGCCCTCTTATTACTCTCTTATTACTCTCTCTTCTACCTCTTATCACTCTTATTAGAAATATGTTAGAAAAGGTTCTAACATATTTCTAATAAGAGTGGCATAATTCCCCTCTAATTCTCGATTCTTATTGGTGGGCCTTCTACCAAAACGCCATCGTCTTTTATTCTTTAATCTTTGTGCGATTAATTATGCTGCATTCAAACACATTGCACTAGCAGCGACAACAATTTTCTTTTTATTTATATTAAATCGCTATGATCACTATCAAATAATATTAGAAACAAAATATTTCTAAAAAACAAAACGGTTTCACTCCTTATCCCGCAGATTTCTTTTTGTATTTTTAATTTTGCACGACTGTTTATATGTCAAAATTTTGCTTTAATATATTGTGCTTAAATATTGTATGAACCAATACTTTTCCTTACAACTAAAGCTAACGCAAACGTTTAAGACTAAAACTACCACTAAAACTAAAACACGTTGCATGAACCCACAATAAAAGTTACCTACCATTTTATGTGCAAATTAAACTTTTTTCTAAATTGAAAAATTTTGAAGATCAAAAATAATGTAAATAAATGTATGATGTAACAATAGAAACCAAAAAAATAAGTTTTCTAAAAAATATGACTTGAAGATCATGTTACATTTTGAATTTTTTGTTATTATATGATAAATAAATTTGGTTTTATCGTTAAAAAATGTGGTTTATCTTTATTCATGAAATTAATTTAAGCTTTATTGAAATTTGCAAAAGTTAAATTAAAAGTTTTTAGAAAACTGGGTTACGTGGAATCCATTTTGAAGCTAGTTTCTCAAATCGTAGCTCAGCGTCATTACTAACACTAGACCCTAATAATGATTCCAAAAGATCCATGCTGCAACTAATTATTAAATTAATAAAATTGTGTCTTCAACTTGCTTTATTTAATTTTTTTTCCAATTTCTCAGTATAAAGTTTCGGACTTTATAAGTCCATCTTCAACCTATCGCACGCTTTAATTAATAACGATTTTTATATTGACGTAAGTTTTTCATTTTGTATATCTATTAAGTTGTTAATTAAAGCGTACGATAGGTTCAGCTGAAGATGGACCTATAAAGTCCGAAACATGTACTGAGAAAAATGCCCGGAGAATTGGCTAGCGATGTTGGCCTCTCCGCAGAAAGTGAAATTTCTCGGGTTATAAAAAGTGTTCTTGATCGTATAGGTGAGTTTTGTAATACAGATTTCAATGGAAGTGAACTCTATGTCGAAATATGTGACTGCAAAATGCTACTACGCAGTAGAAAAGAAACTTAAAACTCCATTAGAACTTCTTACTTTTATAATCTCATACGGAGAAGATGTTTTTCTAAACCTGAGGGTCTCGCTTCAAATACTCCTTACTATTTCAGTATCAATTGCTAGCTGTGAGCGTTCGTTCAGCAAATTAAAGTTAATTTTTACGTATCTACGGTTAACGATGGGACAAGATCGCCTAAGTGACCTAGCATTTTTAAATGTGGAAAGAGAAAAATTTGAAATGATTGACTTTGATGAAGTAATCGACAAATTTGCTTCATTAAAAGCAAGAAAAGTGCATACATAATATGTATTACCTAGTTCTAGGTATTTAATGTATTATATTATTACTAATAAATGACTTTTTTGTTGTAAATTATGTTGTATTTTTTATTACTGTATTTGTTTCTGGAGTATGTCCTTAGGTTGAGTTGCAAAAACGGAAAAAAAATTATTACTGATCTATCTAACGAATCTCAGCATCGGATATGTTCAAATCACTAAATTACGCGAATTTTATACTCTAACTATAATGGTGTGTTCATGCAACGTGTTTTAGTATTAGTCGTAGTTATAGTCAAAAGAGTGAAAAGTTAAGGTATTGTGTTATAGTAGTACTTGTCATGCAACATCTTACGACTAAAACAGTTTTTGTCCTAGTCACAAGAGTTCCCAACTTTTAACTTCTTAAAGCTAAAACCCTCGGTTGCAACTTAACGCATGCGTACTTTTCTCATTCGTGCGTTTAATGGCAGTGTTTCGTTTTATTTTATAAATAAAAGTTAAGTTGGTTAACATTTTATTTTATATTGCAATTGAGGCGTTGAGAATAGAAAGGGCGAATTCAACAAAGTATGATTTTGAGAAATCCCTGTTTTTGATATTTTGCATCAGGGCGAATTTTTCAAAATAAATGCTTTTTAATAATCATTTTTTAGTTATGAGTTAAAAAATCAACTCAAATCCGGCAGTTTTCAGTTTTTTCTATATAAACTACCTAACGTTATTTAATAGTTTTTAATACTTTGATATTTTGTATCATTACCAAAGACATTACTTTTCAGCAAAGACAGACTTTAATTACTTAAAAAAGAAGATTATTCTATTTGATTCAATACAATAAACAAATTTATTTATTATTCATAATCCAAAATGAAACCGGTGGTTAGACGTATTGTGTTTGCCGTTTGTACTCTTAGCCGTATTGCTTAAAATCAAACATCGGTTTTGCGCGATATTCAATTTTTGAAGGGAAATAAGGGCAAACTATAAACAATATTTAATAAATCGTATATATTATATATTATATATATATGCTACATTCAAACAGATTGCACTAGCAGCGACAACAATTTTCTTTTTATTTATATTAAATCGCTATGATCACTATCAAATAATATTAGAAACAAAATATTTCTAAAAAACAAAACGGTTTCACACCTTATCCCGCAGATTTCTCTTTGTGTTTTTAATTTTGCACGACTGTTTATATGTCAAAATTTTGCTTTAATATATTGTGCTTAAATATTGCATGAACCAATACCTTTCCTTACAACTAAAGCTAACGCAAACGTTTAAGACTAAAACTACCACTAAAACTAAAACACGTTGCATGAATCCACCATAAGGGTTAGCTACCATTTTATGTACAAATTAAACTTTTTTGTAAATTGAAAAATTTTGAAGATCAAAAATAATGTAAATAAATGTATGATGTAACAATAGAAACCAAAAAAATAAGTTTACTAAAAAATATGACTTGAAGATCATGTTACATTTTGAATTTTTTGTTATTATATGATAAATAAATTTGGTTTTATCGTTAAAAAATGTGGTTTATCTTTATTCATGAAATTAATTTAAGCTTTATTGAAATTTGCAAAGGTTAAAATAAAAGTTTTTAGAAAACTGAGTTACGTGGAATTCACTTTGAAGCTAGTTTCTCAAATCGTAGCTCAGCGTCATTACCAACACTAGACCCTTAATAATGATTCCAAAAGATCCATGTTGCAACTAATTATTAAATTAATAAAATTATGTCTTCAACTTGCTTTATTTAATTTTTTTTTCCAATTTCTCAGTACAAAGTTTCGGACTTTATAAGTCCATCTTCAACCTATCGCACGCTTTAATTAATAACACGTGTTTTATATTGACGTAAGTTTTTCATTTTGTCTATCTGTTACAGGTAAAGTGTGCATTTCAGTTAATGTATACATTAACCAGTCAATGTATACATTTACGTAACGTTTTAGTGAAAGTATTTACTAATCATAGAGTGTATACATTTACTAGTGAATGTGTACATTACTAGGTAGTGTATACATTTGCTAACAAATATCTGTAAAAGTTGTTCCAAAGGACGGTATAATTTTTTTAATAGACGGATTTGCAAGTAGTAAGTAAGTATAGTAATAAATACATTTTTGACGTAGTATCAAAAAACCGAAAAATAACTGGAAGCTTTGTACTAAGATATGTAATAAAAATTTAAATACGGATTTTTTTAATACAAATATTTATTCCTTAAAACAAAAGTACAAAAACAAACAATATAAAGAACAAATCCGTTCATCTATTAATGCAAATACAACTTTTATTTGTTACAGCATGGTAAATTTTGGTGGCACTGCGAATTGCACAAATTTTTTTTCTTTACACATGTGCATCTATTACCATTACATTTTGTTTTGCAATTACATTTCACAAATCCCTGTCCACTTCCTACCGATTGCTCTGTGACCACTGTTCTAAGAAGTAATTGTTGTGGTGGACTATCATCGATATTTAGTACCTTCTCTGGGTACACACTAAATTGGGATCTAGTGTAAAGACCTTTCAAAATAGCATTCCTTGTTCCTATTTGAAAATAACCATCATCGGTGTTGTTCGTTATACATCCTAAGATTGAACGAGAATCTCCTCTTCCCCTATCTACATCAGGTACTTTAATCCGGACAGTCATTTCGTTTTCTGCTGCCATATGAGAAGCATCAGATATTGTTTTCATACGTGTAAGTTAAAGTTTTAAATTTTCTTTGGCCTCATTTCTGTTATTATTAATTTCATGTAGACGCACGCAAACATTACAAATTGAATTATCTTCCGACAATAACAAAACCTCACATTTTCTGCACTTCTTCTCTTTCAGTATATCGTTATTTTCTTCTTTATCAACACACGTTGTTGCTATTTCCTCTACTAGCAAAATTTCTTCTTGCAAAGCTTCTTCTAAGATTTCCAAAGAACTTTCTGGGATAGATTCCTACAAAATAGCAACATTGCTATGAAAAGTGATTTCAGTTTCACCTTGTTCTTCTGTATTAGATGCATTAGAAGTCTTTATTAATATGTCCAAGACGTCCTCAGTATTAATTTCTTTAATAACATCTCGTGGTAGTGAAGAAGAAGTAAGTCCAACATTCGCTGGTTCTCCAAACATTGTTTCATATGGACTTCTTTTGATTCCTGCATGAAGCGCCCTATTATATAGCGCTTTTTATTGTAAAAAGAAAGAAAGATTTGATTGTATCTTTACATATCTTTCTTGTAGCATTCAAGCGTTCAATATATTTTCTACATCTCGGATGGCGCGTTCTACACTGCCTTGCGATTGACTATGTCGCGGTTTACCATGAACAATTTTTAATTCAGGCCATAGTTGTTTTAAATCTTTTATTATATTATTTACAAATTCTCGTCCATTATCAAACTGCAGCATGGATTGGGCACCAAATAATAAGAATATATTAAGTAGTTGATCTGCTACTTCCAATCCCTGCTTACTTTTAAGTACTCAAGTATCACAAATTTCGTCAGATGTTCTTGATAGACCAATATAAATTTAAGTTCTCCGTCAGGTTGTGATTAAAAGTCTATTAAGTCTTCTTGGCATCTAGAGTTATAGAGTGGAAATATCATCAGCTTAACCACCAACCCTTTCTTTTCGTTTTTTCGATTTTTCAAACATAATTCGCATAAATTTAAAAATAGTTGTATTTCTTGAGTTGTAATGTTTTTATACCTTTGTTGTTCCTTCTTCATATCATACGGTCACGTCATAGTCGAGTCTTCGCTTCGTTTTTTATTTAAAACAACTTCTACAACTTTTGTTATATAATACATTTTAAACGTATATTAAACTTTAACTGAGTATCGTTAGTAATTGTATACATCAACTAGTAAAAGTTTACATTTCGTATTTTATATACACATTAACTAACAATAAGTAAATTAGTTAATGTATGCATTGTCTAGATAGTGTATACATTCACGTAATGAATGCTTTAACTGTAACATATCTATTAAGTTGTTAATTAAAGCGTACGATAGGTTCAGCTGAAGATGGACTTATAAAGTCCGAAACATGTACTGAGAAATTGGAAAAAATTAAATAAAGCAAGTTGAAGACACTATTTTATTACCTTAATAATGAAGCTAAGTTGTAAGTTCAATTTTAGTTATGCTTTTAGTTCGAGAAAAATTTAAAACAATCTAGAGTTAAACGAGAATTAAAACTAGAACTAACACTAGACCTAGAAACATTAGAGTTTAGCCGTACGTCTCCCAAATGTTTCTAGTTAGTTAATTTCTAGTTAGTTAATAGTTAATTAATTTAATTATATTTCGTGCGATTTAACCGTGTGAACATATCCGGTGCATTATGCTGAATTAAGTTTGAAAATTTAGTAATATATTATTTTTCCTCTGTAACTTGATCCTGAGACATACTGTATATATTTAATTTGTTTTCAGGCAGTAATAGTAAACAAATTTTAGTTAAATAAGTTCAAGGATTGAAAAATTCTTCTTTCAATCGAAGTTATATTAAATTGATTGAACAGTAAAATCGATCAATGTCATATTAAACCGCAATCAACTTAATAAATATTTATTTAACAGTCATACATTCATATAGATAATTTCATTTCAACGATTTCGTTTCTTATTTTTCACAAATTCAACTAAACGAAAACGATGAAGAAAATAATCCGTAAGAATTCCCGTTTTAAACTTAATTTTAATGCCACTTCAAAGTTGTTAATATGACTAATTACAAACTAGAATGCAGACAATGAGTCTCCAGTTATTGTTAGTTCTGTTACTTCATATTCTTTAAAATATTACGATCCATCTAAAAATATCTTAAGCCTTTAACACTTTTTCTTTTCTAATCTCTTAATCATCTGAATCCACATCTTTCGATCTACACAAGCAGCTCCTCCTACTTCTCTTTATAATGCTGGGCTTCGCTGCTACCTCTGTTGTAATGTTTGATACGGTTCGTCTAACGACGAGATTTCGAATGCAACCGGTTAAAACGTTTTTCAGTCTTGTTTTGACCATCTAATGATTTAAACGTAAAAACTAACTGAAACGAAAACTAAAATAATAAATAAATAAATAAACAATTTGTGATTTAAAGAAAATGTTCTTTTATAAAATAAATAGTGAAAATTGAATTTAAAATGATTTATTTAAATAAATTTGAAAGGTAAGTTAATTTTTAATAATACAATTTGAAATTGTTTTAAAAAATGATTCGAATTTTTTTTAAATCATTAAATTGATAGTTGACCCATTTATTATTTATTAAATCAAATTGGTTATCTTTTAAAGCACGTGTTAAAGGCATTTAAAAATTTTTCTCCAAGATATTTTTCGCCCAGATGCGAAAATGAGTTAAACTGACGATTGATTCTAATTGAATCTGTTTTAATTTTATTTTTAAACGCACTTCTAAACTTTTCTCTCCTGTTACGTTATTTTTTGTTGTACACATATTTGCTCGAAGAGATAATCAAACAACTATGAAAAAAAAATAAATTTGTTTTATGCATTACTTAGATAATTTTACTACTTCTTTCAACACCTTAATATCTAGTGCTAATCCAAAGATAAATAAAAAATTTTGAATTAACTTTTTTTTAGGTATTTAAATTGTTTTTCCTGGATTCTGCTTGCGTTTTTGTTAAAAACCGTTAACACGAGTGAGTATAAATAGAAATATGTGAAAAATGAAAAGTGTTTTAAAAGTAGAGTATCAAATGAAATTAATTCAAATTATTTGTGTTTGAGAATTTATTTATACATCATTATGTTTGTTGATTAAATTAAACAAAGAGAGATATCTTCTAATTTATGATCGTAATGAAATTAATATTTTCTATAAATACTTTGCGTGAAGATAAAAATTAAATAAAATTGCATTGCTTTACATTAAATATCTTTTGATTCGTTAAGCATCGCTAAATTTGGTGGGGAATAATATCTGAGATTTAGTAGGAGATCTTCAATTATTGTTAGAGTTAGTTATAATGTCAAAATAACTTTAAAATTTGCTACCCAATCTCATAAACTAAACGAAAGTGGTGTCATCACAATTATTAGTCTTCTATTAAAAGTTAATCTCATAAACTTTAGGAGATAATATATGTCATACTTTAGGATCTAAAATAAGACAGCTAGCGAAAAATTTTAAGCTACAAAAGATTTAGGGTTTTTTAAAATCTATTACAATAAAGATAAATTAAGTGTATAGGGGAGGTGTACAGTTATCCATATTTCAATACATCTCGAAATTCAAAAGCGTTACAAATGAAGAAAATGCTTTGGATGTCATATTACATCTGGAGAAAAACCCAATAAATTCGACACAATATAAAGATATGCGCGTGAGTGACTTTTTATGCCCGCTCACGATCTAGACCTACGCGGGTCACGCACCCCAATCACGTGAATATTAGACATGAATCACTCACGCTCGATCAGGTGATATTAATTAATCGTGTTTGACAGAATGGCAGAATTAAGAGAAACTACGACTTCATACTGCTTTCAAAAGACACTAAAAGCTTCTAGAAGACTTTATACTTCCCCTAGATAATTGATATTGGTTATAGAAGACTTGAAATATTTCCAAAAGATTTGAACACTTTCAATACATGATAGTGCTTCAAGAAGACTTGAAGAAATATAAGAAACTTACAACGAGTAGGTTATAAAATACTTGACATGCTTCCAAAAGACTTGACATTGACTCTGGGAGACTTGAACTACTGGAAAACTAGAAACCTTGAAATGATTTAATAACACTTAATATTCCTTTTGGAAGACTTGATACTGCTTCTGAAAGACTTGAAAGGATTCCAGAACACTTTCAATACATTCAGAAGATTTTATGCTGGTTATAGGAAGCCTTGAAATGCTTCCAAAACATTTGCTATTGCTCCTGAGGAAGACTTAAAATGCTTCAAAAACCCTGGCATTACTTCTGGAAAATTTAAACTACTTCTAGAAGACTTGAAATGCTTCTAGAACACTTAATACTCCCAGTGGATGACTTAATATTGCTTCTAGAAGACTTAAAAGGTTTCCGGAACACTTTCAATACATTCAGAAGATTTGATGCTGGTTATAGAAGCCTTGAAATACTTCCAAAACATTTACTATTACCCCAGGAAGACTTGAAATGCTTCCAATAAACTTGGCATTGCCTTGAAGATTTAAACTTCTTCTAGAAGACTTGAAACGCTTCCAGACACTTAAAATTCTCTTTGAAAGACTTGATACTGCTTCTAAAAGACTTGAAAGGATTCCAGAACACTTTCAATACATTCAGAAGATTTGATGCTGGTTATTGAAGCCTTGAAAAGACTTGAAATACTTCCAGATGACTTGATACTGCCCCTGGGAAACTTGATACTGCTTCTAGAATACTTGAAATGCTTCCCAAAGACTTAACATTACTTCTGAAAGACTGGATACTGTTTCTAGAAGACTTAAAAACTGCCCAAAAGACTTACAATACTTTCATAAGTTTTGATACTGTTTCTAAAAGACTTAAAATACTTTCAAAAGACCGGATATTGCATCTAGAAGATTTAATGAAAAGCTTCCCAAAGACTTGACTTTACTTCTGAAAGACTCGATACTGTTTCTAGAAGGCTTAAAACCTGCCCAGAAGACTTACTTGACTCTGGGAGACTTGAACTACTGGAAAACTAGAAACCTTGAAATGATTTAATAACACTTAATATTCCTTTTGGAAGACTTGATACTGCTTCTGAAAGACTCGAAAGGATTCCAGAACACTTTCAATACATTCAGAAGATTTTATGCTGGTTATTGGAAGCCTTGAAATGCTTCCAAAACATTTGCTATTGCTCTTGAGGAAGACTTAAAATGCTTCAAAAACCCTGGCATTACTTCTGGAAAATTTAAACTACTTCTAGAAGACTTGAAATGCTTCTAGAACACTTAATACTCCCTGTGGAGGACTTAATATTGCTTCTAGAAGACTTAAAAGGTTTCCGGAACACTTTCAATACATTCAGAAGATTTAATGCTGGTTATAGAAGCCTTGAAATACTTCCAAAACATTTACTATTGCTCCTGGAAGACTCGAAATGCTTCCAAAAAACTTGGCATTGCCTTGAAGATTTAAACTACTTCTGAAGACTTGAAACGCTGCCAGACACTTAAAATTCTCTTTGAAAGACTTGATACTGCTTCTAAAAGACTTATAAGTTTTCCAAAGACTTTTAATACATTCAGAAGATTTGATGCTGGTTATAGAAGCCTTGAAAAGACTTGAAATACTTCCAGATGACTTGATACTGCCCCTGGGAAACTTGATACTGCTTCTAGAATACTTGAAGTGCTTCAGAAAGACTTAACATTACTTCTGAAAGACTTGATACTGTTTCTAGAAGACTTAAAAACTGCCCAGAAGATTTACAATACTTTCATAAGTTTTGATACTGTTTCTAAAAGACTTAAAATATTTCCAAAAGACCGGATATTGCATCTAGAAGATTTAATGAAAAGCTTCCCAAAGACTTGACTTTACTTCTGAAAGACTCGATACTGTTTCTAGAAGGCTTAAAAACTGCCCAGAAGACTTACTTGACTCTAGGAGACTTGAACTACTGGAAAACTAGAAACCTTGAAATGATTTAATAACACTTAATATTCCTTTTGGAAGACTTGATACTGCTTCTGAAAGACTTGAAAGGATTCCAGAACACTTTCAATACATTCAGAAGATTATATGCTGGGTATAGGAAGCCTTGAAATGCTTCCAAAACATTTGCTATTGCTCCTGAGGAAGACTTAAAATGCTTCAAAAACCCTGGCATTACTTCTGGAAAATTTAAACTACTTCTAGAAGACTTGAAATGCTTCTAAAACACTTAATACTCCCTGTGGAGGACTTAATATTGCTTATAGAAGACTTAAAAGGTTTCCGGAACACTTTCAATACATTCAGAAGATTTAATGCTGGTTATAGAAGCCTTGAAATACTTCCAAAACATTTAGTATTGCTCCTGGAAGACTTGAAATGCTTCCAAAAAACTTGGCATTCCCTTGAAGATTTAAACTACTTCTAGAAGACTTGAAACGCCTCCAGACACTTAAAATTCTCTTTGTAAGACTTGATACTGCTTCTGAAAGACTTGAAAGGATTCCAGAACACTTTCAATACATTCAGAAGATTTTATGCTGGTTATAGGAAGCCTTGAAATGCTTCCAAAACATTTGCTGTTGCTCCTGAGGAAGACTTAAAATGCTTCAAAAACCCTGGCATTACTTCTGGAAAATTTAAACTACTTCTACAAGACTTGAAATGCTTCTAAAACACTTAATACACCCTGTGGAGGACTTAATATTGTTTATAGAAGACTTAAAAGGTTTCCGGAACACTTTAAATACATTCAGAAGATTTAATGCTGGTTATAGAAGCCTTGAAATACTTCCAAAACATTTACTATTGCCCCTGGAAGACTTGAAATGCTTCCAAAAAACTTGGCATTGCCTTGAAGATTTAAACTACTTCTGAAGACTTGAAACGCTTCCAGACACTTAAAATTCTCTTTGAAAGACTTGATACTGCTTCTAAAAGACTTATAAGTTTTCCAAAGGCTTTCAATACATTCAGAAGATTTGATGCTGGTTATAGAAGCCTTGAAAAGACTTGAAATACTTCCAGATGACTTGATACTGCCCCTGGGAAACTTGATACTGCTTCTAGAATACTTGATGTGCTTCCCAAAGACTTAACATTACTTCTGAAAGACTTGATACTGTTTCTAGAAGACTGAAAAACTACCCAGAAGACTTACAATACTTTCATAAGTTTTGATACTGTTTCTAAAAGACTGGAAATATTTCCAAAAGACCGGATATTGCATCTAGAAGATTTAATGAAAAGCTTCCCAAAGACTTGATTTTACTTCTGAAAGACTCGATACTGTTTCTAGAAGGCTTAAAACCTGCCCAGAAGACTTACTTGACTCTGGGAGACTTGAACTACTGGAAAACTAGAAACCTTGGAATGATTTAATAACACTTAATATTCCTTTTGGAAGACTTGATACTGCTTCTGAAAGACTTGAAAGGATTCCAGAACACTTTCAATACATTCAGAGGATTTTATGCTGGTTATAGGAAGCCTTGAAATGCTTCCAAAACATTTGCTATTGCTCCTGAGGAAGACTTAAAATGCTTCAAAAACCCTGGCATTACTTCTGGAAAATTTAAAATACTTCTAGAAGACTTCAAATGCTTCTAGAACACTTAATATTCCCTGTGGAGGACTTAATATTGCTTCTAGAAGACTTAAAAGGTTTCCGGTACACTTTCAATACATTCAGAGGATTTAAGGCTGGTTATAGAAGCCTTGAAATACTTCCAAAACATTTACTATTACTCCAGGAAGACTTGGAATGCTTCCAAAATACTTGACATATCCTCTTGAGGATTTAAACTACTTCTAGAAGACTTGAAATGCTTCCGGACACTTAAAATTCCCTTTGAAAGACTTGATACTGCTTCTAAAAGACTTATAAGTTTTCGAAAAACTTTCAATACATTCAGAAGATTTGATGGTGGTTATAGAAGCCTTGAAAAGACTTGAAATACTTCCAGATGACTTGATACTGCCCCTGGGAAACTTGATACTGCTTCTAGAATACTTGAAGTGCTTCCCAAAGACTTGACATTACTTCTGAAAGACTCGATACTGTTTCTAGAAGGCTTAAAAACTGCCCAGAAGACTCACTTGACTCTGGGAGACTTGAACTACTGGAAAACTAGAAACCTTGAAATGATTTAATAACACCTAATATTCCTTTTGAAAGACTTGATACTGCTCCTGAAAGACTTGAAAGGATTCCAGAACACTTTCAATACATTCAGAAGATTTTATGCTGGTTATAGGAAGCCTTGAAATGCTTCCAAAACATTTGCTATTGCTCCGGAGGAAGACTTAAAATGCTTCAAAAACCCTGGCATTACTTCTGGAAAATTTAAACTACTTCTAGAAGACTTGAAATGCTTCTAGAACACTTAATACTCCCTGTGGATGACTTAATATTGCTTCTAGAAGACTTAAAAGGTTTCCGGAACACTTTCAATACATTCAGAAGATTTAATGCTGGTTATAGAAGCCTTGAAATACTTCCAAAACATTTACCATTGCCCCTGGAAGACTTCAAATGCTTCCAAAAAACTTGGCATTCCCTTGAAGATTTAAACTACTTCTAGAAGACTTGAAACGCTTCCAGACACTTAAAATTCTCTTTGAAAGACTTGATACTGCTTCTGAAAGACTTGAAAGGATTCCAGAACACTTTCAATACATTCAGAAGATTTTATGCTGGTTATAGGAAGCCTTGAAATGCTTCCAAAACATTTGCTATTGCTCCTGAGGAAGACTTAAAATGCTTCAAAAACCCTGGCATTACTTCTGGAAAATTTAAACTACTTCTAGAAGACTTGAAATGCTTCTAGAACACTTAATACTCCCTGTGGAAGATTTAATATTGCTTCTAGAAGACTTAAAAGGTTTCCGGAACACTTAAAATACATTCAGAAGATTCAATGCTGGTTATAGAAGCCTTGAAATACTTCCAAAACATTTACTATTGCTCCAGGAAGACTTGAAATGCTTCCAAAAAACTTGACATTTCCTCTTGAGGATTTAAACTACTTCTAGAAGACTTGAAATGTTTCCAGATACTTAAAATTCCCTTTGAAAGACTTGATACTGCTTCTAAAAGACTTATAAGTTTTCGAAAGACTTTCAATACATTCAGAAGATTTGATGCTGGTTATAGAAGCCTTGAAAAGACTTGAAATACTTTCAGATGACTTGATACTGCCCCTGGGAAACTTGATACTGCTTCTAGAATACTTGAATTGCTTCCCAAAGACTTGACATTACTTCTGAAAGACTTGATACTGTTTCTAGAAGACATAAAAACTGCCCAAAAGACTTACAATACTTTCATAAGTTTTGATACTGTTTCTAAAAGACTTAAAATATTTCCAAAAGACCGGATATTGCATCTAGAAGTTTTAATGAAAAGCTTCCCAAAGACTTGACTTTACGTCTGAAAGACTCGATACTGTTTCTAGAAGGCTTAAAAACTGCCTAGAAGATTTACAATACTTTCATAAGTTTTGATACTGCTTGTAAAAGACTTAAAATACTTTCAAAAAATTGTATATTGCTTTTAGAAGATTAAATGAAATGCTTCCTGAAGACTTGATAGTAGTTGTAGATTTGTTGACAAAAAACATTTTCATCGCAAAAAAGCAATATAAACCATTTGAATTTATTTTGAAAATATTAAATACTATTGAACAAAATGCAAAATCCTGACTTAAGTAGTTCAGAAACTGTTAATTAAAGACTAAATACTGCTGGCAGAACACAATTTTAGTGCAAAAGGCAAGAAACTCTTAATAAAATTTGATTTGGCTTACAAGACAACAAACGAGAAGCTCGTAGGCACACCCGGATATATTGATACATGAACTATCTATGCGATTACATATGCCAAGCAAATTTCATCAAAATGTGGATATAACCTTTTTTCCGGAGCTCCACAAATACTATTGGAAAGGTACACAATGTATATGTCAGAAGGAACCAATTAAAGACTGAATACTGCTCATAAAACTGTAAACACTGCTGGCAGAACATATTTTCATTTCATACCAATCGTAGACGCCAGACACATGGGCATTTTTTTACTCTTTATTGAGAACCGTTATTCGTCGTTTGAGTCTTTTCACCACCCATACGAATTTTCAAAAACCGGTGCCTATGGTCAGTATCAATATTAATTTGCAGAGTGTGTCAAATGTCTGGAATATAGCACATAACTTCATAAAAAGGCAAAAAGCTGTTAATAAAATTTGATTTTGCTTGCAAAATACCAAATACTGTTGGCAAAATACAATATCTTCATCTCAAAAGATCATCTTCAAAAAATGCCAATTCAACCCTACATTCAGCTTGTAAAACTCTAAACAGTACTTGCAGAAGACATTTCTTTTACAAACCAACCATAGGCGCAAAATACGTATAATGGTTCATACAATCTTTTTTCAATTAAGTTGTTTTCATCACCCAATACCCATAATATTTTCAAAAATCGGTGCCTATGATCCTACCCCTTATTCCCACCATATGTTCTTGATAATTTTCTCGATATTTAACATTAACAGGTTTTGAAATAATGAGCAATAACCACATATTGAATCTCCTATTCAAAATATTTTGGCTACTAGCTTTGGTACTATATACCTGTAGAAAATGAAATTTCCTGTATATAAAAAACAATTTTCGATATTTCGACACATTCGATACTATCTATACTCGATTAATACACGATCGTCGATAAAAAGGTAGATATCGACACCCTCAAAAAATATCAATACGTTACCCAGCACTACTAAAAACGCTTTTTAGGACTAAAAACTTTACAAGGTCTCTTTGGCGCTTTGTTTTTGTATTTTCACACAATGTTTAAATTGTTATATATTATGTTTTTGTATTTTTCGTTAAAATAAACAATCATGCACGCCCACGTGAAAAGTTAATGCCCGCTTACAGTGCGTCATGCATAACCCATCGTGACCCGACGTGACTCACGTAATTTGCATATCTCTAACACAATAGCGGGCTTTAAATCTTAACATGAGTCGATATTCTATTCAAAACATTTTTGAACTAGAAAAATTCCATCCACAAAATTAATTTGGTACAAACACATCAAAATACAAAAATTGCGAAAAGTTGCAAAAAATTATAATGCATGAAACTTCCAGCATTACTCCCAACACTCTTTTAGATTTTCTACAAAATTTTGTTCAGCGAATTTATTGCTGTAAGGAGCTAAAACTTTGACCACCTTATAAATAGTTAAAATGAACAATATTGTAATTTGTTATTTATTAAATCTAAGTATTTGTTTTACTTTTTCCTTTTTCTGGCATAATTATTATTTAAAAAAATTAAATTCCATTAAAAAATCATAAGATTTAACTTTCTTATAAAAGTGATTTTGAAAATTCGATATCTCGAAAACTCATAAAAGATTTTAGATAAAATCAACAAAGTATGATTTTGAGTAAACTCTGTTTTTAATATTTTGTATAACGGCGAACTCAACAAAATAAATCTTTCTTGATAATCATTATTTTAGTTATGACTCGTTATGATGTAAAAACTCAAATCCGACAGTTTTCAGCTTTTTTTGTATGAGTTGTGTATATAAAACCCTTGTTTCTACTCGCGTATAAATTCAAAATATTTTCTTTCTCTAAATTTCGCTCCTGTCAAGTGAAGCTAGGTTATTTGTTTCTGAAGCAGTGTCCTTCAGAAATTTTTCATCAAATCCTGTGTGAGACTAACGTCTTGCAAAGGTGCTTTTCTTCGATATTTTGCATGAAATAGACGTAATGGTCTGTTGAGTAAACACCAGTAAACACATGCGTGTCTTACTTTATTTTCAGTGTGTTCAAAATCCCCGTCACAAGCCATAAAGAAATGACCAGGAACCATAAAATAACTTCAGTAAATCTGTTCGTGTGAATGAAGGCTAAACTGGAAAGAAACATGTTAATGTTTTTATTCTGTCCCAGATAATTATCCCTGAAAACTGCAACCTTTTTAATATTCTCGCCAATATTAGATAAATAATGCTTAGCGGTATTCTCATACCACACAAATATTGATTGTCTCATCTTAATATTGTGGACATAAAAATTGTAGGACCACAAGTTCTTTTTGTAATATTGGATTCCAGTTGTAAGTTTTGGGATAGGTAATGCTTGTTGAAGATCGAAAATATTCCTGCCATTGTATCAACCATTGCTGCGACCATCAACTTTCCCATTGAAGCTTCCAATACTGATGCCATCCACCGGTTGCCTCATAGACCATCTCTCCAAAAAGATAAGCGGCATGTAAAGTCCATTATTATTAGGTTTATATCTAGATAACGATCTTACGATGTAGATCAAAGAGATTCATATTGATCACAGAGCCTATCTGAATTCCATTCAGGAGGGGGTATTCGAGAACCCGAGGCAGATCTGGTCCTTCATTAATTCGAAAAAGTGTTCTGCGTCTGGCATGCCAGCATCCATGATTTCTGTTAATGGATCGAGTGTGAACTCGGGGCTTGATATCTCATCTGCGTTTGTGGAGTACTTCTCGTCGGTTTTTGCATCTTGCGTTTCCCGGCTCGAGTGTTTCACCTTGGTTGTTGTGGATGCGGCTTTTAACATTCTGTCACATTTTGAGAAGTCATTTGGCCCAGATCCATATGGTATTTTTTCATCGTTCCTAAAGAAGTTTCCTAGTGAACTGTCTTCACCCCTTTTTTTAATTGTTGCAAAGTCATTACTTGAAGGGGTATTTCCGAGCAGGTGGAAGACGACGTCGTCCCTATTTTTCAATCCGACGACAAGCAGTTGGTTTCAAATTACCACCCGATTTCTATTCTGTCGGCTATTTCCAAGGTTTTTGAGAAAATTGTCCTGAAATACTTTAGCCAGTCGATTAATTATTCTTTTAGGCTGAGGCTAATTTGGTATCCTACATTAATTTTATTCATTCTGTCCTAAATGAAAACTCTTAAGACGTAGCTTGCACCGATTATTCTAAAGCCTTCGACAAGGTTGACCATACAATTCTTGTTCAAAAACTGTCTTCCTATAACATTCCAAATAGCATTGTCCACTGTATTACATCACACTTATCAGATAGAACTCAAGTTTGGTGGCTTTCTATCCGGCTATAAGTTCATCTCTTCCGGTATGCCCCAAGGCTGCCATTTTAGACCAACATTATTTTTAATTTATATTAATGATATTACTTTTTGCTGTAAGTTTTCCAAGCTCCTGCTGTATGCAGATGATAATGAAATATTTACAAATATAATATCATGTCTTAACGTCTACGGCTTCAGGAAAACCTTGACCGTTTGCATGACTACTTCCTCGTTAACAAACTTCATCTTAATTACGACAAATGTCAAAAAATTACTTTTACATGGAAAACCGGTTACATGGTTTAACTTTCATTACAGCTTTAACAACAGAGCTCTTTCGTCCTCTGACAGAGTGAAGGATCTTGCTGTTACATTTGATTCCAAACTGTGATTCCACCTTCATATCGATCTTATGGCGAAAAAAGCTTTACGTAACTTGGGGTTCGCTATCAGAATAAGTAGAACTTTCATCAATCTTACGCGTATGATCTTCCTTTATATGGCATTTGTAGACAGTATATTAAGCTATGATTTTGTGGTGTGGAGTCCCATGTACGCCACCTATCGTGATCGCATCGAAGCCATTCGACGTCGCTTTGTTCGTGACTTGGCGTAATATTATCTTCCGTACTGCGATCACAGCAAACGCTGTGCGATTTTTTATCATTTCATCTAATTGCGTCTTTCTTTTCAAAATTGTTAACGGCATGCACTCTAATGTTGTATTAGTTTTGTAAACACATTGTAATTACTTTTCTTTATATTTAAATTTCTTGCTTGTGCTTCTAAACGTATTGTGTCTTTATGAAATATAATATTTCAATGAATGCTTTTGCAATGAACTGCATGGTGTCCCCAACATACATGTACCCAGTGTCCCTTCTGAGGTGTGAACTTTTCTTTTCAACTCAGTCCTGGAGCGCTGAATAAATTAGCACTGGTTCAAGTATACAGGGTTGGATTGGGTTTAGCCGTGCATCAGAAGCAAGTCTGTATATTTGAATTCAAGTAAAACTAGAACTAACACTAGATATAGGCGTAGATAGCTTTGGTCTTCATACGCACGGCTCACCCTACATCTACATCCTGGTCTAATGTTAGTTCTAGTTTTATATCATTAGATCTAACACTAGATCCAGAACTAGAGACATCGGGTTTATCCGTACATCTCTCAAGACGACTAAACGAATGTTTCTAGTTCTAGGTCTAGTGTTAGTTTTACTCCAATTCAAATATACGAAGTTGGGTTAGGTTAGATTAGGACTAGCCGTGCATCTGAAGACATTTTTTTTTAACGAACGCCGCTACAATGAACAATTTCTGAAATGGAGTACTTAACAAACTAATTTAGCAACCCTATATATTGGAATTGAAGTAAAACTAGAACTAACGCTAGACCGAGCATTTTCCAGCCTCCAGCATTCCACTGATGGTAGCATAGTCTTGCAATGGCAGCATATTTTCTGCTAATAATATCTAGACTTTTGATCGCAATGTGACAGCATCTTCTCTGCCAGTAATATCTTGACTTTTGATCGCAATGGTATACGATATTTCGATTTACAGCCAAACCTGAGTGTATCACTCAAACAACTGTAATCACTTTTATCTTGAAACGAAACAATATCTTTGGAAGAACGATTTGAATCAAAAAATTCTACTTGTCTTGGATAATACTCCCGGAGATCCCACCATTATCGGACCTGGTTGAATATGTGAAAATTACATATCTGCCTAAATATACAACTGTCCTGATTCAGTCAATTAATCTAGAAACATTCATATGTGAGTTCTCTGGGTACACAAGCATACTGATACTGTCTCTAGAAGAATTGATTTGCTTCCAGAGGGCTTAATATTACATCTAGAAGACTTGGCTGACTTGAAATGCTTGCAGAAGATTTCATTATATCTGCCTTTGGAAAACTTCCAGAAAAAAATACTTGACACTGCACCTAAAAATTTTCAAATGCTTCCAGAAGACTTGATATTATCTTTAGAAGACTTTAAATAGGTCCACAAAAATTTGATATTACCTTTAAAAGACTTGAAATGCTTCCAAACACTGCTTCTAGCAGATAAAATAGAAATAAATGTATTTTCGTTATACGGCATATCGATTTACAGCCGATTTTAGAGGTAAACACTTTGATTGAAAAGCAATTTTTGTTTGTTACGCTACAATTAAAACACCCTGTATGTCTTAATAAATGTAACATCTAAAAATAAACACGACAATTCAAAATTTACGATCGGTTTCTATTAAAATGTCTCATTTCTTGCCGTCGTTTTACAATTGCATTGATTTGTATAACTTATGTGTCACTGACTGCTGGGTCAAAACATTTAAGTGCATACACACACACTCGCACACAAAGCAAACACAATTTTACCCACATTTTATCCTTCCACATCTTAACTTAATTGACCTAACAGAAATGTGTGTTACTCTAGCATCTTCATTAATGCAACACATTCTGAGGTCGTCACGAATTTATTAAGACATTAATGATTTTAACGCTACTCAAAAATGTGTTTATTGAAATATTTTGATGATTAAGAATTTAATAGAGTTTTCGTTACCTATATTTAGATGGAGATGTTAAATCAATACCGTGCGAAGGATTTAAAGTTGGAGATGACGATTTGCAAAATTTCGATTTTATTCGGCAGTTTGAGTCGAATGTTAGTTTTCCTGGGATAAAAATTGTTAATGGATCTCATAAGTTGCAAACTGCTTATCGCCTGGATAAATATGTGGATATAAAAATACCAACGAGGTAATAAAAAAAGAAAAAAATAATTCGCCCAACGTGGGGCTCGAACCCACGACCCTGAGATTAAGAGTCTCATGCTCTACCGACTGAGCTAGCCGGGCAGATATTCAAATTTACCAAGACAACATAAACGTTTTAATTATTAATTTTTGTTAAATATATTTTTAGCCGAATTTTCCCGCAGGGTCTTCCCGATCAATTTTCGTTTATTAGCACCTTCCGGTTGCGGAAATTAACCAAAAATTCGTGGAATTTACTTCGAATAACCGACATAGAGAATAAACCAAATCTCCAGATTACGATGAACCCTAGAAAAGAAACGATCGATTTCTCAATTCCTAACAATATGGGGGAGTTACAAACGATCATTTTCGACGATGTTAAGGTAAAAATTTTCTCTTTAACCAAATTATTTTGAAAAAAAATGGGTGAGATTTTCGCCTGGGGGTGATTTATAAGCAACGGGTCCTGTGGCGCAACGGATAACGCGTCTGACTACGGATCAGAAGATTCCAGGTTCGAATCCTGGCAGGATCGTTTTTTTTTTCGTTGATTTTTAGATAAATCTTATTTAATTTGTTTTGTTGTTAGATCTTTGATAGAAATTGGCACAAAATCCATTTTGGCGTGTTTCCTGACCGGGTTAGTTTATTTGTCGATTGCAGAAGAATTGGGCTTAAAAATTTACAACCAAGAGGTTTTATTGATATGAATGGAATTATATCTATAGCTAAAATGGTAAATTCGAATCAATCGAGACCTGTAAGTATGATATGAATACAAGAATTTGCCCTATATGTGGCGAATGCTTGGTTCCGTTCTTCAAAATTTCAATAAACTGATCACAGTTCTGATATAATTATGATTATCCATGTTGCAAACTTAAATATTTCAAAAGGTGATAAAATAATTAAATTAAAACTTCTTACTTGCTATATTGCATATATTCACGGTACTAGTTCCGAGTTAAACTCATCTTCAGCCGAAAGTCAAATAGAATCGTCACGAAATCATTTTATCCAAAAAATATAAACTTCATTGCAAAAAATATGATTAAAGAACACAAAATAAAATAAATTTTACAAAATCTTTTCTACAAAATTTTTTTGGATGACATCATTTCGTGACGTTACTATTTGACTTTCGGCTGAAGATGAGCTTAACTCGAAACTAGTAACGTGAATATATACAATATATCAAGTAAGAAGTTTTGATTTAATCCTTTTATCACCTTTTGATATAGTTTTGATAGCCTACCAAAGAGTTCTCTATCGCCGAGGATTTTAATAACGCAGTACAACAGCCATTCTGGGGGTAAGAAATTCCAAGTCAGAGTAAATGTTCTAGACAAGTATAATAAAACCTCGTTCAAAAGGTTTGGCGTTCTGTTTAGTTGATTAGTTTTTCAGTTATAACTCGACAATCATCGATGATTTCTCATTTCAGACTTCAAAATTGTAGCTAAGGATTCAATAACTAGTATTTGTCAATATTTAGTTGAATTTTTATACAGGTGATTCAAAAAACCCCTGACGAAAAAATTAAGCAAGGTTAGCAAATGCCTCCTTAACGTGAAAAGGAGATTTATCTTGAAAATTAAACATTATCTGTTCAATTATTTACCAAATTGGTCTCTTTTTTTTTTCTTTGTTTCTCTAATTTTTAAGAAAGACTCATTTGCAGAAAATTTTATAGTCCAATTTATTTTAGTTTCCGTTAGTTAAATTTCTGAAAATTTAAACATCATAGTTTTCTGTATGCAGAACACTTCATGATAAACAGTTGCAATCTTATCATTTTCAACGTTTCTAACTTGTACTACCGCATGATTACCCATCAAGATTAAAGCAGTTACGATGGTTGCTTAAAAAAATTACAAAGTATCGTAATTTTTCGCAAATATCTTATTCACAGATGAAACTTCGTTAATGACACGAGAAATAGTTAACTTCCACAATAATCATTTATGTAGCGACGAAATCCTCACGTCATTTGAATAATAATTTTTTAAATGTTGTTTATATTGGCTACAAGCTCAGTAGTCTTTTTAGACCACAAAATATACTAAATGGGCAGTGTTACCTTAATTTTTTAATGAACCATTTGAACACATTGTTAAATGAAGACATTGTGCAGACTCCTTCTTTGGTTCTATCATGACAGTCTTCCGGCACATTATAATAATAATAATAATAATATTTATTTGAAAAGACACAATTACAGAATATTATAATACAAAACTTCGAATACTATTACTAGCAAAGAAAACAACCAATACTGTATCCTTCCAAAGGGGATTGAGTCAGCGTACCAGGAATAACTGTTTTTCATCAACCCCAAAATAACAAAATTAAGAATTAATTTATAATAATAATAACAATGACAATGATCTAAGAAGACTTACGAGACGAAAGAGAAGAGAAAAGAAAGAGAAAAATAACAAAAAGGAAGGAAAGCAACATAAGAGAAACATGTACAAGAAAAGAAGGAAAGAGAAAGAAAGAGAACAAAAAAGAACAGAAAAAAAGATAAGAGTCTATTGGCGCTGCTGCTGAAGCAAATGAGATCTGTAAGCTGATCTAAAGGATTGCTCACTCCGCTGCTTAATTTGCTCTGGGATGCTGTTGAGAACTTTGCAAACAGAATACGAAAAGGACCTTTTAAAAAGTTCAGTACGGAGAGCTGGTATCGTAAGCGTGAAACGATGACGAATGTTCAAATTATGAACATCACAGCGAAAGCAAATTTTGTTCCATAAATAAGGAGGGGTTTTATATAAAATGACTCGGTGAAAGAGACAAGCAGCATGTAGAGACCTCCGATTCGCCATATTAAGCCAGTTGACCCGACCTTGAGCACTCGAGACATGATCTCTCCTTCTCAAACCAAAAATGAAACGCAAGCAAGCGTTTTGAACACGTTGAATACGAGTGGAAGTAAAGTTATCTATACAAGGGCCGTATAAGACATCACCGAAATTAAAGAGAGACAAAACCAAAGATTCACATAACTGTATTTTTAAACGTAAATTAAGTAAGCAACGATTACTGTAAAGGAGTCGAAGGGTAGAGTAAGCACTACGAATAAGGTTTGAAACATGAGATCGAAATCTAAAAGAAGAATCTATAACAATACCTAGATTCCTAGCCTCTTCAGTAAAGTTAAGTGAAACATCACCAATCTTAATAGATAGAGACTTTCGCATAGAATCACGGAAGGATGGACTCCCAAACAGCATAACGGAGGATTTCTTAGCATTAATATTTAAACATAGCTGAGCCTCACGAGTGATTAACCTTTGCAAATCGTCGTTAATACATTCCTGAGCAACGCAAAGTTGATCTGGAGTAAAAGCAAAATACAGTTGCGTGTCGTCGGCGTACATATGCACAGAGCAGTGCCTCAGAACATCGGTTAGATTAAAAGTATAAATTAAATAAAGTAAAGGACCAAGAACCGATCCCTGAGGCACCCCAGATGTAACGGATGCTTCCACTGATTGCAGGCCATTGAGTGTGACAATCTGCTTGCGATTACATAAATAGTGCTTAAAGAAAGAACACACATTGCGAGAACATCCAATGTAATGAAGAATGGCAAGAAGTATCTCATGATGCACAGTGTAAAAAGCTTTTGAAAAGTCAAGTAAAACAAGAACAGAAACAGATTTGCGATCAATTTTCCGGATAATGTTATCGCAAACTTCCAAAAGTGCTGTGCTACAACTGAAACCGGATCTGAAACCAGATTGAGTGCATGGTAGAATCTTGAACGTATCTAAATGACTGCGTAGACGTAAACTGATGATTTTCTCCAGAACCTTGGAGAGAACCGAGAGAATGCTAATAGGTCTAAGGTCACTGTAACTTGCAGGGTTGCTGGTTTTAGGAAGAGGCATAACAAGGGCAGTCTTCCAAGCGGAAGGAAACACAGCATAATCCAAGCAAACATTGATAATGTGACACAAGTAGGGTAGAATAAAAGGGCAGCACATAGTTAACATTTTAATACCAATGCCATCAGACCCAATAGCAGCAGTTTTAAAAGACAGTAAAATTTCACCAATCTCCTCCTCAGTGGAAAGAGAAAAGACAAATTCATTGCTGACAGACGGGTGGGTATTGGAGAGAAAATGAGAAATGACATCAGGATCACCGGAAGAATCAACTTGTGAAGACAAAAAAGAAATATTAATTGCATCAACATCGGATAAAGCTACTGGTACTGACCGCTGTTTAGATTTAATGATTCCCATCCTATTAAAAGACTTCCACAGTTCACGACTATTATTAGAGTTCAAAACGGACTCTATATATGCCCTTTTCTCTCTCTGAATACAAGAATTTGTAAAATTACGTAACTCTTTATAGTACGAAAAGTCCGCCGGAAGTTTGGATTTTTTAAATTTTAGATAAGCCTCATCCCTACATTTCATCAGGAATTTAAGATTATCAGTCACCCAAGGACGGTAACCTCGCCTGGATGAAATAGTTTTAACAGGTGCATGTAAATCGAAGAGAAGTAACATGTAGTAGTTGAAGAGTGAAACCTTATCATTAATATCATTCAGATATAAGATATCAACCCACGGAGTAGCAGCCAAGTCTCGCTCAAAATCAGCAAGACAAAAATGATTAAAATCTCTGTAACGAATAGAACGAGGTGGTTGATATTGAGACTTAGAAAAATCAAATTTAACAAATATAAGGGAGTGGTCGGCAATATTGTGGACGGGAACCACACCCTTGTCATCAATGTGAGTATCGACAGGAACAATTATGTGGTCAATTAAGCTAGAAGACGTAGGAGTAATGCGAGTGGGAGAATCTATTATTTGAGTAAGCCCAAAAGATGCAAGGAGAGGCAAATAGTGAGTGTAATATATTCCGGAGTTGTTGTGCGCGTCAATATTGATCATTTTGCAAAACAAGTTAGAGATTATTTAAATATGACATACCCTTAAAGATGGATCGGTCCAATCTATTGGCCCGCACGTTCACCAGATTTAAATCCTCTCGTTTTCCACACTTGGGGTCATGTTAATGATTTGATTTACAAAACGCCTTTAATTTTAAAGAAACATTGATGTTCTATATCTCATCAGAAGGAATTTGGGAACCCAACGAATTGTAACTATAAAAAAAGTATTTATCTTATGAAATTATTAACAAAAATTAAGAAAACGCAAAGTTTAAAGAACATTAACATTTATTTGTTGATAAGCATTATTCTAGAACTGGTGGGAAGTTATCCATAAATTTAAAATATTCGTAACTTCATGACCATTAAAGTTAAAATTTCACATGTGATAAGTCTAGAACAACTTTTTTTCTTCGCCTTGTTCAGCAGGTTATGCGACTAATTGTTTGCTGACTATAGTCTACATGATGACCCAGATGTCTACATCTAGTCCGCAACAGGCCAGATTGCCTGTTACTTCATCTTTTACAACTGTACCCAAGTTGGATGTTCATTTTTACGCGAATCAAGAAAAAATCTTGGATGAATATTTTAAATACATCACCCAGGAACCCACCCAGATAGGATAAGTTTCCTATTTCCACAAAAGAAACTTGCGCTTTCAATTGAAATGGATGAAGAGATTCCTCTGGTTGTCATATTCGGAATATAAAAGTGGAGCATACTGCAGAGTTTGCGTGGTAATGAGACGTTCGCTTGATGAAGGTAAAGGCGGTGAAGTAATGTCTTCGCAGGCTTTTTCGGTCATTGAACAGATGTCTTCCGAAAGAAAGACAACCAGAGGAGGATCGAAAGAAACTAATCCCTATCGTAAAAGCAATAATTTTTTGCGACAAACAAGGCATCTCCTTGAGAGGTAAAACCGATTTGGGTCGCATACAAATTACACCAGAACCCGAACAACCATTGCTGAATGATGGTAATTTTAGAGTCCTGTTGTGGTTTGCGACTGAGCCTGGAGATAAAGATCTGGCTGAGCATTTGAATACTTCACAGAAAAATGCCCTGTACACGAGCCCTCAGATCCAAAACGAAATAATTGACATTTGTGATGAATTAATTCAACAAAAATAATTGAACAAGTAAAGAAAGCCAAACTATTTGCGATTCTAGCTGACGAAACCAGCGACATCGAACATATAAAACAAGTCTCGTATGTCTTCGATATGTTAATTTTAAAGATAATAAACACCAAAGGCTTAAGAGATGTTCCCTGAGTACATTCCAACGGTCGATGTTTCAGGACCCAGTCTCGCAAATCTTATTATTACAGGTCTGAAAAAGCATGGACTTGAATGTTCTCATTTTGGTCAAGGTTACGATGGGACTGCAGCTATGAGTGGGTATTTGCATGGTGCTTAAGCTTATGTTCGCCAAGAATGTAATCTTGCTCTTTATGTACACGGTAGTGCACACTCTCTCAACGTTGCTATTGCTGATTCATGTTCAATAGCAAATGTCCGAAATTGCATTGGGATTGTGCAGTTCCTACTTTCGACATTCTGCTCAATGCACTGCTTTCAACAGCTTGAAATTCAGAGAAATTTATTCAGCGATTGTGAATGCTCTCGAAGAATTCCAATTTAATCACAACAAGGAAACATCGCAACAAGCCGCCCAATTGCTAAGTACGCTTCGATCTTCGGATTTTCTAATGTGTTTAGTAATTCTTCTAAAAGTTATAAGCTATACACTGTCGCTATCAAAACAATGACAGACAATTGACATGGATCTCATCACGGTATTCAAACTTCTAGATGATGTTATTAATGTCTTACAACTCCTGAGAAACAACGGTGACGTCGAATATCTTCATCTCTATAAAGACGTAAAGGTTTTACTGGAAGAAAATAGTGGTATACATTTCTGCACTGGATGTATGCACGTATTACAAAATTAATTTGTTCATTCCATTTCTTGATCATACAATTCAACAATTGGTTGAAAGGTTTACCAGACATCGTAAAGTAGTTTCAGCATTATCTGCTGTGCTACCTTGAAATTTTACTGCCAGTTCTGAAATTGAAGAAGCAATTTCCATGTACTTGTCACTGCTTCCCAAAAGCAACGTATCAGTGGTTAAAGCAGAACTTGAAGTATGGAAAACAGTGATGACAAGTATCTCGCCTACCCCGAAATCTAGTTTGGAATGCCTAGATATGTACGATAAAAACCTTCATCCTAATATGTACACATTACTGCAAATCTTAGCTACCAATTCCTGTATCCACTGCTATTCTAAAAAGATCTTTCTCGAGCCTAATAAGACTATTTACGAAACACTACAAGTGAAAACAGACTTAATGGTTTGGCTCTCATGAAGATTCACTATGGAATAGAAATTCATGCAGATGAAGTAGTGGATGTATTTAAAAAAAAAAGCCGAAGATTTCTTCTTTAATGGTTTTAGATTTAGCGCAGAGGAACGAAATTTATTTAACC
This sequence comes from Onthophagus sagittarius, assembly GCA_036711965.1. Taxonomy (NCBI): domain Eukaryota; kingdom Metazoa; phylum Arthropoda; class Insecta; order Coleoptera; family Scarabaeidae; genus Onthophagus; species Onthophagus sagittarius. Next base: position 59,448,512 of record JASERS010000002.1, on the reverse strand, counting down.
ATTCCATTTAAAATTAAGAACTTTATAAATATGTCGTAACGTTTCTGATGAACTAAAGAATTCAAAATTTAAGATATTTGAAGGATTGGCAATTAGATTCCTCCCCAGATTATTCCGGTCACATCAATCAGCTTACGAAATTGGCAAAGACCAGGACATTTTCCTGAGGTATGTTCAGATATCATCTGTGGTTGGTCATATCTACCCAAGGATTCTCGTTCTGAGATTTTTTACAAAAGGGCAATTACACAGATGTATTTAATAGTCTGAATTCCCCCCTTAATCCATTGGATTGTTACAGGATTATATTTCAGGTTTCCTCCAATACTACATAACAATCAATTACTAGCGCAGTTGTTATAGTAACATTGCTTAAGGCTAAAACACTGACTTACCTCGCTTTTTATTGACTGCAAACATAGTAAAACACTTACCTCGCTTGTCGAATTTATCAATACAGACGGTAGCAAATTAATTAGCACTCAACTCCGCTTGTATGAAGGTGGTACTCCCTAAAGGTTCCCAGAGGTGAATCTGAGGATTATGGGTCTGTACTATTCAGCTCTTTATTAGTCATCAGTGTAGATCTTCAAGGTTTTTGTGCATCTACTGCTGAGGGATTGATATAGTTAAGGTACAGCTATGAGAATATGTATTTTGCTGGTTTGTAGTTAATCTTAAAATCGAGTGAGGGAACAGATCCCTATCCTTCATAATTCCTACTGATTTTAATCTTTTTATGGTAACCAACACCATTTCTTGAATATGTAGAGTTCGGTCATCAAATTTATTATATACACCCTTTTTATTTGTCGTTTTGACCGCGTTAACGAATTCCCAGAATTCCAAAACTTGTTAGTGTGTTATCAGAACTATGATTTTTTTTTGAAATTTTGAACAAAAAGATGCAAATTCACAAACATGAATTTACATAATTTAATTAACATTTATTTTTAATTAGATTGATTTGCAATGGATGATGATTCAATGCGATCCCACCAGACCAGAAAGAGAACGTTGCAAGGAAATATCAACCCCTATTTTAGTACAAAATATTGTTTATAAATTTCTGCTTGTTCTGATATCTTTCCGTGTTTTAGATTCCCTCCAACGTTACCAAACATGAATGCGAAGTTGTTTGTCCAAGAGGACCACCAGGATACAACGGAACGAATGTAAGTACTTGACTATTAAATTAAACATGCCTCATTTTTTTCATAAATTTACACTAAAATTTTGTGTCCTCGCTTTTTGAATGATTTTGCCTTATTCTATGGATTCTAATGCGTTAAATGCAAATCCTTACTGTCATATTCATTGCAACAAAAGATAATTAATATTTATTAATAGATGTGGTTTCCTTACCTTGTTATATAAATTACAATTTTAGGGTCTTCCTGGTTTATCAGGATTACCAGGACCAGTTGGGCCTAGAGGAGAACCGGGATATCCAGGACCTCCTGGTGTTTCTGGTGCAATGGGAGAGCAAGGATTTCCTGGAGAAAAAGGAGACAAGGTTGAAAATAATTTTGTGGTTTAAACCAATTAAATATAAATATTTTAGGGAGAACCAGGACCTCCGGGAGAGCCCGGAACTGGGATAGGAATTCCAGGGGAACCAGTAAGAAAACAAAATAAACCCAATTCAAATTTATTTCGTTTAACTTTACGACGTCTTAGGGATCACCAGGAATTCCAGGAATGAAAGGTTTACCAGGTATAGATGGAAGACCAGGAGATCCAGGTCCTCCCGGCGAACCAGGACCACCAGCAGAAATCCCAACAAACCTTATCATCGACCAATTACAACCATATCCCGGTGTAGGTGGCGCAAGAGGATTTCCAGGAATTCCGGGAAATGTAAAAATAATCACAAAAATAGCCCCATCAAAATTTATTAATTTTTCTTTGTAGCCCGGTGAAAGAGGACCAGCTGGAGAACGTGGCCAACAAGGCCCAGCGGGACCACCAGGAATGCCAGGAAAAGAAGGACCACCCGGTTTACCAGGTCCACAAGGTCAAAATGGACAACCCGGATTACCGGGACTTCCAGGTCCGGAAGTAAGTATTAAGATATTTTGAAAAATATCTTTATTAATCATTTTCCTATAAATTCAGTTTAACAAATCTATCGCGACGAAATCTAAAATCAAAAAACGATTCAACACATTTTGAGCTTAATACAGAAAAAAAAATATGTAGCTTAATGTGTTCGACACGAAACGACGCAAAATAAATCAAAATACATACAAACACGTTGTCATACAGATTATAATAATATACAAGGTTTACCACATAGAAATAATAATACCTAAATAAAAAATATTACGCTAATCATAAATTATAAAATGATATTAAATTTATAAAAAAAAACATTTTATAATTATTTAATTTAAAAAAGCCTCTTTACTACCAATTAATTAAATTCCTAATAAAATTGGGATTCATTTTTGGGTGAACGCCGACTTTATTAAATTTAGACGAGGAGTATTTCGTTTTAATCGCTTGTTGGGAAGAATCATTAAATTTCTCCAACATATCGGCCAGTTTCAGGATGGTTCCTTCAATATCCTCGTATTTATAACACGCGAAATGAGCTAAAACCGGCGTCCATCCTTGGCAAGCTTTATCCAATCGGTCCTCGATACATTTAGCAATACAACAAACGGCGGCCGCTATTAATGACGGTCTAATATGGCAAGTTTCGTAACTGAGTAACGCTAATTCTAATACATATTTTCCCAGCGAATGTTGTTCTTCGGATGCCTCGCAAATCAGATTGAATCGTCGCAGAAATTGAATCGAATATGTTCGCGTCAAATTGAAATCGAGCGTCTTTAAAATGTCTTGTTCCATTTTTATAATTTCGGCTTTTGAAAAGGCGTTATCGCACATGCAAACCAAGTCGGAACAATCCGGAGGATAAATATCTTCGTATTTCGCCGCAATAAATAAAGCCGAAATGCCGACTAATTGTAAAGTTTCTTTTCCTACATCTTTATGCTTTTCTAAGTACTCATCGATTATAGAAACGGTTAAGTAAAGCGTTTCTAACGCTAATTTAAAATCGCTGTGGACGTCAACTAACCAGTCAATTAAAACTTGTCTTATTTTCGGTTTTGTGCGATGACCCGTTAGAAATTCCTGTTTAACTAAATCTTTTCGTCGTAATTCTAATTCTCTTAAATTCGCGAAAATGTCTTTGATGTACACCGAAACCATTTGAGGATCGTCGGATGTATCAAAATTTGAAACGAAAATTGGAGCCTGAGATTGTTTCTCCAATTCATTCTTTCTAACTTCTTGCAATATATCAACAGTTTTCTGTGGATGAAGTACGGCTCGCTTAAAAGTTGGATTTTTTGGAACAACGGTCGTTGAAGTAACCGTTTTTGTTGTGGCAGTTGATGTTGTAGTAACTTTTTGTCGAACGCCAATTTGAGGTCTTTTTTCTACCAAAATTTTAGTGTTAACCGTAGATTTTGTTGTAACTTGAGTGGATTTTATTTGTTGAGATTCGTTGGGTTTCTTTATTGCTTGATTATTACCCAAAACCTGCCTATCATTACCAACATCATTCAAAGGACGACGAGGTTTAATCATAAATCGAGGTGGTTCAACGGCTGTTTTTGCACGGGGTAAAACAGTAATATTTTCTTGGCTTGCCGAAGTCTTTATAGGAACCTATTTTTTTTAATTTAAATAAATCCATTAATATTTAGTAATTTAATTTTAATGACTGTAACTTACTTTTATTGGTACTCTCCGTTCAGGTTCCTTAAAAGGTCCCTTAAGGCGTTGTCCTCTATCCGCCATCTAGAATTTTAAGGCAAAAAAGTTTATTTAAAATTATTTTTTAAAGCGTTAAGATTAAAATTACGATTGTTACGAAGAAAAAAATTAGTAATGTTGGCTCTTTTTAAATCGGTTAGAAAATATCTTAATGTTTACAACCTTAGAGAGTTAAAACAATCGATGTGGTGAAAATGCTTAGATATGTCACATGGATAAGAGCAGACGTATCGTTAAAACAAGCCCTAATCTCTGTTCTAAAACAGAACGAAGCCATTGGAGAAGAATAAAGTGTCACCTAATAAACTTAGCAAAATGTAACATTGAATAAGCAGTGCCGTTCTAACATATTTAACGCTCTTACTGCTTATTCCAGTATTAAGTAGTTTCCTGGAGTTTTCTGCCAATACTACTCGACAATACTCTTTCATTAGTAGTATCTAGAACTCCACCAACATCGGCGCCGGATACGTGGGTGCCGTGGGTGTGCAAACACCCGTACAAGATCCTTAATGGATGCAGAGCATCCATACAGACATTCACCGAATACGTGGGTATCCTGCGCAGGCACCCATGTAAAGTTGTTAATGGATTTATCAGGATTGAACGTTTCTTTTGGAGAATGAAACTTGATACAGCTTCCAAAACATTTGCAATGCTACCAGAAGACTTGACACTATTTCTAAAAGTCTTGAAATGCTTTCAAAGGATTTGAAACTGTTTCTAGATGACTTGAATTGCTTCAAAAGCCTCAATACTGCATCTGGAAGACTTGATATTACTCCTAAAAGACCTGAAATGCTTCCAGAAGACCAGAAATGCTTCCAGAAGACTTGCAATACTAGAAGGTTTGATAATGCCTTTGGAAGTCATGAAATACTTATAGAAAACTTGATACTGCTTTCAGAAGACTTGATATTGCTTCAAGAAGACTTGATATTGCCTCTGGAACATTTGAAATGCTTCTAGAAAACATGATACTGCTTCTAGAAGACTTGATACTTATTCTAGAAGACTCAATACTGCTTTTAGAAGACTTGATATTGCTTCTAAAAGACGTGAAATATTTCCAGAAGACTTGATACTGCTTTCAGAAAACTTAATACTGCTTCTAGAAGATTTGATATTGCTTCTAGAAGACTTGATACCGCTTTTAGAAGCCTCAATACTGCTTTTAGAAGACTTGATATTGCTTCTAAAAGACTTGAAATGTTTCTAGAAAACTTGATACTACTTTTAGATGACTTAATATTGCTTCAAGAAGACTTGATATCGCTTCTAGAAGACTTGATACTGCTTCTACTTCTAGAAGCAGTAGTAGCTTGAGTAGCTACTGAGTAGAAGCAGTCTTCACTCAATACTGCTTTTAGAAGACTTGATATTGTTTCTAAAAGACTTGAAATTTTACCAGAAGACTTTATATTGCTTTCAGAAGAGTTGATATTGCTTCAAGAAGACTTGATATTGCTTCTAGAAAACTTGATACTGCTTCTAAAAGACTTGATATTGCTTCAGGAAAACTTGAAGCGCTTGCAGGTGATTTGCAATGCTTCCAGAAGACTTGGAATGCTTCCAGAAGGCTTAATATTTCTTATGGAGGACTTGCAATGCCTCCCGAAAATTTAATATTGCCTCTGGAAGACTTGAAACTATTTTTAAAAGACTTGAACAGCTTCAAAAGACTCAATACTTCAGAAGACTTGATATTGCTTCTGGAAGATTTGAAATGCTTCTAGAAAACTTGATATTGCTTCAAGAAGACTTGAAGCGCTTCCAGGTGATTTGCAATGCTTCCAGAAGACTTGGAATGCTTCCAGAAGGCTTGATATTGCTTATGGAGGACTTGCAATGCCTCCAGAAAATTTAATATTGTCTCTGGAAGGCTTGAAACTATTTCTAAAAGACTTGAACTGCTTCAGAAGACTCAATACTTCAGAGGATTTGATATTGCTTCCGGAAGATTTGAAATGCTTCTAGAAAACTTGATACTGCTTCTAGAAGACTTGATATTGCTTCTAGAAGACTTGATACTGCTTCTGAAAGACTTTATATTGCTTCAAGAAGACTTGAAGCACTTCCAGGTGATGTGCAATGCTTCCAGAAGACTTGGAATGCTTCCAGAAGGCTTGATATTGCTTATGGAGGACTTGCAATGCCTCCAGAAAATTTAATATTGCCTCTGGAAGACTTGAAACTATTTTTAAAAGACTTGAACTGCTTGAAAAGATTCAATACTTCAGAAGACATGATATTGGTTCTGGAAGATTTGAAATGCTTCTAGAAAACTTGATACTGTTTCTAGAAGACTTGATGTTGCTTCTAGAAGACTTGATACTGCTTCTAAAAGACTTGATATTGCTTCAAGAAGACTTGAAGCGCTTCCAGGTGATGTGCAATGCTTCCAGAAGACTTGGAATGCTTCCAGAAGGCTTGATATTGCTTACGGAGGACTTGCAATGCCTCCAGAAAAGTTAATATTGTCTCTGGAAGATTTGAAACTATTTCTAAGACTTGAACTGCTTCAGAAGTCTTGATACTGCTTCTAGAAGACATGATACCGCTTCTAGAAGACTCAATACTGCTTTTAGAAGACTTGATATTGCTTCTAAAAGCCTTGAAAAGTTACCAAAAAACTTGATACTGCTTTCAGAAAACTTGATATTGCTTCAGGAAGATTTGAAATGCTTCTAGAAAACTTGATACTGGTTCTAGAAGGGTTGATATTGCTTCTAGAAGACTTGATACTGCTACTAAAAGACTTGATATTGCTTCAAGAAGACTTGAAGCGTTTCCAGGTAATTTGCAATGCTTCCAGAAGGCCTGATATTGCTTATGGAGGATTTGCAAAGCCTCCAGTAAATTTAATATTGTCTCTGGAAGGCGTGATACTATTTCTAAAAGACTTGAACTGCTTCAGAAGACTTAATACTTCAGAGAATTTGATATTGCTTCTGGAGGATTTGAAATGCTTCTAGAAAACTTGATACTGCTTCTAGAAGACTTGATATTGCTTCTAGAAGACTTGATACTGCTTCTAAAAGACTTGATATTGCTTCAAGAAGACTTGAAGCGCTTCCAGGTGATGTGTAATGCTTCCAGAAGACTTGGAATGCTTCCAGAAGGCTTGATATTGCTTATGGCGGACTTGCAATGCCTCCAGAAAAGTTAATATTGTCTCTGGAAGATTTGAAACTATTTCTAAGACTTGAACTGCTTCAGAAGTCTTGATACTGCTTCTAGAAGACATGATACCGCTTCTAGAAGACTCAATACTGCTTTTAGAAGACTTGATATTGCTTCTAAAAGCCTTGAAAAGTTACCAAAAAACTTGATACTGCTTTCAGAAAACTTGATATTGCTTCAGGAAGATTTGAAATGCTTCTAGAAAACTTGATACTGGTTCTAGAAGGGTTGATATTGCTTCTAGAAGACTTGATACTGCTACTAAAAGACTTGATATTGCTTCAAGAAGACTTGAAGCGTTTCCAGGTAATTTGCAATGCTTCCAGAAGGCTTGATATTGCTTATGGAGGACTTGCAAAGCCTCCAGAAAATTTAATATTGTCTCTGGAAGGCTTGAAACTATTTCTAAAAGACTTGAACTGCTTCAGAAGACTTAATACTTCAGAGAATTTGATATTGCTTCTGGAGGATTTGAAATGCTTCTAGAAAACTTGATACTGCTTCTAGAAGACTTGATATTGCTTCAAGAAGACTTGAAGCGCTTCCAGGTGATGTGTAATGCTTCCAGAAGGCTTGATATTGCTTATGGAGGACTTGCAATGCCTCCAGAAAAGTTAATATTGTCTCTGGAAGATTTGAAACTATTTCTAAGACTTGAACTGCTTCAGAAGACTTGATACTGCTTCTAGAAGACATGTTACCGCTTCTAGAAGACTCAATACTGCTTTTAGAAGACTTGATATTGCTTCTAAAAGCCTTGAAAAGTTACCAGAAAACTTGATACTGCTTTCAGAAGATTTGATATTGCTTCAGGAAGATTTGAAATGCTTCTAGAAAACTTGATACTGGTTCTAGAAGGGTTGATATTGCTTCTAGAAGACTTGATACTGCTACTAAAAGACTTGATATTGCTTCAAGAAGACTTGAAGCGTTTCCAGGTAATTTGCAATGCTTCCAGAAGGCTTGATATTGCTTATGGAGGACTTGCAAAGCCTCCAGAAAATTTAATATTGTCTCTGGAAGGCTTGAAACTATTTCTAAAAGACTTGAACTGCTTCAGAAGACTTAATACTTCAGAGAATTTGATATTGCTTCTGGAGGATTTGAAATGCTTCTAGAAAACTTGATACTGCTTCTAGAAGACTTGATATTGCTTCTAGAAGACTTGATACTGCTTCTAAAAGACTTGATATTGCTTCAAGAAGACTTGAAGCGCTTCCAGGTGATGTGTAATGCTTCCAGAAGGCTTGATATTGCTTATGGAGGACTTGCAATGCCTCCAGAAAAGTTAATATTGTCTCTGGAAGATTTGAAACTATTTCTAAGACTTGAACTGCTTCAGAAGACTTGATACTGCTTCTAGAAGACATGTTACCGCTTCTAGAAGACTCAATACTGCTTTTAGAAGACTTGATATTGCTTCTAAAAGCCTTGAAAAGTTACCAGAAAACTTGATACTGCTTTCAGAAGACTTGATATTGCTTCAGGAAGATTTGAAATGCTTCTAGAAAACTTGATACTGGTTCTAGAAGGGTTGATATTGCTTCTAGAAGACTTGATACTGCTACTAAAAGACTTGATATTGCTTCAAGAAGACTTGAAGCGTTTCCAGGTAATTTGCAATGCTTCCAGAAGGCTTGATAGTGCTTATGGAGGACTTGCAAAGCCTCCAGAAAATTTAATATTATCTCTGGAAGACTTGAAACTATTTCTGAAAGGCTTGAACTGCTTCAGAAGACTCAATACTGCTTTTAGAAGATTTGAAATGCTTCCAGAAGACCTGATATTACCACTGGAAGATATGCAATGCTGCCAGAAGACTTGAAATGCTTCTAGTATTTATGGATAAAAACACCTATATTGAAAAATCTTTGGATTTCTTAAAAAATAATAATTACACCAAGCTTACAAAAAATCCAATAGAAGCTATTTTCAGGAAAATGAGAAATATCATAAATAAATGTAAGAACACAGTTATAGAACATACTCGCTTCCTAAAAACTCCACCAGCACATACTTTAATATCAGCTTCTACATAAATATGAAGCCTAATATTCCTAAATTGTACTCCCTCTCTAAGCTACATGAGCCACAAAAGAAAACTTGATACTGCTTCTAGAAGACTTGATATTGCTTCAAGAACACTTGAAGCGTTTCCAGGTAATTTGCAATGCTTCCAGAGGACTTGATATTGCCTCTGGAAGACTTGAAATGCTTCTAAAAGACTTGATGCTGCTTCTAGAACACTTAATAGTGCTTCCAGAAGATTTATAATGCTTCCATATGAATTGATACTGTTTCCAGAAGATTTGATATTACTTCAATATTACCTCAGGATGGCTTTAAATGCTTCTAGAAGACTTGAAATCCTTGCAAAAGACCACCTATACAAAATAGTTGATGCTTCTGTATGGGTTGAAGTTAACATTTTGAACTATTTTTTTAATTTTCATGTAATATTGAACTTTTTCTTCCCAATTTAGTTCCAACATATTTTGAATATTTTGATACCTTTTCAGATTCAATTAAGATTTTGGTGAGACCTATCGTTCATGGTTTGTCTTTGCCCAATTTAGTTTTTTTCAGCACCCAGCACCCTTACGTATTTTCAATAACCAGCGCCTATACCCATCAAACAGTCTCCAAGAAGTATTTAATTTTCTCCAAGCAGTTATTTATATTTTATAAGCTATATCTATTTTTTTTGTGAGAAGTGCAAAATTGGAGCCTACGATATTATAGGCCGTACTGTGATGGTGAGGGTTTGGGGTACAGATTACGATGACAAAGACAGGCTAAACCAGTCTTAAAGCGTTTTAAGAGGACATTCAATGTTATACGTACATCTGGATAAGAAAAAAGAAAAACAAAGTTTATGAGGAAATATTAACAAAAAATTCAATTTTCTTTATAAATAGAGGAATATCTGAAGAAAACCAACATTAGATATGGCGCAGAAAACCTATGGAGAAAAACCCTGAAAACAACTAACGTTTGGAATGGTGAGGAAGCTCCGACCACCTCACAGCTCAACAGTTAAAAAGCGACTGATCAGTACCCTGAGATTCAGAATCGTACTCTGAGATTCTAGTATCCCCCATCATTACAGTGTGGCCTGTAATATCGTAGGCTCCGACAAATACAAGAATTAAAATTGATAATAATCCATTGCTAGTACTGGTTTACCTACGATTTGTTTTGAAGCCTAGACTTAATGAAACAGTTGTGAATAACTCAAATCGAAAACTCAAAAGTTTCAAATAACTTTAAAATGAAATAGGGTTTTAGAATCAGTTGGAAAATTCGTTATAAAATTAATAATAAAAAAATTATAAGGAAATAAATAAGTAGTCTTAGATGATTGAAAATATTTAAAAATTTCTTAACTTTGAATTCCAATTAATTCATATTTAGTATTTGTGGCTAAAATTATGCCCCAACTTACTAAACACCTTTATACAGTATGTCCCCGGATCGAGTTACAAAGAGGAAAAAAATGTTTATTACTGAATAATAATATAAAAATAATTTTTCTTATGCTTTTTTCACCAATTATTAAATTAGGGTCTTTACAATATACGAAAATGAACATATTAATATAAAAATAAAATAGTAAAATCTTACGTAATTACTAACAAATTAGAAAAATTAATTAAAATTTTTCAAAATTTACGTCAAAAGTTATTGTGTGACGTTAGGTTTTTTTGTTTTTGTTTTTATATTTGTGTTTTAGGTACGGATCTCGCAGGCAACTATAGATTGGTTTTTGGGTCGGGATAATTTGTTCATTAAGGCTTATAATATTACTGTTAATTTCAATAAACTTGTTGATTTCGTACATTTCCATTATTTCCATAAGGTTGCTTTTATTAAGTTGGTGTAGTAATTTAATATTTTTATTTTCGTCAAATTCGTGGTTGTTGAAAATTAGATGTTTTCCGAATGCCGATTTTGAACTCTTTTTATGTTCTTTAAGCCTTGTTTGGATACCTCTTCCCGTTTCACCTATGTATGTGGCTGAACAGGTCCCACATTGCAATTGGTATATGCCACTTTTAGCGAGAGTTGTAGTCTTGTTTTTGTTATTAACTAATAATGCCTTCAGATTGTTTTTCTTTTTAAATGTCATTGTTATGTTGAACTTATGGAACATTTTCTTGATTTTATGGGATATTTCTCCTGGGTAAGTTATGGATCTGTACGTTGTTGGTTTATCAGGTTTTCGGTCGGATAGGGAAGTTGTTTCTTGAAGATTATATTTGTTTTGTATTTTCGAAAATATTCGTTGGATAAATGTCGGTGGGAAAGCTCTGTGTATATAAGCCCGGTATGCTGCCATTTTATGAGTTTCATCATGATGAGAATCGAATGGGATGGTAGTACTAGTTTGTGTAGGTTTTCTGTAGATGTTATATTTAATTTTGTTGTTTGAATGTCGTAGTGTATAGTCTAAGAAATTTAATTTTTGATTGTTTTCAGTCTCGATAGTGAAGTTAATATTGGGGTGTAAACTGTTAATATATTTATGAAGATTATTAATATGTTGGTCGTCTTTAATCAGTACTAAAATGTCGTCCACGTATCTTGTCCATAGGATAATATAAAGAAACTGAAAAAACTAAACAAGTTGAGAACAGAGAAAGAAAGAGAAAAGAATAAACATCAAACAAACAAACTAGGAGAAATTCATAAATTTTTTCCCAAAGTAACAAATACTTCAAACGTGATTTTCACAGAACAAGAAAGAAGATTCATGGAAAAAGGTCTGAAATATGCTCCAAAAAGAGAAATTAACTTCCCAATACTGGCAATAGAACTTCAGGCAGCTATCAAAGGACACGAAAAGGAAAACATTATGAATAAGGAGATTCAACAAATCCTAACTAAAGAAGAAAAGAGACAAACAAACAAACAAACAATAAGAAATGGAGAAGAGGAAAAGGAACAAAAAATTATTAAAAACATCAAGCGGAAAATTAAGGAAAACGAATTAATAGTTACTCCTGCAAAGATCTCTACATAAATAAGACTGAAAAGAAATAACTATAAAAAGACTGAAAGCTTGAGACTGAAAGCAAGAGGTACCTTGACCAGCCTGTTGCCCCCTAAATTGTATGCACTACCTAAAGTTCACAAAAATGGATTACCAATAAGACCCATTATAACCTCCATTGAATCCAGCACATACAAACTCGCAAAACTTTTACAAAAATTTATAATAAATGACATCAATTTTAAACCAAAATATACCATAATTAATCGTTTCCAACTTCCTGATTTAATTGACAAAATACAGCTACCAGAAGGTTTCAAAATGATCTCATTTGATGTCAATAACCTATATACAAACATACCCATAACCGACACGATAACGATATTAGAAGAAATATTAAAGACTAACCTCAAAAACAAAGACAAAACTCGCTCCATCTTAACGCTATTAAAACTATGCTTAGAACAAAATTTTTGTATCTTTAACGATAAATACTATCAATATCTAGATGGATTACCAATGGGATCACCATTGAGTAGTGTGATGGCAGATATTTTCATGGACAACCTAGAGAAAAATCAAATTATGTGTGTCAAAAACCCTTATAGAGACGATATTATCCTATGGACAAGATATGTGGACGACATTTTAGTACTGATTAAAGACGACCAACATATTAATAATCTTCATAAATATATTAACAGTTTACACCCCAATATTAACTTCACTATCGAGACTGAAAACAATCAAAAATTAAATTTCTTAGACTATACACTACGACATTCAAACAACAAAATTAAATATAACATCTACAGAAAACCTACACAAACTAGTACTACCATCCCATTCGATTCTCATCATGATGAAACTCATAAAATGGCAGCATACCGGGCTTATATACACAGAGCTTTCCATTCAAAATTGGAACAACAAGACCTAGAAAAAGAGATCGAAATTATCCACCAAATTGCAAGCGAAAACAGTTTCCCACCGACATTTATCCAACGAATATTTTCGAAAATACAAAACAAATATAATCTTCAAGAAACAACTTCCCTATCCGACCGAAAACCTGATAAACCAACAACGTACAGATCCATAACTTACCCAGGAGAAATATCCCATAAAATCAAGAAAATGTTCCATAAGTTCAACATAACAATGACATTTAAAAACAAAAACAATCTGAAGGCATTATTAGTTAATAACAAAAACAAGACTACAACTCTCGCTAAAAGTGGCATATACCAATTGCAATGTGGGACCTGTTCAGCCACATACATAGGTGAAACGGGAAGAAGTATCCAAACAAGGCTTAAAGAACATAAAAAGAGTTCAAAATCGGCATTCGGAAAACATCTAATTTTCAACAACCACGAATTTGACGAAAATAAAAATATTAAATTACTACACCAACTTAATAAAAGCAACCTTATGGAAATAATGGAAATGTACGAAATCAACAAGTTTATTGAAATTAACAGTAATATTATAAGCCTTAATGAACAAATTATCCCGACCCAAAAACCAATCTATAGTTGCCTGCGAGATCCGTACCTAAAACACAAATATAAAAACAAAAACAAAAAAAAATTACGTCACACAATAACTTTTGACGTAAATTTTGAAAAATTTTAATTAATTTTTCTAATTTGTTAGTAATTACGTAAGATTTTACTATTTTATTTTTATATTAATATGTTCATTTTCGTATATTGTAAACTTGTAGGTATCTACTGAAGAAGAGCAAGGCTTGAAACTAGTTTAGAAAAATAAATTTTTAATTATCACCAGAAGTAAATTTTTATATAGACCCTAACTGAATAATAAGTCCAATCTTTACACAAAATTGGGAATAATTAATTAACTTGTCCACTTAGAACATAACAGTTGTGCGATTTGGTGATTTTAATATGCCAGATGCATTATTTATACTGAAATAAGTTTAAAAAATCAATAATAAATTTTTTTCCTCTTTGTAACTCGATCCAGGCACATTTGTATTAAATAACAGAGCAAAAAAAGTGTAACTTAGATAGAAAAAATAGGATGTTGCAAGCTTTAGAACCAAAATTTTAAAATGAACATTTACTAGAACCTAAAGTTGTTACAAAGCATATTTATAGTCAAGGAATGGATTGAAGACAACCAGTCTTCTATATTTTTAGAAGCAAAAAATTATAAGTGGACTTAAGTTATCGTTTTGAAGACAAAATGTTTAGATGTCTTATCGAAAAAAACATAAAAGTACTAAAGTACAGTTTTGAGAGGATCAACATCTATCTTTTAACCATAAAGATACAATTCCGTAACAAACTGTAAACTGTAGGAAGCGATTTCCAACACAGTGGCACATCATATCTACCATTACACATATCCCGAAGAGTCTCCTGGAGTTTACAGTTACTATTTATTGTCTGCTTGTCTCAGAATTGTATTTTAATCATTCTGGTTCATATAAATAGCTTATTAATTAATTACAGCTTGTATATTTTCCAATCAATTATATTAAAGAGCCAACATCCGTTAAAAACAGTATCTTGCACAAAATTTACCTAAAATAAACGAAAACTAGTTAATAAAGAATTTATTATTAATTAAAAATAAAACATAAATGAAATTGAGACATTTATAGAGTAACCACGCCGTTTTATCACATCCTTATTTAAAAAAAACACCGAAAATCCACTTTTTTATGAACCAAATTCAAATTGTGACCGTTACAAAACCGAACGTCAACGGAAATTTTAAACGGGCCCGCAACAATTTTAAGATAAACTTGCTTATTTAAATAGTAATGAATGGCTTACCTTAAAATCTCGGCAATTCTTGTATAACACAGAGTAAAATATTTAAAAAAATAAAACGGTTTGGTCGTTAAAATGTAAAATTCCGACTTCTTCGTTAGACAACTGTCAACCGATTTCTGCCGGTTAAAAGACGTTATCAAGATCAAGTAATGCTGTGAGAGTGAGACAGACGATGATATGCTCTGTTTTGATTGGTTGAAATCGGATTACCCAGAGTGCATTTTGATTGCGGTAAATTCAAATCTTTTAAATTTATAAATTTATTCACTTCTAATTTTAATAATAATGAATAAATAATAATAATTATTATAAATACAATTTGAATGGATAATTATTGTTCCCACTTCGACATGTTACGTCTGAGCATAGGTATCATCAAAAAATGAAGTGATGAAGTTGAATATTCCAAATAAGATTCATTTGAAAGCGATTTCAACTTAAGCATCTAAAAGTTAAGATACAAAAATTAAACGTATCTTGGTGTTAAAGTTTTAATTATTTTAAAGAAATATACTTTTATTGTTTATAAAAAAATTATATCAAACTTCTTAATCGCTATAAATTTCATCATTTATACGGGACTAGTTTTGAGTTATTAAACTCATCTTATAATACAAATTATATATATTATTATACATCATATAATACAGGAAAACATATAAGAACCCTATCAAATAATATTACAATATAAATAAATAAAACTTACTGTAAAATTTTTATAAAAACAGAAAAACATTTTATGAAGTCGTAAAAACATCACTTGATCTAAAGAAATCTCTCTTATCTCTTTAATCTCAAGAAAAACATGAAAAACAACGATTTACAACAATGACAACAGCAATCCCAATGTTATTCATCATGTTACTCCTCGAGGACCGGAGGAGATTTGATATTACTTCTAGAAGACTCAATACTGCTTTTAGAAGACTTGATATTGCTTCTAGAAGCCTTGAAAAGTTACCAGAAAACTTGATACTGCTTTCAGAAGACTTGATATTGCTTCAGGAAGATTTGAAATGCTTCTAGAAAACTTGATACTGGTTCTAGAAGGGTTGATATTGCTTCTAGAAGACTTGATACTGCTACTGCTACTACATACTGATACTGCTACTGAAGCGTTTCCAGGTAATTTGCAATGCTTCCAGAAGGCTTGATATTGCTTATGGAGGACTTGCAAAGCTTCCAGAAAATTTAATATTATCTCTGGAAGACTTGAAACTATTTCTGAAAGGCTTGAACTGCTTCAGAAGACTCAATACTGCTTTTAGAAGACTTGATATTGCTTCTAAAAGCCTTGAAAAGTTACCAGAAAACTTGATACTGCTTTCAGAAGACTTGATATTGCTTCAGGAAGATTTGAAATGCTTCTAGAAAACTTGATACTGGTTCTAGAAGGGTTGATATTGCTTCTAGAAGAATTGATACTGCTACTGCTACTGCTACTGCTACTACATACTGATACTGCTACTGAAGTGTTTCCAGGTAATTTGCAATGCTTCCAGAAGGCTTGATATTGCTTATGGAGGACTTGCAGAGCCTCCAGAAAATTTAATATTATCTCTGGAAGACTTGAAACTATTTCTGAAAGGCTTGAACTGCTTCAGAAGACTCAATACTGCTTTTAGAAGATTTGAAATGCTTCTAGTATTTATGGATAAAAACACCTATATAGAAAAATCATTGGATTTCTTAAAAAATAATAATTACACCAAGCTTACAAAAAATCCAATAGAAGCTATTTTCAGGAAAATGAGAAATATCATAAATAAATGTAAGAACACAGTTATAGAACATACTCGCTTCCTAAAAACTCCACCAGCACATACTTTAATATCAGCTTCTACATAAATATGTAGCCTAATATTCCTAAATTGTACTCCCTCTCTAAGCTACATGAGCCACAAAAGAAAACTTGATACTGCTTCTAGAAGACTTGAAATGCTTCAAGAAGATATTGCGACAAGAACACTTGAAGCGTTTCCAGGTAATTTGCAATGCTTCCAGAGGACTTGATATTGCCTCTGGAAGACTTAAAATGCTTCTAAAAGACTTGATGCTGCTTCTAGAACACTTAATAGTGCTTCCAGAAGATTTATAATGCTTCCATATGAATTGATACTGTTTCCAGAAGATTTGATATTACTTCAATATTACCTCAGGATGGCTTTAAATGCTTCTAAAAGACTTGAAATCCTTGCAAAAGACCACCTATACAAAATTGTTGATGCTTCTGTATGGGTTGAAGTTAACATTTTGAACTATTTTTTTAATTTTCATGTAATATTGAACTTTTTCTTCCCAATTTAGTTCCAACATATTTTGAATATTTTGATACCTTTTCAGATTCAATTAAGATTTTGTTGAGACCTATCATTCATGGTTTGTCTTTGCCCAATTTAGTTTTTTTCAGCACCCAGCACCCTTATGTATTTTCAATAACAAGCGCCTATACCATTTTAAAAAACATTTTATGAAGTCGTAAAAACATCACTTGATCTAAAGAAATCTCTCTTATCTCTTTAATCTCAAGAAAAACATGAAAAACAACGATTTACAACAATGACAACAGCAATCCCAATGTTATTCATCATGTTACTCCTCGAGGACCGGTAATTACGTTATTATTATTTTTTGCTTAACATGTGCATTTTTGAACATTTAATCACTGTGAATGGAAGTATAGTTACTAGATATCAACAAGTACCTATGTTTACAACCGCGTTGGTCTAATTCAAAATTAAATAAGTATTTGAAAATTTTGAAACTGTAACAAAATATAAATAAAAGGAAACAGAAGATTAACAGAGTTTATTACAAATATATACATAGTAAAAATGTTATGTTTTGTGGTTTGCATTGAAACATGATAAACACATTCCTGGTTGTCCAGGGCAATTATTACAATAACTTGTTACTTTCGTTACCAAATTACTTGCTTCTCTGCTAGAATGCGTTTCCCTCAGATTGTTGTAGCAACCTTGGCACTGTCTCCTTCTTTTTTTCCCTGGTCCTGATGGCTTTACAAATTTGTGTGAAACTCTTTTCGGTGTTTTCTCCCGGGTTTCGTGAGGAGTAAAAACTAACTCTTGGGCTAGTCTTCTTCTAAACTCGGTAATAGACTGTTTTGAAGAACAAATTTTATTATGTATAATCCATGAATTTACAACAAACGTTCCAAATATAATTTCGAACGCCAACTTTCTGTACCATTTCAAACTTCGGCGTAACACTGAGTGGTATGACGACATTTGGTCACTCAAATCGACCCCCTTTTTGGCTTTGTTGTATTGAGTAATGGCTTTTGGTTTTATGATATCTTCACCTAGCCTGGTCCGTTTACCAGTTGGTATACAGGTTGCGGTATGTGTTGGATCTGTGGTCAGCATAAGAACAGGTCGCTTATCCATCCATTTAATAATTCGTAGGGGACCGTTCTGTATACCATAGATGTCTCCTCTTTTCATTTTGTTAGGTAACCTTTTGGGTATACCTTTTCTGTTTGACCTTAGTGTCCCACAGTAAATTACATTATGATTGAATAGCGACTTTGCTAAATTCAAGCTGGAGTAGAAATTGTCAGCATATAGATAATATCCACGTTTATCTTCAATACATTCTAAAATACATTCTAAAAGGTCGTACACTATTTGTTCAGAATGGTTTACTTCTGGTGATGTTAGGTTTGTGCCGGTATAGAGAATTATATTATTCGTATATCCACCCTCGGTACATAATTTGTACAATTTGATTCCGTAAGGATGTGTTCTATTCGGAATGTATTGTCGAAAATTCAGCCTGCCTTGAGAAGGAATCATGCTTTCATCAATAACTATCACCCTGCCTGGTGTTAAAACTTGCTTGAAATTTTTATTTGCTTTTTCTAATAGACTTCGTATTTTATGTAGCCGATCATTTTTATCAGTATTGTCGTTATCGCAAAAATGCATGCATCGCAATAACAAGAGAAATCGATCCCGGGACATCGTGTTAGAAATAAACTCGTTACGGAATATAGAATCCTTTGACCAATAGAGATTCAAAGCAGGAAGAACGTTCAACCCCATAACTAAGATAATTGAAAAAAATCGTTTTATTTCTGCTTCATCGCAATCAACGCACAGATTCAGTCGAGATTTTGAGGAGTTCTGATTTATCAACAATTGATGTGCATATCTGTTTGTTTCTTCAACAATAGTTTCTAATATATCGTCTGATAAAAATAACTGGTACACGTCTATAGGATTTTTTATCGTAGTAATATCAAAATTTAATGTAGACGATTCTTGCCTTTGGTACACGTAACCGTTATCTTCAGTTATATCTTGCCATTCCTCTTCATTTTGCATAAAATTTCTTACCGGTATTTCATTTAAAACGACATTATTATTTTCCGTGTAATCATCTTCGTCGTTGGAGCGGTTTTCATCAGTTTCAGAGTCTGAAGACGAAGGAACATAGTTTTTGTCAAAAAACTCGAAGTCATCGGTGTCATCAGAATCAAATATATCAATATCAGAGTCATATTCGTTATCACTAATAGCATCACTTGATGGTTTATTAGTTGTAATGTTTTTCGACGAACTAGGTTCTTCACACTGACTAGGATAATCAACGGCATCAATATTTTTTTCCTGTCCAGTTTGTTCTACTTCGCACTGGGCTAAAACCAAAATTTTCTTTGAACGTGACGACATTTTGTTACACGTGGAACAAGAGTCACTATAGAACACGTTATAACACGTCTTTACTGTTTACTAATATTGCATATCCAGACGTCGCCACCCGTTTTACAATGAAAACAGCACCGGTCCCGGACGAGTGGTACCGCACACAAGTAATATAGTATTAGATCAGTGCGTTACCGGTCCTCTGCGACCGGTAAACTTTTTCATAGTCTACAAGTTTCTAGATGTAGCAATAAACCAAAACGTACATGTAACATTCTAAGGAAAGCTATATTAACGAAAATACAACTTCCGCACATTGCGAAAAATTTCGAATATATACAACAGCAAGCTAACGGAGCAAGCCACCGGTCCCCGGGGATCGATAACGCAGTCAACCTGTTAAAGCAGACAAAGGTGCAGGTTTAGTATTGATGGTAAAAAACACCTGTATAGAAATTTATAGTCATGAAAATCAAAGATATCATTAATAAATAAAAGAACACAGTTATAGAACATACTCCCTTCGTAAAAAACTCCACCAGCACATACTTTAGCAGCTTCTTCATACATATGAACTCTAATATTTCTAAATTGTATTCCCTCTCTAAGCTATATAAACGTAACATTATGATTCGCCCAATTACGACCTTTAATAACTACCCTACCACAAAGCTTGCAAATTTTATGTTAAGAATTTTTCAAACGATCAACTGTAAGCCTAAATTTTCCATGAACAATACCAAACAATTTATCAATAAGACACAGAACGTAAATCTACAAGACAGAATTCTCGTTTCGCGTGATATAGTTAATCTATACTCTAATGTTCCCATAAATCACACTTGAGCTTGTGAAGAAACTTTTTAAAGAACATTTTGCTTGAACATCTTGTGACCCAGAATTATTGCTCTTTTTATAATGAAATATGCAGTTTAACCGATGGCCTACCTATGGGAATACCACTGTCAGGTATTCTTTCGGATGTTCTCCTGGAGTAATCAAGGACAATTTTATTATCAACAACAAAAACCCTTTCAATAAATCCATAATAAAATGGTTAAGATATGTTGATGACATTTTCATAATATGGGTGGGAGACACTAATTCTCTTCAATTTTTTCACGATT
Organism: Onthophagus sagittarius; assembly: GCA_036711965.1. Classification (NCBI taxonomy): domain Eukaryota; kingdom Metazoa; phylum Arthropoda; class Insecta; order Coleoptera; family Scarabaeidae; genus Onthophagus; species Onthophagus sagittarius. The sequence goes on along the minus strand of JASERS010000002.1, from coordinate 59,427,940 downwards.
TTGTTAATGAAATACATAACAAAATAAAATTCACCATTGATTGAAGTGGGGAATGGAAACCAATGAAATGGAAACTTTCAAAAAACAGTGTATTGAGTAAAATGATCGCTATTTGGACGCTGTAATTTTCAAAATTTAACAACTTCAAATGGCCTAGCATATTCCAGAATTGCTGGGGATCTAGTTTTCTGTCTTTATGTGGTAATGTTAATGTACAGTTTTATCGTTGTGGCTGTTGAACAAGTTATAGTTGAGTTGAACTTCTCGACGGTTTCTGATATGCTGATTTATTATAACCCGGATCAGAGAAAGTGGCTTTTATTCGCGACTCTATTATAACAGTAGCTGTTCTTTGTAAGTGCTTGCGTGGCAGTGTCATTGGAGTTTTACTATTTATGTATCCAAACCCAACTCTAGTTAGTAACAGTCTATCTCGAACTAATTTGAAATAATCTCATCCCGAGTTAACTCGGTTTGATAAATCGAATTGACCCATCCCTATGACCAACAATTCTCAAATTAAGAATTAGAAGAGTTGATGGAGATATATGATCACCCTCAAACAAAAAATGCCAAAGGAGAAGAGGAGGATGAGAAAGAAAATGACAGAGTTCTATGAGATAGATGGTGATTTCAATCGTAGTGTAAATGTTTAAAAAAGGTGTCACAGCTGCCGTTCCACCTTATGATATGATTCTGGAAGAAAGGATATATTTAGGGAGAAATGTTATTTATATCGTAAGATTATTAGTTTTTTTGAAAGTATATAGAATGAATGTAGTGTAGAATTTTAACAGAGAACCTAACCTCATATCGTCCATTATATTTGTGTTCATTTTACGCCGACTTTTAAAATAACGTTTACCTGTATTGAGTCTTCTGGAAGTAGTATAAAAATATATGAAAAATATCAAACCTTTTGGAAGCATTGAAAACCTTCTAGAAGTATTTTAAGCTTATTTTAAGTCTTTGGAAGCAGTATCAAGTCTTCTAAAGCTATTTCCAGAAAACTTGATACGGAGTCTTCTAGAAATAGCTTAAGACTTCTCGAAGCATTTCAAGTGTTTTGAAGCAATATCAAGTCTTCTAGAGGCTGTGTCAAGTCACAATTTAAAATACATGGTCTTCAAAAAAAAATGTGCATGGTAGATGTCTCTACTGAATTGGGAAAAAGCTCAATACTATATTAAAATTAAAACATTGATTGAAAATGGAAACTTCAATCCAGATAAAACCATTACAATTCTGTATTTCTTCACCCAGAGACCCTACATATTTGGCGCCTATCCATATGGATATAAAAATGATATTAATTAACTTTGACTTGGTAATTTTAATTTTAGGGTCGAAGTTTTAGTGAAGCTGAATTACGCGATATTTGCGAAGCAGTTATACGAGAACAATTAGGTGCTTTAACACCGAGTCTTATGGGTCCCCCAGGACCGCCGGGACGATCAAAACCGGGGAGACCTGGACCTATGGGTCTTCAAGGTCCACCAGGTAATATTAATTAATAAAAAGAGATATCGTCGTGTACTTGTCAAATGCGTTGCAAAATCGTTCATGTCTCATAATAAATAAGTAATTGCATTTGGTGAGTACACAATCAATCGTAACAAATCTAATAAGAATAATTTTAATTAGGTGATCCCGGTTCACCCGGTTTACCTGGTGAACGTGGTTTTCCTGGTATACAAGGACAACCTGGTGTACCGGGAATGGTTGGTATGCCGGGTGAAAAAGGGGAAAAAGGTGATAAAGGACCTGAAGGTATCGGAATTGAAGGTCCTCAAGGTCCCCGGGGATTACCCGGCCCACCTGGTCCCGAAGGAGTTGGTCTTCCTGGTCGAGCTGGTGAAAGAGGTGAAATGGGAAGAACGGGAAAAACAGGATTAAGGGGAAGTCCAGGACCGCAAGGACCACCTGGTTATTGCGAATTTTGTAATTATCCGCCAAATCTTTACGAGTACGCGTTAAGAAGTAGAGGGAACGAAAAAGGACCGTAATAATAATGAATTAAAATAAAAATTACTGCCACTAAAATGGATTTAAATCAATAAATTAATTAATGACCATAAAAGGAAAAAAAATACAACATTTTTTCTGTATTCTCATACTATTAATATGCACTACTTTTATTACTAATATAACATATAAATAGTTAACAATTTTATATTATTTTAAAATTAAAATTAAGAAAAGGAAAATTGTTTTTATAACACGAACAATCCTTGTTTTACAGTTTCTGCTCTTTTCTTTTTTTAATAAAATACACTTCAACCGAGGGTTAATGTTATTTTCTTAGCTTTTAAGTTTTTATTTTGGACAGGAAACCGGCAACTTAGGATCGCTTTGTCCCATTGATGCAATTTTTTCAAACAGTTCGAAAAAATTGATTATGCATGAATGAGTTAAAACAAATTTATTTTTTGAACCAAAAAGAAAAAACATTTTTATTTACATTATTTTAACCGATAAAAGTATGACGATGATTGAGATTTGATAATTTATATTTTAGGAGAGATCTATAATTAGGGTTAGTTGTTTATCTAGCCTAAACATTGTTTTCCATAATGATTGATTATAGTTTTAAGATTTTCTTTATAGTGTTTAATTTCTTCTTTGGACTTTAAAGCTGCAATCGTTATAATGAAGAAATAAAAAGTTTTTAAATAAATTTTGAGAAACTTTTTAATCATTTTTTTTTTCTTTTATAATTATTACACTGTTTTATAACAAAATTGTTTATTAGCTTCAAGTTGCCTGTGGTCTTAAGTAACTTGAAGCGCTTGTACTGATGTACAACATTGACTGCATATATTGTAGAGTTTTGAAAAATGTAGTGTAATACGAGGTGTCAGTCAATATCAGGGAAACTACAATAAATATTCAAAAGCGTTAAGTTAAGCTGAGGTCGCTTGAGGCCAAGGCGCTACATCAGTACAACATTGACAGCATGTATTGTAGAGCATTAAAAAACAAAGTATAGTATATGGTATCTCGCGTAACTGATTCCAAGATCTTCGAATATTAACCAATATCATCGAAACTACAATAAATCTCAATCTTGTACAATTGAATAACGTCGGTAATATCATAGATAGAATACTCGATTTGATACTTGCTTCAACACGTATAAATTTTAACGTGAAACACACCGTTTTTGGCTTGGTTTGCGAAGAGAATTACCATCCAGCGTTGTTGGGAACTCTAAATATGCCTGCACCTCAGTTTTCAACGGTTCGAAATATATACCGAGATGCCCAGTACCAAACCTGCCCGATCTATATAGTACAATGTTGAGTATAAATACTCTTAAACACGATGACGAAATTGTTTCTGATCTACAGACTGTGGTCAATACGTTTGCCGATCATTTTGAACGAATGTACCTTCATGGTTCAGATGTCAAAGTGCTGTAAGTAAATAAGTGCTGTATAACAAATTATCGCCCTATAGCCATCATAAATAATTTCTCCAAGCTATTTGAGCAGATCGTGACACGCAAAATCGAATTTTATACTAAAGCTCGCATATCTGACCAACAGTATGGGTTTTGTAAAGGTAACCAACCTACTTAGTTTCACTCAGTACGTATCGAATGCACTAGACTGTCGAGGGCAGGTGGATGTGATATATACTGACTTTTCTCGCGCTTTTGATTGTTTGGACCATGGTTTGTTGCGTGAAAAGTTGGAGAGATTTGGATGTGATCACTTTCTCATGTGACTTCTGGTTTCGTATATAATGGATCGCAGGCAATACGTTAAGTTAAATGGTTTCAAGTCTAGGCAAATTGATGTTACTAGTGGCGTGCCCCAAGGATCTATACTTGGCCCTTTGCCGTTCAACATCTACATAAATGATTTGCCAACGATTTTCAACACGAATTCACTTTTATATGCAGACGACTTGAAACTGTCACTCCAGATAGATTTGGACAAACTTTAAGTATGGTGTTTTAACAACAAGCTAACTCTAAACATTCTTAATTGTCAGGTGATTTATGCTTGGATTATATTATTTATGCTTTTTGATTATATGCTTGGAATGAATCACTTATCACGTATCTCAATAATAAAAGATCTTGGGGTATGGTTTGACAGCACTTTGTCGTTCAATGAACGTTGAACCCTCAGAACATTGGGATTTATCAGGAGAAATACTTTGGAGTTCAGTAATTTAAAAACAATTATAGATCTTTATTTTACACTGGTGCGTTGTAAACTTGAATATTGCTGCATTGTGTGGACCTCATCTTATTTAACGCATATCGTCACCATCGAGAAAGTGTAGAAAAAATTTGTTAAGTTTATCCACTACCTCGATTTTGGATATTATCCACCTAGAGGGGAAGTTAACTACACGAATCTACTACAGCGTTACGGCCTGCAGAGCCTTGAAGAGCGTAGAAGATTGCTGTCTGCGAGGTTTGTGCAGGAAGTGATGTCGGGTGTGTTAGTTGCATCGGGAATTTTAACTCAATTAAATGTGAGGGTGCCGCGGATAAGTGCGCGAGTTTATAGTGCCTATATACAATCGCGCTAACACTAATATGTATACAAATTCAGTTGAGTGACACTTTATTCTTGTTTTTTTCCCTTTTTCTTTTTGTTAGAATCGATCATTTCTGTTATTTTTGTATGATTATCTCTACACTGGATTGTAATCCGTTGGGATAATAAAGATTATTATTATTAAATAGAAATAAGCGTGTTTATACAGGGTGACATAGAAAAAAGTACATTGCATAGTGCCACACAATAGTGGACACTAAAATAAGAAAAAAAGTTCCTATGAACAAGACCTTCGATTAAAAGATACGGAGTAGTATAGATTAGCCGATTCTAGAACCTCCTCCTCGAACCTGCGTCCGAGGAGGAGGTTCTAGAATCGGCTAATTGTTGGAGGAGGAGGAGGAGGAGGTTGTAGTATCTACTAATTTTTGGAGGAGGTTGTAGAATCGGCTAATTGTTGGAGGAGGAGGAGGAGGAGGAGGTTCTAGAATCGGCTAATTGTTACAAACCTACTAACCTTAAAAGTTGTAATGTGGGAGGAGTTTCCAATTAAGTTTTAATTATTTGCAACCTCCCCCCCAAGTGACACCTTTAAATAGGGAAACCAGAGAATAAAATAATAACGCTCTGTTGACATGTTAAGACATGTTCGTAGATGGTTACTCTTCGTCGTCTTCCGATAGAATGAAAAATAATCTTGTAATATTTACTAATATATACTAATTAAAATGATTATCCCATCCTACCTGATTTGGATGATATAATGTGGGAGGGTTTAAGCGACTAATTGAAAATCGTGTATATCGAACTTGCTTGCAAAAAGGTTTTAAATCGGCCGTAATTATTAAATAAGAGTAGGGTTTTTTATAAATTTATTCAGGTAGTAATACTGCCCAAGCAAGTTTATGTAAAAAAAAATATATGCAGATAAGAAGTGCTGTTTTGCTCGAAGAAAAGGAATGAGTCATATTTACCTGGCATCATTTGGGTTCATTATGTTCACAAAAAAAACCTCCTGCATAAAACTCCTGCAAGAATTGGGAGGAGGTGGAAAGGTTTATAAACGGTGGTAAAGTATCACAGGGACGTAGTTATTCGTTGAGAAGTGAAAAAGAATAAAGTCCAAAATGTTGGTGTGTGATAATTGCGCAAAATGTTTCACCCGGTCCGATAACTTGAAGAGACATCAGCGGCAATCATGCATTGGTAAAAGAATCAAACTTGAAGAAATATCTAAATCAAATATGGCAAAATGTGATGCGTGCGATAAGTACGTAAATAAGCAATGTTATTCTGCACATTTGCGCAGTAATGAGCATAAACGCAATGCGTTTGTAATAATTGACGATGGAGTTGAGAGAATCGCTGGGGCATTTGGCGATAAAATAGTAAGCTATAGAATAAACGAACCGGGAACTTTTGTGGATTTGAAGGAATATTCGGATAGAATTCGTGAAAAAATCTTAAATCTAATTCAAAGCGCTATCGATATTCATGGCAGCATTAAATTAAATCTAGAATGTTTTGGAATGTATTGTTTGCAATCCAAAGAAGATTGGGAAATAAAATCGTTTAATACAAAAAATAAAGTAGCATCTTTAGCGACAGATTTGTATAAAATTTATAATGACTTCATCGATGAAATATCATCAAAAATGTCGGAATTTCAAGAACGTGATTCAGGTAAGCGCTCTAAGGTGCAAGGTTTGAAGAATACTAATTAAAACAATTTGTATACAGGGTGGACACTATTACAAATACTGTATATGGAGGTTAATCTCAACAAATATAACCCCACAAGAGCTTCGAGCTACATGGATCTGCCGTACCATATAAAAGCTAAGCGTGCTGTAATAAATATCCAAAATGCTGATGATGCATGCTTTGCTTGGGCGTTAACATCAGCAGTGTGTGAACCGAACGGTTTACCACAGCGGACAACTTCGTATCCTCATTATGAAAATTGCGGCTTTGACTATTCAAATATAACATTTCCGGTTAAATTACGAGACATACCCGAGTTTGAGAAGCAGAACAAAGTTTCGATAAATGTCTATGGTTTAAATGAATATTTTAAAGACGGAGTTATGAATTATGATATAATCACCATGTACATATGCCGACAAAAGGAAGAAAGACATATAAATTTATTATTAATATCGGATGATTTTGGAAATAGCCATTACTGTTGGATAAAAAGTTTATCCAGATTACTGTCAGCACAAGCATCTAAAAATGGTCATGAAAAATTTATTTGCGAGGGATGTTTGATATTCTTTTCAACAGAGTGTCAACTTCAGCAACATCAAACGCACGATTGCTGCAAGGTAAGAGCAATTTTACCAACAACAAGTATTAAAATAAATAAATATGGAGAGCAAGAACAGGAGAATGTATTACAATTTCGACGATTTCGACAATTTCGACAAGACGTCGATGGGTGACCATATCGAACACGTTGGCGTATAGAACGTTATCATAATTTATTCTCTGGTTTCTTACTTGGAGGAATCACTTGGGAGGAGGTTGGACATTAATTGAAACCTCATTAATTGGAAACTCCTCCAATATTGCAACCTTTAAGAGGAGTAGGTTTATACCAGTTAACCGAATCTGGAACCTTCTCCTCCTCCTCCTCATCCTCCTCCAACAATTAGCCGATTCTAGAACCTCCTCCTCGGACGCAGGTTCGAGGAGGAGGTTCTAGAATCGGCTAATCTATACTACTATACGGGGTGTTGAATTTTATTTTCTTTTGAGGGTTTTTTTTAATAACTTTAGCCAGCGACGCAAAAAATGGATAAAATGTGGTATACAGGGATTTTTTATTTTGCTAAATTCATATATGATCTTCGTATTGTGATTACTGACGGAGAGCGTTACATACTAATGACAGTTGTCAAACTAATGTAATCATTGTTTGAGGTATTTTGTGTTCGTGATTAAGTTTTTCATTGACTTTAATAATAATAATACTACATTTATTAGCTTTTTCATACATGTACATAATTAATTGCAGTAAAAAAAATACAAAATAAACTAAAAGCTAATCGGGGCTAGCTCAGGCAACATCGAAACGTAGCCTGATCTACCGCAAGCCCCTTTAGTTAATAAAAATATATATATGTATATGTGCAAAATAAAATACTTTATTTAAAAACTGATATAACTCCTGGATGATATAACGCAACTGAATATTACAATCGTAAAAACAAAACAAAAATTGCCTACTTTCTACCATCCTTACTCATTCTGAAGCTCACATAAAATACCCCTAAGTCTCAATTTGAAATGTCGGGTGTCTAAAGTTTTTAACGTTCTAGAGAGAGAATTCCAAAAACTGGCGATTCTGAAAGTAAAAAAATTTCGACAGGCGGATGACTCGTGACGAGGAACCATAAGCAGGTCTCTACGACGAACATTAATATTATGCACGTCAGTACGATAACTAATTCTCTTATGTAAATATACAGGCACCTTATCAGACAATACTCCAAAAAACACTATACCCTCATGTAGCTTGACTCTATTTGACATACTCAACCATCCACACTCTTTCAGTTTATGTGATATTCTATGATACTTACGAAAACCATAAATAAATCGAAGACAGCTGTTTTGAACATACTGAATTCTTTTACTTGACTCTTTGTTAATACAAGCGCCATAAACCGAATCACAGTGATTAAATAAAGAAAGAATCAATGAGTCCGTAACAGTACGTTTGCTAGTTTCATTTCTTCGGCAGGATATGCCGATAAGAATATAATGATCTTAAAATACCGTATGATTTTTGAATAATTTTATTTACGTGTGTATGAAATTTTAAATCGTTATCAATCCACAAACCTAAGTTTTTAACAGTACTGATATGCTGCAATTGCTGCCCATTCACAGTAATACTTAAACGAGACTCCACCGACTCCAAATAATTTTTATTACCAAATATAATGATGTTTGATTTGGTAGAATTAATTTTTAAAGCATGTGCAGCAGATATGTCGACTAGGGTTTGCAGATCTCTATTCATTCGTTCAACAGCCAGGTCAGTTCTAGTATGATGAAAAGAATAAGACAACTGAGTGTCGTCAGCATATGCATGAAATTTACAAAAAATTCTCACTGATTATTCAAAATTGTTTTCAAAAATGGCGTTACGGCGAAGCTAGATCAAATTCTTACGAAGATTTTTATCCTTTAAGACAAGTTCCTAATGTTCGAACATTTATTGATGTGCATAGGCGTTTGGGGTTAGAATATGGCTGTTTTAAAAAGGCAAAATTGAATAGTGCGGTTTCCAGAACTCGTCGCTCTGTGCGAAACTAAGAAACTGTTTTACGAATGGTAAAAAATAATCCGAGAACAAGCACCAGAAAAACAATTTTAGTGTTACGAAACCTTAACCGTGAATCAGTTAGACAAATTTTCAATGAACAACTTCTTCGCCCATATCATTTCAAAAAAATTCATTCACTATTCAACATGACTTTTTTCCCGTGTACAATTTTGCGAATATTTGCAAAACCAAAGACAAAACATTATTTTATCAATTTTATTTACTAACGAAGCTGGTTTTAGTCGTGATGGTATTCTGAACCTACATAACATGCACCATTGGAGTGATAAAATCCCCATCAAACTGCAATTCGAAGTCACCAATATGGGTTTAAATTAATGTGTAGGCAGGTATAATTAACAATTACTTAATTGGCCCATTTCAATTGACAGGTGCATCGTATCGAAATTTCTTGGAGAATGTTTTAAACAAATTATTAGAGGATGTCCCACTGGCCATTATTGGAAGAATGTATTACATGCATGATGGGGCGCCAGCACACTTTTCTCGAGTAGCAAGGGAATATTTGGACAGGAGATTTGGAAATACGCGGATTGGTCGAAGGGGACCTGTGCCCTGGCCAGCTCGTAGTCCCGACCTTAAACCCCTCGATTTTTCATTTTGGGGAATTATGAAAAATGAAAATTATGCTGTAGAAATACGTAATGAAGAACAATTGTGGATAAGAATTATGGAATCAGCAGATAGATTTCGTTATAACTCAGGAACATTTCAAAGATGCCGTCAATCATTAAGAAAAAGAATGGAAAAATGTATTGAAGTACAAGGGCAACAATTTGAACATCTTTTAAAAACTTAATGTTTTATTTTAATTAATCATGTTTTTCATCATACCATTAAAATTTAATTGTTGAAGTATTTATCATTGTTTTTACAAATAAATAAAAAGAAAATAAATCCAACACCAATTTCGAGTGTAATGATTGTCCACGAAGATTTTGGAAATGAATGAGTTATTACATTAAATGGTTGTAACAAATTAAGAAACGTCACGGAACCGTGAGCTTACTATTTAAGGCGAAAAGCTCGGTGCAGATAGAAAATCGCTGGTAGAGATTTGTTATGATCTATAATTAAGAAAAATGGTTAATATTACTTTACTTTGTACGATGAACTTTATTTATTAAATTAACTCTACAATTGTTTCGAGGATCCAGTCCTCATCTTCTGGAGTACGTCAATTATGAGTATATAAATGATAAAAACATGTGGTGTATTACATATTTTTTTCTCTCTCATTTGCCCAATAAAACACGCTGTCACGTCTCGAACTAAAATATTTAACTGAAAAAAATTGTAGAAATAAATCATTATTGGGCAAATGAGGGAGAAAAATATAATACACCACATGTTTTTATCATTTATATACTCATAATTGACGTACTCCAGAAGATGAGGACTGGATCCTCGAAACAATTGTAGAGTTAATTTAATAAATAAAGTTCATCGTACAAAGTAAAGATATTAACCATTTGCTAACAAACACGATGTTCAGTAAAAATAATAACCAAACATCTATAATTAAGAAACATAATCTACAACCTTCACAAATTTATAACGTCTACGAAACGAGGTTATGCGTTAGTTGCAAGTAATAAGACAAGTGCATGTATTGTGTTATAAACTGAAACTGACTGTAAAAGGGAAGTGCTTTTTAAAATATGATTATACATATTCTCCCAGTTTACTACTACAAACAACAAACTGCTTGGATAACATCTTCCAAGATTGGTTTCAAAGAAGTTTAATCTTAAAGTGAAGTCGTATTTGAAGAAGAAAAAGTTGTCTCAAAAAACACTTCTTCTTCTGGACAATGCTCGTTCGCATCCTAATAAAGCAATCGACACAGTCTGCCGATGGAAATTTCTTTGTTCTTTTCTTTCCACCTAATTTTACATCAACTGCATAATAAATGGATCAGATTATCATTGAGATAATGAAACGCGATAATTTTTACAGTGGCAAAATCGTTGAATGAAGTGAGATACCACCATCAAAAAAGCTTTTTACAATATAATGACTCTGAAGGAAGATAAAAGCACTGTCTGGATATCTGATGAGGGCGAAGCAACCAAATCTGAATTAACTGTATTAGTACAAAACGCCTATTACATGAAAGGATAATAATAAAATCGAAAAATAAATTCAATGTGATGAAAATTAGCGGAGATATAACCTTAGACGCTTTAGACCAATGACGATATAGCTAAAGAAGTTTTTTTTATTTTACAATTTATTTGTTGCCACCAAGATATACAATAAGAGAGAAAAATATATTAAGGATGGGCCGACTATGATTTTGGCCGACTAACGGCTATCCGAGTAATCGGCCCCAAAAAGCACGATTAGTCGGCCGATTAATCGGCCATTGCAGATCATTCCGACCGAAATTTGGACGTGTTTAGAAACATTCGTTCGGATACTTTTGGAAGCACATAATCTCGTAACAAGTATGATGTTGAGATGTGCAGATTGGGCAAATTTTTGCGTTCATATAGGCTAGGTGCCATATCCCGGTCTCTTTTTCCGAGACAAATTCAGTCCAACAGAGACAAAACCTCTATCTTCTTTTGTTTTAACCCTTCGCCTGTAAATCTTTTTTAGCACCTTCCGTCTATAAACGTGGGTCTTTCAAGTTCAGCCGATTTTTTATGGCGTTATGCATTTTTACTTTAATTCATTACTTTAATCTCGTGAGTTCATATTCTATCTCATATTACCATCTTTTTAAGTGGCGGTCCATACAATGTGTATCAACTTATTAGTAATTTTTTTATTTAAACAGATTAGATCAGACACGAAATACCCAGGTTTACAGACGAAGGGTTAAGTTATAGCTAAAAAGCCATATTTTGCCTATTTCAAGAAATGCTCTTATTTCGTTTATTTTAGAAATTGAAGAAAAGCGGTTAATACATTTTTGAGACTCTTTTATAATAATAAAGTAAATAAAGTTTTTAATTTTTGGGACATAACACAAAGTTATATATTTTTAAATACAACCAATAGTTGATTATAATGTTACTAAAAAGAACACATTTTTAGTTTACCAATGATGTAACGCATGTATAGTCTGTACCACGAGAAGTGAAAGTGGACTCATCGATTTCCCTAAGAATTTTGCGCATACGTATCAAATATTATGTCCGTGCGTTGACGTGTGTTAGAGTGAATGAAATGATGATGTGATTCCGTACACTTTTAGGCGATGCGTCACCCTCACTTGTCGTGGTGTGGACTACATGGTGTATTTCCGGAAAGTAGATAAAACAATCAGTACAATCGTGGCGTGCAATATCAATACAGGGTTGGTATTGCACGCGATGAAAATTCCAATTATTTAGTAGTAATATTACTATACGAGAGCGATAATTCTGTTTTGTAAACCTGTTTCGAAAGATGAAGGCACTAAAAAATCATAACAATAACATTTGATCAATCAGCTATCAACATCTGCATACAATCCACTCACTAATGTAAAAATATCTGTTCTGCCACTAAACATTGAGATAATCAGCCAAAATTACACTACTCACTTGGCTCACGATAATTATTTAACACGGTATATTTAGTATTCGTTCGTAATAACAGGTATTTGTGGTAAAGTGTAGAAAGAGAATTTTTAACTTCTGAGCAAAGCTGAGAAAGAAATGGGTACTTTAAAAGTACACCCACATTGAAAAATTGATAATTTTTCACTTTGAAATAAATAAATACATAAAATTATTTTTATTTTATGTTTCGTTGCTATATAATTTGCAGCATTATAATAAATGCCGACTAATTGGTGCTTTTATTGTTTAATCGCCGACTAATCATAGACTAAAAGTTGGCCAATTAATCAGCTTTTCCATTAGTCGCCGATTAATCGGTTTAACCCTAAATATTACCTAAATTGGAACACATCTTCACACAATTGAATTATTAGATCAGCAATTGTTGTATAAAACAGCGATATCATACACCGTTTTAAAGAAGACATTTTCACCTTCAATCTAAGCCATGATTCGTCTCCATTATTCAAAAAAATCAGGCCAAGATTTTTGAAGTTTAATTAATATGAAACGCGATCTTATACAGGGTGAGTCAATAGTGCGGGGACGGAAAATTGTGGCTTTACCGTTGAAAATAAAAATAATGTTTTTATGTCAACTATACAGGGTGTTTCACTATTCCAGGCCCGTATTCAACTTCATTTTTTTAAATGGAATCCTATGTATCTTTTCACATATGCCTATTAATTGTCTTAAATGCTATAAGTGCATATCTTGTTTTCAAATTTTGAATTCACGGTTGCCAAGTCATGTGATCACTTAAAATTTGTTATCAGCATTATCATTAAATATTGAAGATTGTAATTTGGCATATATATCGTAGGCATATAGCGAAATCCGGCTTATTACAATAAGCGCCGTCATTTTGCAATGTGCCCGGCAAATTGGAAAATTATCTCACATTTTGTAAACAGCCTGAAATTTTTTAGGCTTATTACAATAAGCTCACGAACCATTAGTCAAATTGAAAAGTGGACAACTGTTTCTTTAAAAAGCCTGGTTTTATTGAGGTTTTTTGCAATTAGCCTTACAGCCGACGGTGTATTAAGAATAAGCTAGGGTGGGGTTGTTGTGATTAACGCATTATACTTGTTGAAACGTGTGCGGCGCAGTAGCATCGCATATTGTTGTTGGTTTTCTTATAGGTTAGTTTAACTATTGTTGCAGTGCAGTCAAGGACAAACAACTAATAAGGTAAACAAAAGTAGAAGAGCGTGAAACGTAGGTAGAAATGTAGAAAGTTTACCGATTAAAGGGGTCTCTAGCTGTTAATTTCAAACACAGTTGTTAGGTATAGTACACTAGTTTATTGAAACAAAACGCCGTATTTTATTGGTTTTAACCGTTACACAACTGTTTCCTATGATTTACTAATATATTAGGTAACCAAAAAAAAATTCGTGCGGTTAAATTATAAAGGTTTTATAATTTAAATTTACGATAGTTTTTAATGTTTTCCCTCCTTATAACTCTAATGATGTCTGCAATAATTGTAGATGAAAATTGGGCTGTTTGTTTCTATAAACTGATTGTACTACATCTAACAACTGTGTTTGAAATTAACAGCTAGACACTGCTTTAGTTGATTAACTTTCTACAAATAAGTACATATCAAATTTATAGTCGTATAACAGTCGTACTTATGTTAACATAGGTGCTTGCAGTATGGACGACAATATCCAAACTGATGGAACTGATTTCCAGGACGAAAATAACATGAGAATAAACATTAATGCGCGAATGAAAGAATACTGCAATAAGAGTGAAAATGTCCTAAAGAAGCCTTGGACAAAAACATTTTGGATGCAAATAACCCTCAAAAAAAGAAGACTACTAGACAATATGGATTAACCAGAAAATACGACACAATGGAGATTGGCGAAACAAGAGTTTTAATCAAAAAAGAAGTAGTAATGAGGATCCTGTAGTAGTAATGATTCCGGTTGAAGAATACTTTAACAGACTTCTTCAATGTCACCGTGCCACTGGACATGGAGGAAAAGATAAAATGCTGTTTGAATTAAAAAATAAATTTTACATTCCCAGACCAGCAGTTGAAATATTTGTATCGCTTTGTAAAATGTGTAATACGAAGAAATCTCGACAACAACGTAATATTGTGGTAAGACCAATCACAACAAAAGATTTTAACCTTCGCAGTCAAGTTGATTTGATCGACTTTCAATCAACTCCATGTCGAGGATATAAATGGTTGATGAATTATCAAGATCATGCAACTAAATTTTGTCTTCTGCGACCTTCAACAACAAAGCGTGCTGCTGAAGTTGCAATGGAACTGCTGAAGATATTTTTGGATTTCGGCGCACCGCACATTCTATAAAGCGACAACGGACGTGAATTTACAGCTGATGTGATTAAAGAACTTTCTTGTATGTGGGCTGATTGTAAACTAGTACATGGAAGACCGCGACATCCGCAATCACAGGGAAGCGTAGAGCGCTGCAACCAGGATGTTGAAAATATGTTACGTTCGTGGATGGATGACAATAAGAGTACAGATTGGGTGATAGGATGCCGCTTCGTTCAGTGGCAAAAAACTCGTATTATTATTGTAAAACTTTATAACTTTAAAAAACTTTATATTATTATTGTATTATATGCTCTATTTTAACATTGATCTGAATGATCTGTTTAGTTAATATGTGATAAATGTTTATCAATAAAAACTTGTTCATCAAAAATTGTCGTTCAACTTTCTTGCATAAAATAACCTATAATTAGTTCAAATACTTTAAGAATACTTTAAGGTCAGGTAATTTTCTCGATATAATTTTAGTGAACTTATATTAGTCTAGGCTTATTGCAATAAGACTAGAAACCAGCAGACTTTTTGATGAAACTGGTGCTCACTTTATTTATTAAAAAATGTGAGAGAATTTTCCAATTTGCCAGGCACATTGCAAAATGACGGCGCTTATTGTAATAAGCCGGATTTTGTAATTTGCCTACGACATATCCATAAACAAAGCTTGGGTCTTTCGAACGTCAGTAATACTTTTGGGTAATAATATACAGGCTGGTTACTAGAACTGGTTAATATATGGAATGTTTGAGGGACCATAACTTTGTTATTTTAAATGGAACACCCTTCATTTTTGTTAAGCATATGGTATATCTAACATGTGTACTTTTTGGGATAATTACACTATTTCAAAAATGTCGGCATAAACTTGTTTTTTCACAAGAGAAAAACTATGAAGAAGACATTTTTAAACAAATGCAAGTGCGTCTATTTTGTAAAAGATGAAGAAATATACATGTGTTCAAAAAAGACTACAATTTTCGAAATGGGTATTAGAAAAAGATTAACAACAATGTAATTTTTACGATAATCTTCTATACAGCAAATAAGCGATGTTTTGTAAAAATAACTATGTTAACCGCCTTAATCTTTATTACTACGATATGGTCAACAGTAAATTTATATGAAAAGTAGCCTACTAACAACAATGGTGCTAAACTATCTGGGATTCTAGGCATTCTAGAATCTTATTTGATCAGATCGTATTTCTACGAGGTAATCGTCAATGGAAAATTTTTTTGAATTTCTTAGAAAATCAATTGCTAAAACTTATATTTTACGAGACGTTTGCCAAAGAATGTGGTCTTAGCACGATGGTACATCTCTCCACTATGATAACATTTTTCCAACATACTTAAATAGAATTTTTGAAAAGTTGTTTTCTTAATACTATTGTGTGTGCACAGATCCATACTTTTCCATCTTTTACGAAATAAACTTACTTGCATTTGTTTAAAAATGTCTTCTTCACAGTTTATTTCTTGTGAAAAATCAAGTTTATGCCAACATTTTTGTAATAGTGTAATTATCTCAAAAAGTACACATGTTAGACATACCGTATACTTAACAGAAATGAAAGATAATAAAGCCTTCTGAGGCATTGAAAAAATATAGGGTGTTCCATTTAAAATAACAAAGTTATGGTCCGTCAAACATTTTATAAATTAACCGGTTCTGGTAACTATCCTGTATAATATTATCAAATTGTATTAGTGGGGTTTCAAAGACCAAAGCTTTGTTTATCGATATGCCAAATTACAATCTTTAATATTTAATAATAATGGTGATAATGAATTTTAAGTCACCACAATATTTTTGAAAAATTTGCACAAAATGATTAATAACTTGGCAACCTGATATTCAAAATTTGAAAACAAGATATGCATTTATGGCATTTAAGACAGGTAATCAACATATCTAAAAAGATGTATAGGGTTCCATTTAAAAAAATGAAGTTGACTAGGGTTCTGGAATTGTGAAACAGCCTGTATAGTTGAAAATAATTTTAGTCGATGCAGCTTTGATGATAATCTATGATGACAAAAAAACATTTCCTTTATTTTCAACAGTAAGGCCACAATCTTCCGTCCTCGCACTATTGACTCACCCTGTATATTTTAATTTTTTAAAATATATAATATCTCCATTATCTTAGGATACGTTTATGTTGGAGCTGCGATAAACGATAAAAGCAGCGCTAAGTTCGTTTCTATGGATTTGGATACAGCAATTCGTGCTTTACTTGGTTGCTCCAGTATTCGTTTCAATTTTATTGGATTTCTTTGGTAGTATCGTTGCTCTTATCATTTATCGCAGCTCCAACATAAACCTACCCTTAGACATGGCAATTTTTTATATAAACGTTTATACTCGCAACCACCGCTTTTAAGACCTTGATTTACTCACACTTTTTTGTTTATTTTGATGAGAACTATAAGTGGGAAAAATATCAGAACTTAATTTTTAAACACCCTGTATAATTAAGCCGAGGTGCTACATCCAATGCAATTTTGATATACATCGTTAATTAATTAATTAATAATAATTAATACCAAATCGGTACAAGATTGATTTTAGGCCGTCAGCAATTTCAATTTAACCTACATCCACAAATAGTTAAGTTAATGCGGTACATTTAATAACAAATCGGTATAACATTAATCTGCATTAACCAATAGTTGATTATGATGTTACTAAAAAGAGCACATTTTTACCCTCACTTCTCGTGGTGTGGACTACATGGTGTATTTCCGGAAAGTAGATAAAACAATCAGTACAATCGTCGCGTGCAATACCAATACAGGATTGGTATTACACGCGATGAAAATTCCAATTATTTAGTAGTAATATTACTATACGAGAGCGATAATTCTGTTTTGTAAACCTGTTTCGAAAGATGAAGGCACTAAAAAATCATAGCAATAACATTTGATCGATCAGCTATCAACATCTGCATACAATCCACTCACTAATGTAAAAATATCTGTTCTGCCACTAAACATTGAGATAAGCAGCCAAAATTACAGTACTCACGTGGGTCACGATAATTATTTAACACGGTATATTTAGTATTCGTTCGTAATAACAGGTATTTGTGATAAAGTGTTGTATTTAGAAAGAGAATTTTTAACTTCTGAGCAAAGCTGAGAAAGAAATGGGTACTTTAAAAGTACACCCACATTGAAAAATTAATAATTTTTCACTTTGAAATAAATAAATACATAGAATTATTTTTATTTTATGTTTCGTTGGTATATTATTTGCAGCATTATAATAAATGCCGACTAATCGGTGCTTTTATTGTTTAATGGCCGACTAATCATAGACTAAAAGTTGGCCAATTAATCGGCTTTTCCATTAGTCGCCGATTAATCGGTTTAACCCTAAATATTACCTAAATTGGAACGCATCTTCACACAATTGAATTATTAGATCAAGAATTCTTGTATAAAACAGCGTTATCATACACCGTTTTAAAGAATACATTTTCACCTTCAATTCAAGCCATGATTCGTCTCCATTATTCAAAAAATCAGGCCAAGATGATTTTTTCAAGATTAATAGATTTGAAACGCGATCTTATATATTTTAATTTTTTTAAATATATAATATCTCCATTACCTTAGGGTACGTTTATGTTGGAGCTGCGATAAACGATAAAAGCAGCGCTAAGTTCGTTTCTATGGATTTGGATACCGCAATTCGTGCTTTAATTGGTTGCTTCAGTATTCGCTTCAATTTTATTGGATTTCTTTGGTAGTATCGTTGCTCTTATCATTTATCGCAGCTCCAACATAAACCTACCCTTAGACATGGCAATTTTTTATATAAACGTTAAACGTTTATACTCGCAACCACCGCTTTTAGGACCTTGATTTACTCACACTTTTTTGTTTATTTTGATGAGAACTATAAGTGGGAAACATATCAGAACTTAATTTTTAAACACCCTGTATAATTAAGCCGAGGTGCTACATCCAATGCAATTTTGATATACATCGTTAATTAATTAATTAGTAATAATTAATACCAAATCGGTACAAGATTGATTTTAGGCCGTCAGTAATTTCAATTTAACCTACATCGACAAATAGTTAAGTTAATGCGGTACATTTAATAACAAATCGGTAAACATTAATCTGCATTAACCAATAGTTGATTATGATGTTACTAAAAAGAGCACATTTTTACCCTCACTTCTCGTGGTGTGGACTACATGGTGTATTTCCGGAAAGTAAATAAAACAATCAGTACAATCGTCGCGTGCAATACCAATACAGGATTGGTATTGCACGCGATGAAAATTCCAATTATTTAGTAGTAATATTACTATACGAGAGCGAAAATTCTATTTTGTAAACCTGTTTCGAAAGATGAAGGCATTAAAAAATCATAACAATAACATTTGATCGATCAGCTATCAACATCTGCATACAATCCACTCACTAATGTAAAAATATCTGTTCTGCCACTAAACATTGAGATAAGCAGCCAAAATTACAGTACTCACGTGGGTCACGATAATTATTTAACACGGTACATTTAGTATTCGTTCGTAATAACAGCTATTTGTGGTAAAATGTTGTATTTAGAAAGATAATTTTTACTTCTGAGCAAAGCTGAGAAAGAAATGGGTACTTTAAAAGTACACCCACATTGAAAAATTAATAATTTTTCACTTTGAAATAAATAAATACATAAAATTATTTTTATTTTATGTTTCGTTGGTATATTATTTGCAGCATTATAATAAATGCCGACTAATCGGTGCTTTTATTGTTTAATCGCCGACTAATCATAGACTAAAAATTGGCCAATTAATCGGCTTTTCCATCACTCGCCGATTAATCGGTTTAACCCTAAATATTACCTAAACTGAAACGCATCTGCACACAATTGAATTATTAGATCAATAATTCTTGTATAAATCAGCGTTATCATACACCATTTTAAAGAAGACATTTTCACCTTCAATTCAAGCCATGATTCGTCTCCATTATTCAAAAAATCAGGCCAAGATGATTTTTTCAAGTTTAATAGATTTGAAACGCGATATTATATATTTTAATTTTTTAAATATATAATATCTCCATTACCTTAGGGTACGTTTATGTTGGAGCTGCGATAAACGAAAAGCAATTCGTGCTTTACTTGGTTGCTTCAGTATTCGCTTCAATTTTATTGGATTTCTTTGGTAGTATCGTTGCTCTTATCATTTATCGCAGCTCCAACATAAACCTACCCTTAGACATGGCAATTTTTTATATAAACGTTAAACGTTTATACTCGCAACCACCGCTTTTAAGACCTTGACTTACTCACACTTTTTTGTTTATTTTGATGAGAATTATAAGTGGGAAAAATATCAGAACTTAATTTTTAAACACCCTGTATAATTAAGCCGAGGTGCTACATCCAATGCAATTTTGATATACATCGTTAATTAATTAATTAATAATAATTAATACCAAATCGGTACAAGATTGATTTTAGGCCGTTAACAAATTCAATTTAACCTACATCGACAAATAGTTAAGTTAATGCTGTACATTTAATAACAAATCGGTAAACATTAATCTGCATACATCGTAGCATCTCTGTACCCAACCTTGAAAAACATTAAATGAGGCCGAGACGCTACATTTCATATCATATCATACTAGAATGACAACAAATTTTGTTATAAAACAGTGTTAACAAAATCTTAAAAATCGTAATTAATTATAGTTTGATTTATTTTTCTTCTTTAGTTTTTCGTTTCGTTTAGCTTCATTACTCTATCTAAAATCTATGCAAGAATAATGTGATATTGGCATAATGACGCTATAATTTTCACTCTGACAATTTCTTAAGTATCGACAAAAAAATAATTTGAACAAAACGAATTTTTGTGTCGATATGTATCGTTATTAGTATATGTGTTTTTTCAATGCTTCTTTTTAAGCGTTATCAATGAGTTTCATGATTAATTATTAAACAAAAATGTGAAATGTTAAAATGATTTTTTTCGTTTTCTCGATTCTATTTAATATGTAAATTGTAAAATGTATAAAGTACAAAAATGAATAAGTTAGGGGTTATTATTTACTTGGTCAGGAAATACATCTTTTTTTTTGTTTTAAGTACGATTGTTTAGGAATTTTTAGGATTAAAAATTAACTCGATTATTAAATTAAATAAAAATATAAAAATTTCACCAACATTCGATTCCAATTTTCTTTTTTCTTCATTTCCTTTTATCGGTTAACCCAATTTTTAAGAGCTTCCTCCCACTCAAGTGTCTCTTTAGATTTTCCTTCGTGCGGTGATGTCGCATCGTTAAAATTTTTCGAATCTTTAGGCGTTTTTACTGTTTGATGATCACCGTTATCATTCTATATCAAAAAAAATGTTTTAAATTATTTATTTTTGTTCTATCAACTTTTTACCTGTTGATAATGAATCATAAAGCCTTGTTGAAACGCAAAATTGTGATGACTCGAATTTGGAATTTGACTTTGATATCCTTGATTTCCGTAATTTTGACTGTGATTATTCTCTTGGGGACTTTGAGGGTGTCTCGCTTGTAACTCGGCCATAAAATTCGCTTCTTGAGCGTATCTACGTTGAAGTTCTTGCTGCCAACCTCCATCCGATTCATCTTCACCATCATCTTCAAAATCTAATAAGTTGTGACGTTTTAAAATAATTAAAAATATTTAGGGGGAATTAAAGTTAAGTGGCTTCTATAAATTATTCACTCATTCATTTAATGAGTTAATATTTTTTCAAAGCCGATTTTCAAGATAAAATGAATTTCTAACATTTTTAATTAATTAATTAAGCGAATAAATTAGATTTTGTTGGCTACTTAACCAAAACTTCCCCATTAAAAAACATTGTTAAAATAAATTTCTTACCCTTTTAAAATTAAAAATAAATGTAAAAAGTGTTATTAATATTTCATTAATTTGAATGTGTATTTTGTGCCGTTTGAAAACAAAATATTCTTTTTTATTACTGGGTGTTGTAAACTATTTTTGGGACGATCATTAAACTACAAAAAAAACAAATATTTTTAGCTGTAACAAAAAAAAACAGAAAGTTTTATATTTATTTACAATAAGTCGGGGCGAAAAATAAATAAAAGACAAAGACCACCGAAGAATTAGCGTCGATTTCGTTTTACTCACCCAAAAATCTATTATGAATATGTGTAGGTTGAGGAAGACTTGAAGATTCTGCAAAAATAATCATTCACAACAGGCAACATTCCACAAACACTACATTAAAAAAATATCGTCAAAGACAGGATCACACTCTATATCAATAAATCAAATCAACAATAAAGAAAAACAAACTTATTTCTTTATAAAGTTAAATTTTAAGATTAAGCTAATTATTATCCTAAACTAAATTAATAAACTAATTTCTATTTTAGTTTATGTATTTATTTACATAAAGTACTTAGAAAAGAATGGGAAAGTGTTTATTTTTGTGAAAATAATAATAATAATACAATAATAAAAAGGCGTGTTAATCTAAAAATAAAATTTATTTAAAAAAATAATCACAATGTGTAACAAGGGAAAAATAAATAAATCTATGTAGAGAAAGAGAGAAAGAGTGAGCACAGATTATTAAAATAATAATAATAATAATAACAATTATTTTTTAGTTATAACTTCACAAAAGCCTTCTTAAAAAAACATCATAAAAACATAACGAAAAATGTTTTAAACCAAAAAGTTTTAAGTGTGTGTTTTGAATTAATTAGTAAAAAGTACAAAAAGAAACATAAAAAACGTTTTAATATTACAAATTATAAGTACGACCTCAATTAGCACCAGAAATTATATTAAAACGACAACTTTTCCTAATCTCCTAACATGCCATCATCATCAAATTTTAAATACATGAAGAAACTGAACTTTTAGCACCTCAACATGCCTTAAAAATTAAAATTAAATAGAACGAAAAATAAAAAAATCTTGATCAAAATGATTCTTTTTTTTGATCAAGATTTTTAACAATTAATAATTGATTCGGAAATAATTAAAAAATTCTAACGACAGTTCACAAATCGGAAAAGAAACATTAAAACGGATAGACAAGTTGTTATAAGAAATTAAGAAATAGAAATAGAGAGAGAGAGAGGAGATTTTTTTTACAATAAGCACAAGAAAAAAATAATAAAAATTGTTATTTTTAATGTATAAGATGTTTAATAAAATAAAACTTCGTCAATTTAAACAAAAATTTTGATTTATATCAAATATTTATCTCATTTATTTTTAAGATAGAAAAAAGGTTCGGTTGAGTGGAGAGAGGACCAATTTAAATGAATTGTTTAATGTCTTCAGACGAACGGCTACAAACAAAATTCTCAAAAAAAAAGACTCAAAGTTGTAGGTCCAATTTTAATTGTAGTTAATGTTAGTTTTAATTAAACAAAAACTCTTTTTTGAAATCTCTTTGAAATGTTTAAATCGCCAATTTTTATTAATTGTTTCAAATTAAGCAAACATTATTGTTTTTATGACATTATATAAGCGCAAATCTTAAATCTCTAAATTTTTAAAATATAACGGGAATCTATTGTTAAAATAAAAGGAATGTTATAGTACATTAACTGGTTTTATTATTCAAATTTAAAGTCTAACTAGTTTCGCTAATTATAGCATCTTCAGAGACTATGTCATAGGAATGTATGAAAATAACATTTACGCGTAGAATTTATTATTTCTTTCTAGTTCTTGTAAATAGATGACTTAATTCCGAGATAGATGTATATTTAAATGTAAATTTAGTAAAACTTCTATTTATAAAATTAAAAAATTAATTGGACAACACATTACATGTTAAAAACTGTAATGATGATACACATTGTTATGATATGATATAGTATACATCTAACTCGGAATTAAGTCATGTATTTACAAGAACTAGAAAGAAATAATAAATTCTACGCATAAATGTTATTTTCATATATTCCTATGACATAGTCTCTGAAGATGCTATAATTAGCGAAACTAGTTAGACTTTAAATTTGAACAATAAAACCAGTTAATGTACTACAACATTCCTTTTATTTTAACATATTACACTGGTATAATGGATAAATTTAACTTCACAACGGAAATCTATTGGTTGTAGCTAAGTTTGACGTCTACCTTTGAGATTTTATTAAGTAGATTTAAAAGAAAAATAATTTCATAGTTATTAATAGTGATGCGACGAGTCGGCAACTTTTGGAATCGAGTCGACTCGAGTCAGATTTAAAAAGAATCGAGTACTCGACTCGATCCTTAAAAATCGATTCCATTTTTGAGAATCGAGTCCGACTCGATCCAGTCTTGGAATCGAAACCGCGTCGGAATCGAGTCGGACTCGATTCTTGAGAATCGATTCCATTATAGAGAATCGAGTCAGACTCGATTCTTTACAATCGCTTCTATTTTTGGGAATCGACTCGGACTCGATTCTTAAGAATCAATTCCATTATCAAGTCAAACTCGATTCTTTAGAATCGATTCTATCTATTTTGAAAATTGAGTCGAACTCGATTCTAAAGAATCAATTCCGTTTTTGAGAATCGAGTTCGAATTGATTCCAACGCGGTAAAGTATATTCGTATCGATTCGTAAAGTATATTGTTAAGTAAATTTTTTTTGTTATATTACGTTAGAACGCATGCAACATATCATGTGATCAAAACGAAAATTGGATGAAATATTAGATGAGAAAAAAGTGTCATCTATCAACAGAGATGAAATGTCAACTGTTTTTCCTGTTAACGAAAAAAATACTTTAAAAAAATCTTAGAAAGGTTTGATAAAAACATGGACATATTGCAGACAGTAGTTCTCAACAAAAAATATAGATTCCTATTAACGTCATCTTCAACGTTGTCCTGCTCAAAGAAATTGTATTAAAATTAAACTTTAAGTGAAATAAAATGGAAACTCTCATCGATGTTGTAGAGAATGTAGACCCAAATTTGGAACAAAGTTTTGATGTTGTACATATGCTTCGTGATGCGTTTACTTGTTACAAAACCATGTACATATGTAGAAAAAATGAAGATTGGCTTTAGACAATTAACAATAAAAAGATTTTGAAGTAAAGCCTAACAATCCAGTCAATAACCGCTTATTTAATAAGTTATTGACAAGTTATTAACATGAGGGCAAAAAACGTATTGTACGTATCTGCGAACGTACGTTAAGCGGGCGTTGACTGTATATCCTATTGATTTGATACTTTATATCGTTTGTATATGTACAAATAGGCTAAACAAGACGCCGCATCGTGACGACAACTCGGCGCGCCGCACTGCCTAGACTTAAAAAAAATATACGTATGTATACCGGATTTTGTCAGTCGCCGATAGAACGAGTCGTCGTAAGTTGAGAACTGCACATTGTTTTAAAATATTTAATTATTTTCTGTTATTATCTTCCGTCAATGAGGTAAATTCATAACATAGAATAGATAAAAAATAACAATTAACAATTACCTAATTCTAGATAATCTTGAATTCGGACAACACCTGAACAGTTTAAATTTAGTGTATTACCTACAAAGATTTTAGCATGCCGCCAAAAAAGTCTGTGGTATGGGATTATTTTATAAAGGACAAAACAACACATCGTGTGAAATGCAATTTGTGTAAACAAACTTTTAAAGATTTTGGAAATACAACCAATTTAACGAGACATTTAAAGACAAGCCACCCCATACAATACTGTAGCAATACCGGGGAAAACAATATGGAAATCGATAGTGAAAATATATTAGAAGCGTCAACATCAACATGTGATGGTATCAAAACTACTGCATTAATTTCAAGTAGTGTTCGTAAATCGGTAACACAACGTAAGCTCCAGTTTTCTTCAAATCAAAATACTAACAAAATTAATCAAGCCTTGGTGAATATGATATGCACAGATCTTCAACCATTACAAATTGTAGAAAACCCAGGTTTTAAAAATTTTGTAACTTCCTTAAACCCTAATTATACCTTACCGTCTCGAAAAACATTATCTGAAACGTTGTTAACAGACAGATATTCTGTTGCGCGGGCTGCTTTTTTGGAAAAGATGAAGCATGTGCCTTATGTATCTATCACCACTGATACTTGGACGTCTGACAGTACAAAATCCTTTATTGCAATAACGTGTCATTACATATATAATTTTAATTTGGAAACAGTTATTCTATCTACTATTGAAATTAAAAAGTCCCATACGGCTGAAAATTTAGCTAACATTTTACGAAAAACATTGGCCGATAAGTGGAAGTTGATGGATAAAGTGACAGCAATTGTAACGGATAACGCAGCAAACATCAAAAAAGCTGTTACACTTTTAAACATTCAACAAATTTCATGTAATGCGCATACATTAAATTTGATTGTTCAAAATTCAATTAAAGCTGACAACGAGCTTTGCATTTTGATTGAAAAATGTAGGCAAATAGTAGGTTATTTTAAAAGAAGTTCATCGGGCGCTAATACTTTAGCAGAAATTCAAGAAAAAATGAACCTACCGAAATTAAAATTGAAGCAAGATGTAACCACTAGATGGAATTCAACCTATTTCATGCATGAAAGACTAAAATTTGTAAGAGTACCGTTGGCAGCTGCGTTATCAGCTTTGCCCGCAGCACCTAATAATTTAAGTGAATGTCAATGGGATCAAATCGGTAACTGCATCGATATATTACAACCCATTCAAGAAATGACAAGAATTTTATCAGGAGAGCAATATCCCACACTCTCCTGCATAATTCCGTTGATAAGAGGGCTACATCATGCTTTAGAAAGTATTCGGCCATCTACTACGCTTGGCATGAATTAAAAAAGAAATATCATTAATAACTTAAATGTCAGGTTTGATAAAGTAGAGAGTACGGCAATGTATGCAGTGAGCACTTTACTTGACCCCAGATTTAAGATCGCTGCATTTTTGGATGTTGCAAAGGCAAACGAAGCTAAGGATGTGCTTAAAAACGAATTATGTACAATTGCGCCGCCGGAGATGCAGGAAACTGTTGAAAATGTGGAACCCGGAAATTGTGACGGAAAATCAAGTTTATGGAACTTTTTAGACAGCAAAGTGTCAACACATACAAAACATGTGGATTCATCGGCGGCAGGACAATTATTGCACTATTTGGATTTACCATATGAGCCTCGAAATTCAAATCCTCTTTTATTTTGGTTGAAGCGGAAAGATATAAATGCAGATTTGTATCAAATATCTACAAAATATTTTTCCATACCAGCCACATCGGTGCCATCTGAGCGCGTTTTTTCTAAAGCTGGTTTGCTTTGCAATCGTAGGCGCAATCTTTTAGGTTCAAAAAAAATTGACATGATTTTATTTTTAAATAGTTGCAAACAGTAAATTTATTATTTATTATCTTATATTATTTGTAGTTATGTTGCATTTTATTTTCTATTTTGTAATCCATCCCAACCTTTTAATAGATAAGATCAATAAATGAATAAAAATAAAATACTTTTTTTTTTCTGAAAAACATGCGATCAAAAATGCGTCGCATGGTTACCATAAAGTGGTAAAGCAACTTTTTTATTTTGCGTTTTTTTTTGGTGTTTTGTTTGAATAATTATTTCAAATTAATATACCATTTTATCGTGGTCCTCATTGTTATATCAAACACAAATTTTTGTTTGAATTAATTTTGACATTGTATTTAAACTTCGTGCTTTTCTTCAGCTTTTTGGTCTGAGCATTCCTTCTGATGCACACCATATATGTATTAGAAGAATATAACATATGCATGTCGTTCATTACCACTCTGTACAATATAAATAAAATAAAATGATTTGAATGATGGAAGTATATTCAATCAAATATCAGTTGATAGCTCTATGACACCGTCTTTTGGCACGGCGCGACGTCGTGACGGATTACATACATAAATGGGTTCCAAAAATCGATCTCATCTATGCATTTTATAAATTTTATATGTCTTAAATTATCTAAAGTAAAACAATATTCCTGGATTTTCAATTTATAGAAACGTAACTACCATACAATAAAACAATAAATATCGTATAATAGTAAAAGGTCATTTTGTCGTTTTCTCATTCATGACATTAATAAATAATAAATTAATTAAGAGCTATTTTTAGAATTAATATATTCGAGTGGAACTGAATTTTGACTCGAGTCCAACTTGACACATAGAATCGAGTCGGACTCGTATTCCGATTCGAGTGGGAATCGATCTTAGAATCGAGTCGGACTCATACTCCGACTCGAGTCGGAATCGAATTGGAATCGATTCTTAGAATCGAGTCGGAATCGAGTAGGAATCGAGTCGAAATCGAGTAGGAATCGAGTCGGAATCGAGTAGGAATCGATTCTTAGGATCGAGTACAAGAATGTTTAGAATCGATTCTACTCGAGTAGTTGGAAGAATCGAGTCGAAACTCGATTCTCGCTGACTCGTCGCATCACTAGTTATTAACCCTCTATTGCATAATGTTCCCTTTCGGGAACACAACATTCTAAGCCAATAAAGTGGCCATATGTTGTATTAAGCGGCGAAACTGATAGATACATTATGAATATCTAGTATAGTTTTCTACCTTTCGTAAATTTTTTGTCCGAGAGATGGTGTTTGTGTTGGTGTGTTGCATTTATATACAATTCGCGTCGAATCAATGGCCACTTGATCATTTTGATTGATTTTACAAGATCAAATCTAGTTTCTAGGGTTATTTTCTGGTAAGTATGTATTTTTTATACTGTTTCAAGTGTTAGGAGTAGAATAATGCATAATTCGATATATTTCGTTCGTTCCTTTTTTTGCAGCAGGTCATAACTTGTTTGTTCCCATTTGGGAACATTATGCTCAAAAAGTTAAAGTGTGCAATTATTTCTTATTTCTACACACAGACGATCCACAATGGATTTTCCGGGCGATTTTCCAACAATTAGACCAAGCGCTTTTTATGGAAGAAAAAAAGTTCAAGTTGATGCAATTCGAGATATTCCTTCAGATAGCGAGGATTCTGAGCTATCAGATGATGATGAAGGTAAATTTTATGCCAGTAAAAATAGTTTGGTCTTGATGTTCATATGCATATTTTTCTCTGCAGTGGAAGTACAGGTTCCTCACGACTTAGATGATGACGAGATTGAATCCCAGGATATTGAGGACCCAAACGACATACCTTTGACGCAGTTATTTGATCTTCCCCCAAATACGAGATTTTTCTTTTCAAATGTTGAAAATGTTACTTGGAAATCTTCAAAAACTAATAGAGATCCACAGGGTAATAAGTTTTTTGGAGAATGCGATCTTCCAGAATATATTTTAGAATTACAAAGTGCATATAGTCTATTCAAATTCTTTATGTCTGATGATTTTATATCTATGGTGGTTGAGCAAACATGTTTGTACAGCACACAAAGAAGACCTGACAGGCCTTTGAGAACTGATGCTAAAGAAATTGAGCAGTTTTTGGGGATAGTTATATGGATGTCTTTGATAAGGCAGCACTCAACGCGTAGGTACTGGTCGGCCAATACTAGAACACCACAAATAGCAGACATCATGCCTCACAATAGATTTGAGGAGCTGAAACGTTTTTTGCATTTCTCAGATAATACCTTAGCCACTGGAAGCACACATAAAATTATGCCGGTATTGAATCAAATAAAGAAATCCTGCCAAAAAATCCCTTTTGAGGAAAATTTATCCTGTGATGAACAAATTATTCCATTCAAGGGAAGAACATAACATCTTTAAAGACATATAATCCCAAAAAGCCACACAAATGGGGTTACAAAATGTATGTCTTATCAGGAGTAAGTGGCTTCAGTACAAATTTTGAGCTTTGCAATAGTAAAGCTGACAAAAATCTATTGCTAGGGGAACCAAATCTTGGAGCTGTCAGCAATATCATCGTCGGTTTATGTAGACCAATTCCGAGAGACAAAAATCATAAGGTTTACTATGACAATTATTTTTCTGGTATAAATTTGTTATCCTATCTGGGAAAATTAGGCATACAAAGTGTGGCAACAATAAGATCTAATCGGCTGAAGGGCCCAAAAATGATTAGTGCAAAAGAAATGAAAAAAAAGGGACGAGGCTCACACATTGAGAAAACTGCAAATGTTGCTGGAGTAGATGTTCATGTTGTGCAGTGGTATGATAATCGATTAGTTACATTAGTTTCTACATTCTCTGGTACATTTCCACTTACCAAAGTAAAGCGTTTTTTCAAGTCGGAGAACTGCAAGAAAGAAATTGATCGTCCCGACATTGTTTCAATCTACAACATGCACATGGGAGGGGTAGATTTACAGGATTCTCTATTAGGATTGTATCCCATAAAATTGAAGAGCCGCAAATGGTATATCCGCATATTTTGCCACATGCTTGACGTTGTGGTAGTAAATTCATGGTTACTTTCAAGAAGAATCAATAAACAACTAAACAAGAATGAGAAGGTTTCTCTATTGGAATTCAAAACAATACTAGCACAAGATCTATGTCTAGTGGGAAAAATAAAGGCAAAAAAGAGAGGCCGACCTAACACTAGTGGCGCCAATACGCCCATCGACTCGCCCATTCCTTTCACACCTAAAAGAAAATGTTTGGAACCACGTCCAACAAGAAACATAATATTGGATAATACTGGACATTGGCCTTTACAGACAGAAAACCGAGAAAGATGCAAAAAACCTAACTGCAAGGGTAAATCTAGAACAATGTGCGAAAAATGTATTCCATTTGTGTTTAAATAAAGTAAATAATTGCTTCAAGTCATTTCACACCATGTAAGAAAAAATGTACTTTGAGCCCACAATCTGCCCATTTGGGAACACATTTTTTTTTCTCTACAAATACAAATTTTGGAAAAAAAAACTCATAGGTGTCTTATTTCTATGCACATTTATCACAAAAAATGCAAAAAAAAATTTTTTCCAAACTATAAAATAAATTATGCAATAGAGGGTTAACTATTAAAAAATGATATCATTTTGATGCGTATAAGAATAGTAAGTCTCTTAAGACGGTTAAACTCGAATGGTTCTACTTCTAGGTCAAATTTTAGTCCTAAAATTAATGTTAATTTCACTTTAATTTGTTATTTAGCATTAGATTATTGGATATTTTTAACCTTTCGCTACACACCACAGTGTTAGGAAAGTTAAAATTACCGGCCATATGATCTTACCAAGTTTTGTTTTTAATATTGTTGTGTAATCGTTAGGTAACAAGGTAATCCTCAATACTCCGCAATAACCACTTTCTATTAATCTTAACTTTGGAATAAAACGACTTGAAACACTAACACTTCTTTTGCACAACTTCACAACGGAAATCTATTGGTTGTGCTTCAAAGTTAAGTTTGACGTCTACTTTTGAGACTTTTATTAAATAGATTTAAAAGAAAAATAATTTCATAGTTATTAACTATTAAAAAATGATATCATTTTGATGCATATAAGAATAGTAAGTCTCTTAAGACGGTTAAACTCGAATGTTTCTACTTCTAGGTCCAATTTTAGTTCTAAAATTTATGTTAATTTCACTTTAATTTGTTATTTAGCATTAGATTATTGGATATTTTTAACCTTTCGCTACACACCACAGTGTTAGAAAAGTTAAAATTACCGGCCATATGATCTTACCAAGTTTTGTTTTTAATATTGTTGTGTAATCGTTAGGTAACAAGGTAATCCTCAATACTCCGCAATAACCACTTTCTATTAATCTTAACTTTGGACTAAAACGACTTGAAACACTAACACTTCTTTTGCACAACTTCACAACGGAAATCTATTGGTTGTGCTTCAAAGTTAAGTTTGACGTCTACCTTTGAGATTTTTATTAAGTAGATTTAAAAGAAAAATAATTTCATAGTTATTAACTATTAAAAAATGATATCATTTTGATGCATATAAGAATAGTAAGTCTCTTAAGACGGTTAAACTCGAATGTTTCTACTTCTAGGTCCAATTTTAGTTCTAAAATTAATGTTAATTTCACTTTAATTTGTTATTTAGCATTAGATTATTGGATATTTTTAACTTTTCGCTACACACCACAGTGTTAGGAAAGTTAAAATTACCGGCCATATGATCTTACCAAGTTTTGTTTTTAATATTGTTGTGTAATCGTTAGGTAACAAGGTAATCCTCAATACTCTGCAATAACCACTTTCTATTAATCTTAACTTTGGACTAAAACGACTTGAAACACTAACACTTCTTTTGCACAACTTCACAACGGAAATCTATTGGTTGTGCTTCAAAGTTAAGTTTGACGTCTACCTTTGAGATTTTTATTAAGTAGATTTAAAAGAAAAATAATTTCATAGTTATTAACTATTAAAAAAGGATATCATTTTGATGCATATAAGAATAGTAAGTCTCTTAAGACGGTTAAACTCGAATGTTTCTACTTCTAGGTCCAATTTTAGTTCTAAAATTAATGTTAATTTCACTTTAATTTGTTATTTAGCATTAGATTATTGGATATTTTTAACCTGTCGCTACACATCAGTGTTAGGAAAGTTGAAATTACCGGCCATATGATCTTACCAAGTTTTGTTTTTAATATTGTTGTGTAATCGTTAGGTAACAAGGTAATCCTCAATACTCCGCAATAACCACTTTCTATTAATCTTAACTTTGGACTAAAACGACTTGAAACACTAACACTTCTTTTGCACAACTTCACAACGGAAATCTATTGGTTGTGCTTCAAAGTTAAGTTTGACGTCTACATTTGAGACTTTTATTAAATAGATTTAAAAGAAAAATAATTTCATAGTTATTAACTATTAGAAAATGATATCATTTTGATGCATATAAGAATAGTAAGTCTCTTAAGACGGTTAAACTCGAATGTTTCTACTTCTAGGTCCAATTTTAGTTCTAAAATTAATGTTAATTTCACTTTAATTTGTTATTTAGCATTAGATTATTGGATATTTTTAACTTTTCGCTACACACCACAGTGTTAGGAAAGTTAAAATTACCGGCCATATGATCTTACCAAGTTTTGTTTTTAATATTGTTGTGTAATCGTTAGGTAACAAGGTAATCCTCAATACTCCGCAATAACCACTTTCTATTAATCTTAACTTTGGACTAAAACGACTTGAAACACTAACACTTCTTTTGCACATCAATTTCAGAAAATATTTCAGCAATATTGAAAAACGATTGTTAACATATTAGAAAATGTACGCTTATGAAATATTACCGTAATTGTATAAAATATTACTGTAATTGTAACTGTAGCTTCTTGAATACTGGATTTATTTAGCTTTTTTTCAACACTGTTTATAAACAGATTTTATTTGAAATGTATAACATTAAATAAAACTACAAGAAAATTCCCACAAGATCCCAGGTTGAAATTAGTTTTTTCATGTAGTTTCAAGTGTACACTTTCCGTTCCTAAAAAAATAACTTGCGCATTTTAACCTTCGAGCGGGCGCGCTGTTATAAAATTTATCACAATCTTCATTTTTTCAATGTATTTTCTTATATAATGCATTTTATGCGGTTTAACACTAATGTATTCGTGTAACTAAGTACTTTGAACATTACGATGAGAAGATTTTAAAAAAAAAGGTATCGTCTTCGTTCTTATGGCATAAAAAAGGTGTAATAGATAAGAAATTTACACTTTAATTGCTGATTAATAATTTTTTTTGGCCGTATTTATATTATAGGATAAATTTATGATGTAAATATATTACAAACATGTTACGAGTCATATATTTCGAGGTTTTCGGGTTGTTTGCGGACTTTTGAAAAATACAGGTCCGTAATGAAAGTTTTGTCGGACTCGGATTTTTTTTTAATATTTCAATATTTTCATTTTTTTCGCTGGTTTGTATAAAAAAATCAATATTTTCAAAGGTTCTTTGCCTGTAAATAAGTGATCTGTTGGGACCGGAAACTAAATTTTAAAACGACTTGAGGGTTTGTTTGCACGGGTCTTATTTAACTTTTAGGTGTTATTAAAATTATCCTTGGAGGATTCGAGGTATATTTAGAATACAATTGTCAATATATAAGTTTCCACAAGAGGTCCACATTATAGTCATTGTGTAAAGTATCGTTGGAACGAAAAGAACTCATTTTATTCTAAAGTTTTTGTGTTGACAAAAATATTGATTGTGCTGAATATAACAAGTTTTAAAATATAATAAATAAAAAATGGCAGCACAAGAAATATTATCTAAAAGTGACATTGAGAACAACATTCAAGGACTATTTGATAAAACGCAAAAAGAAGAAGAAGATAGTGAAGCCGGAAGTGACTTAAGTGATGACGAAATTGAAGTTAATAATTTTGACAGCGCATCTGAAGAGGATAATTCTTCTGAAGACGATGAAGAAAGCATTGAGACACATATGGAAGATTTTTATATTGGAAAAGACAATGTCACTATGTGGAAAAGATCAAAATACGTTAAATCAAGTCGAACTAAAAATATTAACATAGTAAAAGAAGTTTCAGGTCCTACTTGTGGTGTAAAAAATCTTAGTGAGTTCGAACTATTTCAAAAAATTATCGATGTCATAATGCTTGAAAGTATTGTAGCATATACAAATAATTATATAGAATCTCTGAGATTAAACCGGGATTATACACGAAGCAGGGATATCCAAGACACCAATATTAACGAATTATTGGCTTATTTGGGAATACTTTTCTTAATTGGTATTAAAAAATCGCATTTTGCCAATGTTAAAGAGATTTGGAGCAGTGACGGAACAGTGATGAGCTATAAACGATTTTTGTTTTTGACTCGATCTGTTCGCTTTGATGATAAAGTTACAAGAGTTGATAGGCGTAAAACTGACAAATTGGCACAAATTCGGTGTTTCTTCGATAAATTTCTACAAGACAGTCAAGCGTGTTTCAAGTTAGGTGAATTCGTCACAATAGACGAAATGTTACATCCTTTCCGAGGTAGATGTGCATGGATACAGTATATGCCAAGCAAACCCGCTAAATATGGGATAAAAATGTATGCGTCGAGGATGCTCTTCGATACGCGACAAACACGATTTCCGGAAGTGACCGTCGATGGGTGCTACCAGCGCGCATCAGGGAACTTATGCGAGAGCGTGATCGCGTCAGACGGACTTACAGCGAAATTGGGATCCCAATCTCAAAAGACGCTATAACCGGCTACGCGATGAAGTGAGAAGGGAACTGGCAGAGTTCCGATACGCGTCTTTCGACGCCAAACTCGACGCCCTGAACACCGAAGGCGATCGCTCCTGTTGGAAGATGGTCAAGGTGCTGAAGGGGAACATGTCACGCATGCCGCCCATTCACGGTGAAACCGGAATGGCTTTCACTCTCGAGGAGAAGGCTGAGGCTCATGCAGACAACTTCGAAACCCAGTGCAGCCCGCTATGCGACAATGACGAAGATGAAGATTTCATGGATCGAGTCGAGCGCGTAGAGAGTAAGCGACTGGCGGTAGAAGATCGTTTGCATATCGAGCCCTCTTCCCCGACCGAAGTGAAAGAGGCAATCGCGAGATGTAAGTCGAAGAAGGCATCGGGACCGGACGGAATCGGAAACGCCGCTTTAAAGGCCTTGCCTTTAAAGCCAGGTACTGCGACTTGTCGAACATATAACCGAAGGCTTCAATTGAAAGCAAAGCACTTGTGCTGTGTTGTGACTTTTGTTCAAAATGCTAGAAGCGGGCGTGCCCCTGGGATTAGTCCAATTGATCGCCTCCTACCTTGACGGCAGGAAAGCGCGCATCAAACTGGAAGGTACGCGTTCGAGAGAGCGAATCCTAACTGCTGGCGTCCCTCAGGGGTCGTTGCTTTCACCGATACTTTTTTGTATCTTTGTAAGCGACTTACCCCGTTACGAGGGCACGCAGTTAGCGATGTACGCCGACGATGTGTGCATTTACAGCAGGTCTTGGTCCCCCGAGGTCGCCGCTCGTAGACTGCAGGCAGCATCGGACGAGTTGCTCGTCTACTTCGCAAAGTGGCGGGTCAAAATCAACGCTGATAAAAGTACCGCAGTACTTTTTACTCGGCGTAGACAGAGACCCCCCGATGCGTTGGTACTGCAAGGGGACGAGGTCCCCTGGAGTCCCGAAGCCAGGTATTTGGGTGTCATTCTGGACTCTAAACTTACTTGGAAAAGTCACATCGACGCGATGGCGAACCGGGCGAAGGCAGCTCTGGTCAATCTGTACGCTCTGATTAATCGTCGAAGTAAGTTGGATCCTCTTCGGAAGATTCGACTCTACAAAGCGGTTATCAGGCCTACGATGACTTACGCCTCTTCAGTCTGGGGATACGCCGCGCACTCGCACGTGCAAAAACTCCAAGTGGTTCAGAACAAGGTCCTAAGGATGGCATTTGATGCACCTTGGTTTGTCAGTAATGCGACACTGCACAATGATTCCCAGATGGCGACCATCGAGGAATTCATTCGGGACAAGGCCAGTACCGAGTTGACGCGACTCGAAAACCACCCCAATCCCCTCCTAGCGGGATTAATGGATTATGACACAGAACACCTTCGCTACAAACGGCCAAGGTTGCTTCTAGTCTAACAATCCAGGACCCGACAATCCTTTCAATACCTACTCCCGATATCACTAAATCAGTGAACATTAATTAATATATTTTCCGTCTGTTTTAGATCCGATGAAGAGGGTTAAAGAAGAAATTCTAGGAACCTCAAGAGGCCCGTCAAGTTCACCGTTCACCGCATCTGAAGAGGATAATTCTTCTGAAGACGATGAAGAAAGCATTGAGACACATATGGAAGATTTTTATATTGGAAAAGACAATGTCACTATGTGGAAAAGATCAAAATACGTTAAATCAAGTCGAACTAAAAATATTAACATAGTAAAAGAAGTTTCAGGTCCTACTTGTGGTGTAAAAAATCTTAGTGAGTTAGAACTATTTCAAAAAATTATCGATATCATAATGCTTGAAAGTATTGTGGCATTTACAAATAATTATATAGAATCTCTGAGATTAAACCGGGATTATACACGAAGCAGGGATATCCAAGACACCAATATTAACGAATTATTGGCTTATTTGGGAATACTATTCTTAATTGGTATTAAAAAATCGCATTTTGCCAATGTTAAAGAGATTTGGAGCAGTGACGGAACAGTGATGAGCTATAAACGATTTTTGTTTTTGACTCGATCTGTTCGCTTTGATGATAAAGTTACAAGAGTCGATAGGCGTAAAACTGACAAATTGGCACAAATTCGGTGTTTCTTCGATAAATTTCTACAAGACAGTCAAGCGTGTTTCAAGTTAGGTGAATTCGTCACAATAGACGAAATGTTACATCCTTTCCGAGGTAGATGTGCATGGATACAGTGTATGCCAAGCAAACCCGCTAAATATGGGATAAAAATGTATGCACTTTGTGATGCGAAAACGTTTTATACATACAACTTAGAAATTTATTGTGGCAAGCAACCAGATGGTCCGTATATGGTATCTAATAAACCGATGGATGTTGTAAAGCGATTGGTAGAGCCAATAGAAAATTCAAACAGAAATGTTACTACTGATAACCAGGGATCATGAACCGGTTCAAAATACCGGTTAAATTAACCGGTAACCTCTTATTTTAACGTACCGTAACCGAAACCTTAACCGTGACACCACATCCGGCTGGACGCCGACCGGCCGGCCACGCCCACCCGTAAGCTACGATCGCGGTTGGTCGACGCCGGAGGAGAGCTGGCGGTCCGCCAGTACTTAAAGCGGCGAAATTCAACCACAGGACAGTTCAGCCAATCGACCTAGTTAACACTGTACATTTGTAAATAATATTCGTAAAATATACATTTCGTACTTCAGGACTACGTCTCTCATTTTTTTCATCGTTATCGTCGTCCCCGGTGACAATTGGCGCCCAACGTTTCGTGCCACGATGCCGAAGTTGCCCAAAACTAGAAGTACCAAAGCACCAGAGCAGCCCTACTTCAACGTTTTACAAGAAGCATCACTTTCCTCCGGTGAGGAAGACCTACCCAGAGAAGAAAAAACGACAACCGGGATACAGACACAGAACATGGAAACAAACATCAAGCCAAACCTGCAATACTTACAGAAGCTGGTCTCAGGACTAGGAATCGCCGATGGTCCACAACCACCCACCTTCTCAGGCGATCCGCTGGAAGACCCAGAAGAGTTTCTCCAGGGCATGGAAGAATACTTCGTGCAGGCCGGAATAGAATCGACGAATTGGCAAAAACATATCACCAATTTCCTAACCGACGAAGCTAAAAATTGGT
The DNA here is from genome assembly GCA_036711965.1 of Onthophagus sagittarius. NCBI lineage: Eukaryota > Metazoa > Arthropoda > Insecta > Coleoptera > Scarabaeidae > Onthophagus > Onthophagus sagittarius. The sequence continues at coordinate 59,389,884 of JASERS010000002.1, read as the reverse complement.
GGCTTGCATTCGATGACCTGAAGCTAAGTTTCGCAGAATTCCGTACAACACTACTGGGGAAATTCAATGACCCGCAGCGAATAGCGCAGATAAACGGCCAATACTTTAGCCGCCAGCAGCAGTCCGCCGAGTCCTGCCAAACGTTTTTGAAGAGGAAACATCGCCAGGCCCGGCGCCTTCACCGAAATGCGGATAATGACATCCCCATGATCGTATCCTTGCTGCTACCTCAAGTGCAGCTTCATCTCGCCGTCATGCCTTGCAACACCGTAGAACTGCGCCTATCGACACAAAAAATCGAGACATTGTTGAGGAAGTCTGGCCCTCCTAAAAGCGCCAAAACCCACAGAATCTGATGAGAAGCCGGATAAACAGCCGCCTCGCTGTTGGTACTGCCCAGAACGTCACTGGAACAGGGATTGCCCAGCGAATAAATCAGACAATTCGGGAAATGGGCAAGCGGCCGCTGGAAGAACAAGACCAAACCCCAGCCGGCCGCAATAATTTCCACATTACAAAAATCGCCACGGTCAACTCGGGCAATAATAATCATAAACATCCTCGGAAGAGATCATCACGCCCTCATCGACACTGGTTCTTCAGCTAATTTCATCCGATCTGATATTATCTCCCACTACGAGCCGCTGAAGAATTGTCTTGTGAGTCAGGCAGATCCCAACACGCACCTACAAATCCTAGGGAAGACGCACGTTCAGTTTGTCATCGACGATTGCTCCTGCGATCAAGAATTCTTTGTGGTTCCCCGTCTTGCCAGTCCAGTCATCTTAGGCGACCCGTGGTTCTTCAGTAACAATGTAGTGTTGGACTATCAACGCGGTTGCCTACACTTCGGCGCCACACACAGACGCACAGCCTACTTCGAACGAAGTACACCTACACCCACACATTACAGTATCGACAAAAGCTCCATCAAGCAGGTGTTTCCAGAGGAACACCAAAACACGTTTTGGAAGATGGTGGAATCTTTTCCTGAAATCTTCGACGAGAACACAACGGCCACAACAACCACCACCGAACATAAATTGGAATTAATCGAGGGGGCGAGACCATTCCGTGTGCCGCCATACCGCTGCCCAGCGCCCAAAAAGGAATTTATAGCACGAGAAGTGGAACGACTTCTAGAAGAAGGTATAATAGAAGCAAGCCACTCCGCATACTCCTCACCAGTAGTACTCGTTAAGAAGAAAGATGGAAACAATCGGTTCTGTGTCGATTACCGTCGGCTCAACCAAATCACAAAAGATGAATCATCCGCCCTTCCTGTGATTCAAGAAACTCTCCGAGATGTCAGCCACGCCACCGTCTTCTCCAGCCTGGATCTGAAGTCAGGATACTGGCAAATACCCATGGAAAAATCATCCCGACACCTAACAGCCTTCACGACTCCAGACGGTGCGTCCTACCAATTCAGAGTCATGCCATTTGGCTTAAAAAACGCGCCTGCTACGTTCCAGAAACTAATGACTCAGGAAGTGTTAGTGGGATACTTACGTCGGTTCGCGTTGGTGTATCTGGATGATGTAATCGTGTATAGCAACTCATGGGAAGAGCACATAAGACATTTGCGACTGGTCTTTGAACGATTACAATTTCATGGGTTACGGTTATCCGGAGAAAAGTGCGTTTTCGGGACGAACAAAATAAATTATCTCGGTCACGTCATAACACCAGAAGGAGTCGAACCTCTTCCAACCCACACGAACGCTCTTAATAACGCAGAAAGACCAACAAACAAAAAGCAGCTCCGTTCATTCCTAGGCCTGTGCAATTGGCTCCGTTCTTTCGTACCTCGGTGTGCAGAAGTGTTAGCTCCTTTAACCAACTTACTGCGCGGAAACCAAAAATTCAAGTGGACGTCAAACTGCGAAGGCGCATTCGTTCAAATCAAGCGGCTCCTAAGTCAGCCGTTAGGTCTCCACCGTCCGAGATTCGACCAACCCTTCATCCTTCAGACAGACGCCAGCGCCAAGGGTGTTGCCGCGGTGCTCTATCAAGACCCTGGTCGACAAATCATTGCGTTCGCTAGCGCGAAATTGTCTCCAGCGGAATCACGGTATCACGCAAACGAACAGGAGTGTCTGGCGGTCGTATGGGCAATCCGGCACTTTCGTCCTTACTTGGAAGACCGAAGATTTACACTCAAGACGGACAGCAGGGCTCTCCTTTGGTTGGACTCCATGAAGGACAGGAACGCAAAATTAACCCGCTGGGCGTTGCTTCTCCAGGAGTACAAATTCAACGTGGAACACGTTCCAGGCCACGAGAACGAGTTGCCGGACTTCCTGTCTCGTCAGCCCGACAGTGCACCAAGCGGAGACATCGAGCGACTACATCTATTCGCACCTACCAAACCACAACAAGGGGAACCACACCGAATCGCCCACATCGACATGTCAAGCCTAGGGGACGAAGTAAAGGCGAAGCAACGAGACAACATCCATGCGCGAAACCTAATACAAGCATGGACGGACATCAGCACTGCAGGAGCCAACTCAACTTCAGAAACCAGAATACTACAAAATTACATTGTAAGCGATGGCTTACTTTGGAGGCGCCATCCGGAGGGAAATCGCCTTATAGTCCCGACGGAGACGCAGGAAAGCGTGCTACACGCATACCACGATTCCCCCCTGGCCGGCCACCCAGGCGCCGAGGAGACCAAGCGAGCCATTCAACAATGCTACTGGTGGATGGGACTAGAGGATGACGTGGACTCCTACGTTAGAAGCTGCTGGTTATGCGCATCGCTGAAACGCGGACCACTACAAGGGAAGGCACCTCTTCGACCACGCGAGCCAACCGGCCCTTGGGAAGTCCTTGCGGTCGACGTGATGGGCCCCTACACAAAAACGGCAAACGGTAATCGATTTATATTTGTGGCGACCGACCTCTTCAGTCGTTGGGTGGAGGCTTTTCCTGCCGGAGACAGCGAAGCAACCACGCTGATAGGATTTCTGGATAGGGAAATATTTCCTCGCTATGGCTACCCCAGAGCGATACTATCCGATAACGGTCCCCAATTTACGGGAATAGATTGGGATTCATCTTTGCGGCAGTGGGGTTGCCTTCATTGGACAACGCCAATACACCACCCACAAGCCAACCCGACAGAACGTCGAATCCAGGAAATTAAAAAGTGCATTCGCCTCCAACTCCAAGGTCGAAACCCTTCTACCTGGGATCAGCACTTGAGCAAGGCGCTCTGGAACGTGCGCTGTCGTCGAAACGCCGCCACCAAAGAAACTCCCGCTAGGTTGCTACTAGGATACGAACTCCGACGTCCTGGCGAATGGTTCATAGCCGCCCCTGCGGAAGGCGAAGATCAACAAGATTCCCGATCAGACGTACAACAAAGACGAAGACAAGCCCACATGAATGAACACCGTTACCGGCAGCGTTACGCAGGAGATATCCAACCACCAAAACGTTTCGTTGCGGGTCAGAAGGTCATGGAACGAGTATATGGCCATTTGAAGCCGCCCTTTGGACCACGTTGGACAGGACCACATACAATCATAGAAGAAGCTGGCCCTACAACCTACTGGATAAGACGACATCGTTCGGCAGAACCAACGAAAACTCACATCAACGACCTCCGCCCGGCGCCTCCACCGAGATCTCGCCGTCCACGCCAACAACCAACATCGCCGTCCGTTGCGGCGTCTTGAGGGGGAGGGTGACACCACATTCGGCTGGACGCCGACCGGCCGGCCACGCCCACCCGTAAGCTACGATCGCGGTTGGTCGACGCCGGAGGAGAGCTGGCGGTCCGCCAGTACTTAAAGCGGCGAAATTCAACCACAGGACAGGATGTCAATCATCATATATCCGAAGCGAGCCTTGAAGAGAGCAACATCACCTAGAGAGAAGTAAGAAGAATTTGTCCTGCCTGGAGCGAGAGCCAAGGAAGGGGAAAGGATTCGGATTCGACTAGGTGCCCTCGTCAAAGCGATATTTCGAGCGAGATAGTTTCTTTCGAAACTAAAAGCGCCCTTTTTAGGGTATCTTCCCGTAAGGGAACGAAAAAAGAATTTCCAGCTTACTTTTTCTACTTGCAGGGCAGAAATGTCCTTCAAAAAAGAAAAAGGCTTATCCGCATCATGCGGAGACTTATCGTGCTGTCCACCACCACCGCCGCCTCCACCAACAGTGAAGAAGACGTCCGATGAGCCAACGATCCGTCCCAAGTCATTCGCCGAGGCGGTGACTTCCACCCCGATCGCCGAAATGGAGGTCGACCAGAGAGGAGGATGTTCGTCGAAGTCCGGTGGGAAAAGGAAGGCCAGCATCGCCCTGGATGCTGACCACGTCGACCCAGTGCGTCCCCGCATGGAACATGTTTCCAAGCGAGTCCCCCCGGTTATCCTTCATCCGAAGGAGAACTGGGATACAATTTCGGCGGAGATGGCGAGACTTAGGATCGCCTTTTCGAAAGCCAAGGCGGTTCCGCAAGGAATCAAAGTAGAGCTCCCCACCGCGGAAGCCTACCGCGCTTTGGTGAAAATGTTGGATGCTGGTAAACACCAGTATCATACATTCGCACTCCCCGACGAAAAGCCGTTAAAGGTGGTTTTTCGCGGCGTCCCTGTTAGTATTGGGGAGGACAGCATAGCTGCCGACCTAAGAAAAAAGGGATTCTGGCCCGAAACCGTGAAACGGTTACGCCAGGGCTCTGAAAGGAGGCCAATTCCGCTGGTGCTGTGCGTCTTGAAAAAGAGCGCAGACTCCAAAAGAATCTTTGACCTCAAGACTGTAAAGGGTTTAACCATTACGGTCGAGAGCGCCAAGAAAAAGACGGAGGTCGGTCAATGTCACCGTTGTCAGCGGTTCGGCCACGCTCAACGCATGTGCAAAGGCGCACATCGTTGTGTCAAGTGTGCCGGTGAGCATTCGACCGCATCCTGTACCAAAGCAAAGGATGCGCCCGCCAAGTGCGTCCTTTGCGGTGGCCCTCACACCGCCAACTACAAAGGGTGCCCAAAACACCCTAAGGCGGCGGCAGAAACGAGGGCGCCGGCGGCGATCCCCAAGGTCAAAGCGACCGTTCCCCCGAAAGCGCCTGTCCAGGCGAAGAAGGGAGATAAACCGGCTCCAGTAGTCGCAGCGAAACCCGCGCAGGCGGTTAGTAGTTCGGCGAAAAAAGCCAAAGGCAACGCTAAGGTTGCTTCCAACGCGAACGCCCCAGCTACTATCGTAGTTCGGAAAGAGGTCGCGGCGCCTAAAGCCAAACTCTGCCAGTCGGCGGAGCAGAAGCAAAAGGCGACCGACGACCCGCCGAAACTGTCGAGGTCGCAAAGGAGGCGTCGCAACAGGAGGCTGCGCAAAAGCGGGTCTATCGCGGTGACCGAAACGCCGGCACATGTTGCGGAACAGGAGGTAGTTGAACCCCCAACTGACCCCCTACTCTGCATACAGAAGCTGGTTAGTCAGGTCCTCGCGTTGGACAAAACCGATAGGGACGCACGATTATTTTTGTGTGTTCAACTCGTGTCCGAGACGCTGAAACTCGTATGTTGACGCATCGACGACCGAGAGTACCTCATTCGCTCGAGATAGCTTATTGGAACGCCAACGGCCTCGTCAATAAACAGAATGAGCTTCGCGAGTTCGCGGAAAGGTACGACCTTGACGCGATACTCGTTTGCGAAACTCATCTGCGAGCTGGCGATAAGCCGCGGCTGCCCAATTATCGCTTCTACAGAAACGATAGAGTTGGCGCGAGAGGCGGCGGGACAGCCATCTTCGTAAGGACCAGTTTGGATCATTACGAGGATCTGACTCCCCCTCTTCAACATCTCGAAGCTACCGCGATTGTGGTGCGAACACTATCGGGGCGCGTCCGCTTGGTCGCCGCTTACAATCCGCCGAACCGGCGGTTGTTGGAAGGCGATCTAACGGGTGTCTTGGATACGGACAAAGGCGTGGTTATCGCCGGCGATCTGAATGCCAAGCACCCATCGTGGAACAGTCGGGTCGCAAACGCGAACGGTAGAATACTGCGGAGTTTTACCGACGAGACGGGCATTCTCACGGATGCCCCCGCCGACCACACGTATTACCCGTCGAACGATAGGCAACGATCTGACGTTTTGGACGTGGTTGTAATGAAAGATGTCAGACTAGTTCATCGAGTTACCACGCTCAACGAACTTAGTTCCGATCATCTCCCTGTGTTGCTGCAGCTAGGAGACGTCCCGGACGTTCACGTCCCGGTTGTACGTTCCACTGTATCGTGGCCGGCCTTTACCGACCACATGCATCACAACATGGGACCAATACGACCGATCCACAACGCTCAGGAACTGGAAGAGGCCGTTGAACGACTCACTGTTGCAATCGAGGATTCTCTTCGATACGCGACAAACACGATTTCCGGAAGTGACCGTCGATGGGTGCTACCAGCGCGCATCAGGGAACTTATGCGAGAGCGTGATCGCGTCAGACGGACTTATCAGCGAAATTGGGATCCCAATCTCAAAAGACGCTATAACCGGCTACGCGATGAAGTGAGAAGGGAACTGGCAGAGTTCCGATACGCGTCTTTCGACGCCAAACTCGACGCCCTGAACACCGAAGGCGATCGCTCCTGTTGGAAGATGGTCAAGGTGCTGAAGGGGAACACGTCACGCATGCCGCCCATTCACGGTGAAACCGGAATGGCTTTCACTCTCGAGGAGAAGGCTGAGGCTCATGCAGACAACTTCGAAACCCAATGCAGCCCGCTATGCGACGATGACGAAGATGAAGATTTCATCGATCGAGTCGAGCGCGTAGTGAGTAGGCGACTGGCGGTAGAAGATCGTTTGCATATCGAGCCCTCTTCCCCGGCCGAAGTGAAAGAGGCAATCGCGAGATGTAAGTCGAAGAAGGCATCGGGACCGGACGGAATCGGAAACGCCGCTTTAAAGGCCTTGCCTTTAAAGGCGGTCGTTTCGCTAACGGGGATCATCAATGCGACGCTCCGGCTGCGCCACTTTCCCACCACGTGGAAAAGCGCTGACGTCGTCGTGTTACCGAAACCCAGAGCGAACCTGACGTTCCCGCAAAACTACAGGCCCATCAGTTTGCTCTCTTGTCTCGGCAAGGTATGCGAGAGGGTCGTCCAGACGAGGCTACAAAGATCCGTTAGAGATCTTAAGCTCATCCAGGACGAACAGTTTGGTTTCCGACCCAAACATTCGACCGTACACCAGGTACTGCGACTTGTCGAACATATAACCGAAGGCTTCAATCGAAAGCAAAGCACTTGTGCCGTGTTTTTCGATGTTGCCAAAGCGTTCGACAAAGTATGGCATGAAGGACTTTTGTTCAAAATGCTAGAAGCGGGCGTGCCCCTGGGATTAGTCCAATTGATCGCCTCCTACCTTGACGGCAGGAAAGCGCGCATCAAACTGGAAGGTACGCGTTCGAGAGAGCGAATCCTAACTGCTGGCGTCCCTCAGGGGTCGTTGCTTTCACCGATACTTTTTTGTATCTTTGTAAGCGACTTACCCCGTTACGAGGGCACGCAGTTAGCGATGTACGCCGACGATGTGTGCATCTACAGCAGATCTTGGTCCCCCGAGGTCGCCGCTCATAGACTGCAGGCAGCATCGGACCAGTTGCTCGACTACTTCGCAAAGTGGCGGGTCAAAATCAACGCTGATAAAAGTACCGCAGTACTTTTTACTCGGCGTAGACAGAGACCCCCCGATGCGTTGGTACTGCAAGGGGACGAGGTCCCCTGGAGTCCCGAAGCCAGGTATTTGGGTGTCATTCTGGACTCTAAACTTACTTGGAAAAGTCACATCGACGCGATGGCGAACCGGGCGAAGGCAGCTCTGGTCAATCTGTACGCTCTGATTAATCGTCGAAGTAAGTTGGATCCTCTTCGGAAGATTCGACTCTACAAAGCGGTTATCAGGCCTACGATGACTTACGCCTCTTCAGTCTGGGGTTACGCCGCGCACTCGCACGTGCAAAAACTCCAAGTGGTTCAGAACAAGGTCCTAAGGATGGCATTTGATGCACCTTGGTTTGTCAGTAATGCGACACTGCACAATGATTCCCAGATGGCGACCATCGAGGAATTCATTCGGGACAAGGCCAGTACCGAGTTGACGCGACTCGAAAACCACCCCAATCCCCTCCTAGCGGGATTAATGGATTATGACACAGAACACCTTCGCTACAAACGGCCAAGGTTGCTTCTAGTCTAACAATCCAGGACCCGACAATCCTTTCGATACCTACTTCCGATATCACTAAATCAGTGAACATTAATTAATATATTTTCCGTCAGTTTTAGATCCGATGAAGAGGGTTAAAGAAGAAATTCCAGGAACCTCAAGAGGCCCGTCAAGTTCACCGTTCACCGTTCACCACAGGACAGTTCAGCCAATCGACCTAGTTAACACTGTACATTTGTAAATAATATTCGTAAAATATACATTTCGTACTTCAGGACTACGTCTCTCATTTTTTTCATCGTTATCGTCGTCCCCGGTGACAACCGAAATTTTATTTCCTTAAAAAGAGCGGTAACCGCTAACTGAAAAATGGTTTTTTCATTATCTAATACGCCGCACAGTGGGCTGAATTACGATTCTAGCTGGACAAAACCAAAAAAACAAAAGTTTAAATTTGGAAATTCCAAGTACATAAACTCTTTCTGAAAAGTCCATTTACCTAAACAGCACATATCCTAAACCGATCAAGTAAACTGTTTTGCCGTGAGGCTGCCTTCAAAACAAAATAATTAACTTAAGTCGTACACTCTCATTAAGACAGGTAACGCGTCATATTTACAGGTGTTATTTTCAGTAAGTAGTTAATTTTTCGTTGCAATTAGTTTGTGCTGTGTGTTTTTACAACTGTCAAGAACAAATTTCATCCAGTATCATCAAAATATATCCAAAAGTAAGTGAACACCACCCGTATTTCGTGCACTCAGTTTTTTTCTAAAAATAAATGAATGTGACATTTTTGTAGAATATAACTTTTAAAGTTCGCCGAAGTTCGCTTTCAAGTTTTGTACAGCGTTTTTATATAGAGTATTAATTACTATACTAAAAAATTGAGAGCCACAATTAACCACTCTACGAGTAATAACGAGTAGTAACGAGTAAAAAAAATAATTCAAGTTCAGTATGACTGCTGAAGTTATAATTACGAATCGTATGTTATACAATGTTTTGAAAGACAACAGATCATCTTTTTGGACCAAATCAGTAATAGAAAATGAACATTTTTTACTGGGACATATAGACAGTCTCTTAAAAATGGACAATAATCTTCGACCTGTGATGGATAGTCGAATTCATAGTTTTGTGGTAAATTTAAAATCTAAATTGATACTATGTAGACATAGATTGGATTATTTCGAAGCTAAACATCAAAGTTGGTTAGACCGAGCCGTTAACACTACAAGAGGAGATATCGAAATAAAGTCTTTGTAGCGGTAGACCGTTAACAAAGTAAAAGAATCACTAATGATTTCCTTAATCCGTAGTTTGTTTACTCTACTTGCTTTTATTCAACTTTCTCATAGTTTCTCAGAAGCGTCCGATCGCACCAAAAGGCGTAAAACAGAAGAACTGCGTGCTACAACTCCTTCAAATCAAATTTATTTCGCGGCAAAAGTGGCACTGCAAAAAGAAGGAAAACGTGCTGCTGCAAAATTGTTGGAGGAAGCTACTACAGCTTCAAATGATACCCCTATTAAGATTTTGAACGTTTATCGAAAATCTTTAAAAAGTACAGATAAAGTAGTGCGTTTTACTGAAGATGAAGCTCTGGCACATATGATTAAATGTCGACTTACGAAAGAATCATACAAAATTACAAGATTAGCAATGAAGGAACGAAAAGCTGATGTTTTTCCTTCGTATGACAAAATTCGGGCAGCTAAGCGACGATGTTACCCTTCAAACGACGACATAAATATTACAAACTTAGGTAAAGTAAATATGAAAAACAGTAATTTTTACAATTAACATATTCGAATTAAATACTTATGTATAATTTTAA